>JAREIS010000301.1:0-1487372 GCA_030060385.1 Muscicapa striata striata | reverse complement strand
AATTCTTGGCCAAAAATGCAGACCTACATTGTTCAAGCCAAGCAGTGTAGCAACATGAGGTCAAATAATATGTACTGAGTTATTGACATTCCTGTGGTTTCTCTAAAAAAGAATTGGGTAGCATAGCCTAGCTGATAATTAAAGTTTGTACATGTTGTAGAGCTTTCCAGTATCAATATGATTTTCTTTCAGATAAAGCTTGGATCAGAAGGGCAAAGGTTGTGTCCAACTTACTTGTGAACAAATCTGTGAATGTTTGCCCATGTGCAGGTTAAAAGCCTTGTTAATAGCGTGCCAGGTGTGTGTGGCGGGGTTGTTTGTGTTTTTCTCTTCATTTTCTACAAGTCACATATTTCATAGGGAAGCTGTCTAAAGTAAATCTGATATCCAGTATGACTTTAGTTTATTGCTGCTTTCTGATTCAAAGAATTTCTAACCTATGTGTTGCTTTAGCATTGGGCTTTCATAGTAAATATGCGAGAACTTTTAATTTTTCTGAACTCTTGAATGTGTATATGAAATACTTTGTACTTGTTTCTCCTCATCAGCACCCTAGCTGATTTCTCTTGAACTACTAAATAAAATGACACTAAAAAGCAGAACAGCAAAACCATGTTTGTCATCCCCAACAGCAAGAGGTGTTATCCCTTGCAGGTAATAAAACATAAAAGTTCTTATGAGAGAACAAATCAGCAATCAAGTGCCAAGAGCTGAAGCATATGAAATAAAAGCCTCTTACATTTTAAGCAGTGTGGATGGAATCAAAAAAGATGAAAAATAAGACAGTGGAAAAATCCCACAAAAGAGAGAAGTCAAGGCAAGTGGCACATCCGATATGATCAGCAACACAGTGCACTCATTATCTAACCAGGTATACTTCACTGGAATCCAAAGTCATTAGATGTGCAAATATTTTGCCTTTTGAAAAACTCTGAATGATCTGATAACGGGCACATGGCAGGGTATAATTGTCTCACACTTTATTCCTGGCTTGTTCCACTGAATAGCTCAGGACGAATCACTTTTTACCCCTCACCATCATCTAAGTGTGAATAATTATAGCTATCCTGCTTCACAAAGGTGGTATTAGGAACAATTTAATTGATGCCTGTGCAGTGCTTTAAGAAACTTGGGTGGGTAGATCAATGCTAAATTAGAGCAGGCAATTATATTCAGCCTGAGGGGGAGAAATCAATATCCATATGGCAAGGCAAGAGGAATACTTTCATGAGCCTCTTTTACATCTCCCTTACCCCACTCTTAAGTCCCTGTATTTAGTTTAGTTTCTTGGAATTAGTTCTGGACAGCACTGGAAAAGGTGAGAGCACAGTTGGAATCCATGAGTCCGTATCTGTGGAAAACCACAGCCAAAATGAGAGTCTGGAACAGAGAAGAAACAGTAAAAGTGGTCAGCTCTTTATTTCTTACTTGAAATGAGATAATAACTGATTCACTGGTTTTATCTTAAGGGGTAAAAAAAAAGTTTCTTGAGATAATTTTTATGTCCAAATACATAAATTCAACTAGTAAATATTTTCAAAATATTATATTTATCTCAAAGCGATGCTAAAAAATGAAAACATTAAAATATAGTTGTATGGTGTTTTTCTCATGTATGTTATGGGTAAAAAATCCCAAGAGTTGTTATGAAAAAGTACACTTTTTGCAAAAAGAAAATAGTATATAAAAGTGTGTGTGTGTGTATATATATACATAAGTAAATTTGTTACATTCACAGAACGTGGATCTTAATATTGCTGGGATCTCTGCACCACTCCAAAGGGTTCAGAGAGCTCTGTTTTTCCAAGAGGTGAGAACTGTTCTGGGGAGAGGGTGAGAAACAGCAAATGCAGTGATCCATAGTTATTAACACAATTCCTTTGGGAGAAGGAAGGGAGGAGTTGGCAGCTGAAATTACACTAGGCTGGCCCTGAAGCTTGAGCCTGCCTTCACTTCTCAGATCCAGGGCCGGAATTAAACAGCAACTCAGATTTGGGTCTCAATAACACCCGATATGAATATAGGCAGATATTCTCCTGGAAAATGCGTATACACATGTGTGTTGCACTTCATGTTCCTGGGAACCACTAGGGAGGTTGTCAGATCAAGACAGGATTATATTTGAATTTTGGTCCTTTTTTTTTTTTTCTCCCGACTTTTGTTGCTAATGAAATACAAATGTAATCATACAATACAAATGTACAATGTTTTGCAAACTTGGCGCAAAACCACATTGAATTTCCACAAACTTATAAGGTTGGAAACTTGCACAAAAAAAACATTTTTATCTGAAATCTTTCTCTTTTCTGTTGATGCTGCTGCTGGTTTTGGGACTTGCAATTAAAAGTTAAGTGGAAGTTTTTGTTTATTTTGCAATAGAATTCTTAAATATTTATGAAGGGCCTTAAGTCTAACTAGCCTTGAGGAAATACAGATGAATTAATAATTTATGTGGTTGTTTTGCAGAAAATTAAAGGTTGGGAACAAGTGTTTAAAAATTAAATCATCCACAATATAAAAGAGCAGATGTTATTTTGTTAAAATCTTGCTAACAACAAAGTACAATGAGGTGTTATCTTCTCCTTGGTCCAAGTGAAATCTTAATGATTCATTACAATTGAGCAGATTCTAAAGCCTGAGGCTAGCTAATGTCAGAATAATGAAGAGGGACTTCAATTATGTAGCCCAGATTTTTTTATTTGTTTTTGTTTTCTTTTATTGCTTGCAGTGAGAAAGAGTCTATCTCTGCATGGCATGGTGATTTGTAAGATGTTACACTCCCACAAAAATTACTGCATATTTCATTAGTAATCCTACAGTGGAATGTCCTGCAACAAAAATGTGTGTGCATCTACCTGTGTAAATAACAATAATAATAACAGTCATCATCATCATTATAATGAGATTTTAGATGGAAAAGAGATGCTGAAATTGCATAGCTTAATAACTTGAAGATTCTTACTCTTTTTATCCCAAATTACTTAATTTTTCTTCTTTCTTTTTTATAAATGAAAGCTGTCTCTTTGTCTCACTTACTCTGGACAGTATAGTTAGCCAATTTCTGGTCAGCATCGTAAGTCATACAGGTTCTATAATAAATTTTCTTCTTGTTTTTGATAAGTTAAAGCCAAGCATGCAGCCCTTTGGAGTCACATTTTTACAATAAAATTCTCTTTACAAGTATATTTCCTAGATCCTAAACACAGCCCAGTTGTTAGTCCTACTTCTGGATCTGTTTGCAGTGCAAGGCTTCTACTAAGATCAAGGCAAATCCTTCAAAACAAACCAACCAACCAAAAAAAAAAAAAAAAAAAAGGGGGATCAGATCAAAACTTGGACAAAGACTCATTCTATTAATGCAAATTCTAAGAGGTCTGTATGTGCAGAAATGTAAACCAGGATATGGAAAATACATGCATTAGTTTCTCCTCTCATTTCCTTGCTGGTTTGAATGTGAGTGCAACTGCATATATAAAACTCTGTCATTTTGGCAAAGTAAAGACATAAGCATATCAATCTGTAACCACAACTGCAAATATAAAAGAGATTTCTTTACCCTTCAAAGATCTGTACAGCAGAGCAGATGAGAGAATTTTTTGCTTAGATTCCATCTAATAACAACCCAAAGGATTTCGCTGCTATTAAAAATGTAAGTTGAGAAAACTTCAATTTAAATAAAAAGTATATGTAGGAAAAATATAGTCATAAAGAGGTGCTCTTTCAAGATACTCTGTGAAGATTTAGCAATGTGATTCTTGAGATGCAAATAAAGACAGAACAGCTAAAAATTTGTATATTGCTTGACAACATAATTCAGCTCTGGAGTTGCGTATTTTTTGCTCAGAGGAAGCCAAGTATTGGCAATTCATCTACACTGGTGCTAAATGATGGTTGGTATAGATATATAGGACTGTAATTGCACAGTAATAATAAATGAGAAACTTTCACAAAAACTACATACATAGCAGTTCATAGACTCAGTCAGCTCCGTTTTCCATTTAAATGTTCATCTTTAATCAGCATTGCAAAAATCAATCTCTCTTTCATTTTTTTATTTTTCCTGTTCTGAGTTGCTGTTTATGAGATTGACTATTCCTAATGATTTCAGAGGAAGCTAGGTTTTCCTAACACACATCTAAATAAAATGGCAGCACTCTGAATGAATAGAAGTGTTTGAAATTAGAGTTACTTTTCTAAATAATAAATGTAAGGGACATAATGAGTGGATTGATTTGGTAGCATTAGACTTTTGCATGTCTTGATTTTTCTGGGTGTATATTCCTATGTATGTAATATTTCCATTTTCAAGTGTTCTTTCTTCCAACCAAATGAATATCATATTTTGACTGCTGGGGTCATTTTCATCATTTATTGTGTCAGTATTAATCAAAAGAGCCAAAACATAAATCTAGTGCCTAGTTCTTAAGGATTCATTGTTAACCATTTTGTTCTTCCTTTCCAGAAACAAAACTTATGGATGTGATCAAGTTCTAAGGGTTTCAGAGTATTTATGTGGCAAGAAGTAGTAATGCAAGGGTAAAATATTAAAAACGTTGAGACTTTGAAACAGCTGGTTTAGCATGCTGTGTGATATGGCTGAAACCCAGAATTATAGCACACAAAATCATCAGTGGTCTGAAATTAGTTCTTGTTTACTAGGGATTGAGTGGGGAAAAGAAAGAAAACCTTTTGTTATTTGTCATGGAACACAGGAGAATATCCAGCATGCCTCAGAATATCTGGCAACTCATAGCTAGGATGCCTCACACACTGAAGTTCAAGAGTCCAATTTGTATTCTGTTCATTACTCAAAATAATCTGAAATTAAAATCTCTATCTTTCTCTTTCCTGATAAAATTTCTCTGAAGCCTTTCTATGAAATATTCTAATTGCAATTAAACATCATCTCATAACAAGGCAAAAATACTTTTGGAGAAAGATTGTTAGCTACTACCTTGCTAAGTACTGTGAAACCTTATGCCACTGCACCTCTGAAACACAGTAGATTTAAAGTTGTTCAAATGTCTGAAGCTCTGCTGACATGAGTAAAACAAACCCCCTTATGACTGATTCAATTGAAGTTCTGACCCAAAGGATGTAAGAAAACTGTCAAATGTTAAATGAAGATAACTTAAAATTGTATTGCTTAAAATCCTCTTGTTATCTAGAAACAAAAAGTAACATACAGAAATATATTGAGAAGCTGATAATGTATCTGACACTTCTTCCAATTTTCAAATGATCTGGAATTTGCAAACAGCTGGTTTGCATAATATCTACAAGCGCTGCAGATTAGATGCAAGCTATCACTTTCAACAGGACTAGCCAATCTGAAAGTGCATTCTCCTTCACATTTTAGCAGTCATGTCTCATTACACAGCTAATGTTCTATTACTCTGTCTAATGTAACATGACATGACTGGTAAAATTCAAGGAAGCAGACAATTTTTCATATAAGAAATCCCCTCTTCCTCTTTCTGAACTGGTTGTTGATTCCATTTTGAATGTACCACACTGTAATCTTGCATAAATCACTAATATGGGAGAACTGTAGATCTTAGCAGCTATCTTACCACCAGAGGAATGAAAAGCCAAACTTCAACAGCTTGGCATGTCATTAAAAAAAAAAAAAAAAAAAAAAAAAAAAAAAAAATCATGACATATGATGTTTGTTATTTTGAGTTTGCTTTGAAAGCCTGTTTTGGTTGAATACAAGGTTTTTCTCTTCTGTTTATGTATTTAACTACCCACACATGCAAAACATAATCAGGTTGTACTTTTTTAATTAAGAAAAACATCACTTAGTTAGATATTAAAGAAAATATATTGCAAAGTTTGATAATTTTTTTAAAGTTGAATACTTAGGATTGAAAGCAGATGGAAATATCTTAGTCCTGCATATGTTTTATGTACATAATCCTCAGAAAAAAAAGGTAATTCCCATTAACTTTGGTGAGTGATATGTTTCAGTAATGATTTTGTACTGTAAGGAACAAATATTTCTTTGGCACATTTGCCTGGAGTATGAGAAGGGCTGTGTCCCAGATTGAATGTCAACTACACCATAATCCTCAGATTTGAGTCTACCTGCTGTCTTCAGCAGAGCCAAGGTGGATACAAGATGCTATTGCAGTTCTAAACTTTGGGACCAATACATAGACTCAGGTCTATGGGATATCCATGCTCCCTGTGTTCTATGTGAGGAAATAAAACCTCTAAATTTATGTCTGAACCTAACTAATTTGGATATGAGAAATGTTTTAAACAGTGAAACCAACCATGATCTTTCTTTAAGGAGCATGAAAACACGACCATATTTGTGTAGAACATTGCTAATCACAATAATCATTACTTAACACCTCAAGACATTTTCATAATCTCAGAAGTGAGCAGGTCTGACTAAGTCATTGACAATAATATGAGAGGGATTACAGGACCAGGGATGCAAATAAGGCTAGTAAGAGGTAGCAACAGTCTTTAAAAACCAAGTTGTCCCATGTTTATGGCAGTCTGGTTGGCTAGATCTCAGGAATTCTAGTCTCTGCAATGAGTGACACCAACACCCCTAGTTGTACATTGCTGGAAACAAAAGCTATTAATGATATTGTTTAAAGAAGCCATCTCACAGAAAAAAAAAAAAAAAAAAAAGGCTCTAAATAAACAAGTTTCTGCTCTACTTTGATGTCAAATGCTTCTTTCTTTCTTTCTCTACTTGTTCTATCAGTCAAGATGTGTCTTTAGAGACAAATTCCCTGTCTTGGAAGTAGTTGGGTTAGGTATGAATTGGGCAAATGTATTTTTATATGATAGAACTCATCTGTAATGCTTCAAAGCTGCACAGTCAAGAAGGAGGACTGCAACAGCTGTGCCTTTTTCTACTGAGATTTTTAAAAGCTTCTGAAAAATTAGAAGAGGAAACATAGCAAAAGAATTTTTTTATTCAATGGCTTCAGATACATATTTATTATTTTTGATAGCCATAATAACATTTTCTTAATTTAAGTGTACATAATCTATATGCAGCATATTTATACTTGGCACCAGAAAATCATTAATGGTATTTTTAAATTAAAAATCTGCTATAAAATTTAATTTTGGCATGTGGACCAAAGAAAAGCTGTTATTCATTTTAAAAAGAGGAACATTTCATGCTGTAGTACTACATATTATAAATGTATTGTATTGCAATAACCAGAAGATTACAAATTTTTATAAACAGTCAAGTTAAATAGTGACCAAAAGTATTAATTGCTATACTTTGTTTAGGAAAAAAAAAAAAAAAAGTGATTTAATATGAAGAATAAATCTCCTACATATAAATGGTGGCTTTTTTCAGTTGCAGCACAATTTTGAAAGACTGGCATTAAAGAATATCTTGAATTTTGTCCCAGTGTAAATAAAACAGATTCTACTGCAAACTTTTCACTCAGGAAAAATAAATCCTTAATCTACATATTTTTTTATATTTAAGAAATAAAAAAAGATAATGCAGGAGAGGGACAGAACCTAGTTTTTCTTAGTCATACTGCTAATGGAAAAAAATAAAGGAAAAAAAATATAGAGAGCTTTACATTAAATATATACCAAAATGGATTAAGCTTTCTTTATGTAACCACTAAGATATTTGATTTTTTTGCATTTCTGAAAACTGTAGATTAGAACTTATCAAAAGTGTATTGGCACTCCACCTGTCTTTTTTCTGACCATCCTAATTTTTAGCTTTCTCAGCTTTCTCTAGATATTTTTTTATTATTTAAATATTTTTTTAACAAAGCATGGAAATGAGATATCTCTATGTCAGAATCCAACAAATAGAGTATTTCAACTCCTTTTCATTTCATTCTGAACTCATATCATTAATATGACGTGGGGTTTTTGTGGATAAAAAGCTGGACATGAGCCAACAGTGTGGTCTCACAGCTCAGAAGGCCAAGTACATCCTGGACTGCATCAAAAGAGGAGTGGCTAGCAGGTGGAGGGACATTCATAGGTGTGAGGGATTCTCCTCACCTACTCTGCCCTTGTGAAACCCCACCTGGAATGCTGCATCCAGCTCTGGTATCCCTAGCACAAGAAAACGGACCTGTTAGAATACAGGGGAGGCCACAGGATGCTCAGAGGGCTGGAGCACCTGTGCTATAAAGACAGGCTGAGAGAGCTGGGCTTGTTCAGCCTGGAGAAGAGAAGGTGCTGGGGAGACCTCCAGTACCTTAAGGGGGATTATGAAAAGGAGGAAGAGGGACTTTTGTATAGACAGATAGTGAGAGGACAAGGGGCAATGGTTTTAAAATGAAAGATCAGGTGTTAGGAGGGAATTCTTTAGTGTGAGCATGGTGTGACACTGGAACATTTTGGGGAGAATCTAGAGAAGCTGTGGATGCCCCATCTCTGACAGCATTGGAGGCCGGTTGGAGGAGGCCCTGAGCAACCTTATCTAGGGAATTCCCACAGCAAGAAGCTTGGAAGTAGATAATCTTTAAGGTCCCTCCCAATCCTACCCATTCTGTGATTCTATAATATGCACTCAGAATACAGTATTTACTGTGTAATGCATCTGTCTTGCAGAGCAGACACTAAAAGTATAGACAGTCTCTGAGACATCCATTCTCAAAAATTTATTCTTTACAAATGACTATAATATGACTTTACATAAACAGAGACATAAATATTGTATTGCTCTTAAAAAAAAAAAAAAAAGTGGTTTTGATGAACAGTTTTCAGGTGTTTTTGCTTAACAACATGATCTCATAGGGAGCTTTTTAAAAAAAGGGGAAGGACTATAAAAAACTATTCAGCTTAACTACTACCCAAAAAGAACTACCTGCACTGAAAAATATTTCTCTACACACATCTCCAAATTTCAGTGAAAGAAACTGCCTAATCTTCACAAGAAATCTATGTCCATACATAACACCATAACTACACCTTTTCTCTTACAGGCTGCAAGCTCTACAAAAGGGACAGTTCCTTGTGGAAGAGAAAAAGAAAGGTAAAATTGTCTTTTGAAAATGTGTGTTTAGGAGAATGAAAAGCAATAGCTGAAGTGTTATCTGCCATGGATTCCATCAGGAAGAAAAGTGTTTTCTTCTTCTGAAAGGCAGAGATTTATCATTTATTGAGGGAAAAAAATTATATTCTGAATTCTCCCTGAAATGCTATCCTTAAAACAGACCGCATTTCTGGTAGTCATCTCCTTTTCTACATCTCAAATGTGCTAGGTTCCTAGCTATAAGTACATATGTGCATATATGTGTCTGTATGTACACACACACACACACACATTCCAATCCCACACATATTTTATTGAAGAACATACTTTTGCTATCATGTCAGTGTGCCAGCTGAATTGGTATCCTTTTTTACTTTGTTGTCAGGACTATTACAATGAAATTGTCTCCACTTTTGATCTCGTATTGTAAAGATTCTCGAATCTCTGACAACTCAAGGCATTATGATATACTCCTCTTACACTCTTAAAGCAGACACAGAGAGCAGAGTTCTCTGTAGAGCATAAGTAAAGATTTATAGACATGCTGAAAGAACACTTTCCCTTCTGCCTTCTTAAAATAATTATGACTTTCCATGAATCTCTTTATAAATCAAGTCTAGAATGACAAAAGCATAAGGAAGCAAGCAACAAAAATACCATTTACAATAAGCTTGAGTGGACTTATTTAAGTAGCATATCACTTCCTTGGTGAAAACTGTATACAATTATTTCAAGAAGACATATATACCATAATATGAAAAATAATAATTTATTGTGCCTGTCACTATGTTTCAAATGTTGCTTTCTGCCTTGATTCTTGTGTTACTAAAATACTTTCATATTATGGTACTAAATATTAAAGGAATGAACAGATACATACTGAGGCACACACAAAAGGACACTATACAACACAAAATAAACATTATATATTGACCATTTCTAACAGCCATGAAGAAATATTATTATTTAGGATGAAAGTAAGCACCCTTGAAATTTTACTGAATTCAGGGTGCAAGAGAAAACTCTGATTTGTTTGATCTAGCAGCAGCAGCTACCTGGCCTTATAAATAGGTGGGGTTAGGTAACTGCTGTGTGTTCAAGGGTATCAGTGGCTTTCCACACTGCTGTTTCTGCCTGAGTTTCATATATGTTGCAGATGTTGAAGCTTATTTTCTTTTTCCAGGGTCAGGTTTAAAATGAAGGAGTTGGTATTTTCATTTGGACTCAGATGTTTATTAGTTCTTATTTATATTACAGTCTTAAAAATTGTGAGTTCTACAGCACTTCAAGCTAACAAACTAAAAATGGAGCTCTATCTCTCTCTCTAGAGGGCCTTTTAAGGGTAAACTGCCCACTTATGAAACGCTACCTAAATTATTTTTATTTTTAACCCAATAATCAACCACTGATAGCTCGCAATGTGGACTTTTCTACCCAATCACACAATATCACCTAGACCCATGAAGAAGAAGGTGAAGAAGGAAAAACCTCTACCTTGAAACCTTCATTTTACTTTATATATATTACTATATTCTAAAACCATAAACTCTAAATTTTCCACCATGTGATATTACACACTTCTATTCAAACTACAAACTCATGATCCTAGTTATATCATTCAATTTTGGAAGCCTTCTCCACAGCCTCAGGTCAAATGCAGTGTTCTCCTGGGGTCAGTGCCTGCCAGTACAGAAAGTCTAAAATTCTCAGTGACCAGGGCCCCAACAGCAGCAGTAGTACATGCTGCTGAATTAATACCCTTTGTGCTAAATACTCAGAGTAAACCCATTCAGTATTAGTCATGAACTTGTCAAGAAATGGTGGAGACAAAACCACCCTTCTGCCACATGGATGGCTAATGCAGAATTTTGGTCCCAGGTGCTCTCTGGCATCCTCTCTCAGCTTATCAGCACCTTGTCAGTCTGTAAAACCATCCTCACATCTGGCTGCTCAAGGGCCTCAGCTCACCACCTCAGCCCTCACCCAGGGCTGGGAGGCAGGGTTTCCTCTCAGCCTCACAAGCACTGCACAGCACACACAGCCCTCTCTAACAACAGCGTTTTTCCATTAAGTGAAGGGCACCCTACATTTGAGGTGTCATCAGCAGTCCTTTCAAATGAGCTGCCTTGGATCACAGCCATCCATAACCAGCTACTACTTCCCTCAACACTCATCTCCCTGGCCACATGCCTCCACATGGGTAGGTAGGCTGGGTTATTCCAGTCTCCTTGGGTTTGTAACCTACATTTTCCTGACCTTCAAACACTGGCTTGACCTCGAATGCTGTCTGTGGTTTCATGGCATGAATCTGATACCTGCATTTTAGAGATTGCTAAAGCCATTCAGACACACTGCTGCTGTTATGTAGTAGTACATTCACTTTAATATACTCAGATCCAGTAAAAATCATTAAATGTAGGCACTAAAAGATGATGTGGATACACAAAAGAAGTGAATAAGAACAAGTGATCTAAGGGATTTGTGTTATTAAATTGCATTAAGCCAAAATATATCAATTTGTGTGATGACTTCAAATAAAGTTATAACATAAATCAAAAAGATTTATGAACTACAGAGGGTCAGCACTCAAAACACCGTTCTTATAGCAGACATGAATGACAAAGCACTTTAAATATAGGACCCTGAACAGTAAAACAGAAAAAGGTTGTTTTCTGCAAAGAAAGCTAAATAACTGCCAGAAGAAAACAGGGGTTCTAGACCTATTAAATTACTTTATTTTTGCTAAACTAAACCTTCCACACTCTGATAAACTTCTGTGCCAGTGGGTCATGATGGATAGTAAAGCTTTCTAACAGCTTGATTCTTTGAGAAGAAGTAATTTTATTCCATAAAATAAAGCATTTCAGGTGCTTGTGTACTTGCAATACAGGCATCCAGGTAGTACTTTAAATCCTGTGCAAGCTTGTACACTCAGGGAGTAAAAAAAAGTATTTAAAATGACATTTGGTTTGCAAGTGTTGTCATGTTAGCTTCGATTTCATTTAAGCTAACTAGTCTGTGAAGTAGTAGTGCCCTATAAACCTTACAATTATGAGAGTCTTTAAATAAGACAAAGCAGACGGAAGAAACATGATGGAAAAGAAAATGCTCTCAGATACAAAAAAAGGATCTTTCAGGCTGTTAGCAAGACCTGTGAACACATCTGTTTAGATTAAGGCAGCAATGAAAGTTGGGCTCTTATGCTTGCAATGTTGTCACTGCAATACAGCTGCTCCTCCCTTGTCAGTGAAGAAAAACATAGCTAGAAATAAACTGAAAGAATAAAACTCCTGAATCCGGGGCAAAAATTCTCCATAAAAACAATAGATTAATAATGCTCCATGCATCCTACCAAAGTTTCTCTCCACAACAAAATGGCCTAAGAGGATTGTAGATTCAGTGGCTCTTGTGTGAGCTCACTAAGCCATAGGTAGGAGTGTTTCCTGAAGTCCCAGTGCCCTTTACAAAAGCCTTTGCTTAGGTAAAGAAGAAAACTAACCAACCATGCAAGAACAAATTTTGTTTTCTTATTCCTTGACATATAAAGAAAAACAAGGAAAAAGATTGAAACATATGGAAATGCTGTCATGCAGAGGTATATAAACTGCAGATGAGCAGGACATTTAATTTATTTGTTGGGGTTTTTTTAATATTGTATTTATTTCAAAGTTTATAGAGATTTAGCTTTATTGCATTGTGTATAGCAATTTTCACTTCCAGTTGGGTATAACCACAATAAAAATTGTGCCATGTTTTATAAAATTAAATATGAAAATATTATATTTAATACTACTAACTGTATTTTAACTATTTGAATCTTCCATATATTTTGACTTTATTTCTACTTGGCTTGCTGATAAAAGATAGATATCAAATATCTGTAACTGCATATAGCATGGAAAAATTGTGCTTTCTTTTTCTATGCTTTATTAATATGAAGCTGCTTTTTTTTTACTGAAAGAGCAATGCTAATGGCTGTCACTTTTCTTTACAACAGCTAACATGGCAAATTATGGAGTTTTATAGTGAGCTTCCAGACAGGAATTAAAATAAGCAAGGCTAAATTCATGTCCATTTTATTTTCATCAAATTCAGTGAAGACTTGATATATTTTACTATGTGTTTAAAATATATGTGAATATTTTATATGCAAATTGAGAACAGTGAAACGTCTAAATATATAATCAACAAAGTATCATTATATGCTATTATATTACACAGCATTTATTATTGTTAAATATATTTTAGGTATGGATATTTCAGCATACCAATCTCTAATTTGTAATGACAGCAAAAAGTCCAATCCTATGGGATAGAAGAAAAGCTCAAGTCAAAGTCTTTATATAATTTTTCCACCTTTTAGAAGAAAAAAAAATATTTTCCTCAATGTTTTCAAACACCAGAGAATCTCCTTTTTAAATGTAGTCTCCTTTAACACTTTTTTCCAAAGTGCATTTTCTGTTGCTCTTCACATTACATTCTCAACATATGACCCATGGCTTTTGTGTAATTAAATGTGTTACTCTTGATGCTCATACAGAAAATATTCACATTTTAATGGGAAGCACTGTGTGGATGAAAAAGAAAAGACCTATTTGTCATCCCTCATTATGTCAATTCACCATAATAAATTATTAGGGAGGAACTATTCTCCATATTTTCACAGTGCATTCTATAGCTCTTCCCTTTCAGAGTGTTGAGACCAATCTCTGTATGGAAATAGTGCAAGACTACTAAAAAAGCACTTTGCAATCTGGTGCCTGAATTTCTTTCTTGTAAACTCTGTTTGGCACTGGATTAATATCTAATTTTGCTCTGACAAGAATAAGCAAAACTTATGCCTGCTAAAAGGCTTATTTAGGCTGAATATGAGAACATTTGTTTCTCTAGGAAATATATATATATATATATTAAGCTAAAAAATAAAGCTTGGGCTGTGGAAAAAAAGACAACACATGAAGATTTGGTAATGCTGGCAGTTCACACAGCTGTGTGTAAAAGAAATTATAAAAAGTACATGAATGTTTTAATAATCCATCTCAAACTATGCAATATATATGAACAGTCACAAATGAAATAGAGATTTATGAATTATGTTGACAGAAAACATAATAGAAATGGGTAGGAAACAACATATGCCCTTTATTATATGAAAAGTGTGTTCTGAGATGCATAATTAACTGGGAAAAAGATCTTATGGGAACATTGTATAATCACTATCCACCACAGTAATCCCATTCACAGGACTTCAGAGAATATTTATGATGTTTCTGTATATTGTAGACAAATTCTTGGACATAACTCTGTTACTGTTTTTTTTTTTATTCTTTGTGTCACCACTCCTTTAGAGCTCTTCAAAACAAAACAAGAGTCAACTGGTCTTTTATTAAATGTCTGTGGAAGTTAATTCTTTCCTGGACTATCATCTCTGTGTTATGATGAGACACATTTTGATTTGGTCACTTTTTTAGAAAGTGCCTTATCTATCACTGCTAATTTATTTTGATTCCAATGCAACCAGAGAGAAAAACACCCAGGGATTTCAATGGAAGAACTTGGGGTCACCTAACTCACTGAAGAGTTCAGTTCAAAAGTTAAGTTTTTGAGAAAGCTACAATCATTCACAGACAGAAAACTAGAAAGGATCACCTTGATTTCATAAAATACCACATATTGTTAAGTATTTACCTATTCTAGCATCCAAATAGTAGAGTTTTGTATGAATATTTAAACAGCCACAAATAGGTTTGATGATTTATCTGTCGGGGATTTTTTTCAAGCAGCTGAAAAAGCATTCTCATGGCAATAAAAAAAAATTTAACAACCATTCCTTCTCTCCTAAGGAACTATTATGAGGTTTTTTTTTTTTCCTTATCTACATATTTATTTGACAAGATAACATTTTTTCCCCAGACATTGTACTGAATTTTTCTATTAAGTCATTGGCTAGATATATTTGATATTGTACCATGTGGCATACTATTAATATATCTGGAAAAAGTATTCAAATTATGGTAGAAATTGTAAAATTGGCAAAGATGTATTTTTCAGGGATAGCAGCATACAAAGGTTTCAGAAAATATTATAAAGGTGGATCCTAGTTGAGTTCTGCAGAATGCACTTCAGGAACTCATCTGGTTTATTGCTTTCAATCAGACACAGGTTTAGATCCATAATGATAAACCATGCACATGAAGGTAGGATAGAGGAGATCAGAAATGAATACCAAAAGATGTGGTTGAGCAGAAACAGAAGTAGATTGAAATGTAAAGTCATGCACATGGAGCTAATAATAAAAAGTTCTCTGGTATGCTGAAGGCTTATCAGATGGAAATGTTTTGTAGAAATGGGATGTGACAGACAGTTTCTTAATGAATGAACTGACAGTGTGATGCAGCATAAAAATCTCAAACAGAAACTGAAAACATGTTGCAAAAGGTGAATCTCTCAGAGACCTGGTATCATTGCAGAAGGCCCTGGTTAAACCTCTACTGCAGTACAGATTGAGACTTCTAGTCAGCAAGGTAACCTTGAGAGAGAAAATGTAGAGAGAAGATTATGGAAGAATACAAGAGAAAAGGATCAGTTTTAAGGATGACCCTGAAACCGGTTTTCTGGTATGAAAATTCATAGAAAAAATGAAGCAGATAGGGAGGTGATTGAGATCCATAAATATGCCAGTGAATAAAGAAGAAAGAGCTCATTAAACCCTAATACTGAAACAGAGAACATTCTAGGTGGACATAAATGTGCTAAAATGGAAATTGAAAAAGTTTCTAGCCATTACACCAAGCAAATTTTACAGTGCTTTTTCAGTTATATTACATAGGAAGGAAGTTTTTGAAAGAGATATTTGTAGCCTCTCATGAATGGGATTGTTCAGCATATGCTTGAGCAAGGAGGGAAATGGGATACACAACACATGTCCCTTCCACTCTCACCAGCAAGATTTCAGGTGCATCAGTGCTTCTAAGTGACTCTCACAGTGTAATATATGGTTTCATAATACCTAAATATACTGAGACTGAACCCATGTATTTATTGTTGTGTGTCTCATGAAAAAACTGAATAAAATGAAAGATCAGATTACCAAAGCTGGACCTGGAAGATTAAAATTAATTTGTTCATCAGCTTCTAAATATGGAAATAGAAGGACTTTTTCCACTTTAGATGATGTCATCTGCAGTACAGTTGCCACTAATCTTTCTCTAGTTTAGCCAGCTATGTGTGTCATGAAATGTAAATTTACTAAGCATGTGATTATAAGTGTTTGGATTTGTTCCCAAAAAAATCTGTTAAATATGTCAGAAAATGTAAACAACCACACTCACAGGCAGCACTTGAAATACATTATTCAACACATATGTGTATATATTTACTGTGTTTTTTCCCCAAAAACTTAGAATCTGCATTAAAGAAATTCAGCTGTTTCCATTGTCCGAATTTTGTTGTGGATCAACGGTTCAAGGAGGAAAACAAATCAGCAAGGAGAGAGTGCCAAGATGTGCATGATGGATTTTCTGAATTCTGTGGAGAAGAGCAGAGACCTCATCTCTGCAGCACCTCTCCACTGTGAATGAGATGTGTGGATTCAAGTAGGCACCTGGATCAGTCAAAGTTCAGTGTAACAGTCTGTAGTTTGGCTTCAAAAGAATGGCTAACTTAGAAAACTTCTGATGATTGCAGACATGGTGAAAAAAACAGGGTTTTCAGCTTTATTCTCCACAAGTCTGACCTTAACTAACCTGGTTTTGGATTGCAGACTAATCAGATGGGTTTTTATCTAGCAAAGCAATTCCTTGCCAAAAAGATCTTAGCCAAAAGGATATCAATTCAGAGGAAATAGTCACTGTGTGATTGTTACAAAATCTCACACAAATAGAAGTTCCCACGTGTGGGTTTTAGCAAAGAAATTGACACACACACACCCCTGGCCAACAGCCCCCCCTGCTTCCCCATCTATCCTATTGAATATCAATCAATCCTTGTTAAGGTAAAGGGGTTTGGTTTCCAGGTTCCTTCA
This sequence comes from Muscicapa striata striata, assembly GCA_030060385.1. Lineage (NCBI taxonomy): Eukaryota > Metazoa > Chordata > Aves > Passeriformes > Muscicapidae > Muscicapa > Muscicapa striata. The sequence continues at coordinate 1,470,360 of JAREIS010000301.1, read as the reverse complement.
AAAATGGGTATGAAAATAACTGTAACATTTTATGTCCCATTTAAATTCCCTGAAGACATAATTTAGCAAGAGAATTTTCTTATTGTGGACAGTAAAGAAAGAAATAGACAATTTTACTTTTTCTTCAATGCTTGTTCCAAACCAGAAAACAGGAAAGGTTATCCTGGCATTGCTGCTGTTAAAAAACATTGAAAGAGAAGAAAATGCTTCCAGCCCCCATCAATTCTGAGCAATTTCCCTCTCCTCTAGTTCTGCTTGAATCCTTTCTCCTCCTAAAAGTGCAATATCTTAAGTGTTCAAAAAAATGAGATGACAGCACCAAAAGTGAAGTGGGCTGTCAATTTCAAAGCTGGAAAATTTACAGGCACTTCTAGACAGTAGACAAACTTTTCAAGTTTGGCTCAAAAATAATTGTTCAGCAAACTTTTCAGTAGCAGGCTATTCTGGGATTTTATTCGGGATTTAGGGTTTCGCTATGCTTGAAGAACCTACACTCACTTATTACCTCAGTCCAATGCATAAGTGGGTTCCAGGGTAGCTTGCACACCAATTTTGAAAATATCTCTTTTTTTCTGCAGGGCCTCTCATCATCGCCTCTGGGAACAAAGTGGGATGAGTTTAAAAACAATGCTGTCTGTCATCTTTGTTCTTGCTGCCTTTTATTACTATTGCTATTTTTAGCACATATACAGTGAAAGAAGTTTCAGTATGCATTTCAATTAATGTTTCATTCTTAAACCATTTGAATTGTGACATGAAATGTGGGATATTATCCCCTTGCAGTGCTAGAAAACTAGTGATAAGCTAGAAGATTCACCAAAAATTATCTGGTCATATGCTTCTCAAAAATTATGAGTATTTTGGTTTTGAATGCCCTACTTCAAAGACTGTGTCTCATTTGTAGAAGTACTCCCCTCTCAGCTGAAGCAAGCATTCAAAGAGTAAAATGAAAATTCCTAGATAATTTACATTTATACTGAAAAGTGGTAGATGTTCATTATTTAATTGGTTATGTCTCAGTTTCATCTCTGCAATGGCAAAGGTGGCAGCACTGCAAAGTAAATTAATAATTTGTGAGGTATGTAGATGTCATATTGACTGATTTCAGAAAAAATCTTCTGAAAAGGCAATTAATACATTTTCCCAATAGAGTTTAAATCAATTGGTTAAAAGTGTCTGATTTACCCAAAAGCCAGTAAAAACAAAATAAAGCATTATACACCTGCTTAGCCATTAAGCAGGACTCATCTGTTCAGTGATATCTGGTGTTGATGAAAAAATAAACAATATATGTTTGCAATTTTAAACTGTGTTATAATGTATATCCACAAATAGGGAAGGAGTAGAGTTAGTAAAAGCAATCTTAGTTCTAATGCTGCCTAACACATGACAGCAGTGTTTTACTGGAATAAGAATTAAGGGGTTTCCTTCTTCCCTTTCATTTTCCTTCTTCTCTTTCTTTCCATTTTCTGTGTCTTTTCTGTTTTCCAAAGAAGAATGAACTCAAATATCCCAAAAAGTGGTCGGATACCAACAAGATTCACCATTGAGATTGGGAAGTTAGAAGTTAGGTATGTTTCTGCCTGTATAGCTACTGACAATGGCAACAGATGGTCACACCTTGTGTAGAGCAGCACCAGAGGAGAGTGAGGAGAACACTTTGCCAACAGGTTTCACAGGCATTTATTGATAACAGTGAAATGCTGAGGTTTGGGATGATTGGTTCATTTCCAAGATCTGCATGGCAGTATGCTCCAGTACTACAGACTTTTCTGTCTTTTTTTCTGCTTTTATGTCTTATTCCAGTCTCTCTCTCTCTTCCCCCACTTCTGTGACTTCATTCACATCTTCACATCTTCACTGGCTTTTTTCCACCTGACTTTTCACTTAGCCAGCTATGGTCTTCGGTATTTTGATTTCTTCTTTTTCCGTTGTCAGCATATCCAAAATTATAAGCTTCTCACATAGTTTTCCCATCTCACTGCCACACAGCCAGATCCCTTGTTTCTTCCCATACTCATTTTCTGCACCTAGCAGTTAGTCATCTGAATTCGGTCTCTTCCTTACCACTTCCTCACAGGTCTCAGAACTTTCTCCCATACCTTTACCATTGAAATCTCTGTCACTTCATCCTTGCCAGCTTTCCAATCCCAAGAAATCCAGGGAAGACTTCTTGCATTCTGGCAGCATGGGAACAGCTTACTTTTCAGTGCATCTTGGGTTCTAAACAAAATGAAGAGCAGAGGAAGAACACACCCTCTTGCCTAAGAGCAACAGCATTGGGAGAGACAATTCCAGGCCACTTCTGAACATACCTGGGTGGAGAACAGCTAAACATATGCATAAAATTGCACAACCCTAACAAACTGCTATTTCACCTGTGTCAACTAAGCTTCCAAATGTTCATGAACTGGAAAAATGTAAATGAATTTTCATGGAGATACCAAGTCATCCTCAACTAAACCCTACCAACTGTAAGTCTCTTCTCTGTTACCTGAAGGTGCTAGAGTTCTTTTTAAAAAAAAAAAAAAATAGGCCTTAAAATGAATATATTAGCAAGAAATATAGCAAATTATTTTCCCTCAATCTCATTCTCAGGTACAGCTGAGCCATTTTGGTTGGGCATGATAAAACTTGCAGCCTGAGACAGAACTTCAGCACACAGAATTTCAGACTGAATCACTGAAGTTTATCAAACTTATAGTAAGCTGAAAGAAGTATAAGCCTCAAGAAGAAACATGCAGTGGACAGTAAAATAGTTGGGAATTATTCCTCTTATGTGCAAACCTCAGCTATTTTCTCAGTACTTATCTGAATGGAAAACAAGAGTCAGTAGGGCTTGTATGTTAGTTTTTAACTAAACAAAGTAGAAAAAACATCATAAACCTCTGTAAAAATGGTGAAAACTAGTGTGGCTGCCCAATGGCCAAATAGCTGTGCACATATCCATAGATCTTCCATTAAAATTGAAGTTATGTCTTTGCATATAATCTTTTTTTCTTCCTAAAGGGATCATGCATGGACATTTGAAGGAAGAATTTGATTCTAAGCCTAGTAGTATCTTTGAATTTTTTTCCCCCAAAATGAAAGTCTCTCTTTAACATGCTAGTCACATTCCCCCACGATTTTAAATAAGCTGCCTCTCAGCCTATTATTCTTTAGTATGTTTTCCTATATATTCAGAAAGAGTTTTCAAAACTCTCAGATGCTGAAGATAAGCCTGCAAAGCAGAGCTTCAACAAAATAAAGAAGGAGATTTTATAAATTCTGAAATATATCAAGGTTAGATTACCTTTGTTGCTTTGTATATCTAACATTTGAATTGATTTTTCTGGTATGAAAACAAAGGGGGGAAGGGACTTCTGATGTAATGCTTTGCAGAAACCAGAAAAGTCAATAATATGCAGACAGCTCAAACATGTAGCATTTACTGATTCAGTGAAGCATGTTTTCAATGGGTTATGAAGGCAAATTCCAACCTAATGGATATACATTGGTTATAATTTTTAAGAAATCTATTATTTTAATGCATAAGTTTACACGATCCTATAAGATTCTTAAACACCTTAAGTATTTAAAAAGTTCTTTAAAGGCACATTTTTTTTCCAAAAAGTAAGTCAGTCTGCCATAAGTTTAAAAAAAAACAAAAAACAAAAAACAAAAGAGTTGGCATATGAGACACTTCACATGAAACAGAATGCAAGTTTTAAAATTTGGGAGACAATTACATAAAGCATACATTTATGACAGACCAGATGTTTAAAAAATAAAGAAACACTCTAGATCAATTTACAGAACTATTAGTGAAACTTGAATTTTTAACTAAAGATCTTGATTCCATAGTGTTATATATAGAAGAGTAGACATCCTGTACCCATCTGCAGCATTTTCTCTGACATTTTGACTCTTAGAAAATACTCTTGAGTGTCAAAACCTTACTTGGTTTCAAGTTGTTAATGAGATTGCAAACCAATGCAGTCATACAGCAAGTGTAATAAAGGCTGGGCATTTTAATCTTGCCATTTTTATCTAATTCTGCAGAGAACAAGTTTTGCTTGTTATTGATTATCAATGCCTGCTTGTAATAAATGGTGCATGCATCTCCAAGTTAGAGTACTGAAAATGAATACAATAAAGCTGTTGGATGATAGAAAGAAAAATATAGTAGAAAAATATAAAAAAAGAAACATAGAGAACTTTATTAAAGAATAGAGGTTTCAATTTTCTATTTCCTTAAAATTATGGCTATGAAATACCAGTTACTTTTACACCATATGAAAGGTGGGAATTTGGGAGACAGAAAACTTACAGTTTTACATCAGCTAATGTCTGTGTGATTATCCTACACAACATATGCAAAGATGGATCAGTGTGTGTAACACCTTGTACCTCTCCCCTGCTACAGTAGCTCTTAAGTAAGGAGAAAACATTGGATTTAGTGAAGACAACAGAGAAAAAAGAGCAAACAGTGAAAATATATTTACTTTCATTCATTTGACATATTATCTACAGTAGCAATAATCATTCATTAATTTTTTGACTATTAATGACTACTCTTCCTGCAACAGGTGGAAATATAGCCTAAATTCAACCTACAGTGTAGATTTACATTTCTTTCCCATCTCTAACATCTGCACTTGGAGCCAGGAAGTCTCATACACTCAAAACTTTATGCTAATGTCACTTGTTAATTTTATTACTGATTTTAATGAAAATGGGACCAAGACTACATTTTCTTGGATTAAATAGCCAGTAAAGAAAGCGTTTTGGGCCTTTCTCTCCTTGGGCTAGGATAGAATGGTGCCAGCTGACTAAGTCTGAGGAGCTTGTTAGGGTGACAATACAGCACTAAAACTTTTCCTCCACTAAAACTCGTATGGTCAGTGCTACGAACTTAGGTCCTTTATAATTTCCCAAAATCTCATGTTTGATATTTTTGAGAGGTCTTTCCCTAAACCACAAAAGATTTAGAAACAATGTGTGGAGGCCTTGAGAGGGTGTAGGTGTTATCTTACACTCTTTTTTCTAATGAGCAGTAAGATGTGTTTTACAGCACAACCTGACCATGGCAAAAGGATTATTCCAGGTCCTCTTTCCTGTTGCCTCCTCCACACAATTCTTTTTCCCCAGATCCTCATGTGATCCGTCATCTCTTTTGCACATACTACTATCTATGCTCCACTCCTAGGGACATAGCTTGATCTAGCAGTGACAGATTCAACCTCTCTGAATGCAGACTTTCCAAAACAAATATTTTGGACCACAGACTAATGTCCTGCACAAAAAAAAAGAGCGACACAGAAAACATTGTATGCTTCCTTTTTTTTTTTTTTTTTTTTCCCACAGATGTATTTCTACTTCCTAAGTTGTTTGTTTGTGTAAAAAATAAGATGTAAGGTACAACTTTCATATTCTTTCTGTATCAGTGATTCTATGACTTCTCCTCCAAGTGGTAGCACTTTTTTATAGCACTTGGCAGGAGGTTGAAAGCTGTGTTTTTATCTTTGCCTCTTTTTTATTCTAATGTTCAAATTATTTTGAAAAACTTTATTTATATAATAGTTATATATAGAGTATGCATATATACACAAACATATATACACAAACATTTATGTATGAATATATAGCTTCACACAGAGTGTTTTTGATTAAAGGGCATATATTTGTATACACATTTATAACACATGGAAGGGAGAAAAAGGCCCTATATATTCTTTTTTTGTACTTTTCTTTTGATTACATAGGGTTTTGCTTGGTTTCTCTCTATAAAAAGAGCTGGAACTAAAACTTTGAATTCTGGACAGTCTAAGTGGTACTTAATCCAGTGGTAAAGGAAAAATTATGCAAAATCCTTCTTATAAAAGGAGAATTTTTAATATGCCTCTGCCCACCTTTATACATATTGCCTTAAGCATAGTACGTTTTTGCCCATAAAATGAACATAAAGTAGCTAAAACCTCACAGCATTATTTCTTTCTCAAAATTTTTATTGTTGATACTCTGTTTTTAATTGCAACGTAGGAGAGGGGAGTTTACTATGAAAAGAAAATGGCTTGTCTTTAAAATGTAAGAATTTAATCGTGTGCTATTGTTGCCTGCCAACAATGAGCTAAAGAGGTTAATGGATCATAGGTCTGGCAAACAGCCACGTTGCCTCCGGCTCGATACATTTAACTGCATAATCTGGGTTAAGATTTGGTGCTATTTTTTAAATCAGGGCATGAACCGTTGATAAATAAAAGTTAGGTTTTATCCAGCTTTTTTTTTTTTCCCAGGGACAGAGCTACTTAGACTGATCTCGAATGGCAGGAGGAGCGAGGGGAGGCAGGCGGGGACCCCAGGTTGGGGCGCTGCCTCCTTAGCAGTCGCCGGGCACTCCGTGGCATCCCTCCTGCCGGGCATCAGCGCCTGCTCCCCTCTCTCCTCCCGGGCTGCCAAACTCGAGGGCCCAAAACCTCAGAGGAGCACTCCCATGGGTCCTCTACACACGCTCCTTTCTCCAGGAAATTCCACTCGGAACTCCGAAACCTCCACCTGCAGCCACGTCTCCATCGAAGGAGTGGGGTGTGATTGATTTGGTTTCGTGGGGTTTTTTTAAAGAAAGAGAGGCCACAGAAAAAGTATATAGCTCCACCTCTCCCATCTTGCATGTTCCTCGGGCACACTGTTGGAGAAGCCAGGCAGTAAAGGCAGCATTATAATGCAAATCACTAAGCGAGCAACTTTCAATGCTGTTGAGGCTATTTTTGATTTCTCTCCCGAGAACGGGCTTTTTTTAGTGTGCGTGTTTCATTTTTCCCCCCCTTTCCGCTTGAGTCTTATAATCATGCCCTCCATCCCTTCTCCGCTTGCTCCCCTCTCCTCCCCCAGAACATCCAGCAGTCATGATGCAGTTCTCGGTGCTCTCCTGCGGGTCGCCCCGCTCGGGCAGGAGGGGAGCAGCCGAGCGAGGGAGGGATGCGCTGGGGCACGGGCAGAGGCGGGCCCTCACCGCTGTGCTTCATTCCTGCTCCGCCGCTCCTGGGCCCCGCCGGCAGCTCTCGGGGGCAGCCGGCTTCCCCGCTGCGCCCCTCGCTTCTCCCCCTCCAGCCGCGTCCCAGCCTCGGGGAGCCCGCCGCTTCCCGAGGAGCAGCCGGAGGGCCCTTCCCGGCTCTTCCCTCGGCCGCGAAGCAAGCCGGCAGCACCTGCCCGCGTTGCCCGCCCTAGCGGACTGGGAGAGAGGGAGGGAAAAAGGGAGGGAAGGAGGGAGGGAGGGAAGGAAGGAAAGAGGGAGGCTCCTCCGTGCGCGGGGAGCGGCTCCGGCTCCCAGCTGGGCGCTACCGGCAGCGGCAGCTTCTGCCGTGCTGCACCGCGGGCGGTGACGGCTCCCGGCGCGGCGGGAGAGCGCCGCTGCCGCGGGACCGCAGCTCCCGGGCGGGGGGCTCAAACCTCGGCCGGGAAGTAGAGACAGAGTTTTGCGGTTTTCTCTTTTCTTTCCTAGTGACAGGGCTTTTTTTATTACCATTATCTTTAATCCCTCCCCCCGCTCCCCCATTCGCCCGGCCGTGCGTGTGGCAGCGGGGAGGATGCGCGCCTCCCGAGCCGTTCCGCGGCAGCTCCCGCCGCGGCTGCGGGGCGCGGGGGCCGCGGGGCCGGGGGCGCGCTGGGCCGCACCTGGTGGCACTGCCATGCGCGGGCTGCGCCCCCTGATCTCCCCCGCCGCTTCCCGCCGCCCTTCCGTGCCTGAGTCTCCCTTCGCCCGTGTCCAGCATCGCGCACACACGCACACGCCGGCACGCACGGAGGCACTCACTCACTGACTCTGCCGAGCTGCCCAGGTTGCCGAACAGCACAGCGCAGCATCGCGCAGCACGCTGGAGCCCCCTCCCTCCCTTCTCCATCCCTCCTTCAATCCCTCCCTCCCTCTCTCCTCCTCCTCCCTCGCTCCCGCCCGCCCGCCGCTCTGAAGGATGCCCGGTAAGTAGCGACGAGGACCGGCACCTCTGCCGGTGCGTGATGTGAGGGGCTGGGGACTGCCTATACCGCTGCCGCCCGCCGGGGGGGCCGGGCCGGGGGGCGAGGGGAGGGGAGGTGACAGCGATCCGAGGCAGGAGGCGGCGGAGCTCGCCGTGTGCTCCTCAGAAGGACTTTTGGCTGCGCGGCCGGGGCTTGGATGTGGGCGCCGAGGGACGGGGTCTGTGCACCGCAGCGGGCACCGGCCGGGGCGGGGGCGCTTCGCCTGCGCTGCGGGCTGCTGCCTGCAGCACCGCGGTGAGTACGGGGCTCCGCGCCTCGCCGGGGTCCCCCGGGGGCGGATGAGGTGTGGAGGGTGCCCTGCCGCGCTTGGAGCTCCCTTCTTGGCTGCTCCGCGCCGCGCTGGACCCGGGCACGGAGGGCACGGTGCCCCCCGTACGCCCCGGGTACTGTCCGCTGCTACTCCTCGGCTTTGGCCACGTCCCTAGCGCTGCCAGCGCGGTCCGGTGTTTCGGGCGCCGCGGTGTCACCGATCGGACACGGGGACGGGGCGCCTCACCTGCGGAGCGGAGCAGCCAGGTGCTGCGCGCCGGGACACGGGGAGCGGAGCGGAGCCCGGCCGGTGCCCCGCACCGCAGCGAGAGGGTGCCCGCGGCTCCCCTGCCCGCTCCCGTCCTGCATGCTCTGCCCTCCTGCGCTGCGGAGGGCTCCGCCGGGAAAACGCTCGTCCCTTAGGGAAGCGTAATGTTTGTAAAATGTTTGCTATCAATTAGCGGGTGGCTCCGCTCAGCTCGGGTTTGAGCACGGCTAACTCCGCTTAGGCAGGGGCTCAGCTCCGGCTACCAAATGCCAGGAGCACCGTGCAAGGGGCTTTTTGTTCTCTTGGAATGCCTGATGCGATTTGTGGGAAACACATACGAAGCCTCCCAATTGCTGGCGATTTTTAAGTGGACTTTGGTAAATCATTGGAAGTCCTTTTTTAACTTTTACTATGTGTACTTCGACAATGATCTATTTACACCGTGTTTTTCATCCTGGGTATGATAACTCTGCAATTGAAGTCAATGGCAAAACTCCCAACTGACTTCAGAGAAAGGCAATTATGGTCAATATGGATTGAAATGCACTGGGCAGAAGATGCAGAGATGGCAAAGTGAAAGAGATGTATAAAAGAAACTTCGTCTTAGGAGTTAGCTCTCTAACCAAAGAGTTTTAGCCACACAGTGTCCAAAATGTCTTCTAGATTTTCGTTGCCACTTTGAACTGGAGAATATTGGAATGATTTCTTGATGTGTTGGAAATCAAGTGGGGGCCATTGTTTAACCCACAGACATCGCAACATATGACTTAGTAACTTAGTAACTTTTTCCAGAATATCTTTTTTCTCACTAAAAAGTTGGAAGCAGCTGGAGACAATTAAATGGGCACTCATTGACTTCAGTGGCCTGTGGATCAGGCCCAGAAAGGCTCAATAGAGAAGTAACAAGAGAATTGTAGTACTGTTTGTAAGGAAAGGTGTTGCATAAGCATTTAACTCATGAATACCCTCCCTCTAGAGAGTAGAAAAATCTAAATGTACATTAATTTTTTATCCCATTTTATCCAACTCTTTCACAGCACAGATACAAATAAGAAAGAATGCTTCTGATTAATAATTAAAATGCCCATATTCATATGGATTACAATGAAGATTTCATGCAAAAACATTCCATTAGCAAATGGAAGTTCTAGTTCACAGAATGTCCTCTCTTCGGTGCAGTATTTAGACTGGGAGCAGTCAGATATATAATGAAGCACGAAATACAAATATTGATATTCAAATGGCAAAAGCTAGACTTATTCCTGTAACCTGACTAACCACTTTCAACTGCTTGGAATGCCCTAAAAAGGAAAGTGTGATTTTTTTTTTTTTATTTTATTTTTCCTCAAATCTAAGTGTTGAAAGAACTCCCAAGCCCCCCCTACACGCTGAATTTGGTCAAAAACTTATCAAGTATCAGAAATATGCCTATACTCATGAATGATGTGACTATTACATTGATAGGTGTGTTGGGGTGGCACTGGCTGGATGCCAGGAGCTCACCAAAACTGTGTTATCACTCTCCTCCTCAGCTAAACAGGGAAGAGAAAATGTAACAAAAAGTTTATGGGTTGAGATAAGGACAGGAGAATCACTCAGCAGTTACTGTCACATGTGAAACAGTCTTGTTTTGGGGAAATTTGTTAAATTTATTACCAGAGCAGGAAAACAAGAAATGAAAACTAAATCTTAAGCATCCACCCTTCTTCCCCTCTCAACCTCCTCTCTCTCCCCTCCATTCTTCTTCCCAGGCTCAACTTGACATCCTAATTATCTACCTCCTTCCTGACAGTGGTTCTAGGAGATAAGGAATGAGGATTGTGGCCAGTTCTTCCCGTGTTGTCTCTGCTGCTCCTTCCTTTTCAGGAGGAAGACTCCTCACACTCTTCCCCTGCTTTAGTGTGTTGTTCATCCCATGGGAGATGGTCTGCCATGAACTTTTCCAACAAGTCCTCCCATGGGCTGCAGTTCTTCATGAGCTGCTCCATGGGGCAGCGTGGGTTCCTTCCCCAAGGTGCACTCCTTCATGTGCTGGTTGTTCCAGTGTGGGTCTCTCACAGTGACAGTACTCCAGTATAGGATCCTCCCTCCACAGGATCACAGGTCCTGTCGGAAGCCTACTCCAGCATGAGTTTCCCAAGGGGTCACAGCCTCCTCTGAGCATCCACCTACTGTGGCACAGGCTACAGGTGGAGTTCTGCTCCACCATGGACCTCCATGTGCTGCAGGGGGACATCCTGCCTCACCATGGTCTGCACCAGGGGCTGTGGGGGAATCTCTGCCATGGCACCTAGAGCAGCTCCTCCCTTCCTTCTGCACTGCTCTTGGTGTCTGCAGAGCTATTGCTCTCACATATCCTCAGTTTCTGCTGAGTCCACTCTGTGAGTTTCTATTGCTCACTCCCCTCTCTGGCTGCACTTTCTGTTGCTCAGGGTCTTTTCCTCCCTTCTTAAATCCGTTGTGCCAGAGGTGCTGCTACCATTGTTGATGGTGCTCAGCCTTGGTCAGTGGCAGGTCTGTCTTGGAGCTGGCTGGCATCACTGCTGTTGGACATAGGGGAAGCTTCTGGCAGCTTCTCACAGAAGGCATCCTTGTAACCCCCACCACTAACAAAACACAATACAAGAAGAAAAAAAACCTTTCTCAGTGTTTCCCTTTTAAGCACAACTTTGTGTTAATAGGCAAATATGAAAGCAATTCGGAGTGCTGCATCTCTTGTTCAGCTTTTTGCAGGCATCTGGTGGAATTGTCATTGAAGTGAACTGAATGTGTCACTAATACTTAACTGTGAAAAGATTAAGATGTTTATGTTACAGCAGGGGGAAAAAACCTGCAAAATGGACAAATGCTTCACTGATTATCTCTTCTCTCCTTGCAAATCCATAGGCAAGACAGACACCTCCTTCTTAAAATGCCATATTGTAGGTTTCTTCCTAATTTTCCTGTGAATTCAAATGTTTCTTTTATCATGTGCCATATATGGAAGTAAAGGGTACATATTTAAGGGACTTTACATGGAGTAAAATTTTGTTTGAGCTACTTTGTTTCTTCCTGTATTATCCACTTTATCTTCTGTTTGTTAACACATTGTAATTCCACAACCTATTTTTCTTGACAATACTTCTATTTCAAGTCAAATGTGAAAAAAAGTAATTACTTTAATATTAAGAGGTTTGGATTTTTAATTTTTTTTATTGGGGGGTATGACAGGGTGTGGTGATGGTGCTTTTTTAAGATCCAAAGCAATGCTCTTTTCTTTCTTAAATTAAGAGAGTCAGCAGCTCTAAAAATGAAGATATTATTTGAAAAAAATCTTTGTGCTTGTCTGAGAGCCACTGTTTGGAATTCTCTGGGGGTCTTTTTCATTTTGATGTTTTAGTACTTCTCCTTCAAAGATGAATATGAAGATTCAGACAGATCTTGTGAACATCTCCAAAACAGAAATTTAGGTTTTTTAGGCTTACCTGTAACTGAAGAGTATATAAGATCTGAGTATTTAAGGCAGAGTTGAATGGAGCCAGATAATGAAGTACCAGGAAACTCCAGAACATGATTCTGAGTAACCATTACTCACTTTTAGCAGCTTTATAAACCTTATCCTGTTTTGAAGAGTAAGTGTTGTTCATCTTTATTCAGATGAATATTTCAAGACTGTTTTTGCTGTCCCTTGCCTGACTCTGAAACATGTTTATGCCCTTGTATTGCTATGGTTGTTAAGTGAATGGTAGCAAGCATTTACAGGTCTCTTGGTATTTGAAGCTAGGATGCAACATTACTGGGACTCTTGAAAGTCACCTGAATGAATGAAATGACCTGTAGTCATTACTACACCTTTAAGAACATTTTCAAAATAAATTTTATTGTTTGTTAGTCTCAGAACACATTCACCGGATAATTTATTTAGGACTATATTCTTCTATCCAACAATTTAAGAACAAAAGCCTCCACTGTAGCTCAAATCATTCAAAATATTGGTTTTAGGTTATACATTGTACATATGGAACCTGGCATGTAAAGCAGATGGTATGTAAAATTATGCATAGCATGTCTGGAGAGCCATACAATATCTAAATGCAGTGCAACAGAACAAGGAAAGAGTGTCACGTGCAACTTAAAATATCAATCACTGGACTATGTCTAGTCTCAACTGTGCTTTGCTTTCACATGTGTGTGTATTTTTGTGTGTGTGTGTGTGTCTTCAACTTTCTCTTACAACAACCAGGACATTTCCTTGATAATATGATGTTCCTTAGAAAAGCATGCAGACTGAAATGATATGCTATTGACTAAATTAAATAAAAAGATGGATTTACAAGAAAAAACTACCTTAGTTGAGTTTGGGTGCAGAATAAAATTGCATAGAATTTAAAAATAAATTAAAAAATCAAGAACAGTAATTTTAATCTTTTGAGGCAAATGGCCAGACATCACTTACTACCAAGACTGTTTCTCTCTTTTATTTATGCTCTTGGTTTGCCCAGCACAGCAATAGCACTTAACAGTACTTCTATCCTGTTGCATAAATACTGTGTTAGCTCCACACACACTCTCTCTCAAGTATTACAAGTCTGTAAGCACAGTTTTTTTTCCTGAACAAACAAGCATTACTGTGCATTGTTAACACAATCAGATGAAATGGTAATTGCAGAAAGATTCACATCAGCAAAACCCTTAAATAAATATTAGTCTTTAAGCATGTGCTGACCTCAAGGGGACCTAATCACATTTTGTTGAACAAAGATGCTTTCGTGACCAATGACCATGAAAGGTAATAATTTTCTCAAGTTTATTCAAACGTGTAAATCTGTGGTTATAAAATTTTGTCATCACCAGAAAACTTTAAATTTAACTTTCAGGGGAAAAATCTTTAAATATTTCTATTTTTTCTTCTGATGTTTTAATGTTTTGTATACTTTAGAAATATATGAGTATAGAATAAATCAACTGTTTTAAAATGGGCTGCACAGCTGCACTCTTTCAAATTTCTAGTGAAAATGAACTTTTGTAGATCAGATATGAAGGATGAAGTTTACAATGAAGGACTATTGCAAAGTGAACTTTACATATAATAATGAACTAACATTGCAGAAGGTAGACATTAATAGCTAGTTCTGTAAGATTAAGACATTTATTAAGAAGACAAATTGAAGGAATGTCTCCATGGTTAAACTGTTGAATATTCCCAAACAAAGTTTTTTTAAGGTGTCTGAGTTGATATATGTTTCATGTTATAAAATTAGTAAATAAATAAATAGATAATTCCTGTGGTTTTTGTTCACCAATCCTCTCAGTCCTTATGCATTTTATTTTTTGCAACAGTGTTGTTTGAGAAAATACAGCTTTGTTTCTGGGGGACCAAAGGAACACATTTGTCCTCATACATTACAGAACAGTGTTTAACAATTTATTTCTCTTTTGGAAATGAAAGAACTTTTATCCATTCAAATCACTGTAATACAATCTTGTATTATAATGGCTTGAACAGTCTTGACTGCACACAGTCGCTGGAGTCTCCAAAGGACTGTCATAAATAAAGCTATTAGACTGTATTATAGCAGACACATATTCAGAGTCTACCAAGGGATGATAGGATTTTACATTACAGCAGAAAATGGTAAAAAATGTCTGTGATTTACCAAAACTTATTGGTAAAAGAACTTAATAAATTGATTTATAATACATATATATATGTGCTATTTTTCTTTTAAAGTATGCAAATGAAAAATTAATATTAATGAATTAATCCTATGTAGAATTAAGTGAAAAATGAGATGACAAATAAGGGATTTGTCCTTCACAACAAGTGTTTGAGCTTGCTCAGCAGCTTGTAAACTTTCTGCAGTAACTGATGGACATTCAGCCTACATCAAAACCTCCCTTTGCAACCTGACATTGCTGCTGTGATGACAGCCTTAGAAAACTGGCATCTCATGAGAGATAAGTCAGTTTACATCAATGGAAATGGATTTACACTGCATCCTGGATTCTTTGCAGACAGGTTTGTTTTTATTTTTCCTCTTACTGTTATAGAAGGCATGACTTTTCCCAGGTATGAAGACAAGAATGAGTTTCGCAAAACCCTGAATGAACTTAGAAATAATTTAGAAGTGGCAGAGACATATCAAAATGAAGTAAAAATATAGATAAGGATGTGTTATGTTGGTGGTTTGTTTTTGTTTTTTTTTTGAGAGAGGGAAAAGTGCACTCTTTTGTGAAAGATCCCTAAGACAGAAGTAAGGCATAAAAAAAGTGCAACTGAGGTTAAAAATAAAATTATGAAAGTTGAGTTACCTAACATGTTCTGGCCATGGGAGAAGTAACTAAAACTGACATAACGACAGGATGGGAGCCTCAAAAGAAGACTAAAGCCAGAAAATAACCATTTCCCATGTTGGAAATCCAGATGGCCCTAACAGATTTTGTGTGCATTTGTATATGCGTTTATCTGTGTGTATACATGTGCATACATATATACTTTTTAAATATCCAAATCTGTATAATGCCCTACTTTGATACTGACTGATTTCTTCACCTCAGCAGGGATTTGCTGGTTCTTCTTTCTGTCTGACCATGAAGTTACAGAGAAAGATTTGATAACACAGTAAATAGCTGAGAGTAGTTAAATTGTTTCCTGAAGGTAAAACAGTAGGGTCCAATGGTTCCCCTGAAGAATGTTTGAATATTTTAAACCCAAGGCTGTAAATAAGAAGCAGGGCTGTCAAAGCAAAACAAAACAAAACAAAACAACCCAAAAAATCACAAAAACAAACAAACAAAAAAACGACAAAAAAAACCCTAAACCAAACAACAAACAACCAAGCAAGAGGCAACCAAACAAAAAACCCAAAAAAGTAATAAAATCCTGAAAAAGGAGAAAGCAAAATGAATCTTTACTTCAGTGTCTGAAGCCAATGTTACATTTTGTCTAGAAAAACATGAATCTGAATGATATTTTGCCAACTGCATGCTAGTGTCACCTACAATCACAGTCAAGGTCTTCCTGTTTAGACTTGAAAAAGCAACTACACTCTTACACTGGAGAAATAAAAAACATTTTCTGGGAATTTATTGTGGAGCTTTTAGGGAAACTGAAGATGACAGTGGAGCAGAAGAGTATTTAATACAGCATTTTATTTAATATAGTAAATAGATATACCATTTTTTATTATAAAATTTTGATGCTGAAAAGACTGTTGAATGGATTGAGTGGAGCTAACTTTGGCATGATGTCAGAAGGAAGATCTGAGGAAAAATATTTTAAATAATTTGCTGCTGCATGTCCTCACCTTTGTAAGTGTCGTGGAAGTATAAATAATGTCAGAAGTGGCAGCAAATCCTTCCTCTTTATAATTTCACATTCCTGCCTCTTGTAAAAGGATTAATCTCAAATCTAAAGTAAACCAGATTTGCAGCAGGAAGAATTCTGCCGAAGTGGAATCTATCAGTATAGTCAAACAACATGTCTTTATTTGTCTTCTGGTGGAAAATTACATTCCTGAGTGGTGATGCACAATCTCTATAAAATAATCTATTATAATCTTTTTGGCAAATATTTCTGAAAAAGAAAATATTACTGATAAGCTTTTTACCAACCACAGTTTCACTTAGAGGCAGAAAAGATTTGAGAACTAGTGAAAAATTTGTCCTGGAGTTAAAAGTTCTGAGTTTGCATATGAAAAAATTCTGGTTACCACTGATATTGCTAGCTACTCTTTCAACATGCTCTATTCAGTGGTTTCTGAACTAAAAATGAAACTCACTTCCCTCAGGTATGGCAAAAAACACAGGCTTCAAAAAGTCAAACTGTGCAACTGCAGAAAATGGAACTGGGGCCTTTGCTCTGATGTGCCTAAAAACATATTTAATTTCTCTGGTTGCTTTGCCAGCAGTTCCTTCAGGACTGGTCCCTGGCTGCTGGTGAAGTAGATTTAGGTGACTGTGGAGCAGCAGCTCTTTCCTCCCTTATATATTGGACCTACAGTGTTGTAACTGCCCTTGCTTCCCTCCTGGTGGCAAACAAGGGGACTATTTATGGTGCAGATGCCTCAGAGAGGTTTTTGTACACCTCCACCTTATACAACTTAATAGCAAGAAACAACAAGGGATGAATTTCATGACAGTAGCTTTACTTGTGAGCATTATACTTGAAGAGAAATTATTTTCTTTAACAAAAATGGATTGAAAAGATTTATCTGTCATTAGGATTTGTCATCTTTCTTCTTGTGTAACAAAGCAAACTAGACAATTTTGCTTTGTTTGTTTCAAAAACAGAGTATATATATATATATATATATTTAATGATAGCGTGTTATTTTTCTTTTATTTTTCACTCCTGTTTTTTTGTGGAAGCAAGAAAGTATTTCAGTGGGAAAAAGAGGAGAAAGATAAGAATGGGATAAAAGTATTTTCTAAACTTTCTAACAATTTCTCTTTTACACAAAGCAAATATATCTGAATAACGTCTCTTTGTCATTTATCACCTTGAAAGAATTTTTAAAAAATTAATTTTTAAAAATAATTTTTTCAAATGTCAGTTCAGAATGGATCAAAACTTTTTATCACAAAAGTCTTGTCTTTGGAGATATTCAGTCAGGTATCAAGTAATACTTGAAGCTGGTTCAAATTTCTTTGAAATTTAGGTTCTTCTCACATATAAATTAATTTAAAATTAAGCTGTCTGTAGAAAAGACATAATTTCAAACATTTTCTGTGCACTGTGATAATATAATAATTAAAAGGTATATTTTTCATTTTTCTTAATCTGTAAGGTGATTTTCTTCTAAAAATAAGGGAAAAAAAAACCTGAAAGAAGTTCCCAAAATATTGACACAAGGTTCTTGATCTGTCCCTATTTTTTTATTTTTTCTTCCGAGACTTTGAAGATTTTAAACTTATTTTTTGAACTTCAGAAAAAAAACATTTGAAGAGCTCCAAACATTTTTCCTGATGAGGAGAATAATAATCCCTCCCCCATTTCCGAGCAGAAACAACGTTGTGTAGATCATGGTTTTAGGCTAATGGATAAAGCAGAAATATTAAGAAAGTAACCAGGTGATTTCTTTGAAAAGTACTTGCTTAGTGGAGGTTGATTATTTTATTCTTTATTTATTATATTTATTATACAGCTAATACATTGAGGAAGACTTTAGGTGAGAAGAGAAAGAAAGAAGAAAGGAATTGTCTCTTTGCCATAACTGAAGACAGCAGTGAGGAGAGATTAAGTGTGTAATTTTTAAAACTTTTAAGAGGAAAATGCCCTACAGCTGAACAACTTATAGGCTCAGGATGTGTCTTTAAAATGTGGGTAAAAGCTTAGTGCACAGCTGGGAAGAAATCTGCTGTACTCAGTGTAGCGTTGGAGTACCTGGAGTTGCCCGTGTGCTGTTAGTGTGAGCTGACACGTGTCAGTAAGTGGTGCTTTTGGGAGGGACAGCTGCTCCAGACTGGGCTGTGTGTCAGAGCAGTGTGCTGGGTCAATATGGGAAGCACAGCATGGACAGGCAGCAAATCCCCAGCACGCTGCTCGGCAGGAGCCGGCCACTCACGCCTGGCATCCCCCAGGGACCCAGCAGAACAGATTTGTCAGGGTTTGTCTCCTTTATTCCAGTAATTATGAGAGATTAATTGGGAATGTTTACTGTTGGGAGACTAATTGGGAATGTTTGTTGTTTACATGTTTGTTTGTTTTTTCTATTACAGCTGCATTTCTGCTCCTTGCCTGTAATTTTTATGAATAAATTGAATGATGCAAGGCCTCCCTCTAGCCTGGAGGCCAGCTAAGCACAGCTACTTCCATATGGTTAAGCTCCCTTAGCCTCCCAAGAACAGGCTGCATCTAGCTGCCTCTTGGGAAAAGCCCCAAAGCAGGGCTAGTGCCCTTGCTGTGCCTAGGAAACCCTTGGGAGACAGCTGGTCAAGTAGCCAAGATCAAAAGAGTGTCAGGGCCTGCCCTGACATTTTGTGTTCTAGGAAAAAAAAATTAGTTTCAGGGCATGAATTCATGCCCTACTATCATTTAACTCTCTTCCATAGATGTAATCTTAGTATTATTTAAGTCGGTGTGACTCCAAACACAGTAATGTTGTTTATTCACTTTACTTGTTAGGAATTAACTCAGTTGATTGAAATGGCGCTACTACGCCGCAGCATGATATTTTTACAAATAGCATAAGAGGGGCTTAGTATTTGTAATCAGTCATTAACTGTGGAATATGTAATAACATCTTGAAAGCAGGGGAAGATTTCAATGTGGTAAAATGTTTTAGAAAATGGTGGCTACTCTTCTGTATACTTTTCTGCATTACTTATAGTTACATTTCTTATCAAATGTTGGAGTAATTTTATCCAGAAATTGTTGTTATAGGAAAGCTATTGTCTATTTACAGTGAATTTGTTTTCAGAAATTTTATAGTATTGAAAAATTTGATTTTTTAGAGGTACAAAAACTGAGAGTACTAGCACTTCTTTTAAAAGATGCATTACTAATTTAGCCAAGAAGGCAAACAGATCCTTATTTGGTGACTATCAGTATTCTCTGTTTCAAGAAAACAAAAATAATGACAAATCTTTTAGGGTGAAGTCTCAGAAATCAAACTCTTTTAAGCTTTAAAGTATACATCTTTTAGCTAGCTGGAAATTATGCTTACACAGGATATTTGGATATAGTTTTACTATGTAGTTGAATGACAGAGAGTTAATTACAAAAAAAAAAAATTTAGTTGTGGGGGAAAATACATTTACTCTTATAACGAATTTTCATTTCTTGATATTTAACATCACTGTGCACCTTTTACAACATGTAAAATTCATCTTTTCTAATTTTTCTTCGTCTTTTCTTGGTGAGCTTTTACGAGGTTTTATTATTCTTTTAATGATGCAGGATAGCACAACTTCAAAAGCAGTGAATATTAGTCTGGGTGTGGATACATTGAAATGTTGCCTAGAAAAGTCTCTACTTCTTGGCATAGTCCTGCAAGATCAATTTTGTGGTTCATGAGTTGCATATGTAAATGACAGTGCTCTTGGGGGAAAGTTACCTATCAGAGAGATAATAATGTGTTATAAATAGTAAAATAATTGCCTCCAAATGCTGTGACCCCAGGTGTGTGATAAGACTGAATCTCAGGGGCAAGGTCATGAGGTCCCAGTGCCTTCTCTGGACATTACTTCCAGTTAGGCTTTCAGCAAGCTTCATTTAATACCTCTGGAGGTTTCAAATTAGGAGAAAGAACAAATCTTAACATTTTAGCCATTTCTTTCTCTAAATGATGCTTTTAGTGCAATTTCAAGGAGTCTGATTTAATTTTTGCATAAGCACATATATAATGAACTTGATGTACCCAACTTTAAAAAAAACAAACCTGCATCTGAATCTGATAAATAGACAATAGTCAAATATCAGTTTCATTATTTAGTAGGAGCTATTAGGCTTGACCAACAAAGAAGTGAAGACTTCTAGAAAATTGAAACTTAACGAAGCATACCAGGATTTTTAGCTTAGCTTAGTTTGGAAGCTGAGATGATATATAAGTCACTTACTTTGTTTAGTGAAATCACTAAAATTCTTCACGCTTGGAAAATTCTGTGTAGCTTGCAATTCCATAAATATATTTAGAAACAGTAGAGTAGGAGCAGATATTGGAAGATCCCTTGCAAAAATTTGAGAGAGGTATTGTATGTTTATTCATGATATACATCTGCATATTGATTTCTAATTCATGCTTTAATATATATTTTACACACTCTCACCTAAATAGAAATTATTTTTTTCTCTCAGTTATTATGGCATATAATGATTAAGGAGATCTGGGAGTGTTCGAAAAAGTTTAAGTTATTTATCACTGATACTTAAAAAAGAATAGTTAAGTAAGTAGATCTAAAGCCAGCCTGGAGCTTCTTTGGTGTGTGTCTGAAGCATGTCTTCTAACTACAGCTGTAATTCATGATCTAAAGAGCATCCTGATCCTTGCATCCTGCTGTAATGCCTCTGGTGGCTCTGCCTTTATCTCTTCCTTCCCTTCAGTTTGGTCTGCAGGGATGATAGCTCTCAGTTCGTGAATACAAGTAATGCAGTCCAGAAAAAGAGGGATTCATACCAAGCAATTGCTAATGAGGAGTGAACTAGTAACCAGCCTCAAATCTGAGTCAGACAAAGAATTTACCATAACTTTGAGATTTCTTGAGGTGCCCTTCTTGCAAAGATGAGGTTTTTCCCTCCAGCCTGTTTCTTGGAAAAATCTCCAAATTAAGATCCAGCTTTGCAAACCATTTTGCAGATTGCTTTGATATCAAAACATTGCATTTTTCGGCAATAAATTGTCTATTAAACATTTCAGTCCATTTGACAAAGGTACTTTGAACAGATGTTCGGCTGAAGCATTCAGGGAGAAAGATCATGACACATTTGGTGACAATGTGGTATCGGTGCCAATAGCTTCCTATAAGCTGTGAAAAAAACAGATGTTACTCTGGCCAAAATTGTGCCTTCCTCTTGACTGCTTTCAGCAGGGTGCAGGCCTGGCTCTGACCCCCACTCCCTGAGCTAACCTTGAAGCTGCTGTTACAGTGATGGAGACCTCTCAATTAGCCTGATCCTGCAACTGTCTGACACATGCTACAGCAAAATTGTCCTTGCCTGACTGTGGCAGCTGCCGCCTCCAAAGTGATACTGTCCGCTTATAACTCAAAGTATAACTCTGTCATAAAGACACTTAGTGCAGAATGGCTCTTAAAAGGCATTTTAATCTGCTGGCATTTTAGTTCGTAGGCCTCAGGGGTCAGGTTGAAAAATTACACTAATGCTGAACTTACTCTGATATTCTGGGCAGCCTTCTGAATTTTAAATAACTATCCTCAGAAGGCTACCCTTTTCAAAAATTATCTTAAAGACTGCACACAGAATTTTAAGCTAAGTTCAGTGACCACACTGATATGCAGACTGAATTTTATAAAATGTAGGGTAAGAATCTCTGAATTTATGGATACCCGCAGTTATTTTAGTTTTCATTATCAGAGTATCTGTTCCTACAGTGCTAACTATATGAGTTCTGTGTTACAGTAATTGTTAATATTTGCATCTGAATTAACTGTTCTGCATTGCTGGTTTTGTCGCTGACTGCCTATTCAAATATGTGGGATTATTTTGAAGCCTACATAGGAACTGATTCTTTTATAGTCTGGAAATAGGCAAGGCAAAAGATGCAGGTCTATTTTTCCAACCAATGGCTCTTTTTAATCCATTTCCTTACACGTATATACAGAAAAAATTAGATTACCACCTCTTTGCCTTTGGAAATATTTATGCAAGTATTTCATATTCTTCTTATTCAGCATTTATTGCCTCTCCCAGTGATCTGCTTGGATTGTTACTGACTTTCATCATACCCCTCAACATGTGTTTTACAGCTTCTTCTTGTGCTGTGCCCTCTTCTATTGCAAAATTGATTAGTTGAGTTTGTCCAGCTCAACCCATTGGGCTCCTCTTCCACTCATTTCCTCTCATCTGACCCTGCCCTCAGACTCTTTCCAGAGTGCAGATTGCAGTGGGCATCTAGCCATGGAATGGGACCAGATCTTGGACACAAAATAAACCCCACTGCTTCCAGGCAGGGACTGAAACCCGCTAGCCATCTGCTCTGCCTGATTGTTAGGGGTAAGGGCTGCTCAGAAGTAGATTTTAGCAAGGCCTTGAGCAGGTGTACCTTTCTGATTTATCTGAACCCTCTCTTGCTTGCAGCCTCAAAGACATGCTAAGTATTCTATACTCTCAGTACTGAAATCAGATTTTGAAAAGCTGTAAACAGTTCCCATTTCACAGCACATCTTCTTACTCAGCTTGACTGGAGCTGTTCTCCTTTGGGAGGAGGTCTTTCTGTCTTTCTGAGCCAGAGGGAAAGGAAGGATGAGCTCAATATATTCCTTGTTCTACCAGCTGCCACCAAACATATTCATCTTCCCTCTGAGGAACTGTGAGTCCAGATCCATTCACACTGTGCACCCTGATGAGACAGAGTGACATCTTCCATGATAGGTGATGAGGCTGTGGTTCCAACCTCAGGGGGTTTTTTGGTTTTTTAGGCTTCTTTTTTTTTTTTTTTTTTTTTTTTTTTTTTTTTTTTTTTTTTTTTGTCACATCTAATGAAGAGTGCCAAAGCCGATGTGTTTCACTGTTGAACTTTCAGGAGCAGAGTGAAATAAAAAGCCTGGGATGGCAGCTACAGTGAACTCTTACAGCATGCTGTACACCTGGACTGTGAGGAAAAGTAATTCTTTGGCTGCTCTGATAAGTCACAGTCTTTTCTGAGTGCTCCAGCAAGCTCTAGGAAGAAGGTTTAACAACTTCTCCTCTATACTGCGTTGGAAAAGCCTTGTTCACTCTGCCATGTGTCCAGCCTTTTGCTAGTTAGCAAAGAGTTTCTAGAATGCTACTTCAGCTCCTTTTAAGATTGTGTATCTTATTTTTAGATTGACAGCAAACTGTGCCTGGCAGTGACATCTGCAAGCTATTCTTTCTGAGGCTGAATGGTGGCTTTTGTGTTAGATGTGTGATGCATAAACACACCAGTTCTGCTCTTTGAGTAGAAGGAGGGCACAGTTTGCTTCAGAGGGTATATTTTATCCTTGTCCAAG
This sequence comes from Muscicapa striata striata, assembly GCA_030060385.1. NCBI lineage: Eukaryota > Metazoa > Chordata > Aves > Passeriformes > Muscicapidae > Muscicapa > Muscicapa striata. The sequence goes on along the minus strand of JAREIS010000301.1, from coordinate 1,447,199 downwards.
TCTAACATCATTGCCTCCATATGAACTGAGTGACTCCTGTTGTTAGTTGGGTAGACAATGGTTCTGAGTCTGCACTGGAGCCTTTAGGTACAAATACATCCCAAATAATACAAGTAAGAAAGTAATGATAATACTTCATATTATTTACCAAAAAAAAAAATCAGGAGGAAATAAACCATTACTTCAGTAAACAAATTGTTCTGTGATATATCACAAAATCCCTGTCTTTTGTTGCTTTGCAAGACTACTCTTTCAAAAGTTTTGGTTGGGGTCCTTGGGAGGACAGAGTTCTGCTGTCAAAATATTCTGCCTGATTAGTAGTTCATTTTCTCATTTTGGGAAAATCTTTGCTGAAAAATAAAAAACCTCATAACATCAAATTGTAATTTCATCACCCTTCACTTCCTCTTGGGAAATACAGCCACCCCCGCTTTTTGTGAACCACAATTGTGATTTTTATCCAACAGATTCAGGTCTTGAATAACGAAACACTGTATTACTTGCTTTCATAATGCTAGTGAACCACATCAATTTTTCATTTATATGAGGAATGACCTATGCTTTCTTATCCTTTCCTCTCTCCCAGAATTTGACACAGAATTTCAATGTCACAGGAAGAAAATAACATTACATCTATGCAAAAATAATTCACTTCATCCTATATTGTTCTTAGCAGCCTCACACTTTCACCTTTTTCAAAATTAGAAGATGAATTAATAAATTGGTGTTTGTTCCAATGATAATGGAAAACTGTGGCTACTTAAACAGGCTCATGCCCTCCCTGTAATTGAAATTTGCAAATATTAATGAGATTATGCCAGTGTTCTGTCAATAAATATTATCAACTGAGTTCATTTGTGTGGAGGTCTTGGGATTTCTGCAGAACGATTTTGCATTGACACTCTAAAGGTTTCATATTAGTCCTAACAGATCATGACTACCTTTTTTAATTAACTCAATTCCTCTCAAACTTTATATAACATGTCAAGGGGTATAAAGTATACATCTCTTGCACATGTAAGCAGACAGGAGGAATGCACACTGATGTGACTGTTGCTTATGAAGACTTACAACTATTTGGAGAGATGCAGCTTCATCCCTAGCTGAAAGTAACCAAGTGACAGATAATCTAGATCTGTCCCAGGTGTAACTTGTTCCTGAATGAAGATATATCTCTCCTGGCCAAAAAACATACAGCACTGTCTCTGGGAGAAATAGCTCAGAGCTCCTACCTCATTATTAGGTGGCAGCTTTGTGATAAAAAGTGGCTCTGTAGTTAACAAACTCTTTAGTTATTGTAGGGGAAAGCTGCTGGAGGAAGCTGAATCCTTTTTGCCCAGGGCCTGACAACAGCCAAAATTGAAGGCATGTAAACACAGAGAGAGCTGTGACAGCACCACTTGGTGTCACCTGCCATAAAGAAATCACCACTGGGCAAGTTCTAACTTCCTGAGGTATGTTTCATAACCCTAAGGAGTAGAAACATGGTTTTCAAAGGGTTATAATTCTTGAAAATGTCCCTGAACAGAAATTTCCAGGATCAGCCTGCCTGGAAAGGTCAAGAAAAACAGTTTCTCTTTTTATCTCTGAGGAGAACTCCACAATCATGCAAATCATTAAAAAGCAAAGTGTTTGAATATTTTTAATGCTTATGAAAACTGAAATTTCAGAGCTGAAAAACTCAAAAAGATGTATTCAAAATTGTCACACAAACGTATTTTCCTTAAAATGCATTTGTTCATTCCAGTGATGCCTGGCTGAGCTACAGCTTTTCAAAAAGTATATAGTGAAAAGATTTTTTTTTCTGAAATTATTTATAAATGTAGCTCTCTCTATACTTTTGTAATTGTTTGGAATATCCTGAGCATTCAAAGGAATGAAAGAGATCACTTATCCTCTGTATTTGGTATGAAGGGTGTCTTAATGCACATTTCAGCTTTTCATTGTAGAAGAATGCTATCCTGTGGATTGCTTACAGAAAATGGGAGAAGCTATATCTGGTACAGGCAGTCAAATGACATTGTGTAGTACACAGTCAGCATATTTCAAACTAAGAAATCCTTTTTTCTTTTGTTACCTTCAAGTTTTCCTTGGAAACATTGCCAAATAACCGTGGAAAAATCCTACTAAAAGTACAACTAGTGAGAGAACACTTAAACTGTTATTGTGCAAAACTCTAAACTTAATAAAAATAACTTATTGCAAGTATTGCCTCCCAATTTTCTGTGTTCTGTGTTTTGAAAAAGGTCAGGCTGAATTATCATATTTTTCCTCCTGACCTTAAAAATCTGTGTCAGCACGTTTTATTTTTTATTGGAACCTGGCACAGCATTCTCTGGTGATTTTTTGAAGGTTTTATCTTTCATTTTAAAATAAAAGCAGAAAATCAAGGTGGGGGTGAGGGCAAGGTGGAGGGGAGAAGCATAAATCTCTGGCTGTGACCATGAGAAAGAAAACTTAAAAATACCCTCAAAGAGTTAAGATTTGATTTTTTTTTTTTTTTTTTTTTAAGAGAAAGTGACTGGCACTTGAATTTTGCTATCTGATATAATTTAATTTTAGGTGTGAATAGTCATATTGCAAAGCTTTTTTGTATATACTCTGGGCTTGAGTTTGCCTTTGTGCTGTGCAAGAATTCTCAGTCCATTTCTTACTGCCTGAACCCCACCACAAAACTAAACCACCCCATTTTTTCCTGGTTAATTAAGAAAAATTTTCTATGCTGTAGGAGACTTTCTGAAAAAATATGACTTGAAGATAATTTAAATAAGGAGAGATGCCAAAACTAATCAGTAGCCCATCATTCACTTTTCCTAGTGATAGAAATTCATAAAATCATGTCATGACTTTTAGTATCATCTCTGAATTTCTTTCACACCCAGGATATTTCCCTAGTATAATAATGTAATTTTCCAAAACTATATTTATGACTCCATAGTATATGAGTTTAAAAACTCATATTAGAAAAATAATCTTTGCTGCATTCATTTCAGAGAAATAAGTATGTTATTGATTAATAATAGATATCAAAAAGTTGCAGAAACCATTACTGTTGATTTGTCTGCCATATTCCAGAACCTCCTGTTTTTTTATAAATTTTATATTTTTATTTAATTATTCTACTGATTACCAAATCCTATTTACAGTGCTCAGTGTAGAATATGAACAGGGTGAAGGGCGAAGGTCTCCAAACTGTATGTGCCCAAGGTTCTTTTCACTGTGAACTTATAAAAATATCTCCTCCTTTTTTTTTTTTTTTTTTTTTTTTTTTTTTTTTTAATTGGTCAATGTGAAAGTTATCCCATCTGTGGATTTCATAGGACCATATCCATTGCCGTTGGCTGTGCCAGTGGGAATGTCCTTACATGAGATTAAATGCTTAGACTCATATATCAGCCTTTTAGTTTCTTTACATATATAAACCAGATCATGCACAGGTATATTTTCTATTTCAACAGACATAGAATTTTCAAAATATATTGAACTATTGCTGCTTTAGCATTTAATATTAGTTTACACACACACACACATATATATATATATATATGTATGTATATTTATTTCTCTTTAGGCATTTCCAGTTTATAAATTGGAATAAAATTTTTTACACTTATCTATCAATAAAACTCATTATTTTTTACATATGTGTTGATTGTGAATTTGAGCAAATCAGGCTTTCATCTATCTGAGTTATTGGATTTACCTTCCTTTCGTATATCTGGGCATTTTCATTTTTCAAAATACCATGTTTACAACTATTTATAAGGAGAAAAAAGATACTTAATGGGAGTGAAAATGTTCAAATACTCAGTAAAAAAGGATGCTACTTAACTAGTAGGACAGAAATGTCTGTACTAGAAACAGCCAACATCTCCTGTCATTTTTTAATATGATTGAAACTACATACACTATTTCATAAAACTTTCTCATCTTTAGTTCCCACATCTACCAGTTGAATATGTGACCAATAACTGAAACAAATGAATTTTATTGGAAATTATTCGTAATAAAATTAAATTATTATGATTTTCAAAATAAGGAACTTGCTTTTCAGGATATTCTTTCACAACATGAGCTTTAAAAAATATTTTAGAAGAAAACATGAGGAAACCTCCCCAAGTTTTGCTATATCCACCCTAAGAACTCTTAAGGTATTTCCTGCATTTAAAATAAGAGAACAAGCTGTTTACCTTTTCTATTATAGTGGGTATTCCACAGTATTTGCTTGTTACATTGTGGGCAAAAAAGAGAATGCTGCAGATTCCATTCCCAGGGTGATAAGAGGATCATGGTCCCATCATCAGTCTACTGCTCTCACTAAATCTCTGTGATGTTTTTGGAAGACCTTGAGATCTAAAGATTTGATCTATCATATAAACAGTTAAATGCAGCTTCTGCAGCATCCATGAAAGTAATTCCGTATAGAAGTAAAGGGGAAGTCTAGGGCAAATTGTATAAGCTACTTTATAAGATTTTGGAACAATCTGAACATTTGTGGTCAGGTGGACACCTGTGGTGGGCACCTTTCTCTGTGGCATTAATATGAACATGTATAGTCAAAAAAAAGTGTGGAAGGGCTCTGAGGATGCCAGAAAAAGTTCAGAATGTCAACTCAAATGAAAAATTGTGATTCTTTTCAAAAGATCTTGTATGGCTGGCTGGACCTGTAGGTGCCAACTGACTCAGCATAATTTACCAAGCAGAGTTTGGGTCTGGATTGAAAGAGAGGCAGAAGAAAAGAAAGCAGACCTGCAATCTGCTAGTGATAGCTGCATCATTTCTGCTACTTCCTCAAGAGAACCTGTGACATAACAGGGAGGGAGTTTTAATGTGTAACCAACATGAGAACCCAGCTTGAGAGTGTAATATCCCCTACACCAGTAAGTAAGCTAAGTGAGGATGGGGCCTCTCTCTGACCACTGTCCCTGGTGCCTGTGATCTGAGATAGGTCCCACCTGGGGTGAAAGCATGGGGAGACATCAGGCTTTCCGTGGTGACAACTCTCCTGCATGTGATGCAGTGTGTGACATGAGCAGGGCTCCCAGCATGACTGCAGTGTAGGAATCCCTTTGAGATGCTCAGGTTGGACAAATTTTCAACAGCTGCCTTGGTAGCTAATTAGCCTTATCCAGGCTTTGATATTTGGTTCAGTCAGTACATGATGAAAAGGCTTATTTACATATTTTCCACCTGTTGCCTGTTTTTCTTTCATCCTAGGGTTTCTGTAAGTGTAATATAGTGCCAAGGTTTCCTGGAGTAATAGTGTGTTTGAACCAGTACTATTTAAAGGACTCCAGTTTTATACTACTAAGACCCAAACCAGATGACTCTTAATTTTTGATTTTTTAACTGTATTACATTTTTATCTTACTTTTTCCTGAGTTTTCTTTCCTGGGAGAAATTCAGAGAAGTCCAGTGCAATAGCAGAAGAAATAAAAGCACATAATCCTAATGGAAGTGATTTTTTTTTCTTTCAATTGATATTGAATGAGATATCCTGCCTTTGTTAAAAAAAAAAAAAAAAAAAAAGAAAATAAAAGAAAAAAAAAAAGGAAATAAATGGACCAGGAAACTTAATATATTTCATATCCTTTTAGTGTCATTTATACTAGATTGTTAATCTGATTGTAACATCAGAAAAAGGTCATGACAGCCAAGAGCCCAGTTACATCCTTCTTTCTTTGCAAACTTTTGTACTTAAATTTCCTTTGCATATTTATAACCCTTCTGCTATTGTACACAAGTAACTGATATTTCTGCTAAATCTTGGCAGTAGATAAATTTGCATAGTGAGTTGGTACTTGAGTTTGTGAAAGAAAAATAAGAATCAGGAAAGGACAGGAAATTGCTTTTGTGATATGTTAAAGTACTCTAAAATGATCCAAAAACAAACCATCCCCTCAATGTGGAGTTTTCTTACAGATACACACTGTGTCACTTGACATGTCAGTGGGCTGTAATTTACCACAGAAGTGCATTCTGTTATGCATTAACTAATAAAAATGCATAAAATATACTTTCTTCCCTTTTCTAATTTTCTTCACCTTCTATAACGATGCTGGACTTCATTGTTTCATGTACTGGATCTCCATACAGGGCTGATGCTTATGTCACTGGGAAACAACTGAATCCCTGCTTGTCCCTCCAGATGAATGCTGGATCTCTTCACTATTTGGCACATTTCTGCACAGTTCACAATGTCATATGCCACTTCCCCTGTGATGGACTGCAGCCTGCAAAGTGACTGCCACCATTATATTGTAGCCATGTCCAACCTTTTCTGGCATGGGAAGTGTGCACTGGCTGCATTTGAGGTAGGGAAGCTGATAATTGTTTAAGCTCAGAAGGTAGTGGTGAAGAATCTCCTCCTGGCCAAATACTGAGGGCAGCACAGGTCACCCAGCCCTACAGAATGGAATAACTTATCTCCCCAACTACCATCAGCACATCTTCAGAGGTGACAGCAGAAACTCACCTGCTGTGGGTCTGTAGCAGGCCAGAACAGCCCATTTCTGTGGAATGGTTAGCATCTTCTGGGTGGAGATGCTGTCTTTGCTTGTCTGCTCTAGGAGATCCCAAACATCTCTTTTCTCTTTAGCTGTCAAGTCCTTCCCACCTATAAGATGATGGTGTGATGAGAAATGTGTGGCTTTGCATTATAAACCAGACAAGAAAGTCAAGAGAGCTATTTAGACAGAGAATCCCTAGGATGTTCCAAGTTTATGTTTGAGTTTTTTAGCCTGGAGTGGCTAATTTCTTAACTAGTTTTTTAGTTTATTATGTCTATAGTCAGGCATAGTTCTCCAATAAACCAATTAGTTGACCTTAAATGCTTAAATATGTTCTTTAACAATTTTATTTGTGTATAGAGTCTCTTAGAAACAGGCATAAGGATTTTTTAAACATTAAGTATTAATTTTGTAATTCACATGTAACTTTCTATAACCATGTAAATGTAAGTTCTAATTAACAGTGAAAAAATCAAATTATTCTGTTAATCTGTGACACACCATTAAATTTGATATTTTAACCACGATGAACTATAATTAGAAGAAATATAATTAGATCAAAATAATGTCCAGAAAATTTGGTATAAAAAGAAAAATATATGGCTGTGTACATATGCACCATTATGATAAATAAATTACAAAAAAATCCAAAAATTCGTTTGTTCTACGCTGGTTTAGAGGTCTTGTTCAGAACATGGCAGGAGCAATTTAAAAGATTTCTCAATTTTATTCACATTATACATAATGAAACTGTCAAATTGAATCATTAATACACTAATTTTGGCTCTCTTAATAATCCTTTTAGTATTGTATATTCTTACACAATCTTACAATGATGGGGAATGTATATAATTGTTGGTTGCGCTAACAGCTTGTCTATATAAAAGGAGAACAATTTTAAAAATAACCACTGCTTTCAGATGTGCAGTTTGAAAAATCTTATTTAGTCATCCAAAACAATAAGAAATTAAAATTGACGATTATGATGTCAAACCAGTAACTTGCCTTTTTACCAAGATATAAAGTAAGTAAGCAGCCATATAACAAATGGCAAACTCTTAAAATTACTAGGAAGGTTTTGAAACCAAGAGATCAAATGTTAGGAAACGTCACAACCAGAGCACTTTGTTTTCAGCCCTCTTATAAGGGTGAATTATGATTCAGACTTCAATAACATGAGTGTGCAGTAGTTTTTCTGAAGGAATCTTGACTCATCTGGTATGATGATTAGAATGGGCTTTCTAGTGAGTAGTGCTTCAATTCTTTTTTTCTTTTTTTCTTTTTTTGTTTACCAAGTCAGCCCATGTCTTGTTCACTTCATGCTGTAATGGTGTTATTTTGAAGATAGAAATCCTGACTTTCTCATTGGCTTTTTTCAGTGTTCATTGTTGAGATTTGCAAAAGTCACTGATGTCATTTTTAATTTTCATATATTCTGAAGAGTAAACAGGTTATCATTAGTATGTTTTTTTGCAGTTCAGAATTGAAGTTCAACTAAATGTTAGGACATTAATTAATTTTTTCTATTCAGCTTTAAATTCTACTATAAAGATATGAAGGCCTCAAAGGGAAAATGAAAGAACAAGGTGGAGAAGATGCCTGGTTTCTTTCATATTTATTAAAAAAAACTCCTGAATGAACAGTCCAGCTGTGCAAACGTTCATTTTCAGAAATGTTCATTTCCAGAATACGACTCATTCAAGCAAATTTTTTACTTTTAAAGCCAGAACCGAAGAACTAATTTTCTTAAAAAATAACCAAAACAATACAAAAACCAACCAACCAAACAAACAAACAAAAAAAATAAAACAAAAACAAATTAAAATATTGAGAGCTCCACTTTATGAAATATAGGATTCTGGGATTGAGGGGGGTTTGTGTACATGTGTATGTGAGGAGAGTGCAATGGTACCTCTCCAATCTGTGAGGGAGGAAAAAGCCCAGAAAATGAGAGCAGATGAGACCATGGTTGGGTGATATGCTAACACTTGAGTAGCCTAACATTTTAAATATAGATTGGCTCATTTATTTGTGGGGTTTTTTGATTGTTTTTCACTTTTAATGTACTTCTATAAATGTCCATAAAAATGCTAACAAATAACAGATGTAGAGGTCTATCTAAGATTTACATTGAAGATTTGTTATCACTTCAAAATGCTTGGAATTCAAATGACAGGTCCTTTTTTCTCTGCATTTGAATGGCGTATTTCATCAATAAGCTACATGTATGTAATGGATGTTTGCAATAATTACTTGTGATTCCCTTGTTTCCACATATCTCATATTAGAAATAACTACTGCATAGGGTTTTTTTCCTACCAGAAGTTCTTTGTTTGAAAAGGGCTTTTTGTTTTATTAATTACAATATCAAATTCCAATTATTACTAAATTTGGATGCAATTAAAAGATTTTTAAAAAATCCAATATCTTTGGGTACAATTGTTTCTAGTAGTTTATCTCTGTGGTTTTGTTTGGATTGGATTGGATTGGATTGGATTGGATTGGATTGGATTGGTTGGTATGGTTCCTCACCACCATCCCCAAAAGGAACTAAAGAAACTAAGTCCCTGTGTGGCACTTTGTTTTGTATTCATATGGGCACTCTTTTACAAGATCCTCAGCTGCTAGTGTCTTAGGAAAAATATGCTTTGCTACTTTTTACAAGAACAGGGATGTTAAACTCTGGTGTCTTGGCTATGTTCCAGTTTGGCTAATTAATATTCTGCATAGTTTCTCTAAAATTTCAAATTAAAAGATTGGTTTTTAATTTAGACTAGTAGCAAATAGAGTATCATATACATGTTGTTTTGCAGAAAATGCTGCATTTCTTACTGCAATTTAGTATCATGGAGCATCATTAGCTCTGAGGAAAAATAATTGTGGAAATGTTAGTATGCTCCAAGAAACTGTTTTTCTATTCAGAGCAGTGCTTACCTGTTGCAGGATATCAGGTCTTTGATTGTAAATTCTAATTCATGTAAAAAAACAAGTTTTAAATGTGTCATGTGTGGTACATATGGTACAGTAACATGACAATGTTATCGCATAAAGATGAACCAAAATGGATTTGAAGATCCCTGTGACCTTACTGACCCCTAGGAGGACAGAAGTAATCAGAGTCCTTGGGAGCAGATGTGCCCAGGGTTGTTAAGTGGTGTTCTTGACTTGGGGGGAGATAGGGTGATGCACACACTTGCCTTTCTATTGAATATCACAGCTGGCCTGGGCAGATCAGAGCATCTGGTGCTCCTCCTGAAACGCTGCTCTACAGTCCCCTTACCACAAGCTCTGTGTTCTGCTTGATTCCCACACCTGTCACTTGCATAATAGAACTGAGAATGACCCCAGTGCAATACAGAAACTAAATTATGCAATCCGTAACAGCAAATTTACAGTTTCAAGATCCAACCATATAATTGTATAAATGGAGATGGATCTAAAAATATAGTAATGCAGCTGTGTTTCATCTTGTGTTTTAGGAGACAACAAAGGATGTGTCTGCCCTTAACGAACCAGCTCTCTCTTTTCCCACTCTCTTTTATCTTTCAACTATAAGTACTCAGCAATCCCACTGTAAAAGATGTTGAAGATCAATGTTGTATTTGATTAATATCCAAAGCTGTTGAGTCTTTTCCACTGGTAAAAGTAGGATGAAGGAGGTAGTGGAAGGACTCAAGGATCTTTATCCAAAGAGGTCTTGTGATGTGATTTTGAGAGAAAGTGTTTCTAATATATCTCGGGGCTGTAAAATGCTAACCTGAGGACATGCCATACATTTCTGAATTACACAGTAACCCACATCAAGATAGCTAGGATCAAGTTGAAATCAGATACTGAGGATTACTGGCTTCTGGATTCGGGATGGGCTTTGACTGGGAGATTTCAGATTATCTCTTTAGGACATCTGGTTCTTCCACCTTATTATGTTCCATGCTTCAGAGAGGTAACTGTAGCTTTCCTTGTCATACTTGGGCCAGAACGATCAATCATCCCACATTTATCTAAAAATTATTCCTGGTAACTTGGGCTGCCAACCCACTGGCACCTGAATTTTCAGAGCTTTTAATACATTTGTTTTATCTGAGCCAGTCTCCAAATGGCAAGGGCTAGTCTTAAATCAAAATCACATAACCCTGGTGAAACTGCGTGCCTCACCTGCTTTAGCACAACGACATGGCTTGGTCCTTGTGTGTCACCTCTGTTTCAAAGAACACTGAGCAGATACTGATTTGAGGAGTGAATCTCACTGGAAGAGTTTGAAGACAGCCTTGTAAGAAAAAATTATAAGATAAGAAAGGAAGGAGGTCATTATATGTCTGGGTAGCACAGCTTTGCCACGAGCTAATTGCTTATCTATTTGGAGAATGAAATAAAACAGAAAATAAAAATACTTGGGTAAAATAGCTTTTTTTCTGGGCTGGTAGTGGTCTTTTGAGCAGGTGTAAAAACCTGATGCTGGAGGATAAGCAGAGGTCCTGATGTCACATTATACTGCAACTGGCTCCAGTCCTAGCCTGCAGCAAGGCAGAATTATCAGCAGGATCAGTGAGGCAAGGAGAGACCACTGCTCCTACACATTATCTCCCCAAACCCCAGTGACTCTTGCCAGAAAGTTTTAAGAGCATCATGATTCCTGATGACACTGTGCCTTTTTTAATATCAGGGGTTTGAGACATCCAGGTGCATTACCCTGTGGTTATTACCCATTGGTAATAACTGTTTGGACGTCATCAAAGGGATGACTTCTGGAAGTCATCAAAAAAATATTCAGGCTAGGAAATAAAAAAAAATAAAGTATATTATTACAACATGTTGTCCTTTGTAAGGGTTATTTATTCAGTGCAAGTGTCACAGACCTCTAGCTCTCTCTACACTCACTCTGCCAGGATAGCAAGAGAAAGAACAATATATTCTTCCCGTTTAGACATAATTACCTTGTGTCATCAAGTCCCCATATTGTTACTGAGTCCCTTGAAAATTCCAGCCTCTTGGCACGGGCACTGGGAAGAGTCTGGAGTGGATGGGTGCTGGAGCCCTGCTGTGGAACGTGGTGCACAGGGAAGCTGGAATAGTGCCAGTGTGGTGGCTGCATGGGAGCCCATCTTTTGGGTCACAGAGCCTGTGCAACTGACACCAGAAATAATCTACCCCAGCAGGGCTCTGTCACTGGAATCAGACTGTGCCAGAGTCTCTGGTGGGTCTGGAAACAGATGCACAATTTAAGGATGGCTGTCACAAGGTATAAGGTTCAAAAGGACTGGTTCCAGTGCTCTGACACACCTCACTCCTCTCCTTTTTGTTTGGGAAGGTGTAATTATCTGGGTCACACGTTACCATCTCGTAGAAGAAATGTGCTGTGACAGTTAGATTTTTTTGGTTGTATACCTTATTTATCTGACCCTATTTAGAGCTGTGACCATTTTTCCTTTAATTTTTAGTTCTTTTCTCTTGATCTAGAGGTTATGGTAGGTGAATGGTAGTGCTATGGGTCAGGCTATCTTTTCCAGGTAAGAACAGAAAAGGACAGACAGTCAATATTTTTAACGTGCCGTAGCTATTAATTTATAACTGTAACATGAATTCATTTCAAATAGCCTTTTTAAAGTTTATAGTAACAGAAATGCTTGTAAATAAACACCAAAAAAATGTATCTTTGTCTAGAACTCTTACGGGCTAACTTCCCTCCTGTGACATCCCATACCATTACACCAGTTTCTAAAATACATGAAGGTATGTTCATTAAGAGAAAACAGAAGCACTCATTGTCAATGAGGAAAATGATCTTAAAGTAGAGAAAAAAAACAGGTTTTCAAACCATAAGGCCCTACATAAAAGTATTTTTTTATCACAGTGAAAGTATTATGGGCTAATGTCTTATGAAAATGTAGTAAAAAATCAATAAAATGTGTCTACAGTTTTGAAAGTTTCATGAGGTAATTCACATTCTTTTTTATAAGATGCTAACTCTAAGAATTTTGCAAGTTACTTTAATGATAATTGTGATCATTGTATTCCATTATGTATTCAGAAACAGTAGTGGAATTTTGTATTAGTCTGAACAACTGAAAGCTGGAAGAGACATTTATGCAGTCCACAAATGCATTATGAAAGTACTTAATCTGAGGCAAATACAATCGTATATGCTTTTATTATGTACTCTTTTAGATTTAGGTATAACAGAGCATCTTTCAGAACATTTTAAGATATTAGACAAAATTAAATGTATTGCCTTAGTTCATTCTAATTTTAAGTAGTGGTGTGGATTTTTTAAGGAAAAGCATTGAGGGTTCCTTTTTAAAATTGCTGGAATTTTTTAGTAAGAAAAGTTTTGCCAGTGAATGCAGGAACTGTCATGAGGTAGTACATTAAGCTGCAGCTTCTTTTAGCAAATAGCTCTTTTCTGAATGGCAATTTATATTTTCCCTCTGAGTTTGCTTAATGATGTTATTCGTAGAGTGATAATTTTTCTCAGTGTGGGTTTGCCTGCTCCAGGGGAACTCTGCAGGGGCTGGGAGCTGCTGCCTCTCTCAGGTCACTCCACTGTGAGGCAGCAGCTTGTATACCTATGGAAACTCATGAACATCCAAACCCTCCCCAAAGGAATATCCTCCATTAATTCCTGTCTTGTTCCTTGATTGTTTGTTTTTTATTTCAATACCGGGTAGCATCTTGAAACATCACAAAAGAAATACGAAAAAAGCTTCTATACATGGGTGTCTCCAGTCAAATATGAATTTTATAAGTGGAGAGAGCATTTTCTGGCTTTTATGAATGCATTAAGTAGTTTTTTGACACTTCAATGCAAATCTGACAACAGATAACTAAATTATTAAGGAAGAAGACATTTTTGTGACCAAGGTGTGTAGTGTAGAGGTCCAGAAGGCTGGTTCATTACAAGGTGCCAGCCCAAAAGTCAAGAGGGATTATGTTCATTATTGAACCAAGGAAGTCTGATTTTTGGCCACAAAATAAAACAAACAAGAAAATTAATATATACAAAGCTTTCAATATCTTTTGACATGTCTCTTCAATGTCTGCCTTGTGTACCTGGAGGCAGTGATCACATGTATGTGACAACTTCTTGATGCTGACACAAATATTACTTGATGTGTTATGGCCAAACATGTCCTCACATCTACAATTACACTTCATTTCTCTGATTTTTAACCTTTGGAGCTTTATTTTTAGTGGCAATTATTTTAAATAAAATGTGAACAATGTTTTCACTGTTTTATCAGTCCTAGTTATAAGAAGAATAAGGGATAAGTATTTTCCTTTGACATTATAGAATAATTTGTATGTGGCTCAGTGGTTTATCCTGTAAAGTGGACATTGTAATACGATCATTGATTTTTTTTCTAATGACTTTGAAAAGCCCACAAACATAAGACTTTATTAGGAGGATGTCCTGGTTTTGCCTGGGATAGAGTTAATTTTCTTCTTAGTAGCTGGTAGAGTGCTGAGTTTTGGATTCAGTATGAGAATAATGTTGGTAAAGCACTGATGCTTTGCTTTTTGTTCAATAGTGCTTATCCTGGGTCAAGGACTTTCCCCATGCTCTCTCACCGAGCAGATACAAGAAACCAGAAGAGAGCATGGACAGGACAGCTGAGTTGAACAGGCCAAAGGAATATTTCACACCACAGAACATCCTGATCAGTGTATAAAATGGAGTGAGCTGGCCAGGAGCCAGTGATCACTGCTCTGGTTGAGCCTTAGTCAGCCTTAGTCGGTGGGTGGTGAGAAATTATTGGTATTAGTGTTGTTATATTTTACTTTGTTTCAGTTATTAAACTGTTTTTACCTCAACCCACAAGTTTTACCTTTTTTTTTTTCTGACTCTCCTCCACATCCCACCTTGTGGCAGGGCATGAATGACTGAGGTACTTAGCTGATGGCTGGGGTTAAAGCATAAGAGAGGAGTTGCAAGAAGATATGAAATGCAAAACTGAACAGCCTTGGGAGAAGCAAAATTGTCTCTCAATTTCTTCTGCCTTGCATGGCCCTTTGGAATTTATCATCTCTGTGTATAATCCTCCTTCTTTTATTCTGTCATCTTTAAATTATACCTCTATTTACCTAGTGAAATCTTCAACAGCAATGTATTGGGACAGACAAATGCACAACTGTCTTAGCAATAGGCCTAATTCATTTATTTTTTTTTTAAATTACACTTCAACATCATCTTTCCTTTGGATTTCCTAGAGGACTGACAGCTGCTAATTTAGGTGGAAATGGCCATAGAGATAGGGGCAGAGGAACTGGATCATGGACAGTTTTTTGAAAGCAAGGATTTAGGAGACATCCTGGACCTATGGGTTTGTTTGCAGTTGCTCCACTAAGATGAATGGGAGACATATAGGTTCAGTGAGTTTGAAAATGAGGTTATATAATCTCTGCAGGGGTCCTTGCTTTTGTTTGTGCTCTCCTCCCCAGTGCCAAGCAGAAGCCACATCTGTCAAAGAGATTCTAGTTTCCTCCTAATGCTCTGTGTTTTCCTCCCTTTCTTACCTTGAAATCTGGAGTTCATCCATCGCCTTAGACTGGATGCTTTGTGCACTGTGATGATTATACAGTTACATTTAGACAGAAACAAATACATCTTTTGGGGGAGAAGAGTGGCAGGACTGTGAACTATAGCTTGTTCTGTTCAGCGCTGAGGTTGTCTATAGTGTTATTCAATGTAGTGCAATTTCTTGTGGAATCCTAGAAGGTGGCAGTTTTTCCTTATCTTCCTATGTAAGAAAAAAATACCAAATTACATTACTTCCAGCATAGAATTGCTGGGAAACGCACTTTTTCTTTTCATTTATTTGTTTAGGTAAAGGCATTTCTGCAATAATTAATAATCGAGACTTGTTTTAACTTGGTGCTTAAAACAGATTGTTAATTTCTCTTTATCGCAATAATTACTCAAAAGAATGAAAATTTCACAATGCATCTTCAAGCTTATTATAGATCAAGGATATATGGACGAATGGATTCATTTGTTACTTCTGGAAAATGAAATTCTTATAAAAATTATTTCAGTGCAGTTGTATAAAATGAAATTTAACAGTGGTAGTCCAATAAAAAGCTTTAATATTTTTAAAAAATGTGAAGAGTTAAAATCTAGAATTATATTTTTTCTGGTACTGCTGTAGACTAATTTAGGGAATATAGAGTGAGTTGGTCTCCATTTTCTTCCCTACCAGAATTATTTACTTAAGTTCCAGTCAATTACATCTATGCAATGTTGTTGCAGGCTTTAAAAGACAGTGGGGTTGCCTAGAATTATCTTAGCGCTCAATTTTACCTTTGGAATCTCTATTACCAGTGATGATGTGTGAAAAGGAAAGAGCACAGCTTGGTTTTCAGGTAAGTTTGTTTGGCTGGCACTTAGGAGCAATAACATGCAAAGCCTTTGTAAGCTGGTCACAGACAATGTGCAAATCCCTAGAGAACAATAAAATATATTTAATACATTTTAGAATCTAACTCCACTTTAACTTGTAGATACTGCAGAGTTTGTGTTGTGAAGTGACTCTAAAATATTTATTTACATGCCTTAAGCTTAAAAAGTTTCAGGCTACAAAGAGCAAAATCCTATTAAACAAAGCAATGGGTTCCAAGTATTCCATTGTTCCTCACTGAACTCAGAAGTAAGATCTTTTCCAAGAACTGAATCCACAATAAATAATTGGTGACAGACTTTTTTCTAACAAAAGATGAATTAATTTTCCTAAGAAAATTATAAGTCCCTAAAATAAAGCTGAAAATTTACTCTACTTAGGTTGGACCAGTGTATTTTATGTGCACTTAAATAAACTCCCTAATTACTGAAAAGACACTGCAGTTGATAGTGATGATAGGTGTGGCATAATTAGACCCTCATGAATCCTCTTAAAAAGTAACTAAAAAAAGTTGGTCTACTGTCCTGAAAACAAAATGCCAAACAGTTTGGATTGCCACCAGTCTTTCAAGAAACGTCTTAACTGCACAGTCTAATTAACCTTTGTAAAGATAAATATGCTAAAGCTAAACTTTTCCTAAGGAAACCCTGAGCCAGAACAGAAAAATAAGTGTCCTCTTCAAACTCTGTTGGTTTGTAAAGCACTTATACTTGTGCCTTCTTCATGTTTTGCCCCTAACTGACGTGAGTGCTGTGAACTGATCAACATCTGCTTTCTGTTTTGGGGCTTTGCAGTCCACTCATCAGTTTTTGTTTGCTTGTCCCTATAGACACTGATCCCACTTTGCTTTTCATTGCTTCCCATCCCAGGCTCATTTTTCAACATTTGATGCAATCCCATTCCCCTTTTTCTTTCCCATATTTTCTTTCCCTGTACTAATATTCCCAATGTTTCTGCTGTCCTGACACCAGGATTTGTCATACCTCTTCTCATGTACCTACAGCTTTGGGTCCCCATGGCCAGCCTGGGGACTGTTTTCCTTACTTCCATGGAAGCTGCAATTTCTAATAGAGCCTGAAAGTTACCCTCTTCCCCTGTGGCTCTTGCACCTTCTAGTCCCTCTTTCCTTTTCTTTTAAAACTAATTTTTGCCACTGAGAGATGTATCATTTAGAGCATCAACCAACAAAAATCTACCGGGATGATGGTTAGACCCAAGGTGAAAGTAGTTTTGCTGCAAGGTATTAATTTGTTATCAGTTCTATTCTTGGAGCTGCAAGTGGTTGAAAAGGTGCATCTAGCTGCTAGGTAAATAGATGGCAAAGACTTAAAGTTTTTTAGGGTTTTTATATTGTTTTCTTCTGAGGAATCATTCAATTTTTGCCCACTGATTCTGGAATTTGAAACAGGGATCACATGGGATATGCAAAAGTGCATGGACAAAGAAATGCATTAAGCTCAATCAGATTTCTTATAAACATAGTTGGTCAGTAAACAAAAGTAAATGTTCCTGTCTGCTTTCCTCCATTCATGAGTAAGTAAGTGAGTAAAGAAAGAGGATGCTATTTTACATAGTTCTTGAAGGTAATTATGGTTATCCACTGGGGTTTAATTCTTACCAATGGATTTATGAAGCATGCTCAGATTATCTTCTTGCTTCCCATGACCAGGTCTCTTTTTTCATTTTTTGGTTGTATTTTATCTTTTCATGATTATAAATAGTAAGATTGAAATTGATTTAGAATAACTTTCAATATCTACAGTATTTCAGTTGTATGGTCTTTAGAGTTGAAGAAAAGAGGCATTTTTAGGGTATGATTCATTTGACCATTTTCAGATGTCTACTTCAAGAATGGACAAAGTACACTAAAGAAGTACCTCCACTAAAAAGAAAACCTAGAGGGACTAGGTCAAATATGAAACTCTCATTATTTAAATTAGGAATTTCAACTTAGTGATTAGGATTGAATAATGAAATCCACTTCTGTGTGGAAAGGATATGCAAGTAATTTCTATCATTTAAGCATTCAAACATATCTAATCCAAAATCCTTGCCATGGGCAGGGGCATCTTTCACTAGATTAGATTGCTCAACTCCTCATCCAATCTGACTTTAGCACTTTCATGGATGGGATATCCACAGTGTCTTTGAGCAACATGTTTCAGTGTCTCATCACTCTCATTTTAAAGAAATTTCTTCCTTACAGCTAATCTAAATCCATACTCTTTCAATTTAAAATCATTGTGTGCTGTCACAACAGGCCGTAGTTAAAAGTTTTTCTTTTTCTTATAAGCTATCTTTAAATATTGAAAGGCCATAATAAAGTGACCCTGGAGCTTTCTCTTCTCCAGGTCAAACTCCAGGTCTCTCACATTTGTCTTCCTAGGAGAGGTTCTCCAGCCCTCTGATCATCTTCATGACCTCCTCTGGACTCACTCCAGCAGATTCACGTCCTTCCTATGTTGGGGGCTCCTGAGCTGGACAAGACACTCCCAATGGGATATCATGAGAACAAATTAGAGGAGGAGAATCATCTCACTGAGACTACTGGTCACGCTTCATAAGCAGCACAGTTAGCTTTCTTCTACAGTGTTGAATATTCTTTGTGTCTTTTCCCACAAATAAGGTCTACTTTCAGTGACAGCATATTATTGTCTAGGGGGAAAATGTTAGAAAAGAATAAAGGATGAAGTAGTAGGAATCCTCTAAAATCCAAAATATGATTTATAATGATACCTTGTAAACAAAATCTAATACAATAAATCCAAAATAATTTCCAATATATCTTACTGAAACTAGCAGAACTTTTTAAAAAATTGTCTATGACAGTTTCTTTAGTTAGACCATGTTTGCCCTTAAAACAATTTGCTGACATAGCTGGGCTAGGAAGAAGTGAGATGTTTTTACCATGCTGAATGACATAAGTATGATAGCAACTTCCTGGACGTAGAAATGTTTCTTAAAGAGCGAAAAGAGCCAATTTGCAAGTACAGCTTATTCTATTCCTGGAACGAAACTCGTTCTGCTGTTGCTCTATCACCATGGTCAGGATTTACCAATATAAACAAATGTTAGGATCTGATTATGAAGAGATGCCTCTGCCTGAATTAAGGTGCAAAGGAGAACATATGCCAAAATCAATAGTACAGATTTTATTTGACAGAAAATGTGAGGTAGAGAGAGAGAGATCAAAATAGGAAGGGGGTGTGGAGGAGAGTGAGAAAGAGACAGAGAGAGAGATTAAGGAAAGATGTCACCACCATATGGATTCCGATGGTGTCCCACTGGTCCTCTTCTTCTGGTCTTCTTGGTGGTGGAGGTCCTGATTGTTCTTCTGGAGGTAGATCCTCAGATATCCAAGGGGTGTTCGCTGAAGTTCCCACAACTTGGCTGGCATGGGTGGAAGCAGTAATTTCCTTTCTCACAGCTTCTCACATTGGGAATTTTTGTCCAGATGCAAATCAAATCTTTACCTCCATTAGGCCTGTAATTGGCTCCTTCCTGCTGTGCCACCTGCACTTTTATCTAAAGTTCTGTTATGGTGGCTTATCTTATGGGGAGAGTGTTTTGAGATATTTAACTTTGCTCTTTAGGCTCTTTAGGTCCTCACAACACAGTATAATGCTTTTCCAGCAAACCCTTGTAAATCTAGTGAATATTCTCTGCCTTTCAGAACCATCTATCCTTAAATTATTGCTTTTGATAATCTTATAATTCAGCTACAATGAAAAACCTTTTTCTTAATTGACCACATTAAAATATCTCCATGTCATATTTGGAACAAATTTGTTTGACCTTTTGTTGAGGACCTTTTCTGCTGTACAGCCAATTTATACTGGTCTCTTGAGTGGTCACCTATCAGATTTGTATATTCATTCAATAATGTGCTAGACAGATGTGCTGTCTAGCTGAATGTGTGCCAAAATGTTACGACTTCCTCTCTTCATTTCTGCCAAACAGTATGAAGATTATTTAGTAATCTTTGGCATATTGTGTTTTGTCACTATGCACGACCTGAATGTATCCAGACATATGTTATACAGAGCCTTTATCTCTTCCTTTTCAGTGGGTGGGACAAAGTCAATTACTTATCAAGAAACTGCTCTGTTTAATTATTGAGCGTATTTAGTTCGAGAAGATAGAAGAATTTGCATATTTAAGACATTCTTTTTGTGCTATCCAGGAAATACC
Organism: Muscicapa striata striata; assembly: GCA_030060385.1. NCBI lineage: Eukaryota > Metazoa > Chordata > Aves > Passeriformes > Muscicapidae > Muscicapa > Muscicapa striata. Next base: position 1,427,107 of record JAREIS010000301.1, on the reverse strand, counting down.
TGTTTCCATAATCTTCTGGAAAGTTCACAGAAGTACTCCTAGCATTGAGAGAAGAAGGTGCATACTGCTTTGTGCACTGGAAAAGAGTAGGTCAGCATCCCTCACAGCAGCACCTCTCCCACATGATTTTGACTACATCAGCTTTTGCTGGAGTCAGAGCACAGCTGGGTTGTTAAACAATATGGTCTCATCAGTTTATGGAAAGCAAACTAATATAAGCAAAGACAGAGTTTTGAATGATCTAAATCTACAGATCTAAATTCAATTTGTAAATTATCTCATTTTAATAATTCCAAATCAGGTTGAGTCTTTTTTATTGTCATTATTCAATTTAAACAGACAACATGAAACTACAAGGAAAAAAGCCCAGAACCATTTTTAATGAGAACATTCATATGAGCCACTATACATATATGATTTATAAATAAAAACATCTGTGTCCAGACAAACCCCTTAAGACAAGGAATATTTTATAGCTTACCAAGTCATCCCTCCTCTTCTGAATGTGTGAAAGCTGTGCTGCTGTGTTTGGGGGATCCTGTGTTAGCATAATGCCCATTGGAGATGTGGTTACACCAGAGTTTCCTGTGCATGAAGTTGTCCCAATGACTACCTTTACTCTATAAACCAACAAATATCTCTGACAGTAAAACAATCTCCTTGTTTCTAACTCATTTATGGGCTGCCTGTGAAAAAGAGAAAGCCTGCTTCCAGCTGCTTGGTCACTCTCTTCCACCAGATTACACTGTCTCCCCAGTTACTCCAGCATGACCATTTATTATCCTTAACATCTATAAAAATTATCCAGGCTAAAGTCAGAGCAAGGGACAGTTTTGTGTGACAGAAACATGATCCTATTCAGTCTGAACAGAGATTTTCCTAGGGTTCAGCACCGCAAACCCAGTGTAATGAGAGTGCCACCTAGTAAAAAACAAATAAGATCTCATTCAGTTGTGTCTAAAATCTCATCTTCTGCAAAGCCCTTAATGGTGTTTGCTCTTACTGCTAAATATTGCAGAATTCCTTAGGGAGGTTTCTAATACATAACCAACATAAAAATCACACATATTAGCCTGGAGATTCCTCATAACTTGCCACCCCTGTTCTTTTACTTTATGCGTTATCTCAGAGTTAAGTCTTTCAATAGATAGGAGTGTATGAGGAGAAACAAATTTATTACACTGTTATCCTGTTAGGTTATTGATGGCTGTCAAGTGCTGTACCATTTAGTCAAACAGTGTAATCCACACTCTTAAGCCATGGTCTGAAGAGAGAAGTTCCTGCATGTATTGAAGGTTTCTTTAGGCAATGAAAGTGGCAGGGCCTCGAGATATGCCATGCCACTTATGCTGATTCAAATGGAAGGTTTAATTACCTCTAATTTTGTTATATCACAGTACAGCAATGGAAAGAAGTATCTGTTGCCTTGCTGTTGTCTAGCAGAGCTGAGGAACTGACCAAAACAAGATAAGTTATTGCAAACAAGGTTCTGTCTGGCACCTGGGGCTATTTAATTAGCCAGAGACTGAACTCTAATGAGAACAAATCACTAGAGGAGACATTTTTCTTGTTTTTTTCTGAGCAACGATAAAGTGAAAAGTTAAATGAGGTAAAAGTTCAGATAAGAGCTCATGATTTTTCCATAAGAATAGGAATTTTTCTTCTTTTTTTTTTTTTTTTCTGTCTCTGTGCTGAAACCTTTGGACCAGAAGGAAATGAGATGACAGCTGGGCTCTCCCTCATGCAGGGGTGAACACTTTGCAGCACTCACTGCTCCACACTTGTCACTGTCCTGCTGAGCAGCATGGGCATGAGAAGTCCCTCACCAGTTTCCAGCACAGAGTGAAACAGGCTATTGAAACAGATTAAACTGCTAGTCTGAACTAAGATGATTTTATTGTATTGGATTAGGAAGCAATTGTATAAACTGAGCTGTTGGCTCTGCAGGGAGATCAGACTTTTCAGCTTTTCACCAAAGTTGAAAAATCAGCAAAAAGAAACAGAATGTTCTACAGAGCCCATCAGGTCATTTTTTCCCAAGTATGCTTCAAGACTGAGTTGTGGACTAGTTCAGTATCCTTTGGCTGGTGCTTAGTAAACACGACAGATCCAAAATATACATTAGCTGAAGAGTGAGTATGACAGGCAGACAGTTGTTTTGGGAAGTATTAAACAAGGGCTGATTTAAGGCATGAGCAAACTGATCAACAGTCAGAGGAAGAGGTAGAGCAGACTCCCACAGCTCCTCTGAGTTAGATTTCTAACCTGAGTCACCAACACAGGCAACCACTTACCTAGGAATCCCAGTGAATCTGACACTCATTATTACTGCTCTTTTTTGTGGGAGAAGATTATAGAAGGAGTGGGGCTGAAATGTCTTGGCAGCAGAGATCAGACACTGGTTAAGCTGGATTTAGAACTATGTTGGTTCTGAGCTTGTTCTGTCTGCTGTAAATACTCTTCTTCTCTTTGATGGCAATCAAATGTTCACACTGATATTAACATGTCCACTATTAAATTACTTACAATTGATACACTTCTTGTCTGAAAAGATCCAAATATATCACTGAATGATTGCTCTTTACAGCTGTTATACACACAAGAATGAAATAGTTGGTGAGACTGCTGTTTCTCTATTCATTTCCTTTCATAAAACACTAAAGTATTTGGAAAAAATTGTACATTTGTTCCCCTTTCTGAATTCACTTCTTATTTGGACAGCAGTTTAAATTACCAAAAATAAGAACAAAATAGTTTGCAAAATACTGATATAATAATAACAATACATTTTTCAGCCACTGTCACAGTGAAAATAATTCTATGAAATACTGAGTAAGCACATACAATGAGTCCAACAGAGAGTAGAAAAATCTACAGGTACTCTAGCTGCACATCCACTGTGTACATCCTAGACACATCAGTTAGGTTAAAAAGTGCATTTTGGATAATTTCTTCTCCAATACATACCTGCAAATCAGTTTTACAAAAGACCTCTGTGACCGAGCCAGCACAACTTCAAAATCTGTCTTTGTATAACTTTCATCTTTAAAATAGGATTTCAGTGCTGATGGCCAAGAAGTTTCCTTTTTGGAGCATCAGAAATCATTCAGCTCCTCCACATGTTCAAGAACTTCAGACTTAGCTCACTCCTTTGGAGACAAACAAATGCTATCATTCCCTAAACATGCTTAACTAAAAAATACATTCTCTGTGAAAAAAAGCTAAAAGATTGATCTGGAGGTGTGCTTCTGGACTTGGGGTACCTGAGTAAATTTTCCTTATGCCTTGAGAATTATTTGACCCCAAGTGATTAGATACAGTTTGGCTTAGTTTTCCAATTCAGAACTTAGCCAGATGAGAAAAGTAGCCTTACTGTTAAACAAGGACTAGACCAGTTACACTGATGAATTACTTAATTAGATCTTTATAGTAAGTATATATATGTAATATAGTTGTTTTGATGGATAAAATTCCCATAAAAAGGCTACTTATTTCTTAAATATTTACATTATAAACACATTATTATCAATGTTAAGACATGGAAGCTGGATCCAGCATTCTGTGCCTGAATTTCAAGTGCAAACAATATTTAGTTATTCTAGTATTTGTCTAATATTTCATTAATTAGATTTTTACATAAGGAACAAATGCAAGAAAAGTATTTGTCTGAAACAGGTCAGCCTTCTTTCCCTTGTATCTGTAATTATCAGCTGAGAATCTTTCCAGTCTGGATGGCATGCAGAGTGCTCTTTATTCATTGAGCTTAATTCTGACTGAAACCATGAATAAAATTAGCTTAATTTATTTTGATTGTAGTAAGTATTTATCTGTATGACAAGCCTATCAAAGACCTAGACATAATTTACAACATTTCCCAAGGTAGCACTTGTGAAACAGCAAAGGTGTTGATAGACCCATTTTATGCCTTTTGGCAGGCTTTTGTGAGGAAACTTGCCATGTTGTGTCTGCATTATGTTGTTCTCACATCCAGTTAATGGGTTTCCTACCACTGCAACAAGAGACATAAGAACACCTTAAAAATCTCCAAAATCACTCAGAAGTCCATGTTTAAACAGAATATTTAACTGGAAATATGGAAGGTAAAGGAAATAAACTTTTAATGTCTTTTAAATAAACTATAGAGTAACAATTTAAAATAAAGTGGAGGAACTTACGTGCAGACTCTAGTACATTTTTTTTTCCAAGTTTGTATTTTTTTTTTTTTCTCTCAATATTATTGTGGTCTCATATATTTTTATTATTGTCATCATTATTGACAACTGCATTTTACTACCATAGTGAAAGCTCCGGTGGAGATGTTAAGAAATTAGACTTCTTTTGGCAGACTCTCTAGTCTCTGTTTTCCAATTTGAATTTGAGTGATAACAAAATTTTAAACAATATCTCATATTAAAGGAATTCCACAAACTTGAGACGCACGAAAATTGTCCACCTTGAAAACAAACTACTTTGCCTTTTGATGGTGTGACTCAGCAGCACTGCAGATATTGATTCCAAACAACACAGGCATTGGGGACGTATGATGAACCAGTTTTAAAATGTATATTGTTGATTAGAATAGTAATTTCACTTTGGTGGTAGAATGAACAATACTGGACCATGTCCAGGCCCTTAAAACAGTTAATGGCTGCCCTTCTCCAACAGATGGCCAGTGTGTTTGTTTTATGGGATGGTCCGGGTCCATGCAGCTTTCTGCATCACCATCTTACTGAAACTAGTTGTGCTGCAACTGGAAGAGTCACTTCCACAAGCAGATGACATGATGGTATAATTTATACAAATATCAGCATTCAGGCAAACCACTGATGAAAGTAATGAAAGGATTAATTTCTAGTGATTTGAAGAAAGTGTTGGAGTCAAAGAGGGGAAGTTATTACCAGTTGCTCATTCACTGATGGACTAATTTGCTTTGTATTATAATAAATTTGGTAATTTTTGATAGAAAAAAGTAATACATGCATACCTACTACTATTTATCTTAATGGAACTGCGACATTAGATTGCAGCATGAATAAAAAGCTGAATTGTTTCAATGCCTTGGCAGCTTGCAGTGACCTTCAGGAGAAATGAAATGCTCTGTTAGCTGAGGAAACGATTGAGCTGAAACCAGTCAGGCGCAGTAAACTCAGAGATAGTCTCTCCAAATTAAAAGCTGTTACTAGCAGCTCAAAACAGGCAAAAAGTCAGAATATAACATCTTGCTGGAAGGTGATTTCATGCTCAGATTAAAGGGGTAGGAAGAAAAAAGGCAAAGTTCAGATCTAAAGGAATTCCCACTAACTTGAAGAATTTGGAGATTAGAATGAACATTAACCTCCAAAGGTAGCTGATGTATGAACACACTGTAGAAGCCATAATCTGTTGAAAATCACTGAGATAAATTTAGGCTGCTGACCTTTTAGTGCATTAGGGCATGAAATAAATCACTGGCTGCAAGTAGTAAATTTGCTAAAATCTAAATGCTTTCCAAGTACTTCTAGCTGTAGAATTTTGCAGTCAAGAGCACTATACATCAGGAATAACCTTTTAATATTTCAATTACGCCTGAGTATTCCTGACCTAATCCTGCATTGTTGCATACCCCAAATTTTTGATAATACCAATAAATATTTCAGAGAATGGGAAAGAAAAAAGCTTTCAATCAGTCAGCAGTGTCCTCATAAGTTAATGGTTATTTACATACTTATAAAGAGTTTAGCTTAATCTCTAATAAATTTCCATTGATTTCAGAAACAGTGCTTAGAAATATACTCAGTATTAAAATTCACTTCATTGGATCCCTTTCTTTACTGGATGTGTACTGCTTTACAGGTGAGTACCCTCAAGAGGTGAGCCCATAGTGTGGGAGCAGACTAGCTACAGCTGAAAGTTCCAGTCCATGCTTCAAACATAACAATGTTTCAGGAGCAAGTGTTGTAGTCCTGATTATTGTGCCCTGCTGACAGTGAAGTTTTCTTCTTGTCTGTTCTAGCAACACCATTGTAAGAAGTCTCCTGAACTGCAAACAATATTGTCACCTCCTTTCTGTCCATTCCAGAGATTCCACTTTAATGGTTTTAAGGAAAAGGAGAGTCTTGATGACTTATGTTTGGAGGAAAAAATTCCATCTTCTGTTCTTCTCCATTTTCCTGATTTTAATGTCACTTACACTTTTCTCTTTGCAGAAAAAATAATCCATACAGCACACATCCATCTGTAAATGTCAATGGGAATTCCTCAAGGTGTTAAGTTTTTTTACCTTGATAATTGAGTTGGGTAGAGCATTGACTGGGGAAGCATGGGCTTTTTCTGGGGACCTTAGAAACCACTGTTCCCTCGGAAACTCAGAGGAATTATTTGGGTTCAGAACTTTTCAATATAAGATTTTTGAAGAGATAGAGACAAGTGCTGTCTCACTGCAGCTTGACATAATGTTGGTTTTATTTTGCTTGGTCTCATTGCAGTTTCTTTGTGAGGGGTACTGGAAAACTGTACGGAAGGAGGAAAATTTGCTGTGTCAGCTGAAGCTCAAAGCTCATTTGCTTCACCAGGTCAGCTGTGGCTCCCACCTTGGCTGGGGCAGTGAATAATTACTCTTCTCTTACTACTGACAAATATTTTAGGAGGACAGTGATGAGCTTTTAGTAAAACAGATTGATTTATGGAGTGTTATTCAGGGAAGGATCCTGTATGTTAAAGATTTCAACAAATAGCTGCAATTAGACAATTATCAGATCATTTTTTAGGTTGGATTTTTTTCTCTTTAATATCCAAGGGATCTATCCAGTCATGCCTGATTTCCAGTGTTACACACTTAGTGCATTTTCCTTTCCCTGAAATGACTGTTCAAAACACAAGCTTTTATACTGCTCAGGGGAATACTGCTCCCTCCCCAGACAGCTCTCTTGTGATACTTCCAGGGAATAGCATGGAGGAAGTAATTTCCTGCACAAATTTCTTAGCAAACACAAAAAGCTGAAAATTCCAGGCTTCCTTCTGTTCTGAGGTCACACTAGCATCTAAAGAGACTAGAGAGGTCAAGCATCATGCATTGGTTGCTCCTTAAAAATGAGTGCATACGTACATAAATACATAAATAGATACATATATATATATATATATATAAAGCTACTCAGATTAACAACAATAATGGTAATAGGAATAGACACATCTTCCCTGCTATCTGCCCCTAATTTCTGATAATCTTGCAGTTGAGTTGCCATCTTCTACTGTACCTATTGTCATCCAGACCTCTTGAACATTACACTAAGATGACATTCAATGAAGGGTTCTTTGTTCCACAACATCAGTTCAGAAAAAAGAAGGAAAAGAAGAAAAACAACACTTTTATGTCTCTTTTTAAAATTGAATTCTGTAACTACTTCTCAAATTTACAAAATCTGTTCATAAAGCTCTTATATTTGGCCTTTTTTCAGTGTTTGGCTTACTCTATGTCCAAAGAAGTTTGGAATCTAAAACTATAATGCACCTGCCCTCTCAGCATATTGCTGGAGTTCAGAGCTCTGTACAGTTTACTTGGCTCTCTGCATAATGCCCTGCTTGGCAAAGGTACTCTGACAGAATATCCTATTTATATGGTGTTCTCAGAGTATGGTGAACTACAGAGTGGGAGGATAAGGAGCATGCTATTACAATAGTTGACCTTGCATTGCATGAATCAAGGCAATGAATAAGTTACTAGAATTGTAAGGTACGCAGAAATGGCAACACAAAAGAGGAGAGGGAAAGCTAAAAACAGAAAGAGGCACTGAAAACCCAGAAGCTGAAGAGCATCCTGAAATACAGCAATCACCAAATATGTATATACCTTTTATTTCAAGCTAATTTTTACAAGGATAAAGCGTTTTTTCATCTTAGTCTCCTTTGTCACTGATTTATTTTTGTTTCCAGTACTCTTCTCATGTTATGTTTTGCTTTTTATTTTTAATCTTCCTACTCCTCAGCTTTTGGGGATATTTTGAAATTATGTGTAACGTAATCCTTTCATGTTTGACTGTCCGACTTGGTAAGCTGTGCAACTATCAAAAGTTTATCCAAGTTTGAGATTACCAGGTATCAGTTTTAGGTGATTATAACATTCCAGGAAAGCAAGGGGTTTATCTGCAATTTTTCAGAAATATATGTATCCTTATCTAGCAATGAGTGAGAGACAAAGGACTGATTGTCTGTTAGGGGGTCATGTGCTAGTCTTACTGGGGAAAATATTTATGCTTATAAAGTCATTATAAACAGGAGGCTTACTAGTCAGTATATTATATATTTATTGGATAACAAATCACTACTAAGCATATAAGGTTTGCAATACAAAAAGACACATCACTCTGTGTTATTTAGTTTCTCTTAAACAATTTTGCAAGTATTGTTTTTAAAAACACAGGATACAGCCAATAGAAGAAAGGCACAAACTGCGACATAGGTCAATACAAACTGAAAATCCACTAAAGATTCAAAAGAATAATTGTCCAAACTAATTGTATCAAAAATCCTTTATTTTTTCTGATATTGAAAATGGCAAAATTGTGCAGAGCAGCTGGAAGAGCACAACCTGAATAATGACTCTGATTTTTTCTGTATGCCCAGCTTGACATAGCCCTAAGAGTCCAAATTTTGTGCAGTCCAAAACATAGGCCTTTTCAAATTGATATCTTAATATGTGCCAGTTTAGATAAAGAAAAATTTAGGTATTTAAGCTTCAAGGGATTGAAAATTGTCATGTAGATGTTTCTGCTACATAAATTATGTTGCAACATTATAAAGAGGAACACCACTAACACAATTTTGAATAATTTCATAAAGAGGAACAGCACTAACAGAAGTGCTGATGCAGTCTTGGTTCTTGCCCACGTACAGTAAGTGAATCACATGAAGGGTGTAGTCCACACTCCAAGGGGACATTGAACGCATACAGTGTGCCTTTGAAATACTTGCTTTATTTATTAATGAAAATGCATTTTTATAACAGTGTTTATTAATTTAAGTAAAACTACTTCCATGTATGCATTGCAAGGGTCCTCTTGAAATCACAGCAGAGGCTGCTGCATACTCCATTATTTAAACCTGCTCTACTTTTGCTTTGGGCTCTTTGTTTTCCATGAATTCTTTCCCCATCTATCATCTGTTGTATTCACTTTCTTTTCTGGAGGAGACTTATCCTTTAGCTCTTACTGATCTGGAAATGAATCAGTAGTGTAAATTCAAAAAGCCCAATTAAAATCAAGGCACTTTGCCTCACTGTGTTGACTGAACACTGCTATTTGCTCCTCAATGTAAAGCATGGCTGGACCCATTTAGCACTGAGAAGGGAAACAGGAGATTCCAGTTTTAATACAAGCCAAGAAATTATGGTGAAACAGTTGGCAGAAGTCAATCTACAAAAACTGGAGGAGCAGAAAGGCTTAATTTAGTCCTTTTGTCACTATAAAAAAAGCCAGTAGGATTCCAAGAAAAACAGCCACCTTCAGCCAAGACAAATCTTTCATTTTAGAAGCAGAGAAAGAGAACAAGAAGAAAGTATCTATTTCTCTCCTGTCAGCTAGAACCCTTTCTGAAAACTTCACAAGTCCTTCCTGGAGCCACTTGTACCTATTGCTCTCCTCAGTGAGCCTTCCCTTTCTAGTCACTCTTTGAAGCTCTAATGTGACCTTTGAAGCTCTAGCTCATGACAGCAGAGAGCTAATTTATTTATTTTTAATTTCCAGTTCTTTAAGCTCCGTCTCTGTTTTAGATGCAGTAGTCAAAAACCTACATTTTCCTGAATCCAAAATGAGCAGTGAGAAGCATCCAAAAGAGTTCTAAATATGAAAAGAAAATTGAATTCATCATTTAGCTGCACTAATTAAAGTTTTTTATTTGTTCAAGTGCCTTCATTGTTTATTTTAATATCAATATTTTATTAGACATTGAGAAAAGAAACCACAGTTCTTGGAAAAATGCAAATCCACTTTTGTTGCTTTAAATAAAAATGCAAATTCCTTCTTCCCACTTATCTCTTCAAAATGAGAACACAGCAAAAAAAAAGAAAGAAAAAAAAATCTTTCTACCACTTGCATTTCCTTCTGTGTCCTTGGCCACACAGGAAAGTTGCATAGGTACAAACCAGAAATATGAATTAAATTACCTTGGTAAATAGGTGAAAATATTGTGGATATTGTTTTCATCTTAGCTGTGTATTTTATGATACAGCAGGGGCCAGATTTATGAATGAAATCACCCTTTCACTGATATAAAATGATTGACATATGAACATAGACAGAGGTCAAGGCATAAACTAAATCACTTCACTTTAACTTAATTAAAAAAAATTTCTTATATTAACCCTCATTTCAGGCAGTGTGGGTGCCCACCTCTTCATGAAGCTGCTTTATAACTCTAAAGAATTTAAAGCTCTTCAGGGAAAGGATGTCATCCCTTGTCAGAAAATAATATATTCATATGCTTGAAGCATAAAGGACATATCTACAGTGCAGCCACAGAGACAATTTCAGTGTACCATGTGGGCACAGATCTAGGATTAAACTTTATAGACTACTACTAAATTGTATGTAATGGCAACATAAACCTTGGGAGAGGGTAATTTACCCGAGTTGTGCAAAGCATTTAGGCATACTCTGTTTTAATGTCCATGCAGGTGCCTATCTCAATATAACTCTCAGCTCTGACATATTAGCAAGTGACCGGGTGACAATATGTTACCAGGCATCAGTGGCTCCATGATAACAGTGCATTGTGCATGCTCCATTTGCTCGTGATAAATGGGAGGTGTTTGATACGGGTTACCCTCCTTAAGGAGAGTAAGCTTCTTGACATGTACCGAGGGTGCTGCTGCTGCAGAGTAAGATGACATGTAGGAACATCAGAGCAGCTGATTCCCAGGATTTCATTTATGTGAGATTTAAATCCAATTTAAGTTAAATCAGTGTAGTTCTGCGCTGCAGGTGGAACGTTAAGATTACTGCATTAGCACACACTAAAATCTGTGTTGGTGCAATCTATGATTTAAACAGTCATCCAGTGGTAAGTGTACGTGGGCATATGTTAGTTCTATCTCACCTGGAAAGGGAGTCTAAGGCCAAATTTACGTTGCAGGTTGTACTGGCATATCTATATTAGCCAAAATCTTGACAGTGCACACACTGGTAGACACAACTGTAATAGTGAAGGTACTTGAAAGTATGTAAAAAAGGCATTAAGAATGCAAAGATTTTTTTCACTTGACGTTGTTGCTCCTCTGGTCATTCTAGATATAGCACCTTTGATCAAAACAGTATAAAAGGCAGAAGTTTTAGTTAAAAAGTCAACAAAAACTATTTTGACAATATATGTTATTCTGTTCAAGGAGCTGGCTTAAGTTGTACCTGCAAAGAAAGCTATTTTATCAGAGTGGTCTATTTCTGTACTACAAATGAGTGACTGGTGTAATTCTATCAGTGCAGCTCTTATCACCAAACCTGCTAAGTGCAGCCAGGCTCTCAAGATAACTTATTTATCATAGGAAGAGGAAATGTCTTCTAGAGTAAAGTATACTCTCTGGAATACAATTTTGCTGATTTAAATTTCCTTGTCAAGAGAAGTATTTTGCTTGTCATATTCTACCACAAATAACTCTCATATTGGCCCTGACCTTAAAGAACTTTTTACTTTGTAAAAAGTCTTATCAGGTCTTATACTAATATATCGCTTTCACTAAAAAATTTGAAGTAATAGCTGCAGTGTCTATGTAAAGGTCTATGAAAAAAAAGTTCTAAAAAAAGTTCTATTAAAAAAAAAATTCTATTAGGCCAATATTTAGGTTCCAAAACTTTTTTCTTTGGAAGTTGTAACCGGTTGCTTGTTTTTGTTTTTTTTTTACTTAAGCACTTATCTTTCAGATGTAGTTAATTTGTGATGCCATATAGGTTTACTTTGCTGCTTTCTTTTTTAACTGGAATAAATAAAGATTTTATTTTAACTGCGCCTCTGCTTCCTTTGCCTGAGGTTATATCCCTGTGCTGCATCCTAAGAATTCCAAATTTATATTCAAATTCTCTGCAACGTAAGTTTCACATAACTATATTGACAGATAGAGTTATCATAGAGATAAAAGTAAAAAAGTAGTTGAGTTTTTTAAGTTTGGTTTGGTTTGTGGGGTTTTTTTTAACAGCATAATCTACAGGCTTAATTTAATTACAACAGTTGAAGAAAATGCTCAAAGCAAATCTATCTCTTCAGACATGGCTGTTTCGGGATTTTAGCAATTCCCTTAGCTACACTGTGTATTTCTTCTTCATTTCTATCCAGAATTTATCAGCTATTGCTTTCAGCATCCTCAGTAATCTTGTCCTTCACTGTATTTGCCTTAGCTGAGGTGTCTCAGATTAAGCTAACAGTGTTATTATTGCACATAATTTTACTCAGTTTTTCTGAAAGATAAGCTACTTTATCTCGCATTTATCAAAAGAGAGACATTGTCTGTCTTCACAATGGAACAAAGAGTCAGGACCCCATAGTTACTGTATCATGTTGAAAATGAACCTCCAGTACAAAGATTCCCCCATCTTGGCATTGCTAATATACAACTGAAATGTATTTATAATCAACTACATAACATTGAAGAGTTACTGTATTCTCACGTACATCCCATATCTTAGAAAACCTGCACACCAACAAAAGCATGGACAATTTGATGCTTACCTTTGCATCATCTGTAAAAAATTAGAAGTGTAGCAGGGGTACTTTTCAGAAAGAGGCAGGACTCAGTAGCAGTCATCTTTTCCTACAATAAGTCCAGATGTATGAAGATACTGTGACTTGACAGCCACCTTTGCTTGAGTATTTGGTGATACAGATAGGCAGCTTTTACATGATGCTAAGAGAATCACAAGAAAAATATATTTAATATTTTTTATAGATGCAGGAACTACTTGAACTTTGATATTCTTAAGAAGTTGTCATAGACAGTAGAATTTTTTAAACAGCTAGTCTTCATATGAGTTTTCTGTTGAGTAGGCAGCCTTTTCTCCTGGAAAGAAGTACGGAAAATATGGAAAAATGAGTTCACTGACAGCTGTCTAGAGTCCTTTAGTTCAAGGAGAAAAAAAATTGCATGCTTAAAACTTATATGAGAATTAAATGGTGTCCTTTTTAATTCAGATTCCATAGAATTAGTAGCAGCATATGTTATATGAACACAGTTAAGTGTAAAGCATAATCTCTTACCTATTAGAAATGTTTTTAACAGTCCAGACAGATTAATGGTATCAGTTTCCCTCAGCTATTTTGGCTCAACCCAATGATTAACTTGCTTTTGGCCATACAAGTAAATTTTATACTAATGGCAATGTGGAGACATAAATGCCCTGTAATTATAGGGCTCTGTGACATCAGTATTGTAAAAAGCCAAGATGCCACTAATAGAAAGAATTTTGGCAGACTACATTAGCTAAGAAAAACCCTAATTTTATCTGAAGATACTGTCTACAAGATCAGCCTTTGGAGTCCTCTTAGGCCAACATCTCCAGTTGTGACTGAAGACAAGTCTGACAATGTAGTGAGGGCACAACTTGTTCAAAACAAGGAAAGCTTTCTGTGAACTGCAAAACTGAAGATATTGCATGAAGATCAGTTATAACTAGATTTGTAGCAAAAGCTGTATGCTTATTGCAGCCATCATTAAGGTATGCTCAATGTAAAGGAATCTCTTTTTAGAGAGTTCTAGTTATTGTGAGCTGCATATTATTTGAATAAACCAGCCAATGCAAATTGTTTCTGACACTGCAGGCAGTTTTTAATGTAGCTCCCTACTTTACTGTAAAGTTCACCTTGTTCAGTGAGTTCAAGGAAAACACTGGGGGGCAAACCAAATTGTTAATAGGCTAAAGAAGAGAGTGCTTCCTCATGGGTACAACCACTCTGCAATACGAAGCACAGAAATTAACTTGTAGATGAGTTCAAGTACACCCTCATATTCTGAGCCTGAGCAAGCCCTGCTTGTTTCTTCCTATAACGAGGACCTGTCACTACACTGGCAGTGCTGCTGCTGTCACACAGAATGCACTTGGCAGGGCAGCCTCACTTGCACTTCTCAAATATCACAGGATAGTGTCCCATCAATAAATAGGTTTGATTTGGTAGCTACTTTATTTCTGGTGTATGCCAGTCAAAGATCCCTGTAGTTCTTCTGAAGCAAGAGTCAATCTCTTAATTGCTAGTTAAGATTTTGATTTACTAGTTTTTAGATTTTAGATTTTAGTTTTAGATATTACTAGTTTTTTTAAGTTTTTGATTACTAGTTTAAGATTTTGATGGTACCACTTTGCACAATGGCCACTGCACACAATGAATCCCCATTTCTATTATTGTATCCTAAAATAACTGCAATATTTAAGGTATAGTCTATTAACTGGCTTTTCTCTTTGCTTAAAAATACTTTTTAGAATGAAGATGATTATTTGTGGAATCATTGGAGAGCATCCAATATTGGAAATGTGGTTTTTTTGAATGGAGGAGAGGGATTTAATTAGGATATAGGAGCAGGTTTTTTTGAGATATGATTTTGACATGCAATTTGTCCTGTCTTTAAAATCTGAAGGAGAGAGTAGAAGCATATTTATGTCAGTTATTGCAATTTACGAAACTGCCAACTCTGGCATTGACACCAACAGTCACAGTGTAAAGGACATACTAATATACACACCCCAAAACACCACTACTGTGGAAGTGGTATTCCAGGAAATGCCATAATTAAGGTGTTTATAACATCTTGTAGTTTCCCAAGGTGTGTATCAGGACACAGGGATCACACAGTTGCAGCCTGATTTCTATGCAAGGCACAGAAGTCCACCATATATAGCTCATGGTGTAGTTTTTTGTCCTCACGGTCCAGTATGCCTTTACCCAGAACTCTGTACAAGCTGTTTTTATTTTGAATATAAGAGTGTTTTTTTTCTAGTGTTTTTCCCTACTCAGATATTCATTACCATTTGTCCTGAGTGATTTGCAAATATTAGTAGTTCTTCTTCACAAACCTCTCTAAAATATGAAGTATTAGTTCCAATTTAAATTATATATAGGGAGATTAAAATTAAAATTGTCCACTGATTTGAGAAATCCTGTTTGAGATGTTGAAAAAATAAAACTTTTGCAGCATTATACAGCAGTTTGATTAATCAAAACTCAACATTTTTTGCACCTGCTATTGTTGGAATTTCTGCAAATCTGACAGCGGGATAATGTGAGCAAGGAAAAAATGAGCAAAGATTAATTTGATTAAAACAACTCTCAAACATTCACATACAAATTCTGTGTCTTAATCGTATCTCCAGCATGGCTTTGCCATTAAAATATGTTCTATTCCAGTTCTGGAATAATTTACCTTATCCCTAAGCATCTTCCATCTTCCATAGCAAAATCTAATCTGCTAAGTACATTGATTTATTTTTTGCCCATGAAAATATTTGGTTTTATGTGAGAAAAAGTAGAAGAAACATCTTTGGCACTAAGTTCATATCTATACTATATTTGAGGACCTTGCTCCCAAACCCCTGGGGACTCTAAAATCCAAATACTTATTTGTCCCCACAGGCATTCATTTTTTTTTTCTATTTGTTTATTTAGTGTTTATTTTAACATTGGTGTTTCCCAAGCCACTCCCAAGGAGTGGAATTTACTGAAATGTTTCATTCTGAGACAGATACTTAGGATGAACACTCTAAGCCCTTATTATTCAAATCTGGGGAGGTTACAAACAACAGAAGTTAAGATTTTTCGATGGAAAGTATTAGGCAAGTTTACATTTCCTGATATTGAAGCAAATTTCAGACTATGACCTGATTAATAGCTGTAGAGTTAATAAGTATGCAGAAGACATAAAAAGAATCGATCAGCTCTCTGTGGAATCTTTTGAAAGGCTTAGTAGCTTTGGCACAAATTTATATTGTGCTGTTGCTTTTTAAAATGCTGTACACACAAGAGAAGACTGGAGAAATAATCCTGTTCCACTTATAATATTTTTTATTTTCTTTCTCTCTTTATATGGAAAAAGCCCAAACTTTAAAAGTTGGCTGATTTATATATATCATATATGATTTATTTATATCATATATTACTCCTAAACACTTAGCATTCCTGAAACTGTGTTTTAACAATTCAAAGCAGCCTGAAGTGACCAGACTGGTTTTACTTGTATAGAATCACAAAGTATCTCAAGTAGGAAGGGATGCAGCTAGGATCATGGAGTCCAACTAACTGTTCCTCAAAGGACTACCTAAGACTAAACCATATAAATAACAGAATCCTGAAGATGTTCCTTGAACTCCAACTAGCTTGTGCTGTGACTTTTCTGGGGAGCCTGCTCCAGTGACTGACCAGCCTCTCAGTGAAAAACCTTTTTCTCATGTCCAATCTGAACATCCCCTGTTGCACCATCATTCTATTTCCAAATGCCTAAATAACTTCTGTTGTTTTTTTTTTTTTAATTATATATATATATATATATATATATATATATATATATATATATATATGAATACCTAAAAATTTGGCCTCTAGGGAAAAATCTAACTGGAAAAGCTTTAACTTTTCAAAGAAGTCATTCTCATCTGCTTCCTAATCTCCTATATAGCAGCTGTGAAAGGTGGAGTACATCCAAATTAGCTCAAACCTCTCTAGATGAAACTTTGAAATGTCTGGCTGTCCTATCCTATGGTGTTCATTTTGAGTATTTCAAGTATGGATATCTTTGAGTTTCCAAAGTGCCTTGATTTTTCACGAACTGCCTGTCTCCACTTTGAGTCTGCAATTCAGCTCCAAGCCATCTGGAATGAGCATCCAGTATCACACCTAACAATTGCAGTGCACTCAGCTCTGTAAGGATGCTGCTTGACAGCCTATAGCGAATTGCCTGCTTAATTACTGTAAGTTTCTACAATTCAATACTGCTGATGTTGAAAAGCCAAGTGCACATAAATGTGGATATTCAAGTTCAAAGCATTTAACATTCTTTTACTTTAAGATTAAGTAGCTCTTGCTTAATGGCTTTATTACACCTTTGCTGAAAGGAATCTTCATGGGGATACAGGATCCATAAAAAGATGCAACATTCTAATGCATTTTTGTTGCTTCCAACAAAACTACATTAAAATATGGGGTTTTTTTAATTTTGAAGATATAATGGGAGTATAGATATAACCAGACATTTACAATAATTCAGAACAATCCACCAACTGTTAGAAAACAAAGCTATAGTACCCAAACTCCCAAGCTCAGATAAGCTATGCACATTCTGACAGGCTCATGTCTAATCTGTTCTTAGAAACCTTCACCAAAGAAGACTACACAACCTCCCTAAGTGGTCTAATCTGCTGCCTGTCTACACCATTCACAAGTCTAAACTAATGCCTGAATTAAGTCTCCAGTTTCTTCATGCTCCTATTCTGTCAGGAGCATATTATGTGTGAGATGTCTCCTTCCCTCCCCATAAGTGGCCATACATTCCTGCCTCCCTTTGAGCCCTGACATTTATTTATGCCAATTCTGCAGTTTTTTGCTCTGACTATAAATCAGACTGATGAAATGGCATGTTTTTATTTAAAGACCAGAGGCTTTTTTTTTTTTTTTTGAGTGCTTCATTTTGCAAGTCCAGTTTAGAGGTCAGCTGTGTGAAGAGCTAAATCAGCATAACTGAGAGGAGACAAATCTCCTAAGGGGAACTGGAATGAATGGCTAAATGTAGAGAAGATGAATCGTGTTTGGGCTGTTAAAAATGGCATAGTTAATGTTAAACCACAGTCTGCAGGTCATCATCACAGGATCAACTCCTTACTTGCTTTCCTGTTCCCAGTAGGTTCCTGATCAGTAGTAGAATTGAAAATAGAAAGTTGTCAGGAGGTCATATTATGATGGATGAAAGATGGCAAAAAGATGATGGAGCTCAACCTGTGTAACCACATAGATATCATGAAAGGTGTGGCTCCCAAACAATTTGCTTGCTCTGTTTTCCCTCTCTTTTTTCCAGGCTCATTAACTCCTCTTTTTACACTTACCTTGCCACCTCCCTTGGATGAATTCTGTTGTGACTCCAGCCTCCCAGTAACCTGGAAAAAATGTAGTTGCCCCTTTTGCTGGGATGATGGGCTGCCCTGGTTCAGCAAACTGTCAGATGAGCAGCAGCAGCTGAATCTGTGCCATAGGTGGGGGCAGGAGAAGGAAACTGAACTGTCACTGAGTGTGGCTGTCCCATCAGAGGGGTTTTAAAGTCCCTTACACCATAGGAAATAACAAGATGCTATTCATTCCTTGTGCTAAATAAAGCATGTGCAAGAATGGTGTCCTGTCTGCATGGCTTCTCACAAGCAAAACCAGGATTTGGAAAGCTGTGGCTGCTGGGGTTGCAGTGTAGTTCAGTCATGCTCCATTCTTATTTGTTTGACTAGACCCATTGAATTCAAGTAAACTCAGCACAGTTAATAAGTATTCACACGGAAAAAATGGCTCTCTAAAGGGTCATTATTTTAATCAATAGAATGAAGTTCATTTTCCTTAAGTCTAACAGAAACAAACTGACAGCCAAACAGGCAAAAACAACATACAGTCCAAGAAAAATCAGAACATAAGAAATATACAGCAGTGTTTGAAAAAAATATGGGCAAACCTTGTTTTATTTCTTTCCCTGAAGGCAGTGACAGATTTGAGTTTGATCCCAAGCCTGTCCCTGAGATAAAGGTCAGCATACCCTCAGTCTCCACTCAGGGTCTTGGTAGATGGGCAGCCTCCCTCACCCTGTTAGACCTATTTAGAGAGAAGAGAACCAACACAAGTCATCAGGAAAGGACAAGTGCTGAGAGGAAAACCTCAATCAGAGGGCCATTAAAGCATAATACTGTAAGAATGCCTTAGCAAGCTAGACCTGGGCTTTGATGCTGGAGCTTTTATACAGTTTGTTGTGCTAAAAATAGAAGTAATTTGCAGACACCAACACTGGAAATCCTCCTTTCCCCTGAACTCCATCTTTAAGTGTTCTTTTCTTCACTAGTGCTTTAAAGATTTTTTCATATATTCCTAAATATCTTCAACCATAGCCTTTGTCCAGGTGTTTAGATCACTTAATTTTAAGCAAAACAAAACAAATGCATATACCAGAGGATACATATAATTTTATATCAGATATAATCTTGCATGAATGATTAATGAAGTGCTCTTTTCTTCTTACTGTTTAGATCCATGTTGGCAGTCTCAACAGCAAAAGATTATGGTCATTATTGATGTGGCTGATATTTCACATTTGTTTTCAAGCTTGGGAAAAGTGGAT
Organism: Muscicapa striata striata; assembly: GCA_030060385.1. NCBI lineage: Eukaryota > Metazoa > Chordata > Aves > Passeriformes > Muscicapidae > Muscicapa > Muscicapa striata. Next base: position 1,407,804 of record JAREIS010000301.1, on the reverse strand, counting down.
TGTACATTTGAAAAGCAATAGCTGGCCATAGTCACTGATTTACTATTTCTTCCCTTTGAAGTTTTTGTTAAAATTAGATTTGTATAATGAATTGCTTATCCTATAGAGTTATTGCATTATATAAGACTAATGAGAGTATATAAGATTTATATACAATAAGATTTTTAAAAATTATAGATTGTTGAAATATTGATTGTATAGACTGAAACAAACGTAATTTTTCTGTAGTGAAGAATTTCTCATTTAACATCCCTCTGTCAGCTTATAACTTTCAGGAAAAAAGTCCACTTCTGCTTAGGATTGTCATACTGTTCTGACTAAATTCAAAGTTTGAATTTTGTCCTTAATCAATGCAGGAACATTCTTAAGAAGTGTTCTTGTTTTTAATGACTATCCATAAATTTTGAAGGTTTGTACCTCAATGCAAGTGTATGTCACTGTCACTTTTTCAAACTACCCTTCATGGTATATTTGAAGACATGTGACAGTATGAATTTCCTCAGATATCAAACAGATATACAACACATGCATTTTCTTATTTAAGTCAGTTTTATGAAGTCCGAATGTTTCTCAGTATACAAAAGGCTGGCTAAAATATTTTTTTTCTTTATTTTACTGTCTAATCTGACTGGGTTCTTCTTAATGCAGGACCAGCTTTATGCAAAGTTTGAGGTAGGAGCTATAGTTTGCAGAGGGACTTTAGAATTATACTCTATTCCTTTAATATATATTTTTTTAATCTGTATCTGGAAGAAGTCTTTGAATCTTCTTTTTTAAATCTAATAAACTGCTAATTATTCTGAGCCTGCAAAAAGAACAATAACAAAGTATTTGTCATTTTCAGCCCCCAGCATGATATACAGCAGTTATTGTTTTAGGTACAGTGAACACTTTTAAAAGCTGATTCATGCAGTGTTTAGCATATCTTTTTAGACTGCTCTTTTGAATGTCAATTAGACTGAACCAGAAAATCTAACAGCAATAGCTAAATGTAAGAAAGGATTTACGTGTATTATTTATATCTTATGTCAACACGTCATTGCACATGTATGAAAGAGAGAAGAGAATGAAGGTTAAAGAGAAGCATGATTTGCAATTGCCTACTGAATTTTAGCAAGAAAAAAGACTAGAAAACTAAATAAACTAGAAAGCTACACCACCACAGAGAGTCTTCAATAATTTAGATACTCATGAAGACAAAACGTGTGCTTTTTATAATTTTAACACAGGTTGATCATTGCTATTTTAAACTGAAAGACAAAAGGAGTTCTGAATAGAAAAAAAAAGTAATGAAACAGGATTGGAAACTGGAGAAAATAACAGTCAATTTCATACTATTTATTTCATTTTAGTTTAATACTCCTTGTAATAACACAGAGAAAAGTTGCAACTTACAAAGGAGTCCATTTCACATTACCAATTACAAGATCTGCAACGAGACTCTGCTATGCTAGATGAGAGAAGAACTTTCTGTGATTAAGATCATCTTCAAGAAGTTCTTGGTCTGTTTCTTCTGTATTTAACTCAGGGAAGTTTCCTAATGTCAATCACGGCACTGCACACAGTTGTTGAGAAAGTCATAGGAAAGTCTCCTTTACCAGAGGTGGGGCTGGGATAAGATTCTGATGAAAAGTACCCTGTAACTTGTCAGATACTCTCTCTGATATCTGAATTTTCAAAGTTGTCTCAAGATAAAGACCCATGTAGAGAAAGATACAATTTTTAAAGGCAAAGAATTTAATATGGATCAAGTGCATGCTTGAATTTACTCATTCAAACTAGTTGATGTCCTTGGTCTTTACTAATATTTTACAATATAGATGAAATTAAACAAACAAACAAAAAAATGAGACAAAAGAAAAAAAAAAAAACTTCACAGTAGTCTGAAAATTAGGAGCACAAGTAAGAATACCTACAGAATTAAGTAATCTTAGAGTCATTTCTGGTTCTGGTCATTAGTAATACCCACCCCAGAGTTTCACAAATAGCTCATTATTTAATTGTCTTTAAATTTTGGGTATACTGTATCTAGCATCACAAATATACTGATGAACCAGTTTCTGAACTCAGTATTTCTCCTTCAAACCAATGCAAGGCTTGAGAATTTAGTCTATGTTTTATTAAAAAAAGAACATCTTTGAAGTGCTAGTTATTTTGTTACATGTAGACATTTTGTTAGGGTATGGATAAATCACATTAAAAACACCAAAACTTTGCAACATTTTCCGGGAATTCTCATCATATTTTATGATGATCATACTGCATGTGTTAGTTTTAGAATGTGCATATACTCTGGCATTTCAAAAAATCAATACTTAGCCTAGTAGCACTAATTATTTTTTTATTGATGATTTGATGATTAGCCAGTTGATTTTGCATCTTATGATATTGTTGGTATTATTGTTGGGATTATTTCAGAGTTCAGAAGACTGTGAGAATGCCAAAAAACCACAAATATAATCAAATTTAAACGTCATAAAACGATGTAAAAGTGGCTGAAATGGTTGTCTAGTGTGTCAAAATATGAGAGCATCCTAACCACAGAGTATATTAAAAACAAACTACCAGGGATTGCATTTTATCTTGTCTCAGAAATCAAATATTGCAGCAGGGCAGAAAACTAAAATGTTTTCTGAGAGAAGTTAACTCATGGAAATAACCTGTAAGGGAAAGTGCTGAGCTTCCACATGAAGAGGAATAAAAGCTTAGATCTGTCAAAAACATGTGAGAGACAATAGATAATCTAACAATATGTAGACACTTGCAGACTGGATGTGTCCTGGAAAGAAGTGTGTGGCTGCTTAGAGGGTGCTACTCAGGGGACTTCATTTTGCCTTGTTTGAGTGGAAGTCCCAAGAATGGAAGGTCAAGGTAAAAACTAAACAGGAAAGAAAAATTTTATGAGAATGTGTTCATAAGAGGAGCATGAAGGATGATAATAGTTCAGTCTACTGAAAATCAAACATACATAAAAATATACAGGGTAAATAACACTATATATGGTATTTTTATATATACATATATATATATATATATATATATGGTATTTTATATATATATGTATATATATGTATATATATATATAAATATAAAATAAATAAAAATAGCTAGAAGTCACATTAAAGGAACAAAATATGATGTCATTTATACAAGAGAGACATATAAATTGCACCTTTAAATTCCAATTGCATAAATATTGCAATAAAAGATTTGCTTGTCCAAGTACAGACAGTGGAACAAGGGATATATTTTTTGTCTCATACATCACATTTTGACTTCAGGCTTTGATCCCTAGTAGACTGCAGACTCAATACAGACCAGATAGATGAAAGTTTTTGAGTGTTTTTATAATATGTGGCAGAATCACCCACTGGCAGTTGAGTGTTTTGACTGTGGTTAGAGAGTGCTGCAGGGATACGATGTCCAGCAGTTTCTAAGAATGTGTCTGTATGAAGACTTCAGTACAAAACTTCAAGAAAATATTTGAGGGAGACATTTTTCCCTACAGATTCCAGCCAACAGAAAGATATTCACTGGTACTATGAGGGCTGAAGGCAACATGAATGAGAATGACAGAGAACTGACATAGAGTTCACAGCTCTTCAGAAAAGGGCCCAGAGAACAGAATAACAAACAACAAATGAGCAGGCAGTGAGCAAACACTGAGATTTGAGAAGTAAGCTTAAGGGGAAAGGAGGTAGGTGGAACAGGCAGCTATCAACAAGTAATCTTAAAAGTATAGGTTAAAATTGTTCTACTCTTATAGAAATAAAGCAAGGGACTATTATGGCTAAATCCAAAGTTGTTTGGATTTATGTGACTGCCACATAAGCAGAAAAATTAAGGAAAGAGAAAAACAAATTGGATTGCCATGAACAAAATGTAGGAGCATAGCAAAGACCACAGAGACAATGCATACAGAGATAGGAACAGCACAAAAGCCTCTTTCTCAGGAAAAAAAAAAAAAAAAAAAGTAAGTGTATTTTTAATAAAGTTGACAAGCAAAAGCTGAACTTAAAAAGGAGAGAAAATTTACTAGTAGATAGTTCTTGGAAGTCCAAAGAGTACAATATTGTCACAAATATATTGAATAATAGGATATCAGTCTGATAACAGAAAAATTATTTATTTAATTTTGCCCTTATGGAACAGTGGGGCCTATAAAAAACAGAAATGCTTTAGTGAAGTTCATCATATGATGTTTTAAAAAATGAGGTTTTTTCCTAAAAAATCATAATAAAGTTACAATAAATATATTAGCACACTGAGACAATTTCTGTTTGCCTTCAATTGAAGGATATAAAACAAATACTTTGCAAGTATAATATTAAAAAAAACCTCTTTCTAAATTCATGTCCGACTTTTTAAAAATCTAGATAAAATCTGTTTAAATATCATTTATATAATTTCAGAAGTTGTCTGTTTTAGATTGAGGGAGTAGAATATATGTTCATTTGCTTTGTCATACTTATATGGATGTCTGTGAATATATAACTCAACAGAATTGCATTCCTCTGAAACACCTGAAATGGAATTGGAAACTTCTGTCTCCTTTAATCAAGCTGATCCCATCAAACAGCTAGACATACTTAGAACTGGATGCATTGGTGTGAAATTTTGTGGTGTTTGTGTATACTTGCTAAGCATTACTGGGACAGAGTAATATGAAATATTGAATTCCTTTTTCTTAGGAATAGCTGCAACACCACTTTTTCTATTTAGTATCAAAGATATCTGCTTCCATGTGGGACTTGTCTAAAAGAATATAGTTCCAAACTCAGGTGGCTTGTAATAGGTTTTGCAGGAAAATCACACAACCTCCTTTTTTTTTTTTTTTTTTTTTTGTTGTGAATCAGATTCACATCCCATTCTCCAGAAATGAGATGCAAGTAATTTAAATCAAGGTTTTTCAGACTTTAGGTCTCTATTGGACCATGTAATTAATCTGTTGTCGATGCAGTCAAAGTCCAGTGACATTAAAATCTTACAAAGTTCTCCCACCCTTTTCTTTTCAGCCTGGTCTCTAAAATTATTTCTATACAATCTTGATATCTCTGATGACATAAAATTCAAGTCAGAATAATAAGTTGAGACAATGTATTGGTGGCAACAGAAAATTTCTTTCATTGTCTGAAAGACAACTCTGTTTGGGATGACTCATTGGAGGTATACTTTTTAAAAATTTTACCTTTAGAACAATTGTAGGAATGATTATAGCAATCACTAGGAAAAATAGGCAAGGAAACAAAAGTGGAATGCCTTTTTTATGTATTTGTCAGTTGTGTACTCATTAGCAATCTGTATTTACTCTTCCACTACCTCCTAATCAAACTCATAACAAACATTAAAATTAATCATGAAATGAAATGAAAACGTAAAAATTCACAGTGGCATGTGAAACACAGATTGTTCTGTGTTGTGGTTATATCACACAGGGGAAACATGGAGCAGAAAAGTAAGGTAAATCCCATGAGGAAATATCTGACTTTCCTGTTCAGTCTGTTCACTTGTTAGAACTTATTTAATTTCCTATATACAAATGAGATTTAAATTATATTACCTATAGCCTAAAGCAATAAGCATTTATTTTAGTTTGTAAAAGGGTTAACCATATTTTACTGTCTGATTAGTACTGCATTATCTCATTTTTTGGCAAGTATTGACTAAAGGAAGAATTCTGTCTTCCATTCTTCTACAACGTTCTTATCCTCTGACAAGAACACAGATAAAAGAATATTAAACTTTTAATCTTTTATTTAAAGTCCACTGTATGGTCAAAATGCAGTCTATGGGGCAGAGCATACATTTCATTTTTCTGGTTGTATCTGGAGAATTACCCGTTGATTTGTTTGGTAATTTAGTTTCTACAAGATACCTACAATTACACAAATTCTTTTCTGCAACTGTTTCTGGATTCATTGCATACTCATAAAGACTACTTGGGCAGGTTTTACTTCTATATGAAATACAAAGCAGTAAAATAATTGTAATAAGGAATCACTAATTCTGAAGCAAATTGCATTTTTCTTCCTGTGAAAGTGACTAGAGCAAACAATGCATTGCAGAGATTGTTGTGGGTCCTTGATTTCTATTAAGACCATGAACAACAGTTGGTGCTCTCTATGAATAGTGATCTCTACTATGATCAATTTTTTTTTTTTTTTACTAATCATTGAGGGAATGGAAATCCAAAGCTTTTAGGTATTCTGGGTTTTTGTAAAGTTTTGTAATGGTAATTATCTCTAGCCGTCTGACCTCCCCAAACCATAGGAAGAGTTTTGCCCTATTGGTGTTTAAATGCAGATAGATTATCCAGTCACATTTAGTGGGAAAACAGTGTTCAAAGTCTTCCACATTAAATAATTAGCAGCTTTCAATCATATCAGAGTGTGACACTTAAATTTTGTTTGATTCTGCATTACAAGAGCTCTATTTGCTAGTATGTTTGGGTTTTTTTTATATTGAATTTTAGGTGTTGTGAGATCTGTTGGATAAGTGAAAATCTCATATCTTAGAAAGAGATCAAACCAGAGAATACTGAATAAGGCGTAAATTGAGGGGTCAAATGTTACTGATGCTGGTCTGCATATAATTCTCTAAAAGGAGCAAGTAGTTCCTTTTTCATTTGAAATTATGCTTAAAGGAGCTTGGAAAAGATTAAAAAGAGAAGTTTTGTATTTTAAAATGTTACTGGAAATACTTCACCTATTAATAGAACATGTGCTTACTACTAAAACATCCAAAACTGTAAAATAGAATTACCAAATGAAACCAGCCAAAAAAAGGGGGGGGAGGGGGGGGGAGGGGGAAGGGAATAGTTAACAAAACACTAAAGTCCTGGACTTTGCACTAGAGAATGTCAAATTTCAGCACATTTTGCTATTTTGCTGAGGGCTCAAAGACCCCCAGTGTTACAAAGCCTAGAGTGCCATAGATAGTCTGTTCAGCCTAACCAGTTTCTGTTTTCCTATCTTTCCCTTCTGTTGTTTTAAAGACCATGGAGGGAGTGTTTATATACAACAACACTAATTACTAATTTGTAATTAAAGAACATATCTCCCCAGTATATTTTATCTCTGGCCAAAGCTTGAAACATCTCAAAAATGATCTTACAAACCCATGCCCTACCCTAGAAATTATGTAACATGCATCTGTGCAAACCTTTAACAAGGTTTCAGAGTCAGGAGACTATAGACCCTGAATCAAATTTCTGTGTATTCTCCCTGGGGTCAGTGACAAATCAGCAGCTGTGTGTTTCCATCGATATAGTCCGTCTGTGGCTGATGCAAAAAAAAACCAAGTTTGAATTCTTGTGACTCAGCTCAGGCGAGACAGTGGGGTGGGTGGGTGACTGGGTTTACGGATTTTAGACCAGGTGTGTTGTTGTCAGATAAGCAGAATGGAAAATGCTGATGTTTAATTGCTGTGTACTTGCATTGAGAGGGATGGCACAGTAAAATGAGGAACAAAGACTTACAAGGTAAGTAATTCTGTTTAAAATTGTTGTATAACATAGCATAATCTCATTTTCTTGAGATTAGAAAGTTTGCAAAATAGGCTAGATTTGTGCTTTCTTATGAAAGCTTTCTTTTTGCTACTGCAGCAACTAATTTTTATATCATTTTCTGCAATGTGATTGTATTTCTAAAGCTGTCCAGTTAAAGACTAATGCAGTAAAAATTTTCACTGGCAATGGTAATGAGATTCATCGATATCTCCTCTTTCTTCTGTGGGAAGTGAACCAGTGGAAGCTTTCAAAACCCAGTTTAGTGTTCCAATTCTCAAGGGCCACCTCCAGCTTTAATAATTTGCATCAGTGTAAAGAGTAGCCTGTTGGAGCCAAAGTACTTTAGTTTCCATTCTTTTCCCTGTCCTTTGAGCAGCTGCCTGCTGGGAGATGTCAGGAGGGGTGCTTGCTCCTTGAGACTCTTCTGTAGCAGTGACCTTTATGCATGGAGAGCCCAGAGTGATTCTAGTAATGCTAAAATATTCCAACAAAGGAAATAATATTATAAATAGTCTTATTATGATATTTATCATATCTCAGATGGCTGTGAATTCAAAAGATGATGCACACAATGCATTTCTTAAATACACCATTTCACATTACAAATATCTTAATGCAAGGGTTTGTTTTTCAGAAACAACCTCCTCTATAAAGCCAGTCTAAAGCCTCTTGAACTAGACAACTTCAAAGACTTGTAATGAGAAGTTCAATGAGCTCCAGATCAGGTTATTAATTTCACCCAGCTTTCCACTGTTGATTAGCACGTGGTCTACCTGCAGGTCTACAAAGCATAGGTTTGTAAACATTTGTGTGTAAACCACAGGTATTTCTGACTTGACTAGATCACTCTCATTGTGAATCTAACAAAGTTAAAAGATTTATAAAGAAAGGGTTTTTTTCTAAGTAATTAAGTATTTTTTAAAAATTGAAAAGCCAATTGCATAGGTCATCTCCACATTAAGCAGATTGGCTTGGTAAAAAACTTTCTGTGTCTGCTGTAATATGTGTCTCTGATCATATTTCCACAATTTTAAAAACTGCATAATTTTGTGGGGTAAAAAACCAAAACTGAATAGTGAGTCCAAGACTGAGCCATTCTAAATACAAGTGCTGCTGACATATAGCTCAGTTTTAACTGACTCACACTGTCCTAGATCTACTCACAATTTATAGAGAAAAACACAGTTTGCCTAGATCTAAATAGTAAAGACATTAGAAGCTCAAATACATCTCTTAAATTAACAGCCAGTATATTTTTTTGACTGTTATTATTTTGTGTTCACTTTAGAATTTGCCCCAAAATATTCAGGAAATGGCATTCATAACTTGCTTTAGCTTCAAAATGATCTCACAAATATGTGATTTCACACAGGCTGTGTTTTGGCAGCCTTATCTCAAGGTGACAAAAGCACAGATAACAGAAGCAGCACTCCCATCTGAAAGAAATGTTTTTATATCACTATATAGAGGTGGAAGAACTCAATATTACTTAGATGTTACACTTAAGAACACTTAAGAGAAATGAAGAAATCTTCTGAATGGCCTTCTTGGCCTTATGTGGTATGTGCAGGTGTGGTGCAATCTGTATTTCCAATTTGTTTCTTTATTAATATCAGTGCTCATCCAAGTTCCAGTGCCATATGAGTATCCTGAACATGTTACTGACAATACATTTCCTTTTCCTTATCCCTTGGAGAAACCTCATGACCCATATGGTGGATAAGAAAGCAATTTATTGTACAATTAATAATCCTCGGTTGTTTTAATGTCTAATCTTCTACATTCTTTAAAACATAAGAATATCTCAAAGGCATTTCAACACCCACCTTTTTTTCAGCTTTCACACCAAAGCTAAAAAAGCAGCTATGCAAACTCAGTAATAGATATCTTTTTACCCTTCCTTTGAAGCAACAGCCCCTCCATAAACAAATATCTGACTAGAGGGCAAGCTGGAATGTGGGAAGATATTTACTCAGTCATATCTAATGAATCCAGAAGGGGCATTCTAAAATTCAGTCTCTGGCACTTAAAAGTTTGGCCCTGGATTATTTTTGAGGATGGTCAGCACTGTGCTGCTTGGGTCAGCCCTGTGCTGTTGCAGCAATAAAGACTAAACTGTATTACCAAGTTATTTGCAGTCATTCAAGTAAAGTGACTGCGTCCCTCATGCTTGTACTATTGAGACTTCATCTGGAGAGAGGTGTCCAGTTTTAGGCCTCCTATACATGAAAGATGTTGACATGGTAGGGCAAGTCTAGATGATGGCCACCAAAATGATAAAGGGGATGAAGCACATGAAGTGTATGGAAAGGCTGATAGAAGGAAAGGTGGAGCCAGGCTCCTCTGAAAGATGCAAAACAAAAGGGCATGAGTTATAATAATTGGTATTTCAGTTAAATACTGTGAAAACCATTTTTGATCCTTTCACAGTAAAAAGGGTCAAACCCATTGAGAGACTGCCCAGGGAAGCTGGGAGAGGGTTCTTCTCTGATGATATTTAAAACTTGACACCGTATTACCCTCAGTAACATCATCTAAATTTAAAGTAAGATCTAAATCTAAGAGTAGCCCTGCTTTGAGCAGAGAGTCAAACCAAGTGACCTCCATAGGTCTTTTTAAATCAAAGCTGTTTTATGATTCCAGTAAAAACCTGCATGCTTCCCAACTTCATAATCTTTCCCTACCAGCACACTCAAATCTTTCTTCTCTGTTGAGTTACAAAAGAGCTCTTTGTTTCCTACACCAATAATTCACAGCAATCAAGAGATTTGAATTTTGTCTCTCAAAAAAAAAAAAAAAAATCCACAAATTACTTTCTTTACTATCTATGGATTTACTAAAATACATACAAATTTGAAATTCTCAGTCATCGTGTCAATGAAAGTGTCTACAAGCTATATTCAATTTGTTTCCAGATACTCTCTTTGATTCCAGACAAACCAGCTACCCAGGCTGCCTTTTTGACCTAATTATGTGCTCTAAAATCCAGAGTGCATCTTTTTCTAAAGCACACTTGATGTGATATGGATTTATTATCCCCTCCACATACAGAACAGCAGGAAATCAATGGACACACAACTTATTCATCTTCCAAGAGCTGATAATAAAAAAAAAAACAAAAATCAAACTACTGACCATACATTCATATTTACTCTCCAAAATATAGTATGTACAGTGTGGAAGATTAATAGAAGGGGAATGAAAGTTGTTTGTGAATTTTGAAGGGAAATCATCTGCTAGCATAAATTATTTAAACGTTCTCAAAGTCAATAGAGCTATGAAACTTTATAGCAGCTACAAACCTGTCCCTTACAAGTCTTCATATTCCACATTCTAGTTAGATTTTGAAGCAAAAGACTTTAATAATCTCCTTTATAGCTCAGCCAAAGCTCGCCAAGGTCAATGAAAACGCTCCCAGCAAAGTCAAGGGAATTTTGATCACAACTATTACAATTTAAATTGTTTGCGTTGCAGTGCCTACCTTAGTCCTGTCAAAATGACTATTTGGGAAGAAAACCTGAAAAACTCTGGGATATGCAGTGAGATTATTTTAATATATATTAATGAAACAAACTAATGTTAAGGTTGCTTCAAATGCCTTTGCAATCCGAAGAAAGAAATGTCGTTAGCCAAGTTTGATACTTCTGGACACCATTTTTATGAAAGATACCTCTTTTTCCACTTTTGGCTACTTTATGCCAATCTCTCATTCTTTGTCTCTCCCCTCAGCCTGTTTTTAACATTTACACACACACACACGCCTGCTTCCATCTCAGTTTGTTCAATTGAGCAATTCCGATGGATAACCCAGAAAAGTGTTACATTGGTGACTGAGAGGCAGTTTAAGTGTCTCACTCAAAGCAGTGTCTCAGAGAGGAATAAAATGTTCTGTTACATAAACCATAAAATTTTGTATATGGATAATGGGAGAAACACACCATCAAAAATCTGTATCTCCTTTGTCTTGCCACAGCAGACAGAGCTAAAAACCTATCTCATTCTTTTATTTGTTTCCCTAGAGAGTCAAGCTTGAACAGCTTCCCACATAGCCATAAGAGAAAAAAGAATTGGATTGGAGTAGAGGTAGTATTTTGGGGTTTGGGGTTTTTTTTCAAGACCAATTACCCTTTTGATCGTATTTTAAAATGTTAACTAATAGAACTGCCACATTTGGATATGATGGCACAGAGAAGCTGCTCACACAGACCCTTATTTGTTGCTAAAATATAAACATTTGACACTAATTTCACATTAAGTATCTGAGTCATGAAAGAGTTAGAATTAATGCTCAATTGCTGTGCTGTGCTGATATGTAACTGTTAAGAGAATGATAGTCACTTAAAACGGCATGAATGGAAACCCAACACTTGTTTTAAAAAATATTTTTCCTAATTTGTTCTCTATCATTATTCATGCAAATCTTACATAAGTGAAGGCATTTTTTAAACTTCAAAAGTGGGGTTTTTTTCTAAAAAAAAAACAGACCTTTTAAAGCATAATTCAAAAAGAACATTTGAGGTTTTAAATTTCAATGGGACTATTCTCAAGGACTAATGTCTGCAGTATTGGGGTGACAGTTTATTAGTCCCTGGTGTAGGGCTGTGAAAGATCTCTTTTGGCTGTTATATTTCTTCCTGCTAGTAAAATTCCACAACAATAGATAATAAACATCTTTTTTTGCCATTATTAACATTTTTAGCCATTTGTGTTGCCCATATTTCTGTGGTATTGCACCAGAGTCTTGAATTATGATGCAGTCTGCAATGAACACCTATTTTCATAGGTATTATTGGACTCCTTGCTAGTATCAATAAGCATTTAAATTATCGAATTAATTAAAGTAATTTAATTTAATTAATTTTTTTAATACGCATTCAGTATATTTATCCAGGGTATGGTTTTCAGGTGAAAAACAAGGAAGTAGCAGCTTTAGCTTTTTTAAAAAAATTCTTAATTTAAATTTTTCAGGGAGCACACAGGTTCTCCAGGTATAATTTCAGCTAGATTTTATTCATGGAGAATCATGTAGGGACATTTGCTCCAGTCTGTTGTCAGTATTCAGTACGGCCAGTGGAAGAAGTGGTTCATTTTAACTGACTTGATCTTTTTTTTTTAGGAGAGTTCGATATCCTGAGTTTGTGGAGATTGAGCTGTGGTTATAATGGTTTTCTTTTTCAGCAGATTAGGACAGATTGAGATAGATTCCCTTTAAAGGGCTTTAAACTCAGTTTTGTCTGCTAGAAGAGCAACAAAAATGGGAAGATGTTGCTGAGTGGCTGGTGTTTCAGTGGATAACATTTTAGGTTTAAAAATGAATAAATAAGTAAACTCACTATTTTCCAGTTGTGGCAAAGCCTGCCTCATGCAGGAGCACAGCAACAAACAGAGTTACAGGTCTGATTTGTACACATTGATCCAGAGAAAGATTTGAATCTGACTATTAAAACTAATGCCAGCTGTCTGCAGCACCCCTGGGACATATATGCCAGATGGAGCTTGCCAGAACAGTATAACCATGTCCCATCCCTGCCAATATGTTCCTTTACACCAGTGGGACTTGGGGAAAGCACTTGAGCTATGACACAGGGGAACTCCTTGGCTGGGCTTTCTGCTTTCTTTGTCCAGAAGATGCAATGGAAAAACAAGAGAGGGGAAAAAAACCGAGCAGTGACTCCATCTTATCAGTTATTGTGGCTTTTCAGTATGTTCTCTTTGTGTTGTTTGTTTTGCCATTATGAGCTCAGTACCACAGCCTGTTATCTGATTGCTGCTTAAATCCTTTATGAGTGATTTTTTTTTTGAGGACAGTTTTCTGAATTCCAAAATGGTTGCACTTGAATTGAACTTGATTTCCAATTCATCAAGCAGTGGGTTGTATAAATCCACTGCTAAATATGACCATTCTCTACTCATTTCCACTTGCATGAACTGCATTAATTCTGTTTTAAAGGTAGTGGAGCTCTTCTGCAGGCTGAAGAGCCAGGGACATCCAAGTCTCTTTAATCTCTTAACCAGTGAGGTGCTAGGACCATACTGGTGGTCATTTCATCTGATTTAATAGAGTCAGCTGTTAACACAGCCAGACCTAAATTAGTGGTTTAAATGCCACAGACAAGTTCTTTTCTACTCTGTCCTTCTGGGTGGGACCTTGGCTTTCCCTATTTCTAGAAGGGTTTTTCTAAGTTTGCAGCTATTTAAAAAACACAGATGTTATTTCTTCTCTTCCCTGTCAGTGGTGCATGGAAAGTGGAAATCTAACTGTGAGTTATTATGCTAAAAAATTCTGCTGTCTGCTTCTCAGGTACACATCACAAAAAGACTAATTTATATGGATTTTCCTGTTTGTTATCAGAGGCAAAATAAGACACTGATATTCAGGTATATAAGAGGGGGTTTTCTAAATTTTCTTTTCTTTCCTATCTTGTGTACAGGGAAAAAGAAGGATAGTTACAATACTTTACAGAAAAGATATGTTATGGTGCCCTGATTGTAAGACAATAATTTAAAGAAGTCAATAAATTTGCTTTTGAATAGGGAATTTATGTGGCTTGGGAATTAACTGTGCACAGGTGACATGATGCTTTGTACTACAATACAGAGCATCATGTCACCTGTGGTACAGTTAACATCATTAGCTATATTCACATCACTTAGGATATCTGTGGTGCACAGTCAAAACTGTGTTTTTACATTTCACTTAAGTTTACTGTGTTGCTGTTTTCTTGCCTACTTTTAAAATACATATACTTACAATACACATTTTCTGTGCTCTCCATGTTTTTTCCATTTTCTTGAACCCTCCAGAAATTTTCCCAGAAAATCAAGAGCTGTTTATAACATGCCTGTGCATGTGTGATAAATGCTATAATAACAGGGCTTCTAACAAGTATGTTTGTGCAGGAGGTTAGAACAGCAAACAGCAATGAATTTCCAGCGTGTCCAACACATGAACAGTTGCCTGGTGAAGCTGCCTTCACCCTGTGTTACTGTGAGCAGGGTTGGAAACCATGAAGAACAGAGGCCTCTGTGAGGAGAACATGTCCTCACTGCTCTATTCATGGTGAAAACAAAACTGGGAGCTACTGGCTCATAGCAGTACATACGACATACCTACTAGAATCTTGGAGATCTGCAGTCACCCACTGACCTCCAAGTAGTAAGGAATTGTCATAGGTGGTGCATTTGAGTGTTTGCCTGCTCCTGTGCATGTTCCTATGGGTGTGAAAGGCTCTGCTGAAGTTCTACTCTCTCAGAATAAGCCCAGCTGCTGTTTCAAGGCAAGAGGCTGCATAACACACTCACTCCCTGCTGCAGGCTCCTTTCAGCTGATTAGTCATTACTGCAAGCACTATTCAGTTGCACAGCTAGTGTCTCTCACCCCAGCACAACTTTCCTTCCTTTTTGTAAAGGAAATTGAGTGATCCCAGTGTCAAATATTGCAGTCTATTGTGGTGAGCAAATTTAGCTTGCTGTTTTTGGATTTTTTTCCTTCCCTGCCCTCCTATCCCATGGATGGTAAGCTACTGGTGAGCGATCTGGACTGTCTGGCTCTCTGCAGGCTATTTCCTTTTGCTTCACTTTTCATTTTGAAAAATATGCAAACTTCCATCTGTTTCTTGCATACAATCCTTCTGAGATCTATGTATGCATGAGCTTTTTGTGCTGAAGAGGCAGGTTTCTTAGAACTGTATCATTTTACATGAATGCATTTTGACATTGGTTTTCTGCATTCACGTCCTCATCTTACCTGAATATTGTGTTTTAGGTGCCACTCAGAGTAATCATTAAATTTCTATACTGCTTGCAATGCAATTGGGCACCAATGTTAAGTACAAGCAATGGCAAAGCTGATCAACAGTAAAATCTCAGGTTTCTGTTTTTAGCCAGGGTGTACAGCTTCTGCTGTACAGCAGATGTTTCTGCCTTTGAGGCAATTTCAATGCTGAGCTATTTTAAAGACAGATTATTCTACATGAACAAGTAAATTCATAATTAATTCTGCTTTCAACTTTTAAAGCTTTTTTTTTTTTTTTGACACTGAAAGAAAAAATGGAACTGCCTAAAATGAAAGCTCTGAGAGTTTATATAATACTTGTTCCATCAGATGGTGTTCCAGTGACAAAGGATAATTCGTTCTGACCAGGGATGGCTTTGATTCATACCTAACACTGAGAGGTAGGATGTGAGTCAGATAACTAAAGGCTGTCATTATATAACTGAAGAGATGCATGTAAACCAGACCCCATCAGAGCACATTGCCTCAAAATTCTTACCTCTCTCTAAGACAGGTGATGTTGAAAGCACTTTTTTTGCCTCCTGTCTTCCCATACAAACTTCATTTAATAATTAAACCTGGGAAAAAATTCATTTAGTTTGGAGACTCTATGCAACTATGCGACCTCTCCTCAGAACTATCTGCAAATTTACTGCAGTTTCTGGGTATCTTCTTTAAGGTGAGAGAGATCATTTTCCTGAGTAAGAAATAAACAGTGTTAGCATTGTTTATTTATAAAGTTTATTCCTAATGTTTATTTATAATGTTTTTATTTATGATGTTTATTTATATTTGTTTATTTGTTTATTTATTTATACATTATTGTGTGCACTGGTATGTTTCCTGGAGGAATATTTTTATGTCTTCCTGTGATGTATATGCAAGGTGCTGTGGTGATTTCTGATGGCACTTCCTTGTTCTGGCCTCCTGGAAGGAATTTGGGGGAAATTGGAATTACAAAAGGTGCTTTCAGTGCTGCATCCTTGCTGCAAAATGAAAGAGGTGTTGTTCCAAATAGAACTCTAGTTTTTAGGCAGTCCTATTTAGTCACTCAGATAGCAAAGGCTTAAACATCAGTAAAATTGGATGTTTCAGTAGATAATATTTTAGGTTCTGGACAAATAAAAATGGATGGAAAAAGCCACAAAGGAAAGTGCAGACTGAGCTGCTCTTTCAGCAAAATCTGCTGAGACTCATCAGTACCAGGTGAGCTGAGATGTCTCTATGGCTCTGATCAGGGCTGTGCAGTAGGAGTGGTACAGCTGCCCTGGAATGCACAGGGAGATGTGGGCCAGTTGCCCTCTGCATCCTGCCTTAGTGACTCAGCCTCATCTCTCTCCCAGAGGATGTGACCTGTAGGTCTTAGCTGATGTATCTGAGTGGAGCAGCAGAACACTACACAAATATTCCTTTGATGTAAGATGCTCTGTTCACATTCTTGTAACTCTTGCAGCTTTGACTTTACCTTTTTCTTTACCTCTTCAATGGCTGTAGTTTTTGTGAATGTTTTTATGTGTGTGTGTTTCAAAATGGCGTGATTATGGTTGCTTTCCTTTCAAGGGTTGTTGGTGTTCAGACTGTAGTGCTTTGGAAAAAAATACTATAACTTGAAAGTTATCAGAAAACATTTAAGTTGAAGAATGTGATCTTGCAGATACAACTCTGAATGGGGCAAAGTAAGTTTTGGGTCTTGGAATTGCTTCTTTTTTCATCACATTGATGGAAGAGCCTCTGGGGCTGTACAGTGCTGGCAATCAAGCCTTAGGGAAGAAAGGAAAAATCATTAATTCTGACAGCAGAAGCAGTGGCTCTGAATGGCCTTATGGATTTCAATTTCTTTTTCTCGTTCCAATGTGTATATTTAAAGTGCATACTCTTGAGAATTTCTGTTTTGAAGTTCATATGCAGCTTCAGACAATACAGCGACATCTTCCAAACATCTGTCTCTTGCTAAAAGTTTCTTTGGTTAATATAATATTTTAATTGTTTATAGTCTTCCAAAATTTCTATCTTCCATAAGGGAGGCAAAGTGTAGGATTTCTGAGCTTTTGGTTCCAGTCTTTTTATGTAGGTACAGCTTCTTTTTCCAAATAGTTATATTCTTATCTTCTGCAAATACCAAGGCAATATTGGTCCTAACAGTAAAAAAAAAGGAAATATACCAACTAATTTACAACACAGCATTGGAATTTTGGCGCCACTTTTTCCCTCCTGAGTGCCATTCGTCTTGTAGAATATAAATTAGCACATGAGGGGAAGATGGGGGATGGAATAAAGAAGCAGGACTGGTTTTGGAAAAAAAAAAAAAACTGTGTGTCACTTGGCTAAAAACAGGAAGTGACAATCAACCATATTCTATTAAATATACATGGAAGATAACCACTTGCAAATGCTGTGTTCACATAACCCCAAGTCAATGAATGACTCATTGTCAAAGAGTGTTTTTCATTTTAAAACGGTATTTCAGATAGAGGCTAATTCCTGGAGGCACCCATTCATGCTAACAAATTTGTAGATCAAAATAAATGGATTTTAGTCCTTAAGAGGAGACAAAGATGAAAAAAATGTATGGCAATAGCAGGTTCCTTCACTTTCCCTCCCCTTGTAAGCAGCAGCTTTTGCTTTCAGTCGCCTTTATTAATTTTGTGTTGAACTAAGTATACTGTCAATTTTTTTGTCCAGATTTCTCAAAACAGTATTTGGCCAAGCTGACAGCAATTACAAAAGCCTTTATTTGAGCCCAAATTATCTTTTCATAGCTGCTCAAGTGTCTCAGAAAATATGAAACAAAACTGAATAGATTGCATTTTTACAACTATAAATGAACCTTCTTTCTAGGTATATAAACTGTCAAAAATGCTGAAACAGTATATAACAATCTTTTGCCTATTTAATATTTCTTAACATTGCCAGATACCATCAGCTTTTGACAATCATTCATGTTATGTCAGTTTTAATACTGTTGAACATGGTACATATTTCCCTTGGCTTTTACTGACATTTACTGTTTATGTGAGGTGAGTTTTCTTTAATATAAATAAAGGATACTTTTTCCTTATACACTTTGTAGCTTTTTTCCCAGACACATGCTGTATTGTAACATGGATTAATTTTATTTCTTGACTTCTTCAGTAATTACTTTTGAACAAACTTGAAAATTAATTTGTGGCTGAGTTGTGTTTTACCTAAGTAGAATCTAAATTAGCTGATACAAAAGACAGACCAAGTCCCAATTCCATAAAGCCCTTATTTTTCAAGCCTTAAATCCTACTTACTTCCTATTCACTCCTGTTCTCTTCTCTGCTTTACACCAGCTATCAACTCAAGTTTAGCAAAACTACAAGCATGTGCTTAATCTTTGATGTTCAAAAATCACAATCTAAAAATAAGTCAAAATAAGCCAACAGCTCTTGCACTTGTTTTTATTTGCCTTCTGGTTTTATATTGTCTGATAATATTTTCAAAATTTAGCACAGCTATTGAGGCCAGAAATACACCTAACAATTATAACTCAACAATTAAGTAAAAATAACTCCTAGAAGCTAGTTCTTTAAGAAAAGCACATTAGGACACTCACAAAAATGATGAGCATACTCAACATTGAGTTGTCTCGAATAAACTACTTAATGCTCAATTATGGATTACATCTAATAGCAAAATGAGTAAGCAAATGTTTTAACAGAATACTTCTGCCAGGCTAGCTTTATCCCTAGGCTTCTCTTAGGCTGAATATGAATCAGCTCTGCTCCAGAAACTACATTACTATGTCTGTGTGTTCCTAATTTGCTCTGCTGCGTCTCACTTACTGTCTGCCTGGTTTGGGAGGCTGGTGGGTCAGGCCACTCTCAGAATGCCTTAACAGAAGATTTTAGTGTTTTGTGTACTTACTGGAACTTTTTTGCATTTCAGATTTCTTTCTTATTCTTTTAAAAATTAAATGTTTTTCATTACAAACTGTACCCTCTGCTATGGTGGGTATCTTTGCAGCAGTGACTGCTTTGGATAAGCTTAATTTTCATTAGACAATGGGTAACAATTCACTATTCTGAGGAGTCTCATTAACAGTTAATATTTTATAAATACTTGGCCATTATGTTTTGCAGTGTGCTATTTTAAAAACAGCTCTTTTTCTATAATTATTATGGGAGAAAAGGGAGAATAAAAGGTAATTGTGTGATGCTTCACAAATCTGTATTTAAAGTGATTAAAAATTGGGATGATGCTCTCATTGTGAATCTTCTTAGTGATGACAATTGATAACAAAAATACACAAAGTAATTGAATTAAGTATTCCACTTTCTTTTTCATATCCTGGTTTTTTAATTGTATAAATAATAGCTTAATTTTTCTTTTTTTATTTATTTCTTTTTCATGTTCCATTTAATTGCCTTTATATTTATCAAAGCATCTTGTGAGTCTTGAGTTACAAGTGCTAAACTAGAAAGTTTACTTCTCACAGTTCGAATTCTTCTGTGATTATGGTCTATTAATGTTACCACATACTTAGAAGTGCTTGTGAGGTAGAGGCTTACTTTTGAACAGAAGCCCTGGGAAGTATTGGAAAGACTGAACATGAACAATTAAGTTATTCTACCAGCATCAGCTGTAATCCTGTTGCTACTGTGTATTGCTCACATTCTTCAGGACTCTGCACATAAGCAAAGTATTTAAAAGTCAAATGTTAGGAAAGGGCTTCTGCCAGCTCCCTCAATCTTAACACTGCCTGAGGGTGGAATTTGTTTGACCTAACTCCAGCTTCCAGAAAATTAGGTGTTTAAAAGATATCAGTCACCTATTCTGGCACAAAGGAGACAGATTTACATGCACAGAGATTTATCAGCAGGCTCCATAGCTAAGGGCATGTATCGGCAGTCAAAGTAGCTTTTGGGGAAAGATAAAAACAGGAGAGAGAGACAAGGGAAAATGAAAAGTTCCCCTGGTAGCCATCAGGGGGCAAAGTGACAAGATCCACAGCTGAGCACCCTCAGGTCCTGCTTCCAATCAGCATCAGGTGTTTTACATGCACACAAACTTCAGTAGTACCTGTGCAGATGTCTTCAAGACATGTTCAAGCTGTCAGCTTTTATGGGCACAATGCTGTTAATTGGGAGCAGGTGCTGCAACCAATTAAGCTGTCTGTATGTATTCCATTTGGTCCACTGAGTAACCAAAATGTTGGGAAAGGATGGAAGAAAGATGATTCTCCCAATGGTGGTGGTCATGCCCAAAAGAACAAGAAAATATTGTCGTAAGAAAATGCAGAAACACTTGTGACTTCACAATTGAGCTTCAAGTGAAAGGCAGGCTGTAGAATTGCAAGTAGAAAGCCCTTTGTGATAGAAAACACAAAGGCATTGTGTAACACTACCTTGGGAATGGATGGATCACACCAGGGAAATGCATCTCTCCACTGGCTGCAGAGGGATTCCTATTGAAGTTTGTTGTTGGGCTTTTTGTTAATATGAGTTGAATCCTACTCCATATACACACATCTGATAGCATGATACTTTTAATATGAAGTTCCTTATTTGCCCTCAGAAATCCTCATAGGCCGTGCTTTTGGTAATACTATATTTTTCTTGGTTATATCTATCTTTAGCTTAACAGCTTTTAGTAGAATACTTATATTTATATAAAAATGACATATTCTCTAAGGAACTGACACTCTTCTAAAATGATCTGAGAAAATGGTCTTGTTCACACTCAGCAGTTGCAGCACTTCAACTGTGCTAGGAAGCCAAAAAAGTCCAGTATGCAATAACTGAAAATTATGTCTAAATATTTCAGCAGCTCATGTTGTTATGTCATCAGTTATATCTAGCTTATCCAGGCTTATTCCCATAGGGTTTAATGAACTGCATAGAGTGGTAGTACTTCAGACCCATTAGCAGCTGGAGATGTAAAACAATTTCAGTAGAAGGAATCCCTTCCATCACAGAAATAGTTACACAGGCACAATATGTCATGTAGAGCAAGGCTAAGAAACCATTGTACAATGATTTACTGGCTACAGCACTGGTTTTTTATTCTCTTTTCTGCTTTCTACCACCTGCTGTATCCAGTTTTTAAGCTAGATTCTTTTTTTGACAGACCATCGTTCATGCAGATCACTGTCCTGTTAAGGTTATTTTGATATATTTCCTTTGTGTGACTTCCTCTGTGAAGATCAGGCTCTTCACCCATGTCCACAAGGCTGAAGAACTGCCTGCTGTTCTGGCTATGATCTCTAGTTCAGGAGTGAAAGGACTAGTAGGAGCAAAACTAGTTTCTGGGCTCTTTAACAACCTCAAGTACAGTGATCTAGCTTACTTGATCCCAGCTCTTATACTCTTATGAGGCTCATCTGTTCCTCATTCAAAGTGGCTACTCTCATCTTTTGATGGGTGCATTAATCCATAGTTTATAGCACCCAGCACAAACCTACAAACACACACATGCAGTTGCACCCAGAAGTTAAGCTCTGACTCTTAGATTGACATAATCAGTGATCTAAATATAAGCTGTGAGATTCAGTAGCATCTTTTCTTCCCAAGGAGTATAGATGCTATGTCTATCAGCAGTGAGTTTTTTGTGTTGGTGACCAGCAGTGAGCTTGACTGATTTGTGTGAAATGTGTAAATAGTACCTTCACTGGTCATGAAGTAGCACCTTCTAAAACATTTTTGCTAAATAGTTCAGTTTTGCAGGTATAGGCATTTAATAGAATAATAATTTCTGGCAGCTTAACTAAGTTTGAAAGCATCAAGCACTGGCACTCAGATAATGACACTGGCAGGAATGTTTTTACAGCATTAGATGTCAATTAAATTACTGATTTCATAATTATAAATCAGCATGTTACAGTGGATAATTAATGTTGTCACACTCAAGCTGAGATACTTTATATAAGCAAAACCCTTTCCTCTGTTGATTTGCTTATTCAGGAAACAGAAAATATTGCATATAATTTTTAATCTTTGAATACGTATCTTTTAGGATTCCTGCTCTGCCTGCAGCTATAGCAACATTCTATGCTCTACAATGGTTTAATTTAATGAGTGTGGACAGTGTTCAGAAGGGACAGAATGCCTTCCAGGAACAAAATTTTATATAAAATTAAGACTAGTTTGGTGGGCAAAAGAAGAAAAACAAATCACTTAAAAATAATTTCCAGGTATAGCATTTTACCAGTAAGAAAACTTGTTTAAAAAAAAAAAAGTTGTTTGAAAACTCACAATAAGAAGGATTTGGTGCAGAAGGTTTGTTTGCTAGTGTGGAGTTGCTCTAAATTATAAAAGACACCATAGAGAGGTAGTACCAGAATAAGATCTTCGGTTCTATAATGAAATGGTTCCCCTGATCTTCTAGGCTCTTAACACTTAGTTGTGGTCAAGGTGGTTCATTTTAAATTGATAAGTTACAATATTAAATGTATAGAGAAACTGACCAAAAACACAGTCCAGACTATAGATTAAAACACTACTGTCCATCTTTGAGGGGAAAATAGGGTCTGATTTTTTTTTCTCAAAAATAAGAAAAACCAGTGATAGTTTACCATGTATCAGCAAAATAATTCTACTTTTAACCATGGACTTTTTCTACTGATTTGTGCTAGGAATTGGGAAGCCAAATCTCAAGGTTATTTCCATCTTCAAGGAGTTTAAAATCACAGCTCTCTTCATAAGGAAAGCAAGGCAGACTACTGAAACATTTTCCAGCTCTCTCTTCCAATTGGGCCACACTAAAACCAGGAATGCACAAGTGATGGGACCAGAAACACAAATACAGGACACCAATTTCTGCTTTAAAATAGAAGACACTGTTGCTATTAACCAGACATAGGGTTTCATCTTCTGCTTTCAGAATTCTTTGTGCTTCTGTTAAAAAGAGCTTTCTGTTGAAAAGAGACTACAGTTTCTTTCAGCATGGTCATAAAAAAGAGTAGCCCTGACATGGGCCTATCCTTAGATGCACATTCTGATTTGTAAGGAGATCAGGCTTGCATGGGAGACAAATATAATCAGAAGTTGCTTTATGATTGTCTTCACCATCTACAACTTCTAATGCCATCACTCTGCAGCATGCCTATCAATGTGCTTTTCTTTCCCAGCTCCTTGATTTCTTTAGTTTTCTTTCTTTACCAAATCACAAAATTCTGGTCATAGAGTAGAACTGCTTTCCTGACTGCTCCATAGGATCTTGTAAACATTAGGTTTGATTGTGGAGCCAAGAGACTGCCCAAAGCACATGACAGTGCAGAGTGGCACCTGCTGACCCAAACATTCATGTTTACACTGAAAAGAATCAAAGGAAATACTTTCTGATGTTATAGATCAAAAAAAGACATTATTTTCTCATTTTATAGCTTTCTGATAAAAGTGTGTGAATTTAAAAAGGTTAAAAAATGAAAACTAGTCTATTTTAATCTAATTGTTCAGAATTAAAGTAGCAAAAATGTTATATTATTGTAAAACGTCTTTACCTAATAGTAGAAAGATAATTGTGATGCTTTTATGAGTAGACAGGAATGATACAATGACTGATTAATACCAGTTTTCTACATACATAGACATTCTCTATTTTTGACATTAATACAGTTTTCAAACATTTATTTGAAAGAGTTAGTCCTGGGTTGGGTTTTTTGTGCCATTAGTACTTTTGTAGTCCACAACTTTTAAGATTGAAAACTAAGTCTAGTTTTGATCACTGAAACAAAAGCAGCACTCCCTTTATAAATATGTATATACCCCCGAAGTTAATCAGTTCACTGTTGTGGAATTAGCTGACTTGTTTGCCTTGGTGTGTCACCAATTAGCAGGAACCCAGGGCTGCTGTCAGTTGACAGCTGGAAAGAGATCCCAAGTTCTGCAGCATACGGTTTGCTATGTTGTACAAAACCCTGAGCTCACAGTATTAATGCTTTAATTTGCTTATTAGAACCTTCGTCAGCAATCTGTCTGCTACCTTCTAATGAGCAAAATTCACCTCTAGAACCCTGCAAGGAGAGGATTGCCTCAACATAATGCTCTTCTGAGGTTTAAAAAGCAGTCTTTTGCTTGGTGTTATTAAAAGGAGCTGTTGAATAGAAAAACAAAACAAGGAAAATCACAAGAGATAAACAGAATGGGGGAAGAAGAGTGGAGGCAGTTCTTTATCCGGGAAATTGCATAATTCAGAATTATCTCCAAATAACCTTTAGAAGATAATTAGATGTTTGTTCATGGGACTCTAGCTGTAAAATAAAAATACACTTTAATAAATAAATGTTTATTATTATTTTATAGTAATAATAACAACAAATATTTGGATTCAAATAGTTTTTCCATAAATTATTGAGAATGGTTGACCTTTTTTTAGCGTAAAATACACATACACAAATATAGTATATTGACATAACAGGTACAATATAGAAAAACACTTTATCTTTTTAAGATTTAGAATAAATAATAGTTGTTCTCTAAATATGTTTATTTTTTGTTGTATTTCACTAATCCAATTCTTGAAAAGTTGAATAAATAAAACACAATCACCCAACACAATAGGATCAGAAAGTTAAGTCCCACAGTAGTGAGCAACACTAAAGTTATTTATTTTACATCTTTAGCTTCATTCTTCTCCAGGAAAGAATATATTCTAGATGTCATATCTTATATATCCTTATATATATTTAGAGAGAGAATACAATTCTCCTCACATTTCACATATGATCTGTAAGAGCAGTGCTGATGTTGCATACTCCTGAAGTCCCTGCCACAACTTGGGAAGGAGCAGCCAGTCAGAATCCATGACACAGGATGTGGCTGGAGTCATAAGAGTTCTGTGAGAATTACACACAAACAAGTCAAGATTAGTAT
The DNA here is from genome assembly GCA_030060385.1 of Muscicapa striata striata. NCBI lineage: Eukaryota > Metazoa > Chordata > Aves > Passeriformes > Muscicapidae > Muscicapa > Muscicapa striata. The sequence continues at coordinate 1,382,690 of JAREIS010000301.1, read as the reverse complement.
TGATCTATTTTTGCATTATTTACAGTTACCCTTGAGTCCATATGCATGGTTTTGATGGAGCTTAGCTGCATTAGGATTCAAGCTAAATATCACATTAGGAGATCCCCCAGGGAGAAAAGCTTTCTGAGTACAGTATAATGGAAAACACACATCTGCAGAGTGCTAAAGATGACTACATAGCCTCCTGTGCTGGCTGCTACAGAGATTAAAACATGATTCTGCAAAGTAATACATATTTGTTGATAAGGTAGAAGTAATATATGTAGCTAAGGGACTAAAATGAAAATTGCCACATTTCCTACTGTCTTTGCAGAAGTTTCATCAGTGAATTAAAACATCAGGAGAATGATAATAGAAATGAAGAAAAGTTCTTTCCACAGAGAAATTTGAAAACAAAACTTTGACAGGAGTGAAATGACCTTGCCTGTTTAATAAGTTTAAATATGCTCCTGCTGGCAGTGCTCCTATCTGTTGAAGGACAGATAAGAATCCTGCTTCTTATGTCAGGGTTTACAATCACTGCCACAGAGCTTGTCCTGTACTGTCTATGGGAACAGCAGCAGGGAAAGGTGCAGAGTAGAAATCAGTGTTACTTATGAAGAAAGAGATTTTACTGTGAGTTAGAGCATTTGAAATGTACATATCCCTCATCTGGGCTCTGGCAGTCTGAGCAGATCTACAAGTGGAACTGCTGAGTCAGCATTATCCCTGATAAAGCTACACAAAGATAGTTCTGCAGTGCTAAGAAAAATGTTACCTGTCTTGTCCACTTGAGTGGGTACCAGCCAGTGATACACAGAGAAAAGGGTTGTGTGTAGCACCAGTTTAAAATGTTAACATTGGTGTAAGCCAATTTTGATGGGACAACAGGAGGTGTGGGGCTGGTTTTTCCAGATTTGGTCTGTTTCCTGAATGTCAGCTGAAAGGATAGCAGACAGCAGAACAGCCATAATAATGTTCTCCCTTACCTGGGATAGTTTTATTTCTCAAGGCTTTAGAGGGCAATATCTGTTGCAGTATCTCTAAGAGCAACTCCAGTTTCCTAGTGAATTTAATACCTTGAGTAATAGATGCAGGAAAATGGCAAGTTCCCTACTGCATAAGAGCACAGGACTTGCTAGCATAGGATCCATTAATATTTTTGAACTCTTCATCAGAAACTATAGCAATAGGACAAGGAATAAAGAATTCACACTGAAAGAGGAAAAATTTAGGTAGGTATGCAGAATTGTGACGTTGGTGAGGTACTGGAACAGACTGTCCAGGGAAGTTGTAGATGACCCATCTGTGACAGTATTCAGGCCAGGCTGGATGGGGTATTTAGCAACCTGGACAAGTAAGATGTGTCCCTGCTTATGGTAGAAGGCTTGGAACTAGAGGATTTTTAAGGTCTCTCCCAACCTAAACCATTCTATGATTTTTTTAATAATGATGATTGTTGAACAAATACACATAGTAGAAAAGAGTGAAATCAATAGCTGTCATGGTTTAGGAATAATGTTCTCCAGTTCAGTTCTTCTTCTAAAACCACACTTCTGCTTGTTCCTCCCTGCCCCCCTAGCTGGAGGCACAAGAGGCAAACATCACAGGTTGAGATGTCCTAGAGACCTACCAGTAGGAGTTTACAGGAGTCAAAAGCATCACCACTGGTGAAAAAAAAAAACAAAAGCAAAAAAATAAAAAAAACCTCTCAATTGTTGCTTGGCTAGTTTTAATGTTGCTTTTTAAAGATTTCCTGCAGGACTTCACATGGTATCAAAGCCCAAAGGAAAGAGTCCTTGTCTTTTAGGGCTCATAGGGTGTTTTTTCCCAGAGCCAAAAGAAATTATTATTAAAACTCCTTCTTAAACAGAAGATATTACATGTCAATTTCTGAGAAGTGCTATGTTACTGAGATACACTGGTGAAGGAAAGAACTCCATTAAACATAAGGGCTCAAGAAAAAGAATGTTTTATTCTAAATAAGCTTGTCTTGTACAAAAAAACCTAAAGTCGTTCATATTAAAAATTGCCTAACTCCTCATAAGGTTTTGTACATTTTGTGAGGTTTCAGTGTTCTCTGATCTGCAAATCTTCAGCACTTCATCTTCAAAGAAGTTGGATGTCATTTCATCTAGGACTTGAGCAGCAAGTGCTCAGGGGAAAAAGTGTGCCTGGTGTCTATATTCCTGGAGGGGGGTAGAGGAAGGAAAGGAGAGCCACAACAGGAAAGATAGTTGAAAAATGAGAGTCTACCCTTCTGCTTGGATGAATTCTGATCCCAGGTGCTTAAGCCCATGCTGAAGGACAGTGAAGGAGCAAAAAAGCTGTTGAATTTGTATGTGATGGTGATCCCCTTGATTCAAGATAATTTGGAGGACATGAGGCAGAACAGCACCTTTGTGCCTAAACAAATAGGTTCTGCTGAGAAAGCCTGAGAGCATAGCCAGGGTTATGCTGCTCCTTCAGCTTAAATGCTTCTCCATTGTGTTGCCCAACACATCCAGCTCCAAAATTGTCTTCAGCTGGAGGATAAAGCAAAGGAGATTTCTGACTGCACCATCTGCTTAGACCAGTCCCTTTCTGCAGACTTCCTGCAGATTTTTCGTCCTGGAAGTCACATCAGGGCCTTGCTGGTTGCTCTTGAAGAAATATAACAGTTATCAATTAGTTAAAAATCCATGGAACATCACAGAAGGATGATGAAAGACTAATAAAGTCCAACCATTATCAGCCCTGCCTATGTAAGCCAGGAGAGCTGAGAGTGCTTTCTGCTGACCCAACTGTTCTGCAAGGCAGTAAATTCTGTCAGATTTCACAGAAGGCCCTCACCCACCTCCCAGAGCACATGTTCACCATCAGCATTCATTTCTGTATGCATTCTCTGAATGTGATGTGAAACCTCAGCTGAGGTCCAGCCTTCCCTCATCAACCAGAGCAGTCACATTGCTGAGGAATCAGAAAGGTCTAGCTGGACATGGTGGGAAAATCTGTCTCACAGATAGAGGAAACTCATTCTTTAGATGGGAGAACCAAGAAAACTGCTTGCAAGAGCTGATAAAATAGAGACTTAATTTCAGTTCAAAATTATGTTATAGTAACATAAAATTTGGGGCAGAAAATGTTGTAAAATACATTTTAACACCCCAGCAGCTGCAGATATTGGTTTCATTTTCTGTTTTCTAATCTCAATGCTTTTTCCTAGACTCTTTTGTCTTTGATCACACCTTGTTGAGTTTTTTGCCCCTTCTTCCTCAGTGCTTACTCCCTTGTGGGTTCATTGTAGCTCTTTTTCATATGACAGCTTTGCACATATCCATGCACAATGCAGGAGCTTCTTGGTATGGCTGTTGGCCAAAGGCTGTATTCACACAGTTAAATATTTGACTCTAAACAGTTTTTCAAGAGGGGGAGTGCTAAAGATCTAAAGATCTAGATCTTTTTCTCTGTTTAATCCTTGGAGCTTTGCATAAGAATTATTTCACATATTCTTAAAATTGATGTCATATATTTCAGTGGTTTTGGGAGAACCCATAGCTACTAGTCATCAGTTAAAGAGTATTTTTTGTACTGAAATTAATTTATAATTACACACATGTACAGAAAATGTATAAATTTTTAGTAAGTGATATTTTTTCTAGGAATAGGTCAGAGATGCAAAACACCCAAAAAGTATACTTGTATCTCTTCAGAGCTGACTTTCTATGCTGTATTTATTGTTTTCTAAATATGCAATAACACTTGCCAAGTATTGCATTAGAAGACTTGAGGGATGCTAAAGACATGTTGAAAAATCTTTCACTGAGGTATATTTTAAATTAATCTTTAAGCTCTAAGCTTAAAGCTTGGTAAGGCATCTCAGTTCAAGGAGGTGCCTTATTTAGGAAATGGACTCCCTTGTGTTAGATGATTAGCTGTCATGATAGATTTTGAGGTCTTACACTTATTCCAAGCTCCATAGAAATTCTTTGAAGAATTCATCTTAATATACTTTCAGATTGCATTGAAAACCTATAATGTTGTCTTGTGTTTTTAAAAGCCATTGAGTTATGGATTCTTTTCTATGAATTTTTGATAAAGTGGTCCAGAACAAGGAAAATAAGTAGTTATTTGTCAACTAATCTCATGAAATTTGTATTGGCTATTTAAATGCTTGCTTTGTAGAGCTAACCAATATCATGCAAAAATTCCCAGCAGATCCATGAATACGAAATAATTTTGTCTAATATAGTATTTACTTCTGCAAAGCTTCTACACTTTTAATGAGAAAATAGATCCCAGTTTATTCAAAGAATAAAAATTCAATAATGGTAAAAATGTCATTGCTTACTTTCATCATTCTGTTCTGTCCCTAATGTGATTGTCATATTACAAAAACCAAACTTGCAAAGCTGAATGTTTCTAGCAGCTGGTCTTGGAACTGAGGTTCCCTTGGGACAGTGAGGAAGAAATCCTCAGTGTCCTGCATGCAGCTATAGATGTACCTGCTAAATCAGCTGTGCTCCCCTGCTCCAACAATAGTATGTCTGCTCCATGCAGCCCTGTTCCATGCCACTCAGCCTCTTTGGAATCTCATCTCCTCTTTAAAATATGAATAAATCATTTTGGTGCAGCCTGAGTGCAGGACAAAGCAGAAGATTGCATATGGGTATAGATCATACCATTTGTCTGGTTTACCTACACCAGTTACATTTCCCTACACCATGGGAAGCTTGATGTGCTGTATCCCTGCAGCTCACCTATCCCACACAAAAGTGTCTGCATTCTTCCTGATGAAAAAAGCTGAAATGACTAGAATAACATTTCTCTACTATTTATTCAACTTCTGGAGATATGAAAGCATGCTCTGAGAAAATAACAAAAAGGTAGATAAAGTAAAAGGGATACTATGAAACTACCACCAAAAATAAATGCATATATACACAGACATATATATATATAAAACAATTCAGTGGATGCTAATCTTTCGATCAATCAAAATATTGGGCTGCTTTTCATCTTGATATTTTCTCAAATATTCATAGCTACTTTAAAGAAAAAGAGAACAATTATATTTCTTTTGAGGGCATATACAATAGGGCACTAGAATACAAAAATTAGTTTTCTGTGTTTTGTAATACTATTCTGATAGGAGATAAAAAAGATAAAAGAAGTTAAATGGTTTGGGGTTTAGTTTGGGGATTTTTAAACTTATGATTCACTGAAGAATGTCTTACCAAGTCTTGTATTTCTTGTTACAGCAATTTTTTATGATGATTCATAGCTGTGACAATTCAGCCTATTGATATCAAAACCACTTTGTGCAAGTGCTCTCTGCTCCTTTGTTCCACTGACAATATGCAAAAACCCTTCTTATACCACTTGGGATGTTCCATTATTTGAAATTTCTAACTTCAGTCAACTGTTTAATCAATATATTTTATAAAACAACAAAGTTTAAAGATTGTTTTCTGCTGTACCAGGCACCACTAGCATAAGGAATGACAGTTGTTTTGTAGGTTTAAGTTTAAAACAGTGGTTTTACCAGCTGTTGGGAAAAACTGCAATTATATTTCCTTTGTGTTTACATTCTGGATATGTTACAAAATTACTATAATTATGTGGAATAGAACGTGATGATTATATGGTTGGCTTTTTGCATTTCAAACTATAAAGATATTATAACAACATTACTTATCTGAGTTGCTCTCATAGGAAAGTGAAAGGTACAAGTTTCCTTCTGGCCTTAAATCAAACTGTTTGTGGTATATTTCAGGTCAACCTATGCAGGTTGTAGCCACTGCAGTAAACCCCCCAGAACAGCTTTGGAATATGTCCTCCCTGAATAAAAGGTATTCAATTTGCAAACAACCTTGGAAACATTGAAATGAGGGTGAATCTGTTTATCTGGCTTAGCAACCAACATCTCATTCAAGTCTTGTTCCCAGCTAGACTTTGATCACTGAAAAATTCAAACAAGGACATTCTTTGTGCTATTGATCAAGAAAGAAAACCATGTGAGCAAAATGGATATGTTTTTAGCTGCTGTCTGGATAGGTAAATTATTTTTTCTTGCATAGCTTACTTTTATAAGTTACTTTCTTGGATAGCAAGAGTTTTGTATTTGACACTGGTGAAAGAATATTTTTAATGAAAGAACTTGATGACCTGACCATGATGTGGGTTCCAGTTCTATTGAGGTGCAACAATAAAATGGTTTCTTTAAATAGGCATAGTCCTGACTCTCATCTTTGGTATATTCCCAGCTTCTAAACCAAACAAAGCAAGTACTTCTGACAAGTGGCAGGAAAGTACACTGGGTGCCTGGGGCTTTGCTCTCTTCTGTGGGGAGAATGAGTGTCCTACTTAAAATTGCTGCAACCTAAGGAGCCTCACTGTGCATAACTTTTGAATTCTGGATGGGGATTGTATCAAATAAGTCATCCAACAAGTGCTTTTGGCAGGGAAGGGTAGGAAATGGAAACCAAAAGGAAATTTCAGAAATGTGTATCGTTGAAAGGGTTTGGATTTTTGTTTGTTGTGGTTTTTTGTTTGGGTTTGGTTTTTTTTTGGGTTTTTTTTTTTTGTAAATGGAACTTTTGTTTGAAACCTTTTTTCTTCACTCTTATCAGCTTAGCTTTCCCTGTAAATGTAGAATCCAAAACTTAACTGTGAAAAAAACAGCAAAGCTTCTTTACTAATGTCAAGATAATCTTTGAAACATAAAACCCAGAGGATAAGAGTATGAATGCTACCTCTAAAACTGGGTCACTCATCACTCTTCTTAAGAAAAGTTATACTTTCGTTCTTACATTTTATCAGAAAAAAAGTACTACTTTGATAGGACTAAAAAATACTGCTAAAACAGTAAGATATATTTAAAATTATTTTTATTATTGTAATCTATTTTGTTTCTCAGAAGTTTTCTTCTTTAACTTTTTTGAGGGATTACCTAATTAAATTCTTTTCTATTACTCTTTCTTCCTAAATGCTACATCTTTACTTGTATGTAAACCTAACTTGTTTCCCAATTATAGCCATGGGTCTTTTAGACAACTGAAACTTTTCCAGAACACCGCCTGCATTGCCCTTTCTTCATCTCTATGACAGTGGTTATCTCAATCTATACAAAGACTGAGACACAGTGGTGAATTTCTTATGCCCTCCTTGTTTTATGGTGTTGTTGGCTGTGGGTGAGGATGCTGAATGTATTTAATGCTAATTCAGCACTTCTGCTCCCTTGGAGAAAAGCTAAATAAAGTTTGAAAGTGGGGGGTAAAAAAAGCATTTCTTAGGTGAATGAATGCAGCTTTTTTTTTTTTTTTTTTGGTCAGCCCTCATTAGTGGAAATCAATGTATCATCGTTGACTTCTATGGAGGTATGGCAAATGACGTCAGCTCAGGCCTATATGCAGTGAGGATATTTGCATTTGTTGAAGCTTTCTGTTGAAGTTGAGATCTATAAAGCGTTCATATGGAACAGATTTGTTGCACTGGGAGTTCTTAGGGCTTTCTCTTTGGAGTGTTTGGAATTTTCTTGCTTTCAGAATTTTGACAGTGCTATGGGGTATCATATTTCTTGTTTTGCTGGGATTTCCTGATTAGCAATGCTGAGCAGGAATTGTTTGAAATGCAGTGTGAATTGCTGCATCTCTGTCCATATTGCACATTTTAAAATTAATCTGTTTCATCAGAAATGTGTCTGTAGAAATTAAATGACCACAGCTGCTACACCTGGGCTCTTGAACCTGAAAGTTTGTCTATGCAAGTTTTCATTTGAGAGATATACTTCATTTGCATATACATATTTGCAAATAGGATTACACTTTTGACTTTCAGCAAAGCTAGTTTGAAAAGTTTAAATTTTTTTTCCCAAAACAGTAAGATAAAATTTTGCATCAATTGTTTGTTTGCTTGTTTTGGCTATGTATAATTTTAAGGTTATTTTATGACAAAACGAGTCACCACAGGACCTAGAACTGGTGGGCAAGCTCAGCTTGAGAAAGAGAAGTGGAGGTTATATGCATGCTGTGACAGCAATAAGCCCAAGGGCAAAGCCTTCTGTTCTGGAGAAATGAGGGTTAGATCCTTTGAACCATCTGTCTCACAGGTCTCCAGAGAAGACTATGAAAAAAGGAGTAAGCACTAACTGGACACAGATCTTCTCAGATATTGATTTAAGGATTATTCTTCGTAGTCCTGAAAGTAGCCCTTCTAAATGGAATAAACTTGGTAGATAAAACCCTTCTGCAGACATGCATGAGTCCCTACCTGTAATGATATCGTACCTGTTTAGGGCAGGGTGTAGAGAACGTGGCTGAAAACATGTCTGTATGCTTAAGTCAGCTCTGCCTGGTGCCTTTTTCATTGCCTTGATGCTGATTCCTTAAGATAACCAGAGGTAGAAGTGGAAGATTTATGGACATCAGAAGTCACTTCAGCCTGAGAGCAAGGAGGTGTAAGGTGCTGAGCTGGCATCAGCATTTTGGAAAACCCACACCACTATTTCCATTTTCTGGCATCCAACTGCCTCTGACATCCATTTCAGTCTCTGCTGCTGTATGCAGAGGGGTTTCAGAGAATGGCCATTGATGATCTTTTTGGGTCACATGCTGCGCCAGATCCACCCAATCTGCCTCTTAACCACAGCTGCTATGCAAAATTAAGGGGGAATTGTAAGACAGGAAGAGAGCCCCATGTCCATAAACAACTGTTTTGGAAAGGTGTTGTTTTGCTGATGAGTATTTTGATCTGTGGTTTTTTTTCAGTGTTGCCAGTGTAGTTTAAGCACAATTATATTTTGTTGGAGTTTTGTAAAGTCCAGTCAAGGAAGCACATAAGAACCTCAGTTTTCATTGAAGAATTAATTGAAATAGATCTTAAGTTATAGGAAAAGTAAAACCTAGAATGCATGCCCTAATTGCACAGGGAAGGCAACCATAAAAGAATAGAAAATAATGGCTCTGTTATCAGTGGAGGGGGCAAATACTCTATTTATGTAAATTCAAAATAAATTTTTCAGGCACAAAAATTTTTGTGCTACAGCACTATGAGAACTCCTAAAAAAATTCTTTTTCTGCATGTCCTTAAAGCTCATGGGTTGAGTAATACACATGGAGCTAAATCAATGCTCTTAATGTCCAGCTTGTTACGACAGGATGAAGAGCTAACAGAGCCTCTGCTTAACTTTTTGAACCCTATTTGCAAGCTCCCTATGCTAAGTATTCATATTAATGTTAGTGGAAATTCTGAGCTGAGAAAGGTCTAGCAGGTCTCCTTTAAATCTTCTTGGCTGCATCATGTAACTCATAGTTTCAGATTAATTAGGAGTAGCTAGAGCTGCAAACTAGTGCTGAAAGAGAAGATGTACTGGCCAAGACTTGTGGCTAAACCAACTTTCTGTGAGTTCACAGAAGCTCTGTCACTCCTCTCCACAGCCTGCTGAAACATTATCACAAGTAGCATTATTTCAATACGTTTACATATTGAGCACTTTCTACGCATTTCAAGGTCTTATGTTATTCTTACCACTCTGGTGCCTGAGTACCCTAAGGATGTGCACTTAATTTCCAAAACTGATATGCATGAGAAGTAAAGTGGTTATTCACTAATGCTAATTGGCTTCTAAAAAGCCAATAAATTTTTCAGATAGCAATAATCTTGATATATTAAATATAAATAGTGGAAGATATTCACCAATGTGAAAAGAAAGTCTTTTGAAGCATTTATCTTCGTTTCTCAATGAAGCAGCTTCTGTCACTTGCTTGCCTATCCTTGTCAATCTTCATTTATCAAATGCCTCTTTTTCAGTTGTTTTCCCCAGCCTTCCTATTTGCTTAGCTGATGAAACTCCACAAGCCAAGGACAGCAATTCTTGGTGGTCCGTTCCAGAGGATCTGCTGGTTTTTGCTAAAACTGGCAAACACTTGTGCATAGAAATAACATAAGATTCAACTATTTTCATTTCAGTTGCTTTCTCAATTTTTAATGAAAGCTGCCTCCCTTTTTTTGAGGAAAGATTTTTTTTCAGGCCTGATTATTTTTTAGACAGTATTGGATAATGAATATCACGTGTACATGTAAAACTGAACATCAGAGATATTTTGCTGGATTGATACTGCTCTCATTCTTCCAGGTAATCACAAAGAAGCAGCAGTTCACCTTAGAGCAGGCCGTAATTATATTTTTCCTTTTCTTTTTTTTTTTCTATGAGAAAAGATGGTATATTGAAACTGCCTGAGCAATACTTTTTTTTGGTAGTCTTAAGTAAAGTAAATACGACCATGGGGAGGAACTATCTTATCCCAGTAGACACGATGCCGATCTCTTTTGTGCCAAAGTAAATCAAGAATAGTTTTACCAATGTCAGTACAGCCACATCAGTGCAATTCTGGTGGGAATATGGAATATGGCAGAGTATCTCTGTAAAGAATAATGAAAAATTGCAATGGGAATTGTTGTGCCTGTGTATCTCTGCAGGAAATCAGTAGAATTTGGTATTTTAGAAGGTTGGATAAAAGAAACTTGTAGTTTAAATTAATCAGGGCTGAGTTAATTAATCTGACTTGTGACAGGAGAACACTGTGAAACTTTAACTGTGTCATCTGAGACTGGACTGAATATCTCTCCTCTGTAAAGGAAAAACATATTTCAAATCTGCTGTTAATATGACAGCGGTTGACAAATTTGGGCAGGATGGGGACTGACATTAAAGCAGACTGGAAATAAAGACTGCTGCTCTATCTCAAATGTGGCTGTTACATGGTGCAGAGCAACTCTTTCTGTGTGTGTTTATGACAGAATCCAGGAAACGGCAAGATAATTTTGTTAGCACAGGCAGGTTTTTGAGTTCTTCGTGGCTGACAGTGTCTTCACTTAAAGTACAGAACCAATTTCTGAAAAAGTGGCCATTTACCCTTCTTACACAAGTGACTGGGTAGCAATAGGCTGCCTTTTGAGCCTGTACAGACAGATACACAATGAATCCACACCCAACGTGCTGCCCCGTGCACCTGGCAGCTGTCCCTCTGTGTGCCAGTGGAAAACTCCCATTTCCCCACCAGCTGCAGGTCTCACATGAGGCTGCTGATGCTGCAGCCAGGAGAGAGAAGGGGTCCAGCAGCAAGGTACTGAGATCAAAGGATGCTGCCTTTGAGGAGGGGGTTGAATCAGATACCAGGATGTTCAGTGCAGCATTACATTGTTTTCACTGCCTGCCTGGAAACATACTAAAACTCTTCATATTGAGAAAATGTGAAGCTCCCATAAAAATAGATTAAATAAATAAGCTGTCCAGACAGAGAAATTAGAACTGAAAAGTATTAATTAATCTAATTTATATGCTCATCAGCTTTGGGAGTGAAAGTTATCAAGGGGAGACATTTAACTGATTTTACAACTGGGCTGTACTTAATTCCCAAAAGAACTTACTTTAATGGACAAATGTACTGGAAAATAAGTCATAGTGATATTTGCATTCAGATTATATTTACTGCTCTCTTCAATCTGTGCATCTTTGTAAGTCAGCCCAGGTATGAAGTCACGTTTACGTGGGACTGTACTTCCTCTGGAAAGCTGATGAGGCTTTGAGTCTCGTGCATAACACCTGATTTGTGATTCTAAGGTCCTTCCTCTGAGCAATGCCTAGCATTTTTGTGGCAAGGAGTGTTTGATCCGTCAGGAAATCCAGGACTTCTGCTCAGCAGAGTCACTTGGGGGCAAGAGGGCTCAGGGTGCCTCAGATCCAAACTCTCACTGAAAACAGGCAGTCACACAGCAGGTTTCTCAATGTCATCCCAATGCTTCTCATCTTTCCACTGTGGACCTTTGAGGAGAGCCTTTTGGGAAGTTTTTCCATCTTCTCCACACCCTCCTCTCAGGTGGCTGCAGACCACAGCCAAGTCTCTCATTAGCCTTCCTTTCTTAAGCTGAACAAACCCAGTTCCCTCATCTTCTCCTTGTACCTCATAGGCTGTAGTAATGGGTATTCCTGTGGATTTCCTTGTCTCTGTTTAAAAATATGGACAACTGGAATATTTGGAAGCTGCAGTTGAGAGGGCAGGAAACATGACCAAAAATATAGCTGTCCTCCCACTGCCTAACACCAAAATAAAGAAGAGCTTGCCTGTAAACTCATGGATTAGGAAAGACAGTAGCCAGGAGAGAAGAATCCCTTATGATGGTTTTTCAGCTTTTCACTTACAGATTGTATCAGGTATTGCATGGTAAGATGTAATAAGTAGTTGTGAAGAGATGAAACAGCTGATACTAATACATACACAGATTTGGAATGTAAAAAAATCCATAGCAGTTATCATAATAGATGCTGATTTTACCCACTTTCTTTTGCCCAAAAATAATTTGTATTATGAATACATGTATTTAAATACATTTGAACATTAAAAAACATATATTATGAGAAATAAATTCATAACAAATGTCATCTTTTTAGATATGGGTACCTTAACTGCATTCATGAAATCTTTGGACAGGGTTGTCAGTTTGCAATGTGCTGATGAGCATGTGTGAGTCCCACTGGCCCTTGTCATTTTCTCACTGTCACACAAAGCTGTTGAGGGTCACTATGTGTTGTAGCCTTCCCTTCCCAGTGAGCACAGAATACCCCTGCTGCCAGGGCTGTGATATGAGTGCTGTCATAGCTCCATCCTCTCCTTGTGCCCTTTTGCACTCTGCCTCATGTAAGTGTGATGAAAGGCATCTCTCTGCACCCAGGCAGGGATGTTGGGCCATTGGCTGTTCCTTTTTCTGACTCACAGGTTTCCTGCTAAGAAAATTCACATTGGCCTCGTGTCTGCAAGGGGGTCTCTTCCCAAGTGGAAATTCATTATTTATTTCCTCCAAGAACAAGTGATTTCCTTATAAAGCTGACCTATTTCTGCAGATCATGCGACAGAGCTCCTGCTGCTGTAGCTGTCTGTACAGTTGTGCTAATGTGCTGGATTTACATCAGTAAAGCAGCTCCTCTTGTCACAGGTAGCAATTTGTACTGAATAATTGTTGCAGAGCTCACACATAAGAACCCATGTAAAGTGTATATTGTACATATTTATTGCACATTGAAATAAGATGGGTTATAAGAAAATACATGCCTTTTTGAGGTACTTTGAACAGTAGTCAGGTATAAATGAGATTTTTTGTGCTGCACATACCCCTGTTCTAGGGTACTTCAACAATACTTGTTCAATATTATTTTATTCTTGTTTTTCTTAATAAATATTTATTGCAAAACAGACTTGTTAAGACTACTGCCTCAAGAGACTTGCTGCACATTTCACACTTTTTTTTAAATGTAATTTTAGTCTGATTTTTTTTTTTTTACTTGTTATAAATTTCTTAGTGTAGACTCACTGCACAAGGTTTACACAATAGTAACACATCACTCAGTGTAGAATGCTGATCTCACCTTTTGCCTGACAGTTAAATAAAGGAAAAAGAGGAGATTTGTGCTTATTTTGAAATGTGGACACACTAGCACACTGTTTACCAACTTTTATTACCTTGATGCAAATATTCTCAGCCATGTTTTATCGCACTGAAATTTGGGTTCAAAAGGAAAAATAGATCTTTTTTAGAATGTGGATTGCTAGTACTCAGCTTTTCAGTGGCAAATTATTGAGCTGCTTGAAATTCATTCTATCAGGCAACCAAAACTGGAATTAGTTTGGAACTGAAAAGCTGATGATGAATGCAGTGGTGTGTTGGCCATTGTGACTTGCCATGGCTTCACACATCTCTAAAACATTTTGAATAACAGCTGGAAAGGTAACATGTGGCATGTCAAAATTTGTAAGAATGGAGGGTTGCTTCCCTGAGGGTAAGTACGTTTCATATTTATGCAGCAAGTGGGAAAAGCAACCTGTAGAAATTCCTCCCAGATTCCATCAAGAGCTCCTGGACTATGTGTGGTCATCTCTGAAAGACTGTGCTGGAGGGCTTCCCAACACTATTGCCCTGAGGCTGCCTGTCAGAAAGATTTATCCCAGAGGCACAAACACTAGAAGCTCTGGCTTCTTAAAAGTTGAGGAAGTCTGATTATCGGGGTTGAACTGGTGCCATGGGCTCAGAAATTTGAGGGTTTTCTGAAAATTATTTTTATGGAGCAAAGGGAAGTCAGAGGAGGCCTGAAAATGAAAATATGTATAAGTGACTGATAATTGATTTTATTTTATTTTTCTTTGTCCCTAGTCATGCAATTATGGCTCTCTGTACTTATTTTCATTACATTATGGCAAATTCATTATTCTTGTAAGGACCTACTCTGGCCGTGAATTGAACCTTCCAGAGTAGCCTTGACACTTTGAGAGTTAATCCCTTCTGTCTATCTCTGTAGAAATGTTAAGTATGATTCAGATCTCATGGTTTAATCTAACTCCATTTTATTTTTCATTGAAATGGATATGGTATGGGCATGTAGCCAGATATTGTGTATTATTTGAGGAAGAGTAACTGTCATGTGTACAAAGAGAAAGTCACAATGTCCAAGTGTTTAGCAGTTGGCTACTTTCTAAACTAGAAAAAAACTTTTAAAAAACAAAACAAAATAATTGAAGATTTCCTTTTAAATTCTTCCCTTGCAGTATCAGTTATTATATCTGTTTTTATAATATTTCTTGCAGGGTGTTTCTTTTTTCAAAAATCCTCTGCAGCTAACAGATTCAACAAAGGGAACCTGTAAACCAGTTCAAGTCCATTATTTAAAATAAACTAATGTAATCTTCAGCAACTCGTATTTTTGATGTGGACAAAGACTCTAGTCTTAGGTAGAGTGGATAAACACACTCTGAAAATGGGTAGTCATTAAATGAGACACTCTAGTGTTCTCATTTTCACAAACAGAAACATTTAAATTAGAAATCAAATCAGAAAAAAATTATGCTACCCAATTTAATTTGATTTTTCACTTCATATGTATTCTCTTAAACTGTTTACAATAAATAAATTGATGATATTGATGTTCACACATATTCCACATTGAATTGTGGCTTTTATTGGTAGATCTGTCATTCCTGAAACTTATTGTATATAATTAAGGAGTCTTCATCAAATAATGGAAGATAAATTCCATCTAAGTTTGAAAACAATCTATTCTTTGTAGAATATATGTGTTTATTTAAACTGAACAGTATCCATTTTATAAATAAGTCTACGTACTGTCAACATATTATTGACTAGTCTCCTCAAGCCTGATGAGAAACCAGTCCTTTCTGCAAATGATGTGAAATGATAGGACTTTTAACAACATTATACTTAGGAAGCTTGACTACTGCCCTGGAAAAATTTAAGTCATTTAATTCACGCAATACACCTAGAAAAGAGGGAAAATATTTATATGCAGCTTTTCTCCAAATGTTTTCAAATCTCCCTTCCTTTCTCTGAAAAGTCAAAGTAGTGATAACTGCCATGGCACAGCCCTTAGAATGTGTTTTATTTTCCTTGTGAACAGCTCAGCTGAAAATCCTGTAACTCTGAGCATGACTTATTTGTGATGCATTAGGAGCCCTTGAGAGCTCTCTCTTAAGGGATTTATCATTTTTGCTTACCTCACTGTCTCTGTCACACATGCGAGTGATAACAAACACTCTTTGGATCTAATGCTACAATCTATATCTCTAAGTACCACTGGCATCAAAGAATCAGACCATTATGATTTTCAAAGTCTCATTCACACAACTGAGAGACAAGTTCATTGTCTTCTCCATGTGACTATTAATCTCCCCTCAGGGAGAGCCTGTAGGTTCACAGAGGCATTTTCTAGGGTTTGTTTGCTTTCCAGAGCCAACTTATTAGCTCTCAAAGATGTTGTACATGATACTGGCATGATTTCTCAAAGCAGTAGTTGAGATGCTTTATTAGTTATTTCAGCTGAACATTTACTCTCTGAAACTGAGCTATCAGAAGAGGGCTTTTGGGACACTATCAATTCAGTCTAATGTACGAGCTCAAATTATTGTATCATTATAATTTGCTGCTTGGTGACTTTTGCCATTGATTTGCCTACCTTTTTTAAATTGCTCAATCAGAAGCCATTTATCTGATAAATTATTAATGAACAAATGTTTGTGATGGAAAAAAACAAAATACTTAGCGTTGCAAATCATGTATACTACAGGCAACAGCAGTCAGAAGTAAACTGCTCTTGAGCCAAGTAGGTGGTTTATGTAATGCAGATGGAAATTATTGCAATCCTTCATTGCAAGGAAAGTATGGCTGCTATTCTCCTAGACTTTTACCAGATTCTTGTACATTTCTACATTCTTTCATTGATGCAAAATTTAGTTTCAAGAGTGCAAAGGCATCTGCATTTTTTAGACTCCAACCATACTGCCAAGGTGCTCGAACTGGTCATTCTTTGTAATAGTTGTGTAGAAAATTTTTGATTTAATGTTGATCTTCTACTCACAAGTACTTTTTCCCAGCTAACAGAACAATTGCAGAGTTAATGTCTTTTGGCAGGTCACATTGGCATTGACGATTTTGAGGACTTAACTGTATTCCAAATTCCTTGGGACTTGATTTACTTTGAATGAAAGTAGATATGCTCATGCCTGAATCTCAAAACTGTAGTATGGGGTTTGCAATTAAATACCATATTCACGTGTGTCTCTGTGACCCACTTCTTCAATATCGAGGCATAGTTAGATTATTTTTAAAAAACCCCAAACCTAAAAAAAACCAGAAAATAGAAAAAATATAAGATCAGCTAAACAATTCTCACTAAATGCTGTTACCATTTTCTCCAGATGTGTCTGGCATTGTTCTCAGTATAAAAGCAGTTTTTCCAGTGATTTTAAAAATGGCTTTAAAATGCATTTCTGGCCAATATCAAGGGTGAAATGTAGCAGAGTAGTAGTAGCATGTGCAATATATTACCCCTCACCAGTAAATATCTAACATTCCTTTTCCTGTAGCCCACTTGAAATATGTGTAATTACGCATTTTCTGTCATTAGGAATGACTTTTGTTTGGAGGTTAGTATTGTGAAACGTGTTTGTTGTAATTTTCTTTCCCTCTTCCCCTTCTTCTCTAGCCTGTGCTTCAGATTCCAGGCTGCCAATGTTTACAAGATACTGACACAAAACTTCCAGAAACATGAGCTGACATGCATTACCTTCTGGGGCCCTATTGCCCAGAAAATTTCTTTTCATTCTTAAACAGGGAAACTGAGTTTTTGATTTCTTTCTGTTCTTTGGTTTGGCTTGTTGGATTGTTTGTTTGGGCTTTTTTTTTTTCAAATAAAAGCAGGGTCTTCTCTTTTTGTACAGGCTCAGCGAGTTGTACATCATTGCAGCAGAGATGTCTCATCTTTCCATCTGCATACCTGGAGAGGTTTTATTCTCTGAATGGTCTTTTCAGTAACCACTAAAGACTTCTTGGGACTGACCACTGGAACAAATTAGTTAAATCTTTCTGGAATGTTCTTCATCAAACGTGGATATACTGGACTTTCTGGATGTGCCTAAGGACACAAAGGTTAGTGTCTTCCTCAAAAGCCTCAGGTTTCAGGAGTGTTTCATTTAATCTTTAGCACCAGGGACTATATTTCAATTTGTTGTTTGAGCAGGGACACAGATGAACAAAAGGGTGATTACAACAACATATATATAGCTCAGATCATGCTTTTACCTGCTTCATAATAAATGTGCTTAGTGAGCTCAGGCAGCCTGAAGCCTCCTAAATGGCTAGCTGGCCACCAAGACAAAGTTCTAGCCATGCTCTGAGCTTGATTACCATTAGGTATTTTTGTGATATTTCCTCTTGACCTGTGTTTAGTGCATTTCAATCACTCTCACTCAATCTGCAAAAGGGGACAATATTCTACTTTGTTCATGAGATGGTTCTTGTTTAAAGTCAGTGGGGATCAGTGTTTGTTCAACTGTGTTGATTGTTCTAGATGGCATGTAGGCTTTAGGGGAATGCCAAAGGCATTCACAGCATGTTGGAAAAAACTAATGGCAGCTATTCATTTTCTTAAAACTGTGAGATTTTAATAAATTGCTTTTTCTACCCTTTGGTTTCTCTTAAAATATTATATAACCTGCTGATATTATCCTGACACTACTTTTCCACCTCAGGAAATCAACCTTGACCAGAACAATTCACTGACATAATTTTTCTATGGTATGATTGAAAACATAGAAGAAATAATTTTGTAAGCAGATATGTGCTCAGAAAGGTGGTAGAATGTGTGTGGGCATATGTGCTCATCAAGTCGTGTCTCAGACATATAACTGACAAGGAAAGTAGCAAGATCATAAGGATACATCAGGATTTTCAGCACTAATCATAACATTATAAAAAGCCACTATGTTTATAATGATGTGGATAATGCTATGAGCAGTGGAGAAGAAAAGTGAACAATCATGTAACCTTGATTTTATTCTATGATTGCCATCTGTTTTTCATCTTTTGCAGAATATTCTTCAGGAATAATGCTCTATCTTTGTTTGGGGGATGAGGGGGAAAAGTTCTTTTCAGTTTCTGTCACTTATTAGCTTATTTAATATGGACATTTAAAAAAATAGTTTTGCAATTACTTTTTCTTATTAAGCCTCTCCTATTAAATCTATTAGAATCTGTTAAAATAATTTCAGGAAACCTAATGGCTAAATTATGGATGTATGTAAATTATGGAGTTCAAAGATTATGTAATTAGAACTATACAAATTGAGTTCTGCTATTTTTTTTTTTTCTTTTTTTGGTGGAGGGATTCTAGTGTTATCATCTGAATAATAGCTTTCTAAACAATCTTCTTCTGTCTGCTACTCTACCTGGCATCTGAGTTTGTATTCTAAACACCAACTCCCTGTATAAAATAAACAAAACATTAAAATATCATCCTTCATCAAAAATAATCATTTGCCTATTGGCACCAAATATCTACTCCAGATAGGAAGAGAAAAAACAAACAAACAAACAGAAATGAATACAGTTTTGTTTTATCTAAGTTCTATTGAAGTTACAGAGAATCTTTGTAACAGACTTCGGTAGGAACAAGAACATAAAAATATAAAAATACAGACTCCATTTAAAAGCAGAAGGTTAGAGGAGTGGCAAGATTGTGCAAAATTTTCTGTGTGGAGGAGAGCTGTGTTAGTTCTGTGAGGTGCCCTCAATGTGATACCTTTTTTACTTTTCCAAGAAGGTAAAATTCATATGAGAGCATATGTTGTAGCTTTAATATGTGGATTTTTAAAATAACATTGCATCTTTAATACCTGAGTGTGTGTGTGCGTGTGTATTCTATGAGGTGAATGAATAACTCAATTGCAGAGCTAAAATGTCAAATGTATTGTAAACTCCATCTTCCTGCACTGTGTGTATATGTGCACTTGGGAGGTTTATGTAATATATCTGTGTGTGGACTGATAAGTAAACATAAAGGATAGAATTATGGGTTTTTTTCCTCCATGAGAACCCCCAAGTCCTTCTCCACAGGACTGTTTCAATGAATTTGTCTCCCAGTACTCGTATCCAGAATTGCCCCAAATTAGGTGCAACTTGCTCTTGGACTTGTTGTTCTTTGTGAGGTTAAGTATCCTCCATATCTTTCACTTTCACAGTATTGCTACTAAAGCAAACATTCATTAATACCAATATATAAATTTGGATATAAAATGATGTAAGAGAAATGTTTTTTTGTGGATTTGGTCGTTAATGCTTTAAAAAGATATTACAAACATTATTTGATAGATTGGAGAACAAACTGTCTTTGACAGGTAATAGATATGTTCATTTAAACAGGGCAAATCAAAATGAATAAGCTAAATTGTCTGACTGGCTGCAAAACCAGTGGAGTTCCACCTGTCCAAATTTTCCATTATTAATTTTTGTAACTGGCTGAATTTTGAAATTTATCAAACATGCGCAGCTAGATTTATATGCAAGGCCAGCAAAAGCTTAGGTAGCAAAAGTAAGAAATTACCCTGATGTAAGTAAATAAATGATGGTTGTACTGAATTGAGTACGTATATTGTGAGTTTAATGAAAGAAACCAAAACAAAAACCCAAAACGAAAAACAAAATCAGGCTTGTGAACTGGAAACATTTGGCATAACCTGAGATTTAAAACTGGTCCTGGAAATTTTGTGCTAAACCTACAGCATACAGACTATATCCTGAAGGCTACAACTTCCTCCTAGAGGCTGGGGCGAGTGTCCCTGAAACAGGAAGGATTGAATTCTGCCCTTCCATGTCCTAGAAGGTTGAATTAATGTGTGGAAACAAAAATGTCTTCTGTCAAATATATTTTGTAAAAAAAAAAAAAAAAAACAGAAGTGATCTATCCACCATTTCAGAAGTAGGTCAGACCTGTGAATCCTAATCTAAAGCAACAAGACTGAAACTCAGCATAAGGTCCCTTAAGATCCAGAAAAACAGGTTGTGTTTAAGATATGTCTATACCCTTGTCATCACCTTTGCCTGTCCCATTGGTCCTCCTGGGAGCTACCTTTCACAAGAGAAAAACCTCATCTCCCTCTCAACCACTACTTCTTATCAGAAAACATAAAGCTACATACATCTATCTATAACAGCAAAACAAGGCTCAGGTATGAGTTTAATCCCTGGATCCTGCTCATCCATCCCATCTATTCACATTTGCCTGGTTTTGCCCCACAGTCCCACTCAATGCATGGCAGATTTCAGGGAGCAGGTAGGGACGTTTCCAAGAAGCAGGTAAGAATACAGACAAGTTTTGGGGGGTAGAGGGGCAGAGTCACCCACACTGTGGGTAAGAGAATTAATCCTGGTTTGTTCAACTTGGAAACATGCACACTGCCAAGTGTCACAAGGCCAAGGCCCCCACTGACTTCAGTGGGCACGCAGAATATTTTATTGTAAATGTTTTCACTGGCCAGCGCTTAAAGGACAGAGAATTTGAGAAGGGAAAGCTGAGACACCTCCTCCTCCATTTTGAGCTCTTAGAGAGGATATAATGAAAAGTATTTACAGCATGTATTGCTTTCACACAGCAGAAAACAACTGCTCAAACCACTACAGCGGCCTCTAATCCTTATCCCCAGGGCCTTTTTTTTTCTTTCTTTTGTGTCATTTCTAGCTTTAATGAGATAAAGAACTCACATGAATGAAGTTATGTTTACCATGCTACTCTTGTGGCAGAAGTTTATCCCCTGTGTCTTCTTGTAAACTCATGGTCTTTTGCTCTCTTTTGTAAAGTCTTTTCTGGAAACTTTCAATATGAATTTACCTTAGTGACATGTTAGGCCTAACATCTATTAGCTGATTCTGATATCTGTCATACAATTTTATACCATACAAATTAAGAAACTTGTAAACATAGATTTTTTTTCAGTTAGAAAATGGTGAGAGAGATATGATGACAAGCTTTAACAATATAATAAATAAATAATTAAAGCATAAACCCATAAATTCTAGGCACTTGTCCCTTCTATTAAAAAAATGAATGTCAAACAGTTTTTACAGGAGTTGAGGATTTATGACTTTCCCACTATCGATAATTTAATTCATGTAAGATTAAAAAAAATATTTGATTTAAGAAAATGTGAGCATTTTTACTTACTTGGAAAAAAAGGCATTTTAAACAGCAGGATGTAATTTCAGACTATTTGCAGTCAAGAGGCCTCTGCTGAGCAAAAAATTCATTCAATTTAGGAATGCAGATTATAATAATTTTCCTATCTCCCTCACAGCAGGATTCCTGCCATCGTTTTGCAAACCCACAGGTTGCGGTATTGAATGAGTAGCTAACTTCAGTTTCAGGTAACACATGCTTTAAATGTATTCTCATTAGCTCAACTTAGTTATAATGCAAAGCTGCTTAGTTTCACCAAGTGAAATGGGATACACTTAAATTGCCTCATCTAATATAATACTCCTTAATACATGCAAAGTGGTTTATGATGGCAAAGCTTGTAGAGCATGAAAATCGGCATGGAAAGTATGGTTTTCTGGTTAAAATTGTCAAAAAGAAGTCCTATTTGATATAATTTCTTTTTAAAGAGTTAAGAACGAGGAAAGACAGATTGGAGTAAGAAATAATCAGTCTAGAAAAATGTATATTTAGCACATTAACCTTTTTAATATATCAGCTCTACCAAACAAGAAAATTACCAACTAAAGCTTTCTTTCTGTAATATCTTTGCGCTGTAAAATTAAAGGTAAAATACACAGTGTCCAAAACTTATTGCAGTAAGAAACAACATTCTTCATTCTATCTATTTTATGCAGGAAGTTTTATATTGTGCACCATGTTTCCATTTGCTGGTATTACAGCAACATCGAGCTTGGTGTGGCTGTATTAATTTGTAAGGACTTTTTAATTTCAAACAGGGCTGAGTAATTACTTTTCTCTCTTCCACCTTTAAATTCTAAGTGAATATATCCCAATCTTGCATAATTTGCAGACACAAAGTCTGGTTTCAATAAGACCCCAGAAAAACTGGTAACATCATTCTCTTTTTTCCCCAATATCTTGCACCTGCAGTCTGGCAATGGGACTATAAATCCTTTCCCTACATCCCTTTCCAATACTTCCAGAAAACTCCAGAGAGAGGCTAAGCTGCTACAGGCTTTGCAGATGACACCCAAGTGTATATCTCACTTTCTACAGATGTAACCAGAGCCATCACAAAGATGTTGCGTTGCCTAGAGGAAAATGGCTCCTGGAGAGGAGCATCTGGCTGAGAATGAATTTGGGTGAGATCCAGACAATACTGGTTGAAAGACAGAAATTATCCAGACAGTCAGTTGAACAAGATTCCTATGTTCATGCCTTAAGCATTAGTTTGCAATATGGTTGTTCATATCCTTGGAAAAAGGCAGGATAAGCACATTGCTCAGCTGTGGCCCCAGAGAACAAACCAAAAACTCTTCACAGTCCAGTTAAAAGCATCTGCAAGGTGGGTTTTTAAGTCTGTGTTAGTTTTCACTTTGCTTACAATATGAGACAGCAAAACCAACAAAATCTAGAAAATGCTCACATGCTTCCAAGAAAAAGACCTAGCCACAAAAATCTCTGCTTCATTTCTCTGGAGTTCATACAACTCAGCGTATCCAGGGCTGTTTGACTCTTCACAGTAAGAGAACATTGCTCCCACAGTGCAGTGTCTCCAAGGCTCCTATTTGCTCCAGGATAGAAAACACTAATCTTGTTCTCAAAGGCACAGCCATTTTGGATCTCTTGATATCCACAATTGCTTTTCCATTTTCTGCAAATGGGTAGCTTCTACATGAAGCAAACTGAAACCTTCTGAGCAAAGAGGGTTCCAGAGAGAGGCTTAATGATTCTCTTCTGGTTATGCAGTGAGCTTTTAGGGTCTGCACATACTAAAGAATTTGACTTCCAGAGGTTTTGTAAGTCTGCTAGAATTAAGACTTCTACTCTTGGTGGGAAAAAGGTTAAAGACAAGTGATTTAAATTCTGGGAGGTCATACAAACATCATTCATCAGGGATGTTTCCGGATACAACAGCTCCTACAGTAGCAAATAACTGGCAAGTAGAGGTGAAAACATATGTGAAAATTGTAAACAAGTAATGTCTTATGTAAACACACAACTGGAGAAGCCACACACAATACTCTTGGGGAAGCTGGGATCCAGTTTCAGGATGGAACAGGTCTTTGAATCTGATCCCAAGCATTGATGAAAAGGTATGAGTATCTTTATGGAGGAAAAGTAACTGTAAAACTGTTGGTATTCACTGTAAAATCCTCGAACCTTCTACCTGGAAGCATTTTCTTTTTTTATTCAGTTTCACCAACAGGGAGCAAAAAAAGGCATCCTAGGGTCTTTTTCCTGAGGAAAAGGAAACACTTATACCAACTTTGTTGGTATAAGCAGTCACTACAGTTTAGTCCTCTAGATTTTCTGAGGTCACATGTGCTCCTCTAAATATTTCCCCTGTATTTCTTCCAGTTCACATTCAAGACTAAGCAAGAGTAAAATAACAAGACAGCTCTTCAGCCTTTTGTTTTTCTTACTGGTGATTGCATAGCTTTGGGTTTTGAGGAATGTTTGTCAGAAATTTCTGTCTCAAAAGCAAAGATATATTCAGAGATTAATCAAGTAATTCTGTTAATTTTCCATGTATGTTTTGTGCATATGAACTGGAGCGTTGATCTTGATTGATTAATCTTTGGGTCTCATAAGGAAAGTACATTCCTAGAACATTTTCCTCCTGGTAATGCCTTCCTTGTAGTCTCTAGTTGGCTCACCAGCTGTACTGCTTATCACAGCTTCATTCACTTTATGAAAACTCCTTAAAATGTTCTCCATTAAAAACTGTGTAGAAAACTCAATGCATTCCTGTGAGACACGTTTAGGAACATGCATTATTTGGAGGAATAAAATAAAAAATGCAAAGCTACTATTCAGTTGGTATGTGCACAACCATTCTGTGCTTATTGCCATCATGAATAAAGCATTTGTTTTGCTAAATTGTATGTATATTCCTAGAGGAGTACTAAAAGACACAGCTTGTTAGAGAAGGCATGGAAATGCAGAATTTCTTCTGTTTCAGTGTTCAAATCATAAGATATAATCATAAATCCTGACTGCAGTCTGGCCAGCTGAAAGGGCACACGGGACTCCACTAGAAATCTGGGAATTTCTTTTCCATGACCATTTGTATAACCCAGCTCCTCTAAGGAATGAACAGCTAGTCAATCCATGTCACAGTCTAGTGATGCTGTCCCTCCCAAAACTCCCTGTCACTGCAAGAAGTCCCAGCAGAGACAGGGCACTGAACACTCCAAAATACTTTCCTGATCTGTCTCTGCCTCCTGGAGCCTTTGCAAATCAGAAGCTGCAGTGTGAACATTTTGCTCTCAAGGGGATATAATGAAAGCTGACATGCTTTGATCTGCTAGGAGACTCACAGGAAACGCTGCCATAAAAGTACTGGGTTCCCTGGAGACTTTATGCTTGTTGATTTGGTTGGTGCTTTTTTCTATATGTCGAACAGTTACTTAAAAGCTTAAATCTTTCTTCCTTCCCTAAAAGAGAGTTACCAACCCAATTGCAAGATGTCTATACTAAAGTTTGCCAAATGGTTTCTGTTTAATTCCTCATTGTTCTAATAGAGCATGGTATTTTCTCTCCTTTATTAGTCTGCTGGTATCTTGATGAAAATCATGAAAACTACTGTCTTACTGGGCTTGACAAAGTGATTCCTGCTTTAAGAGCTTTTACTTCAAATACCTAATAATATTTCAAATATACCACAACTATGTACACATTGTTTACAAAAATTCAATCACAAGTTTCCTTTATCTTTCTAATGCAAAGGGGGGAGAATAGCTTTCTTTTTCTTATGGTTTTTGATTTAGAGTTCTTGCTAACTTTCATGTTTTGTAGCACAAATATTATTCTCTGATTTTACATCCTTGCAGGTTAATGTGCATCAAAATAAGGTAGTAATGGTATTTTCTTTCCACAAAGCCCTTCGTTTTACAACTGTATGAATTGTGTGATTCTATCACATGATACTATATACATATTTCTCTGTGACTATCTGTTGGAATTTCTTTGAAAGTGTCAGCTATGCCCTCATGAAATCAAAATGTTTGCCATAAACCAAACTTGGATGTTTGCTATTTTAATATCTTGTGGATGTAGCATTCTAAAACTATGCAAATTCATACAATGGATAGAACTTTCTGATGTGCTTTTGTCGTCAAATGTTTTTTAATACTAAGTCATTCCTAAATTATCTCCTTAAGAACAAAAGTTAATATTCTCATATATGCTTCAGAATTATTGGCATGGTCCTAGAAGGATGCAAATACCTGAAATATAATACAAGCAGAATCTGAATAAAGAAACCCACCATTTGCAGATTCACAAGCATCTTAGCTTGCAAGAATGCTTATCACTTCAAATCCTGTCACCACCCAACTCAGAAGCATTGCTATATTGGCTGTGTTCTGTATCCAGCTAATTCTTGCATTCCACAGGCAGTTCAGATTTCACAAGACAGGTATCTCTAAAAACTTGTATTCTGCTTTGTTTGGACAGTGACAGTTTCCTAGTCATCTTTAGATTCTCACCTGAGAGCATGGGCAAGTGTTTCTTGGTTTGAATACTTAGGCTTTAATTAGGAAAAAAGTTGAACGGAGACTGAATTCTAAAATCTATGTCTCATTTTCAATCCACACCCAAGTCTGATTTCCAGCACCAAGTCAGCAGAGATTGTGAATCCAGTGGATGAAAAATAGAGAGTATATTCCCTAAAATACTTTCATTTTCACTGACTTGGGCTCATGCATTTGCATTCTTATGTTATCTTGGATAGAAATGATGTTCAGTGGCAAAGGGAAGAAAATCATGGAAAATAAATGGGCCATGCACTTTATCCACTCCTACTTACTGTTCCGTATCAAAAATACTTATTTAATATTTCAGATCTCTGAACATCTTAAATCTGTGGATGTTTAGAAAAAAAGCTTTTCTACTTTTGCAAAATTCAAAATGTCACAGGAAAATCATCCCATTTGTGACTCAGATTAAAAGATTTGGTACTTTTCTATTTCATGTTCTAAAAATGGCATGGATCTGAAGTTTATTTTCTTCATATCTTCTCTTAAAAAAACCCTCCAAACAACTGGAAAAATTTCCTGACTTAAATAGCTATTCCTTTCCTCACATATATCAGAGATTTTACGTCATTTTCAGAAGTTATTATAGCTTCCTACAATCCTCTTATTCTCAGTAACTCTTGGAACCTGACAGCTCAATCAGGTATAAAAACAATCTAATTTTCATAAGCACACTAAATATGTTGGAACTTGGGTTTTCAGTAAATAGATGAGATCAAATATTCTTTTTTTTTTTAATCAATATTCATTCCAAGGTAATTGCACTACCTACAAATGGCAGTGAACTAACATAGAGAACTGGAGCATTTTTGTGCTTATACAAACTGTGCTGGAGACTTCAAGACATGCATTTGGAATCTTTGTCCCTGTTTCTGAATATCATGACTCTTAATTTAGAATATGACTATATCTCAAACTAAAAATAAAATAAAGAAACATTTTCCTATCTCTTTTTTTTTCCCCTCACAAATTGCGTAGATCTCACAGGCCCAAACTTGAATTGTACAATCTGTTCCTTGGCCCCATTGGAGGGACTGAGGAGTTTTCCTGCCTACAAGCATAAGCATGTAGCAGAAGCCTCTAAATTGAGAACTTGCTCATTTTAAGCTGATTCTGTAATCAGAAGCCCAGATCTGAATCACATTCTGGAAACATTTGTCTCTTGGCACTGATTATAGGGAGAGTTTAAGGTGACTTCAGCTCCCAATTTAGGCATTTAACTGAGAAAGTCATTGTGATGGAGTGTGAACCCAGACCCTAATGCTGCCACATTCCCAATCCAGATCCCACATGAAACCAGGCTGTAGCCAAAGGAGATGGGAGCTGTGTATTTGACCCCAAGCACACAGATACTCTCCTCAGACCCTGATTCAAAACTTGCCAGAATGTTTAACCTTGGAAATATAAGGACATATGGAAATATTGACACAGCCTTGAAAGCTGTATCTCAAACGTGTCTGCAGTAAAATGTATTATGCTTGTAGCTTTGACACAAGAATGGGATGATGCATAACTCAATGAATACAAGAGGTCTTTTCCCTTGAAACTCCAGACAGCAATGCTCGATCTCTGCAAAGCTTAACAATATACAAATAGCACTTTGTCACTTTCATGAATTCTTGTTTACAAACCCCTCAATCCCACTGAGTCCAAATAAAAATTGACAGGTAACACTGTAATTGAAGGTGCATGTGTATATGCTGCAGTGCTTGTTTATTTGTGCAGTGTTATGTTGGGCTGTGCCAAACACAATGGAAAAAAATGGAACCATTGCAGTCATTTTAACAAGTTATTTGGCTGCATGCATGATGGGATCTACTTCTGGGTCTCGTGAATGCATTCAGCTTTACTTGTTAACCAGCAAAACATTATTTATTAATGACTTCTTCATGCTTTATTAAGCCTAATGTCAAAACACCTCTGTGGGACTCTAGGCATGTTCTCTCTTTATATTAAACCCCTCTAAAGAAAATGAAAAATTATGCATCAAAGGTGCAGATAAAACCCGGTAGATATCTGTTCCATTTCTCTTGATCCTGGCAGATGATGTTTCTGAATATTTGTGAAAGCACAGAACTTGATTGTATGCTGGCTTAAATTGAGGCATTCTGCAATCTCAGATATGTGTAATTAGGGTGCCTTAGAAACCTAACAAGGTTACTGCAGTCTCCAAAGCTAAGCAGAGTGCTCAGATGGCAAAAACTGACAAGTTCACCATAGAAGTAGAATCCTTGCTTTTTTGTGTGAACTGAAATTCTATATCACATGGAAAGGCTACTTCATGGATTTCATGGGAACACTAAAATTAAGCAAAGTAGGAACAGGTTGAATTATCTGTGACTTCTGTGGTTTGAGATAGCTGGTATGGCTCAATAAACTAATACTGCAGTTCAATAAACTTTTTCACCCTTGATCTGACAGAACATCTTGCTCACTAACACTGACATGAGATTCAAACTCAGCATTCAAATTCAAATCCACCCATAAGAACGTCCTAGAACATATTTCATGGCTCTTCTACATGTGTTGGTATTTAACATTGATTAAGCAAAACCAGCTTTCAGACCGCGGAAATATAGACAGAATAAACTTATGATTTTATGAAGTTGAAAAAATCAAAGAAAGTCATCATGTTCATCAATTTTTATGTGAAAGATAAAAGCTTTATCCTTCAGATAAAGTTCCTAGTTTTTTCACATCTTACATTTGAGAAGGGGCCTCTTGTACATGTAGTTTTTAAAAAATTTGTCCAACAGACTTAGTAATGGCCAATCAGAATTGCCTGAGTTATGGAAATAAGCAGAAGTCACATTAAAAAGAATGAAAAAGTAAGAACTTTTAAGAATTAGAGGTCAGTTCCTTTTATGAAACCACAATATGTAACAGCTATTGTGTGACAACACAACAGTTTAGCTGTTGAAATCTAAGGTTTTGCACAGTAGAGATGCCATTTGGTTTTTACTGAAGACCGAGGTTTGTCATAGGTTTTACTGGAGAGCAGAAATAAAGTGTAGAGCCTTAATTTTACTCTCAACTAACCCTATGTTAGGTTATGGCCTATGTTTTCGTATCAGATAAAGGTAGCAAAATTTGACCAAAAATATTGGGTCACTTTCCAACTCCAGCAACAGAAATCTATGGAGAAAAATTGCTGGAGGGAGTTGTAGATAGATGATTTGGACACTGCATAATCACTACTGCTTTATTTCCTACTTTCTGTTTGTAATTACTACCAGTTATGAATATTTAATGTGAGCTTGTTTTGTGCTTTTCCTTTTTCTTTCATCTTGCTACTTTCATCATCTTTCAGAACATCTGAGAGATCAATGTAAGGCAATGGGATGGTTGGGGAATGTACCATATCGTTACCATATCACAGCAAACATAAATAATTGGGAGGACAGATCCTCAGCTGGTGCCTGTCAACGGAGCTGACCCAATTTTGGTAGAAGCTGTCCAGTTACAGGCTGTCATGCAGAGACCTCTTGGCATAGGGGTTTTAGTAACATAAACTGAAGAGTGCCAGGCTTCCGTGCTGGAGTGCTTTGTCCCCTTTTCTGCCAAGTAGACACTGGAGCCTGGTTAGTCTCTTTCCAAGTGGGTGCCTCATCATCAGAGAAAGAGTCCTGCCTGTCTGGTGCATGGTTTTTGTCTGGCACTAGCTATAAAGCTGAGAAATAAGCCAGGGATAGTAGAACAGGGCTCTGCTCTTTCTCCTCTGGTTATCTTTTGTGATAAATAATTGATCTCGCTAGAGACGTCAGCCTGTAAATCCCAGCGGGAAGGAAGCACCCCTGCTAGCCCAGGAAAAAATTCTGAAATGACACAGAGACAGGATAGAAATTTAAGTCATATCCTTTCCATTGGTGCTCCCTAATATTTAGGTTGGTTAACTGCAGAGGGTTTCTCATTCAGGGCATGGGGCTTTTTTTCCCCTATGTTATTCAGCCACTATTGTTATTACACATTTTCCTCTTCCCAGCCTTCCTAATGTATTACCTGTGCTACATACAGAACACAGTGTGTAGGTGATGGACGGGTGTAATTGTGGCACAGTAGTGCCCTGCCCAGCTGTCTGCTCTAGATCCAGCTCAAGAAGCCTTGCACTGCCTAAAGGCCAAAGAAAACAAGTAATTTGCCCTTCTAAGAAGTATAAGGAAGTGCAGGAGCGTCATCAATGCCATGGCACTTGGGCATGTTACAGGTATTGTCTTAATGGCTGCTATTTGCTGCTTTTACACTGTTGTTTGTGTGTTTTCAGAGATTTGTGCTAATCTGAAAGTGGAACTAGAAGATGTCATATTGGTTACTTTTTCTTTTAGCATAAAAAAGATGTCAATAAAATTTCATTTGTTTTAGAGCCAGGTAAACATTATTCACCACTAAGACTAACTACAGTCCAGAAACTCAGCAGTAACTCATTTTAAACCGAAGGAAAGCTGTCGAGAGCTTGCCAGGTCCCTCTAGATTACAAGGGAAGCAAGAAAGTCTGTATTGTACAGATTTCCCAGGAGGACACAATTAAAAATCATCCTGTTCAGGAACTACTTTATATGCTTTTGTTTTTAATAAAGCCCTTTGAGACCAGCAGTGGTGTAATATTCATATTGCTTTTGGTCTGTGTATGGTCTTCATGGTGCTCCTTGTCAATCTACCACACCTTCTTCTCAACGGTTTGCTGTTTAATGAGGAACACAGGATTAGATGGAAGGTCACCCACTTCTATACACAGATTCAATACAAGCTCCGTTTCATTTGCTTGATTTCCAGAAATGCAATTTCAGATGATTGCTGTGATGTGGTGATATTACCATTCCTGTGAATGCATCATTTCTTCAGAACACAAGTTGTCTGTTTACACTTACACTGGTTCACACTGTGGCATTCACCCCTCCCTGAGGGCAGCAGAGCTGTGACAAGTTTCACTGGCCCCATCCAGGAGCTGACTTTGGTACACACTGTCACTGACAGTGATGCCTCATGCACTGTCACATCACCTGAGCCGTGCATGTGGGAGAGCTCATGGGCAACAGTGAGGCATGTTTCCACCTGTAGTGCTGTTCAGAGGAACTTGCTATGGATGGAATCATCAGCTGGGACAAGACTCTGGTGACATTTGGGTTCAGCCCACCCCTGTGAATTCAGGAAGCCAAGGACACAAAATTCCTCAGGTCTTAAATCGGTGCAGTTACCAGCAGTTTTGCTGTGGAAAACAAAAGGAGGACAAATATGCTCCAAGAGTTGGGCACACATGTGCCTCCCATCACTCTATCTCACACAGTGAAATATAGCCTACTGCATATGAAGTAATAAGAAGGGAGACTAGTGTAAAATTAATGTTTTAGTGATTGGACTTTACTTTGCTTATATTTTGGGGGAAAAGCATATGAAGAAAGCTCTTCTGTATCCTGAATTACTGCTGCTCCAGGCTATCTCTGCTGTTGTGGCAGTTCTGATAAACCTACAGAAGAGAATCACTTTTTTGTTGACAGCACATTTGCTGGTATTTCTGCAGCAGTTCAGTAATGTCTTTATTGTGTAATGTTGTCTTTTAATAGTCAGTTAAAATTCTCATTGAATTGACAAAATGGACTTAAGAATTTCTGAAGACTATTTGGCTAAAAGTATACATGACACTGTTCTGATAATCGGTGCTATGACACTATTCAAACTTATCCAAAAGCCTCACCTTATCACAATAGGAAAAGTAGTGAGGCAAGAGAAAATGTAAATACATTCCTTCATAAAGGAGTCTGGTTTTGAATTGAATCTCATTTCTGTCATGACCATGTGTCCTTTCTTTTCTCTTCAACTCCACCAGCATGTCTCTTCTGCCTTTGTTCATTTTCCCATCTTCTTTCTGTGTTGCCTCTTTCTCTTTTTTTTTCTTTGTTTTTTTCCTCTCATTCTCATGTTTTCTACTAATAACAAATGGTGCAATGCCTTTGTGATGAGTATAAAAAGGTGATGAATAGTCCACTAGTAAGATTTCAGAAGCTTCACAAAGGGTTTGTATGAATTCTGTTTTGTTTTGTTTTGTTCTGTTCTGTTTTGTTTTGTTTATGCCTTTCATAATAAATGTGTTTACAGCCTGCAGGTTAAAATGAATGAAAGTAGCAAAGAATATCTAAGACAAGTTCTGTATGAGTAAGTACACTACTAACAGGCAGCAAGGCTTGCAAACACAAGTCATTCCCACTCACTCATTGCTCACTTCTGCCATCCCTACAATGTTATCTTCAGTCCCATGGTACTTGATGGGTTTCTTAACACCTCGGCTGCTGGAATTGCTTAGTGCATGAAGAACTATTCTTGCATTCAGCATTTCTCAGTTCTCCCAGTTTCATTAGAGGATATTTTGTTTACAGACACCATCAGCAGATATTCTTTTGGCAATTTTAAGATGATCTCCTCAGGACATAACCCCATACAAAGAGGTAATGAGCTTATTTAGTGTAGTGCACTGGCGGATGTGTTGTGGGATCATGTTCATGATATTTAGTAACTCTTGCAATTGTTTCACTGAGGAGGCTTGTTTCAGCTTCCACAGTCAAACACTGCAAGCAAGGCAAATGTCAGAACTTGGGAAAAGCCATAAATAAGAAGCTCAAAATTCAAGATACAAACAAATCCATAGGGTTACTGTTTGAGAGAATAGTAATAATAATTTGAGCCTTTTGGAAAGGTAAGTACAGACAACAACATTTCATTGCAAACAACATTTCAGTATTCCTCATTCTGTTGCATCTGGCCTTTTTTGGTTTTCCACTATAGTGGGCAAATAAAAGTGAATTGGGACTTTCAAATGTACTTCTGTGACTCTCTACAGCTGTGTTATTAATGTGGATTTTTCAAGGCACAAAAAGACTGTGATTAAATTATATGAAAAAAATACAGTGGGCATCTGCTTGCAGGTCATTCTTCCTGTTGTTTACTGCAGATTGTGAAGAATCATTTTGAACAAAGATGAACATTTGGAGAGCTCACAAACAATCTTTTACAAAGAATAAAATCTGGAACATGATGGGCTGAGGAGAGTGAAAGGGGTAGACTTTAAAAATTGAAAAAGTAGTAAGGCCCATGAGAATTGTCAGAGTGAGGCAAGGGTTTGCTGGAGGCAGGTGTATGGGTCAGTAGCAGAAGGAGAACCAGCAAGAATTAAAACTGGCTTTTTTTTTTTTTTTATTTCAGCATTCCTTTGTACTTGTGTCATTCATTCCATCTACTGAAATATTTGCTTCTTCCCTGATGGGAAGATCTGGTCTGGTTTGGTGCACAGTCTGGTTTCAACTGCATGCATAGAACAAGGAGAAAAGACTGATGCCACATGGAGACCTGGTCCTTGTCTGCAGTGGCCTGAAGGTGCTGCTGTGTGCTCCCCTGCCCCTCTCAGCACTCTCACACAGAGGGGAGAACACTACAGCATGCTTTTTACCTACAGGCTGAGCTCTCTGCCATGAACACCAAGGGTACATAGAGAAATGACGGGTTTTTGTCCTGAAATGTGGCCAAGGTAAACACCCAGGGACTAGGGTAGCCTATTTAAGCATTCACTTCT
Source organism: Muscicapa striata striata (assembly GCA_030060385.1). NCBI lineage: Eukaryota > Metazoa > Chordata > Aves > Passeriformes > Muscicapidae > Muscicapa > Muscicapa striata. The sequence continues at coordinate 1,349,080 of JAREIS010000301.1, read as the reverse complement.
CTTACTTGCATGTGTAATGTCACAGTATTTAGTTCATTATTACACATAGGTTTTTTCAGACCCCTGCTTCGTTCACTGCACGAGGAAAGACTGTACACTGAGAACAAACCAGCAAAACACGGAAGAAATATGCTAATGTCTGTAATATGCCTATCTTGTGTAGTAAAAAATGGAAGTTATGTCAGTTAAGGCAGAAAAATGCAGAAAGAAAAAATTAAAACACCTGTGACTGCTAAAGTAGATATAGCAATTTTATAGCACTTACTGCCCACCAACTGTTCATTACCGTGCTTTAGCTGAAGGTTTCTGCATTCACAACTGACTTGCATTAACAGTTAACAGCTTAAAACAAGCCCACTGGCTTTGTGCTGAAGCTGACTCAATCTCTTGGTGAGGGCATTAAAACAAGGTGGCTGTGGATGTTGTAAGGGTGGGTGGCTTCTTAAATTGCTTCAACTCTATCCCAAAGAAGACATACATAGAGAGAAAGCTCTCTTGGCCTCTGCCACAGGCTTCCTGGTAATGGTGGGAAGATGACTAAAATTTTTTCACAGTTGTCCCCTATGTGCGTTTTACTCCCAATTCATTCCATTTGGCCAAGCAAAAGGAAATATTTGGGGTCTGTTGGCAGAAAAAATGAACAACTCTCAACTGCAGTTGAAGGCCCCAGGCAGCCTCCCCCAAAGCATGCCATTGGAAAGGGGTCAGGTTAAAGGCTTCTCAAACTGACTTTTAAGTTTGCTGCTGTATTTGACAATTCATCTTGAATACCTATGGTCAGTTTCCTTGCCTTGTGGGGGGTCACTAGTGATACTCTCATCTCACACAGGCATTGCTAAGATACATATTTTGAGCTTTAAAAAGAATGTCACCAGAGAAAGTCTTCATTTGAGGAAGCTGTCATTCCTATTAGAGGTAGAAAGTGAAATTCAGCCCATCTGTTGTGTACCGCTGTCCGATTTCAGCTTTTTCTCTCATACTTGTAAAATTCTTGAATGTGACAAAAAAAAGATGACAATTTTTTTTAAAGTTGCTCTTCAGAGCATGTGGCAAATGATTCTTGGATATCCTTTTCACACTTTCAATGTGTGAGTGAAAGGATGTATGAAGAGACTTGTCTGCCTTTTCTTTCGTTTTCTTTTTCTTCATTCAAGCATGTAATTCCTCATTTCCCAATATTACTCAGTGCCTTTCTGCATGTGCCCTGTTCTGCACTGGTCAGCTTTACTCTGTCAACTCAAAGTAGTGTTGATTAGGAAGCTGGTATGGTTGCTAACAAGCTGTATCTAATGTGTTGATTTCAGTCCACAAGACAAGTCTTCTCTGTACTATTTAAGTTGTTAGCGTAATAAAATGCATGTTTGATTTATTTTTTTGGAAATTTGCCTTACATCATCACTAGATGTAAGAATTGTTTGCATTCCTATGATGCAATCATCAAACAATGAAGAAAGCACGACCCACCAGCTCAGTTTTCTACTTGGGTACTGCTTAATAGTGACACTGCATTTGTGATGAAGAAGCAGCAGTTTGAAATATCCCCCACTGATAGTGCCAGAAGAAAGCTGGAAAATCTCCAAAACTCTCTCATTTGAAAAACATTGCTGAATTTCTTTGTGAATATATGAATATACATATCTTGCTTATTTGAGCAACGAGGTTCTTTTTTTTCCTCGCTTGACTGTATTTCCTACTGGTGGTACATATTGGTTCAGAAAGAGATTAAAACTTACCTCATGTATCAAGGAAGGTAAGAGGTGGGAATTTCAGTGTTATGTGTATTAACATTAGGAATTTATATTTTTTATCTGTAATCCATTTTGCAAATAAGGGAGAAGGTGGAGAAATCATACACTCCATATTATGCACAACTGAATTGTCACTGTAATGGAATTGTTCCAGAATTGAAGGATACTGCTTAGAAACATTAGGACACTGATTAGAAAACAGAGTAACAAGTCAGTAAAATCAAAAGACCTGATTTCTACAAGAAATGCAGCCCTTTTTGTGTGAATAGGAACAAGAACAAACTAGAAAACATGCTACTGTATGTGGTCACGTGTAAAGGAATGACTATACCCTTCTTTATTTTCAGTGACATTCGGTATCTTTTCTTCTGATGTTGGTGGGCAAACCACAGAGATACCTCAGGCTCAGAGGAGGAAATGTTCACCTCCCACATCCTGCTGCCATCTTCCAATAGGCAGCCAAGGAGGCAGGTACCCCCAGAGCATTGGCTGACCTGGCCTCACCCCTGTGACTTATTTTCAACCTTTGTCACTGCTCAGGAAGGACAATCATAACCAAAATTACAGAAGGACATAGAAGGAAGTAAGTTTGAAGTCAATGATGAATTCATGCATGGTTGAATGGAGAAAGGCTTCCTTTTTTTCCTCCACTGCTGAGCTGTCAGTCAGCCAAAACAAATTAGAAAGTGAAAATTATGGCCCGTGTGAAGCCAGGAGAAGGCAGTACATTAGAAAAGCAACTGCAAACCCAGGTGAACTGGATGCAAATTTAACAATGTTATTGTTGCTCAACGAGGAAGATTTCTGGGGGAAAAAAAGGCAATAAGCACAGAAATATCCTTAGGCAAGTGTTAGTCTCTCGTGTGACCTGAGCAAACTCAGTTTTATTGTGAGCCATGTTAACAAGGAGCTGAGCCTATAAGACATGTAATAGTAACAAAAAAGCAATTTATGCAAAATGGGAGCAATCTTCATCTAATAGTATCTAGAGAATATGCAGTTCTATAGGTGATTAATTTAAAAAATAAGGACAAAAGGAAAAAGGTTTACATAAGTTATTTAAAAGCTTTTTAGTACACTGTGACTGGGAAAGTATTAAGAAAACTAGAAAGGGTATGGCACTTGAGGAAAAGGCAAGGCATTGTGGGAATACAGTGTGCTATAAAGCAGGATTCATTCATGTAATCATTACAGAGACAATGTAGCCATACAGCAGTTAAAAATTATGCCATGATTCCTCAAAATAAACCTCTCTTCTTGACGACAAGTCTTTACTTTTTCTACTTGATGTTTTTATTGAAACCACAATAAATCTAAACATATGAAGAAATTAATAACCATTTCTAAAATGCTGTAATGCTGTTCTGGATTTGTTTTGTCTTGATTTTGTTGTATTTGTTGTCTTTTTTTTCCTTTTTAATTCATAGCATCTTCAAAATGATTTAATCTAGGCATTGCAAGCATAACCACTTTGAACAGAGTTGCATACTGCTACCTTTACATATATTAATCAAAATTGAAAGACATATAGACTTACACTTTAAAAAGTAGTCAGTAATTCACTCTGAGTGGTCCATTTGATATGCATAGAAAGAAAACACAGAGTATTAAATCAGCATTTAATATCAGATTTCCTTAAGTGTGTAAAGTTAGGTACCTGACATCATTAATCAAATTTGTAATATTAGGTCATAAATATTTACATTTCTTTTTAAAGTAATAAACACTCACATTTGCTGTTACTATATAAAATATTAATTATGGTAGAGATTTTCAAAATAACTGAAGGAAAATGGACACCTTGGATTAAATCAGCCTAGTTATGAAAGCTAGAAACAATAAAGGATTTTGAATGAATTTCAGAAAATAGTCATGGGGACTTCCCCATGAATGCTTTTTTTAAAAACAGAAGTTCACATTCATATTGCCACTTCTGAGGTCCTGAAAGCCTTTAATCACTTGTCGTTTATTTCAGGTTTTAAAATTTGTTATCCATTTTTTATGCTTCTGCAGAGGCACCAAAGGATTTTGGCCTAAGGGAATTAAAAATTTCCTCAAATCAGGAAGAACCACTAAACGGCACTATTACTTTGCTATAGCCACAATACAGTCAGCAGACTCTTAAAAACATTAAAGTTATAAAAGTCAACCTTTATATCTGAAATAAACCAGTATCTTTCGAACTTATTAGTAAGATAAGGCCTAGTAGATACACACTGGTTATTGGTATGGGTCTCATTAACTCTGAGTCATTTTCTCAGCTTTGGTTTCTCAGTCCCAGGGTCATGGAGATACCTCTCCATCCCATGAGCCAGACCCTAACCCAGGGCTGTGGCTGGAATTTTGCACCTACCCTGTATGCCTGGTGTTTCCTTCAGTTTTGCTCAGGCAAAAAGGATATCAAGTGTGTGGTATGAAGGGGGGAGCAAAAGGGTGTGAAAAACACCTGCAGGTATGGAGGCAAAAGCCTGCTGTCCTCAGCTCATGCCCTCAGACATGCAGAAGGAGCTTTGGCCCCTGTAAAAGCAGGGACTGGAGGATCATCTGCTGTATTTCAGCACTGAGAAAACAACCACCACATTTTAACTAGCCCTCAGATTTATGCCTGATTAGCAAGCCATTGCTGATGATTAAATACTTTCAGAATATATATGTAATCAACTTTTCACCCAAATTTTATAGTTTGCAGAGAAAGTGGTAATTGGATAATGTTAGGAATGTTCCTTCAAAACGCTGCTGTCATGAATTAAACACTAGCAGCCTTTTTCAAAGCCTGCTCCTTTTCAAAGTCTTTTTTTTCAGTCTAAAATATTTATTCCAAATTTCAGTTTTAGAACAAGAAGAAATTATTTCTGCAACTAAGTAGTTTATAGTTTCCGTTAATTTATTCCATCTCTGTCATTATATTGTCCTTGAAACTATTTTCTGTCACTGTCAAACACGATAGCCTCAGGACAGAAATGAAAGTGAGATAATATATCTCTATGAGCTTTTCTGGTGAAATGTTTTCAAAAGTTTTCAAATGCAGCCATTTGGATTTAAGCAGAAGATGAAAGAACAATGAAACTAGGAGATTAAAGGAACAAAAGCAATTATTTTAAATGTTATTATTCTAACATTCCAATATTAATCCTTGAACACCGTTATAATTGTACCAAATGATTTATATAAGTAAGAGAAAAAATATTTTGTTACTTCTTCTATTCCTCTGTGAAGAATAATGTCTTCCATCAGTATCTTTTCTCATAATTAGGATTCTTAAAAATGTGTCACTGTGACATTTTCCTAAATATGATCTTAATAAGAGGCTTAATTTTAATGTCTCATAATTCCTAAAAACATATAATACATTCATTTTCAGAAACCAATGTAAGTTCAATGTGTATTGTTTTTCCATTTCAGAGATAACCTAAATAAAACAAGAAAATCCAAAAAGTAAGACTTTCATTGTTGCAATAGTGTGGGAGGAAGACTGAGGAGCAGAGATTAGAAGATTTTTGCTGTGTGTGTTATAAGATTTATCATTTATTTCTCAAATGCTAGTGTTTTAAGAGCTTTTTGGGGTTTTTTTACTCTTTTTAAACACTATTACATTTTCTAGACTGGAATGTTTGTCATTTTAGCTCTGAATTTCCACAGACTGACATTCTTAGAGGTAGATTGACTGGCTGACTCAGGGAAGCCATCTCTTATGTTTCAGGAAATGTGATTCAGACCTCTTTGCATCAGTCTGAGCGTTGCAATGTTTTCTTTACACAACATTTCTCTTACATGTTTGTTTGACTTTTTATTTTCTTCTTCCTCAGAACTAGCTACATCATCAACAGCTTGCAAAAAAGCAAATAAGCATATTTTCTCCTTCAAAGAGACACAAAGAAGGACTGGTTCAATAGTCAGTGAGGGTATTCAGAGGTTTTAGTGCTTTAATTCACCTCAAGTTAGCCATGGCCTTTCTTCATCCCTGTTTTGATAGCACTGCTGATGAGCCAGACATTAATATGTGATAAGTGGTTCATATAAGATTGGCAGGTTTGTGTGTAAGATCTGAGAGCACAAGTCCTCATCTCCACCCCTGGGACAGAGCAGTCATTTTGTGCAAACAGGATGGAAGAACCTGTTTGTTTTGTTGATCTTATCACATTACATTTTCCTCATTCAAATGAAAATTTGCAATGCAATGCTTCTCTTAAATTACTACTTCAGCCACTTAACAATTTCCCTGCCAGTGGTTACTACCATTACAGAACAAGAACTCTGGTGGATTTCAATCTTTTCCTGAAGAACACTGGTAGGGTAATATGAAACAGAAGAAAGCAGTTCTGTTTACCTGCTCTGCTACACACACACATAAAAGGATATTATATGAGTGTGTATGCATGATCATCCCTTTAAAGACAAAGAAATTCTAGTGGTGCTCAAAATTTTTCAGTCATAGCTGGTTTTCTTGCCTTGCAGAAACACATGGACACACAAACATCTACATTGACCCTTATGTAATTGCAGGCATTTCCATATTCATGCACAGACATGTATTTTTTAACATATTCACAAAAAAATGTAACTGCAAGTGCATATGGTTAAAATTGCAAATAACTGCCATATTAATAAAGTGATTGAAAAGACCTAGAATGAAATCTTGAAAGGAATTACATGCAGTTTTATGTTATGTGGGCATGACTTTTTCAACATTTCTATACCGTCAAAAGATTTTATAAATCATAAAATCATAGAATGGTTTGGGTTGTGTTGGAGGAGCCCTTAAATAGCCACTAGTTCCAAGTGCCCTGCCATGAGCAGGAACATTGGCATGAATTGTAAAAAATTTCATATCAAAACCCCACACTGAGGGATGTAAGTCTGACGCTCAATCACATGGAAATAAAATATTTCTCATAAATGCTAACTAATATTTCTTAACATTTTTTTCCTAGTTAAACGAGAAATAGTTATTCCAGCATTATAAAAAAGCATGCTTCAAAGAGAAAAAAAAAAATCAGGCAAAGAAATCTTTTTGGAAGTGCCAAGGAAATGTGGTTAGTTCAGTATTTGAGCTCCCCCTGGGCAGATGCTGCCTTTTAGAGACAGACACCGGTGACTTGTGCCTGACCCCAGCAGTGCTGGGGGTGCTTTGTGTCTCTGGGAGGAACAAGGGAGTGCCACGGAACAGGAATGTGCTTATAGGAGGTTTAGGAAGTGCCAGCAGATGGCATGCACGAGTCCTCAGCAGTGGGGTTTGCATGAGGGGCCGGGGAGGAGAGCTTTCAAACAACAAAACTTCCTTGAGTGTCCCAGATGACTTGCTGTGAGCTGCTTTTGAACATGACTAAATATCAAGACTTCTGAAGAGGTTATGCTAGGTAAGGAAAAAGTAAAAGAACCCCAAACTCATGAATATATTTAGGAAAGGATTTGTCTGAGTCATTAAAAAAATATATCTCTGCAATTCTCAGAAAGCTCAGGTCCTATTACAGATACAGATTAAGGATTCTATTTGTATGCACTTTTGATCTGCACACTTGTCTTTGTTGCAATTTTTAAAAAACACATTAAAAACATCCGCATTGCAAAAAAGGTTTAAAAGGAACTTGTCTTCTGAAAGATGCTTGTTCCATTGATGTTTGAGTTTGCACAGAAGTAGTTATAAAAACTGCATCTCTGATCACTGGAAAATGGGTTCTAGTCAAAGGCACCAGCTGTCCTGACAGTGCAATGAAATGTCTTGCTCTCTGTCACTGCCAGGCTCAGCTACAGAAGCAGCATAATTATATGAGTAGCAACAATTCCCCTTATCTAATATGAACACTTGCTACTGTTAACTGCATTTCAATGTGCTAAGGAAGAAATAGAGAATTTAAACTTACGATGAGGTTGTTGGGTCATTTAATCCAAGGGAGGTTGTTTTCCTATTGGGTTTGTAATGGATTGTTTTTGTTTGTTTTGTTGGGGTTTTTTTAATTCTATGCATTTGAAAATATGCCAGCCAGCCCAGGTGCAGGTGATGATTGCAGAGCCAGGAGATCCTGCTGCCCAGGGCATGCCTCCTGGCCTGCTCTGGGCACTCTTTGCTTCCCTGAAAGTAAAATTTCTGTTCTGCCTGACCCAGTGTGCCACTGCCATTACCATGACCTGACTGTGGCATTTGAGAACTAATTTTTTTCAAATAAATCCAGCAGATAATTCTTCATTTCTATCTTTCACTGTCCCATACCAACAGATCCAACAGATCAGTCCAGGTATCCTCATGTAATTCATAAAGACAACCAACTAACACTTCACAATTCCTGATCTGAAGGTTATTAACATGAAGGAAGATTCTTCTAGAGAAAACTCCAAATGGTATATGAGGCAATCAGAATAATCATTTTCTAAATTACCAAACCCATGAAGCTATATGGATATTCAGGTCAAAACAGCGAAGTGGTTGCATTGATATTAAGAATTAGAGAGCTTTTGATATTAAAATATCTAGCTGGTTCAGTCTGACTACAGTTACTTCCAAAGCATCTCACAGAATCACTGAAACAACAAAGACGTTTGGAGAAGACAAAAAAGAAATGTATTTGAGTTAGAGTAGGGGTAACTGGAGAAAATAAAGCTAAGAATGATGAATCAAAATTTTTTGTATATTGAACAACCTAATTACAGTGATTATGGTTTTTGTCACTGGCACAGTTGATGAACATTTTCTGGAGCAAATGGAAATTTCCATCCCACAGTCACTGTAGTTGTCTAATATTGTTCTGTGTTAGTATCTTAGAGGACCATGATAATATCAACTATAAACAGATTACTGTAGACAATCACCAGCCAAAAACAACAAAGAGGCCAGATTACATCGAGGTCTTTTGATCATCAAAGCTTTAATATGCTTTATAAGCTGTTTCATAAATTATGAATGTGAAATAGTTGTGGCAATAAGATCAAGGCTTACATATTGTTGTAGTAATTATTTCAAAATTAAATATAAGCAAACATATTTAAAATTAAATAATAGTATTTATAATATATAATGCCCAATGAGCCAAACAGAAAGAAATATCTAGGAGGAGATTTATCATCTGTAGTTCACTTGTATCCTATTTGTAATGATTTCTTTCCTGAACTAAAGAAGAAAAGCTGAAACAATTTCATAAAAGTATCATCTAGTAACAGATAACCCTTTCTTTGGAATTATTTCTAATTTGTTGCAAAACTTCAGAAGGAAATATGACAGAACCAGGATTTATTTTTCCCTTTTTGTTTCACACATGCTGATTTACATATTTTGCTAGTCTTGTTGAAATAGCATACCATCTTCTGAGAACTGAAGAGACTTCATTAGCAGCAACGATACCAGCAGTTCAAATTAGAATATATAAAATTCCTTATTATTTCACATTATCACAAAATAAGCATCTTTGTCTCTATAAATAAGTAAAAAGCATCAAGGTTTGGATACTCATTATCTTTACCTGGACTTTTAAAGAAAAATAAGAAAATAAAGATCAATTTTTAATGCCCTGCCAAACAAATTCAAGTGAAAGTTCAATGAAGTTAATCATCCTTTCCACAATAATGAGGAATTTATACTCAAATCATCTACATTTGATACACTTTATATTCAGCAATGTCATTTAAATGTTAAAACTACAAGAATTATGAGGCCTCTCAAGCTAATATTGATCTAATAGCTTCAGCTCAATGACAGTGTCAATTACTTTATATATGTATATATAATATGAGAAAATAGGGAGCAGCTTACCTGTATAAACTTTAGGTTGTTTAAGAAAATTAATGTTATTTTTAAATCTGCTACAATTATATTTCTATTTTTGTGGTTACAACTATTGTTCCTTTCCCAGTTGTTTCCTTTTATAGGATACTGTAACTTGCCTGTCACTGACAGTACGATATCTGCATCGTTCCATTCAAATTCAACCCCTGAAAATGCTTATGCTTGTTATTTCCTTGCAGAAAAAGAACCCTGGTGCTCTACTCATTGTTTACACTGTGTAATTTTATCTCTTCATTAAATATGTCCTTGCTACTTTATGTCAGGCCTTTGCCAAATAAAATTACCTTTGTGTGTAGATCACATCCCAGTTTCTACAGGGTGGTGTTAGGGAATAGTCAGGCAGTGAGTGGTCCAATAAACTCACATTGAGCACTTCAGCTACCTACATCCAAAACTACACTATGCAGACTCTTGATGAAACCTGGATCAATGAAGCACAGGTAAAAGGTGTACCAAATGTCTGCCTGAGCATCCCACTACTGCTTGGAGGCACTTGTCTCCTGCTTTCTCAGCACCTTCCTGAATGCTCCACAAGGCAGGTCAGGTATTGCTCAGACAGTGCCCAGATTATTACAGGTACCAGAGAAAAATCTCTAGCAGACCAGCTACAGAAAACAGGGGTTTAATTTCCAGATGTTCATTACAACAAAGCAAAAACGTTTTGATTGACCCCAGGCTGTTCCCTTGGGGGCAGAAAAGTTCTGAACATTTTCTTGTCAACACTCTGAGAGTAGTGTCTAAAACAAGCCCTCTGGGCTGCAGCTGCTTTAAATTGATTAAACATTTATTCACAAAATATTTGTAATAGTAATGTCAGTCCTGAATGGAAGGACAGTTCAACAGAAATCTTTTCTACAAAACCAAATTGAATCTCAGTATTTCCCAACAAAAATCAGAACAGAAACAAAAAATGTTACCTTATTGGGATGTGACAAATTTTCCATTGTGAAGGTCTGAAGACTTTTCCATTGTGGGAGTGGCTGGTGCTGTGGAGATGTACCTCCATAACTCTGTGATGCTCTGGAAGATCTGTGGGGATTTCTCATAGTGGTTCACAGACTACCCTAACTATTGCTCCCAGTGGCCCTTTATATCAATTTCTACCTTCTTCTGTTGAGTTTCAGTGTGCCCTGGGAGTGACTCCAGAGCTGATGCGTCCACATCTTGGCTAAAACTTCTTCCTTCATGCCTGTCATTTAGTTTCTTCAGGTTTAAAATATTACATTTTTTAAACGAGAACCCCTGAAGGACAACACTCAGCCTGTCTTCACATCCTGGACAATTATGATTGAAAAGAAACTACACATCACAGTCTCTGATATACTTATGGACATTTAAAGATGTTATGCACGGAAATGTGGGCCCCTCTTGAGGTAGGGGGCTGTGCTATCTCTTCCACCTCATGTGAGGGAACATGCTGGATCTACCTGACAACAGGATGAAAGAATGTGGCTGGTCCTTGTTGCCTGTTCACTGGCAATATGGGGAAGATATGGAACTGGCTTTGTATTTCTGCTGTCACTGACTTTTCTCTACGCAGACATGCATATTTCTTTTAAAACCCTACAGCTCTTGTCTCCCTGTGATGCATTACCCTCCACTTCATCAGTACAGGGAAGAATAGTTCTAACCAAAATAAAAATGCCAAGGAACTGAGAAATGTCACAAACCTGAGACCTTTCTCTACAGGACACATTCTAAAATTTGTTCCCAAAACATGCCAGGGCAATAAGAGAAGATGCCTCTCAGAACACAGGCAGAGCATACATGTGATGACACCTTTAAAAGGACAACTTAGCTGCTTAAATACTGAAGTCCTTACAATCTCAGATAATAGGCCTTGCTGCAAGCATCCAACTCTGTGTATTGCTACTAAGACCCACAGCAATACCTTCTACTGCCACTTGCTAGTCAACCAAACAAATTGTCTCTCACCTTCCCCTCTCTCCCCCTGCATGGGTTAGAAAAAAAACAAGCATTACTGCAGCTGGTCTTTGCTTCCAGTCTTCTAATGAGCTTTTAGTTCCTTTGAAAGACACCTGCTGGTCCAATGTTATGATGAGATTCATAATTGTGTCTTCCTATTGGAAAAAAAAAATCACAAGTAAATATGGTAAATGCTGGATGAATTTAATGTGTTGCATAATGCAAAACACTACAAAAATAATCTCCTGGGAGATTCTCCTGCAAAAAAAAACAATCCTGAGAGATGTGATACAACAGTAAGCATTACTGGAGAAACCCAACAGCTCTTACACAAGAGATTAAGAGTTAAGTCTTTGTTAAGGACTGAGGAATCCTGCCTATATTGAAAAATGTCCTTGTTACCTTGAAAAAAAATATCACTCTAATCACTGCAGGTGGGGGAATGGACTTGCTTGGACATAAACTATTCTCTAGCTGTTGACTCAAATGATAACATGTAGGTTTGCTGATGACTGGCAAGAACCTGCCCTGAAATCAGGGAGTAGGGCACAAATAAATTATTTGATCCTGTCCTCAATGGAGTTGGGCTCAAACCCCTACAGCAAGGATCAAGTTTCTTTTATCCAATTAAAATGGGCTTCTTTTCTTTCTAGGTTGTTACATAAGTCACTGTTTTAAAGCAAAGATTTCATTATTATCCATTTATTTACTCAGTGGGTTATAAATAAGAGGAGCTGTTGTCCTGGAGTTCATAGTGAGAGGTGTCTCCTGAAAGCAATGTCTTGGGTACTGAGTGTCAGCTACTCTGTGCACCAGGGATTTGGCAGCAAAGTTATCATTTGTCTTAAAAATTACTGTAAGAGGGTTTTGTGCTTCTCAGAACCCAGGTTCTAGAGAATAACTGATAATCCAGTACAATCCAAAGGGAGTTGTTCATCTATCATATAAAACCCAAAGAAACTGATGCTGTCTTTTGTTACATAAAAGTATAGGCTTGACAAAATGACAAAGAGAATGTTGTGATCAAAGACAATTTACATGCTCTTTTTTTTTTTCTTTTTTTCTTTTTTTTTTTTTTTTTTTTCATGCAGACCAAGCCAAAATAGTGAAGGAAAGAATGGCAATTATTTCTAATTTTAGTGGTCATGGGTCATGGTACCATATATTTCACCTATAAAATTAAGTTATGTATATTTGTTCCTCACAAATAACTCAGATCCCATTGTTTTGGCAAACAAAGTATTTTTCATGGCAGAACAGCAACGGTACTTTCTGCTAGCACGTGTATGCTAGTATCTCCTCAGTTAAAAATTTTTTACCTGACTGAGTAATACATGAGGTATTTAAAGTGCAGCAAGTACTACTGAATATGTAGTGATAGTCTGTGACAGTGATAGTGTCTTCTACCAAGTCTGTGATAGTGTGTTCTATAATACATTATCAAAAATATTGCCCTAATCTATGGAATGCATGTGGTTTTTTTTATTGTGCTGTTTTGCATACTATTTCCTAGTAGAAATAGAACACATAAATCAATCTCTGACATTACCTGTTTAATGAGTTTATGATTAGACACACCCAGAAATGGTTTTACAATCCTCATTTTCCCTAAGTGAAGTATCATAGATGAGTAACCAGGGTACATCCCTTCAGCTTCACCAAAGTGTGGGTGAGTCTTTTGAAGAGTAAAAGCAAATGCAGTGCTGCTGACCAAATGTATGTTACACATGCCATTTTCTGTGGAAGGATGTGGCTGCTCACTCAAAGCTTAACACAGTTCACCTCCTTTTGCAGCAGGTTTTTCCCCTTACCATTCTATCAGTCCTGAAAAATCTTGTCTAGCCAGTCTCATTTTCATTGATTTTTATTTCAGAATTCTGCCCAATCTTCATTCTGCTTCAATCTTCATCCTACCTAACACCTTGTGTGCCACAGACTGACCTTTATTTCAGATCTTGCCTTTCCACTGGGGATGCTACAGGGTTTCAGATTCAGATTTTTGTTAGTTCTTGTGTCAAACAGTGCTGAGAACTTACTGCTTCATTGATAGTCTTCTCTTTACATATACCTTGCACATTAGCTCACTAATTCAGGGATATCAGAAACACATACATCAGCCTTGCAAGAAGTTTTGTGTTCTCCCAAACACTCAGTTGCACTGTATCATTCTTCTCACACCATTAAGTGCATTGGATTTCTTTTAAGCCTGAAAGCTCCTTCTAGCTATATCAGCTGGTTGAAAAAAAAAAAAAAAAAAATCTTACACTCCCTAAAACCTCCTCTAGTCTTTAATCAGCAATGCTAACTATGCCAGGGATTTATTTGATGAACCTTTTAAATTTAAAAGCTTTGGGAAGACATATGTACCAATCTTATTTAAATAGGTCCTACATTATTACGGTTTACAAGCTGTGTGTCTTTCCCTCCCTCTGAGACTAGCATTTTTTCTGCTATTTTTAGTGATACCTTTGGAGAAGGGAGAACCTTTAAAATGTCCATAATATTCTAACTTCTTCCTGTGGTCAGAGTAATGAGTGCTGAGAGAGATAAATTACAGCAGAAGTGATCATTTTTATCAGTGGTGCAATTTCATCTCTCCTACGTACATTGGATTTTGTTTTCCTGGCATTTTCTCACTCTGTCTTTTAATGTCCCATTATCTTCCACCGGGAATTCCATGTTTTTTCAGTATATTATATTAAGTGCTGAAGAAAGAAAAAAATATATATTCCATTATATTACAAATTCACCCCCTTTCACTCTCATGGAATGTCATTTTCATAACATTTCAACACTTTCAACCTACAAGTATGCTAAGTGCATTTTGTTTGGGAAGTTTCTTATATATTTATTTATTTTTTATATTAAAAAAAAAATAGGAGAGAAGGAAATGCTGCTTCATGCAATATGGCCTGTGAAGCTGAACTGTTGTCATAGCTGGTATCTCATTTTAACTTTGCAGGTCTTGATGAAAAAGGATCTGAGTTCAGGCAGTTATTGAGCGTATGCTCCAGTGACTGCCAGATTGATGCTTCTGTCATATAAGAATGTGACAATAGTTGCTATGGGTTTCCTGATTCGGTTAATTAGATTTTTCCCTGTATAATTAGCACGTCTTTAGACTGAACTTCAAACTATGTCACCAATTTATTTTAAAATTAGAGAAAGTGTTGGAGAGGATTTTATTCCTCTCATTTCTTGTAAATGTCTGTGCTAAGACCCACTAGGAATATCACAGAGCAAAATTGTTAAGAGGTCAGTATGTGATGTGGAAACAGGCTGTTTGACCTAGTTTTGGCTGTGGCTCAGACATCTGAGCTCAGTGAAGAGCGGCTGTGAGGAGAATCTCTCTTTGTTTCATTTCTCAGGATTGCAGTGAAGCTAGTGGGAAAGAGTTGGTTAGCTTTGCAATTATATGGAACAGCTATTCAGTTCCAGAGGTCATAGCAGACACAGAAGTATTATCATAGTACAAGGAGGACAGGCTCACTGTACAGGGAGGGAAGGAGGACAGCAGCACTGCAGAGTAAAGAAAGGTATGTACACAGTATGAAACATTCTAAGTCATCTAATTCATATGGGTAACTGCAGGAGCTCAAAAGCCTTTGCTTTGTCCAGTAAAGTTTCTATACTTTCATGGGCTCTTACAGAACTATTGTAAAACTATCAAAAGTTCAATTTAAAGAAACTCTGTGTTCATTCTACACAATATGACACAGTTACAGCAGAAAAGTTGTTGGGAATATTTGCCTGAGGTGGCATAGTTAAGCTGGAGTTCACTCCATAAATCCTCAAACCTTTATTTCTAATTATTTTTAACATAAGGTCTGTTGCTGCTTTAAAGAATGTAACGTATGCAGAGAGAAATTTCTCATTTTGAGAGGCTTCTGAAAAACATATCAGCAGTTTGCATTAGCTGAAGCTTTGCTCTGTACACTGCAGCAGCTCCTGAAAGATTTTCCATAGGCTGAGCACGCCAATACAGAATTGTTTAAAAGCATGTTAGTGAGAGGATACATTTCAGTGAAGCAGGAAGGGGACCATGCAAAGGGTATAATGGGATTGTGACACCCCCATTGTCACCATGCATGACGTGAACCAAGACACATCAAGGGTTGAAGCATCCTTCATGTGCTGGAGCATGTCTGTAGAAGGGCAATGAAGCTGAAGGGTCGGGAGCACAAGTTTTATGAGGAGCAGCTGAGGGAACGAGGGTTGTTCAGCCTGGAGAAAGGAGGCTCAGGGGAGACCTCCCTTCCTGAAAAGAAGTTGTAGAGAGGTGGGATCAGCCTCTTCTCCCAGGTAACTAGGAATGGACATGACCTCAAGTTGCTCCAGGGAAGGTTTAGGTTGGATATTAGGAACCATTACTTCACCAAAAGGGTGGTCAGTCATTGGAACAGGCTTTCTAGGGAAGTGTTGGAATAACCACCCCTGGAAATGTTCAAATGTGTGGGTGTGGCACTTGGACATACATTTGAGTGGTAAACCTGGCAGTGCTGGGGAGATGGTTGGACTCAGCAATCCTAGAGGTGTTTTCTCTCCTGAAACATAAACACTTTCACAATTCTACAATCCTTGGTGCTCTCTCTGGCACCATGGCATCCATGGGCTTGCTGGTGTCTGTGCAGCAGGTGCTGTCTGCACTGTGCCACTCACTGAGCCTCCTCACACCCTCCCTCTTTCCCTGCCTTTCCAAAAACACAGTGTATTGAGCATGACTTCTCTGCATTTATGGCAACAGAAGTTCAGGTAATCAGCATTGAAGACAGTACTCTCTAACATGCCACCAGTCCAGACTTTCCAGTGGGAAGTGACAGGGAGTTCTGCTTAACTGCAGATACCACAAAAAAGGCCAAGTCATAAATCTTGCCTGCACTTTTTTTTAATGTGAATTAATGTTTGTTACAGCTTCCATATTGTCATCCAAAGGGATGACAATAAAGGCAAGAAAGAACTTCCTGTCATTTCAAGACATCAGATTGTTTATAACCATTCCTTCTCTCTCAGAGAAAAAAGCACTAAAATCACCATTGTAGCACAGTATTATGCCACAAGTGGCTACTTTTATAAACTTTATTGACTAAACTTTCATTAATCCAAAACTATGACTTCAAAGCAGAACCACTGGAACTAACAATGCTTATATAAACACAGACGGTCTTGAGAAAAAAATGACAAGAGATTTTGTGAATGGAAAAGGTAAAGACTTAGGATGTCTTATTTTCCTTTAAGAAGCTGTTTTGCATGTGTGCCTTGAAACATATTGATATCTTCAATTTTCATGTTATTAATTTAGTTTCATTGCACATACTTCTCTGTAATGGAGAGAAACTTGTGTTAGCCCTTACTCCTATGAACTACAACTTCCAATTATGTTCTTCTGCTATTTAGTTCCCAAGAATATCTTCAAAGTTTGATAATAATTTATGTTATGTGTCTATTAAGTCACTTTTATAGGATTCAACATAACCAGAACCTGCATACTTGAAGCCTGAAGACTATTTTGGGTTTTTGTGAAGGCCATTTGATATCTTCCTTCTTTATGGTTGACCTTGAAGGGGAGTTCAGTTTGGTAATTTATGGCAAACAGCATCCAGGAAGACCCATTTGCAAGATTCACTGTCACTTAGTGCTAAACGATCGCTCCTGACTCTGAAGACAATCTGAGTCTCTGACAGGGCAATCCCATAAAAAATATTGCTTGGCCACCCAGGTGTCTTTTCCAATTATCTGGAGTAGAAATTAATACTTTTAAAAGCTGCTAGTTTTTGAAAGGTTATTCCAATTTATTCCAGTAGTTTCTTTTACACATTATGATAAATTGGTTTATTACACCGTTATTTTCAATGTCAGCTTTTTAGAAGATTGAATCATAATGTTGAAACATAAGAGTGAATGGCAAACATATTATTTTAAAGCTGAGTAATATATTCCCTCTAAAAATTTTTGCTCTGTTTTTAATAACAAGTAATTTTATTATTGTATTGCTTAATGCTGTTTCCGCACAATATTTATTTCTATGTAGTAGGGACTGGAGGACTTTCTCTCCAGTTGTCAGTGACAGCTTGGACAGGACACAAAATCTATGGAAGAAAAATAATACAAATTGTAAACTGTGCTTTTAAGTGTAAGAATTCATGATTTCTCAGTATCAGTTTAATATATAGAGCAGCTCCAGGGAGAATAAATGGTTAGGCTCACTTTACCGGGCTTCTAAATTTAGAAGCAAGTTTTTTTAATGTCATGTTTTCTTCTTTGATTTTTTTTTTCTTTCAGTGATAATCTCTGGGTGCTATTTTTTTCCCCAAATCCTCTCCAACGGATCTATAAAAGGATTGTAATTAGCATTTTAATGGGAATAGTTGAATCTCACTGTTTCCCTACAGCGAGCACATTCCTATTTATGTAGAGCTCAGCAATACTTAAAGACATAAGAAATTCGTTGGGTTTTGGTTTTGGTTTTTTTTGGTTTTTCTTCGTTTTTAGGTTTTTTTTTGTTGTTTTGGAAGCTGGGAGAGGATGAGACGTAGTGGGGGAGCAGAAAAAACAAAGCTAAAATCCTCATCCTTTTCAACACTGTACCTGCTTGTAGAACACTTTCTTTTTCCAGCATGAATTACAAAATTTTTGGCTCTCCATCATCAGTTCTGCAGGTGGCTGAATACTTTGAACTCCTATTGACTTCTTTCACAGCACAATAAAGTTTCCATCCTGAGCTGCACAGCAATGCCCCATGTATTTTTAATTGGAACAATTATCTCAAAATGGTTCAGTACAAAGTACTATTTCAAAAAGACAATTTCCTGTAGGTAAATGGTGTCAATTTAAAAAGTAGTAGGTTACTGCTAATGAGTGTCTGACCTATTTTTCAAGCAGGCACATGTACAGATAAAGATTTGGATTTCAGCCCAAATGTTTAGAAAGTAAGACATCTACAGCTCAAATAGTCAGGTAATGGCATCAGAAATAATCTTCCTTTAAACCTAGAACTTCTTCCCCTTCACAACCAGAAATTTCTGCTAGTTGTGAGTAGAGAAACCTGAGCATCTCATAGATATTGTATTCTCCATCTCCACAGGCTGATTTCCATGACAGTGTGGAGGGTAAAGCCCTGATGAATTTATCGTCTGTGTGATGTGGAGAAAAGATTTAATATGCAATGTTTGGATTCCTGCATCACATCTTAGCCACATGGTTAAGAAACAGGTTCTATTGCAGGAGAACAGGCATGGCTCCTGTAGCTGGGACAAGTTGGTGGCACTGTTTGTGGGACATTGTGGATCCCACGTGCCCATAAGGAGGTGTGTGCCCCCGCTTTGTCCAGGAGATCATGGGTGTGCTGCCCTCTCACCTCCACAAGATTCACATGCAGCCTTTGTGAACGCTCTCAGAAGGCAACTGAACACTGCTGAGCTGTGTCCACACTTCAAGGTCCTGGTTTTAGCACACCACAAACCAGTAAATCTGTAGCTATGTTGACTAGTCTGCTCATTCTTAAAAGTAAATGCTTTCTGGCTCGATTCCCTAGAAATGTTGGTGGGTAAGGATTAGGAAAGATGTTTTTCTCCAGTCCTATCAATATTTTTCCCACTTTATCATATTAATTAATATCAATGAAAAGGTCATATACCTGAAATTCAAATCCATGGAGGAGTGATGTCTAGATATTTCTGGTTAAAACACCAATAATAAATAACATTATATATATAGCAGCTTCTTGTTTTCCTGAATAATGAGATTTTTCTCCCATTACAATAAATATTGAAGATAGCTTTAAATTGGTCAGAATTAATCTTTCTGGTCAATAAATCTTGATATTTCCCTCCACAGAGATCAATACCTGTTTAATATATCAGATTATTGGATGAGAATAACAAATGTAGCTCTCCATGAAGATTCATAAATGGAGAGCAGTCCAAGTTTGGGAGGCTTCACAAAGGCTCACAACATACTATGTGGACTATTTCAGTTGAATGTTAAGAAACTGCTGAACTGTGCATTAAATAAATTACTGTATTGCTCAGAGAGTTACAGTAAGGTCTATTAAGTACTAAGTTAAAGACTTGGCAACAGTGAACAACAATAAATAATTCAAGTAGCACCTCTAATCTTGTTTTCTTTCTCCTTAATTGGTTTTACAGCATTGTTTTGACATTTACCCTTGAATTTAAAAAAAAAAATACTCAGAAAGAAGAAAATGCATGCTGTGCACTAATCCAGCTGTCAATTGAGTACTTACATATTGATGCATCAGAACAGCACAGGAACTCCACTCTGTCTTCAGAGCTGGGAAAGCCCATTTCTGGTGTGCAGTCATATGGGCATCTGGACTTGCAGAAAAACTGAGTTTAAGAACTCTGCACTTTTATAAATGTGAATATATAAACACAAAATTATTTTAAAAATAGAGATATTTCATCACCATCTCAGGAGACTCCAGATGCACAAAAAACCATGTCTGATCTATCACCCAGGGAGGCATCTACATGCCAAACATTTGCCAAGAAGGACAGATGGATCCAGAAGAGCTCAACAGCTGGAAAACTCAAGTAAAGGACGGCCAACAATTTTGCTGTTCAGATTTTCCCAGCCTATTGGGAACTCTGGAGTGATTCTAGCCTTCAGGTTTTAAATTTGAGAGGACTGTGTCAAATCATATTTCAACTCAGCGGAGAAATTGTTGTTGATTTTAGTTTTAATTAAGTTCAGAGAATATAAGATATAGTTTGGTTTCTGCAGAAGTTTTTCAAATTTTTTTATCTAAAGTATTTTATATTGACTGGCTATTTAATTCAAATTTTTTAAGTTTATAGACGGGATTTCTTTATCTCTTTTTTTCAGAAGAGAAAAAGAAATAGGAAAATAAAAGCCGTATGTTTTCCTTTGCATAAGTTTTAATTTTGCTACATAATTTTCTTTGATGATATATAAGTTTGTACATCTGAGTACATAAAAGGTAAATAAAAACATACATAAGCATATGAGAAATAAGATTATACTGTCCTTTTTTGAGCAGTGTATGAATCTATTCAAAGAATACATTTAGTGAACCCCAAATCGGTAAAAATATGGCACATACTGCATTTAGATATCATATTGACACCTCTTGGAACTTCAGATGGAAATATTAACACTTTTGTCATGTACATATCACCTCCATGCATATTCATATTGAAACTTTTATGCATAGTAAATATTTTTTTTCTGTTACAGGCACAGTAAGGGTTTCTATGTGCATCTGCTGGTTTAAAAAATTCCATTTTCCAACACATCCATCTCTTTCTTTTCTTCTAAAAAATAAGGATATTTTTTTGAAAACATCTTTCTTACTATGTACTAAAATACAAAAGTTCAAAACAAAGATACCATTAATCAACGTAAAACTGAAGAATATATTTTTCTTACTCAGAGAAATGTAGAAATACTCTTCTCACTTACACTTATCTCACTTATTTTAATTGGATGCAATTTAAAAAAAAAAGTTTCCTCTGTACTTGGGCCATCAAGGTGTTCTCAGAGTGCAGAAATCCTGCCATACCTCCTTATAAAAATATTCTACTGAGTGGTGGAAGACTGCAGTAAAGTTAATAAAAGCCCTTCTGATATTAATGAATTTTCTCTCTTCATTGTGATATGTGGTTGAGATGACTTGTATTCACATTTCCCCAATAAGTCCAGACAATAAAGGTAAAACCCAGTGTTCTTATTTGTCATTCAATTTCCTGCATTTATCTATAATAAACATTTTTGTGAATCTTAATTCATTCACCTATATCTGTTACAGTTAATATTTGATTAACCATGAAACATGAACAGATCTAATTAGCTTTCTCTCTGTTTTGAGCCAGATTATTAGCCATTCTCTATTAGGATAAAGAAGCTTTTAGCTACTATTTAGCTGTTCTCAAGCAATAAGAGAGCTAGCTACATTGCTAGCTCTGCTGAAAGCCTATCAAATGGGCTGGGTTAAGTCACTTCAGTCCCCTTAATCCATTCCCACATCAAAAAAAAGAAACATTTCACATTGAGTGCTTAGACCTTGTTGTGATCTCAGGGAACAAAACCCTGTTACATCACTAGTATTTGCTTTGTAATAGTTATGGTCCCCCTGCAGGACTGACATCTGTTGGAACTGGGAGTCAAGCCTGAATTAGTCAGTTACCCATTAAAGTCTCTCTACAGAGAAAGGCAACCTTCCACAAGTGGGAAGTGTGACCTATGTGAAAATGATGCTACAGGCTGAGGTGAACTGCCTCTGGAGCATACCTGTTGCTCTTCATTGAGAGAGCCCTTACAGCTTACTTGCACTTGAAACCTAGGAAGGTAATAAAATACCTAAATATATGCCCTTAGTGCATTTTGTGGTGCCCCAGAGAATTGCAGCTCTGGAAGGTGGGAGTCGTGCATCCTTCCTGTGTCAAACTGTTAGCATCATGTATGCATCTTGAATTACCACAGAGCATCTCAATTGGTACTAAATGCCTATGCTAGGTACCCACATTGCTTTCACATTTTATGGCACTGCAGTGGAAGGAATTTTTTCCTCCTCCCCATGTACTACACACTGGATCTCATGCAGAAGTGAAATGCTACAGCCTTTGGATGAGAGGTGTCTTGAGAACATGTTTACATATGCAAAGGAACAGTTCTTAGAAACTGAAAATATTGTTCTTTCAAATAATAAATATTTTTATCAACACTTATAAGTTTATGTATGCTAGTACATCGCTGCTATTTAGTGTGTCTTAAATAACAAACTTATTCATGGTAGTATGACTGAAGCAATATCTTTGTGGGTTGTATTCTTAAAATAATTATTCTGGTCTGGTTTTATTTTCTTTCTTTTTTAAGGGCATATTCTGTCTGCAGATATATGACTTGTTTTCTAAAAGAGTTCTTTCTCCAGAAGTAAAGAAAACCAAATAGTATTGATCTAATTGTGCATTTACTAATGAGTGTCACAGGAAAGCAAATAATTTGAGAAAAATGAGATGACATGTTTGCAGTTTGGCCATATCTTTTATCATCTAAATTTCATAAAGCTGTAGTCTGACCTTGAATTGACCATGCATTTTACAAGCTCAGATGAGCAGTCACGCAAACAGACCAGCTACCACTCAAGAGAGCAAAAGCAGTCAGCTAACCAGTCACCTAAATCCAAGAATAGATCAATCATCAACTTAGAGTTTTTGCATACAGTTTTAAAATAAATCCCTACAGTGGTCTCTCTTTGCAGCTGAATTCCTCATGCTCCATGGTTTGGGCAGCTGTTATTTCTTTTGAATTTGCATTTACCAATCTAACAAGTTCAGATTTCACATCCTTAGCAAAACATGGGCTCGGGACACTCATTCTCTAAAATGGCCTAATTCAGCTCCCAATAAAATCAATGAGATTACCCTCTTGGCTTAAGTGAAATCTGAGTTATATGTTACACACAGAACAGCTGTGCAGGATCAGCTCAAAAGTGCATTTTCTCCAGCATCCCATTTCTGACAAGAATAAATAAAGTGTGCTTATTGAAGAAGTCATAGAAACAGGGCAAATACAGAATGATACAGATTTAACTTGCACTCTTGCTACTCCCAGCAATTTGCATTTCAGGGACTTTGTGAGTTGTATGTTGCAATCACTTCACTGTGTTTAATAGCCTTTAATGGATCTTTCATCGAAAGTCTTCAATCTGCCTTTGAATCCACTTATACTTTTGACATTCACAAAGAGTTCCACAACTGAATTATGCCTTATTTGAAAAAATACTTCCTTTTGTTTATTTTAAACCATCTAATAATAATCTCATTTGGTTCTTCCTAGTTCTTATATCATGAAAAATAATGAATAATCAGTCTCATGTTCAGCATCTATGTGCAATTTGCAATTTTATAGACTTAAATTATATTTTCCTTCTACCAATATTCCTTTTTCAACCTAAGAGTTACAGTTTATGTAATTACCTCTCACAAGAAGTGCATTGCCCAGCTTATTTGAAAAACCTGTAATTCTACTTGGTCTCATTTGAAGTGACACAAAATTTAAGAAGTAGATACACTAGGAATACACACAGTGGCACACAGTTTCCTGTGTTATTATCCCATTTTTCCGACGATTTATTTGCTATTTCAACTGCCCTGAGCACTAAGATAATGCTGACACTTGGCACACAGCTGTTGGCATCCATTTCTTTTGTTGAGCAAGAGCTGATTTTCATGACTATGCTTTAGTGTAAATTACACACATAATACAAATGTATTAGTTTGCCTTTTTAACCACTGAATTTTGTCTGCCATCTCATTTTCCTGTCATTTAGTACCATGAAATTCATAGAATCATATCATCATTGAATCATAGAATAGATTGGAAGGGACCTTAAAGATCATCTGGTTCTAGCACCCCTGCCATGGGCATCTACAGCTTCTGCTAGAACTAGCTTGACCAAAAATTCCTTCTGCAAGGGGGTTTTTTGGATTAATGTGAAATTTTTGTGATACCAACAGTTTCACTCTTCAACCTCACTACTCAACACAGTTTCTAAGCCAGATTTGTCTGTGTGTAATGACAAATCAGAATAAAGACGACTCAGATTGATTGTTTAGAAAACCTTTTCTTTAAAAAAACCTGGAATTTTGATGTAGTAATGGAGCTGTAGTTTTAGTGTTCTATTGTCCCACCTATCTGTGGTGCTTTTCTGTGTGAATTCCAAATCCTCAAAGTTTCCTTTCTCTGACACATCCTTACCTGTTCCCTCACCCCAGGCAGGTGATATCCTCCACTTTATTATTTGGGATTAAACCAGTATTAATTTCTTCCAGTGGCAAATGCGGCCATTCAGGGGTCACTCCAGCCAGCTTCATGCCAATCCTTCAAGTGGCAACAGTCCCACTCTCCAGTGAAACTGGACTCTGTTCACTGCACTCACCATGAAAATTTTGGTGCCTCTGAGAGCCCTATCAACACTCTCAGCAAAGCTTGCCTGAGCAAGGCATTTGACACATTCTGGACAGGGTGACACATTTTAGGGGTTGTCCAAAACCGTTTCTAGTAACTCATTTGAACAAAAATAGAAAAAGATAAATGAAAAAAACAGCAGCAAGAGAGTTAATGCACCCTATACAATACTTGAAAAAGCAAGGCTGTATTAGGGGCATCCCTGTGGGGATCTGGAGTTAAAACACTATCTAGCACGCTTTAATCAAAAGCCATGTGGACTTTTTGGATGCTCTCTTCCATCATTGCTGTGATTAACATCATCTGTTCTTTCTGGCAAGTAAACAGATAACTAAAACATGGTCAGATACTCTTGCCTGAAATGTGAAAAATATGCCTTGCCAGCAGATGAGAAACACTTCTTTCCCAGGGATCCACCAAAGTCAAAAACTTGTGAGGCATTTTTTAGTTTATTTGGCATGTGAAATTTGAGAAGTACACTTCTTCAATAAAAATCTGTCCTGTGAGTGTGTCTCCTGAATAAGAACTGATACCAAACACAACAGGCTATGTGATTTACTTCTTAAGATTAATGAAATCTGTTTTTAATCCCTTCCTTTTTGAAGACAAGGTGATTTACTTAAATATGCAGTCCATATTTGTCTGTCAGACTCTTATGCCTTCCTTGTAGGTGCAAGAAGCAACATCTGCAAAAATAATGAAAGGAAAAATGTTTCAAGCTGTTAAAACTGTGATGGACCTTACATTTAGGAACAGCATTTATTAAAGGCTTCCACATATTTTTTCCTGTTAGAATTACTTAATTTACTAAGAACTGGAAACTGTATTTTTTCATTTAATTTTTCATGTAAAATATGAAACACAACTAACATTAGATGCCAATTAGAAGAGTTGTCATTTTCTTGATAGTATGAGCCATGATATGTGTGAGTTTGTGTTTTCAAAAAGTATTATTTTCTTTCAAAAAGCTTTTATATTTAAAAATGTGTATATTTAGATATCCTCCCAAAAATATTGGTTGCTCACTTGTTGACTCTTATTTTAAAAAAAAGAGGACACAGTTCTTATCCAGTTTGTTGTAGTCTAGATCTCAGACATCAACTTTCCATGGAAGAAAAGTTACCTAAAGATTGTAGCTTATCTAATACCTTTTGCTGGCAATGAATTACATAGACCTCTGATTAAATCTACCTTGGCAATTTCTATGACCCTGTGCTTCTTCTAATCTCTTCAATGTACCTTCATATCAAAAGAAATCTTGAGAGTGGTGTCAAGAAAAGCAAATTTGTATTTGTAGGATATCTAGCTAACATAGGAACAATGAAAGGTGAAGGAAAAGTGTTTCTTCTTTTAGATGTGTTGATATGCTGCCCACAACACATTAACAGCATAGTTAAAAAATGTCACTTAATTACTCTGCCTTCACAGGTGTTTTTACAGGTGCTTTCACAGCAATCCTTCCAGATATCCTTTCAGATAACCTTCCTTCTTATAAAAGCTTTTTCTTGAAAGCAAATATTTGAATAATTTTCTTTCTCATAAATCCTATGTTGAGTGAAATGACTTTTCTCAATGCCATGAGGGATCAAAAAAAGAAAAAAAGAAAAAAAAGAAAATAGTCTGATTCATGCTAAGAGAAAGGACATTGTGCTAAGGGGTGAAGTCATGAAAGTACTCCAATGTAAGTAAAATATGATGCACATAAACAAGAGGAATTTCCTTTATAATGAGAGAAGGGACTCAGCTTTCACTACCCATGCAAGTACAGAGACCTATTCATATGTAGAGCACACACAAAATATAGTAGTAAAGGGGAGGGGAAGAGATTTTAAGAGAAAATACTAATCAAAAAACTGCTACTGACAGCTGTCAAGAATATATTGTAGCATAAAATTTGGTAAGAGCTTTCAGATTAAAATTTTGAGCTTCATATTTGAGAAAATGGCGAAATATTAAAAAGTAACATAAAGTTTTTTTTTCCAGTCAGGAAAAAAAATCAATCTCTCTTCAGTGTGTTTTCAACAGAATTTTTCAGTCTTCCATGTGATTGTCCCCTCTTTTTCAAATCTTGTAGGTGATCTGCATATTAGATTTGTCCCTAAGATGTCTGAAGTCATGCTAAAACCAAATTAATAGTTTGCACACCTATAATGATTTTTATTTTCAAAAAGCAGGGAGTCATTGTCACTTAAACCAACTTAAAAATTGAATATGTTTAGAGCCGATATATATATAAATATTAATATATATATAAATGGTTTTGCTAGCAAAAAAACCCCAATTATTTAATATTCCCTCAAATGCATTTAGGAAGAGATGATGATGATGAGACAATGCTGCATTATTGCCTACCCCTTCATGTTTGCAAGTCACCTTGCATCAGTTTGATAAAAGACTGCATGAAATAAATCCTAGACATATACTAGGAAACTGGCAACACTGCTTATTTTCATTTTATGAGCATGCTAGCACTCAATTCAGATCCTCTGCTCTGTATCTGGGCATACGTATTTCTTTCATACTCACTTTTCTACTTATTATCCTTGCTGGCTCCTATACTTCAGCCCATTTCTTTGTATCATAACTTCTTGTTTTTTCAATTTTATTCTATTTTGAGGCTGAGTTCAATGCTGGTTCTCATTTTCTGAAACAGCTGAATTATTTTGATTATGAAATTTTCATGCCCAAAAGTGAGGCTGAGAAAGACACCAGACAGAAATCTCCAGCCTGCCTATTCAAAACCTAGGAGAGTTTGAAGCCACAAAAAGCTGTTAGGAGACATCAGGAAATTTTTAGTTAGATCAGCAATTTCTACCTCACCTCTAAGTCCTTCCTTTCTAGTGGAGCAGGGGATGTGCCTAAAGAGGCAAGAACAGAGGATCCTGTTCAGGTGGTAAAATTATGCATCAATTGGATGAAAGACCCAATAACAACCCATTCATTTAATTGCCTAAAATATGCCAGGATTTCACTCAAAATCATCTCAGGCTTGTGATGCTAAATTATTTTTATTCATAGTGAGTTCAAAGGGAGCTAATGACTCAGCCCCTTCTACAAGTGAACATTAACAAACAAGATGGCCAGGCAGAGATAGGACCAAAGGGAGAAACCCTTATGGACAAGAGGTCTGGTTCCCTGGAGATAAAAAGGTTTATCTCAGGGTTGGCAGACTGGAAAACAGATGTTAGGGAAAGCTGAAAACTCCTTTGTCAGCACATTTGGCAACAGGCTGGCTGTGCAGCTTGAGGTAAATTTACCTCCATCAGCAGTGTCCCCAGCTGCTGAGGGCTGCCTTCAGGTGCTTTGGATCCTGCTGCACAGAGCTCCAGTTCCCAAAACAGAAGAAAGGAGAAAACCAATCCATCCTCCTATCCCCAACACCACCTGGGACCAGTTACTGTGAAAACCCACACCAGCAGGCAGGTGGGGTACAGACCAGGTCCCTGGTCCTGAGCTGGGCAGTGTGTTTCCTCAGAAGACATCCATGGTCTGTGCTAGAGCACCATCTGTGCTAGGGGACCTCATCCCCTTCCACAGCACACAGCACACAGCACAGCCACCTGCCACAGACCTCCTGGGTGACATCTGGGGCAGTGCTCTGCAGGTTTGTGTGACACAGCATGGGTCAGACACACCAGGCTTCACTCCTGGGTGTCATCAGAGAGAGCAGTTTCACAGGTGTGGTATTTTGTGCCTATAAAATTTGCTGGATTAATTTCTCTGACTAACTCCGACTTTTTTTTCTGGTAAATATCTGAAGTTAAGGTAATTTTTGTTCTGGCAAACACCAAATCACTTTCTTTTGGTGAATAAAAAAACCCCTCAGATGACTTATTTTAGATTTGCGTGTTTTTCATAAGCTGAAATTTTGAAAAATATTTAGAGGCCTAAATCCCCAAATGATCTGTCTTATCACTCCACTGTAAAAGGCAATTTGAAACAGAGTTCCATATATTATTTAAAGCCTTGTAGATTTGTTATTTCCTGACGGCCATTCTAATTTCATGAAGCGGTTCCGTGTGCTAGAATTTTCTCAGCAAAGCTGTCTTGAAGATTTAGGTTAAAAATAACAAATATATCATGAAAAGAGTAAAAATGTCACATATCAGTAAAGGAAACTCAGAGAATTTTTGAATGTTAAAAGCAATGTGGAGGACTGGTGCTGTAAAGAAGAGACATTTTAATTTTCAGAGACTTCAAAAATGCTTTTCACTGATTTAGGTTACTGGTAACATCTTTAAATGAGTACCTTGTCTATCAAATGTTATTTTTTAAATTTTCCTTAGGTAGACCAGTAAAATGGTCCTAAAAACCCCTACACATTACATTATTTTGTAAATAATCTAATAAGAAACATCACAGTTATAGCTCAGATTTCCATGACTGCAATTGCTTTTCTTTTAATGAAGAATCTTGGATCCCTTGGAAGAATACTTTGGAAGTGGAGGAGGTTTCCCTTGGCCTTGCAGCAGCACAGCACTCTGTGGGAGGACTCTGACACATCACTGCTGCACCAGGGCAGTCCCTGACCCTGACAAGTGGCACACTGCATGAAATGATGCAGATAACCACAGCTACAGGTTGCTCTGCCCAATGTTGTTTCTTGTCTGAGATGCTGGTCCAGTAAACAGGGAATTTGGTTCATGGAAAGTCCCATGCTGGGGTCTTTATAGGAGATAGGCTTGCCTTGTGGGAATGAAAATAAAATGTCCTCCCTTTATAAGCAGGGAACACATACCCTGGGTGACAATTAAAAAATTACCAGAGCCAGGGAAGGAATCCAGAAATCATGCTGCCTAATGTACTTCAACCTCAGGGTTAAAAAAAAAATAAAATTAAATGAAATAAAAATAAACAAAAACTTCACCTTTATGCAAGACAAGTGAAAGGCAGTACCCCTCAGGTCACTGCTGGTCACAAATGTCAATGTCTTGGAAAAACAGAGGTGTAACCAGTGTGGCTACAATACCCTCTGACACCAGAGAAGCACAGCCAAGGGCTCTCTGCAGAGATCAGGAGTAGCAAATGGTGTAAAGGGGAGCTTCCCAACATGAGTTCCTGCTGCTGCTCACTATGCTAGTGCTCTTCCTTCCTTCTAAGGCTTTCTTTCTGGTCCATATACAGAAGAAATGCAGATGTCTCTTGTGAGGGGGTGGAAGGCACTATGGAATAGCTGCTTTCCAAAGCTACAGAAGTTAAGGCAACTGCAATAATGCATTTGACTAAATCCTGTACTTGGCATTGAGTCAGCATTTTAGAGCAAAGGAGGGATTGCATGCTGCAAGGTCACACACAACCAGTGACAATCAGCCTTACAGGAATAAAAAGCAGGAGCAGCTTATTTCAGTCACTTTAGTAAAATCATTATAGAAAATAGTTACCCAGGACTAAAGGGATTCTAAACTCTGATCCATAACCAAATTGATGCCATGCAGCAGGAAGAGGCTGAAAGCTGGGGTGTGCCCCTCCACATTGTGCCTGACTCATGCTCTCACTGGCATGACTTGCTTGAATGAAACAATCAGGGCTGTCCTGTGGATGCCATCCAGGTCTTCACCAGACAGCTCCATACTGGGGCTAGTGTCAGATGGTATCAGCTGTGTTAATGTAGGAGAGAAAGGGATCTCTCACTGTTTGTTGCCAGCATGCTACTCTCAGTCTTGGCTTGGTGAGGATGTTATGGTGTGGCTGGGAGGAGTCTTATGGCTTTCCTCCTTAATTCCTCCCAATCATCCTATGGAAGTGGACATTAGCTAGGCAAGGGTCAGATAGAGGCAGCCCATTCCCACTATAGACTGAATGAAAAGCAAAGACACAAATTTTGTTTGCACATATCTTGACTTTCTGTAAATCAGTTGTTGATTTTTCTTAATTTTTTTAATAGCTCTTAGAATTTTTCTGCCTTTGGGACTAAATTTACTTTTTCTTGAAAACTGGTCTCTCTCTTCACCTAGAACCTGGAGAGCTGGGGGTGAGAATGAATTATAAAATTGCCATTAAAGAAAGACTACTAGGAATTTACTTTCTTTTTTGCTCATATCCATACCTGAACATCTATTTCTCTTGCTACCATTCATTGGAATAATTTTTAAAAGGCCTGCCACTAATGAGGAACTTCATATATTAACTCCCAAGCTGATGTAGTAGCACACAACAAACATCCAGCTTAGTTTTATGCAAGGCAACGAGTTCCACAGAACAATTTCACCATCCTACTGGGAAAATCAGGCACTCAACATATTTAGAGTTTGCTGGAAATTTTTCAACTGAAAAGATTTTCCATATAAACCAGGAGCATTATTGATGAAAATGTGATTACAAAATACATTATGAACTGCCTCTTGATATGATTGTTTATTTGGTTTTGCTGGTACCTATCCAGCTGGATAGAGAAAAATAATTGTCTTCCAGGTTGTCTTTCTACATTTTTTTAGTCAGCTTTCTGATGGAAAATATTGAGGAGGGAAATGGCAACAATGCAAAACAAAGCAGCATTTTTCAAAATACTGTTTGTTTAGAAAAAAATGTCCATTTCTCACTCCTTGAAAATCCTAACAGCTCTGATTCTTATGTATACATAAAAGAAAGAGAAGAATCGTTCCACTAACTTGTCCCCTTAAGCAGAAATATTGCCCATATGTCTTGCCTGCCCATGGCTGCTAGCTATTTTTTATCACATCTTGCCCAATCACATCCTTTCTCCACCCCTTCCATAGCCCCATGCCATTTGCAGAACACTTGCAGGTGCTGTTTTTCCCTGGCATTCCCTGGGCTGCTCCTTACCAGGGTGACTGTTTAATGCAGTGTGTTGGCAGGGCTCCACATGAAACAGTCGCCAAGACTTCCCCTCTCTCCCCCTTGGTGGATGAATGAGTGCAAAATAAACTCAGAAATTTGCATTCAGGCTTACATGGACTGAGCAGGGAGTTTTGATAGACTGACCAAACTTATCAGAAGTTTTCACTTTTCTTTCAGCCATGGGGAGACAGGTTGTCACATCTTCAGAGTAAACTCTGTGTATGAAAAGATCTGCACACAGTTAATGAAAGTCACAGGAGCAGCTCAACTGTGCTGTTAGGTCCAGAGCATGAGAGATCATATATCACTGCAACCTACCTAACCTTCCCTGTACTAAATGACAAACTGCTGCAAATAGCCTTTGGGTCAGGTCTCACATTCACTAAAATACTTGTCCTTCAGCTGAGGACTCTGTTGAACTCATGTATCACACAGCATCTTAAATCACACGGACTTGCATAAATGCTAAATACTAATTAAGATTGAAAAAATGACTGAAAGATAAAGTCCATGAAACAGGTCAAATCAAGGCTTAGTTATATTTAGAATTTATCTTTTTAGATGACCTCAGAAAGATAGAAGACTGTAATTTTTTTATATGTTTATTAAGTTGTTACTGTACTTTGTGCTGCAACTCATATCACCCTCCAAAGCCATTCAAACTACAGCTCGTGCTCAACCAGAAAAGGATTTCCAGCTGGACATTTCAAGAAGCAGGATGTGGCAGCCTTGTTGAGCTCACAGGGGCTTGGCTGGTGCTAAGAAGTTTTTCAACTTGTCTTTACTCAGGACATGTCTGCTGATTAATGAATCCTAACAAGCAGTTCTCAAAAGGTTTTATTTGAAAGATTCTATTTCACAGAGCATTGTTTGTTGGGGAAATGTTATTTGAAACCTTTCAAGGACTGGTCTAAAAACACATTTTGAAATAAAACAGAAACCACACAATGCAGTAATCATGAATTTTAAGCATTTCTCCATGCATGCTAAATGCTTTCTGGGCAGTGTTTCTGCCCTGAGGAATGAGCATGTTAAGAAGAAACAGCTAAATAGTCAGCAGACACTGAAGAAAGGGAAAACAACAGACAATTTATATATCAAATCAGTCATTTCCTTGAAAGTACCACAGCAGCAATATTGGGATTTTTTATGTGACAGAAGGCAGGAAGGTAGCAGATATGCTCAGGGAGGTCAGTCAGTGAATATAGAGCTTTTAGGTGATGGAGAAGCTGACAAACTGGCTGATTTAATGTGAATTGAATTGCACTGAGGTTTTCAGAACTGAGTAGCACAACTTCGTGTAGGGGACACAGTATAAATAATGAAAAAGAGAAGGAGACATCCTACTGAGTCATATGTTTTGAGATAAGATGTGAGTTGCTGGCAGGGACATGCAGGACCTATTCTGAGCACAGCTGCAGAGGACTCAGAAGAGAGAGGTGACAGGGAGGAGAGAAGGAGATACAGTGCAGGAGGTCAGGAGGAGTCGCACACGACAAGCATTTGTCTTCTGCATTTCAAAATATGACATTAGCACAGTAGCTATATTTGATAATAACAGTATAAACAAGTTTATTGCAGCCCTCTTTCCATTCCTAGAAATCAAACACAAAGGGTAGCACAGCAATACCTCGATTTACACTCTGTCATTTTCCCTTTTGCACCTGGGCTGTTGCAAGTGTGTTATTACTGCTAGGCTCTCACTCAGCAGCCCCAGATGCAGAGGTGTGATCCCCTTCAGCAGCTGAGCTATGGCCTACCCTCCACTGCCTGCAGTTCTGGGTTAGTCCCTAGAAAACTGTTACCAGCTGGTGGAATTTAAAGAAGGTCCAAAGCTGCTTTGAATTACACCCCAGCTGTGATTAATGTAGGAATGTAGTGGGAACTGAGCTTCTGTGAAAACTGCATGCCAAGGTTGTTCAAGACAAGGAAAGAAAGAGCTTGGCATATTTGTTTTAAAAGTCACAATATATCTGCAGATTTTAAAATGAACATTTAAAAGGAATTCAGACAAAATTGTGATTGTTAGGTGTTTGATACATCTTCTGATTAGTCTTTGTTGGAATTATCTATGCTGAAGAATAATTATCTATACACAATCCCCTGTATTAGCATTATAACCTAATCACATCTCTATAGCTTTCTGTATGACTTTTTAAATTAGTTCTGTAATATTCTCAGTGTAAAAAAACACTAACCTGAAGTGATTAGTCATTCATCATTTCCCCTGTCCCTGATTCAAAAGGAAAGAGATGAGCTAATCAAATCCATACCACTACACAGTCTTTTCCAGTAGATAGAAGTACCAGAAGCTGCTTTTAGGGGGCAGAAAATCATTTCATCTCTTTCCCCAAATGACTGCACAAAGTTTGATGTGGAGTTCTTACAATATCTTCCTTGAAACCACTCTGGGTTTATTTGCATCAGAGAATTCTTGTAATTGTGTGTAAGACAATGTGTTGTTGTGTGTCAGACTTATGTAAGAAAAAGGAGAAATATAGTCCTTTTATGTCCAGCACTATCTTATTGACAGAAAATTTTTAACTAGATTAATAAATATTAAACAGCAAAACACAATTCCAATCAAACCATACTTATGAAAGCACCATATTTAGAAGTTATAACTTGCAGCTAACTATTATGGTTTACAGTCTGGAGTGAGATTAACTGGCACTGTCTTATAAATCTTAAATGCATAAAGGCTAAACAGCTTGTTTTGAATCTTGAGACAGAAAAAAGGAGGTTGCATATAAGGTGTATTGTTTAATATTCTTAATTTAATGTACAATTTTATACATATATATATAAAATACATAAAAATTATAACAGAAGTGTAAAAAAAGTATAACAAAAAGTGAACAAAAATGTAACTATGCTATATGGCCTTATGAGAATACTTCATCTTATTATGATTTCTGTAGATTATGACAATATAGTTTTATGTTAAGCATTATTTAAAGGCTTAAATAAATGCACAAGTGGCCACTATTAGAAGATCAACAACCCTATGAGGAATGGCTGAGGGAACTGGTGGTGTTTAGCTTGGAGAAAAGGAGACTCAGGGATGACCTTGTCACTGTTTACAGCTCCTTGAAAGGTGGTTGTAGTCAGGTAAGGGTTGGTGTCTTTCTCCAGGCAGCAACTGGCAGAATGAGAGGACACAGTCTCAAGCTGCGTCCAGGGAAATATAAGTTGGATATTAGGAAAATGTTTTTCATGGAGGTGGTGGACTGCTAAGTGGTGGAGTGCTAACACATCCCTGGATGTGTTTAAAAAAAGACTGGATGTGGCACTTGGTGCCATGGTCTGGTTGAGGTGTCAGGGCATGGGTTGGACTTGATGACCTTGGAGGTCTCTTCCAACCCAGTGATTCTGTGCTTCTGTAAAGATAATATTGTTAAAAATATAGGTGTCACTATTTAATTTAGTAGTGCATATGTCACCAATGCACTCAGTTAAACACACCTTTTCATGTTAATTACTGTACATAGCTAGAGAAAGCCCCTAACTTGAACAGTTTGAATCAATTGAAATGAAGAAAAAACATATTTTTAATACATGGAGCTGGGGCACAGGTATTCTTAAACACTTTGCTGTCAGCAAATAGTCATTAGGTGAAAGGGAAACTCACTTGGACATTCTGAGTCCTAATGAAGTATCCTAAATTCAGTGACAGTCCTTCTCTGCTAATGCCCATCCTATTTTGTTATCCCCTATTTATCTTATTTTTTCCCACTCTGTACTTTTTTTCCCAGCCAGATTATATAATGGTCAAAGATTAATAATAATGATCAAACCAGAAGTGCCAGAGGATAGAACTTGCTTTAGCAAGCTGATGATGTCTGGTGCTATTATCAATTTATTTACTTAAAATTGCAGATCTAGCAGCAGAAAACTAAGAGGGAACTTATATCTCCCTGAGTCATCCTCAAAAGATGTAACAACAAGCCCATAGCAGCAAGCTGACTCCTGTTACACAGAGGCTGGAGTGCTCTTGCTCAGCATTGTCATGACCCCAGTGCTCTGCAGGTTTGTATTTTGTGAGATTCCTTCCAGTGATCTGCTCTATCTCCCATCTTGCAGTCTCTCAGACATGTACTGGAAAGGTAACCTTGGACACCAGAACCAAGGCAGATTTAAAGCACCACCACAAGCCTTTCACAGTCCTACACAGCTCAATAGCAGCCTTTTGACACTGGATTTGCTAGGACTCAGTATGGTCAGGCAGAATATCTAGCTAGGTAATAAAAACCACGATTTTCTACAAAATCTTGAAAAAAAATTGGCTTTCTATCAGTTTTGAGCTTATCTTTTGGACAACACATCAATACTGTTTGCAAGCTGTGCTCCATGGCCATTAAAGTTGGTCAATTGGCTGCTGATACATTGACTAGGGTGTTTTTTTCATTATTTTTCTCCTCTTTAATCACATGGATCTAGGAAATTAGGATTTATAAAAGAAATTAGTCACTGAATATGCACTGTAAAAACATGAAGGTGGGATAGACAGAGAAAAATCTTACTGAGACAAACAACAATTTTATGCTTGTATGGCCAGCAGGTGTAATTCAAGTGGAGCTGAAACATGAAGAATATTTTTATGCTAAATTTAGGCAATAAGGACCTTATTTCCTATCTACGTTTTATCCAAATACTCTGTTCCACACAAATGGTCACAGTTCTAGCAGATCCACACAAGGTTTCCTGTAATTAAAACACCTCTTTTTTTCTCTCTTATCTGCACATCAATTGTCATTTCAAGTAGTGACATTTGGCATTTTTGGAAGGTAGAGCCTACAGCATGTAAATTTTTTACTGTAATTTAGATATTCAATTAGTATAAGCACATGTATTAAGAAGTACAGGGCAAAACAATTCTTGGGGAGAACAGAAGAGAAAAGGTAAGCAGTGAGTATGTTATGACTGATAGGAAAATAAAAAATATCCATCTTTTAATTGTGTTAACAGAAGCTAACTCTGTGACTTTATTTTATAATAATATATATATATATATATATATATATATATTTAAATGCTTTACCATTTTAAGTGACATGAGAGAGTAAGGGGAAAACAGCACACGTTGAAATATTTGAGCAGGAATAGGTAATAGGAATAAGGTATCTCCAGAATTTAATAGAAGCAGATATAATTTTTCAAACAAATATTTTTAAGACATATACAGACTTTTCTTTATATATGTTTGTATATGTGTACATATATGATGTACTCTGTGACCTCCCTGCTTTTCACAGAGAAAAATCTGGGAATTTGATGCATTACAAATCCTAATATCATCCACCCACCACACACTAATTTATCACAACATTTTTCCTAAAAATGGCTGCCTTCCAAAAATTCGAAGCTATGGGCTACATTCTGCCTGTGTATTTCAGTTTCCTTTAAGATGGGCTTCAAGGCAAGCACAGCCTGGGACTCACTCAGATCCTAGCAATTAGCAGGATGTGGGGGATCACTTGCTATCATGGAGCGTGACAGAACCTTAAAGAAAGGACAGTAGAAACTAGACACCTGATTTCTTCAGAGGAAATTTCCAAATTCTGACCCTAGTTACAGGAGCTTGATGGGAAAACAGAAATTTCAGGCTCTGTTGTACAAAAATAGTATGGTAAGCCTGCTTGGAGGAGTTATGCCCTTATGACAGGTAAAAGAAAGGATCACCCTTGTGCACCAAGGGCAAAACAAAGTAGGAAAGTACAGAGCACAATGTGCTCTGGTGGAGCTGCTTTTGCTGCCTCCATTACCCACGCTCTGCTTGAGAGAAAGGGGGATTCCTGCTGTGGCACTGCTGGCAATGCCCTGGCCATGGAGCTGGAGCACATCTGGGCACCCATGCAACAGCCTTCACCCAGCAGCCTCTGCAGCAGCTTGTCCTGACAGCCCCACACCCCCAGTCCCTTCTATATATCTCTGATAACTTCAGCATGATAAGATCAGCTTGCAAGGTTTACTGTCAGTGTGCAGGGAAAGATCCCTCACTTACACCATTCCACAGACAAGGATCATCTCTTGTTAGGACAAGAGAAAATGACCTTAAGTTGTGCCAGGGGAGGTTTAGATTGGATATAATGGAAAATCCTTTGTGGAAAAGGCTGTCAAGCATTGGAACAAGCTTCCCAGAGACCTGGCAGAGTCATCTAAAAGATGTGTAGAGGTGGCACTTAGGGACATGGCTTAGTGGTGGACTTGGCAGTGCTGCACTGACAGCTGGACTCCATGATCTTAAGTCTCTTCCAACATAAGTTGTTCAATAACTCTGTGATTCCTTGATTTTATATTTTTTACAACAAGGTTACATTCACACAACTCTGTAAATAGTTAATCATAATTTTTATGATAAAAATATCTTTGCCTGAAGTTATCAGTAGCTGCATGAACAGTGACAATAACAGATACAAGAGAAATTGTATAAGTACTAGGGTATACCTGGTAAAACAATTGTTTTACATGTATCTTACTTTTCAAAATTGTCCATCTCTGGATTGAGACCGCAGCAAGAACTGAGCAACAATTGTGTAATTCTTACACAAATGCACCTTCCTCAGGAGGAGCTGGGAAAATCTCCTGATTAGAGATTTTTGAAACTAAATTGAATGCTTCATCTAAGAGTGATAGGAGAAACCCTAGGTGGAAAAAACACACAGTAACACATCACTTTAACCTTTCTTTCCTAGAGTATGACTCAATTGAATTAAAACTATCCTAGAGTTTCACAAATCTATTTCCTAAAGGAATATATTTGATGGTCCTCAACAAGTTTGTTCCTAGGCCACATAAACACAGAAGAAATTTTATTTTGGTTTTGCAGTAGTACTGCAAAATCATAGCCTTGTTTTTTTCAAAAGGACGTGTTTTATGTATATTTATGCTTATATGATGAATACAAATATCTGATGCCCATACACCAAGCAACCATCTGTGTAAAAGTTAGTGTCAGTCAATACAATATGAATCTTTCACTAAATCAATTTCAAAAAGTGATAAAAGAGTTG
Source organism: Muscicapa striata striata (assembly GCA_030060385.1). Classification (NCBI taxonomy): domain Eukaryota; kingdom Metazoa; phylum Chordata; class Aves; order Passeriformes; family Muscicapidae; genus Muscicapa; species Muscicapa striata. The sequence goes on along the minus strand of JAREIS010000301.1, from coordinate 1,310,873 downwards.
TAGTACCTGGTAATCATTATGTAACCTCTCCAGGTAAGAAATTAGTGGAGGTTTTCATACAGAGCCAATTTCTTATTCTTACTTCCACCTGTCCCATCCCCTAGACAATCTGATCTCAGTACAGGTCCAAGGTGTTTAGCTCGCTTTAAATCCTCTCTCTGGATCACAAGTACCAAGGGCTGCATCCACATCAGTAAGACAGTGTCAAGATAGAGGCTAAAGCACTGTCCTGTGGTTTTTCACTAACAGAGAGCATTCTCTTATTTTAAGGCCAGAGAGCAGGCTATGGACTTCTTAATTTACCAGTCACAATGAAGTGTTGGATACTGCAATAACAATGACACTTCATGATTTTAACACCTCTTGGCACCATGTGCATTCTGCTTTTTAGTGTTAACACATGGTGGAATATCAGCCTTTAGCATGAAGAAATTGTGCCTCCAGTGACACATGTGGCTGTGTATGTGACTGCAATAGGTATGTACTGGGAGAAATGCTTATGTAAAACAAGCAAGCATGTGCACCTTTTAATGGAAAATCTATCACCCTTAAATTGTATCTCCAGAGGGCTATTTAAAATGGGTTTTAGCAGCACAAAGCTGCAAAATTATGCCCAGTAATTCTTAGTACTCTGTGGTTGGAAAATTGTCCTCCTAATCTCATATTCCTGAGAAGCATAAAGGAAAATAAGGTTCTTGATATTAGTTCCTGGACTCTGAAGAAATGCCATTGCAATTCTGTCACTATACTCCCAAGACATATTCATCAGCATTGGACTTTTAATTGTTGCAAACCAATACAGAATTCAGTTAATTGCAACTTTTAAAACCTCTCTTTCTGTATAAAAGTAGGTTTAAATATTGCCCCAATATGTTTCCCTTAGAGAGGTTAACATTGCTGGGTATGAGGCCTGGGATGTTTGTAGTCCTTATTTCGCACTGTAAGTTTTACTCGAGATCAAAGGACTTAGATATCACAACAGACACAGGCTGTGCAACATTCGCTGCTACCTTTGCATGTCCTTACCAATTTATGTCCCTGCCTGTAACACTCATGGAGCCCTGCTTGCCACTGTGTTCCTGGGCCAGGATTATAAATATAAATAGGCAGGCACTTGCACACTGATGCTGTGCCAGCCTAGCTGGGGAGGATCAAGTGGCAGACACCAGTGATGAGAACTGGACACCCAGGCCAACAAAACTTCCAAATGTCCAACGTTGCCTAAAGTGCCCGTGGCCTCACACAAAGCCTTCCAGTTTCTAACACCAATATAACACAAAATTTGAAAGATGAGATTTGTTTACTGATGGTAAAGAATGGAAAAGAGGACATTCTCCAAACACTTTTCTTCTAGCTGTATCTTGATTGCCCTTGCATTCTATGGTCTCAGGTTTAGGATGGGTGCAATTCTGAACTTCAGGCAAAGCCAAAGGAGAGAATGAGACATGAGCAGGATTTTGTCCTGGGTTCTCTGATGCTCCCACTGAGGCTAGAATTTCTCAGCTCTGTGGGGGTTTCATTTCAATCCACATCCACATTTGTGCTGGAATTAGTCTGGTTGAGGCAGGGGAATGCTTTTTCAGTTGCATTTCACCACTGATGAATACAAAACCCGATCTGATTAATAACCAGTGTGTTGCAAGCCCCAATCGACTTAGGAATAAATGATTAGCCAATGGATCTTGCTGTCAAAAGAAATGATTGAGGACACAAACTGAATAAGATTAAATTTGACACCAGAATTTTAAATAACGAAAGCAGAAAAGTACCATATCCTGAGAACAACCCAATCACTGACTGAGAGAGTCAGGAACAAATTTCCCCATTAAGCAAGTTCATCAACAAATGAATGTTTTGATTATATTTCACCATGTTGTTTCTTACTCATTTTGTGCCATTCAATTCCAAGGAGAGGGAGAGTAGTTAGAAGGAAGAAGCCAGCAGACTTTGGTCTCTCATGGAAACTGCTAGGAAAAACTTGCTCAGATTCTCTCAGTATAAAGGGAAAGAGCAGTCCTGAGAAAAGGGGCCTGACCCTATGTGCTCAGAGGCAACAGAGTTAGCTTTGGGTCAGGCACACCTTATGAAGGGACAATGGCATCAGGGAGAAGGATGCACCAGGGGCAGGTTTTATTGGGCACTTTAGACATTGGTCCAAACTTGGACTAAACTTTCAAACCTGCCCAGAGGACAGCTCTAGCCTAACCACAGAAAGAAAGCCACTACCTAGGCCAGCTGTGAGATGGGCTTATTCATTAATTCCTAATGGCAATTTCTGGGATTTTTAACAATGTAATTTTGATAATCCTAATTCAGGTGCACCTGCAGAGATTTGTTGCTTAACAGTTCTGAAACTTTTCTGCATGTAACAGGTGTAAAAAAATAATACTCAGAAAACCAGTTGCGGGTTTTTTTGGGTTTTTTTGGTGGTTTTTTTGTTTGTTTGTTTTTGGGGTTTTTTTGTTTTTTTGGGGTTTTTTTTGTTACATCAGCCTTTCTCTAATTTCAGAAAATGTTATATGAAAGACCAGGACAATTTATAATAGAGTATTGTATTGGAAATTAGCCTAATCATGGTATTGGGTCTGGTTTTTGCAAATGTTGGACCAAATACTTATAGCCAAATGTTTTACATTAGCATTAATTAACAACCCATTCAAAGAGTTGTGTCATACACAGAAATCACTTGCCTCCATGAATGATCATAAAGTGTTAAAAAAAAATTAATACTTAAATCCTGGAAGTAAATCCTAGAATTGCATCCCCAAAAGAGAATTCTCTTTTGCAGATTGCATGCCAAGCTTTTTCTGAGTTATTATCACAGATGGTGAAAAATTCCCATGGCCTTATCCTCATGTTCTTTTTCTTTCCAAATGGAGTCCTTTGTGAAATACCAGCGTGATTGCATATGTTTCAACTCGGACTGTCCACTTAAACGTATGCTGCACTTCAGTGGTGTGGTCTCTGGAAGGGAGTGCTAGGCTCTGTTACAGGAGGCTTAGAACAATTTATTTTCACCCCAAGGCCACAGAAACCCTGCCTAGCTTTATCTCTGCTAGACTATACCCTAAACTGGAACAGTCAGAGCTGAGTCACAGTCTGTCATGCTGTTTTTAATCCAACAGAGATTCACAAAGGCAAGTCTAATTTCTCTCTGTCCTCTACACCCAGCTCCACGTATCCATCACTTCCCTCAGCTCTCCCCAGTGATTTTTCAGCCCCAGAGTGACAGATTTTCTCACAGATCTAGTGTAAAATGAGGCAGGGTTGACTCTGTGATCTCTTGGTCATTGGACTGATGGATAAACTCAGACAAGATGCTTCAACTCTATCTCCCTTACACATGTGCCTCTATACAACAGGGAAATGATAAAGGTGAGGTCCTCTATCCTGGTGAAAGAACTTCCATGGTAGTTCAGTAATTAGGATGAACCTATTCAATTGACAGGAAAATCAGATTTAAGGTCATTCAAGTGACCTTTCCTCTTAGACCTCAGATTTTCTTATGATTGTATCAACTGCTATATAGTTCCCATTTTTACTTGGTGTAGTAGGTATTCAGAATAAATTTGGAAAGTACATAGTATCAGACACCTACAAAAGAAATCAGGAGCTGCAAGTGTTCTTACGGTGGGTGTGAAATTTTGTATCTGCTACAAGTTTGGGGGTGAAGGTACCGCTCACATTTTGCAGCTGAGTAGCCAGCAGATTTTAGACGAGATGTAGGGGCAGCTGGGCAGCCTGGCTGCAGCTTTTCTGGTGTGCACACTGTTTGTCATCTGATAGGGACGAGCTGCCTTCCCAGCAGTGCTGCGCTCATCCTCCAGCCTCCTGCTGCTCCGTGGAGCTGGCTGCTGGGGCTGTGCACCGCCTGCATTCACAGCTCCTGGGTGACAGCCCATCACACCCTACAGGCTATTCACCTCAGCTCCCACTGGTGGAGCAGTATAGATCAGCTGGAGCATGCTGCTGGACTTGGCACTTAATGGGCTTTCTGGTGAGTAGTGATACAAGCCTTGTGTAGCTGGTACTGGTACACGGAGTACAAACCGCAATGAAATGGATCCGTTCCACAAGAAATACAATTTTATGCTTCCTAATTGAGTAATTAATTTAGTTTTGCCTACTATTTCACAAATGTCAGGGGATAAAGTTGAGAACAAGCGGTTGCTATACTTGCATCAGGAACTGAGGGCTAAAGAGTTGTGCAAAATTGGTAGTATGCAGAATTGATTTACAGATTAATGTTTAGATGGATTTGAATAGAGAGTTAATTTTACTTTTTCATTTACTGATTCAATTTGAATCCCCTCCCAACAGAATTAGAGCACAGATTTAAAGTCTTGTCTTTTTTGACTGATCTCTGTGAGTGTCCTTGTAAGTCCTTCTTTATTCTGACTTTGTACTCTTTTCCACGGGGAAATACATGTTGTCCTGTAACTCTAAACTAGTAAGAGACAAGCGTCAAGAAAGCTTGGATGCTTAAATTAAAATTGATTTGCACGGCTAAGATGACAGCTATTTCATACAGGTGTGGGCCACTCTATGGAAATTTTGAAAAATTAATAATCAAATTATTAATATTCTAAAATATTCTCAGTGTATTTAATCCAAATAATTCTAATTTTATCCTCTGAAAACAGTCTGGAATAAACTTTAGTTCAGTCATAGAAAAGAAACCAATATTTTTGCTTAATAAAGTGATAACAAAGTGATGTTTAGTGGAAGCGATGGCAAAATCACTTAGTGGAAAATGATAGTAAAAGATATGTTTAATATGAGCATGTACTCATTTTCTATACATTATTTTAATATTATGTGTATCTATGTGTTTAGAAAATTAGAGCTCTATACCAGAAAAGCCCAGATAAGAGGAGACAACATGTTGCTTGGTGTTACATCAGTTCCACACTACTGAGGAATCCATTTTATTTAGGGAGAATCCCCATGAAAGCAGTGAAGGCGGCCAATGAGATGCTTTACCCAAGTGGGAGACTCTGATCAGGTGTGTCTAAAATGTGCCATAGAAAAGACATGATTGCCCATTTTATGGCATGTTGGACTTCACACAGAGTCTGCTTCTGGCAAAGAACATTTCTAAGGAATCACACCCAATAAATGAATCCTCCAGGCTCTTGTTTTCAATGTTGTGTGCATTTCTTTGGTGTGAAAACTTCTTTGGAGGCTTCATGAGCTAAAAATTCTCTGAGGTGGTGTGCTGAGACTCTAGGCAAAGAACTGATAATGTTGTATCTCTTGGGCATCTGTACTCCCTCTCTTCTATATTCAAAAATCAATACATGATGATATAGTTTTAGAAGGCCCACTGTAAGCAAGTGGCTATTAAAATGACATTAATGGTGCCTTAGGCAAATTGGTATTTGCTAAGAATATGGATAGTATTATTAGCATGACATATGTCTGTCATCTAAGTATACTCATCATATATCTAAGGCAGAAGGTGCCTACTTCATAAGGCAGTTCTCTGGTGAAATATATAGAGAGTTAAACTAAATAATTGCTGAACCCACTGCAATTGGGAGAAGCTACTTGGTCCCTACAGCTTCCATGTAATCCTGTGACTGAAGGAAAAGCTGCAGTTAGCTGAGGGGGCCTACTGAACAAAAGGTGCTGAGGGTGCCCTCATCACACAAATGAAAACATGGGACAGCATCACACCTGCCGTGTGATGAAGTGCCCAATATATGTGTGTCAGTGGCTCCACAGGCTGTGTTCTGTGTGTTTGGAAACTAAATCTTTCTTCCTCCTATTGACTTCTTGCCCTCTGGTACATTGAGTTGGCTGCTTGAGATGCTTTCACTAAGTACAAAGTCAATTGACTGTAAGTAGTGATGAAGAAAATGTTGTGTGATTAATATTACAGTTCAAGCTCCTCTGATCAGTCACAGAAAGAGCAGTCAAATAAACTCAACTTCATTTGAGAGAATCACACACTGTTAATGGTGGAGAGTCTGCTTGGAGCCCAAAGGGGAAAAACAAGCCACTTGAGGCAAATCTCTCTTCTTTTACACAGAACAAACTAGTTGAGCAGTGTTAAAAGCTGCTTATTGATTTGTGCCCAGTCTGAAAGCCATGCAGTGATGTAAATGAAAATGTGTCAAGAGTCAATATTGATTTTTTTTCTTTTTCTTCTTTTCTTTTTTTTTGAAGCAAGGCCAGCCCACTTGGGAAATGCTGTTAGCTATACCACTAGGCTTGTCAGTAAGTGAAGTAAGATCCTTTTCCACAAGACTACATATGTCCAGACATCAAATTTACTTCTTTTACTGAGGTAATATGGACAGCATGTTGAGAGCAGCTATGTTACCAAAACTTGGGGGTTTTTTTGAGAAAATTGTTAGGTGAAGAAAAAGAAATGGCAGAGAAGAAATCAAATCTTAGAGAAGATAGATTTACTGGGCTGAGCTTGCAGTCTGGTACTTGCACAGTAGACCAATTTTTTTTTTTCTAAATCTTTTCTTGCAATAGATTTGTGTAGCAATATAAGATATACTCAGTGAGATCCAAGGACAAGGAAAGAGTAGAAAGGAAATCCTGCTGCCCCTGGAGGGGTGTGGATTCAGCTGGAGAAACCTGACAAGAGTTTCCCTTCAGAAGGAGGGTGTTTGCAGATAGGAGACTGCCAAGAGTCTCTCTTTCAAGCGAAGGCTTGCAGAAGAAAAATGGGTGATCCCTGAAGGATAATCCAAATTCATTATTTGTTGACTTCACACCATGCTTAGTGAGGAACATACAAAGCAGTTTAAGAAAATACAGCCAACAGTTGCCTGTTTTCTCCCCTGAAGAATCAGATGTAAACTGTAACAACTGCTGTGCTCAAAATCAATGTTGTAGCTTTTTTTATTAGATTTGAAACTGCAACCAGGCTCTTTTAAGTAAAATTTCTACCTTGTAAACTCTTAGCAAGTAATATTCTTCCAGGTCTTTGACAAAAGCTCCTTCTCTGTAGCCAAGATAATCTTTTTTTCAATCTGTGCCACAGAATCTGGCAACTAATTGCTTACACCTCAATTAGAGGTGACAAGAGGATGTGGCAGACAGCCCATTGCAGCTCTGATCTTCTAAGAATGAACAGCTATCCACAAGGGAGGGTCATATTTAGTGTGGAGTCAAGCTTGTGATTTTTTTTTTTTTTACTTTATTGGCACTTTTAAGGGTTTTGGATATTTCCACAGCTCCTAGCTTTTCTTCCTGGACAGGAGAAACATGTTTCCTTTATGGCAGTGGCTCTCTTCTCTTCATTCATCTGTCTCTGCTTTCCTCTTTCCATGAAAGATAAACATTTCTCCTGTCTCTATATCTACCCACAAGAAATCACCAACTCAACTATAGTCTTCCTGGGGTGACAAAAGAGCTATTTCAAACTAAAAATAAATAAACAGAGAAATTAAATTCTAAGTTGGAGAAGAAACCAGACTAAGTATCACAGTGGCAAAATGGCAGCCTTCCAGCTACTGGCAGAAAAAGTGCCCCAAACTAACTGGTGGCAAATCAAAAGTGCAACTCCAAATATATTAAGTATGTGGAAATGTTCCTATCAATTTCATGTTGCTGAGGATCAGATGATTAAAATAGAAGTTCATTTTTAAGACGCCAGCAAATTGAATTTGGGTTTCTATTAAAGGGCTGCAACTGTTATAAATGTTATAAATGGATGACTGGGCTGATTAACTGAAAATTGTTCAGTGAGAGATGTACACATGGCTCATACTTCATTTTTCATCATCTCAGACAGGTTTTTGATCCTTTTATTTGCTTTTTTTTTTTTTTTTTTAACATTTTTTTTAACATTTTGTTGCCAAACAGAATGATAACCATAATGCAGTAATTTTTTGTTTGTTTTTTTAAGAAACACAAGGGTAATAACATCCTCTACATAAACTAGATGTAATTTGTCACAAATCTGGAAAATAAGGCAATGTTGTTGTCCATGCATTCTGCCTGCTTTGTCAGGCAGCTTGCTTTCAATTTTGTGTTCTAACCATTCAGATTTATTATTATTAAAGTTCAGGCAGAGGGAGACAGAAGAAGACATAAAACTATTCCACTGCTCTGCTATGTTCTGTACATAATGTGCAGAGATAGTCACTCAGTGGAATTCCATAATAGAAGAAACTAACAAGAAATATGAAAAGCAAAAGACTTACAAAATTGATGCATTTTATTAATCTGTTTTAAAAATGTACAAATGGGAGTGATCTGGTGTTAACTATTTTCTAAACATTTTACTTGTGTCACAATAATGTTCTCTGTGAAAATGTTGGGGCTTTTTTTTGTCGACACCACAATTTCCAATGCTGTCTCATACTTTTCTATTCTGGGCACAACTGAATAGGAGTGTCTTCAGGCAACTTTGGAAACACCTACTTCTGTAAATCTTAAGAATTAAACGTGAGGGGGGCTGTAAGTTAGACCCTCTTAGGTGCTCTGGCATTTGGAAGATAGGTACTGACAAGCAGAGGATTTAGAGATCATTTCCTGGAGCCTGGTGAAGTGCTCCACCTTGGAATTTTGCAGGAACCACCTGAACGAATAAAGGATTAAATGAATGGGAAAGAAGCATCTGCCTGTGGCTAGACAAACATTTTCTTTCTCTTGACATCTTTGACTGTAAACCCTGCCTTAAAAACTGGTGCCAAGCCTTCTTTCTGTTTTTTTGAAAGAATCAGACACAACATTATTTCATATTTTTCCTTGATTTATTTCATTCATTCATTCACCCAGTATGAATAGAGTCTTGTGATTAATTGTTTGTTCTGGAGCAAGGACTTGAATCTTGATAACCTCTCTGAGTGACCTACTTGTTGGCAGTAATTAACCACAGCCTTAGACATGTTCTGAGGGCACCTCTCTGAACCAGCATGACTAGAAAAATGGGTAGAGAGTTGCCTTGTTTGAGAATTCAGCTTTAGGAGCTGGGGATATTTGATTTGTGCTAGGACTCACCTGAGCTGCCACCAATTTATTTAAACCTGCCCAAAGACAAGCACTGTCGCAGTTCTGCCATCTCCTCCAGCCCATGGGAAGAGAAGCCAGTCTAACATCAGTACAGCCTAAAGTCAAAAGTTGTAGCTGAGTTCTGCCTGAGCTTTCTGAGATGCTATTTGGCTTTTTGGGGTAGATCTCTTTTCCTGGGAGTCCTGCTGGTTCACCTAACCAGTCACCTGGAAGGTGAGGGCTCACATGCTTCACCTGCAGGACAGAGGGAGGAACTCTGAGCAGTCGCTGGTTTAAACAAGTAGTCTTTGAAGCAATGAGCAGAAAGCAGTCTTCTTTCCCAGCTGAGTGCCCTAATTTCTGCCCTATGGTCATGCTCTGTCCTGCTTTCTGGTCCAAGGAATCCTTAATTATTTAATATAAAACAAAAGAGTGTTCTCAGCAGCAGCACAAAGTGCTCTGTCCATCTCTGTCTCTGGCATATGCATGTGAATACATAAAGACTCCAGCATACAGATGAAGAGGTTGCAATTCTCTTGGGAGGTGAGATATGTGAGTTTGAATCCTCTTAGGCTGGAGGGCAAGGGAGGATTAATTTTGTTTTGTTCATGGCCTTATACTAGAGGAGGATTTCAATTGGGGTCTTGAAGGAGGGTTAGTAGAGTGACCTTGGGAATGTCTGTGTCTGGTAGTATTTTGTTAAATGCTAAATTGTTTAACAGGAGAGAGGATGATAAGTAGGGCGAAAGAGGCAAATCAATATATCTCAAAACTGTATTGGTTAAATTAATCATTTAAATGATCCCATCCAGGGGCTTTATAAGATGCACACTTTTATGTCTAAGCCACATGTCTTTTTTACAGATTAAATGCTTTGAAGTCAGTATAAGGATATGTTCCATTTCTCAGCACAGGACACAGAGGGTAGATATGATAATAGTTTATCTGTTTTTTATTTTTGGATTAATCTTTTCAAAATATCTTCAATATGAAAAGAAAAAGAGGAAATAATAGTATGGATTAAATAGCAGCTGTCAATTTTCTCTGAGAAGTCTCTGTAACAAACAATATAAATAAATCTGTTGTTTAATGTTTTTTGTTTGTTTGTTTCTTCAGGTGATACATCCAGGGGTAAATTCAGAGGGTAAAAGAAGAGTCTTTGCATGTGTTTCAGAAAATAACATAATATATTAACTCATGTTTTGGAGAAAAGAGAAAAAGGGGTAAAAACATTACTCATTTTCATCTCTCTAACCCAACATTTTAGCCTTCTTTAACACTTTCAAGGAGATGCTTCTGTCCCCTCAAATTCAACACAAACTCCTTAGTCATGTACCTGGAAGAGGGAAGAGTCTGAGTCCCATTGCTTCAGGAGTGGGACAGAGTGGGGAGAGGAAAGTCTTGTGTCTGGTTTAGAATAACAGGAGACAGACACATGGGAGCAAATATGTGAATAGGAATATAGATCACACATTCAAAGGCCTTTAGAAATCCAACCCTCCTTCCTTTCTCCTCTACCCACCCCATGAAATTCTCCTGGCTTTGCTCCCATCTATCTCCCTCTTTGTTCAGTGGCACAGAAGTGTGTGACCCTGAAAGGTATCAGCTGACATTTCCTTTCCTGCCTAACTCAGATCAGGAGAAGGAACAGTTTAAAAAGTAATGGTTATGAACTGGATTTTTAATGTAAGCTCAGTACTTTTTGTGAGTGTTCATGACAAAAGAATTTAATCTGCCTGATTACTTAGAAACAAGAGCAAATAAATGTAGGCTGAAAACAAGTTAAAATGTGATTTCTAATTTATTGTAGTGCTTAGGAGCATATTTTAACTCAATTTGCCACACTCTCCATGATTACTGTAGACTTGTCAGTGAGAAAAACTCTCTGCAGTGAAATATCTGGAACCTTGCCCTTAAATAAAACAGTATTTTTTATGTCTTCTAATCAAGAATATTGTTTACAGGGCAGATAACTGTTAAGTCTTCTTTCCATTATTGACTACATGATTTGTTTCGTTTTGCAACTGCATTTAGATATGCTAAAATCTCTTGACTGTTTCTCATCTTCTCAGTGCCTTGTTCCAATACGTGGTTGCAGCTCAGTTATAGCAGAAGAGCTGAGTATGGAGCTCAAGCTACTGGTCACTCATTCCAGATAGCTGTGGCAGTTGTTTTTGCTGTTTGTTTTCTGCTCTGTAACAGAGCATCTAAACATGCTTAGGGAATAGTGCATTATTGGATGCAGGTACAAAGACTTCATCAGCATAATGGAACAATTAACTCAACCATTCTGCTGCTCTTGATCTGCAGAATTTTGCTTTAAGATTAGAGTGATAAGGTGAAGATTAACACCTCTGGGTCAGTGGGGCTGATGAGACATGATTTATTAATCCTCAAAGAAAACCTTAATTGGACACTGGAGTACTCTCCTCTTCATTGTTAAACTCTGCCAATTCCCTGGATAGTTAGGGGAGATGGTGAGGATGATAGACTTATTGTAATTACATGAACCAAAACTAAAGTAATGATTTTTTCCCCTGGGAACACCATGTGTTATTTTTTCCAAATAAATCAGTGCTGATATTTATGAACACCTGAGAAACATCCCCTACACATAGTCATTGACTACCCAAACATAACTTATAAAAGGAAGCTGCAGAACAGGATCCATAAGAATCCTTTGATTTAGAGGAACTGTCTTAAATCCTAGCCTTCAGAGCAAAGAGAATTTACTGTGCAAGCTGGTTAATGATCAGGTTGATTTATCCTTTTTTTTTTTTACCTACCATTACTCATTCTTTCATCATGTTCTTTCCATTAAGAGGCACTGATTTATAGGAGGAAGCACTCCTCTAAGGAGTTTGAGGTGGGTTTTGAAGCTAAGTCTCCGAAATAACTTTTTTTTTCAAAGAAATGTCTTTTTGCAGGCAGTATGATAAATAGGTTCATTATAATGCAGCATGCAGCTAAAGACAGGAGAAAAGTCCATAGGCATACAATTCTAGCTGCTGTACCTCAGGCTCAGGAAACTGAGCTTTGTGACTTGAGGATTCATTAAGACGCTTGATGCAGTGCAACCCTGATGAAATAAGTTAGCAGGCTCATTAGGGGGTTGGAGCAATCATTTGGAAAAAAAGCCTCCTTTGCTACATTTGTTTACTGTGTCACAGGAAGCATGTCCTCAGTCAACTGGGATAATCACTGTCATAGTTTTACATAGTTACAAAGCAAGCTAATAAGCCAGATTGTCGAATTATGTCAATCATGTCTAAACATCAACAAACAAATTGCTCTATGCAGATGGGAAATTTGTGAGAAAGCTTAAATATTCAGATCCATGGGAACAGTGCACACTGCGAGGTCATGGTTTAAGACCAATATCTGGAGGAAAGTGACTTTCCAAAATGTGTCTGTGAAGCAAGATTTCTGTCTCTATGAAATTGTTTGGTGAGTCTTTTGACATTTAGGGCAATGACTGAGGAGATACTCATTAAGCATTGCATCCTGCTTTTCCAACCCCGACACTGTACTCACCACATTATCACACTGATATATTAGTTGTCTTCCTCTTGCCTCTGCTGAAGTCCTTAGGTTTTATTGCAGCTTCACACCCAGACTGACTTCCCAAGGCTCTAGCCAAAGCAGAGATGAGAGCTGAAGAGTCAGAAGTTTTTCTGCTCTAAAAGAGGAAAATTTTATGTATTCCTATTCATCCTCATTGGAGTTTGGAGTCAGCTTTTAGCCCAGCAATCCTGATGTCAGCTGAGTGTCAAGTGCTTTTGGCACTTGTCATCTTTGCACAGACACCACTCTAGGGGGGAAAGGCCCCATTTGTGGCTGGTAGCTGCTGAGTGCTTGTGTGATTTCACCCCTGCCCAGGGTAATACTTAAGGGACAAAAGAATGAGGAGTTTAAAAAAGCTATAAAGCTTTCAAAGTGGTTAAATAGACTGAAGATTGCACCAAAAAAAAATAAGATAAAAAGTAAGAAATTAATCTGTAGAAAGAGCAAAATATCTATTAAATTGATCAATAGGTCTTTTATAGTGGCAAATATGATTTAGTTAAAGAAAACAGAGAGAGTGCAAGAAGAATGTAATGAGTTTTCCAGTTCTCCTAAAAGCAAGGATGGAGAAGAGCAGTTATTGACTGGCAGGTGTGTTCTTCAGAGAGGAAAATCACATTCTGGAGGGTGGGTGTGGGAGCTGCACTGAACTTACAGGATGTCTGCACTGCAGTGTCCCTCAGGAGCATGGCCTTCAACTCACAGCAGAGAGAGGTCACCTGGTTAGGAACACTGGAACATAACACACCAAAGCCAGTTTCTGTCCTTCCTCCTATTTAGAAGGAAATAGCAAGAAGGAGATACACATTGATTCTCCAGCAACTTTAACTGTACTTTGGCAACGTGAAGAATAATGATAGGAAAATATAATGTACATTGTAGACAGGGACATCTGTCCAGAGTCCCAGGTAATGTGACCTCTCTGTTATTGTACATACCAATGTAAGACACTCTTTCCATTAGCTGAGTCCCAAAGGGTTTGATAGTGGTTCTGCCCAAGACATAAATTTGATTTTTCAGTCTCAACAAAATGTAGACTTGTTTGTTTGGGGTTTCTTTACTAATATAATGTGTCTTTATCCAAAATATTTGATCTGGTACTGAACCCCATCATTTTTATGGTTATTCCACATTGATGAATGATTGGCTCAAAATTGACCTGTTTTTCCAAAGGCTCACTCAGGGACATTTTACCTGCATTGCTGTTGTATGTCATATGGTATTGACTTCCTCTGATCTATGGTCGTTATCATTTGGGATTCCTTTATTCATCCTTCATAATACAGAGTGCTTAGTTCACATTACATTCTTTCCTTACTAACCTCTTTTTGAAATACAGTCATAATCTACCCAAAGTCCAGGAATTTGGAGGCTTAGGCTTTTATAATAGCTTTTCCCTGTAGCATCAAAGATTTAACTCCAGTATCATTAGTTATACTATTGTAACTTCCCAAGAGTTTAAATGTCAGTCTGAATCAAGGTGCCCCATAGAATGCCCCTCCTCCTAATTCTGAATGTTCATGGCCAATTGCAGGTAACTAGTCAACAACAATTCTCTGAAAGCTGGGTGAGAGAAAAGCCAGAAGCAATAAATTAAACTATTAATATAATACACAGAAGGAATGGGGTTGAAAAAACTCAGCTGTATCATGCCCCATATGGCTGGAGTGCTGATGTTATTGGTTTAAAACTTCACCAACCCTCTTGGCTCTTTAGCACCCATAAATGTTATGTTGGAGCCTGATTCTCAAAGAGAGGGAACCAGGGAAAACTTAATCTGCCATTATGAAGAGAGGTGATGATATCTTCTTTTCTCAGTGTGAAGCAGCCTTGGCTGAGCAGGAATTTAGGAGGCCCATGGGGTCTGTATGTGCTAGCAGGCACAGAGGTTCATTTTAACTTCTTCTGGCCTTTTGGGAGAGAATAAATACATAGAGCATCTTTCTTTCCTCATAGCTTCATAATAAACTTCCAGAGGAACAAGAGCTTGACAAACCTCTCTGTAAGATTTTAATTAAAATAGATCTTCTATTTAAAAAGTCAATTCCATTTCAAAAAAAAGAAACCTTCTCAGTTCCGCTTGAATCTCAGCCCCCTAAAAGACAAGCATCAGTAAGCTGTTGAATCTTGTGAAAAAAACATACACAACCCAACTGATTGATTTTAAAATGCAATCAATTAGAAATCACAGCTGACTTATTTGATTGGAACTTAATTTGGTCTGGAATGGGTTTGTGTCCTTGCCTACTATTAATTAGCAGTAATAATGGTATTGTTCTTCTATGGGAATTTGAAACAGATCTGCCTTCCTATAAGGCAGATGGTTGGTACAGCTCAAAGCACTGAGTCACAGCAGAGGTCTCAGCTCCATTACTCCTGTTAGCTGGCAAGGGAAGGCTTTGGTGGAAGAAAATGGTTATCCTGAACAAAGGAAGAAGTTTTCAGTGGAGCAAGTTTGTCTTTTCAAGGTTGCAACCTGAGAGATATTTACAAGCAGGAGAGGCTGCAGCATTCTCACAGCATTGCAGCTTTCAGGGCTTGGATGCTGGGGCACTGCAGGGAAATGTGTAGGAATGCAGCAAGATAATGGCTGGAGCCTGCTCTAGAGTTCCAGGTGTTGAGCTGGTGTCAAACATCTGATCCACATTTCTATCTAAAGTATTAAGCCAGACCTTCCTTGGCCAAAAGCAAACTCAATTGCATTATCCTCTGTTTGTTCAAGGGATAAGCCCAGCTGCTGGTCTTGTTGTGTAACATTTATATCTTTACAGAGGATGCAATAACAGATACAGCATTTGCAGAGGCTCCATGTGCTAGGGCTGGCCCCTTCAGTGACCTTGGAAGAAGCAGGATGCTCAGCCCTGTGCAGAGCCATCTCTCACTGACCAGAGACAGCTGGAGGGTTGGCTTAATTTTTCTTTCTTTTACATTTACACTGCAGACTAAATGCTAGTCATTTTTCAGTATTTCATTAATATTCAGCTTACAGACTTAATTTCAAAGGAAGTGTTTGTTATTTTCATAGATAGACAAAAACTGATAGCATTCCTATAGATAAAAGAGGCTTTTTTGTTGTTTTTTTTTGTTAGGTTTGGTTTTGTGGGGTTTTTTTGACTGGTGCATCAAAGGCTACAAACACATTCATACATCTGTTTTCTCCAACAGACCTTGCTAGATTTGTGAGTATTTAGGATAAGGAGTGTGAATGTACACGGAGTACTGGTATCTTTTTAGTCAGCCCTGTACTTCACACAGCAGTGTGAATAAAGCCTGAAGCTGGGCACTGTGTAAACTGATGTGGAATAGGACCTTTTTCAAGTTAGGCAGAATGAGGCTTAGTGCCAGTTTTTATGTAGTCCTAGCCTAAGGTTCCATGCAGAAGTCCATGACCTGCAGATATAAAAATCACAGGGAGCTCCTAGAGATCCCAAGGTGGGCAGGTGCAGGGAAACACCCTCTCACTGGGTCTTACCAGCTGTATGGCTTGTCCCTGGTGGCCCAGGAGTGGGTGGATTGGGCAGGAGTCTCACACCTTCTCCATAGGACAGGCTTCCTACCAACATGAAACTGGGGAGAAGCAGAGAGCAGCGGGGAGCAGTCACCCCATAGCAGGGAATCAGCAGGACACCTGTACTCACCTAAGCACCTGGCTCCAGGAGTCACAGCAGGACCATGGGAACAGTTCCTCTGATATGGGGTACTTGGATAAGCCTGCTGTTGCTGATACTATTTTGGCCTGTTTTCTGCAGGTAGGTTTAGGTGGTGATGGCACTGAACAGACACTTGTCAGAGACAAAAAAATAGGACTCCTACAAACACAAACGGGAAGGACAAAATGGAAAACAAGGTTCTCTGCACTGATTAAACTTCAACTCCATGGCACCTTTTTTTACCTACTACATACATGTGTTTTATGGAACAGAATTCAGTGATTTCCTTACCTCACCCAATACAATGACAGTCTGTTAGGCAACTATTAAATAGACAGCATTAGGACCATTAACTTGGAGGTAAGAGGTGGTTTATCTCATTGTGCACTCTCCAGAAGTCTGGTTCTATTGATAATAACAACATGGACACTGACATCATTGTACCTGCTTGGATTCTTTGTTGTGATCAGTACCACAGAACTACTAAATACATTAAATTTAATCAAACACAGAAAGTAAAAGTGCTTGCCATTCTCAAGAATGAGAATTGCTCAATAAAGTAATACAGGACATTAGTATATGAATGCACACAAACCCCACAAATATAGTCAGAAACAAATAAGGTGGTTAGTTAGCAGCAGAAAAGTTCATAGAGTCGTGAGAAAAGCATTTTCAAAGACTGAAGGATTAAAGTGAACCTGAAGATAGGGCAGAAATTTCAAAGATATCAAATAACTCATAACTGACATTAGCAAAATAGCCTAAGTGTAATACTGTTTCCTTATTCTAGGCTGTGATCTTGTACTTGCAGAAAATGGGGCCTGTTGCAGAGACGCCAGAAGGCAAATTGTTTGCCTGAGTGGCTGTCAGCACAGGGCTGTGGCACTGCCATCCATGCTCCATCCTGACAGGGGACTCAGGTGGCAATGTGCCACTGCCTGAAGCACAGGCAGCTCCATCCCAGTGTCTCCCAGCCAGCAGTTCAGTAGGGTTACCACCTCACAGACTGGGACTATTGGCCTGATATCATAAGGTCCTGTTTGCATAAGGTGAGCCACAGCTGGACAGAAATGACCACGGGCCCACTCCCACTGGAACATCCTCCTTTTTGGCAAGAGGGTTTCAGTCAAGGAGTCCTGAGGAGGGGCAGGAAAGGGACACACTGCAGTGGTGATTTCCAGCAGAGGTAAAATTATTTTGGACTGGTGTAATTGAGTCTGCTCTTGCATAAAACAGTGAGCATAAAGTTTTCCACCAGGCTAAGCTATGATCTGGCCCCAGTGCATTATCACATTCTTTTACATGTAAAGCTACTGATATAAATTGTTAAATGGAAATCTTCCTGGTAGCCTGCTGCCTGGTAGTTATATCAGCAGAGCAGAGTGAGAGACTGCAGGAAAGAATGGAAGTGTGCTATGGGAATAACAAAGGAGGAAGTCGATCATAACAAACATTTGCTTAAGAATATATTGTACATTTGGGTAGTCTGTTTTACACATGATAAGGGGAAGTAATTGAGAAGGTGCTTCATTCAGATGTTATTGCAACTGGCAAGTTATGAGACAGCCTCAAAAATTAACTTGAAGGCAACAGACTTAAAATATATGAAAAAAGATCTTTCTCTGAATTTAACCAGCAAAGCACATAATTCACTAAGGTCTAATTGTGAATTTAGGATGTTGAAGAATTTATTTCCTATTCCTTCTTCCATGAGAGAGAGAGACAGAGAGACAGACAGAGAAGAAAATAGAAATATTTCTTAAATTAAGTTCATTTGCATCCTTTTGTGAAATGGCAGGATGAAAACAGTAATTAGGATTCAAAGTCAAAATTAAATTCTATCTCAGTCCTTCTCACATCATTTTGCAGATTGGGAACTGAATAGAGGAAGAACAAACTGATTTCTTTTAAGTTAAGTTATTGCAAATGCAAAATGAATATAATTCTGCAGATATGGTGCCAGAGGACAACACAAGCTAACAAAATAATGGTAGTCCAGATAAATAATTTATGCATCATATCAAAAACTGAATGAGATAAAGACATAGAGAACACATGTGAAAATTTGAAAATTGCTCAAAGCTTTTCCTCCAGTGTCTCCCAGGAGAAGGAGTATGGAGCAGTAATAAACTCTGTGACTGTGTATAATTCATAAACTTTCCCTCATTTTTTGATTTTCAGTGCTTACAGTTTATAGCTAACAAAGCAACAGAGTGGAAAAATCCTGGTGAGAGTTGAGAGGAGAACATAAACCAGCTGATTCCTCCACTTAGTCTATTCATAAAGGGCATCTGTTCTCATCCCAAACTGCACATATATTTGCCATTAAACTTAGTACATTGAGAACAGGGAAAAAAAGTCTTCTACTCACATCCTTATGTCTACTTTATATTTATATTTTTATGACTGCTATTGCAATGTGAGATTATGACACAAAAAGCCATTTCCAGGTGATTTGTATTAAAATTATTCTGTTGTGACTCTTGGTTAATGTTCAGACTGGATTTCTTAGGGATTCATTCAATGGCAACAAAGCAAACTCAGAGCAAACTAGTGAATGCTATCAGAAGGCAGTGAGGTGTTACAGGATGAATTACATAGAATGAAACCTCCCCCCATCCACAGCCACATTGGAAAGATGTTTTTAAGTTAAAGAAATTTAAAAATTACATTCAGATAAGATCCATTCTCCCAGTTCCTCCCAGCCTCTGAGAGCCTGTTGAGTGTTATGTGAATATTGTTTACTTCATTAATTTCCTCCTGCCATCAATTGATGAATAAATTATTCATCAGTAAATTTATAAATTATTCTACCTGTTCTATTGATGATTGAATAATATTGACCAAATAAATAATTTACTCTTTTTTTCCCCCAACAAATGACAAATGAATTATTTGTGAGTATTGTTTTCTTCATTATTAGATCAACTCTTCCATTTGTTGAGACATTCGTAAGATATCAGTCACTCTGATAGCTATACAATTTCTAAGCAGGAACCTTTAGGAACTATTTTTTTGTGGGCAAACAGAACTAGTTTATTGCATACAATTATATGGCAGTTGCTTTAAATATAAGGCACTTTAGAGCATGAGGAATTGTTTTGTGTGTTTCAAAGCCAAATAAACAAACTGCTGAGATATTCTGGGGTTAATTCTCACCCAACCAAGATATTTTTGAATTGTGCAGCTTATTTTACTGTTTTCCATATTTGGACTTCATAGTCAGGGTTGAGGCTGCAGCCATCCCTTGATCCTGAAAGGTATCAAGTTGTAAGTTCTGTGAATGAGCATGAGGAGCAAAGCCAGCTAGAGATAACTTGGCTAATTACCATTAAAAATATGAAGTGCATAGGCCAGTTATTTCAAGTTCCTGGATAAACTACATGAGTTTTCCATCTAGTTAGATTCATGCCTTCTGTCTTTTTCACTGATTTGCCAGTTACTATGTGGCAAACAAGTGACAGCCTCTTCTAGTTGCAGCATTTCTAGCATATTTTACCATGCAGGCAAAATATGTCTACATCCAAAAATATGGACAGTCCATGTGGTTATGGTGGGTCAGGGAAAAAAAAAATAATTTTTAAAAATACATCTGTAGGAAAGTGATACTAAGTCACAAACACACACAGAGAAAGGATTGGATTCTCTCTGTTCCATGAAGCCCAAGTTAGATTAAGTTCACCAAGATAATCAAGCTGTATTAGCATGAAATAAGTGTAAGGATCATGAATAGTTATACTGAAAAGTATTCTCTAAGAAGTTGCTCAGAAAGAGACAGAGAGAGAAGGCATCTCATGCCAGCAGAGGAGCAGTCCTTCAACAATTTTCCAGGCGTGAGTGCCAGCAAAGATCAGAAGCACGTACCTCTACTGCCATTTGCTTGACTCTGAGACCTACCAGTAAAGTATGTGCAAAGAGGTTTTAGCTGACTTTTTATATTGTGTTTCTTTAGAATTTAAAACCATGAAGCAGGCATATTTGCCAGGCTGAGTACATGTAAAAGATGAACACAGACCCAAGTACCAGCTCAGGCTGCCCAGGGGGAGGAAGATGAATGAATGGGCTGTGCCAGAAAAAGAGTACTGTGCAGTGACCAGAGAGCTCATTTATGGGGAGCTCTCCAGCACTGGGCAGCTCTGCAGCACCATAACACTGTAACAGCTGTGTCCTCTTGTTTCTCCTTTCTTTTCCGCCCAAATGAGGGCTGTGATCAGTCACTCAGGTCAATACTGCAGTGTAATGTTGGCCCTCAGAACACGTGCACAGCAGAAAATCGCAGCTCTTTCATTTTCAGAGAAAGCTGTTAATAGGTCTGCCTCTCCCACTGAGGAACACTAACAAGTTCTTGTCTAAACTGTCATTAATGTTTTCACTTAGATTTCCACATTAAAATTGGCAGCATTTCTAAGGGAAGTGTTGTGGTCAGGACTTACAGGAGAAGCACTGAGACTTTGTATTCTGAAAAATAACTTAACAATCTCTGGGTTCAAGTTTTTAAATTCCATTTCTCCCTATTCTCCCAGCAGAAACCCCGTGGGATATCCAGACACAGAAATATACAGAAAGGTATGACAGAGAAAATGGTGGGAAGGTGGTAAAATTGTGCCTAGTGAGAAGTGGTGTATTCAGAGAGCTGAAGGGGAAGAATGCCCTTTGCAGCACTGTTCAGAATGGATATGAATGAAGCACAGTCACATTGTTCAAGGGCAGAGGAAAGACCACTGCAATAGTTGGGATAAAATGGTGAAGGGAGCACATGGGAAAAACTTAGACTTGTGTCTAATGGACATATGAGTGATGGACTGAATCTTTGGGACAATTATGATAAAGAAGTTACGAAATTTAGCCTGCATATGAGATTACAGAGAGCACCCCTGAGCTGATCATGTTTCAGATTAAGGGTCTGAGTAAAAGACAGAGATGCTAGTGATCAGAACAAATGTAGGTGCTCCGTGTTAGTGTGATGTCTATTCATCAGCAATGGAGTACTTCAGAATATGAGTTTGGATAAGAGAAAAGAGATGAGTAAGTGCACTACAAAAGATATGAGCTGCACAGAGGCATGGAGGGCACTCTCATATAATGGTATTTTTTCTCAGTGGGTAGTAGAAGTGAGGAGCAAAAATCTACTGAGATGGATTCACTGTAAATGCAGTGTGCTGTCAAAATATATTCACAACTCAAGTAAGTTTTGGTGTTAGTTTTCCCATCAATGTCTTTGACTCCTAGTAATGTCCTGAATTTAGCTCAGTTTTGCTACTTTTTTGAAGGAAAGCCACCAGAAAACAGAGCTCCAAGAAGCTCCAGAAGGCCACATAGATTTTGCCTTATATCTAAGAGAAATTTAATTTAAATTATCTGCCAGCTTTAATTAATTAAGGAACACTCAAACAGCCTTTCATATGTCTTATTTTAGATGTGATATTATTTGGGAAAGTGTAATTTTTCCAAGAAAAATAAAGGAGCAATAGTCTGTGGGCATGATTCTAAGTAGCAGAAAAAATAATTTCAAATGTACTAGTATGTGACAAAAGGTAACTTTATTTCACACTAAATCATATTAAGCAATCCTCTCTGCCTTCTTATCCTGCTCAATGCAGTGAAACTGTTCATGATGAAGACTGCACCCTAAATGAAGGACAAAATAAGAAAGCTTTCAATATCTCCCTGCTTATCTTTCTCTCAGAAGACTCATAATCTTCTTTAAGTCTTTCCCAGAACTGAAAAGTAAACTGCTTATTCCTAACATGATGTTACTATTGGCCTTCCTTTATGATTTCTCTTCTGACTTTTGCAGTCATGCTTCCCTCTTCCATGTCACTGATTTTTTTCCTCAACTTCCTTTTACCTGTATTATTGTTATTTTTGGTTGCAGTTGTTTTAGTGCCAGCTTGAAGAAACAAGGCTGGTATTGTCTTTTAAAGACTGTGAAATTAATATCTATTATAATCTCTCTCTAACCATAAATGCATTTCCATAGGTTTTTTATCTTAGTATCATCAGCTCCACCATTCCTGAGAAATGGAGCAGACAAGGAAGGTGATCATTTCAGGAAGGTGGTCATTCCAGAAGAAAAGGAGGAAAGTAGCTGGGGAAGTACCATTAACCCACAGAAAAGGGCCAACCTTATCAGATTAATCTCATTCTCTGTGAAGAGCAGTGTAGGGTAATATACTCAGGATGCTGGCAAGGAGACAGGCATCTGTATTTTGGACTAATGAAATCCTATTAAGATCTATGTGCTTGGAAATGTTCCTGGAGCAGTGTAGCTAAGCGTGGATCACGGCAACCCAGCCATCACTCAGCAGAACGCCTGCCTCGAGGGCTCAGATGCAATAAGGCAGTTTTCCTAAGCAGATGTGCCTGAGACCTCAAGGGCATCAAAGCGCCTGAGATTCCTAACTACTCTGACAATCTGGCAGCAGATCTGTTTGGCACAGGGCACCACAAAGTCAATAGCAGGCTTTTGAGTTGTTTCTCTCTTCCCAACACCATATTGCTCAATGTCTTTCAGTGAGATGAAAAAGAAAAAAGAAAATTAAAAAAAAAGAAAGGAAGGGTCAAGCTGAGAATGGAATGTGATAAAGAGCTGGTTATGGCCTTCTGTACTGTTGTCACTTGACAAAGCAGCTTCCTAGAGATAGCACAATTATGAGTAGGTGAGTCTACAGCGTGTCTGGAGTGAAAAGTCCTGTGGGCAGTGGACTAAATAAATAGTCATTATGGCTCTATAGACTCGAGAGAACACAGATATCTGGCTATACCACCCAAGACAGCCCCAATGGGAGGATTATGAGTCACAAATATTCTTTCAGCACTGATAGTGTGCTAAATTCTAAGAAATGAACATATGTTTTCTTATCTAGTATCCACATACAGAAGCTGATTTTGTGGGTGGTCTCAGAGTGTAGCAGCTTTTCTGGAGAAAGGTTTTTACCACTTCCTTACACAAAGAACTGACTTCAAAGGCAGCTTAAAGACGGTCCTAAATCTCAAAACTCTGCAATAACAGACAAAAAAAAAGGGTATTTTTAGGTTATTGTTGCATCTGTGGCATAACACTATAGAAATCTTTATGTTGGAGTTTATCTGCATTATTTGTTGTTTCCCATCAGATTTGCTGACATTTTCTTCTCTGCTCTTTCAGTCAATATGAGTCATGAGGAGAAAAGGACAGGTCTAGTACACAGGGACACTTGCATGAATCTATGAACTTCTTCCACGTTATATTTCCTTCTTTTCTTCCTTTGAAACCTGAATCGAGCAAGTGTGCATTAATCTTATTTTATCCTATCTCAATCTTATGCTATAGAGAAAAAAATGAAAACTGTAATTACTCATGTGAATTCAATTTCTTTTTTATATTGAAATATGAACCATTAAGGAAAAGAATTTAAAAATTCAAGTTCATTTTCTGCAGGGTCAGCATTTATCATTCCCTAAAAATATGGTGTTTTCAAATCTTTCCCTTCCCATTATCCATTTCATTTTACTGTGTAAAAAAAGGAAAGAATTTTGTCTCAGAATATTCAGTGCTATTAGGAATGAAAAATACTCTTTCTAATGAAAAATCATGTTCTGCTTTATCATGAACATCCTAGTTCTTTAATACTGTTCATGTGGTGCAATAGTTCTGCTGCAATTAAGGAAGCCAGCGAAGCGCAGGCTACTGGTGAAAAAGTACAGCAGCACTGTATCTTCTGCTTGCCACCAGCCCAGACCTTCCTCAGCAGTGAGACAGAAAACAGGAGTGGGGAGGACCTGGAGGAGAAGCAGGAGCAGTTAAAGGACTGGCTATTCCAGGCAGACCACGACTAAGATAATGAGTTGATGATAATGCACACAATTTGAGGCATAAATTCCCTCCTTTCCCAAACACTATGTGATTTTATACCCCAGAAAAAGTCTAGACATGCTTGATTTGTATGAATTTTTGTGACAGTGAAAAATTGAAGAAACTGTTGTTAACATTCAAGAGACATAATGCAAACATGCCCAGTTATAAGTTGCCTGACTGGTTTCCTATCACTGTATTTAAATTTCATATAAACTCAAAGATCTTTCTGCAGTGTATGACAGCAAGTATTTGTTGGTCAACAGATGACCCCTGCTGGTGTGAAAAATAAAAAAAGAAACACATAGAGCAATGCATTCTAACAAAAATCGCTTCCTATTTATTATTTTTCCAGCCTCCTTTGTGCATATTTGCCTTTGGTTTGTATGTTATTTTGATTAATCACATAAGTCTACCAGGACTGTATCTCTTCAGTCTGTTTGCCAAAAAAAAGGATGTTGTTGTTATTTCTTATACTTCCATCCATAACCAACCACATGCTATTCATTTATCTATAGCATCTTCTCATCTCTTCTCCATGTGTCCAAAAATTTTCCTTTGATCATTTGCAAACAAGTGCCTGGTGAACTTCTTGGTTCATTATCTGTTTATTTGGAATAAGTAATTATAGCAACAGATTCTCTTTTCTGTGCTTCTCCACAATTCAGATTTTTATCGGTAATACTATCATTACTGGTATCCTTCTTTTCCTGTTTTCTCCTACTCAGTTGGCTTTGACCTAACTTGAACCAAAAACTAACTTTTACAACAGTTCACAAAAAAAATTATATTACTTGTCTGGCATATCCACTATCTGCCTTTATCCATGATCCCTTCATCTTGTCAGGAACAGTCCATCTATTTTTCAGTTGGTATTATCATCAGAGTTCTACACAGTTGTACTGTCTTCTTTTGGCAATTCACTCAGTAACCCTAATCCTCCCACCAGCAAAATGGGAATGTAGGGAAAGGGGTTAAATGAGTCATTCACATCAATACACTGGTAGGGCTACTTTGTCATGTTTCTTTATTGAACTGTACCATGTCAGTCTAATAATTCAGATAAGATGTACCTCTGAAATCACAAAGCACATTTTAATTTTAATTTGCATAATTTAAAAATCACCTTTTAAAATATATGTGATGTTGCACACATTTCTAGAAATCATGCATTCAGTAATTTGTGTTGTTCTTTGTGCATTATGACTCTCTCAGATGGCCAGGAATGAACTTCCTTGTATGCATATTTAACTGAAATGTCCAAGACAGATATTTCTAATGTAAGCTCACTGAGCTGTGCAACAGTGTGCTGTCATCTCTTTAGGTGGGAGGTTCCACATCCTGCATTCAGCTACTGGACAAGTTCTGCCTGCAGCTTTAAACCCAACCCTCCTCCCACTGGTCAACAGCTTTTGTGACAGTTCAGCTCTTGTCTCTAAAAGAGAGCAAAATTTTTTAAAAAACACCCTTATTTGCCTCAAATAACTGCTAAAAATCTTGTCACTTTGGATTACATTTTATCTTGCCTTCCAGCTTCTTGTAAAGTTTAATAGTATGTGTTCCTTACAGAAAACTTTGTGTACCTGATAATGCATCCCAGAATTTTAATTTCTTCCTTTTCAATTCTTCTTTCCATTTCATTTAAGTGTTACCATGTTAGTCTCTAACAACGTTTTCGCCTTAGGGACCTTCACCTTAATCACATTCTGGTTGTACTAACTCTGTGTCTTAAATAGAAATGTTTTTTCAGTTGTGTCCTCTGGCACACAGAGCTGTCTCAGTACATCCATTGCAAGGTGTAGCCTTTTCTGGAGTCAAGATAATATTTTTTTATGTTTTTTTTCAGGAAAAAATTAGCTTGTAAGGAAAGTTTTATTGAGACCTTATCTCTGGAATAAAACTCCTTCCATGGCCTTTAAATTAGATGCTAAAAAGTGAAAAAAAAAAATAAACAAACAAATAAATAATGTAATCTTTACATTTCTAGTGTGTGCTTAATACTTGTCATTCTATGGAAAAGTTTTCTACACTTAGGTACATGCAAACATAAAACTGGAACAGGTTTGGGTTTGAGCTTTTTTTGGTTGGTTGATTTGCTTGATTTGTTTTGTTTATGTTTGTTTTGTGGTTTGTTTATTTGGTTGCTTTTTTTGTATTGACTCTTATTTCAAACATTAATATTGAGGTTATGAGGCCTTGTGGAATCTATTTCAGGAACCAGCTTGTCATTAATTTGATTTTGTTGTGGCCTGATGACATTCACAGCCTCACTAAGGCTTACAGGCAGGACTGAAGAGAGGTCCAAGAGCCTGTATAAAGGAGAACTCATGGAAAGCACTTTAATGTATAGAAAGTTGCATATGTGCATGTTTTCTGAGAGTTCAGACGCCATTGTTGCAGCACTGAAGTGAAACTTTCATTTAGAGGGAGCAGCACTGAAAGATTTAAAACTGGTACCAATGAAAATCTATCCTCATCTTCGTTCCTTCTCTTCCATCTTTTTAAATTAAATAGTTAAAAGAGTGATTAGCAGTAACTGTTGACACAGAGGTGTACCATCTGTACATTTTCCTTAACAGTTCAGCTTTGGCTACATATTTACTGGTTTGCTCAATACATAGGATTCCTCATTAATATATTATTTTTCTGGGAAAAAAAATGTATTACAAAAAGACAAAAGTTAAAGCACTAGAAAGGGATTCAGACTGAATCTCACTGGTGCTACAGGTTTTCTCTGTGACCTTGAGCAAATCACTTAAATCTCTCTGTACCTCTGCTCCTCATCTATTTTTTAAAGGATGGTAATACTTCTTCTGTCTCTGTATTTACATTGCAAACTCTTTTATTTACTCTCTGTTTTGCATTATTTTTGTTGCAATAAAGATGTTATCTAAGAATTCTTATTATAGAATCGCTTTTATGCAATATATTGTGCATGATTAGTTATCCTGCACGATAGGTAATCCTGGGCTGTGACCTGGGCTGTATAAGGAGTTATTATTATTGCACTGGAAGTGTTTCAGAGACCAGGTCAGATTGAGACCTTCAGCATTGCATGGCTCTTTTATCAAGAGATGATGGGCTGAAATTAGAAAGCTTTCTCTACAGCAGTAAAATAAATGTTCTTCAGAATGGCTATTCAACCATGCTTGAAGAAAACCAGTTTGGAATGACCTGCCTCTGCACCTTTAAACACAGCCAGCACTGGGGCAGGCAGGCTACATGAATGCTGCCTCCTGGGAATGGTTTCCAGCTTGTATTATCTCCCTGGCTGTATCCTGGATTCTTAAGAGAGCTTTCTGGGCCAAAAATTTAACAACATGGGCAGGAAAAAGAAATATTTTCAGGCTGTGTTTAACAGTGGCCAGTCAAATCTTGCACTCTCACCAGCAATTCTGCCTCTGTATATAGCTTCATGCTTATAATAATCTATCCCAGTCTTGCTTTATGTAAATCCTGAGGGTGAAAAAGAAGAAAATTTGCTGCAAAAGAAGCTTTGCTGTAGTAAAACTTAAGGAACTCGGCATCAAAAATTGTTCAAAATAAGTCCAGTCAAAATTTGGGGAAAATAGTTTCCCTTCAAACTGCTCCATAATACAATAAACAATAAAGGGAGTGAGAATTTGGATCAGTATTTCAGGTGATTACAGTTTATATTTATAGCTTTTTATCAAAAGGATCCATTTGGTGATGAAAGCATTCTTTTAGGTAGGTAGATAGGTAGATGATATGGCTTTACCCTTCCTGAGCCAGTGAAAGGATTGGAACTTAATTCTCCTGCATTTCTACAAGAAAGCTCAGAACTAGTACAGAGTGAAAAACCATGTCATCTTTGATCGTGCTCTGAAAGGAGGAGCTAATCTTTCACCTCAGTTCATGTAAGAACATATTACAAATCCAGGTCTGAGTCTCCTAAAGAGATCTGCAGTCCAGAACACAACAGTAATGTTTGAGGAAGAGTCAAACTAAAGACAGATTTACTCAGCTCTTCTCTCTATTTTGGCTAGGAGCCTCCTGGTTAAAACCTCTTGGCATAATGTCATGTCTTTTTACTCCTGACTGCCTCATAACTATAGCATTTGAAGCAATGCTCAAGCATGGGATTTAGATGTACATCAGGAAAAGAAATCTAAATATGTGCTTTGGTATTGATAAAAAGTGGGGATGTTGCATGCTTGTTTCAAGAGTGACAGTCTGTGTCTCATCAGATCTTGAGGTGACAGTCAAGACTGGTGTCATGCAGGTGAGGAGCTTAAGTGGCTCTCCAGAGACCAGACCAGACTGATGCCCAGCACAAACACAGATGATAGAATACACTGATGCTGAAAAATCATTATTGTGCCCACCCCAGCTACCTGCTTTGCAGGTCTGTCATAATTGACTTACTGGCATGGATCAGGACACCTTTTTAGATTTCTTCCAGCATGCCCACTAATAATCATAGAGACAGAGATGCAGGACCTGTAAGTCTGATTCCTGGTTAATGCAGCCTTACTTGACATCAGGGCGTTCAAATCTCTGTTGAAATCTAACTCTGTCTGATTCTGAAAGGCTTAAAATCCAAACATATTTACCTAACAAGATGTCCTATTACAATATGAGCTGCTACAGTCAAGACCTAAATTGTGACTATCCGACAGCCCTAGCAATGGTGGATGCAGCTGAACTGTCACTTCCAGAATTATCATCCTACCCCACATATATTGCCATGTGGGACTTAAAAACAGTAGAAGAAGAAGGGGAAAAAATTAACTACTTATTTTGCAGTTTTGCAAAGATTTTGCAAGAGTGGCTTAATCACTGCAACACCTGATTAAACATTGCCCTTCATATTGCTTTCTGATGAGTGTTTTATGTGTTCTTGTCTCTGCAGACTGAAGAAGTCCTGAAGATTGATGGAGGGCCATGCTATTCAAACAGCAGGCGTTGCTGAGACAGAAGCTCTTTGTGCTAGGCAGCCTTGCTATTGGAAGTCTCCTATATCTAGTTGCCAGAGTTGGGAGTTTGGATAGGTAAGTCATTAAGTAGCTGCTCTCTTGTCTAGAATGGGCTAAGATTGTCTGAATTTTTGCTACAAGAGTCTGATTTCTTTAGTTCTTTGTTCTTCTGTTTGCTTTTTTTTAAATTTAGAGTCTACTTGTATAAGAAGACAGAAAGACTGGCTATTTTAATAGTGGTTTTCATTATTTATTCCTACCCTTTGGAGAAGAGAGTAGGAAAAATAGTCACAGTCGTCCCTGTCAAAGTTTTTCTGTCTGTCCATTTGTATTCTGAGCATACTGACACTTGTTTTCAGGGAAGAAATAAACCAGCATCCAGTAAAAATGTCATTAAAGTAGCTCATTTTTCCTGTGTACATCTGTGTGTTGACCTCTAGTTTCAGCAAAACAGTTATGATGTATTTATACATCTCCTCTTCTAAATTTGTGAGCAAGCAATTAATGGGCTACAGTGGTAGTTAAAATTAAGTATGAGCCTGCAGAGCAGCTCTTCAAGTTTTGAATACTATTCCATTTGAAAGATTGCTTCAGGGTTTGAGAATTTTAACTGTGTTAATTAGCTGGTATTTTCTGTAGCTGAATGTGCTAAATAAGTGGGTTTTCTCTGCAAATGATTTCCTGGAGAGTAGTAGAAAACACAGTAGAGAAAATCAAAGAGTGTTTGGCACTTCTGACCAGGCTGAGTTTTGACTGGTTTCTGACAGTGCAACAGTAGTGCTACCTGCACTGACGCTGCTGCTCCTGTCAGCTTTGAAATGGCCTGGGATTGCTGTGGTAGGTGCTACACAAAGGCACAACACATTTGGGAGAAAAAAATAAAAAAATAAAAGCTGTTTCAAAAGAATTAATGAAAAAAACCTACAAGATTTCCAGAAGCTTGCAAGTGTTAAAGCTATACTCTAGCCCTTCTTGTCCTTCTTTAAAAAATGCAACATATCAGTTGGTTTCAAAATTGCTACACAATGCTGTGTGACTATGCAGTGCTTGGAAAATTAAAACATAGCTACCTACTGTCCATTGCTGGGTAACAATGGGCTCCATTGGTGGTCACTGGGTGCCTCCAATCCACTCCAGAAGAAGGAGACCTTGTACTCAGCTAGGACCAAATGCATTGCAAATTAAGCCCTGGAACTTATAACTTCTTTCCCCTGGTGGTCAAACCATCTCTGATGCTTCAGAAGTAGAAACTTCACTGAGACTAATGTGATGTTGCAAATGGAGGCAGAAATCCTTACTGGTCCCTACAAAAGTATATTTTATCCTCGGAGGCATGAAATCTAATTAACCTTCTATTATCTATGCTTGCACATCTACAGAATTTACTGATAGCTATAAAATTATCTCGCCACAGTATTTGACTCGCTGACCTCCTGTGGCAATGAATTCTGATGGTTTCATACACAGTCTTACCAATGGCAGTAAAATTCAGCTTTGTTCTTTTGCTTTACCCAGTGTGAAGCACACCACACTGCTAAAAAGCAGTCCTGTCTATGGACTTGTTATGAAATAGAGAAAGAAAGAAGTACTGGAAAGGACAAGACACAGATTAATTAACTAGAAATATTCTTCTGCCTCATCACTGTTGAATCTCTCAGTAAATGATGCTGAGTGGCTTCAACAGACTTTAGAATAACTAATTGTTCAGGAAGAAATCCAGATTCATTTATGCTTAATTTATGCTGATCTAATTTGAGCAAGTGAGCTGGAGATGGCTCATGTGTAATAGCCTCAGACTGGGCTCTCCAATGGCAGTGTCTTGAGTTTCCTTAGGCCCAAAGGGAAATTACCACTAGTTTATCTGATTCATTGAGTCATAAAATCTGATAAGATGAGCACTTCCCTCCAGGGGAGGCCACCTTCCTTCAGCTCCTGAGTGCATGGATCTGCCTCACATGTGGAAGCTCAGATAGATTCTGTGGCAGTTTTGAGAATATCTGGACTAGCCTTTGAGTTACCTGACTCCCTGACTGGCAGTACTGGCAACCTCCACACCTGATTTCCATTCTACAAACTACTCCTGCTGGAACCAGGCTTATAATCTTTAGCTGCTGTGACACCTCCATTGGAAGAAAATTAGCAAGTATTCTGGATCAGGTGAGACAGCTCATTAAGATTGCCCAGACCTACTCCAGCTGTTTTTAAACTTCTCAGAAATTCAGATGAATTGTTTTATGGTGGGTTTTCTCAAGAAGAATAATTGTAGAGTTTTAGTGTAGCAGCTTGAGAAATTGCCTGTTTTGGGAGAGCAACTCAGTGATATAATAAGTGACATATACTCTTAGCAAATAACTGTAATTTAACGGAAAAATTACTCTGACAATCAAGAATATTAGTATGTTGCAACATAAGAATAGTTACATCTTGGATTAAACTATGAATATCTGCCCTTTACTCACTGCTGCCAAGATCTTTTGAAAGTTACTTTTTTATTGTTTAGATAGAGTAGAATCAGGGGGAAAGAGTGAAAAAAAACCCTGAAATATAAAGGCTGAGGAAGGACTTCTAACAACAGCCAATCTTTTCCCTTAGGCTAGAGGATATCTTGAGTATTTATTTATTTTCGAAAGAAACCACCCTGTTTGACAAGCTGTTGTGTTACACTGAAGGCAGTGCTAACTGTCTTTTTGAGCAAGAGATAAAATTAGTTGAGATGGGTCTGGAACTGCTGTTGTGGAATCCTCTTTGCTTGAAAACAAATAACAAATACGCAGAAGGAGAGGAGAGGGAAGAGAACAGAAACAGCAATTGCAGCTTCTGTTTCTTATGCTTTTAACCACCACCTTGTTGATGCATTAGGACTCTCACCAGCCACACCACAGTCTGACCAAACTGTAGCATAATTAAGACATTTCTTCCCTTTTTTTTTTTTTTTTTTTTTTCCCCTAATATGGGCAGGTTTGCATCAACATTTCAATGATTCATTCTCTGCCACCAAGTCAGGCTTTTTCAGTAGATGGCAGAGAGCAAAGAGATGGAAGAAGCTAGAAACTTGAGAAAAGAAATAACAGGAAGTCACTTTTCATCACACTTTCTAATTAGTCTGCAGGACTTAGCTAGAGCTCATGTGAACCCAGCAATGTCATATGGATTGTTTCTTCAGCTCTGTCTGGACAGGCTATATCTCTCAGCATCTGGATAATCAAGGAAACAGCTAACAGGTCAGCCAGGGGGATCAAACTTACTTTGTTCCAACCATCCATTGTCCTAGAATCAGTGTCAAATTAGAGACCCCAACAAGCAGTGATGGATGGAAAACCCACAAAGAAATAAATGATTATGTCCTGAAAGCAGGGTTTGAATAACATATAGTAAATGAGTGAGGGACCACATGCTGAGAAACTAGAATAAATACTGAATACCTAAACAGCTATTAATGAGCACTGCCCATCTGGTATACTGGCTAAGGCAGGGGTCCTCTGAAAAATAATAGCATGAGGCTATGTAATTTAAGAACTGTATCATAATAAATGTGCACAGCAAGCTCACACTCAAATTGCCTAGACAACCTTTGTTCTTACATATCCTTAATTTTGGAGAGCATGGCTCCATAAAATTAGTAATAATATTTCTGTAGGAACTTGGAAGCTCTCTGTACACACCAACTTAATCTTCAGTGAAATATTGGCCTCTATAACGTCTAAAGTGCTTATTTTAGAGTGGAGATAAGAGTATATTCAAGGTTCTATAGAAGTAAAGTTTTCACATTTTTCTTATTGAACCACTTCTTGGATGCAGTGGTATCAGATATAAGAACAAAGAATTAGAAAGTGGAAAAGAGGGGATATAATTGTAGCTGAATACAAAAGAATAGTACAAAAATTTAGTTGCAAAAGAAGAAATAATAAAACAAAATAAAGATCAGTGGGAGGATACAAGAGCGATTATAAGAAAATCATTGCTGTAACAATGTAATAAATGCATTTTTAAAAACTCTTCTTGCCATTCTTTTTGTACCTTGATAATCTTATCTGAATCAAAACCTTAGACTTTCTGGTTCTGACTGGCAGAGAAACACTGGGTATATTGTAAAGAGGAGGAGAAATATTGCAAGGTGATGGTTAGAAAGCTGATTTTCATCCCTTTTCCTCCTCTTCACTAAAAAAACCATCTCTGGATAAACACAATGGCAAGCACAGGAAAGACTTCAGGCTAGAATAAGAAAAGTGTGTGAAAGAGATTTACTTAAATGAACTGGATTTTCAGATCAAAATGTCCAAATATAATTCATCTCAGAATGCTTTAAAAAATGCAAAACCTATCACAAAATAATGAGGAATGTGGAAGTTTAGGTGAGGTTCAAGGAGACCCAAGAACAGTAATCATAGCTCCTACACTGTCAAAGGACAGGCAGGTCAAGTTAAGAATTTCCCAGCTAAATCAGAGCAAAAAAAACAGATTAAAAATTTAAAAAAACCTACAAATTATTTAACCACCAGCAGAATAAAATAAAAGCTGAAAGATGGGCACATAACATTACATTCAAAAACATTCCCAAGAGCAGGATTTCCTTATACATAAAACTTGTCTCGAGAGATACCCTATTTTTACAAGTGCCTCTCACTTTGCTTGCAGACTGCAGCCCCTCTGCCCCATCGATGGTCGCTTTGGACCCCGTGGCCAGGACGAAATCCCGCTGCGAGCCCTGCAGTTCAAGAGAGGTCTGCTCCATGAATTTCGAAAGGGCAATGCCACCAAGGAACAAATTCGACTGCACAATCTGGTTCAGCAGCTTCCCAAGGCCATTATCATTGGGGTGCGGAAAGGAGGCACCCGAGCACTACTGGAGATGCTGAATCTTCACCCTGCAGTGGTCAAAGCTTCTCAAGAGATTCATTTCTTTGACAATGATGAAAACTATGCCAAGGGGATTGAGTGGTACCGGAAAAAAATGCCTTTTTCTTACCCTCATCAAATAACAATTGAGAAAAGCCCTGCGTATTTTATCACCGAGGAAGTACCTGAAAGGATTTACAAAATGAACTCATCTATCAAATTATTGATCATTGTCAGGGAACCTACCACAAGAGCTATTTCTGATTACACTCAGGTGCTGGAAGGCAAGGAAAGAAAGAACAAAACTTACTACAAATTTGAGAAGCTGGCTATTGATCCTAATACCTGCGAAGTGAACACTAAGTATAAGGCAGTGAGAACCAGCATCTACACAAAACATCTGGAGAGGTGGTTAAAATATTTCCCAATTGAGCAGTTTCACATCGTGGATGGAGACCGGCTCATCACAGAACCACTGCCAGAACTCCAGCTGGTTGAGAAGTTCCTAAATCTTCCTCCAAGGATAAGTCAGTACAATTTATACTTCAATGCCACCAGAGGGTTTTACTGCTTGCGATTTAACATTGTCTTTAACAAGTGCCTGGCGGGTAGCAAGGGACGCATCCATCCAGAGGTGGATTCCTCTGTCATTACCAAATTGCGCAAGTTCTTCCATCCTTTTAATCAAAAATTTTACCAGATCACAGGGAGGACATTTAACTGGCCCTGAACTAAACTTCATACAACACTTTCTGTTGCACCTGAGGCATGCAATAGGATGTCTCTGCTGAAATATGCACTTTTCATAGATATGGCTAGCAAAGTAACTTTTTTCATGCATATGTGTACATAATGCAGTGTGTGACCAAATATATGGTGGGATCGATTTTTTCTACAGAGTAGTAACTAACATAAATTTACTGTCAATAGAGTTGCATCTTTTAAGATATAATAATAAAGGGAAAGGAGGTATTTAGTGAAACAAAGTCAGACACTGTTAAAAGGGTCAGTGTTCCTCTCGCTTAGTGAAGTGTTTATGTGACATACTTATTGATCTAAGCAGAACATTAGTTTATGCCATAAAAATCCTTGTCAAAAGTCTGTAAAGCTGTGAAAAAGCATAATCTTGAGGCTATATTTGGTATGCGTATTGCTGAAGGAATACTGACACTTTAAACACAGTGCTGAATTTTTACAATGAGAGTGAATAGTACTATTTTCTTATTATTTTAAATTAATATCTTATCTCATACAAACTACATTGTTTTAGAGTTCCTGTGGTGAGTTTGCACTATTGTTTTATTGTATGGACCATAGTGTCACTTGTAGCATGTCAATCATGTGTCAAGAAAAGGTCAAATAATTTTTTCTTCTATACTTGTGTGTCAAAAAAGTTAAAAATGGTGTACATAGTGTACAATGTTTGTAAATACTGGTTTCACACTAAGTAATTCTATTTTGTAAACTGAATATGGCTATTTAATTTATTGTGAAAATTAAATTTATTGTGGTATTTAAAAATGGAATGGATTAAAATTACCTATATGTGCAATGGCTTTTCACCTTTACTTGATGTGCGTCAGTGTGGTCCCTTAGCTGAGACAGATCATATGTATGTGTGAGAGAGATTTGCTCAGATAAGCTTGGTTTATAGAGAGTTGAGAAAACTGATACATGTGGTAAAGCAGGGACTATCAAAGCACTCATCCTTCTAGGAATCTGGTGTAATGCCCACCTCAAAGAACATTGTTGCTGTTCTGTTGTGGCACTTTGCTAAAATCAATGCAGTTACCCGTGAGGCTAAAGTATGACTGTAAAAGCCTACTGTAACCAGGTACATCAAAAAAGCAGAGCCCTCGTTAAAACAAAAAAAACCAGACAGATGAAGAAAATTAGAAGAAAGTTTTGGTGATTTCATCACTAAAAGATGGTGATGCTTCAGAAGTCATAGAAAACAGTTGTGACACTTTTGCTTTCATCTAATAATGCGTGCATCTGCTCTGAAGAAAACAACCACAGTATTGTTATTACTGGGATAAACATATAGCTCATGTTTCCATTCAATAAGTGACAAGAAATTACTTCAGGAAATTAATATTTTCATGTATTATACATTGCATGTCTCTTAAAAATGTATAAGAAAAAACAACAAAAGCAAATTAAAAAGTATTTTAAAACAAGGAAAAAAAATAAAAATAAGTGAAGTAAAAGAAAATCCCAACCACTTTAAAACCTCCATCTAGAGACTGATGGAGACAGAAGTTTTGGAAGGTGTCCAGAACATCTGAATATTCTGGGCTATGGTAGCAAAGTGGCTGGTAGTTCAGATTATAATAAGATCAAGTGTTCTCCATGGACTGTTTATTTTGTTCAGTGATTTGAAAGCATTGGTTTTTCTAAATAAGTGGTTTTTAAAACTCTTCTGAGAGACTGCTTCTTGTCTTGCTGTATCTTTAATCATATGTGCTAACACTGTGAGCAATGTGCCCTTTCTTCCTGCTGCATCGGAGCCGTGCCAGCACAACACAGCAGAGCATATGTGAAATTCTCTGCAGTGGCTACAATATAACTCACTGTTTTTCTGTGTAACAGCCATTTATCTTGCCTACTTCCAGACAAAAAGACAGATATTTAACTCACCTAATAGTGTTCAACTCCTATTAAGGAGTTTTTGTCCAATTTAACATTTTCATGGCCTTCAGGTTGGCAGACAGGTTCCAGGCAGCTTTGGATGATACTTTGGGTGATACTTCATAGAGTCCTGGCTACAAACTGACTGAAGGCAGAGATGCATTTTCAATGAAAAGCACAAATTAGTTAGGTCAAAGTTACCTCCAAGCACAAGATATGCATTTGAAACTAATATCTGTCTTCATTTAATCAGAAGAGCCACAGAGACCGTGATATACCAGGCACAACTACACACATTCCTGTTAAAGTCAGCTGGCTTAACTCCAGCTTATCATTTGCAATTTTGGAGAGTTGTGGATAAATTTAGGCTATATCTTAGACAAATCTCGTTCAAAAATGCACAGAATAGTCAGGAACAGCAAGGGAGGAAAAAGGGTTCAAAGGCATTGTAATGTATATTAAGAAGACTAAAAGAGCAGAAGACTGATTCACTTTCACTAAGCCTTCAATGCTATGTCTTCAAGTCTATTTGACATAACCCAGTGAAGAGAAAATTTCAAAACTGATTCATAATACATAGATACAACACATCATCCAAAGCATTCTCCTAGGTTAATGGGGATTTTGACTCAGTGTTCATAACCAATTTGTGAAGTCCTGACCTTATGGTATTTTCCTCTTCAGGAGAAATTTCTGAATAATTCACTTCAACCTCTTTGCTTTGCTTCCCAAATCCTGAGTGGATAATTTCTTTTCAAATTGATCATGAGTGCTCAGACTGGGAAGAACATTCTTAGCTTGAGATTATGATTTCAGCTATATGAAGTTGTAACTGTTAACTTGTGGCATTTAAGTTCTCTAAAGACATTGCATCTTGCCTATTTTCTGTACTCTAAAATTACAGACTCACAGATCTTGTAAATGTTTGGATTAAAACAGCTAATATGTATGTGTATTTCTTACCAGATTTTCCCAGCTGTTATTTAAAATACATATGACAGCAATTTTCATTACAAAGGATTATTAGAGAAGAATTTGAAATTCTTCAGAAATTAATTTTCAGAAATTAATACATAGTTAAATAAAGGACTGATATTTGGAGATCAGAGATTCATTTACCATTAACTCACTGTACTGCATTTTCTTCAGGAAAGTGGAATAGATATTATGGAAATGCATATACCTATGTTAATGGATTTTTCCCTTTTTTGCCACAATCTCTAAGAATAAAAGAAACATGCCACTTTAGCAACATGTTCCATTATAATAGTCCAAGATTTTTAAAAGGCAATGGCCACGAGCTAAAAGCACAGGACTACCATTTGAACATCAAGAAACACTTTTTTACTGCTCAGATAAAGCACTGGCATGGGCTACCCAGAGAAGCTGCAGAATTTCTATCAATGGAGATATTCGAAAGCCATTCGTACACTGTCCTGGGCAACAGTTTTTGGGTGTCTCTGCTTGAGCAGTGAGGGTTGCTTCCACCCTCAACTATGCTGTGACCCTGTGAAACATCTCTCTATACCATTTAGTTCTTATTAAGTACTGCCCATTGGTTCAGTGTTGTACAGACCACAGAGGAAGTGGCACCCCAGTGTCACAAGCCAGTCCAGCCACTGTTCAAACCCAGGGTATGGAAGCAATACAGGGCACATATTTACTTCCTGGATATCTGATCTAACTCATGCTGGTAGCCTATTCAACTTA
This sequence comes from Muscicapa striata striata, assembly GCA_030060385.1. NCBI lineage: Eukaryota > Metazoa > Chordata > Aves > Passeriformes > Muscicapidae > Muscicapa > Muscicapa striata. Next base: position 1,272,753 of record JAREIS010000301.1, on the reverse strand, counting down.
CTGAAACCCTGTGATAGCAGAGATCTTTCATTAATGACAATCCTATGGATCACTGCTGCTGGTTTTAGGACAGACTGAGAAAGCTACAGAGACCAGGAAGTTCACAAAGGACCCTTCTTCATGAAGTGGAGGTCAGGAGCTGAATCTTAACAGGGAGTGGTATCTTTGCTTTCATTTAAAATGGGCTAAAATGTTACTTCTTTCCTGTGCAAAAATTACTTTAGAAGCCAGGTGTGTAGGAGGACTCTACACTCCCATGGCAGAATAAGTCAATCCAGTTCATGCCTGCCAAGGTCCCAGTCTCTGTCCTCATACAATGTGCTCTTTCCCACTCCTTTGCACTGACTCATGATTACCTGACCCTTCTATGTGGAGCTACTTCAGTTCACTAGGCAGGCAGCATGCTAACCTGCTTAAAAAGATGAGTAATGTCACTAAAATTATTCTGAATCAGAGCAAGCATCTTTTCAAATCAGGATCTGTCACTAAGAGTGGCCAGTAATCAATGCTTCATGCAGGACATTAAAACAAAGAAAACATGACGACATTCCCGTGCTCCAGTGGTTGGCAGTCATTGGATGTCTCTAGTGGGAGATATCCCATCAGATGTAACACCACAGAGTGCCTTCCTCTTCTTTGTACTTGGCCTGAAACACTTTGAACCCACTGAAGAGGTGCTCCCAAGCAGTCCTCTAAGCCCTCTTATGCTATCATTTTGCTAGAATAGATGTGCACAGTGAATCTGAGAAATTTGGGTAGTACCTTTAAAATCTGATAATACATATAAAGATATAGTAACAGAAGTTTTATCTTCCTTTCTAACTCACACAAAATGCTATGGATTGTCTAATTAGTTTCTTGAAAAAATGCTTGCCATACTACTTTATACTTATTGAAGCAGGCTTGGTCCTCAGATTTGTAAGGCTGTAGAAGCAGAATAAATAACGTTAAATTTCACTTTAGAATTCAGTAATATAGATCCAATGAGTCTCAGATTGCATTATAAAGACTTAATTTTGTTACTGAAGGCTTATGCATGTTAGTGAAACAGGGATGTGCCTAGACTAACCATCATCAGTACCTATAAGTTGATTTTTCCTTTGTTTATGAGTTTCTTTGAGGAGATACTTTATACATGATATTCCATAGCACTCTTCTAACTGCTGACCAGCTCTGGCAAATCTGTTCTTTAAAGACTGGCTTACCTTCTGACAACTTTGAGGCAGACATAATAAACCATCTTCAGAATCACCAACTATCCCTAACTGCATTTACATTTAGAGAGAAAGGATTTTCAGTCCTTTCGGCAATAGTGCACTGATGAAAGAGTCAAGCCCTTGGAGAACATCCATGTGTTATCAGTCTGGATACCAGCCTTTTTCCCAGGGCTTGAATTGACAAGTGCAAGGAAAGCACAGAAAAGACTAGAATCCCTCATCCATCTGCTGCACCGTGCTTAGCATATGGTCAATAAGATTACCTGCTGTTCTGAGATTCTTATTAAAACTGGCAGTAGCATGGCATGACTTTAGGAGCTGATGGTGACCAAGCTACTGGACTCTTTTTAGTTTATGTCTAGCTTACTTTCAGTTCAGCTTTGACTCCATCCAACTTCTTATTCGTTTCAAAGCTTTTTTTCCATGGTGCACAGTGATCCACAGCTCTCCCTGAAATATATGTTTTGTGAGACAGAAAGAAATATCAGCACAGGCTATCATTGTCTTTGCCACTGTGACCACAGGCAAGGGGTGTGGTACAAGGAATTTGACTCCATTGATGTCCTTATGATTCCTACATGATTCCCTAACAACCTCCAAAATAATTTTCTCTCAGCAGCAGTGTTCACTACTTTAGAATATTAATGTTTCTGTGAAAGTGTCCTGATTATTGATCAGGATATGAAACATCCATATTTTGAACAGATTGCAGTCCTTTGATACAGTACATATACAGTACACATAATAGACAGCAAAACATAGGATATGACAAGAAAACAATGCTACTTCAAGCCATCTGATGTTATGCCTCAGGCTGATTAAATAGACAAAAGGAAACATGACAGAATCATGCACATCTTACTCCTGGCCTTAATTGCAAACAACTGTTTTGTAATGTATGAGGTCTTTGCCATCCAATTCCTTGGCTGATTTTCTTCTGATGAAAGACTTTCCACTTCATTGAACTGTGAAGACTTCGTTTCCATTTCAAACCCATGGAGACATAAGAATTAATTTACAATTCCCTACTATATGAAATAAAAAGTTATACACATTTTGTAAGAGGTGGAACTAAAAGCAGCACTATTACTAACTTCATCTTCAGAAAATTACTCCAGTTGTTGCAAGCTCCTCAATAAAGCTCCACTAGCAATACAGCTTTATAAGAACAGAAAAAAAATCCTTTTTACTTTGGATGACTGTGTAACAGCATAGTGCAAAGATGCAGCCCAAATCTATAAGGCTGGTGAAGTGAAACCATCATTTGTCTTAAAACCTCTGTATTTGGTATGCATTGAAACAGCCAGCCTTCACCAAGGAGATGAAGGAAATAACAATTTTTTTCTTTTTTTTTTTTTTTTTAAGTGAATGGTAAAGCTGGTCTTCCAAGACATAGCCACAAGTAATTATCATTTCCACCCGTAGTAATTAGCAATGCATATCCCATACAATGAGCAGCTACTGTCACACCTTCAGGCTCATTTCAACCAATTTGCTCTGAAGTGCCCTGAGAATTAACTGGAGAAGGAACATCCACTCAGGGCTCATTAGGTAAAAATTCTGACTACATTTCTGTCCTGGGCTCTAAAGTTGCTTTATGCAAGTGGTCTGCCCTGGCACAGTGGCCTGCCATCTATCCACTGATAACAAAAGGGGAACAAGCAGAGGTGTTATACAGGTTCATTTATATTCAACATCCAACAAAATTTCCTTTGCAAAGCCAAACAGGCTTTATTTTAAAATGTTGACAATCAAAGACTGAAGTTGAGTATTTCATAGCTGTCATGTTTGTTTTCACTTTTGACACTTAAATATTAAAAGAAATCCAGAATATAACTATGAAGACACCTTCTCAAGGCTTGGAGCTACCTAAAAAATTCAGATTTCTATTTTAAATCCATTTTAGTGGATTAGAATAAAAATTGCACAAAATACTAAGTTACTTGATAAATAAAAGTAGTGGCAATGCATTCTTATGCTGACATAGCAAAGAGTAAAAATAATCACAGGAGTAGATTAAAATGGCAGGTACCTTCTTTTCCTGGATGTTCCTAGGTGGTAAACTCAAAAGTGCACTGAGTTGCACCTAAAGGCTGTTGCTGCTTGCACCATAATTAGGATATTCTTTGAACACAGGAGACAAGCATTCAAGTTTCCCTAAGCTGAGGAAACTCAAATGTAAGGTAGGAATTTTGCAAGACAAAGACAAAACAAATCTGGCAAATCTGTAGGTTGTATGCTATGACTCTTTGCTAGGCTTGCTTAACACCAGCTGATCTTGTACAGCCTACTCAGGAAGCCTAATGGATGGACGCCACAAAGTCTTGGAGAGGAAGAGGCTGTACTCATATATCTGCCATGATTGATTGGCTGTATTGGATGCTGAAAGCACTTAGAAGGCACTATACTTACTCATGGTAGAAATAACCTAGCAGCTACTCCTGTGTCACAAAATTTGTGAGATGGTTAAAAAGTTTAGACATTGCATAAATCATCCCCACTCACCCCAAAAGTCTCAGAGTGACACCCCAGAACTTGCAAATTTCATGTGTGAAACCATGTTCTAGATCTGCAAGTTAGCAGCCAATTTAAAACCATGGCCTGCACAGGGAAATCAACACTGCAACTGTTTCCTGCACAGAGATGAGACCAGGTCCTCTGCAATATTTCATCTCTGAATAGTGAATTACAGGGTGGAATTACATTGTAGGTGTTCACACAGCATAGGGAAAACTAAGCCCTCTAACTAGTTTGGTCAGGAGCTTGGGTGCTGGAATTGCTCTATTAGCCACCAAGCAATCATCAAACCTAATAATGCATTGTGAAAACAGCATTAGATTTCTTTTGAGTAACACTGGGGATCTCATTTCATTTCCCTTATGTTGCTTTAATAGTTACAATTCAACACCTCTGATATCCTTTTAACTTGTACAGCTCTGTGTGTAATCAAGCTGAAGGTTTAGTAGCACTTGCTATTCAATTAATTCTAGTTTTTCAGCTGCAGCTTCTTCTAAGTGCATTCTGAGAACCTAGAAGGAGCTAATTTTCTCCCACATAACTGAAAGCCAAGCCCAGAACAGAATCAGACCTCACAAAAATAAACATCCACTACCTTTAATTTAAGAGATCTCATCTGCCACATGTATAGCCAAGTCAGTGGGAAATAGCTCTGTTAAAGTAAATTTTGTGATCCTGTATCCTGAGGAAAGTTTCAGGTGTGGAAAAGAGGGGACCACGACAGCAGCTGGAGCTATTGCTCAAAATAACATATCCTGAAAGGCAGGCCAAGGCTGTGTAGTAAACATACCTTTTCTGTACTGATTTGGGTCCTAGCATATCCAGTGTATCCCAGCAAACCCTCTTGGGGGACTGACACCTGTGGGGGCAGGTGTGCAGCCATTCTCCTCCTCCTCTGCCTGATCTATCCCATCACCTTCCCACTCCGGGTCCCACACCGTTAGAGTCCCCATAATCTCTACAGAAAGGAAACACAAAACCAGAATAATGACTAACCCGATGTCTCTGTGTGGATGATTGTAGATGGTGCTGAATTGCACCAAACAGATGAAAGCAGGGAAGCTTCTGAGACAAGAAGCAGCCTCAGTGCAGCTCTGGGGGTTGGTCTGCCCTCCCCAGCTAGCAGAGAGGCTTGATTTTCCTGCAGGAACCAATGACTGCAGAGGTGGGAGATCAAGGGCAAAGCAGCTTTGTTTGCTGATGCACTTTGGCCCATCACTCAGTAAAGAACTGTGATTCCTGGGGGGACTGCTCTTATCATCTTCTTAGGGATATCAGGCAAGTCTCTCCCTTGCTACATAACCTTTCTGTATATGTACATGCAGAGCAACCCTTATTCTTTCATATATACCTGGGAGACAGACACTGGCATGAGTCTTTTCTGTCTCACCTCAAGGCTGTTTAAAAAAATCTCTTGCTTTGATAAGAGTTTGTTTGTTCACATATATTGTTGTGGCTTTGCAGCACAGAAGGGACTTTGTGAATTTTGTGTGCTGGGCAAAGCAGTAGTTATGGACTTGCTAAGACTTATCACATGAGAAAAATCTTGCCCTTTTGCTCAGTTTCTTGCTGGATGAGTTAGCAAATTTAAGGGGAAGCAGAAAAGGCAGTTCTGTATTTCAAGCCAAAGGTACTATGAGCATGACTGATAAAGTTTATTATCCTCCTAATCAAAGCATAGGAGAAATTAACCACTTATAAAGGAGCTTGTTCTAGTTGTCAGTTCAAGGTTTCAAGTGAAGGAAGATGTCCCCACACATTTTGAGCTATTTTAAAGCAGGGATGGCCAAGCTGTGATTCCCGACCTACATGAATTTTACTCAGGTATGGTTAATGCATGCATTTCAGGCAAGGACAAGGATTATCTTATTTCTTTGTCAGACTGCAGGAGGCAATGGAGGCTGCAAAAGTTGAGGGTGAGAAATTTTATGTGTGGAGCTAACCAACTTGAATTGTCCAAATGAATCATTGCTATAATCCTGTAGCTTGTATCTTGGAAGGAAAAAACAGTTTCTGCCTCTCAGAATAAAAGCCACTGCAAAATTAAAAATAAAAAAAAAAAAAAAAAAAAGAGAGAGCAAAAAATTGGAAAAAATAAAAGTAGTAGAAAAAAAGACACTAGTTTTTTTTAGAGGAAAAAGTACATAGAAGCAAGGACAGATGTAATTTGGCAAGAAATAGGAATAAAAGTCTATGGCTGTAAATATGAAAAAAATATATTTAATATAGGTAGAGACAATAAAATAAAACAATTTACATATGTGAGAGTACAATGTATTAACTGGATATAAGAAAAACTAATAAGTGACAGACAAAGTAAGAAGAATCAAAAGGCTTGGGAGAAATGAAACAACAGAAAAAATAACATGATAAATAAGTGAAAATTACTTACCTGAAATGGACTTGTTCAGTTTAATAGTGGATATTTTTTTTTTTCCAATTTTCCCTCTATAAGGTCATAGAGGATCATTTCAAAGGATCTGCTCCACATCAGCTGAGTGCTGATGTGAGAACTGGGCTTTCTACCCTGTTCCCATCCATTTCCAAGCAATCCTGTCCTCAGCCTATCTCCAAAAGATAAACCAAAAAAGCACCTTCCACAGCAACTGGATACCTAGGTTTGAATTTCCTCAGCTTTTGGAATCTGAAATCCACCTGCAGAGCTCACGATCAGGGTTTCATGGAAAAGGTAAAGGTGGCCAAACTGAACACTGAATCTCTCTGGAATGGCCTTTGCCTCTTGCTTCTGTCTTTTGAAAGTGCTGCTGAGGTGGGTTCATAACTTGGTCACTTTGAGCTGTTACAAAGGTGCACTCCCAATTCTGAGTAACTAATGCAGCTGTAATTCTAAGAATAAAAACAACAAAAACAGTAATAATGATAATAATGAGAATGTAAGAGCTGGATTATCCAACAGAGCTGGTGGAGACCTCTCTGTTCATTACTCAGAAGTAGAGGTATCAGGTTTCTATTCAAAGGCCAGAGTCATAACTAAAATGGCAATCTATACATATATAATATGAGTAGCACTGCAGCTCATCATTTTGTCCAAGGGCATTTCTGCTGTAAAGCTCATAAAATTGAACATAACTTCTGTGGTGCATCTTTTTAATATGATATCTTAAATACACAATTATTTAATAATTAATTTCATTTTTAAATACAGAAAGTTCAATGGCTCAAAGATATTTAATATTTTATCAACACTGATAATCATAAAAGTCTTTCCCCAGCCATTTCCAGATAACATAAAAATTGGTGAGAGAATAAATAATCAGAAAGTCAGCTACTGCTGCCCAATTATTGTATTTTATTGTCATTTTGACCCAAAATATATCGCTGGTTTATTGAACTTGACACAAAAAAAAGATCAAGATCAGCTTCCATGCAGAATTGCTCCATCAGTGTCAAGACCATTTAGATTATGTCTCCTTCAGTTTCACCATCCCTCCTTCCAACTTTGTTATATGATACTGAGCAAGTCCCTCCTGTATTATCTGCAGGATGAGTTATAAGGATGCAGGGTAGTTTTCATAGCTGTCTGGGGGTTACTATATTTCTGTTCTTTTGCAAATGTCTTCAGCATATGAGCTATACCATTATGCACAGCAGTTAGGCTGACAAGGTTAGGATTTCCAAACTTCTGGCAGTTCAGCTGGCTTAAGCTCAACAGCTTCACTTGAGATGCTGAATATCTGGATCTCCCAGCCCAAGATCCTTTTATCATGGATAAATCAAAATTGTTTGTACTGGATTTAAATTTCTAGAGGAATAAAAAGTGCATATGCTCTAGGAGAACAAGATCACCTGTTTAGTGAAAAAGCTCAGAACTTATCCCACAGAGCACAACACAGTGATTTGTTTGACAGCACTGTTGACTACTGTGAATAGCACCAAATAGCTGAGAGTAGAGTGAATTTCTCTACAATAGGTTACAATAACTGCAGGACAAAGCAGGACAAGAGGAGAAAGGCTGGTCTAGTCTTCATACCATTTTCAAATTCTTTGCTTTTTAGCTGATTCATGTGACAGGGTCTCCTATTCATTGAGAATAACACTTTAGAACCTCAAACTCCTATTACAGTAAAATGAGCCAGGAATAAGGGCGTGTTCTGTCACAGCCAAGATTTGTAAAGGTAACAGTAGTAACTGTCTGGTGAAAATTTTAGTGGTAGTTTTGTAAAAGAGATCACTGAATCAACGCTCCACAGAGACTTCTGAGGACTGAGAATGGAGCAGTTTAATGCCATAATTAAGACAAAATCCTATGAGTATTACAGAGATTATAGAACAATTAGCCAAACTTCTTTTTCAGTAAAGCATTAGATACCGTTTTTTTAAAGATCAGATGGGAACACTTTAAAATGAAGGAAAATGTCTTGATGTAAAGGTAGTCAACCTTCCTGAATGAAGCATAATCATGTCTCACTTAGAAAGGTAATAAGGCATTTGACTTCCATTAATCTTCAGTAGATCAAAAGGATAGCATAGTAAAACTTCAGTGACTGCAAAACAAAGTTTTTTACAATGGTTATAAAGAGTAATGAGTTGTAAGAAAAGTAAAAGAAATTTTTCTGGTATTTATAGACTATAAGATTTTAACAACCATAATACTTTTATGAATATCCGTATGTGTTTGCCTATCTAAGATTAATAAACTAACTGTTCCAAGAAACTGATATTCATGCCAGTCTATAAACTGCAAAGTAAAACATAGGAAGATTATTTTTACAAGTGGTACCACCACTTTCAAGAATGTATTTTACAATGTAGAGAAAACACCAACAAAAATCTCAAAAGAAGCAGCAACTCAGCAGATGAAGAAGTAGCTGAAAAGCAAATATTTATGAAAGAGCTCACAAATACAGATTTGTTTCAAACCTTAGGCATTCCAGCTAGAAATTACTGACTTTAAAAACATACATTGTCTGGGAAAAAAAAAAAAAAAAAAGAAAAGATCATCTTACTATTAAAGCTCTCTCTGAAAATTCAGTCACTATGGGTTGAATTTCTGGCTCTGCCTCACTCTCCCTCTATGACCTTTGGCAGGTCACTTACATCTCAGCTTCTTCTCAACAAAGTGGGAATCAAGTTTCTGTGCTGTGCAGAGGTTATACCAGGTAAATTCATTAATATCTGAGCCTCACAATGTACAGCAGTAAGGAGAAAATAAATTAGACATAATCAGAGAAGTTGGTGGCTACAAAAATCTGTGTTAGTGTTACAGAAAAACAATTTCATAAATACATTTTATGTTTTTTCCCTTGACATTTAGAGTTGCTGGACTTTTACCAAAAATCCAAAATGACTTCCAGCTTCAGTCTGATAAGGTAGCAGATGCCAAATGAGAGAAGGCACCTGTTCTGCACCCTTGCTGCATTAGGTAATTATGTGCCAAAGAACTTAAATGTGCAGTTCCTGAAATCCAAACTGTTGCCTCTATCAAAATTTTAAGCTACTCATAGAAGCAGTGAGAGTGTGTTGAATGAATTCACAGTGAAGTATGCCTTGCCTCCTCAATGAAATTGTGTGTGTGTGTGTGTGTGTGTGTGTGTGTGTGTGTGTGTGTGTGTGTCTACAAGAGTGTGTGCCTTCATTCCCTTGTGAATCTATAGATAATTTTTTTTCTTCAAGAAACTGGTTGATAAAGCAGTAACAGAAAGCTCATTTGTGTAAATTAATTGGAACCAGCTGGTGAAATATAAACTGGAAAGTTCATAAGGTCAAACAGACATATGGTTGGAATGTCAAAATGTCACATTAGGTCAGAAAGTGTCTCTACAAAAAGAAATAAACAGGAGAATTTATACTTTATAAAAGAGCTAGGAAAGAGATAATGATCCATCACTGATGTGGATGATGAATGGTGCTTCATCCAGTTGGCATCCAGTCACATCCAGTCTCCCAGGGATCAGCCCAGTCCTCTTCAATCCTTATGATCTGGACGAGGGTATTTAGTCTACCATTAGCAAATTTGCAGATGATGCCAGCTTGGCTTGGGATGCTGGATGGTAGGAAGGCTGTGCAGAGAGACATGGACAGGCTGGATTGATGGGTTCGAGACCAACAACATGAGGTTCAACAAGAAAAAATTCATAATTTCAAATTTCATACATAATCCCAGTTCTACAGGCAGTTCTACAGGCTGAGAGAATAGTGGCTGGAAAGTTTCTCTGTGACAAAGGACCTGGGAATGTTGGTCAACATCTGGCCAAACATATGCCATCAGTGTTCCCAGATGGCCAAGAGAGCCAATAGCATCTAGGCCTGTGTCAAGAATAATGTCACCAGCAGGACCAGGGAAGTGATTTTCCCCCTGTACCTGACACTGGTGAGGCCACATGAATCTGATGTTCAGTTCTGGGCCACTCACTACAAGAAGGACATCAAAGTTCTCTAGCAAGTCCAGAGAAGAGGAATGAAGCTAGTGAGAGGTCTGGAGCACAGGTCCTGTGAGGAGCAGCTGAGGGATCTCGAGGTGTTTAGCCTGGAGAAAAGGAGGCTCAGGGGTGAACTTATTACTCCCTAAAACTGTCTGAAAGGAGGCTGTAGTTGGTTGGAGGTGGATATCTTCTCCCAGGTAGCGAGTGACAGGGCAAGAGGACATGGCCTCAAGCTGCATCAGGAAAGGTTTAGGCTGGACATTAGGAAGATTTTCTTCATAGAAAAGATGAGTAGACACTGGAATGGGCTGCCAGGGAGGTGGTAGAGTCACTGTTCCTGGAGGTGTTTAAGGAAAGATTGGATGTGGCATTTGGAGCCATGGTCTAGTTGACATAGTGGTGTTTGGTCACAAATTGGACTTGATTATCACAGAGGTGTTTTCCAACCTAAGTGATTATGTGATTCTCTGATCTTTGAGCATCATGCTAATAGCTAATTCTGAAGATTGGAAGTAGTCATAACACAAGGAAAAAGAGCTCAAATAATTTTAGAAGCCTTCTGTGATGTGACTAGTGCATACTTTCATGAAGAAACTACTAATCCACAGAAGCGATATAAATTTATATTCACAATAAAATGATATATTTAAGTTTTCATATTTGCACATTTAAATTTATTTGGCCAGTGTGTCTAATGAACCATACATCTACAGAGATAAAGAAAAAATCAGCTGTGTTTGTTGCCTTTTGTTTCTGTTTAAATTATGTTTGTCTGCAAATTATTCTAGATTCCCAATTTCTAGGTTTATTGTTTATCAGTTTTTACTATTATTGCATTATACATACATACAGAAATTCATGGTCCAGAGATTTTTACTAATTGTGAAGTGGAAACTGTTCACAGGAATATTTTGCATCAAAGTCAGTGAAATGCAAGGTGCCAGGGCCAGATCCTAGGTACATCTAGCACTTTGGGACTGAAGGTGCTCAAAGGCTCTCACTGGTGGGGTTATAAAGGTGTAATTATACAGAACCAAGGAAATGAAGTCAAAATCTTGTCCATGCTACATATGTACTGTAGGACAAAAGCTCATAGATTTCTAAATGCTGAAGCCAGCCCTACCAGTGTGAACATTTAGCATTAAGATGTTATTCTATGCTCCAGCCTTCACTGCAGACCACCAGGACCAGATTAGATACAGCTTTGCATTGCAAGAACTGTATGTAAGGCTGTCATCACAGAATCATTTCATGTTTTTATTTAGGGAGAATTGTCAGGAAACTTTTTCATTCTGATACAGCTGTGGAATGAAAAGTCCTAAGCAGCCCCAGTATAACTGTTCCCAAGGGCATGGCTGTCAAATCTTTCATTAAAGCTGAATGCTTCCAATGGAGCTCATGTTAATTTTCCAATAATCTACACAAGACACATTCAGGATTTTGAGGCTGGAGAAGGCTAACTTGCCATTTTTTACAGCCCAGCTGTCAAATGAGGAGTCTCATTGGTTCATGGATGAGGAGGACAAAAAATTTTAGGCTACTGACAATGAAGTCTTCAAAAGATGCATCACACATCTACTTAAGACATTAGTTACAGAGGAAGCTGGCCACGCAATTCATCATTTCTGAGTTGTTTGTCAGGGAAACAGCTCATGCCAGGAAGTACTGATGGATGAGGAACAGCAACATAAAGGGCAGAAAACAGAAAAAATCATATAAGAAAAAGGTGAAAAGCAGCCAATATAGACTAAGTATCTTTTAGATCATGCTGCTAGAAGTCCTTATGGCAAGGAAGTGATTTGTTGCAGCAAGCATTCTCCAGATTTGTTTACTGGTATATATTGGTATATACTGGTATGTATTGGTATACATAAAGATATGTATAATACAGGCTATGAAACATACAGAAAAGCTACAATATGTTAAAGATAAGGTGTATGTCACATATACAAAAAAAACCACTCAGTCTTTTTTTTTTCAGGTCTAAGCCAAATATATTCCCCTTCATTATTGCTAGCTGTAACTTGGCCACTTTATGTTCCCTAAGAGATGAAGTAGGGAGGTCTCAGTCTTCTACCACATTCCAAGAATAAGAGTGTCTATTGGCCATGATCACAGGTAATATCAGAAGCATCATCATAATTAAGAGTAGCTTAATATAAAACAGATGGCAGAGCTAATGGAAGGAGATGTTTTTTTGAGGTAAAAAAACAAGAATCCCTTGGGGGAGCCATCCTGTGCTAAAAACTGGGATGAGCAGCAATAAGGATACCTTCATTCAGCACAAAGCATATTCATATTTGTACCAGATCGTGAGCATCAACACTACTGAGTCACAGAAAAGGTGTAGAAACATTCTTCTGTTTATTACTCAAGACAAACATGAAGTTGAGACACTTAGAGAACAGGATGGAGCTATAAAATCTATGGAAATCTGTCTCCAAGATCTTAATTTCACTTAATGTTATGCTGCCCCTCTTCTTGTTAGCACTGCCAATATTCACCATACTCAGAGTGTATGCTGAGCCTTAGCTGCAGAGGCACACAGCACTGACTGCCACCAGGAGTCACTTTCTGAAAGGAAATGGCTGTATTCAAAGCACTTGCAGGACCTCAACATCGACCATTGCCACCATCATAGCAGATGATAAACTCTTCCTCAGGCAGTAGCTTCTGCTCCTGCTGAGCAGTGGTTGGCAGGATATGATGCCTTGGAGTGAACTGCAGCTGTGCCCAAACATGAAATTCTTGTAGTAGGGAGCAGCTTGCTCAGCCATGAACTCCGTTAATCCAGTAGGAGCTAAAAACTACCAAGAAAATTAAAATGGATAAAATACAGCATATTGAGATTATAATAAAGTAAGTCAATCTTCTTGCATTTATTTGTGTAGAAATAATTATATCTTACAGAAATAAAGATTCCTTTCTTTCCAGCCATACTGAAGGTCATTGAAGCCTAAGGCCTGCCTAAAACAGCATTACAGAAAACACATGACTAACAAAAACCAAAAAATTATTTAAGTAGTTTCTGGTTTTGTTGTATTGCAGAGGATATAAAAGCAAGTCAATGGTATGTTGATTCATGGCTTTCTTATCCAAATACTAGGATTTTTTGATATTTTGAAATACAGGATATACAAGAAGAGGGATCCTTTAGGTCTCGGTGTTTAGCAGCTTAGCCTGTTCCTAAGCATAATAGGCAAAATTGATGCCCAGGTACACTTGCAAGGGCAATCTATTTCCATTTCAAAGGCAGCAAGGTTTTAATCATGTAGCTGTTCACTCATAGAGTGCAATTATAATTCCATGTTAAAACGAATCTCTAAGTAGAAAAACAAAACAAACCCAAGGGGTGGAGGGGGAGGGTGGTGTAGAGACACAGAGGGGGAAGGGGATGATCTGTTTCAGTAAAAGAGAAATGTGTTCCAGGAAGAAAAATTACAGCTGGAAGATTCTACCTTACTATGAGAACCTCTGAACCTGCAGTTCAAAATGCAGTTCATTCTACATTCAAAATGACTGGGGCTATTCTCCATACAGAATTTGTAGCACTTTTTTACCTTTTTCTCAAAGGCTGGGATGACGAACTCATCCTAAATTATAAAAGATTTTATTAATTTCTCTTTGCATGTCATATTTTTATTTTTTTCTTTTTTTTAATATTTACCTTACTGAAAACTTTTATTCCCCAGAGAGTAGCTGGGAACTCACTGAAAAGTAGTACATTCACTCTGGGCTGGGAAAAGCTGAGATATCCCATGCACATGAGCATGAGCTGCAAGTACAGAAGAATGTTGTGTTCCCCTGAAGATGGCACAGAAATTTTGGTTACAAATCTTTACTGTGTACTAATTGAAGGGGGACAGCTGGAAAAGCAGTGTATCAGCTAGAAAATTAAACCTGTTACAAATGAATGAGAGATTCATTCCTTCAATTGGCTTATTAGCATCTTTAGAAAATATTCCTTTACTCTGTAAGGCTGAGGGGTTTTTTTCGGTGGATTTCACCTTGTGTCGTTTTCATTAACTGGAGCTCCCCCTCAAGGAATACAATGGGAAACTACTTTGCAATACAAGATACAGATTTCTCATTTTGACTAGAAGAATCGCTATATCCTAGTCCTCAAAATCTTGGATATTTTATTCACACTATTCCCTCACTTACTGCTGATATATATTTTGCAAAGCAATTTCATGTAGAAGCGAGACTGTCCTTAAATAAAGAAACATAGGCCAGAAAAGAACAGAAAATTGATTTGAGTGACTTTGGGGATTTAAGTATGATTTTATTCTGTGTCCAGTTCTTTTACCATAAAATACCTGATACCCACACTCTGCAGTGGTACAAAAAGCCTGTGTTTTGGCTCAGGCCTGTCCCTCTCCCTTCATCACAACTTAAATGAGACCTGCTAGATGGGTCATTGCAGGGAGCTCTTAGCAGAGCACCTCTGCAGCAGCCCCACTGCCCACTGCCAGCCAAGCACCACATCCAGAAGAGATGATGGGCCAGGAAATACCCAGTGTCAAAACAAGGGGACACAGGAGGACAAATCGTCCACACTCTGTCATGGAGGTCTAGGCCATGGTGTCCAAAATCTGTGGAAGTAACTGTTCCAAGACATGACAATCCTTAGCCTTAAATCTTGCATTTCTTCAACCTTACTTCTCTGATATAGGCATTTTTCAGTATAAATAAGGAAGCCCAAATCCAATCAAAATAGCAGTATGTACCACACAAAACACAGCACATCACTACTTTTGGTGTGTGGAAGAATGAGTCATATATGACAAGTGTCAGTCACCTGCCTGAATTCATTTTGCAACATCTTTAATAGTGTGATGATACCCAGACAGGGAGGGCTGAGGGAAGGGAGTGAATGCTCAGCACCAAACAGTTGTCACTAAGTAGGTGAGCATGTGAGATGAGAAACATCATCATCAGTAATGGGACTTGACTTTGTTCCCTCTGACTTGTCACAGGACAAGTCACATAGTTATAAAATTATCCTAAACAGAAAAAGATGTACGTGACTTAGGATTTGACCAAGATGCCCTTTGCAATACTTTCAGTGGCATTAGAGCTTTCTCTGTCCACGTTCAGTCACACTGAGATGTATAACTATCGCTATTAAATAAAAATTTGATCTGGCCAAGAAGATTATACTAAATAAAAGAACATTCCTGTTGACTAAATACTAGTAGTTCATGATAATTTTCACCTTCTTTCAAAGAGTAAAGACAATAGTGGCTGTGCCACTCCTATAGGCTCCACTCTCCATATTTTCACATTATTTACTCTTTGATTTCTTCTTTGATTTGTGGCAATTAGTAAGATACTTAATGAGTCCAACCCTCCCAGGGATGGTTACCCGGTTTTGTTAATATTGATTTTTTTATTTTTCTTTGCCTTTTTCTTTTTTTTTAATTTATAGTTGTTTTTTTTTTCTTAAATAGTATGTAGGCAATCACTTTGCAGAGAAGAGGGGAACAGAGGGAGAGATACTGGCTGAATGTTTGCTGACTATGATCATAGTTAATGAAGCTTATGCCTGACGTACATTATTATAGTACCCTAGATCTATGACAGCAACTTCAGAAATACCATTTTTAAGGTTCTTCAGAGACCTGGTCCAACTCTTAACACTCCATGATACAGTTCAGCACACCATGATTAGCTGTTAGAACCTGGTTTTAATTTTACTTCTTTCAGGAATGAAAGAAACACAAAACTTTACCTGACACAGCACCTATCACTTGGTTTTCTTTCTAATGTGGTACAGTAGATAGCAGTAATGTCACTCCACCAACGCCCTTAAAAGCTACAGCTTCATGCTATTTTCTTGGCACAGTACTTAGATTTTGTATTTTGTAGGCCCTCACAGATTTGCAGTAGACTGTGCACATACAGCTCTGCCCTGCACTAGATGCTCAATTTTGAAATTTTCGAGTACTGCCCTTTACTCCTTCTAAGCAGCTGGCATGAATACTCAGTCATTCGGGAATCTGGTTGCCAGAGATCTAATAGCAAATTTTTGTAAATTATGCATATTTATTCAACAGAAACTGCAAGGCAGACACATCCAGTGAAACTAGAATTTCCTGGAACCTACTGTACCTGCCTACCTGTAAGTATGGTACAGCTGTAGAATCTGCTGAGAGAAAAGAGTGTTTTTTGCTCCATTTAAAAAAAACATGAGTAGCAACTGTTTGAAAGTGAAATAAGTTGCAGCTAAATGGACAGAAGGGATTTAATTGACTTAATTACATCAAATTTAGTTAATTATTGTTCAGCTGGTGCAAACAAAGCTACTCTTCTATGCTATACAACAAAATCTGTAGAACTGTAAATAAATACTTATAATTCCTTACTCTCTCAATAACTACCTTAATGGTAATATGACTCTCCATCAGAAATAAGTCTCAGTCTAGTTTTCAGCTGTAATGGCACCTCTTTTCTATAATCAACTAGCACAAAAGCCTCTTCTTCCCTGGTTCTCCAGCAGCTCAAGCCACAAATTTATGACTTTGAGGGGAAAGCAGAAACTATACTGCTCCACAGTTGATAGTCCTTTCCTGCCCATGCACATTTACTGAGGAAAAAAAAAATCAATGTTGCCTGTCTTTTCTATATGCCGTGGTCTCTGAGCTGAGACCTGAAACTCCAAATGTTTCAATCCACACAAGGAGACCTGGAGGGAAATGGTCGGCAGGCAGACATATCTCTACTCACAGCCACATGAAGCCATAGTTCATACTTTGAAAGCAGTTCAATTGCAGTAAGATTTTTTATTTTTATATTTAAATATAATCCCTTAAGTAAAGGGATCCTTTTCTGATCTTAAAACTTTCTGACATTAAAACTGTAGAAATCCCCCCCACACAGCAGCGCTCTATACTTTTTTTTCTAGAGAACATTTATTTTGATTCTTACTGTACTGTTAGCTGACTAAACCTTCTCCTTCCTCACCTTCACTTCCATGGACATGAAACATGCAGACATTGCAGAGTTCAGTTACTCTATCATTACATTTATACGTACTTCTCCTTATTGCTGGTCTCTGACTTGTCACAAACAATGTGCAACTAAGCAAATGTAAGCTTGTAACATCCAAGCTGCATCAGAAATTTCTATTCCTTCAAGAAGGAATGATTCTCTGTCCTGTGTCAGCTGTCTTTGTGGTTTGCAAAGGATGCAGTATCATGGGCTGATTAGAAAGGAAATGGAGAATGCAGCAGATGCAATTGGTTTTGCTACTGCTACTCCCACCAAGGAAGGCACTTTCCATTTGTCTCTGTAATGAGACAATTCCACTGTACCTTTCCATTCACAGGTACATTAAGAAAGAATGTGTGCATGGGAGGGTCCCCACTGTGCAGTTACCCTGATGTTTTCAGGACTTTTCAGATGGCTTCTGCTGAATTAGATGCATAAAGGAAGAACTAATCCTGCTGAATCAGGAAATGAGACAATGGGGAAACTCTGCATGATTCCCATTAACTTTATATTATAGTCTGTAAAGGCTACAGCTCTGAATATTTGATGCTTGTCTAAGTTCAACTGAAATCAATGGGAATTTGGTGTACGAGTTCAAACAAACTACATGGGAAATGTGGAGGACCCTGGTGACCAGGAAAAGAACATTTTCTATATGATTCAGGTATTTAGAGTCTGTATATCAGTGCTCTGAGTCTCATCTGTAAAAAGGGTTATTGAGGTTTCTGAGTAAGACTGAGAAAAAATTTACAACCTTATTCTCTCATATACCTTATGCTTTGGGTGTTGTACCATTAAAATTTAGAATCACAAGGAAAATGTTCCATTAATAGAGCAACAAAGTGCATTTTAACAGCAGTCCATATGCTCCAATATCACATATCTTTCCATAGTGGCATCAGCTTGTTTTGTTGAATAAATGGATTAATTAATCTAAGAGAGGCATCCCCATTATCTTCCATTCTCTTCACAAAAAAAAGACCAATCATGATGTGCACTTATATTAAATTTTGTCTGTAAAATATTCTTGCTTGATATTGTAGGCATTTGCATTTTATATACTTCAGTTGCCATCTGCTAATGGCAATTTTATCATTCAATTAAATAACACTAAAGAGATCAACATTTATGAAGATTAGAGAATTTTTTAATATAATGAATAATTCTGGTTTATTTCTGTGAACTGCTACTGCAGCCAGCAATAAAAAGGATAATCCATTAAAACTAGAGCACAATAATGAAAGCTGTTGTCAAGGTTCTGGCATAGTGGATGACCAGAGGGGATTGCAGATTCCCAGAGTGTTGACTTTCTCTACCCTTTACTAAGGAGTAATGTGTGAATCATTATTATATAGACAGATGGGACTACTCCAGAGAGACTGAGATTGCATGCTAGCCTGGCAGAAGTTTCAGGAGGCATTCATAGCTTGGATGTCTCCACAATGTCTCCAGCAGGGCAGGAGGAACCTGGGTATAACCAAACTCTTTTACAGAGTGAAGGCTTTAGATCCCAGCTCAAGTAAGAATACTTCTTAAGGAGAGGATTTCAGGCCTGCTGAATAGTTCAGTCAGCTTCACTCTACTACCAGTTTAAATACAAGCACTTGATTACAAGCTTCTCTTAGTAAATACACGCTGAGATATGCTTTTAGGTATTTCTGTGCTACCTAAGGTTTTTTTTTTTCTCAACCTATAAAAGAACAAAAAATCATTTTTAAAGTTTAAAGCACACACTAGGTTGATTCTGTTTTCTGAGGTATAGCCCAGATTTTTTCTGAAGTGTGATCAGAAACTATTCTCTTAGCAAATTAGAAACTAGCTTAATCCCAAAATACAGAGCTCAGCTGTCGTTCAGCAAATTCCAGAATGCCAAGGTCTGTATCTCCTTGCTCACATCTTCTGCCCTGAACATCATTTGTAATTCAAATCCTGGATCCAGGAAATGTAACAGAGACACATAAGCAGTAGAGCTGTATCCAACCAATAAGTAAGAAGAATTAATGATAAAATTATATGTCCTGTGGATCAGACCAACTGTTCATTTGCCAAGTATTTTCGCCTTGACTATGTCAACAGGAGATGTTGCTTAAAAAGACACCATGAACATAGTGTTATCCACTGCTTTGTTAATCTCTAGCATCCATTATCATTGGGGATGTTGGAGGGCACATCCTCTTTCTTTGTTATTTGTTTATAGACATATTGCCAATGGATTTGTCTAATTCCTGTTTGAACTTCCTGATATGGTCCTCAACCCCTTTCAACAAGAACATCTAGTAGCATCATCAATTATTGCAGGTTGGTGGGATTTCTAGAGGTCACTCACTAGAGCTCTAGTCCAACTTCCTGTGCATTTTATGGTTAACTTCAATGTTAGACCAGGTTTCTTGGGCCCTCGTCCATCTCAGCTTTGGAAATCTCCAAGGATGGAGATCCTACATCACGTCTGGACAATATGTTCCTGTATTTAATCATGTTTTTTGCAAAAAATATTTTCCTAATTAGAATTTCTCTTGCTTCTATTTCCTCATTTCATTTTGTCAGTCTTTCTCTTATACTTTTTTTCTATCCACTGCATAAAAACTTATTTTATTTGTTTTAAAATAATCTCCTCCTAGATTCAAAAATTTTCCCCTGTAGTAGAAGCATAGGGTGACAATTGTCATAAGTCTTTTCTTACACTATAAGTGAAATTGTCACAAAAGCAAGAGGATTTTTCTCCCTTGTGTTAGGTGCAGCGAAGCGGTCTTTGCTTCTGTTGAGGTGGAAATGTGACTGTATCTCAATCAGTGGATTATCTATAATCCAAGATGAACTATGACAGGAAAATTAAATATGTAAATTAAATTAAATATGCTTATTCTTGATTGGATGCAACTGACTACTTCAAAATAATTTATTAAAAATCAAGTTTGCAGATTGAGCAATGTCTGCAAGCACAGGAACATGTAACACTAGCCAACCCTTTGTGTGAATATCCTTCTTTTGTACAAATCCTGAACAACCTGTGGTTGGACAAAGTACAGAACTCTTTAAAAAGACTTTTCTGGTTATTATATGATGCAGTATTTGATGGTCAGCTGTCTCAGACAAGGGTAGCTATTCCCATGACTGCTGAGTCTACACCAGCATCCTTTCTATGCTTTATTTTGCTTGAAACATTTACCATACGAATAAGCTTCTCTCTGAGAAGAAATTTCCTATTGTTTTTTTTCTTGTTTACTCTGTAACTTTCTGTCTTTTAGTAAAAGACCTGATAAGTAATTGCTCATCAATGAAGTGAGTTTTTCCTATTGATTGATGTCATCCTACTATAAACTGATAAAAACAATCCCTCATCCATTCTGGAGTCTTCAGATGTAAATAATTTGCCATGTCAACTATTGCTCTAAATAATCCTTGGTTTATGAGCTTCTAAACCCTGTGGACTGAGGCACCATTTCCTCACCATAATTCTAAAATAAAACATAATAAAATATTTTGTCATTGTCTTGAGTAAATGATCACCTCTCAGGCATGTGTTTCTAAGACACAGCTGAGGAAAGATTAAACACAAACAATAAATACAGACAATTGCAAGTAGAGTGCAACAATAATGCAGAATTCTTTTGAAGAGAAACTTGCCCTTCTTTTCAGTCTAAAAGAACAAAGGAAAAAATATATAGGGATTGATGTGCTGCAGGAAGTGTGCTTAGATTTTGGCTCACATGTCACACTAAGATGGAGGAAGTGTAATGGCAGTAATCATCTAGCAATTCTGCCTGGCTGCATGTAGCACAAGCGGGTGCTGAGGTCCTGTGTATACCAGGGGCTACTCGGGATTACAGTGCCTGTGGTGGGTGCTTAGGGACAAGCAGCTCCAGCGGTTTCAGGTCGCCAGGAGCCAGTTGGTCTCTTGAACCCAAGCACAATTTCCCACCACAGACTGTGCTGGCAGCAAAGTTCAAGTCCCTGACAGATGGGGCTGGGCAGATGTCTGATAACTCTGGTGACTCTCTGACTTCCCAGGGCTCATTGCTCTGCTGTTCCAGCTCCTATCCCTATGATTCCTGCTGCAGTGCCTGGCTTCTCCTTGGCTTCAGGAGATGCCCAGTACCTGACACCTAAAGCCTCCTGCTCAAGTGTTTAGCTACTGCCCAGTTCAGAGGGTGCTGCTGGTGCTGTGGACCCCCAGCCTAGTGTTGCTGTCCCACCCCTTTGGCTCTCAGTCTGGCTCTCTGCTCACAGTCTGGCTGTTATCCATGTTTCCATTGCTTGTACTAATATACATGGGATGAACACAGGCACCTACATCCAGTATGTTTTGTCCCCTGTGCTAACATCTGGGTGAACCCAGAGGGCTGTACTCAGAATATCTTGCATTTCCTTCTTCCCAATTGATGTCAGAGTCATCTTGGGGATAAAAAGATTTCTACTGGACAGTACCTACCTCTTAGTAATTCTTAGCTATTTCCCAGTTCTTTAGTCCCCACAGAATTGTTTTGGCAGTGAATGGCCTCTGCAATTTTCACTAAACAAAAAGATTTAATTTTTTTCTCAGTAGTCTGAACATAAGATGGCTGTTGCCCTCAATGAGCTAATTTGCCTGAACCCAGCTGAAGAATGAAGCCAGATATTCAGGCTCAGGTGTAAAGGAACAGAGCCACCCTCGCTATTTCTTCTATTTCTTACAGTTCCTTTTAGTGAATTTAGTTCCCACTGGAGACATGAAAGCAGATGACAGCAGCTATTATCCAGCTTTGTTCTGATTATTTCTGGCTTGCTCTGAAAGTAATTTACTATAGAATAACCTGTGTTAGAAGCTGTAGCTCTGAAATTTTACACAAAGCAAGTATAGCTTGAGCATTCTTCCTGCATTGTCCTGACAAAGACAAGTCCTCTCCCTGTTGAGGAGAGTGGATTTGTCCCAGTGCCTCTTGAGCACTTGGTCTGTCTGCTAAAACAGCCAATGAGGTTGCCACTGGTAACAGTGTTTTGTTTTGAGTACAGAATGGTAATTTTTTTCTAGGTCTAAATGTCTGGCAAGCCTATTAATTGTGCGTGTTCCAGCAAGAAGTTGAAGAGATGCAGTTGTAACACTTAACAACTAAATAGTCATTCTTAAAAAAAAACAAAACCAGAAAAAAACAAAAAAAAAAAAAAAAAAAAAAAAAAACAAAAAACCCCAAAAAACAACTAATTACAAAACCAAAACCAAAACCAATACCTTGAAAAATTAGTTCCATGCTTGGCACTAGAACAGTCCTTACTTTTTTCAAATTCATTAGAATGGAAAACTGTTAGACTGAGAAAATGCAATTTGGAACTACACAGATAGCTTCAAGGTAGGGTAAGTGTTGCAAAATTTTTCACTTTACAATTATTTTATATCAAAGAGGCTGTGCCAGTTAAGGATGAGTCAAGTATTTGCCTCTTTGTTCTATTAAAATGCCTAACCACAAATCAAATAGGGAAGTATTGGTGCTGCTTGAGCTAATCAAATGGCCACATGAAGGTTGAAGTCACCCAAAATAATCCAACAGGCTCTCTTAGCCCTGTGAGCTCAGTCATCTCAAGCTGAATCTTAATAGTGTTGGAAGGCTAATCTATGCATGGGCTGCCCAAACCACTTACCAGGAAGAAAAAATGAGCTATTATATTCCACCTACTTCAGGAATTCATTTGGATGGTGGAAAGTCAAGAATGAACAAGCAAAAATAAATACATAACCTAAGCAACCTAATGCTTTTTAAATTCTAAGGATAAGGCGCATACTCTTGAGCAGATCATTTGACTCTTTTGAATTAAACTCTGAGACATTTAGCAGGCAGATGCATTCTTTTCATTCTCAAGAGAATCAGTGAACATTTATTCCTTATGCCGTCTTCATTGAAAACTGTTCAAACAATTGCAGCAGAACTCCATCACAGAGCCAGATGAATCAAAATATAATAAAAGGCAATTTTTCTAGAGATCCACCCAGAGACCCAAGAGTTCTACTGCTGGCAAAAATAGTGATGTGTGGCATTTGGACTCTGCCAAGCTCATGCCCTGTGAAAGATGACAGACAACAAACTCGGAGATTGTGAACAATGAGGAGACAATCCAAGAAAACAGCATTTTCTGCCTTCCTCAAAGCCAGAATTGTCGCCTTTACAATTTTTTGCCATCTGCACTTTATGCTATTGGAATTTTTTGTTCCTTGGTAATATAAAGGCAGGTTTCTCCTATATGTTGAAAAATGTTAGGCTTAGGATTGCTTCCTCAGCTAATATAAATCAAATGCTTGTTTCATCTTCTGAGAATAAAGGAAAGTGTGTAGTGTGTATTGAGAGGGAACCTATTAGGAGACAAACACCAAAAAAAAAAAAAGAAGATGCATTTATTATTATTGTGAAACATAAGTAAACAATCAGCAGCTCAGACTGGGTATTTTATGTGCACTTTAAGAAAGGGATTAAAGTATGATCACATTGTGTTTATTACAAATTAATGGCATAGTTCTGATATGGAATTGACTGATTAAGGATATTCAGTAATTTATCTTGTGACTTCAAGGTTTGCCTTTGACAAAACTCTGTTCTCATGACAAACAACATTCCACCTGGGATTAATGCAAACCAGTTTTTTCTATTTTACTGGCTTTACAAATGTCCAGGTATATATATTTGAGCACATTCATGCATTAAGGAGCAGGGAATTCTTAAGAAGTCTAGAGTTTTGTTTCATGGGAAGGTGGTGCTTGAAGAAATTCACAGAAAAGTTACAAGTAAGGAGAAAAATATCTTTCAGGAAACATGCAGGTAAACTGGAATGCTACTCTAACTTCCTTCATAGATAGTCTGTTAAAACATCATCTTGTAATGTAATTATCCCAAATACTACTCAATAGGATGGTCTTTGAACATTATCTTTGAAGGGTAGTTGGTCTGCCTTCTAGGAGGACAGACCTGGGACTATCCATACACACCTGTTGTGTCAGTGAACAGCTGGATGATGGAGAGCATTGCACATGCTTTACAGCTGCAAAACATCAGCTCAAGAAGCTGAAAGGTATTACACTGGTAGAGAACTGCAATGATGTAAGTTGCAGAAAATGTAGTCATCAGTGCTTAAGAATTAAGAATCAAGGATTGTACTTGAATCTCAGAGTCATAGAATCATAGAAAAATTTGGGTTGGAAGGGATATTAAAGATCGTCTAGTTCCAAACTCTTTGTATGGGCAGTAACACTTTCCACTAGACCAGACTGTAAAAAGCCCCATCATCCAACCTGGCTCTGAGCACTTCCAGGGATGGGGCATCCACTGTTCTTGGGACAGTGCCTCTGTTATAGTGCCTCACCACCCTTGTAGTAAAGAATTTCTTTGCAATGTCTAATCTAAATTAAATATGTCTTTCAGCTTGAAGTCTTGTCTTACCACTACATGCCCTGGTAAAAAGTCCATCTCTAGCTCTCTTGTAGGCTTCCTTTAGGTATTGGAATGATGTTATTAAGTCTCCCTGAAGTTTTGTCTTTTCCAGGCTGAACAACCCCAGCATTCCCAGCCTATATTCATAGAAGAGGTGCTCCAGCCCTCTGATCATCTCTGTGGCCTTTTGCACCTGCTCCAGCAGTTCCATATCCTTGTGCTGGGGGCTCCAGAGCTGGATGTATCACTGTAGGAGAGCAGAACAGAGGGGGAGAATCACCTCCCTCACCCCACTGGCCACATTTCTTTTGATGCAGCCCAGGACACCGTTGACTTACTGGGCCACGAGTGCACATTGCTGGGATGTGTTGAGCTCCTCACCCACCAGCCCTTTTAGTCTTTTTCTTTTCATGCATGATGTATGAAAAGTGTTTAGTCTGAGTTGATGAATTACTTTTATGTATTTTAAAGCACAAGAAAATATATGTATTAATATATATATCAGTACCAGAGGATGTCAAAATGTCTCAGCCCACTTCCTCAGCCCCATTCCTCTTTATACAGTTCTTACAGGGAAGAAGACCAAACACCCAGATCAGAAATGTTGCTGGTTGCTGCAAGGGAAAATGGGCCAGCAGTCTGTGCCATGTGCCCACTGTTTAGGTGAAATGCAGCCATAATGATCCCCATGCTTCTTTCCTACACTAAAAGCTTGAGCTACCTCTATTTCTTGCTGAAGTAACTCCAATGAGGCTCACCTTTCATGAAAAGAATTGTTTATGGGAATAAAGAATCCAGTCTTGATGTTGTCAGTGAAATTGCTGCAGACTTAGTTTGATGTAAGTGGGACCAGAAATTGGGGTATAATAATTTGAAAACATTTTGAGGGTATTATTTTCCCCAGAACTCTTTTATTAGTGTCACTTGGTCTGTTATTTATTCACCACACATTATACTGCAGGTTCCTGACCAGACTGTGACATTTTGCAGCATCCTTTCAGCATTATTGTCAAAATTGTCTAAACTAAAAGTTAAAACTTTAAAATAATTGATTTTGCCAGTTTGCTTCAGTCCTATCTTTGACTCTGGAATATTTCCAAAATCTATAGCAGACTAAAATAAGTCGAAATTGCCTTCTCTAAATTTCAAAAGAAATGGAGAAGAAAAGGGGGGGAAAAAAGCTTTTGAAGAAAAGCTTAGCAAGTCAATTAAAAAGAAGTACAGTCTAAAGAAGTGGTTGCATGGTCTAGGGAAAAGAAATCACTAGCAGAATCTTATGGAAGATATTGACTTCAAGGTCAGAATTCTCACTAATGACAACAAAGAGAATTAAAAATAAAAAAAATTCTTTCCTCCCAATGAGAAAGAAAGGATAATTTTAGTACTTTCTTCTTTGAATTGCTTAAAAAATACACTGGCCAAACAAAGTACATCCCTGTGTTCCCCACTGGCATGAAATTTTTTGCTTAATTGTGTTGCTAATCCAATTAAAAATGTCCCTTGTAATGGATGGGGAAGCAACCTAATAAACTCTTACTATGACTTTCCTGAATTAAAACCTACAAAGAGAGACTTTATGGACAAGAGACCTTTATTTACGCTTGATTCTAAAATAAGAACCAGTACTAAACATTGTGCATTAACACAGTAAGCACTAAATAAAATATATTCTTTTTCTATCTCTGCTAGTAATTTAATCAAGCTCAGAACAGCTCTGTAGCATTGAAGTCAACTGGAAGAGTACAGCACATGTTCATAACTTAAAATTACCTTAGCCTTTCAAACTGGACGGCCACAGCCAAATGGCCTATTGGAAAAGACCCATAATCATACTCAATTCTGACTCATGGATCTGCCTGCATTTTTGGAACCTCTAAAACTGTCTTGCTAAGAAAAACATTTATATCTCAGGATTTGAGATAGCCACCCTCTTCAGTGACTTTTTGATATATATCAGGTTTGTATAATAAATGAGGGCGGTCTGTAGGAACCCAATTTGATGGCAAGCCACCTACAGCCAGCTAATAAAAAAGCTCAGAAGGATCTCCAAGATAGGTGCTCCTGAAAGCTGGTGCTGACTGTAGTTTCTCCTGAACCTTTCCTTTAAGGCATGTCTGGAGCTGCCTTTCTCCATCTGTATGGTAGTTTAACACATAAATTTTTCAGTGTGCAACTATGAACGAGGTGTTTCTTTCCTCAGGCTCTTCCTTAAAGTGTGACTGTCCTAACTTCTAAGAGAGGTTCTTGGGGACTTACATGACAGATCCCATGATACTTGACCCTTAAATAACTGTCTGTAAACATTGTGCTCATTTTATTCCATTGGCTTCAACACAGAGTTAATTCTATTGGGATTTACTGTAGCATTAATGTTACAAAATTTAAAAATGGTGACTTGTGCAGCCATTGAAAATTATTGCCTTGATGAACCAAAATCAGCAACAGGACTTAAATATTATTTTAAATTATGATTCACAGCCCTTAGACCCTAATTCTATATGTTCTCAGCATGTGATATTGAGAACAATGTTATTAATAGATATATAGAAATATTTCAAAGCCAGGAAAACTAATTCAACATGCTAAAAAATACATATATGCAAATGATTTAATTACTTTTACAAAAGGACTAACAAAGCATACATGACATTTCCTTGTCATGAATAACCTATAAGTACTCCATAATTGCAAGCAGTATAATGAAAATATGGTGCTTCCTACTTAATCACTTACAGCTTGTTTCCTTTGCAAAAAATGGCCATATAGACCATGTAATGCATTTTGTCTTATATGTTTCTCACATTGGAGAAACATATTTCATTAGATTCTAGTCTCACATTGTTTTTAGCACACACATTTTTAGCTCTCTACCCAAAATTTAGACAAATTTTATTTTGCATCATATGCATGAATATTAATAGTAAATGCATGCAGAGTTTAGACTTTGCAAGTAAGCTGTAAAATATAGTAGTATATTTTAAATACTATTTCTTTGCTCTCCAGATCATAAAGACTTGGGAGGTGAAGAAAATATCTATGTTTGTTGCTATTTGCCTCAAAATGAAATTTCTCTCTAATGTGGTGGGAGACATGCTCTCAAACATGGGAAGAGGATGTAACAGATGTAGTGGCATCTGCTTGCACTTTTGGAACCTTAACTAAAAATGTTCTGAGGAACAATTTTCCTCATCCTTCTCAGCGAGCATCAACTTAGCTACCCATTGATAATGTTTTAAATGTCAACATCCTTCTATCACCACTTATCAGACAGAAGAGGAATGATTGCAATATACCAACAAATTTCTCCAAAGCTTTAAAATACTTACCAATGATACTCTGCCTTTGCAAGCTGAGGTTGAGCCAAGGACACATGAAGGTCAGAGGGAGGACTGGGTTCACGAACCTCAAAGTTAATTTCCAGGTGGAGTACATATTCATGAGATCATGCATATGTTATCATTCAACTGATCATATGACAGCACTGGGTGTGGAGAAGTTTTATTTATGAAAGGAGTTTTTTATCTTATAAATAGCAAATGCTCTTAATTGCTAACATAGCTACTTCTCATAAGGACAAATTCCCTCAAGCAGATCTGTCGAAGCAAGTATTTTGCAACTATTGTTATGGATGGAAGAAAAAACACCAAAGTTGGGGTTTTTTTGCTTTGGTTGGTTGGTTGCTTGCTTGTTTTTGGTTTTGGTTTTTGTTTTTGTTTTGGTTGAGTGTTTTTTAAAAAATTTTGGGGGTATTTTCTACTTACCTTCCTTTATTCCTCCTCCTCTCTCTGTCTCTCAGAAGAACTAAGAATCCAATTATTTTGCAACCTTGTAATTTGTATGAAACACAAAAAAAGTCCTTTGTTTTTATTCTGCACATCTGTTAACAAGAAAAGTACTGCTAGAAGTGCACTTCAATGATTCTCTTGCAACTGCTTCTTTCACAACTCTTCCTTCCTTTTCTGAGGACATTATGTAAATCAAGGAACAGTGTTAGACAGGAGAGTTGTGATGAATACAGCTCTGTGAAGGTTCTCTTAAGATGGCTTCCAGACAAAATGCCTAACTTTTGGAAAACTCTGTGGGGACATCATATATCATATCAGTGTGCATGCTAGAAGAAGATATTCATGGATGCATTGAAACTGGGTGATGGAATGATGCCATGATGGGGTGGCACTGAATAAAGGAGCCACTGAAAATAATAAGGAGCCGCTGAACATGCATGATAAAAAAAAATAGGGCTGAGGAAATAGTTTGCAGACACACTGATAAAGTTCCTCTCTCAGGATGCCCCATAGGTTGTTCCCTACTCCTAAATTAAATGTTTAGAATCATCCCTTGATGCTATATCATGAATATAAACAAGTTTTTATGGCCTGTAATCCTCACATTTGAAAATATCCCAGGAGCAATCTAGCAAAGTAGTTCAAATGTGTCAGCATTTCATCTGTCATGATGCTATGGTATTAAGTAGAAGGAAACCAGGGCAGTGATCATCCTCCTGAAAGGAAGTCGAAGCAAGGCAGGTCTCTTCACCCAGGTAACAAGTGACATAACTAGAGGAAATGATTTTAAGTTGCATTAGGGGATGTTTGGATAGGATATTAGAAAAAATTTATTCACTGAAAAGATATGAAGCATCGGGATGAGCTGGTCAGGGAAGTGGTACAATCATCATCCTTGGAAATCATGGAATCATGTAATCACTAAGGTTGGAAAAGACCTCCAAGTTCATCGAGTCCAACCTTTGACCAAACACCACCATGCCACCTAAACCATTGCACTAAGTGCCATGTCCAGTCATCTTAAACACTTCTAGAGATGGTAACTCTACCACCTCCCTAGAAAATCCATCCCAATGATCTTCTTTTTTGGAAAATTATTGTCAGCTTGTTGTCTGTACTGCTTCAAGAGTCATTAAGGACAGATGTACAGTCAGTTCTTCCTGTATGCACACTGAACACTGAAACAAACTTCAAAAAGGCTAAAAGCACACAACACCTTAAAATGGTATTGGCCTTGTCTTCAGATGCAATGGAATTCAAAATTTTTCCTCTAAAAAAGCACCAAGAAACATGACTCAATATGTTTCTCTTCTCTAGAAAAATGTCAGGTTTTGGCATAAGTATCAGTCTTTGGAAACTGCTTGAACTGAAGACAGTGTAGAGAATCTGTCAGTTGTCCACAATGTAGCAGCTTCATTGGGTGTATTCTTCTCCTTTTCAATTGCCCAATCTGGAAACATTTGTCCCCTCAGCTTTTTGGTAAGGAAGTCTGTAGCTACTTCTTTCCCACACCTGGAACAGAAGGTAAGCAGATGCAGCTTCATGTGTTCATCTTATGGCTCAAAAATGAAGTTCACAACATTGTGAAAGATGCATACTAACATCTTAGTAAGTTTAATCATTGCCACCAAAAAATCTGAGTCAAGGGACACTTCATAACCAGTCTTAAATCCTGCTTTAATTCAGGACTCCATGAAGAACAAATTAGTGGAGAATTAGGCTATCAAGTTATGTTCAACAGAATAACCTCAAGTTTTCATCTTGTCCATGAAAGTGCATTAA
Source organism: Muscicapa striata striata (assembly GCA_030060385.1). Classification (NCBI taxonomy): domain Eukaryota; kingdom Metazoa; phylum Chordata; class Aves; order Passeriformes; family Muscicapidae; genus Muscicapa; species Muscicapa striata. The sequence continues at coordinate 1,242,685 of JAREIS010000301.1, read as the reverse complement.
ATGCTTGAGATGAAGAAAGATATGACATTTAATTCTGTTATTTGCTCTTCATGTTGGAACTAAAGTCTTTGGTTTCTACTATATTTCGCTATTAAAGTCTAGGTCTCTTGGGAAACTCAAGATATATTTGGAACTGTTAAAACTTTTGACATAAATACAGCAGCAGAAATAACTACTCAGTGCTCTCAAAATAGGTTTGACTATCTAAGTAGACTGAAGTGAAATTGTTTGGGATTCATTTGGAATGTAGCTTGTCCAGATCTTCAGCTGGAATAATGAGCTGAAGTGCTAAACCAGCTGTTTGTGTACACAGTTAGGCTTAAATTAACCATCATTTGAAGAAAAGAAGAAAAAAGGCTGTTAGAAGCCACCTAAAGCTTAGAATTCAAGAAGTCATACTTAGGCCCTGAACCAGCTTTCTCCCTCTACCTCTCTCATCAGCTCAATGCATTTTTTTGACTTGCCTTCTCTCCTCAGGCAGGAAGTATTTAGGAAAACCTAAAACACAGACATGGCCGCAGGAGACTTTGGAATTTGTGATGCTAGAAAGAGTGAGAGACCACACTTGGGGTTGGAGATATGAAAGAATCAGGTGTGATTTAGAGTCTGGCTACATGTAAAGCACAGCTAGTCACAACCTCTCAGCTATGATCTTGCTAAAGCACATCAATTCCTTGTCACTCCTGATCATTTTAGAGGGCAACATTTCTATTAGTCTCACGCCATTACATTTACTATTTCTCTTGTTCTTAACTGTAGCCTAATGGACATTGACAATTACTGTAATATCCTGTGAGTACTCAGCAGATCCGACTCACCACATAGCTCTTCTCTTTGGAGAACATGGGTCCCAATGGTCTTCTTGCTGATGAAGCACTGAGGCACCTTCCACACACCTGTGTGTCTGATCTTTGTCCACAATGGCCTTTTGATGGATGTGTCTAAGAACACATGGACCTGCACAGAAACTTAGAAAAGGACTGAAGAGATGAAGATGGTGCATTAAGTAGACCCTTTTCTTGATCCAGGCAGTCTGCTTTTGGGGTGTACAGTCAAACCTGGAAATAGAAAAGGGTTGTAAGGTCGAGTAAGATAGATTGTGGCCATGCCAGCTGTCAGACAGCCTTCCAAGATGTCTGTTATTTAACCCTGATATTGAATATATCATGTTCTAAAACTGATTAAAAAGCCAATAAAATGCCATGGGCAATTTTTAATGGGGAATAAATATGTAACAGCGACTTTCTCCTTTTTTTTTTTTTTTTTTTTTGGCTTGCTCTTTAATCACTCCAGTGACAAGAAACATGTTTCATCCTGCCCTTCAAGTGCTTTGCTCTACCAGACACCACCTGCATGAATACGATATTCCTGAAGAAATCTACTAACAGAGTGGGGTGAGGCAAGGAAAGAGGAATATTAACAGAGATGTGAGTGTTCAGCCAGCACATCAACACTGATGGCTCCAGGAAAAATGATGGCAGAAAGGTGTAGAGAAGAATTTGCTTCCTTTACCAAAGGCAGTGTTGCATATAAAAGAACAAAAAATGCACACTATATATAAATGCAGTATTTTCACCTGGATAAAATATGACAAATTCTTACAAATTACCAATAAAGCACAGGCCCCAAAATGGTAAATTTATGTAGTTTCTAGAACATAATATTGAGTCAGTGCTGCAGAATGGATATTTTGGTATTTGGGAGACATAATGACTAATTTTTCTTTTTTCTTTTTTTTTTTTTTTTTTTTTTTTTTTTTTTCCTGAGTGGTATTCCTGGGAAAAAACATCATTGATGCATAAAAAGTTCTAAATTATGACCTTTTTTTACTAGATTTAAGAGAAGTAACAAGAAACCATTGCTCACTTTTGTTTCTGTTCTTTGATACCCAGGTTTGTTGTGCTGCAAAGAAATGTTGTGGTACATTGCACCTGTGATATATCCATCCTAACAACAGATGAGGAGAGAAGGAACATTCATGACTTTGCAATAATGAGATTGCTGATCCACAACCTGCTGGCAATTTCTGTGCAGAGGAAATGAAGTCAAATAGAATTGCCAAGGACCTCATCTCCATGCTGATAACTGCACATCTTCCCACATGCATCCATCCTCAGATGACTTTTTCTGTTATTAATACTTTTATTGTTATGGCTAAAGTAGTGGTGAGTAGTCTTGTCCTCTGAACTATCTATAGACTCCATAACTCCATTTATTTTGTATGATTTTATTCATTGGCAATGTTTTTATTGCCAAGCCTCAGTCAGACAGGAAATTCAAACTGAGAGGTACCAATTCTAAAAGAAATTTTCCCGTTTAATTGTTTTCTAATTGATACAAATAACTATGTGGATGTGGCTTTATATCAATTAGTCTCTGAAGATTAGAGTCAATTTATACTGAAACTAACCCACCACTGTCAAATTGCAATAGTGTTTATACAGTGCCTCATGGCAGTATTAATTAGATTAAAATTGGATTTAAAATAAATTGGTGCATTTTCCTTTCACAGACATATTATTATTTAATAACACTACACATGGTACACCAGATAAGCAAAAACTAGCACTGATGAGATATTTACATAGATGACCAGTGCTCACTGGTTTTTGCTTGCTTGAGAGATCAAGGGTTAATCAAGGAAACAGGAGGAAGAGTGAATCATGCAGGGACTAGAATGTCTTATCAGCTGTGACCTGCTCAGCTACTGAGACAGGGAAGAGACAAGGAAGTGATTTATAGGTTATAGCAGTTCAAGACTCACTCTTCAGGATTTGCTGGAGAACTATAATACTCTTCACCATGCTCATCCATGTCCTGCAATGCTCTTCATCTGGGGAGTTCATACCAGCAGACCGTTTCCTACTCCTCATTTGGGGACTTCCTATTGGCACACTGTTTTCCAATAGCATGGCACAAGTTTCCCTCTACATTCTGAAAACAAACCCTTACCTGTCTCCCTCCATACTGATTTCTGTAAATTATACTATTGCTAAGAACAAAAACATTCAACCCTAGTAATTTGCAAGCATACTAATACAGAGCTATTAAAGCACCGTTTAAAGGTTGAGAAGGTCCATCTACTACTTTTATAAGTTTGCCTTCCATTCAACTTCAGTATTTAGCTTAGAAGCAGACAGGATAAAACTAAGTAAAGCAGACATGAGTAAGTTACAAGTACTGTGCTTGATATGGAGGTTTGTGTCTCTGTGAAATATATTGTGATGAATTGTTATTTTTATAATCTATCTTTCTGAATGTCATTTGAATGTCATAAATATCATGTCAGATGATATATGTCAGATTTTCTAAAATAAAAACGTCTTTCTTCAGACATTACCAGATACAGAGAATATCATTCAGTTGTCTCACTGAAAACAAATGTAATTTAAACTGATCTGTCTTTGCAAACAATGAGCACTGAAAAACTCTATATACCAGGCACTCTAGCAGTCACCAATAAATGGTATTTAAACTAAAAAAGATAGTGTGGAACACCTAAGTTCTTTGAATGGTGAATGTGTACCACTTATTCAGGTCTGTTATAACCTTCAATACCAATAGGAAAAGTTAATTACTTTGCTCTCATTATACTATACCTACCATTGCTGTTTTCCTCTAATCCACCTTTCTACTCTTTAAAAAGAAGGGTTCTAGAAGAAAATATTTTAATATTGATGTTTCAATCCATTTATTTAAAGATAAGCATTAGAACTATTGAATTATGCCGCTTTCAATAAAACCTGCATCTGCATTTACATGCAGTGCACTAAAGACAGAGTTTTCCTGGCTATCAAACTACCAGGCACACCACTGCAGAGGGAGCCAGTTTCAGGCAATTGCAGGAGACATTCAGTAGGTGGGTACATCTGTCTCAGGCACAACATGATACAGATGAATTATATTTACACATGACATAAACATGAAGATACTGCACAGAAAAATGACAGGTATGTAAGAGAATATACTGGCCTACTACTACTTAAAATGAAGTCATTGCCATTCAGGAACAGGGCAAGTTCCCCCAGCCCCTAGACCTTTGTATAGCACTAGAACAAAACCACTATTAGTCTTAGCACTTTTCAGCAGCAATTAAAGAAGAATATTCAGCAGTCTACCCTCTTGAAATTCAAAAGCAGTTAGTAGATAGCAACATTGTCAGTGCTTATTGCACAAATAAGCAATCTTAATCTGAGCAAATATGAACCCCACAGTTAATTTTCTATTTAGTTTTCTTTATCTATGTTTTCTTTAATGATTTTGACATTTTGCATAAAGTGATTTCTTTAGCAAGGTATCTGCATGATGAAAGCGATGTTTTCTTCTCAGGAAAGTAACTCCAAAACCTTGTTTACTCTTATGCTTTCCAGAATTTATGTAAGGTCTATCAACAGCATGAACAGAACAAGACAATAGCATTGTCTGTGATTTTTCTCCTTATATTTATGTGTGTGATTACAAGATTGCAGTTGTGAATGCTGCTAATATGTATCACTTGAAAATGCTCACTTTCACAGATAAAAAGAGAATGGGAGGAGAAAGGTGTATGGTTAGGGGTAAGGGAGGTGTGCTGAGTTTGGCTTAATGATATAAGAGCTAACTCTAATATACAGAGTTGAATTTGTGAATGTATTTTGTATGTTTCTCTAAGTTAAGTTAGTTCAGAAATATTTTTTGGTTTTGAGTGTATGGTCTGGAATGAGATAGTCTTAAAGCCTTTCTGGCCTTTGCTAATGCAGAGATTCATCAATTTTTAGGTGAACAATTTTATCTGCTTTTTAAAGAGAAGCTTTGTTGCTTCTTCAAGGCATTTTGGTTGGTTGTTTGGGGTTTGTTTTTTCTTTGTTATGGATTTCATCTTTCTGTTTTGGTGCATTTTTTTTTTTCTGTTAATTTCATTGGTTATTGCATTCCTTTAAAGAAATTGAGGCAGCTGTATCTACATGTGTGCATGCGCTTGAACAGCTTGGATAAGCAATAAGCTAGGTGATGGCAAGCTTTCTATCTGTGTCTTTCTGCTCTTAGACTATGCCAGGAGAGAGGAGGAAGGTGAACTGCTCATCATTTCTGTGGTGTGCAAGGTAATGCCACTTTTCTTTAGCAGCAGTTAAGTGAAAAAATAGGTGGTCTACATCTTCCGTTTAAGCTCTGTTTTAAAAATATTTTTGAGGGACTGGGGGTGGGGAGAGTGAAGGGGAGGATCCTCTGGATTTGAGAATTATAGATTGCTTTTTTAATAAGAAAAAGGGATGAACTTTTACCTATAGAGAATTTCTTGTTCATTATTTGCATAATCATTTAGTAGCTTTTCACAGTAGATGTGATTTTGGATAAATATGTAAGAAACAGTAGTACCTTCTATTATAATGTTGGCTGTATGTTGAAGATGGAAGTTACTCTTCTGTTTAAAAGATCCTTATTACTACTTTTTTATGCCCCTTCCCAAAACAAAACAACAACAACAAAACTATCTAAGGCACAACATAAATTCTGTGTGAAAGAACAAGCTAATGCTAATATAATGCTGCAGGAAAAGGGTGAAAAAAAAGCTAGCATTCACCCAGTAACAGAAAAAAGCAATTACAGGAAGGTATAAAAATATCATCATTATGTTATAAAGTGTCTGCATGTTGTAACATAATAAAAGGAATGGCAGCCTTTCCCAGTGATACTTTGTTTTATAGTCTATTCTGTTTTCCAATGGATTTGGGCCTCAACGGGTTGGTGTTCATGCCTGTTTACCCTGGGAAGTGATGCTCCAGTTTCTTCTATATCATTAGCTTTTGTGTAGAATAGCTCCTGTGCTGTTCCCTCAACAAGAGGCTTTGAAGATATTTGCAGAACCTGCACTTCGAGAAGCGGGACTGGTCTAGGAAATCACCCTTGCATACACAACCTGTGAAACTCGATATTTAAGCTTTACAGACCTTTAAATAGTGTCCTTGCTGTCCTACTGAGTTAGTGCGAATTCAGTGAATGAATTCTTACTCCTTTGACTAAAGGATAATTTTGTATGCTTATTGACACTTGCTCAATTCAGTATGAGTTAGTATTCAAGGAGCTCCTCTAAACAAGAGCTGCACTTGCCTGGATTCAGATGTTAGAAGAACATGAATAGTCATTTTTACCCTGAAAGCAACATAGCTTCTTTTGATTTAGCCCATTTAAACCAAAATAAGCTATTCCTATATAAGGTAGAGTATCCATTTGAAACTAATTGAAATTATTAACTTTTCTTCACATGAAGTCACTAATAAGGACTTTGAAAATGCATCACTGCTTTTTTTGAATTCTCTATGTGGTGCAATAAAAGTATTACTGGTATGGAACCAGCGGTTGCGTTGTTGTACTCTTTTAATAGACATATTTATTAGACAACTACAAAATGTTGAGTAACTTCACAAACACATTGAATTTCAGTGATCGAAGAAGCATATAATACAGTGATTAACTAATACAAAATAGTGTATGGAGCTTCTAGAGTCAGTCTAGGTCTCTTCAAGCAGTGGCAGATATAAGCAGGCTTGAGATAAAAAGGAATTTATAGCCAAGTGGATATCATGCCCCTCATAGTGTTATGCAGATGTTTTGCTGCACTTTGCACCAAGAAGCAAACATTGGCTGTACTATAAGGTGTAGAAATCAATTTTGTATGTTATTTCTAAGAGAGAAATTTCCAAATGAATACAAAAGAAGCTGTTTAAAAATGCTGTACCACATGACTACATCATAATGTAGTATTCTTTTGTTAAAAGGTGAAGGCTGGAAATCCAGGATGACCTAAGGTTATCCTCAGGGTATTTGTGCATATATGTGCTTAACAAACTTGTTTTTAGTTGTCTGTCTCTAACAATATAAATTTTTTTTTTTAATCAGCTACAAGGACCCAGACTCCTGTGAGGTACCTCTAGGAGTGAAAGAACCGAATCTTGGGAACAAAGATCAAACCCATGTTTGGGCATGTATTGGTTTAGTTGTGTGACATAGTTATACAAATGCCTTGTTATCATCAAATAGAGAACCACATGTGGCAAAAAACATGGGTTTTATGTACTTTTAGAGACTCCAGTAAATCAACAAACCTTGAGAGACAAACAAGGCTTAGGCCTTTCGTGTCAGCTGCAGAAACAGTAAACTTCCGTGTAACTGATGTGTATCCCCAGACTCGCTTACCACATTGTGAACCCCTGGACAAATGCAAATACAAGTAAGCTGGCTAAGTATGAATGGGATCATGTTTCTCCTTCCTGAGTTTGTACCTGAGCTGAGGCAAGGAGAGAAAACAATAGATCTCGCAGAGAATTGATTCATATGTTAAATGCTTCTTGCGTGGCATGCCTGGATTTTGGGGGGAAATGCTATGTGTTACTGTGAAGCACTTTTGAACTTCCTCCAGAACAGGGATCTGAGGTGCAACATTGCCACTAGGGCAGAGTACTGACTGAGAGAAGCACTCAAAAAACAAAAACCAAACAAAACAGAAACTGTTTTTATTGTAGAAAAGAGTAGACACTTTCACTTGGGGAGAGCCGGCCGAGCAGCTGCAGCCGCCCCGTAGAGGATGAGGTTCGGGCCCCAGCGCGCCGGAAAGCGCTGCGCAGTTCGGAACGGGGCACCCGCGGCCGGTGCTGAGGGGCGGCTGAGGGGCTTCGCCGCGGCCCTGGCGCCGAGCGGGGCCCAGGCCCGCTGTGGCCCCGAGCGCGGGCACACCTCATTCCCTCTCCCGCCGCGGCCGCTGAGGGAGACAGGGCGCCCACTGCGCGCATGCGCTAAACGGCTCCGCTGAGGGGCGGGGATACAGCCCCGACGCCCGCGGCGGATCGTACCACTACGAGCCATGGGGGTAGGCCAGAAAAGAGCCTTCTCCAAGAATTCTCTAATGAAGAATCCCTGCTGACTTCTTCGCTGACTTGCGTGTGTAAATAAGGGAAGCTAGCACGGAGAGGCAGGCGTGAGCCCACATCCCCTCGCGTGCGTGCTCTCCTCTTCCTTGTTTCCGTCTCCTCCCTCCGTCGGCGGCGAATTGGGCGCGTCCCGCTTGCTGCCCCTCCCGCTGCCGAGGGTCCGGCCCGTTCCCGCTGCTGGCGGTCCCGGCGTCGCGAGTTCCCGCTCTCCCGCCCCCTCCTTCCCACCCTCCGAGCCGGCTCCGCGCTCTCCTCGGCCTCCCGCTCCCTGCCCACGGTCCCGGCGCGGTAGCCCTATGGCGTACAGTCAGGGCGGCGGCAAGAAGAAAGTCTGCTACTATTACGACGGTGAGCAGGGCCGGCGCGGGAGCGCGCGTGCAGGAGCGGGGGGGGGCGCCCCTCTAATGGCCGCCCGGGGCGGGCTGTGTCCCCGGCCCCCGCCGGCATGGCCGCCCCTGCCCCGCGGTGAGGGACGAGCCCGGCCCGGCCCGGCCCCACGGCGGGCGGGGGTCCCCGCCGCCTCCACCTGCGCCGCCGCGCCCCGCTCCCGCCGTCGGCTCTGCTGAGCCCCGCGGGCCGGCGGGCGCGAGGCGGCGGGGCCGGGGGCGGGCGCGGTGGAGTCGGGCGAGGTGCAGGTCGGGGAGCTGCCTGCTCTGCCGTGCCCGGTGGTAGGTGCTGTGTCTATTGTTTCCCCTCAAAATACTCACCGCCTCCCATTTCCCCCCAGCCTCCCCTCAAAAAAAGAAGAAGAAAAGTTGAGACACTCCCCTCCATCCGCTGAGCACGGAGGCGTTGAGTCGCTGCTGTGTCTGGCTCCTCCCCTGCAAAGAAAGTCCAGGCCATGTGTAGCTCCGGCACCTGGTGATTGTTGAGCTGAGGCCTTTCCCTGCCTCGGGCTTTCGTACCGAGGTCTGGGGTATGGAGAGACAGGGGGATTCTGTCCCCTCCTCCCCCATTCCCTGAACCGGAACAGAGCAGAGGTCTGGCTCCCACGAGCCTCCCTTCCTGCAAAACGCGGAAAGTTGTGTGCGTGGGTGTTTAATAATCGTGAAATTTGAGTTGCATGTAGGCCCTCTGAGTTTGCACACTTTTGTGGTGGGGACACAGGGGCTTGCGACCGACGTTGTCTGTCATGGCGAAAAAGTGCTTGGTTTGAGATATTTTCAGCAACTTGTTTGCAGTTTTCTCTAGCCCCAGCAGCAAGAACTTTTAGGTTTCTTCTTGAGCTTGAATTTATTTAGCCCTTTTTATACTGGGAGGTGAGCTCGATGGACAGATTAGTTAAGAGATGTGGTTAAATTGCCTCCTATCATAACAATCTTGTACGGTTGCATCTGAGGCTGGGCTTGGTAGTAGCCAGGAAACAGAGGTTGAGGATGTTCAGCCGTAGTGCTTTGGCCTTTTCACCATTTTGGAAGTGGAGTGGCTTAACCCACTCAAGATATCAAAGGGTGTGTTGCTGTAGCAAACCTGCCATTCTTTGGAAATGGCAGATCTTGTGGGGCCTGTCTTGGCTTTTTTTTTTTTTTTTTTTTTTTTTTTTTTTAACCACACTAAAGGAGGCAGAGTGGTGGTTGCCGCCCCCTTCTCTTTGTTGCTAGCACTGGTTCTTTGTTCAGCCTAAAGGGGAAAGGAGGCCCCTGTTAGGGATACTTTTGGTGAGGCTAAGATCCTACTTTTCCTAGGGAAGAGGAATCACTTTTCTCCTTGCTAAAAGAAAGACAGTAGTGATAGTTTAGAAGCTTTCTCTCTGAAAATATTTGCCTTTTTTTTTTTTAATCACTTTGCCTTTTTTTTTTTCTTTTCTTTTTTTTTCCTTCTTTTTTTCCCCCCTTGATAAAGTCAGGTAGCTGTAGTTTACTAGATGCTGATATATTGTTTTTCTGTGATTACTGGATTTTGGTACTCGATGCTAGCATTAGATTCTTTTAACAGCCAAAAAAACTATCCTTGTGAAGAGAGGAGAGAATCTGGAAGAGGAGCAAGTTTGGAGATGACAGGATAATGGCGACTTAAAGCAGTTGTAGCTCTTATGTAGACTAGGATAAACGTAGTTAATAATGTTGAGAAAATAGTATCTGTATTGCCTTAAAATAAATGTTTTATCTGTGACAGAAATAGTTTTGGAATATTTTTGATGTCTCATTTATTTGTATTGCCAAATCCAACAGTTATTTTAAATGTCTTTTGAAAATAGAGTTAATAGAAAAAAATTTAGAGTTAATACCTAAAATAAAAATCCTGATGCTGCTGTGTGGTTCATCTGGCAGTTCTGAATATTTGTAACTGTTGTACCAGCAAAGCCATTGAATCACAGTGAAGGGAGTGTTTGAAGCCTTAAATAACCCAAAACAAAAACAACAAAAAAAATACTGAGGTAGTAGTATATCTCTAAAGGAATGTCATGTCTTAAGTAAATTACCCTTTTTTTGGGTTATAATTGGCTCTCCACACCTACTTTTACTCTGTTTCTTTAAAGTTACACACTAAAAAGTCTTGAAAAGTTCTAGAACCATATTCGATTATCTTCTGAGATGCAATAAACTTCCCTGTGCTTTTTGTGAAACTTGGTGTGGTTGTCATTTAAGGCTGATTTTTTAAATTAGGCTGTCACTTTCTCAGAGTGTACTGCTGCTAAGGTTTTGTTTTTTTTTTTTTTTTTTTTTTTTTTTTTTTTTTAATTAATAGTTTTAGTAGCCTTCATACTGTACTTGAAACCAATAAACTTTGAGTAGACAAGATTTGATTTCATCACCTTGAGTTTGCTTGTAATAGAATGTCAGCCACATTCACTTTGCAGAATCTTCATTGCTTGTGATCATACTCAGGTCAGGATCTTTGCTGAAATTCAAACCAGTATACTGGTATACTATACTATATACATAGTATACTATGGGAAATACAAATTAAAATACTTTAGTGATCTTACTTAAAATATTTTTCATAAATGCTTCTAATCTTGATTCGTGGCCTTAGCTAAGCAAAGTGTGCACCTCACACTGCTCAGAGCCATGCTAGATGTGGAAGGCTATCATAGCTTTTATTTTAGTCTCTTATCATGTATCTTCAGGTTGTTGTCATGGTTTTGCAACATTGTGGCTCAGGTAGTTTAGCTCTTCCAAGATGTTGTACAGTTGCCCACAGCAGTGAGAACAGTCCCAAGATGGTCTTTCCAGCTCTGTGCTCCTGCACCAACAAACACAGTTCTAGAGAATCGTGCAGCAGTCGGTGTGGTTGCAGTGAATTCATGTATTTATTCCATGCCAGTGCACTGGCAGTATTGTTTAGATTGGTTCTTATGCATATTTTAGTGTGGGTGTTCAAAAGGCTCTACCTTCATGAAAAATTTGGGAGATCTGCATCAGAGTGTGATTGGTTCCACCCATAAAGACAAGACTAAACCTGTTTTAGTAGGGCAGTGTGTTACTATAGTTGGGCATTGTTTGAGTAGTACTTCCAGTTAAAGCTTACATCTGCAGATAAAATTAACTTAAACTGAAGTGTTTTCTGGAAATTCATCAGTCCTTTGTGCAGTGCCTTCCAAACATGATGATGGTATCCAGCCTCTGCTCAGGGCTCAAAAGTCAGATCTTTGCTACTCTTCTGCTATCTGCCTAATTTTAAAACCAGAACAAAATACCCAATCCTTCAGAAACTAGTGCAGTAATTTTAGGCCTGTTTGAGTAGCTGTTTGTTGGATTAATCAGGCATTGATGATCTTTTCTTTTACATTCACCTTTGCATGAGTTCATCCCTTAGTATCACTGAAATCAGTTCAATGCAACTGCTGCTCTTAAGATTTGTTTTTTTCCATGTGGTGTCCATTGTAGCAATTAGGTTTCTTCACATAGTGCAGTTCTGAAATACCTCACTGTTTCATGGTAACTATACCTAAAATAAGCAGGGATGTGGTCCAGGTACATAACAGTTTATCTGTTGAAAGTTATAAAGTAATATAACATGGAAGTTACAAAGTATTAAAAAACAAGTGTGGGTGCCATCTCTTGTCTCTTTGTTCAATCATGTAAGACTGCTTTGTCATGGGTAAATTTATTGCTGTATTTTTCTGTATGTCATAGTAACTGCAGAAACTAATACTTTCTTGGGGGCATAGCTTTTGTTAGTTGTGTGGTTTTGGGCAGAATTAAAATTCCTTTAGGGCATATAGCCTCTTGTATTTTTCTGTGTTAGAATATTTTCTGTAGACCTTGTAAAGTCTCAGAGAAGTAGGTGTCTAAAACTTATGCTCATCAAAGGAATCATGGGTATATTTTTAGATCTCATCATTTTGGCATGTAGCTTGCATGAATTGGGAAGAAAACGTGTGTGTGTGTGTATTTGAACTCAGAATATGACAGTGCATGTAACAATTGTCAGGTAGGTCTTCTGTGTCACATAGTGAACAGTGTGGGGCAGTAAACTCCTGGAGCATTAAGTGGGCACTTGGTTTGTCTCTTTTTAATTCAGGACTCAACTTTTCATAGATTATATGTTGCTGCTTCTCAATGGGAGCCACTTAGCTGGCATTTTTACTGATATAAAACAGTAAATTTCAGTTTTTGAAGCCTTGCTGTGAAAGATTAATAGATTTGCAAACTTTTTATTCACACTACTTTGCATTTTTCCCTCCTCTTCCTCATTCAGTTACTTTTTTTTTTTTTTTTTTTGCTTTCCATGTGTTCCCACACTGGTAAGTGATATACTGTGCTCATAACTTTTCTGTATGATTTTTACTTCTATATTAGGAAATTCTTACTAATATATCACTTTATATTAGTAAGTATAAAGACAAGTACTCATACTATCTGCAGTAATAATCTTGTGAGCTTGGCCTCACTGTATCCATTCCTCATATACACATTTTAGTCAGTTAGTCTGGCAGAGGTTTGTGCAGAGCCTTTTAGCTCCATGAGTGAGTGAGGTGTCCCATCCTCACATATACTAGCACTTGGTACACCTTGCTTTTTTCCCAAAGTGCTCTAGTAAGGCTGTGACATATGAAAAAGCCATACATAAATTTCAGGATCAGTGGATGAAGTGTTTGTACCAGGATGTGCACCACCTTCACTAGGAAAAGGAAGAGACTTGACAACTTTACCTTTATCTCAGTAAGATGTCTCTGTAATGGGTCCCCTTTATGATGTGGGTGGAAATCAAGGTGCTAATGAAGAAAGATCTTTCCTCTTTTCCTCCCTCATCTCTGCCTAATAGGCATCACCAATCCCTTGAAACTTGATGTGCTTTCTGTACATATGCTTCAACAATTTTTTTTTATGAGGCTAATGCCAAAACCTTTTTTTGTTGGTGATACAAAGACCTGAAAAATAAGAATGGTATTGTATTGCCTGTTACTAAATGTATTATATTGATATCTATTGTAAGTCACTACTGCTGGCCTCTAATACAGCAGGATCAGTGTTCTTCTGCCAGATACTCACCTACATATCTTCTGTTTGACAAATAAACTCCCATTAAATCTACCAATGTGCCAATTCTTTTAAAATTCTCTTCTGTGGTAAAAAAAATATAAAAATAAATGAAGGCTAAAAAATGTGTGTGATTTATTTATATAATTGTATGGTGCAGTGTATGGTATATAGAATATGCATAAGCTGAAATTTATTTAGTCGATTATTTGCGGTTTATTAAAGGATATCTTGCAAGTGTATTTGGGAAATGTGTTAACTTTTTTTCTCTCTTTCATATGGGAAAATAACAGACCTTACATAATGCATAAGATAACATAATTCTTAATTGTATGCTTTCCCATCAATCAGCATTCAGAATAAAATTTCAGTGATGTCATAGTGATGACATATGATGACATAGAAGCTGAAGTAGTTAAAATTGAAATGACCTCCTTAAAACCCCCCATTTTTCAGCCACAAATGCATTTGCAATGAAGTTTCCTCAATAATATGACATTGTTTGTAAATATTATTTCCTTAAAAAATCTCAAAATTTAAAACTCTTACTAGCTTGAAGACTTTTTTTTAAATCTGGGACTTAATAATAAGTTCAAAACATAAAGTAGAGTTAGTAAATGGTTGGTGTTCATCTTCTAGGCATTAGTTTCAAAGATCTGTGATAGATTTTTTTTCCTAAGCATCAAATGTATAAGATATTCTTTTGTAAAGTACTTGAAAATGTTTTTGCTGGAAGGAAGGAGGTTATACTCTTAATACTTTTGCTCTTGACCTGCATGTGGCCAAATCTGTAGGCTTGCAGTAAATAACTGACAAAAAATACTATTCTTCTACTTAAGTATCCAAGTTAGAAGGTCCAAACTCTTTAAAGTTCTTAACTTAATGTTAAAACTTGGTTTCTATTGTTCTAAAACTCTATTTCTATTGTTATGAGATGGCTAAGAGCTAGATATTGAAGGGTAGTTTTTCTAAACATCATCTTCTTATGTTACATTAGGTTATATCTCTTTTCTTAAGTGTCCTTACTTTCCTTGTCTCTTTGAAAACTGAAAGCTTGGAGGATCTTAGAATGCTTTGAAACTTTTAATCTTACTGTAATACTTGTTTTTCTTGGTAGTTGGTGATGCTACAGCAAGCTGAGATTTATCCTTCCTCCATGAAGCTCATGTTGAAGAGGTGAAACTAAAGCTCTTTTGTAGTGGTGCTGCTTCTTATCTCTGACTGATAAAATTTACAAAATAGTATGACATTGTGAAAATAGTGTTTCTTTTGTTCCCAGTGGACAAGGCAGAGCATGTTGAAGGATGTGAAAGAAAAGTAAAAAGTTTAAGAAGGTAAAGTTCAGTAATCCTATTGGGAAATCGGGTCAAAAAGAAAAGAGGTGCTATCGTGAAGAGGTGTTTTAGAAATCTCCAGCTGAAAGCCGTTGACAACTGGACATAATTTACAGGCTTGTTTATGTTTCCAAAGACAGTTCTGTTAAATGGTTCATGTGCTTAGAATGTCAGTGCTCAAAACCGGGTTGTGTGTGTTTTAACAATTCCTGAGCTCAGAAGAAAACATACTACTAACACGTGATAGCAGCTATTCCTTTCTTGGAAATGAGTGTCAAATTTGTTATCTTAATTGTGTGCCTAGTTGGTCTCCAATATAACAGAGGTTAATCTGGATTATAAAGTTCTTGTTAAATTACTGTGGATCTCCAGTAGCAGGTGTCTGGGGACTGTTTGTGCATGTGGTTACCACAATGGATCTGGAGCTGACTTCTGGGTGTAACAGGGTTAGTAGTTAAAGACAGGCTGAGGATGATATCATAAAATCAGCTCATGCAAAATGGTAGGCTTTACTGCAGTCTCTGTTGTGATACTGTGTGACAGTGTCATCAGTAGTGTCTCCTCTCAATTCCACTTCAGTTTCCCATTTTATTGTTCATTTCTGGCCCACTGTTGGACCAGAACTTTACTCTTGGTTTGAAGCCATGTCTTATGTTTATCTTTGCTCTCCCACTACTGTCTGCTTGTAGTCAAAGTGTTAGATTTGGCTTTTTTTTCCCCTCTGGCTCTGACATACAACAGTTTGTTTCCCTTGTGTTCTTTTTGAAGTAGACAGTATTCCCTTTGTGGGGTTTGTTTTCTGGAATCATACCTGTTTACTTACCTTCTAAGAATGATTAAGTGGCAATGAAACTTGTTATGTAATATGAATAGCTATTCTTTTGTGTATTATTGGCAGGTGATATTGGAAACTATTACTATGGACAAGGACATCCAATGAAGCCTCATAGGATCCGAATGACTCACAACTTGCTGCTAAACTATGGCTTATACAGGAAAATGGAAATTTATGTAAGTATAGGCAATATACTTGCTGAAGCATTAAAATGCTGAAGCATTTTAAGTTATTTTTAAAGGGCTTCAAATATTGTCACACACATGAATAGAGGTGGAAGTGAAAATAGAGAATTTAAATAGTTTATTCAGAGCTCTTTTACTTAGAAGTGAAGCAGTATTTAATGCAGTTGTATATCGCAACAGAGTAGCCCTTGCTTTATATGTAAAACACCACTATTATCATTTTCCTTTCACTATTTTCCGTTCAAAGTAGGTGGGATTTCTTTCAAGTTGCCTGTTTTAGCACGCTTGGCTGATTTTGCAGAGCACTCTGATTTATTTCTTTAACTTGTTCTTGTTATCAGCGACCCCACAAAGCAACTGCTGAGGAAATGACCAAGTACCATAGTGATGAATACATCAAATTTCTCCGATCAATAAGGCCTGACAATATGTCTGAGTACAGCAAGCAAATGCAGAGATGTAAGTGCCAATGTCAGGCTAAGTCTGTGTGTACATGCTTTTATGGTTAGCATTGTTTGAAGCTCAGTATTCACCAGTGCAGAGGTTAGAGAAATACTGTAACAAGAGTAAGTAGCATGTGCCTGCCTTTAGCTACACTTTTCCATGAAAAGCATTCGTCTTGACAAAATGTTTTTTAAGAGTATGTAAGGATTTTTGCCCCTCCTTTCACAGGATGCATTCTAGACATGAGATACTGCTGCTGATACTAAGGCTTGATGTACAGATTGTGAACTGTTTGTGAAAGTGCCTTATAATCTTGCTTATGCAAATGGCATTTAGAATATTAGAGAAGTAAAAATCAATGTGTGAAAATGTGTTTAAGTCAAGAAAAGAACTTGCTCATTCCACTTGGAGAGAGAGAGTAAAAATTGTACAAGGCAGTATTCTAACCTCTTTATGATACCTTATTGTCAGCAAATTATTTTTCTAAGTAATTGTACATTTTTTAACGTGTCCTGTGTTAATCAGTATTTCTTCAAAAATCTAAAAATGATCAAACTTCTTCAAACGAGGAGACAAATCTTCCAATAGAAACTAAAATAATTAGGAAAATACAAAAAAAGTTTAGTTTGGAGTTATACTATTAGGACTCTGCATTGTTTTCTGTGTTTAAATTAGCCTAACAAATGAGATGGGGGATAAGTAATTTAAATGCTGAATGAACTGTGCATCTGTGTTATCCATGTGTATATTGATGCTGTTGGAATGGTATTTTAACAAATTTTAACAAATTTTAACAGTTAATGTTGGAGAAGATTGTCCTGTATTTGATGGCTTGTTTGAGTTTTGTCAGCTGTCAACTGGAGGCTCTGTTGGTAAGTATAGGTTGTTTGCCAACTGTTTTATAGCTTTACTAGGTTGATGTCAGCAACTTAAAACTTTGATTGGGCATTATAAAATGAAGTAAATACAAGGGGATTTTATATAAATAATATTTTAAAAATAATCACATCAGTTACAGACTAAAATATGAGATGTATCAAGTATCTCACTATCAGTAAGAAATCTGTTCTAAATCAACTTATTTTGAAAATAAAATGATTTCATGTAGCAAATTTAAAGGCAATCAGAAATTTCTGACTCCATTTGCTTTCATTCTTTTATGTGTCTTTTACAGCCGGGGCAGTAAAATTGAACAGACAACAAACAGACATGGCTGTCAATTGGGCTGGGGGTCTTCACCATGCCAAGAAATCGGAGGCATCTGGTTTCTGTTATGTCAATGATATTGTGCTTGCCATCCTTGAGTTACTGAAGTAAGTTTGCAATAAGCACAAGTTAAAATTTAAAAAGTGTTAAATGTAGGTATTTAAAAGGTTTTTATAAATATAATTTTTATAAAGATGTAAATATTTTAAAATTATAAATAAATATGGATTGTAGTTATTATTTGAGTGAGTTTTCATAGCCCACGTTGAACTTTTACAGTTTCAATTAAGAAAGCTCCAAGCTCTGCCTGGTTTGGCTTCAGCAAGATATTCAAGATAAAATACAGGCAAACTGAAAAGATAACTAATAAGAGATAAATCCAAGTAACAATGCACCCTGCAAAACAATGTATGCTGTAATTTTAGGTGGTGGGAAAGAACTGGAGTAGCAGACTTCAGAAAGTGGACAGGCTTACTTGCTTTCTGTTAATATTTCTGTGAGGTCTCCCTTTGCTACACATGAGGACAGAATAGTGGGCTAGATGGATCACTGCCCTAGCCCCTTAGGGCGATCATTGTACTCATAATCCTACACCCATTTGGTTTCACAATATGTCTTCTTGTTTCCTGTTATTTGATTTGTTACTGAATCAAACAGGAATATTCAGGGAATATCATGCACTGAGCTTTGGATTATTTCATGAATTAATGTGGCTGGTTTCAATAAATAATTAAATAACAGCTGTGCTGCTGTGACTGCAAAATAAGAAACAAGGAGTAATGAAAAGTGATCATATAATTGACTTCAAACAGTAATGCTTCACTAAAATTTCAAGTCCTAAGTGCTGCTTTTACTTCTTCAGAGGACCGTATTCCTACTAATAACACATAAATCCCATCTATTGGAAAAAATATTTTAAGTATTTGACTCTTGTGAGGGGGACAGCTGATTTTGCTGGTAAGGAATGAGGCAAGTAGCTGTAATCTGGAAATCTAGAGATGGAAAATATTTCTGAAGACACTAAGAATAGTTAATACTAACACATTAAGACATTCATTTAATGTGCAGCATATATTCAGGAGCTGTCTACAGTCTACAAGATATGATTTTCTGTGGACCAATCTTGAATTTCTTAGCTTAATGTGCATGTGATGGAAGGAATCTTGTGAATAGTTATGGGTTGTGTAACTGTGGAACAGTTATGGGTGCTCACACTCAGTACTGTGCAAAGCATGATGAAAAAGCATCTTTTGATGACAGACTCTGTTGTTTACTGGAAAACATAAAATTTAAGGGATACTTACTGTTTCTGGTGCTCTAAGGCTTCAAATAAATCACTGGTTTATTTGTCCATCTCAAACTGTCCTGAAATTTTCAGTATTTAAGAAAATAATAAACAGTAGTGTAATAAATTTATGCAAATATAAAGTGCAATACACTTGAAAGTAAGAATGTGCCTTTCTTTACAAGCTGGAGAGGTGAAGAACAAAAGTCAATGGAAAATAAGTATTTCTTTTTTGTGAGTTTATGGAACACAGACTGTGTTGGTAATTACTGAGAAGGCAGAAAGAAAGGCCTGGGGTTAATGAAAAGGGTGAATTCAGCAGATGTGAACAACAAAGTGATGTCAGCAGAAGCATGAGGTATAGCTTCTACAGAGTGAAGACAGTTTGAGGTAAATACTGAACAAATTTCTTATTTTGATGAATATAAACTTAATAATGTTATTCAAACTGTACTGGGAATTCTAAGAGCTTATGGTCACATCAACCAAAATCATCACAGTTATTATAATCTTGGATTTTAGTGTCTGGTTAGGGGGTTTTTTGTTGGCGTTTTTCTTGTTTGCTCTTAGTATATTATGAATATAACAGATGATGATTTCTGATATGTTCTTTCTAGGTATCACCAAAGAGTGTTGTATATTGATATTGATATCCATCATGGTGATGGTGTTGAAGAAGCATTTTATACCACAGATCGTGTCATGACAGTATCATTCCATAAGTATGGTGAATATTTTCCAGGCACGGGGGACCTTAGGGTAAGGTTGAACATGAAATTTCATTAGGTGATAAATTCTTTCTTACTGTCCTCCTCATAGATACTTTTTTTGCACTCAGCTACAATAATTATGTCCAATAATGGTATACAACAGTAAGTTTTCAGAAAAAAATGTTAGCCTAAAGTGATGGATTAGTTGAGGAATCTTAGGAAAAATAGTACAGGATAGTAGGGAACTAAAATATTCACTTCAACATGAAATTAACACATTCACTTCTGGATAAATAGGCTGAAATCTTTTTTCAAATATAATTCGTTTAATTCACACATATTTTGGAGATGTCTCTAAGAAGATAGTATGGTATATTTATGATTACCTGTACATTTCAGTTCTGCAGTTACAGTGAAAAGTACCTGTTTGCAGTTCGCCCTTTAACAGTCACAAAGCTTAAGTTAGTTTGAAATTGCTATGTTCTATTTGCCTGGTAATACAGTTGACTCATTTTTGGAATATTTCTTACGTCATAAAGTGTGTTTTGAGTTCTCATAATACTCACTGTCTAAAAACTTTAGCACTCCCCATATGGAATTATGTACTGAGCATTATGGCTAGCTTGGGGGAGGGAGCATTTGCCCACAGAGAATTATCATTAAAGCTCTTGTAGCATCTCTGGCAAAGCTGAGAATGGTAACAAATTTTCCTGGCCCTTCATATTAATTTTAAGTTAGTCATTGCTCATGTTAAACTCTTGTCTGTTAGAACAGGAATTTGTTCCACTTCACAGCTTGAAAGAGTTTTACATGTATTAGGATTAATATATTCCAACTTTAAACGCATAAATTAAACCTCTTTTATCAGAGACTCTCCCAAGATATGCCATTCCTCTGGTGTTAGCAACTTTGCACATTAGTTTGTGCATAGAATTAGAAATTTAAAAATTTGTAAACACTTCTAACAAGTTGGCCTACAAAATTGCTGTGCTGGGAAATAATTCACTGTTTTCCTAATACATTTAAACTGATTCGTGAGATACAAATATTCGTGTTTCAGCTAATACTCCTGAGAAGTGTGTTTCCCAGCCTATTGGTGATACCCAGAAGGCACAGGAGTAAGTGAAAGTTGAGAAATGGGTTGAAAAGCATTCAATTCAGCGTGGTTGTTGCAGCTGAATGTTATTATGGTTGTTAGATTCTGTTAAATTGTTCTAAATTTATTTAGGAGGAAATCAGATTAGTTTTTATCTGTGTGATTTAACTTGACTGGCCACAAGGTGGTAGTGCTGCTTCAGACTAAAGCAGCTCAGACCAGGATGTTAGGATGTTTTGACAAGCTGTTGTTGCTGAATTTGGCGCTTTTTTTTTTTTTTTTTTTTTTTTTTTTTGAAGAGTTAGATATCTTGGCTTTTTAGAAGCAGCACTTCCCGTTGACAGAGAAGTTTGTGGACTCTTCACCTCACCACACCCAGAAAGAAGAATTGAAAGATAGCATAGTTGAAATAAATAGAAGAATATTTTTCAGGTTTTGGGATTTATTTTTTTTAGCAGTATCAGTGAAAAACAGTATCTCAGGCATGGCAACTTTTTTTCCAAGGTGCTAGTTAGGATTTTGAAATGAGCATTGTCTACATGCAGGCTTTAGCAGGCTTTATTGCAATTATTGCATCCCCATAGAGAGTTTTCCTATCTCCAGAGATTACAAAGCTAATTGAACTGAAGGGAGAACTAATTCTGTGAAAAGTCAGTGTTCCTTCTGAAGGCCAGTGTTGTGCTGCTTCCCTCTGCCTAACTTGATCTGCCAATTATGATTATTTTCATCACCTTTACTAGCCAAATCTCTTTGGGATTTTTTTGATGGGCTGTATTAGAGCTTGTTTCTGTAATTTTTTAGTTAGTTGATCTAGTTTCCTGAATGGGCCACATTTATTCAATGCAGGCACAAATCGTGTGTCAAATGATGATATTGTGATTGCAGGTCCATCAGTGTAGATCAGTCTGAGGTTTTCTAGTTCAGCAGCATTCATTCATTTTCAACTGAATGTATTGTTCAGTCTAAACTTCCAGTGTCCTCAGTAAGTTATTTGACCTTCTACATATCTTAGATGATAGCACAAGTTTTTCCACAATGGCTCAGCTTCTGTGAGGCAGTTAGATCTGTTGCTGAATGGGAGGCTACAAGAATGCCAAATTCTTTCTTTAGGTTTTAAAACTAATGTGAGCATCAGTTACAACAAAGGTCCATTGAGTAGCTCAAACAATTACTCTGTTTAGGTGGAAATTGTGGAAATTGTGTGAATATTTGACTTTGCTGTGTTTTAGGATAAGATCAATTTTATGATTTTTTTTTTTTAATCTGTAAAGCAAGACAAGGGAGGAAGCAGAAATCTTTAGCTTATATATATTTTTTTTTCCCTTTTTTTTTTTTTTTTTTTTTTTTTTTTTTGCAACAAACCTTTTCTCTTAATACATACATTGTCTAGGAAAGCTGCTTAGATAGACTATTACAGTTCCTGTCTTGACAACTGATGGAACTGAGAATAATTTACAAATTTGTTTTTTTTTTTTTTTGTTGTTCATTGAAGAAGGCTCAGTTTCTTCTAGAGCACCTGTAAGTGGTGCTTGTTGGATTTTTCTCTCTCCCTTTTGCTGCAGCTACTTCCTGATCCTATGTTTAGGGCAATAATGTGGTTTTAAAAACCTCTTCAAGTCCAAATCTTCTATGCCGCACTGCAAACATGCATATCACCTTGCTCTTGGTTTTCCTACTTTTGTTTGGTTTGCTATTATTACCAGACTAAACTGATTAGTTATGATTTTATCTTTGAATTAAAAAATTGAGTGTGCTTATTACTATTTTAATCTTGGTGTCCAACTCCTACACTCTGAAGTTATTTTATGGGAGAATAGGAATCAAGTAAACTCCGCCTCTTCTCCCTCACAGATAATGGTGCGGAATACTTCAGCAGATTTGTGTAGACTTTTTCATGATTCCATTCTATGTGCTTCTGTCTTTGTATTAAAGCATTTGTCATCTTTGCTTGTAGGACATTGGTGCCGGAAAAGGCAAATACTATGCTGTTAACTTTCCAATGAGGGATGGTATAGATGATGAATCGTATGGACAGATATTCAAACCAGTGAGTGCTTTTTTTTTTTTGTTTTTAAGCTCTCTGAAAACTACTAGTTTTGTATTTTCATTATATCAATTAATGACTCACTGTTTTATATTGATTATAGATTATATCTAAAGTAATGGAGATGTACCAGCCCAGTGCTGTGGTATTGCAGTGTGGAGCAGATTCACTGTCTGGGGACAGGCTGGGATGCTTTAATCTCACTGTTAAAGGTAAACAGAAAAGTGTCTGTTTGTTGTCTGTAACTTTTTTAGTTATTAGAAACCTCTACCCTTCATACTGTTTTTCAAGACACTTGCATGATGAGGACTGGAGCCACAAAGATTTTGTACATTACTACGATTAATCACCTCTTTCTTTGCTATACAGGGATGGCCAAAAGAAACCCAGAAGTTGCCTCTTTCTTTCTGTCCATCTAAAAAGTTAAGAAGCTTAGTTTTCCATATGCTTCCTAGCCGCTCAAGTGATTCCCTTTCTTCTATGTACAGGCTTTCTGTAGCTCTAAAACAGAGTCCTGGAATGACAGGAAAACAGGCATCTGCAACACTTAAAATGATGGGCAAATACAGCTAGTTAGTAGTCAGCTGAGTAGGACTACAAATGCTAAACATCGAACACCTTGTTGGGTGTAAAATAGGTATTACTGGAATGAGAATACTCACTACATTGTTAAATTTATAGTGATGTTGTTATACTAAGCCATATGTTAACAATCATTTTAATTAATTATCGTTGAACTAATTTCCTTTAGTATTGCTTAAGTTGCTATCTGCAATTGTGATTCTCTAAATCAGGTTGTTAATTTAGCAAGTAGCATAACTGTTACAGTTATTTTTATTATTTTACTATTATTTATTTAAATGATAAAATATTAAATGTATAGCAAACTTTTGCTAAGCCTTCAGTCCAGCCTGTTTAATTCATGGGTTTTTTTGGTTTTGTGGTTTTGTTTTTTTATGTGACAATTAGAGTTTTGTAGGCAACAAAATGCAGTATAGTATCTGTTGGGTCTGCAGTGTTTCAGGGTTCTTTTCTTGATTTGCACCAGGTGGCAAAACTACTTCAGTTGCCTATACAGCTCAGATTTTTTTCCATCTTACATATCTTGGAAACCAAGAGAGCTGCTGCCTCCTGCAGATGCCTTTCAGTATGCTGTATCTCCCTGGAGTGTGTACTGTCTTGGCACCAGTTCATTCTGTAAGCAAGACTTAGCAACCTCTAATACAGGTTCAAGTTTAGAAGTAGAAAGGACCGAGTACTGATTTTGTTTTCCCTTCTTTCCCCATTGTATTTGACTGAGAAATTGTCCCTAAATTTGTCACTGTGTATGACATCATTTATGAAAGGACAAAACACTAAGATCATTTCAGAACAACATCAGTAGACCATCATGCAAAGTCTCTGAAGACTGGGGTGGATGATGTTCATTGTGTTTTGTATATTTCTAATCTGTAGGTCTTGACTTCTTGTGAGATTGTGCTTAGCTCTAGGGGGAAGACAGTTCTGTTTAATCAATTCAGTTCTTACTTGTTAAATATGACTGCATATGTCTGATTAAATAGTTTGTTATATATTTTTCTGATAAATAGATATCTTGCATGCATTGTCAACTCTTTTTGTTTTACAGGTCATGCTAAATGTGTGGAAGTTGTAAAGACTTTTAACTTGCCGTTGCTGATGTTAGGAGGAGGAGGCTACACAATTCGTAATGTTGCTCGATGCTGGACATATGAAACTGCTGTTGCCTTAGATTGTGAAATTCCTAATGGTGAATATTAATACTCAAATTAATATTTTATTAAGAAATAATCATGAGAGATTTTGAGTAAACAGCAGATATTTGTACAGCTAGCTGTAATGCATCAGTTTAGAATAAACTAGGTAGAAAATTATTGCTAGGATTTAGCTAATAAATTTTCAGTATCTTATGCACTAAATAAATGTAGGTATTTAGGGCTCTTTTTATGCCTTAGCAAAAGCTTTAAATGACTGAATCACAGTTTGAAAACTCAAAATGTAAAACTTATGGAATCTTACTCGTAAGTATTTCTAATATGAATATCATTGTGAAAGAATGTATACTGCATTTTGATTGTACACAGACGTGGTGTACATAAGAAATTATTGACTGTGCAAGCATCCACTTTACATAGCAAAAATACCGTGTCTTCATTTTATCTGACAAAAGTAGCTGTAAAAGTATATTGACTTCCACTCTTCCATTTCACTCGATTTTGGGTATACAAGCTATCTTAAAATTTAAAACCACAAAAGACAATAGTAGACTGCTTTAGAATAGTTGAATGCTGAAGTAATTTCTCTGAGGAAAATCTCTAAAGATCCTGGACTCCTTTTACTTCTCGCCAAATATGCTCCTGGATATGCATTTGGAATGCCATTTGTATAAAATTGCTGTTTGGACTGATTTGTTGCAAATGAGTCACTGGCAGTTTGCGTGTTGAACTGAGCTTTTGCTGATAACCTTTTGCTATTCATGTATCTCTTGGTGGATTCAGTGTTTCCATCTGACTTCAGCAGAATGCTGGTGTCAGTGAGAAAAAACTATTTGGAATGTGCCTTTCAAGATACATATTTTCCATTTTTCATGTTAAAATATATTCTTTGTCAGCCAAAGCTTTTGAAGACACAGTAGCAGTTCCTTATCTTGGGTCTTTTTTTTTTCCTATTAGCATCTCCCTTCCAATGGATTACATATATATATATATATATACACACACATACATATATGAAGTTTTTTAGATTTTTTTTTAACATTCCTCTCTACTTTTTGGGTCCCTGTCATCTGTCATCTTCAGTCCATTCTGAGAAATAACAGTGCATTTCTGTGTGTTGCAATAGTAACTTACTAGCAACTTAATCTTCCTGTTTGCTTTCTTTTATCCCGTAATAATCAAAAATGAAGAAATGGGCACAATTAAAAATGAATTTCAGTGTCTTATTTCTTAAAGGTTCTCTGGATATTTTTTTATATTTCTCTTGCTTTATCTATCACAGTCCTATTCAGTATGAAATATTGCAAGATACAACAATGTAAAATAGCTGTTGTCCTGGCTATGTATTCTTCATCAACTTCATTTTGGTGGTTCAGTATTCTAGTCAGGGACATGATTTTCTATGAAAATGCAAAAAGTGGGGTAAGGAGGGAAACAGACTGAACCAGTCACACCACTGAACCAGTGTCCAACACTTAGCAAGAATATTGAACTAGCTGTGATCTTCAGCCTAGTAATGAGTATTAAAGCTTGTCCTGAATGGATACTTTGAATGGTTCACTGAAACCTTTCAAACTGGACTAACTTTGAAAACTCCTACAAGAAATCATCAGTTGATCTTCTCTTTCCCACAGAGGTATATTTTTAAATTATTTCTCAAATGTGTTATTGAGTTCTTCAGTGTGTAATTGCAGTAAGTCTTTCTCTTTGTACTTTGCCAGCAAATTTAAGTTCATTTATTGAATAATTTAGAGGAAAATCACTGAGGAGTCCAGATAATAAGTATTGCTTGTTTGAATGCTTAAGGTTTGATGGTTCTCTAAAATCCTGTCAAATCTACTGTTGTATTAAAAAATTTTGAAATCTTTTTCTGGTAACAAAGTTGTCTTGGTGTTTGGTTTATAGAGTTGCCATACAATGACTACTTTGAGTATTTTGGACCAGACTTCAAGCTTCATATTAGTCCTTCAAATATGACTAATCAGAATACACCAGAATATATGGAGAAGATCAAGTAAGTAGTGTTTACCTGATCTATCAAGTAGGTCATGTGGATCATGTTTCTCCAGAGGTTTAATTGTTAGGCAGTTTTGAAAACTGTATACCTTTCTCTGTTCACTAAAAATAAGTACTAGAATAGATTTGACATGTTTTTCATTTCTGTCAGGGTTTTTTTTGAAGTCTCTTCCTCCAGCAGAATGCATGCTTATAAAGTCTTATGACTATAAATATGAAAATTTATGACCCAGCTTGGATTTTTCCTTTTTCCAGCATCTGAAATGACGACTGTTTTACTTGGATTCCCATTCTAATTTTGTAGAAAGTTTATCCTGCCAGGAAAGAAGCTGGTGTGCCATGACGACTAGGGTTTCTAATTCTCAGCTCCATATCTAAACATGGACTGAGAATATTATTCTTTGTAGCTGTCAGCTGCAAAAATAAAAAGTCATATGTGAGCTCAAAGATTCAGAGCTCTGGAAAGACAGGCAATTGAGTGGCTGTGATTTGATAAATCCACAAGATTTGAGCAGCGCTCATTGACAAGCTATGCTGATTGTGTGTTTTTAGGCTGTGCCATTTTGATACTTAGTTTATTCCTCCTTGCATCTTGACATTTTAATTGGAAACAAATATTTTACTTCAGGAGTGAAGTAATGCATACATACTGTTCAGAATCAGTTCTGTGCTGAACTGATAGGAGGCAATTGGTTAGCCAGAAGTACTCTTGGCTTACTGTGGTTTGTCCTTGCTCTGTGTTTAAAAGAATAAACTTCCACTCCTGCCCTGAATTCTAACAGGCTGTTAATGGTACAAATTCTTTCAGTTACTAAGAATACCTAAATAAAGATGTAAAATTGCATGTATAATTTTGCCAATACTGCTGTAACATTTAAAACTGTCAAATTGCAAAATTCACCAAAGCTGTTAAAATACTAATTTTTAAGTGATTAGTATGTAGACTGTGATGGATGTTCATAGCACAACTATATCAATCACAATCAAATGAAATAAGTTTATAATGTGTGATGGGAGAAAAAGCCCACTTATTTTTTGTTAATGTAATTATACACAATTTCTCAGCAGTAATATAGTTCTCCAGCTGGTGAACTGTCAGGCTGTGTGTTATATATTGTTGAGCTTTTGTGGTACAAGTAGGCTGCAAAACTTGCTGCTGCAATCCCAGGCAGAGATTGCTCTCCATCAATAGAAAACACATTCGTATACAAGCATCTGCAAGATCAATGACCAGACATTTTGGAGAATCCTCCTTCAGTTCATTGTGTGCTTTCACAGCCACCTGGCTTTAGGGAGTTCCCATGCATGGCAAAACTGATTTGCCAGGTCAAGTGATTTAAACAGAGGCAGAGACTCTAAAGATTCCAAAAAAGCACCCAGTTGCCCTTTAGCCCTTCAAATTGTGCAGAAGGATGCTAAGATAATTGTTGCAAATGCTGATATTTGGTACTTGCCAAGCCTGTCTTTCTACTTTGGAATGATAGTTTTGAGTCCCAAAAGAATCCTTCTTTTTTCCTGCACATGGTACTTTGGAGTATACCATCTATCACATCAGGACAGAACTTGTCTCTGTTCTCCTGAAACAGCCAATAAAGAAATGTATCTAAATGAATTAATTTTGTCATTGCTGCTTATATTTGGAAAGTCTTCATGCTTTTAAGTGTCTGACTTTCTTTCTAAGAAACTAGACAATAGTGTATTATCCAACTTAATACTCTGGCTTATTATAAACAGAGTAGTACTGACACCAGTTTAGCCAACGTGGGCAGTACTTGTGCTGACCCTGTGGGGACTTAACAATTGAAGTTGATTGAAATTAGTATTTGTGAAGTACAAAGAAAATTATGTTCAAGTACACTGTGGATACTAATGATCTCATTGGGATGGAAAACTTCCTGAACTTGGCATGCTGATTCTTTTAATTGAAAAATGAAACTGACTGTAAATCACAGACGGGTTAACTTTGAGTGCAGAGTTCAGAACTTCATAGAAATCCAAGGAAATGCTACTTATGTGTAGTAATAACTACTCTTGTCTGTTATTTGCAGGCAGCGCTTGTTTGAGAACTTGCGCATGTTACCTCACGCACCTGGTGTACAGATGCAGGCCATTCCTGAAGATGCTGTTCACGAAGACAGTGGAGATGAGGATGGAGAAGATCCAGACAAACGCATTTCTAGTAAGAAATATCTTTTCATGATAGAACATGTCCATGGTTGTTTTGGATTTAATTGCTCAGAACCTAAGTTGTAGTAGTGTGCAGTATTGGGAGACTGGCACTTTTGTTTCCTGAGTAAAAAGTTTTGCCTCAGGTCTGACACTTGATGTTTTTAAGGTGGCATTCATGTGCGCATTTGAACTTCTTAAATGGTTTAATGGAGTGCTTGAAGAGCCCTGTGTTTTTGCATCTTGTGGAACAGCCTGGCTGTTTCAAATCTGTAGCAGATACTTCAGAAGACTTAATGAATTTTAACTAAAGAAACAGTACTTTACTTTTTTTGTGACTAACAAAAGACAGAAGCTATGTTTCCCGTTGAGGTAACATGAGATACAATGTTTAAGGGAAAAAAAAAGGATTTTATTTGCTTTGTTGTGAAACAGATTTTCCATATTTGTGACACTACCCTCAACTTTATTACCATAACCCTTATATGAACTTTGATTTGTTCTTGAGCTATAGCCAAGAATTTCCTGCTACTTTTAGTCTTTTTTGATGGTGATTAGAAAAATTCTATAACCACTTATTAATGCACCGTCTATTTTCTGAACTGTTGAAATCATTTTTTTTCCTGGCATTTAGTTTTCAGTATTTAAATTTTATTTGATACATAGTTAAAATATTCCCACTCTCTCCCTGTGTTTCTGTAAAGCTACTTTTTGGAAGTTATTGTGCGAGTCCCCGAGTATCTTGAAAAATAGGTGGTTTTGACTGTAATTTAGTTTGTCAATATTAAATGATTATAATAGATTACTACTCATTCTGAAGTTGATAGTTCTATTTTAGTAGGCATGTTGTATTTTGACTTTTTGATTAATTAATATCATAAATCTGCATCCTAGTTCGAGCATCTGATAAGCGCATAGCCTGTGATGAAGAATTTTCAGATTCTGAAGATGAAGGGGAAGGTGGACGACGAAATGTTGCAGATCATAAGAAGGGAGCAAAGAAAGCCAGAATAGAAGAAGACAAAAAAGAGACTGAAGACAAAAAAGCAGGTAGGA
Source organism: Muscicapa striata striata (assembly GCA_030060385.1). Taxonomy (NCBI): domain Eukaryota; kingdom Metazoa; phylum Chordata; class Aves; order Passeriformes; family Muscicapidae; genus Muscicapa; species Muscicapa striata. The sequence continues at coordinate 1,213,245 of JAREIS010000301.1, read as the reverse complement.
CTGTGATTTCATTGTATATTTTAGAACTGCAAATGTCAGTCCTGCCAGGAGGCTGATGTTTTATCTGTTAATTAGCTGTTGAGATGATATATTCTTTTCCATCGTTCTAAAATCATCTATTTTTAACTTACCAGTTTCAAGATACAGCTATTCAGATCAGTACAATATTTTCAGCTTGAAGTCTTACAGACATGGATTTGTATGACTTAATGAAAATAGAGATTAAAAAAATAGATGTTGGGCAAAATATTTGTTCCTGTTTGCTTTTGTGGGGTGAGCCAACTAGTTTTCTCTGAAACAGAAACCAGACAGGGTTCTGGGGACAGTGTAATTCCAAGGACTCTTGATTTTTCTAAGAACTGGATACTCTTGAGCTCAGGGGAACTCCAGGTCTCATTACTGCATGCCATCATTATGGCCAGTCAAGAGAGACCTTGCCTTCAGGCGTTCTGAATCACTTGGCATTGTGCCCAGTCTCCTTTGGATGGATACATTTAACACTGTACTTTAATATGTAACTAGTGACTTCTCTTAAAAGCCAGTTTCCTCTGGCTAGAAATATATACAAAAAAAGTAAACTTGGTCGTGCTCTTTACTTCTGAAGTATTTTAAAGCTTTCTTGCATCTTTTGGTATATTTAAAATCTTGTGATTTTTTCAGATGTTAAGGAGGAGGATAAAACCAAGGACAGCAGTGGTGAAAAGACAGACGCCAAAGGGTAAACACTAATTAATTAATAATGTAATTTTTTGGATAGTGTTTAAGTCAGTACTCTATAATACTTTTCAATTCTGTGGAGATCACTTTCAGTTCCTCATAATGCTAAATACTTTAGAATCAGGACTAGTAATTCAAAATTACATTTCTAAATCAGTTAAATGAAAAAATAAAACAGCACTTTTTTTTTGCCTTTGTACAGAGCAAAATCAGAACAGCTCAGCAACCCTTGAACAAAAGATAGCCTCTCATCAGTTGCAGAACATAATACTAGAGTCTGAGAATACCTAAAAGGAGAAACCGTTTTCGTATGGAGAGAGACTGCTGATTTCATTTTGTACTATTTGGCATGGACTGTATTTATTTTCAAACGGCTTTGTTCTGTTTTTTGGCAAGTTGTATTGTGAGTTTTCTAATTATGAGGCAGAAATTCCTTTCTTCACCATGCTTTATGTAATAGTATTTAAAAATGGATGTGAGTTATTATGTTAAATGTCTAAACTGATCTATTAAAGTAATTTGCCTTTCCTGAGCTGATTTTACCTTTTTTGTAATTTTATCTTTATTAAAAAAAAAAAAAAATTGTACGTGGTTGTCTTTTGTCCATCGCTGAACTACAAAGAGGAAAAACTATATAAATTAGGTAGACTTATCTTTGAATACCTAGCAAGTTTAAATGAACAGCTGATAAACAGGCAAATTGAACTGTGCTGTTTTCATTGACTCTACACATTCCAGTGGTTCCTACATGAGGTGCAAACACATGTTTGGGTATAGAAGTGAGATTTAGACTGAATAAACAGGTGAAGGGATTCTGGAATAACTTCATTGTATGAACTCACATTTTAATGTGAATGTTTTAAAACTCTGCAGTCACATGCCTTGTACTGTCCAAGAACCTTTTCCTACCATCAGAATCTACCTAAAAAAATGACTCATTTGCTGTTCATGAAACCAGTATATGATCATCTTGAAAAGCTTGCAAGATAGCAAGTGAAACTTTGGATTTAACTTGAAATTCATTCCAGTTTTTTTACAACTATGAGCAATGTAAAACTTTCTCACCTTTACAGAGGAAGGATTTTACTGTCTACCCCCTGTGATTCATGAGTTAGTTCTGGTGTTTAAATTGAGCAGAGACTTCAGTGCCCCCGTTCCCCTTTTTTTCTTAACCTACAATTATCTTTAAAAGCTTTGAAATAAAGATTTCAGAGCAGTGAACACAGAAGTTAGCAGAATTGCACTGCTCCTCAATATTTTTTCATTTTTTTTCAAATATAAATTTTTCGTGCTACATTTTTAACCTGTTTTCTCTCTGCGGTTGTGGTATATGTTAATATTGTGTTTGATGCACCCCAGGACAGCACTGGCCCTCCTGGCTGCCAGGGCACTGCTGGCTCATGTTCCACTTGCCATCGACCAGGATCCCCAGGTCCCTTTCCAAGGTGCTGCATCTCATTCCCCAGTCTGTCCGTACATCCAGGGTTGCCCCATCCCAGATGCAGATTCACTTTCCCTCATTTAACTTCATTTGGTTGGTGATTGCCCAGTCCTCTAATTTGCCAAGGTCTCCCTGCTGGCCTTCCTGCCCTCGAGAGAGTCAACAGCTCCTTCCAGTTTTGTGTCATCTGTGACATTGCTCAGTGTCCCTTCCAGTCCTGCAACCAAGTCATTTATGAAGATATTGAAGAGCACAGGGCTGAGGATGGAGCCCTGGGGGGAACCCATCAGTGACAGGTCAGCAGTCCAATGCCATCCTATTCCCTATAACCCTTTGTGCCTGACTGATGAGCCAGTTGCTCACCCATGGCATGATGTGTTTATCCAGCTGTGTGCCTGGCATTTTGTCCAGAAGGATATTGTGAGAGACAGTATTGAAAGCTTTACTGAAATTAAAAAAGATTACATCAACTGGATTCCCTTGATCAGCCAGATGGGTTACCTTGTTATGAAAAGGAATCAGGTTTGATAAGCAGCACTTTCTTGCCATGAAGTCATACTGGCTCTGACCAATGACTGAGTTGTCTTTCAGATGTTTTTCAATATTGAGTGAGAAGAAAAGTTTAATTTTCTTAATGCCTTTCTAGTATATGCTTTGGTTTCTGGTTTTTTTAGTCTTTGCTCTTTCTGAATACTTCATTTCAATGCTTGGGTAAACTTAATAAGGATAGAATTCTTAAATATGTAGAGAGAGAGATATAAGAGGTTTTTCAACACCCATGTACTTGTGCTATGCTCTTTCTTCCAGCAAAGTACCCATAAGACTCCATTAGGGTTTGTCTGACTGTATTGGAAAATCACATTTAAATTTTTACTGCAGTTTGGTGTAGCTGACAGGTGAGTCCTTGCTGTTTGCATGATATTTTAAAAGTACATTTGCCCAGAGATTTAAGTATTATGCTATCTTGTTTCTATATATGACTACAGCAAATACTTGCATTGCAGTTTTACAAAGATTAGTATGAACTCTTAATTGCCTGCTTCAAGTGTTTGTTACCTTTTTGTCTGAAGTTTAGAAATGGAATCTGTCATTTAAGATGCTGGTAGTTTTAAACAATTTGTGAATTAATTCTGGTTGGAAATGAAGACTATGAGAGTAGAATTAGTGGGCTGAAATACAGTATTTAAGAGGACAAAATAGTGAGGGTGTGTACATAAATTAGACTGTTGTTGACCATGGACTCTGACCTGTTTCTGCTAGACTGAGAACCTCTTCAGTAATACCTGCGTGAGGAAGTGTTGCTTCTTTGTTTCATTTGAATGGAGATAGGTAAGGTGCAAGTGCTGTAGGACCATGCTCTATCCAAATGGTCTGTTTGCCTTCCTCTTGTCTTATGTAACTTCTCAGCACAAAAAGAACCCAAAGAAGCAGACTAAAAAACCCAAAACACGCACACAAACCAAACTAAACCAAATACAGTGCTCACCCTCTGAAAAAACCCCGAATACAACCAGCCAAAAAAATCAAACCCACTCCAAGAAGAAAGGTGCTTTACTTAATATTTTGAACATTCCCTCTGCAACCTTTGTGTGCTGTAAAAGTCGTGGTCTATGTCTGACCTCTGAAGATTGTGCAAGAATGTTTGGGCAGGGGATTGGATGGTTGCTGTGAAAATTAACTTATTTAATCTTTCAGTGAATCATATATGCCCCCTTAGAGCACCTAGAACTTCAGAGATGCTTTTTGTGATCTTAACAGTCTTGAGGATGAATTGCTGCATTTTTCTTTTCATGGTTGAACCATGGATTCAGAGACAAGTCCTTTCCTTTTAGCAAATCTTCTTCAAAATTAACAGAATTGTGGCCAAAAAAGTTGAACTTATAACATGTTTTGCTTTTATGTATTTGCAAGCCCCACAGAAAATACTTCTAATGTGCTTGCAGCTTTCTATTCTTTCAATGAGTTGCATTTTGGGAACATGAGTTTCTGTGTGGGGAGGAAAAAAAAATCTGAAAGGAAATTCAGAATTTCTTTTTGCTCAGAGCATAGAATTACTTACTTCTGTACATATATATGCTAGTGGTTGAAGATGGCTGGTGTGGCTGCACTTAGCCAAGTTTTCAGTGTGATTTAGAAGTCTGTAAATAGAGCAATATTAGAAAGGATTATTATTTATGGTTAAGAGATGTTGCAAACATACAGCCTGTAAGATAATATCCAGAAGACAGCAGCAGAAATAGTACCTTTTATCAATATAGTTACCAACCATAGGATGTTTTATTGGCTATGGGGATTTTTTGGGTTTTTTTAAAGAGTAATTTGTAATAACTATCTATTTGTGAGGTGAGGACATAGAACGTGGAGACTAATGTGTGACCATATTTGGTCATATTATAATTCACTCCAAATGTTCAAAAGTTGACTTCAACAAATAGAACTATGAATGCAAATGTAAACATCTGTTCTTGGGTATGGTTGAAGTATTGGCATGAATGATGTATTTGCAGGGGGTGGGGGTTTGGTGAACTGGAGCCATCACCCTTGTTTCCTCAGCACCACCAAATTTGTTCTTTGTTCCCTATCCCATGGCAAGAGGGTAGCTGCACTCTCTTCCCCCTCTATGGCTGTGTCTTGATTTAACCATGTCTCTGTTAGTAATTTTTAAGTGAGTTTTAATTTTACACTTTTGAAAATGTTTCTTTAGCTAACTAAAAATATGAATGGATGCAGCCATTTGAAAATGTTGTCTTCTAAGTGACAGGTTTGCTACTTTTTGCTAGAAAAATGAATCCTTCAAAATCTTTATCTTTTTGTGCCTCACTTGTATCATTTTGTTTAGTCATATCATCTTTGTAAGAGTATACACAACAGGAAATTATAGGACATTATTTTTAAAAAAGTTTATATGCCACACTCAACTGTAAATCTGTGAAATGTTTAATTCTTTCTATCTTACCTTAAAAATATCATATCTTTGAAATGACATTCATTTCATTCTGGAAAAACAAGCTATTTAAGCTGGATACCAGCAGGTAGAAATAAAGAATAACTTCCTAGATTACAAATTTGTATTAATTACAGCCTAGGCCTTATGTTTTCCATGGTCATGTTGCCATAAGTAGAAATAACCAATAAACCTAACCAATAAACCTGACTAATCAACCAACAAAAGCAAAAAAAAAAAAAAAAAAAACAAAAAAACAAAAAGCCCTCCAAAAAAAAAAGAAAGAAAAGAAAAAAGCTGTGGGCAAGTTTTAAGTAATTCCATGTTGCATTTGCCAAATCATCTCCACCATCTCCACATGGGTGATGCATATGCTGAATTGCTCTTTGTTTTTTAAATCTATTTTTAAAACTTTCTTTGTGTGGTGGTCTTTTGGCAATATTTGATTCCTTAAAATGCCCCAGAGACTTAGCTGGAGGAAGAAAAAGATCTATATCATTGTATCATGCTGCTGTATTAAGCCTAGAACAAAATTGACTCAGTATTTATAAAGCAGTCTTTTTCAGGCTAGTGAGCAATTGAAGGCAGACAAATCGACATTTGGGCTGGAAGTGGAGGGAAGATCAGAGTTAGCTATGATCAGAGAAGGGTTATGAGTCAGAAAGCCGTGCTGTTGGGTGGCTGACTGAGACCTCATTTGGTCGGGAAGATTTTCAAACACAATAGCAACATACTTCTGAAGTTTCTACTTAGTATCTTTCTGTGGAGAAGGAAACTATGAGGGAAATTTCTGACAGATCAAATTGGAAGAACAATATGTAAATAGCATGGATTTTCAAATGGAACCTTTCTGTGCTAACAGTCTTCATGTTTACCTTTTCATTATGCAAGTGAAAAGGCCGTGCCTCCCTGCTTACTGTGCAGGGTTTTTGTGTTGTTTCCCTTCCCTCCTTCCTCTCCTTCCCCCACAATTTCTGGCAGTGTTTTTTCATTCCCTGTTCAGTGAATGGTAACACAAAGGGAACCCATGCATAGCCAGTGCTTCTGTAACTGCAGATAACATATGTTACCAGTCCAGAAAATTGTGCTATGCACCTGAACATCAAAAAATTAGACACTCTCCTTTTTTCTTTCTTTCTTTCTTTTTTTTTTTCCCTGCTAAAGGAAAAAGCAGAACGTTTCTAGAATTTCCCTGCAGAATTTGACATACTTCTTCCACCTAGAGAGAAACATTAAAACCAGTAAGGATGATATATTTTCCTCAAACTGGATGTTGGTTTAAACCATTGGCAACATGAGAGTAATACATAAATGCTCAGCCTCTCTATCCACAGCCAGCAGGAGTCCATGACACCATGCGCACACAGAGCAAAACCAAAACAGTCAGAGATTGGTCTTTTGCAGAAGTAAGGACTTGTGCTTGACTTAGAGGATGAAGAAGAGGTACCCCAGCAAGGCTGGGCTGCTCTGCAGCCCTGAGGGAAGTGTGTGTGGTGCCTTTAAAAGTACTTGCTCAGCTTTCAGAAGCAGTTCAAGGGGAGGGATAATCCAGGTCTCTGTTCATCCTGATTTAGACTTTCTCCTATTTACTTTTTGCAGGCAGGTGTTACTTAGCCTGGACGGCATTTGAGAGACATTTCTAAGGTTCACATAACCTCTGAAACTTATTTAGTTTGGAAACCATTCTACATGCCTCTGCCTAAAGCTATGTTTGTTGTATTAGAGGGAAATAGGCTTGCAGAAAGGAAAAATCCAACCCCTGGTATCTGTAAAGTCTGACAAAAGTGTTTTCTGTTCTGTTTACCTTACTAGTATTTCCTGTTCTCAGATGGATGGTGCCTGAAGGCTTAAAGCATGAGGTAAATTCAAGTTATGAGTTATTTTGAGTTCCTAAAGGGAAAGAACCATTTGGGATTTGATGTTAAGAGGCAGATGAACAGCATTTTTGCAAATCAGTACCTCCAAATGAAAGTCACTCTGGAGAGTCTGACATCTTGTAGTTTCTAAGTTGATGAACTGAAATTTTGGAGCATGAGCTAATCCTTTATGTGACAGCAACAATGACTACTGACTACATACATGCCTATCAAGGTTCCTCTACACAATGACATGAAAAATACCTTTTACAAATTTCTACTTTTAATATTAAAAGTGTTTCCAGTGCTGCTACAACTCCATTTGTGTAGGAGTTTGTTGTTTTTCTTTCCTCAGATTGCTGAATTGTCTCCTGGAGGCGGGTGGGGAGAATTGCAATGCAAGCCTTGGCATGTCCCCACTGGGCTCATTGTCAGTGTGTGCTGAGCATGCCTGGGCACGCTACAAAGGAGCAGCAGGGCATGATACCATAGCTGGTTTGGCTCTTTGAAGCCCAGAGTGATACAAACCTTGATGAATGGTTGGGGTAGCTCCTGCAGGGCCAAGCGTTGAGACAGACCGCAAATAAAGGCGCGTCTCTTCTAACAGGCTGGCTTGAAACAACCTTGCTCAGCTTTCAGCAGCAGTCGTGCCAGAACAGAGTTCAGCTCAGGTTTAATTTAAAATTAGGTCTCAGGTAGGCTGAGCTTGTGTTTAAGTGAAACAGTGCTGCCAGAACGCATTCAGTGCTGCCTGAATGCATTCCAGCAGCAGGGCATTGGACTCTGATGTTAAGACTGAGACAGTTAATTCAGTTAAGGCTGGGTTATACGTGACAGAAAGGAAATAGAAAGGAAATCTCCCTGTTGCTGGTCTTATCAGAGGGTGCAACGATGGGACTTTCACTTTTAGTCCTGGAGACCACACTTTCACCAGGGTTGCCTCCTTCTCCCCTGCAGCAATCTCATCTCTACTTTCTTAAAAACAAGCAGGTCCTGCCTGTGCAGGCCCAACCATGGGATTTCCTGGCTACCAGGAGTACAGAACCTATGAGGAGGGCCTTTGGGTAAAGGTGTGTATGGAGTTTCAGATGTTGCAGGTCTGTGAGGGGCGCACTCCTCTGTTCCCGTTCTTTTGGTGGATCACTTCTCTTTATGGGGCAGAGAGCAGCTCAGTTCTGCATGTAGTCCTTGTGCTAGTTGAGCTCGTGGACATGAGCAGTTTTCTGTGCCCAACCAGAACCTGGAGTAATTTCTGGGAACCATGAACCACTGCCTCTGAGGGGGTGGGAGCCAGCAAAAGAGGAATCAGGGGCTCCACCTCTTCCCTCCTCCCTGTGCAGGAAGTTATATGGGAGGCTCTCACCCTGGTGGGGACATTGCCCTGCAGGACAAACAGAGGAGGTATGACCTCAGTCAGCTCTGCTCCTTTGCAATGAAATGCTGTAAACAAGGGCTGCCTGCATGGGACAGTTCTTTGTTAATCTAAACACAGCTAATATAAAAATGTGCAAGGCCCTAGAGAAACTGTTCAGCAGAACAACAGAGCCGAAAGCCTCATTACCAAGCACTTAACTAACATGCTTCTGATTTCTTTGAAAAGAAGCTCAGAAAACATGTGGTAAAATCCTGCAGCCTTTTTCCTGAACTCCTGAATGGTCATTTAAATCACTGTTGCTCTGTTTAAGGAATTTGAAGTGCATTTCTCAAGGCTAAAATGCATTCTGAGTATCCCCATCTCACCCTGCTGGAATAAGACCCCAGTCCCAGAGACTGAGAGCACTGGATGAGCATTTGTCTCCATAGTGTCAGCTCAAGCAGTGTTTCCTTTATTTCTGCTCTTTTTCTTGCCCTTACACTTCCTCAGCCTGTGCCAGTAACGCAGTCAAAGGTGACATAATAAGCTGCTTTGGAGAATTGTTCTGGGACTTGGAATGACCCAGCAAAAAGGTTCTGTGCACTCCTCCTCTTAAAGGCTGCCATCACTGTAGTATGGATGGTAAATGGGAAGAGGCAGAGGTTACCTAATGTGGTAACAGTACAGAAAGAAAAGCTTAACAGTTTTTCTTCTCCTTGTTACACATAGGGCTCACTTCCCAGGGTACAAATTATATCAGTTTAAAAGGAGTGTTATGGAAGTATTCCATACTGAAAGTGGACAGTCTTTTCAGTGTTAATGTTCAAATAAGGAGTAAATGAGTCCTTCTCAATAATACTGATGGAAAAAACCTGATTTTTAAAAGGATTATCTCCTTTCCAATTTATAATTTCCATCTTAAAGCAGACTTGAACATTTGTTAACTCCCATTGAGCTCTTAGGTTGCTGCTCTAGCAAGGACATCTTGTCAAATCTGTGATAAAAACATGGCTACTTTATCAGGGTAAAACCTTACCTACTTCATCAAAAAAGAGGTTTAACTGCAAAACAATTTGTTTTGTTTGATCTTTTCACTATTTCAGCTCTTTTTCCTTTTGTCAACTCTCTAGCTCCAAGTGTTAAGCCAGGGAAATGCTGCTGCATGTTACCTGTGAGGAACTGAAGAGCTGTTACAAACACAAACTATTGTGGTCCTGCTACTGTGTGTAGTCCTATTTATCGTTTCGCTTCTGCCTTAAGTTTTGTTGTGGATGGAAGGTTTGTTTGTAAATTCTTTTGGAGTTTCTCAGCTTGGTGAGTTCCTTTAGGGGTGGGGTGCTCAGTGTGTGATTGCCAAAGATACTTGGACATGTCCTTCAAATGTTTATTGTCTTAGGCTTCTTGCAGCTGCTCTTATGTTTTTTCTCCATCCCTACTTTTATTACTCAGTTTTTCCTGATTCATCATAAAATCCAAATTTAATAGTCATGGAGACTATGCAGAATTATTTACTTACCAATGTAAAGTCCCTTCTTAAATTTGTAGAACTTTTTGGGATGAGCTGGCACTTTGTGTACTTCTGAATGAGCCCTTCTGGGCTGGCCTCTATTGCTTCCTTTTATTGATAACATCAAAGGCAAGCAACAGTCAGCAAGCACTAAGCTGGTGCAAATTGAAGGCATTCTTTTACTGTTTTATTTTCCCTTCCATCCCAGCTCTTAAGTTTTCATACTACCACTGAGTGTCCTTTTTATGAACTGAAGCAGAAAATAGATAAAGATCCAGTGAAAATAGCTGCAGACATGACATGACAGACATTGAAAAAGCATGCATAGCATGGGGTAAAAAATATTAGCAACACATACATTAATGTTGACCTTTTCTTTTAATACCAGGATGTTCAAAAACTGAGAAAGCATACTGAGAAATAAATCAGTTCTTGTTAACCTCATCTTAAAAAACAAAACAAAAAACTCCAAACAAACAACCCCCAACCCCCCCATTTCTAGTCCACTGTCCCACTGTCATTGTCTTGAAATGGAAACACACCATACATATGAGTAGGAATGCATTTATTTTAAAAGGCCTGGTACAGGCAAACTGAACCTTTCTCTCTGAGACCCAAAGACTTCTGGAAAACTCACATTGAAGTAGTAGTACAAATAAGCTAAAGTGGAATGGCAATCTATTTGTGTGGTTTGGATCCATCCTTTGGAATGCTCTAGTGAAAAAATTCCCTATGAAAATCTAAAAAAAAAAATCCCTGAACCATTAAGACTTTCCTTTTTAAACTACATGTATTTCTTTCAGGTAAACTTTTCCTTTCTGTTCAGCAGCCAAGAAAGTGTGCTCTGTATGGGGTAGCTGAGGGTTACATGGGTAAACTGGATCTAAGTGTTGAGAATTTTAGCATGACTGTATCTCAATTTTGATTACCCAGAGGAATGCAGATTCTGAACTGTTGCTCCTAGCTTTTCTGTGGTACAAGTGAGGCGACTCCACTGGAAGCCTACTGAACACATAGCTTCTTAAAGGAGGCCTTAATAAAAACTGATGTTTGCTTTTGAAATATCTCTCAATCTCCCCATGGGAGACACAAAGGGATGCTTCATTTACCTTCAATTTCTTTAATTTGGACCTTCTGAAAGTAGGTACTTAAGTTTTAAATTTTTAAAAAATGAAAAACTAGATATTGAGAAGGGATAGGACAGGAAACCTGGAATTCTTGAAGAGTCTCAATTTCAAGAAAAAAATTTAGGGCATGCCAGCATCTCATCCTAGAGTGAAGATGAGGTATTTCTGAGCTGTCTTTAGAGCTAGGTGCAGAATAATCATGTTGGATAATATTCCCCTGAATTAAGTTCTGCTGAAGGACAGGACTTGTTTGATGTAGAACTGTGTGATCATGGCTGACCTGTATTTAGCTGAAAAAACACTGTCCCCATGCAGTGCTGTAGCTGCATGTCTATGTTGGCTCTCCATTGCACAGCTGGTAGGATCTTTCTGTTCATGTTTGAAAACAAAGATAAGTCTTAACAAGTTTAAACAGACACTTTTAAAAATCAGTTTCTGAAAATCATTGTAGTAACTCTGTTGATAAACTCAACAGTCCTCTTTTCATCCTAGGAATGACCATGCTGAAGAAAACACCATTTTGGGAAAAAAAAATAAATTATAAACCTCATGTAGGATTAAGACAGAGGAACATTCCAGTTAAATCATCTGCCAATTATCTTACCAATCTGATGCTCAGGTTCAATTCACCAGAAGGGCATATGTACTATTTTAACATACAGGATGCTCTGCATTAACTGATCACGCTGTTTCTAAGTAACTATCCAGAAAAAGGGACAAATAATTCAAAACTAAGTGTCTATGTAATACAGAAACTACAGAGAAACATCTTTTTAAAGGTCAAACAGAGATGATGAGGAAATACCTCATTTGGGAAGTTGTGGTAAAAGTGCACTGAATGACTGTCATTGTGGAAAACTCTCAGCTGATGCCTATAAACCCAGGCATACTGACATCAGGCCTGTTGAAACCTTGCTATTGCTACAGAGTGTTCAGAAAACAAAAGCATATATTGATTTGTTTGCTCACTAAATAACAATTTACTACCATCAAGAGGGTACACACACAGGTCTTCCCTTTGGTAGCAGAGTGTGGGTGTGTTGTTTTCCACAGAAGACAGTGAAGCTGCGTTGTTCAGAACTGTCAAGAGGCAAAGGATTCTCTGCCACATGCATGGGATAAGTGTCTCTGGTTCCCTGCCCCCATGCATTAGGCACTAGTTCAGCTCCATCAGGCAGCAGATGCATTTCGTTCTAGGTGTCAGTTCTGGTCTCTGTATTAGCTCAGGATTATTTTATAAGGACTTTTTCTTCCATGTGAAAATTGTGTGGGTGTCTGAAACTGCTTGATCTTGAATTCAGTGAGAATCTTTGTGTTCAGTGTTTTTTTGTAGGCTACAGTAGGCCAGGGTTTTAAAGGCCTGGATAAGAGCTTTAATTACCTTATCAATCCATCATCAATGGTCTTGTTTAGCAGAATGTGCAATAACCTGCATTTTTTTTCTAGTGTGAAAGATTTTCCTTAACATAGGACTGCATTTGGATGCAAATATCTTTTGAGATGCTCTCACGGGACTGTTTTTTCCAAGAAACACTCAGTGCCTGCAACAGCTTGTATGTACAAATAATATTTTCTTGTTGTACTGAAACAAGGCTGTAAGGGTGCAAATTGGTGTGTTGGTTGTGAAGAACACCTTGAGCTTATCTTTGGTCTGTTTTACACACAAGCTTGATCTAAGCAGGTACTAAAGAAATACTCTTCAGCCTAGAGAAAAAATATACTCTCTACTTAAAGAGAGAATGTATGATTTTATGCTAGTGCTTCACATGGAAATCACCACATCTAAGGACAACATAATTGTTTCCATTACTGGTGAGTTCCCTTCTCATTCCAGGCTTTGCAAATAACTCAAGGCTTTCAGAACACCAAAGTCCTATATCTGACTTTTCCCTCTATTTGGAAAACATTTCCCTCTTCAAAACCAATTTATGTTGGCAAGTCCTAAGGTCCTGGCACAATCCTGAAAAACATCCCATTTTTCCTTCACTTTTTTTCCCCTCCATTGGCTGGAGGTTGTGGTTTTCCAAACCTTTGGCATTCAGTGCTTTACTAATCTACCTGAGGTTCTCTGTTGTTCTGTACCAAAAGCCCAAAATATCTTTTTTTATAGCCTGGTAACTTAGCACATGGTGTGTATTACTTTCTGCAGCCTTTCATGAGAAATGGGCATTTGTACATTTTTGGAAGACACCAAGTTTTCTGTAGCTTCATATAATTCTGTATATCTACACACACAAATACATCTGATAGTCATGCTGTGGCATTACTGAAGCAGCACATCCTTGATCAAGTTCATTTATGGAGCTTGGAATAAGAGATTTAGTGGAGAAGTTACACAATTCTCCACCAATTCATCTGTATTAACAGGAAGAAGTTTGCTTTTATGAAATAAAATGGTAGCCATAAAATGGGAGCTTTACTTTTTAGGACAACTGATGATCGTCACAATTTTGTTTCTTTTTGTTTTTACAGTGTTTGTTCCTGAGAGGAAAAATATTACTGCTGTGAAACTGTTTAATATATGAATGCATGAGTTCTTTATGTGATGATTTCTGCCTGATAATAATTTACAGAACATACTGCATGTTACAAATGCAGTTTTCCAGCATCTCTGTTGATAATTCTCAGTTAAAGAACAGAGCCCAGAATTCTGTGTTTCAAAAAGTTTTCTATTCTCTTTCATTTTTCTTTGTAAAATCAAAAATGCTTTACAGCCTCTTCCTGCTTTGGAGCCTTTTTTTTTCTTTTTCAGACTTTCTGCTATCTCAGCAAACCTTTCACTGGCTTTTTCAAGTGGACTCTTTAGACATGCAAGAAGTCACAGATTTCAGTCCTCTGCACACAGCAAAGCTGCTCCCTGTTTCTCATTGTTGATACCATGACATGCTTGACTAATCTGCCCTCATAGTCCTTGCTTAAGCTCTTAAACTTGTCAACTGCTTACAGATTTTAAAGTTTTTCTTTTCTTTATTTTTTTTTCTTTTTTAATCCTGGTTCCAGCTGTTAAGTAGGTCAGAGTTAGATTAAGATTAAATTTTTCAGATCTTATTCCCAAAATATGTCATTTAGTATCAACTGAAACCATTTTGAGCACTTCCAAAAGCTAAAACTATGCAAAATAATCAAATATATAATTTGAAAAATCATTTCTTTTCTTTTTAAAAAATCTTTCCAACAACATAACTACCTTTCAGTAAATGTTGAATCTAGAAGTAAACTTGAATCAGTGATGAGTACTGCCCTTATAATTTCTTAATGTGAAGGAAAAATATGCTTTGTTTTTTTTAAAAAGACCAAAAAACAAAACCCAAAGAAAACCTCTGAACCATCTAGTTCTGGTGCTGGAAACTGTACACTTGTCTCCCATTTCCCTACAGTTGTGGGATCTCTCCTTATTCTGTTCTCTCAGTCGAGCTGGACACATTTGTCATATGAGGATCTATATAAGGGTATATATAATGCAGTATTATATGCAAGGTCTGGGTGTATGGGCAGCAGCTACATGGGAATATCTGTGCAGCTGCAGCTCATCTCCAGGTTGCTGGCTTGCTGTCTTTATTAGCTGCATGCAAATCCACCAGCCCTCCAGATGCTGTTGACCTGGTCTGCCTCTTGAGTGGAAGGGAGGCATATGCATAAATATAACATGATTTCTAGATGTTATGTAATCTAGGGATTGGAGAGCTGAAAATCTGTGCCAGTGTAAGATCTTTCCTTGAAGAAAGAAAGGAATGTTTTTATGGATAGGTACATACTTTTACTGTTACACTTGAAATTAACCACCTTGTAGAAATAGATATGAATGTCAGTGGAAGGGCAGGACTCCTTTGGAATTAGCTCTCTGGGAGAACCCTGAATAGTCTTCCAAGATCTGCTTAAAGTGTGTTCATTTATCCTAATGATAATTTATTGGATGGATTTAATATTTCTTAGTGCAATGGGACTTTGAGGTTTATAACTGTGAAATAGATCATGCCGTTTTTCTAGCCAAAGAGAGGGGAGGAAATCAAATGTAAATCTTATCCTCCTCTTAGAGGCTGGAAAACAGTAACTGCAAAAGAAGTATTTGGTTCATTATCATGCTTTTCATAGGAGTGTAATAGTAGAGTGGTACTTCTGGAAGTAGCCTGTCTTTTGGGGTTGGGGGGTAAATGATATTTACAGTAAGGGATGCTTCAGTAATACAAGTATCCAAGTATTCAGTAATACAAGTATCCAAGACTGGCAGCAACCTGAACATCCATTCTTAATAAATGTACTAACACAACATCACTCTACCAAGAAATTAAAATACTTTAACTTCTTCCAGGAAGTAGCAAAAAAGATGGATTTTAGCAGATGCCAGCAGATGTGTAAATAATAACTATGATTACATTGACCTTCCTGCATAATTAAGGCCAAATGAAAAACATGCTTTAGCAATCTTCTCTGAGGATTTAACCCCTGAATGTGTAGGGTTGCAGGTCTGTTAACTCAGGCACTTATGATGGGTGAATGTCCTGAAACTCACCATAGGAAAAAAGATTAAAAGCATGGCCCTTTCTAGCTCCCTCCCATTATGTTTTGTCTCCTTCCCTCAGGACAGTCTGACACAGTGACTCTGAAGCCTGACAGTGAGTTCTGCAGGAGCACAGCTAATTGCTTAGACATGAGCAGCCTCATTTTTAGGCTGAGCAGGGAACACTTCTGAGTCCACGTGCACTAAACTGCTGCACGTATTTCTGCAAGATGGGAAGTTGAGATGACCATTTGCAAAAATTACATTCTGTTTCTTTGAATATAAATAGTTGGTTTAAGTCTCAATTCCTAAATTTATTCCAGAAAAAAAAATCCTAACTACCCCATTTCTGCTGAGATTGCCATTTCTGCAGAATTGCCCAGCATTCAGCACTGCTGAGTAGCTTAAGGATAAGCATAAACCTGTACCTTGTAAAAGCCATTACCCTATCTGGCTTCCAGTTTCTAGGGATGTTCAGGGTAAAGTTATTTCCCAAAAAAGGAGTGAGAAGCAAGTAGCAACTTGCATGCATCATGACAATATCTAGATGTTTCAACCTTTAAATTGGGCACAGCGGATGTTGATCTCAGCTTTCTCATTGGAGCTGGAATATATTTATTTTATAATTTTATACTACTCTGCTAAATACAGTAGGGTTTCTTTGGGGTAGGGTTGAAATCCAAGATGTTCTGGTGAGTTCAGAAGCCACCAGGCTCTCTCTGAGTTCTTGAAGTTTACCTGTGTCTGTGGCCACACAGACTGTGACTGTCTTATCTGCTAAACAGGGACTGTAATGGTGAGCCACCTACATTGACAAGGCTGAACATTTAACATCTACATGTTGAATTCAAAAGTGGACTTTCACATCTCATAAAGGCAGTGATCAAACTATGTATGGAGATCTTTAAGCATAAACCAAGGTTGTACATATGACACTGGATGGGGAGCTACTGATTTATTGGTATTAAATGTAATAAACCAAATCCACTTCTTGTACAACTAAAATCTAGAAGAGCAGCTTTGAAGTTCAGTGCCTATTATTTGACATTAAAATGTGCTAGGGCACATAACTGCAAGGAAACAACCATTACTTTTGACCAGCTTTCAAAGTGATCCAAAGACATAACAGAATTGATTAATTATTTTCTTTACAAAATCAGAAAATATAATAGGTTATCACAGCTTCTCCCCTCAGGGACAAGAATGCCATCCTTAGTGAAATAGTACTGAGCTTGGAGAAAAAGCTTACCACTTCAATAAGTCTCTACAGCACCCCAGGAGTGTACAATATTCATGCTTTAAAGAGCTTGTCACGGTTCTCCTTTTACTTACATAAACAGAAAAAAAAAAACCCTTAAACTGTAGTCACAAACCCTGTTGTATGCAGATCCCAACAGAGGATTATTTTTACTGCTTTTTTAACTTTTTTCCCCTACATAAAAGCTGTCTACATGTGGGTGACAGTAAATGTTCCCTATTTCTGCAAAGATATGAAAATTTTAAAGATAGCAGTAACTATGAAGTTTTATGTACTTTGGCATTTCAAACTGTGTGTGCCTCTGATTTAGCTGAAAATGAAGAAGTCTGAGGCAGACTAAAGTTTGCTCCATTAAAGAGTCCTCATTCTGTTTTTCATGGGGAGATAGATATAAGCTTCTGGATCAAAGCCCAGCTACTTTGGAGCCCCAGGATCTGTGTATTGCAGCTGACCAACCTCTGAAGTGCCAATGCTTTTTCCTTAATCCCAGCCATATCCACACAGCCAAAGCCTGCCCTGTAAATTGAAGAGACTCACTCACAGCTCATCCTTTGCACAAGAGGCTTGGAAGTTCCTGTTTGCTATGAAAAACTGCAGTTAATATATTGCACCCCATTTTTACATCTGTTTGCTTTTAATTTCATAGGGAAGAGAATATTACCTGTGACAGTAATGTCTGCAGAATGTCCCCTTTTCCCTCAGGTGTCCCCCAACACTCCCTGGTGGGCAGCAATCCCTTCTGCAAAGCAACATGCACTCACTGAATGTGCTTCACCCCAGCAGAGTGCCAGGAGCTCAAAAAGAGAACTCAGGGTGACTAAATTAGTGCCAGCTTTCCAAAGTGCTCTCTAACTAAAACAAAACAGAACAAATGAAGAAAGAAGTCCATTTTCCTTTCACCCCAAGGGTTCTGCCTGGGTAAGCCTGGCCCCATGCACAGCTGAAGTCATCCCATGGGACTGGTAGGATTCCATGTGTCAAAACCTCCCTGTACCCTGCCAGGCAGCTTTTGGGCTGTCACCAGGCAGCCAGGGTGCCTCAGAGAACACTGGGCTCAGTCCTACTCCTACTCTCTCTCTTAGGTGCAGCAATGCCATAACCTGAGTGCAGGGACAGGGATGTTAGTTTTTAGATGTTTGACTTTTACAGGAGTGTTTTGAGGTGGTTTGACCACACTGGCAACTTCTGGTCAGTTTAGCAGAACAGTTCAAAGATGCAAACCATAAATGGGTTGAAAGCAAACAACTTGCCTCTTTATAACTTTTGTGCTCTCCCAGTTTCCTCTAGTGTTGTACCTACAGGAGAAAAAAACCCCACAAGCATTGCTAGCAGCTTGTGAGCTCACATGATAGGACCCAAGTGACCCCAGGGCTGCTCCAGGACTATCACCATGTCCTGCAGAGCACTTTCTGCAGTTGCCCAAAGCTGCTGCTGTGCATCACCACACTCATGTGCATCAGTCTCAGGAACTGCCCTGTGCTGTAGGACAGTTTGGATGTGAGATAATCAGGTTCACCAGGTGGGCAGCACCAGGGCATGGATACTGCAGAGAAGAAAATGTACAGAAACACAGCCACTATCTCCTTTTCCAAAGTGGTTCAGTTAACAGAATCCTCTTGTCTGCCCAGAGCTGTAAGAATGAATGGCTGTTCCTCTACTGTGTAATTACCAAGCCTTGAGCTAACAAACATTGACCCTATAAAATACAATTTTGCTTAATTCAGTTTTGCAAAGGGAGCATCTAGTGGCTTGGTGGTTTTGTAAACCCCTGTTCTTTTAGTCTGAGGTAGTACTGTTTCTTTGCAATGCATAAGTTGAAAGCCCCATAGTGAAAGAGACCAAAATTATGAGCATGAAAAAATGCTCAAGAGAATCACAAATTAATGCATATACAAACAAAAGAGCAATGATCCTTCAACCACAAGAGCTTGAGTTTCTGGGTAAAAATATCCACATCAGTGCTGGAGAAAGGACAGAAATCAAAACAGCTAAATTGGAGAGAGGAAGGAGAAATTAATTTAGCCAAACATAGTTATGTGGAAGGTAAGGTACTTCCCTCAGCTGTTCATCCCCCTGAAACTACCGGAGCTTCAAATTTCTTCCACCCCAACAGAAAGTGGTAAGTGTTTCACTGCTGAGATCAAATTTATTTGCAGGCAAGGGTGGAGAGAAGGAAAACACCACATTGTTGCATTCACTTCCTTTAATGGTCTAGAGGGAAGTTGGAGTTTTTTGTTATTCCCATCACAGCAACAGTAAAACCAGTATTATGGATGAGATTTTGGTCATGTGTGTGTACATATGTGCTGCTCTCCCAACACAATCAAATTGAAAATGGTTATTTCAGCCAGGACTGCATTGTTATAAGCCTTTTAGATTAACAAGTTTACAGTTTAACTTCCTATAGGCCCAATAAAAGATCTGAGAGAGAAAGTAAAAAACAGACAAAGGAAAATTGATCACCTGTTGATCTGGCTCTTTTCAGCTGCGCCTAAGGTTGATGAGAAAATCATTTACAGATTGACAGCTTAACAGATCTGAACCTCCCCAAGGTGTCAGCACTGGCATTCTACCCAGGTATGTAGCAGTAATTATAGTAGTGGAACTGGAACTCAGGGGATTCAATATTACTTGCAAATGTAAGAAACTGTAGTTATACATGCTGTGAAGCTAATAAGTCTGTGCCACTAGGATTGATATTTGTGCCTGCATTTACCTATTTGAATGAACAATGTAGTTTTAATGTTTGTGAAATTACAATTTCTATTCTCCATCGAAGAGGTATTTGAAAGAAAACAACAGATGTAAGTCCATATTGTGCATTAGCATACCTGTGTTCTGCTTCCAGCAGGCTGTGCTCAACACCAGTTACCTTGAGGAGCTTCAGCTCATTTCATAAAGGTGCTGCTCCTCTGTGCAGGTTTGCATGTGAGCAACCAGCCCCCTGGCAGCCCAAGAACAGGATGACCCACCCATCGGATCCCCAAACAGAATTCACAGCTGGAAGTAAAGCCTTACACCCCCCATCCCAGGGAGCTGGCAACCTGTCTTGAGTGAGGGAGGGAGAAGCAGCATGTGTTTCTCAGGGAAACATATTTCCCCTGAGAGTTAGGCTGAGCACATCCTACATATTTCACATAAGGTACTGAAGAGCCCTCATGTAGGTAAGAGCTCTGAGTGACTTGCTGGAGGGTTAGAATTTTACTACCCTGAGTGTAGGAAGGCATCACACCCCATTCCAACCTCCCTGGTCTTCCCCAGTCACCCAGACATTCACTTTTTAATGTGTTTAAAGCAGCAGCATGCTAAACTGGATTTGGGGGTGTATCATCAGAAGGTAATGCATCAAGACTAAAAGCCAAAAGAAGAGAAGGGGAAGTCTTCTAAATCTCCCAGCATGAAAAACCTCCTTCAGGCCCACCAACAGCAGCCTTCACAAAAACACAAACCCAGAACTAAACAATGAGCACGATTGTTTCATGCTTGAGAAAACAATTAGGTAAGTAATACTTCTAAGAAAGTAAACTTCATCTATAAATGCTTGCTACAGACCTAAACACTTTCCAAAATACAGCGGCTTGCAGCTGGAGAAAGAGAATGCCACAACATTTATGTGTAAGCATTTAGGAATTATGTTAAACAGTTTCATGAGGAGAAAATGCAATTTTCCTGAAGAAAAATTTCTAAAAAACTCACAGATTTTGGAAACAAGACCTAGTGTAGCAGATGTCTCTGATAAGACTGAGATATTTCAAAAGCCTCTTTCTATTACTACAACTTGTTCATCTTCACGGGGTTTAGCAAAAGTCAATATTTTTGCTCAGACAACTTTCATATAGTCTTTTTTATCTCAATTATAAGCTTGATCACAAATCCACTGAAATAAAAAAGTCCCAACCTCTCCTCATTTTCCAGTGGGACTGAGTTGGATGGAACATTTTATGCAACTGGAATAAATAGCCAAGAAAGAAACAAAAGATTATTAAGTATTTCTTAGAAACAAACTGCAAGACACCATACAGGATTGATTCTTCACCACTGAGGAGTCAGCATAGTTTAGAAATCAAGGGTGAATATTTTTGAACTTGCTGTAACATTAACTACTCCAAATTCTTGTATCACTCTGATGTTATTACCCAGCCCAGTCCTTGGAGTGATGCTATCAGATTGTCTTTAAGCTTTGTTTCCCTTGCAAGGGACAGAGGAAGGAGGACAGAGATAGCAACAGAGAGTAAATAACATTGAATGATAATATTAGTAAATATATTTATTTCCTGTCAATCTCAATACAAACTGGAGCAAGGTGATAAGAACTACTACTCCTGACTCCTACCAGTGCCCTTACATCTAGTTGTGGCAGACAGAGGGAAATAGCAGCTGCCTTCTTGGGAAGAGCAGAGATGGGACAATTGACATTTGCTTCTTCTTATGATGCACTTAATTGAAAACAGAGCATGTTTTTTTGCAAAGCACATTGACCTACATTTCTCTTCTGACATAGGATCTTCCTGCTCAGCCTTGGGGTTTGTCACACTTCACTTTTCCCAGCTTGGTAACTGCAGCCAAAGACCCTAGTCAGCAGAGGTTTAAGGCAGACTGATATCAGTTCCTGCAGATCCTGTTAGTGAATCCTGTAAGTCTTCCTTTGACCAAGCCCACTTGCTGATAGAATGAGCACTCCATGTTCACTCTCTGTGGAACTGACTCCCTGCTTTCTCCATAAAAGCAGGGGGCAGATATATATTTGGACAAATGACCTGTTCATATGCCTTTAAGACAGTTTAAACTTAGTTTTTTGATTGCTCAGCCTCAACTGCCTTTTGGGCAAGAGGGAAGGAAAAAAAGAAAACCTTAGGAAAAAAGTTTCTTGAAAAAGAAACTTATTGAAGAAAGGATTTTATTTCTCATTTAGTACAGAGCAGAATCTGATATGCAGAACATCAGCTATTAAAAGAGTCAAAGTACAGTTTGGTCAAGACAAAAATAAAGATGGGTCATGTACATATTTCAAATACATAGTCATATTACATGGCACCTCCTTTCAAAGGAAAATACAGTCAGGCTGTAATGCATACACCAGCTATGTGAAACTTTCTGCTACCAAAATGTAGCACAGAAAGAGTTAACAGGTCTGGCTTTTACATTGTCATAAGGAGACTTCATTGCTAGCATCCCACTGAGATGAATGAAGGCAGCTTATGTCTAGTGTTATTGTTTCCATGTGTTTGGCTCCAGACTCAAGCCAGCATTCCTCTCAGTTTATACTTGAAAGGTTATCTTCACAACCAGAAGAGACAGAAACTTTCTGTAAATATATGTATGTGTAAAGAGGAGGGCAAATGCAGGTTAACTCCACTTATTCAGTTCCAGCTTTCCTAAATTAATGTTTCGATAGTTATAGCAAAAAGAATTTTGTTTACAGAAGCTTCTGATTATCAGAGTGGCAGAGATGTCCCTTACAGCACATTTGGTCTGTTTTAAACACACAGGGTGATCTGATCAATATTAACACAATTTTATCTTGTGGTTGGTAATTTCTAGTCTTTTAGGCTTAGCAATGAAGTATCAGCTAAAAAAGAACATAACAAAATACTCAGCTAGGAATTACAAATGGAAGAAACAAAGTCTGAGCATATTTTTGAAAGGAAAGGCAAACAATCTGCATTTTAGTAAATTAAAATATACTGCTTGTAACAATAGTGCTCCAGAAGGAAAACGTCTGTAAAGACTGGAAGTATTTCAGTTGCCTTGAGTTTCACCATGTGAGTCCTGCTAAAGCTTGTTTGGATTTTTTCCCCCACTTTCTCCACCAGTAATCTAACACTGAAGTTTCAGCATGGAAGAGTACCTGTAATTGTGCATTACCTGTGCTTCCCTGGAGATGAGAAGGAATCAAAAACAGCTCATGCAGATCAGTATTTTAACCCTACCTTTAAAATTATCCTTCTCTGACTGATAGGATTTAGATAAAGCACAACAATTAAAGTATTTCTCTTTGGGAATACTGGAAGTGTTTCCAGCAATATCTATTTATGGGTATTTTGCTGAATCCAGAATTCTTCTGATACAGAGACTCATATATATGCCCTGGCTATAACACTGTGTGGTTCTTATTTCTGCCATAATAGGTAATAGATCAGCATTTTTCTTCTTTAGAACATGAGATTTTCATTTAATTTTAAAACTGATCTATGAGGATATCATTCCCCAGACTATTTTATTAGACATCTGGCAAAAAAGAAGGCAACATATTGACAAGGGTGATGTAGTGCCTAACTTCTAGGCTCTCCCCACCTTCTCTTAAGGTAGTAAGAGCCTTGTACAGAGAGCCATCAGAGCCATACTCAGGGACCCCAGTTCCAGCCGTGACCTGAGCTCGCTGTTTCTTGCCAACAAGAGGCCTCTGAGAGCTTAGCACTGCCATGAGAAAACATGGCTTTAGGTGGAATTTCAGATGTCTGTACATGGTCCTTGGGAGCTCAGAGAATGAGACCCACAAAAACAAGTCTGAGACTAGGATGCAGACCTGTAAAACAATTGGAACTGGGAAAGAGGACTATGTCTTATACTTGGTCATCTTTAGCAGCAGCTCCAGAACAGGACTTTAGTACTTCTGTTCTGGGGAGGTCCTTCTTTAGGCACCTTAGTCCAAAGCTGAAGACAAGACATCATTATTTGTGTGTTAAACAGCAAAAGCATAGGCTCCCTGCGGGGCTCTATAGCCCTCCAATATTAATTACCCAGATAAATTAGGCTGGGGTAGATAATTTGAGAAATACAACTTGCTGTAGGCACCAAATGTTCCCAGAAGAAGTAATAAATCTCTTATATATATAAAATAAAAAGACCTGACTAATATATGTGGGGTTTTTGCTGTAAAATTCTCTTTTGCACAGACTTCTAGTTTCCACCAAGGAATTTGCTAAAATGCCAGAGGCAAGGTAAATTTTTAAATGTACAAATGTTCTACAAAACTTTTGCTAAGTAGGCATTTAGCCACCTCAATGTTGGAAGCAGCAAGCCCATTTCTCTGTCAGCCTGAAGCAGCCAGAGTGCTACACTGATTGACACCCCAATGCACAAATATGTTCTACAAGAAGTTGTTTCTCTACTCATCTTAATCCCATGGGATTTCAGTGGCACTAACCAACACAACCACTCAGGTCCACTAGCAGTGGCAGCGCTCTGGTGCCAGTGAGCCAGGCTTTAGCAATAACTCTTAAATTGAACTGGAAGCTATTCCTATCCAAAACTTCACCAGTTTGTCACTACAGACAGTGACATTTGCTGAAGTTTGGAAGGTCTTGCGAAAGCCTCCAAGGTCAGAGCAGTGGATGCAGATGAGGTGTTCCAGAGAAAACAAGCCAACACCTATGGGGACAGGGTGACCTGGAAAGGTCCCTTCTTTCAGTAGTTCTTATGGTGGCATATTGCTGGAGCAACCTTAACTGCCTCTTAATGAAGGTTTATTTTGATGTGTGAAGCAGGAGTGAACGTGATTGTTGAATTTATTTAAGAGAGACTGAAAAAACAGGCTGCAATCAAATTCCTATCATTAGTTAGTGAGAACAGGACAGAAGTAATGACTTTAAAGCAGCAACAGAGAAAAAGAGAAAAAAATAGCCTGCCTAGAGAGGTTATTTGCAGAGCTACACATAGATGAATTTTGCCATAGTAAGTTGTGCAAATATTTCAATCAAAAATATAGAGGTTTAGAATAGATACATTTGCCAAAAAAAAATTGTTCCCAGGACCACAAGTTTGAGATGCAAGTTGGACTAAATTCCCTCTTTCTTTTAGCTAGGTCTCTATCAATTTTCTTTATGCACATTATCTTCCTGTCCTTGAACAACCCAAGAAAAACTACAGAAGTTTTTTGGGATATTTTATGACCCAGCTTTACTCTTTTGTTTCCATGATCATCCCTTCTCAGCCCTCTGGGATCACAAACTATCTCTCTTGACTGCAGAAAGAATTTAATAAGAATGAAATTTTGATTTTAGTTGCATCTATTCAGCCCCAGTCTAATAAACAGCATTATGTGAGTGAACTGCTAATTAGATAACACAGCTGAGGTTAAGTGTGAAGGGAATAGTTCAGTCCCTCTTACACTCTTAGGGTTCAGGTTCTCCTTTATGGCTATGTACTAAATAATATTATATCCCAATGGAATGAGAGGGTGATAATCTTCCCTGGGATGCAGGGTTGGGGCTCTTCTGGCTGCCAGGTGGGGAATGCAGTGGCTTGGCAGCATAGAGCCAATGCAGCACCAGTCTCAGCCTCACAACTTCTGCAAATATCAGCAAATTTACCCCTTAAGCTCCCAAGTTTGAGAGGATCTATTTCAGCAGAAGGAAACTCACAGCAGAAGTGCATGCAAGGGTGAAAATAACATCTGGAGGGAGGAGAAGAGGTTATGAGCAGGTAAAGTTGCCTGAATATGTGAGAGTCTCTATTATGCTTTTCCTTTTATTCTTGTATTAGTTTGATCCTTGAGAGACAGTCAGAGACACCAAAGGAATAAAGATGTTCCTTAGCACTGCCCCCAGAGAGACATCCACAGCAATGAAGTGTAACAAAAGGTAGAAAATCACATTGCTCTGTCTCAGTGGATCAAGGAAGGGCAGACTGCTCATAGGGTTTTATGGAGACACAGGCTTTCCTTGTGCAGAACAGCTGCAAAGACAGGATCAATTCCCTCTTGAGCTGCTAGGCAGGAGAAACCAGAGAACCTCATTTCCATCATAGTAAGACTGCACAACAAACACTTCCAAGGCCTCTCCTTTGTTCAGCATGGTGTTATAGCCATCAGTTTAACAGCTGCAGGGGACACACACGAAGGACAGCCTCAAGCCACCACTGCAGACAGAAGCTCATGCCAGCCAACGTGCTGCATTCGTAAAGCTACCAGCTGGAAACCAGCCCAGCACACGCTCCACCATGGAGAAAAGAGACCACTTCCAGCTTCCAAGGAGGGAACAGGCAACAGACAGGCTGTGTTATACCTGCATGCAACAGTAGGTTCTGTAGAAATGCCCAAAAAACAATTCCAGGTCCCCTTGAGCCTGGAAAATCTCTACAAGGCAGCTGCACCTATGTTTTCTTCTTTAGCCATACAAATTTTAGGGTATTATGCTTCATCTTTCAAACCTTTCTCAGACACATCTCCATGTAGGAAAGCTTGCCCAAGGACCACACACACACACTTTATCCCCACTGCACTACAGACTTACTAGTTCTTACATTATAGATGAACACCCAGATGGCACATTATTTTTTAGGTTTTCTTGTGAAGACTGCAAGCAGTTGTCATAAAAGTCTAGTCTTCTTCCTCTGGAAAGGCAGATTTAATTTGTGGCTGCTTCCTTTTAGTTTAAATGACAAAGACAAGGTCTTGGTAGCAGCTGGGAATAAATACTTAATTACTTTCCCCTTCTCTAACCAAATGACTACCTAAAACCAGCTGCAATGGAGGTAGTCCTGTGATAGCATGCTGCAGGGAGTAATTTTTCAGGTCAAGCAAAATTGTCTAAACTAATAAAAAGGAAACAGCTAACAAGCTGAGAAATCAGAAAATAGAAATATATGGTCCTTTTTCTTCTTTTGATTGAATTCTTGATAAGGAATCTGTACTGGAACTACAGTATTTCCAGGGAAAAAAAAAAAAAAAAGAAAAAAAAGAGAAAAAAGAAAAAAGGAAAGTTTGTAGTTTGTTTAGGTGCAATTTAAGATGCCTAGTTTACTGTTTGAGATTAATGAGTATTTCTATCCATTTTTCCTGGACAAATCACAGTTATGAAGAACAGTGTTCCTGACATGCAGGATTCAGGCAAGAAGCATGTGTGGGGTGTCTCTGTGGACTCTGTGTGTGTTGTTGGAGAAAGCACATGTGGTTTTGTGTACAAAATTCTGACTGTCAGTACAGCAGTGCCTACCTGACAGGGACTAAGTGATTGGGTTGCTGCAGTTCTCCTTTCTGGCTGTGGGCAGTCAGAGGGGATGGGGATGCTGTTGGAATCTTTTGCATTTTACATGCTTTGAGGAAGGAACAGGAGGGAGCCAAGCAACTGGAATAACCTCTCCTTTCTCACTGTCCATTCACTGCATGGAAGTTCTGGGGAGAAGGAGGAGATAAATCTTCAGGGACCAAAGAAGAGCTTGATGCCATGGGATGGTGGAGCAGAACAAAGGGCAATGTTTACTTTGTACATTACGCATACAGTGAGGCAGGAAGAACTTCCCTACAGGCATCTTTTTGTTAGAAAAATCAAGATATAAAGCTCTTGCCTGGTCATTAAGAAAAGATCAAGCTTAAAGTCTGTCATGTCATTAATTTAAAAGGTAGGCTAGACACTAAAAGAAATGAGCTTTGGGAGGCCCTCAAACTGCACACATACACTAATAATGAGATGCTAGTTTCAGCCAGAATGTTTCCAGTTGTTACATTTCAGCTCCCATTTTTTAAAAGCCTTTCGCCCTTACAAGGAAAACAGAGCAAGAGAAGATTTTGTGACTGCCTGATGAATTCTCAACACTGCTTTGGAAGGAAAAAATAAAATCTGCAGTTCCATTATTTGCATGAAGAAAAACTGCAGTGAGTGTTGAAAACTGTCAGAGTGGTCTTCTCTTAAAATCACTGGAGATTTTTTCTTTCCTGTAGGCTGAGCTCAAAGAGATCCATTAATGTGACTTGTTGGAAAAGGAGCAGTTAAGGAAAAAAGGTAAAACGGATGTCCTTGGGCTCTTCCTGAGCCCAAGTTCTGAGTGAGGCTGGCTGCTTTGAAGTGGCTGGCTGCAGCTCCCTCCTGCCTTTGCCACACTGGCTCTGCTGAGGGTGTGGTGAGGAAGGAGCAAGAGGAATCCTCCCTGACCAGAGGATGGATCTGCTGAAGGCCAAGACAGCTTGATGCTGGGCAGTGACAGAAATCTTCTATAATGCATGGTAACATCTGGCTCGTGTCATCTTTTTCTGGTTCAGCTGCTGCTTTTTTTTTTTTTTTTTTTTCCATGTGAAAATACTAAAAACAGATCCAAAGCCTCCATAATTGAGGCTGTAGCAGTTGTTTTTTTTTTTTTTTTTTTTTTTTTTTTTTTTTTTTTTTTTTATTATTTGAGAAAACCTTTATAGTTCCCTTTAGATTCTGCAGCTCATGGATTATAAATCTGCTCTTCAAAGCAGAGGAATGCAGCTTTCTGGCGCTGGGAGCTGTCACACCTCCTGCAGGAAGGTAGACAGCCTGACTGCTTCAAGCTGTCTAATTGCAGCAGCCAAAGAAAAGATTCACTTCTCTTTCCTTTCTAGGTCACACAATATGAAGAGACGGACGAGCTGTCTTTATACTGTCCCTCAAAAACATATTTCTGTGCTCTCCCTTCTAGCTATTCCCGTATCAGTTAAATGAACGGAGCAAGGGTAGGAGCAGCTCTGATAAGCAACAAGATTGCCTAGCTCCCTTTCTTTCACGCTGAGCGATTCCCATGTTGCCTGCAGAGCTCTTGTAGGTGTTACATGTGTCTACAATCACTTTCTCCAGGCCACTTGTAGCTGGCTCAAGTGGGAAGATTGTATCCCCTCGGTATCTAGGGAGGAAGGATAGGGCTGGTAAGAGGGTGTTTCGAGGGCAGAGTGCTACAGCTTTGCTACGAGGAGGGCTCACCCTGTCAGAGATTCCCAGCATGTTCCCTCTGCAGCTGGCAAAGGGGTGGGAGTGCCTGTAGTGCTGCAGGCACTGCTGGGAGAGGCTGCAGCTTCCTGAATGCTGGCACTGTGTGCCCCTGCTTCGAAGCAGATAAACCAGCAGCCCTAAGGGGCAAAGGAGTTCATGGGTATGGAGGTCAAAAGAAGGGTGCTAGAGGACCACTGTGGGATATAAAGTTCTTCCCTTCCTGGGTTCTGCCTTCTTTCATCTCCAGGAGCAGAGTGCCCTGTCTGTTTTTATAGCCTGTAATAACAGATGCTTTTTAATGAGTGCATGGACAGGCAGCCTATTGTCTGGGTTTGTGCCTCAGAGCTGCGTGGTGGGAAGGGCTATTGGCACTTGCCTTTGTTTACTCTGCTTCTAAGGATGTGTGGTCCTTAGAAGGATGGGGGCCTTGCTGTCTTTCAGGTGTTTCAGGGCCAGAGCATAGCCTGTTTGTGTTATGTTTGCTCTTCTCAGAGCAACCCAACTATGCCATGGCCTGAGAAGGACCTCCACATGCATTTAATCCAAATGGACTCCAAGGGTATCCAAATGGCCCCAGTAAACAAGGGTGGTCTATCTGAAAATATTTCCTGGTCATGAACACTGCAATATAGACTGAGACTAGTTAGAAAGCCTGGCTTGTGCATACATATTTTCTCTTCTTTTAGTGTCTCAGTGGGGAAGACAGTCCCTGAAAGGCTATGAAGCATGGACAAGCTTTCAGAGCTTACTCCTTGCCAGCAGCCTCTCTGTGTGAGGCCAATAAAATTTGTTTGCATTTGACAACAATAGAGTATTTTTGCCTTTCACAGTGTCTCCTCGGGCCTGACTGCTGTTTGGGAAGGCCCTTAGGTCTATCCTCCCTTTTATCCCATGCAGGTTGAAGACACCATCCTTTCATACCCTGCCTCTAGAACATGGTCACTTGCTATAAACATTGGGGTGGGCTTACAAGCTGGGTGGAGCTGCTCCCAAGCACTGACCTGGGAGGGGTCAAAGGAGGGATAAAAGCTGGGAACTTGTCTCTGAAGTCAAATAACTCATGGGTGAAGGGTGGTCTTTGAGGAGACATTGAGATATGGTAGAAGCAGGAGTCAACAAGCTGCTCCTCCTGTGGGGCTGGGAACAGATCATCCAATATAATTCCCTGGTGCTCACCCCTTTCCCCCCAGCCTCTGTCTCCATGCCGAGGGGCCAAAGTAAGAAGGTTCATCACTTAGGGAGAGGAAGGGCAAAGAGACATTTTGAGCAACCCATGCAGCCCTGATGGGTCAGAAAGCAGTGCTCACCTTGGCACTGGGACATGCAGAGGCCTTTTCCTTTTTGAAATGCTCAGTCCCAAGCTTATCACCACACATCTGGAGGGCGCAGCTGTCCCAGGAGCAGTGCTAGCTCCGAGTGCCCAGGAGGTGGGGTGTGCCCTGTTCTTTAGTACAGAAAAGGCTTTTTCACCAGGCTAGTGGCCCCACTGAGCGGGGTCAGGCAAAAACATTGCAAACGTTTTTTTTCTCTCCTTCTCTGTGGATAGGAGGGAAACTTTGGAATCCTTCTTTTTTTTTTTTTTTTTTCTCCATCCTTATGAGATGTGTGGGTGCTAAAAAAATCAGGATAGTAGGTCAGGGATTGTGCATGGGACTGCTAGCCTACAGCAAACACAGAGACAGAGCCTTTCTAAGGAGTGATGTAATGAGCTGTGGGCAGATGTTTTTCCTAGGGCAACCCAAATAGTGTGCAGGGGGGTCTTGTGTGTGGCAGTCTCAGATGCCCTATGAATTTGTGAGAAAAGCTCATTCGTGGAGATGTGAGACCCTTGCTGGCACAGCAATCCAGTGAGCAGCTGGGGAGACCCCACTGTGAGCAGGAGACAAGCCCTGCAGTAGCCAGGGATTGCTCATCTGATGGGTTGCTGACAGTGGGTTGCTCTTCATTTGCTCACAGTATCTTTGAAATCTCTCACCAGCTCCTTTTGTTGTGCTGAGCACATCTGCTACAAAGCCCTTATGAAATAAAATACTGGTTCTGAGAAAGATAATTATTACAGGCGTTATGATCCAGAGAATTTTTTCTATTAAGTCAGATCTACATTGCTTAAATTATTTTGAAAGAAAATGACAGTGCCTCTATTTCAAAAATGGTTAGAGAGTGTTATATTTAATACAGTTGTCTAAAATACTACACAGAATACTTTATTGCTGTGCAATAAAAAATAAATAATGTGAATCATTATATCTTCCTCAAGCATAGCAGCTGGATCTTTTTTTTTTTTTTTTTTTTTTTTTTTTTTTTTTTTTTTTTTAAATCCTAGGAGCTTGATTTGCCCAGTTCTTGTAAGGGACAATTAAATTTAATGATCTATACTTCAAAAAAATGACCTGTGATTCTGAGAACTTTAATTTAATGTTTTCCCTGCTTGAAATAAGTCTGCAGTGCTTTACTGTTTAAAATAATTGTGTTTGGTGGTTTTTGAAAGTCAAAATGGAAACATCTCAAGGAGACAGAGCCAGCTTTCCCCATATAAGAGGCTGACATACCACACTAGGGTAATGCTGTTCTAATAGGCTTTTGCCCTTTGGTTTGAACACATGTAACTAACTGCAAAAGGTGCTTCATTGAATTTTTAAACAGAAGAACACAGATTTTGGAGAAGAAATTATGATTTTAGTTGAAAGAGGACTAAAATCTGTTTCTGATGATACTTCCTAATTTGTACTATAGCATGACATGACATTTCTGATGCAGCTGTTTCACTTCCATGCTAGACGATTTGTATGGTCAGTTTGGTAAAAATTAGAAAGAAGCTTTAATGAGGTTTTCTGGATCATTTACAATCTGATGGGATTTTTTAAGATTTAAAATTGCTGATAACATAGAAAACCTGAAGGGGTAAAGGAGAAAAATCAGCAGAAACTATCTTATGACTTGTGGTTTTCTTTGTACAGATATATTCCATAGCAGTTCATATACTTTCTTTATTTTGTAAAAGGAATATTTGTTTGAAAGGGATACAGAAGGCTTTGGCTGCCTGTTACTGATAAATCAACTTTTCTGAATGCTCACTGACTCCTTTAGAGCTTGGAAATGTGTTTTATTATCTGAACAAATTAATGAAGAGCAACTAGTCTGTCCATTAATTATATCATTAGCTGCATTTAAGCCAGTATTTAGCAATAGATGAGAACTAGCTTTTGCTCCTGTCACATGAAGTAGCTCCGTGCACTGGCACTTAAGTCACTTACATGGGTCTCATGAAACAAACATGCAGAATTTGGGTTTGACAGTGGTCAAAATTGAGGCCTTGCTGTTTATTTCAGCAAAAGCTGAGTAAAGCACAGCAAGATTAATTTAATTAGTACACAATTTTTTTAATGCTAGGGATTTAGTGTAATGCTCTATGTATAAAAATTGCGATTCATTCCATTATTTAATGCACTTAATGGGTGTTCCTTAACAAGGGACATCCTTATACATGTTATTTTATGAAACTTGGTAAGTATAGGCAACATTCACTCATGACAGCCATAGATCAAATTACAAGCAAGCCACAGAGAATGTTTCTGCAGAGGGAACCCTTACTCCCCTACTGGGCTCCTATGAAAGGCTTGGCCAAAATCCAGCTGACTTTGCTCCCCAACTGCAAGGAGCCAGACTGCATTACACTGCTGGCAGCACTCAGCATCCCTGAGGAGGTTTTTCTGAGCAGACTCCAAGAGCAGTCACCACCCAGGGCTGCAGGATCTGGTCTGCAGCTGGTGGAACCTCACACTGTAACTCATGGCTGGGTGGTGGCTTGCAGAGGACCCATCCAGGGCAGCTGGATCCTCACCTCCTCCAGCCACCAGTGCAGCTCCTGCAGGGCATATTGGTGTTGGTGTGGCTCTGGGTGTCCTCATATCCTTGCCTGTCTGCTTGCAATTGTCCCCATGGCTAAGGGAATATTTGTCACAGATGCTGCCTACAGCATTGTCCTCATGGTTACACAGCATCAGAAGCACTGGCCTGCTCAGAGTGCAGGACCCTGGGCACTGGCATCCCCCCCAACCCTTCCTGAAAGCACTGGGACTGATGCAAGGCTGCATCCCTATCCCACATTCTGCAGTAGAGAGGAAAATTTGCTTCACACAGGTAAAGCTCTCACCATGGACTGTATCACTCACATGGTAAAACCAGCAACCCAGCGATACAGCATACAGCCATATTTATAAATACAACCTTTGGTGTGTACAAATGATGAGGAGACCCTGGTATTGCATAAGGACATGATTTTAATGGACTTTAATGCACCAGCGGTGTGGCAAACACCTTTAACAATTTCTGTTCTGACAGCTACCATATACAATTACCATCCTTCAACAAAATGCAGCCATGCTTAATACTGGTTTTCAAAGTTGTGGCTGATGTTCATTTGTGCTGTATGCCAGTAGTTATCTCCTGCAAGACAAATGGTGTTTTATATCTGTATCTGTGACAGACTGGACTGTTAAAAGTTAATTATTCAAACAATAGACCACCAAGGAGGTACCTGGGCATTCCCACCTGAACCTGAGCAAATATAAACCCAGTGGACCCTGTGCTTTGTGGGCTTCTTTCACTGGATCTAGACTGCAATCATCACTTTGATAAAGATGGGACCCCCACAACAAAGAAGACCAGAAGAAGAGGACCAAATGGATGCTATTAGGATCCATGGAGTGGTGATACTTTTCTCTACTTAATCTATCTCTCTGTCACTCTCTTTCTTTCTTTCCCCCCCCGACCCTTTTTCGTATTTCTTTGTGTCTCCCTCCCTACATCTCATTTACTGAATTCAGTTATTGAATTCAGCATATGGTCTTGTTTGCACCTTAATTTGGGCAGAGAACTCTCTAGTAATTTTAATAACTGGGTCTTAACTATATAGTA
Organism: Muscicapa striata striata; assembly: GCA_030060385.1. NCBI lineage: Eukaryota > Metazoa > Chordata > Aves > Passeriformes > Muscicapidae > Muscicapa > Muscicapa striata. The sequence continues at coordinate 1,179,960 of JAREIS010000301.1, read as the reverse complement.
GAAGTGGTATTTCTTTAAAGGCCTTGTGGAACATCTCAAATTCAAGCAGCAAGCTTGCTGATTCTGCCCTTTAAAAGATCCATGAGTGACTAGGGAGAATTTTTGTGGGTTTGTTTGGTTTTGGTGTTTTATTCTTCCTTAACAAAGTACCCAAGATGGCTGCTATTAAAAATCCCCCCTCACGATTGTTTAGGTAAAGTTCAGTGCCAACATTCGTTTTAGCTTCAACTTAGCAGTTCTCATTTTCTCACATTCTTCTGGGACTTGGGATTTCCATATTTGGTTTTACTCTTGGATTATATCAGACAAGTTTGAACAAAATTCTTTCAGCTAAATGAATGTGAAAAAAATATATTCCATATGTTGTTATCAAAATCTTCTGTAGCTGTTTAAGTCAAAAATGGCAAGCCAGAAATCTTTATGCTGGCTTGCAATATAGCCTCTTCAAGAAAACACTCTTACATTGAAGAAAATTGGTTAAGCAGATTTAAATCAACGTGTCATTTTTTCTGCATATTCTGTAGACCACTTTCATTTTCCCCTCTCCCTTTTTCTTAATTTAGTTTTTAAACCCTTGTTTAAAATGAGTTTGCCAGGCATTCATTTACTAAGAATATCTTTAATGACATCTCTGTTATGGATACATTTGTCAGGAACCCCAGCTGCTAAGACCAATGGAGTAGAAAAAGACAAAATATACATCATTGCTTCAGTATATCTGTGTATTGCCAGCTTTCTTTCCCAGTTCTTACCAGCTTAAACATCACACCTGCTGATTTTACTTAGGTCAGTACAATGATGATTTTTGTTTGTGTTTGGTCAAACTGTTTCTTGCCCTTTTTTAATCCTAAAAAGAAAAAGAACATACAAAACCTAGGCTAAAAAGAGTAGCTGACAAGTATGCACTTAAAAATCAGAAAACCACAGAGGCTGAGGTTGCTACAACAGAACTAAGACTTCACATTCTCTTTATGTCCTTCTAAAGCTTACAACACACTTTGACAAAAACCTGTTCTTAGAAAAAGATTAAGCCTTTAAACGCAACTACTTAAATCTAGGAAAAAGTAAGACTCAAGGTAGTTCATTCTTTGGCCCACTAAGTATCTAATAATTTGGAGTGCAATGGGATGTCCTCAGTGAGAGAAATACTAAACTCTCTCTTTCTTACTCCTTCCCTCCTGCAAGAATGAATGCACTGGAGAGCACAGGAAGGACTTTTTTGTGAGATGGGTATTCAAGTCTCTTCAACCAGGCATGGAAGCTTGCCAGTAGTTCCCAAGAGTATGCTAGCTCTCAGCTATTGTAAAAATAAGTACATAAAAACATATGTCGAAAATCCCTCACATCCTTCCTTTTCTCCTCTTGCTGTGTTTGCTGCTGGCTAAACAGGGCAGCTAGGAGCAGGGCACTGGAATGCCTTTCCTAGGTACTTAATTTTCTACAGACATTGTAAAGGGACCCTAGACATCAAATCCATGTGTGAAGCTGAGGAATCCTGTTATTCCCCCTACTATAGGGAGAACTACAGTGCAGAGAGATTAAACCCCAAATTTCTAAATGGTTTGCTGCTGTTTTTCTCATTCTTGGGTAAAAATCTTAAATACCAAAGGACTCACTGTTCCCATTTGGTTTGGTTAGAGTGGTAAATATTGGTGAATACTGGTAAATATTAGATATATTAATGGTAATATCAGAGTGGTAAATATTCCTACAGTCTGAAAAACACCTCTCACAGAACACTTCTAAATCATTGGACTAATCATTTGCCCTAGGTTGCATGGCAAACCAGCATCAGTGACAATGGAAGGGCACATGTCCCTGGGACTGCAGTTCAGTGCTTTGAACACACAAGAATCCTGTCTCCATTCCTACTTTGTTACCTGAATTATAGGGATATAAGAGACATCAACCTCATTCTGCTTTGTTCTGAGGAACACTGCATTTATCTTTTCTTTGCTGATCTACTTCATAAATAACCATGTCTCTGATTACAGGCACAGGAGAGGTAGGTACTACTGAAACACACGTGCTGGCTGTGGCAGGTACCTTTACATAGAGGCCTTCATGTTTAGGATGAAATTTTTTAAGTTTCCATGAAAACTATCTTTTGTTAAAAGAACTAAAATTAAGTTTTCATGCGTAACTTTATTTTTGGCAGTTTCTCAGCCTTAGCTTTGTAGTTCATATTTTCTAGTTTTAAGAAGAAACTGGGCTAATAACAAACATCTTTAAGTCAATTCCTGCATGTTATTTTAGTGAATAAATCAGAATTTTTGATACTTTAAAAAGTAAAAAATGGAAAAAACAAGTTTGTTCTGAAATGCTGAGACTAATAGGAGTCTGAGATAAGGGAATCACAGTCTCTACCTAGATGAGACCATAGTGATTATTGGAGTGATGGAAATTTACCATTCTCCCTGCTGGCATTTCAGTGATTAATGAAAATACATGCATAGGAGAACGTGCCTGGAGGTGCCTCTTAAAATGAGTCTGGCTGCACTTAAAGGAGAGTGCTAAAGTTTATGTACTAGGACAAAACATAAAGTAGTGTGTGTCCAGGGTAGACATAGTAAAGAAAATAAAATAGTGATGAGACACCTAACAAAATGTAGCCTGAAACCCATAGTCTTTTCAGATCTGCTTAGTAAAGTGGGGTAAGCAAGTTGCTTACAGACTCTGTTTATATGTGCATGTGTTTTATATATACACACACTATATTACATGCTGTCTATATAGAACAGTGGCTATAGGCTATGAAAACGTGGATCTGATTTCAGCACCTGAAGATCAGACCTAAAAGCAGGACTCAGCAAAGATTGATGAGCATTTCTCCTTGTTTAAAAGTGTTATTATCTTATTAGTCTGTGCTATGGGGCAGCATGCTAGGGACATGTTTAGCATTGTGTACAGTAACACTCTACAACACTATTTAGGTATTTAACATGTTTGCTGCAGGTCCACCAGAGATTATAATATATATCTCTACTTGCAGATATGTAAACTGCTAAGTTTAACAGACTGTCTTTGTGCCTTTGGTCATCACAAAAAAAATTCATGTGGTTTAATGGCAGATGCTAAAGGATAGGGACACTCCTCTTGGAAAAGTAACTCCTTCTCATGAAACCAGAATGGCAATACTTCAGTGCTGTTTTGCTTTCAGTTTGTTTTCTTTGTAGGCTATAGATTTTAAGGAAGGCAGCACACAGGATTTACATAGAAAAGAGTTGGGTCTGTGTGCTACAAACAAGGAGAGGTTTGGAGGGCTAGGAGTTTAGTTTGCTTTTTCATCACATGAAAGAATATAATGAAGAGAAATCAGTTCTCTGTGCCAGTTGAAGGGAGTACCAAAAATAATTAGCATGGTTCGTGAGAAAGAGGATTTTACTTAGGTTTCAGGAAAGGATTTCTGACTACAAGTCTAATTCAATGGGCTGGCAGGTTACACAGTAGGAAAGTTGTGGAAAACCCTGTGGAGGTTTGAGGTTAGAACAAATAATCTGAAAGGTACAATTGTCTTTATCCTGTCTTAATGCCAGTGGTGGTCAAAATGTTTAGCTTAAGCTCCCTTCCCTATCTATATATCTTTGCTTTATAATTTTAATTCAAGGTAGTGATTTCCAAACTGTCTTGAGAGATCAGGGAAAACTTTGTCTTGTGCTTCAGTAAAAGTAGTACAGGAAAGGGAGGGTACAATAATAGTTGTCCAGAATTTATCTCATGAGATACGTATGTATAAACATCCAACTAAATAGAAATACACATGCACTAACAGAGCCACATATTATTCTTAATGCAGTTACCAGTAAAGTCTCTAAGCAAAACCAGATTTTGAAATAAATCAATAGTTTTTAATATTAATAATATGGTATTTCATTATATGTTAACTATTCAGTCTAAGATGTAGACTCTATTGAGTTAGGTATTATAAACTCACAGGAAAAATTAGAACTATTCTGAAAGTGTATCTTTCTCAAAAGATGCTGAAAACAACCCTGTTGGGCCCTGCCATTGCACTCAAAAGAGGACCAATGCTTGACTGATATTTCCTGTGAACCACCTTGACCCTGGGATTCCTGTTGCCAGAGTAGTCCTCATTTTCTGTTTCTGAATTAAATTTCTTTTCCTGAAGCACAGTCCTTTGCTGAACTTCTGCTTGATTTTTGGACTGTCTCTCTCAAGTGTATTATGAGTGTTCTGAGTTCCCTTTTACATGTGCTTCCAGTTCTCCCAATATAGCAGCAAACCATTGACTGCTATACATTGAAGTTATTTTTTGAGCTGACTTCTCAACATCTATTTTCCTAGTTCTTATTTCCATGGCTGAGTTTATGAGAATGTTGCATAGGAGAGCATCAAAAATATCACTGAAGTCAACATCTATTACAGCTCCTAATTCCCACTGAACTACTAAACTGAGTATACAGTCAGAAGAGATGACAACATGGACAACAATTGACATTGTTTTTCCTTGTGAAGCTGATCTTCACTATTTCTAATAATTTTATTCACCTAAAAATACATTTTCTGTAGTGTATTTTCAGTTATCTTTGTTAGCTGCTTCATCTGTAATTTCCCTAGTCCTTGTTTTATCGTGTTGTTCCACTCAACACACATCTGTCTGTCCTTCTGCCAGTGCCTCTCTTTTTGTTTTTATGCTCCTTGACCTTTTTTTTTTTTTTCATTCCTTTTTTTACACAAATCTTTTGTGAAACCATACCTAAAATAGGTATTGGATTTATCCTTCTCTAGTTTTCCAGATTATCCTATTTCTTTTTACTGTCAAAAGCCCTCACTAATGACTTAGAAATTGTTCAGCTAATTTCCTAAAGCTGTGTGAAATCCTTTGACTACTACTTTTTAATGTTATTCTCTTAACTATTTCCCCCACCTTGGCATGTTTTAGAGAGAGTTTTCCAAGTTTAACACTCTCAGTAGCAACAAATGCTCGATGTCCCAGTGGTTATGTTGGCTAAAACAATTTTAGGGAAATTCCCTCCCATAGCTCTCCCATGTGGCTAGCAATACAGAGACTATAAATATAGCCAAACCACAAGCATTTTTACCACTTTAGCTGATTTATGCAACATGATGGTGAAAATGTCATCAGGCAATCCCTGCACTACCATTCCTGTCTGTGTTAGAGGAAAAGTTGACGAAGTTTTTAAAATTGTGATTTTCAGGTAAGTGCCTCTGATAACTTTGACATAATGTTCTAGAAATCACAGTGAACATAATCAATTTTACAAACTAGTGAGGCTACTTTTTTTCAATGCCATGTGAAAATAAATGTGAAATAATAAACAGGTTTTTTCTTCTATTTAATGTACAATATACACTTTCATTTCATCTGCTGCTCCATTAGGACTCACAGCATTCCAGATGATGGATCTGAACCAATTTTCCAGTAGTTCCATTCTAAGTCAGCTGGAATACATACATTTTCTTCCTATATCAGTAGTTTTGAAATACAATTTTGATAGAGAACTTCTTACTAAAACTCTTGGGAAATCACAGATTATATTGGGAAAATTCAGATTAAGGTATTTTTTTATTAGAAAATCTATGAAGAATCTTTGTTTCTGTACTTAAACATGCCAACAATTAATCAAACTGGAGGATAGCTTTTGATAGGGAATTAATAGCCCCTGGAAGAAAAATCATATCTCTAAATGCAAATAGTCTCCCTAAAATGGGCACCTTCCCTCCCTTCCAAAAACCCACACTTATTGTCATGCTGGAAATTGCTGCCAGTGCTCAAAACAGCCACTTGACAGAGTGAAAAGTATTTTAGTTTCAGTACATGAAAACGGCCTCGAAGTGTCACTAGAGAGCTATCGATAATCTGTTTCAAGCTACATTTCAAGGTTTTTGGGGCTGCTTGGTCTTTTCACTCAAGAACCACTTCTAACCTAATCTTTGCTATTGCTTGCATTGCCCATCAATATGTGTGGCCACGAAGATGCCCTGGCTGCTTGCACACGGATGGCAAGGTTTTCAGTATCACAGTTCCACTTTTATGCAGGCAAAGAGAACGAAGTGAAAAAAGAAACTTGCAAATAACAGGTCTTTGGGGGTGGGGGGTAGGAAAAAAAGGAAGTTGGTAATTTATTCCCTCTCCCTTCATAATCTTGACCAAGACAAATAGTAATGTGATTCTAACAATGGTAGGAAGTGAAGCAGCCTAACCTTTCTGCATTTAGCCTGGAAGCTTTTTCAGAGTAGAGACTGTCTCTCATAGTTGTTTACACACAGTGCCTGGCACAAACAAGCTCATATTTAATCTTGGCCATTAGAGCCCGTATCACAGTATAAATATTTCCTAGTAGTAGTAGTCTTACTGAAATGAACCTTTGTTTACACTGCTGCTCGATGCTGCCCTCGGCCATGCTCCTCCTGCAGGATTCCTTCCCAGCTGCCCACGTCACTGCCATCTGCAATTTCATTGCCTTTCATATGGCAGATTCATGTGTAAGGAAGCCTGCAGCATGGAAGGTTTTTAAATGTCCAGTTTCACCTGCAAATGGTGCATTTCCTACATGTGTGTTGCTTCACTCAAGTGGGAAGGTTCTGATGCTCAGCACCCTTTTACAGTCTCACTGTAAACTTGTGTGGCTTCTCTGAAGAGTTACACTACAAGTGGCCTCATTCTATCTTTGTCACAAAAGATGAAGAGTGTATTATTTCTCCTAAAATCCCCAGGAAAAACTCAGCACTTCCATCTTCTGTATCTCTGTGACAAAGCCACACAGAACGTTTATCCAGCAATTGTTTTTGTAGTTAAACCTGGCAAACCTGCCATGAAGAATTTAGGAGTAATGAAACTTCAGAAGTACCAGTTTGTTTCTACTTCTATATATCCACAAATTGCTAAACTAATGACTATCACAGCATGTATGCAATAACAACAACAAGATGCGAGTCAAGGCCCTAAAGCCTCTTTAGATTAGATTAGATTTGCACTGGGATTTAAATAGAGAACAGTTGGCTTTGAATCTCTCTGTTTTTTAAAGTTGATGGTCCTATTATGACATCACTTGAAAGGTATTTTCCCTTCTTTCTTCTCTTTGGCCCAATTGATAATAACAGCACAGAAGCTTCAGGATCTTGAAATTACAATTTTCTGTGCAAGCAACACAAAGGCAAAAAAACCACCAGATTAACACAGCATTCAGCAGATAGCAATGACAACCACAAAATATCATTTTTACATTGAAGACAGGAAATATTTCTGATGACTTCTCCAGAGGAGCTTGTAAATACATTTCTGCATCATCACTGCATCATAAGCTTGTTAAGCTTAGGTGATGGAGGCAGAAGAAAAGTCAAGATTGATGAACCTCCAGGGTATAAACTCCCACATATGTAACAATGAGGATAAGTTTCCAGCAGCATTTCATTTTTGTCATTTGTAACAGCAACACGTGAAAGTGCTCCTGTCCATTTTGCCAGTATGGCCCTCTTAATTCAGACAAACACAGTACTTTCTGGTACATTTATTGCACACCATTTCTTGTGGATTTCAGGTGGATGCTGCATTGAAGAATCACATGTATTTCTCTTATCACTAGCAACATTTATGGGGGAATTTTATAAGCGTGTTGCATAGCTTAACAAACTTTGGGAAGCACTGGTTTTGGCCTCACCCTAGTGTCACCAAGATCCATAAAATGAAGGTTATCTAATTTATCGTACATATGGCATTGTTTCTCCATGTGAACATTAACATGTAAAGTTGTTAAACAGCAAAATAAAATAATCATAACAATTGTCAAATATACCTGTTTCAAGACATTCAGGAAAAAGAATTCAGAGAAATTTTGGAATTATTCTCTCTCCACTGCTTAAAATTATCTTCCTGAATACTTACTAGAAAGCAAAAATGTATGTAGGATATGCAAAAATAGTACTGAGGGAAAAATAAAAAGGTCATGTTCCTTCCAGTGTTCCGAGTATCGGTCCATGATTTCTGCCATTCTGTTTAATTACCAAGGTGAGATATATTTGCTGCCCAGTCTCCTCAGAGCAGGTAAGTGCTCTGAGCTATATCTGCTAAGTTCGGTTTAACAGACTCTTAAACTGCAATGTGGGACTTGTGAGTGTCCTAATGATTCATTCCTGAAAAATGTTACCTTCACCAATCAATTTTGAGCTTTGTTTCATTGGTGGTGTTTGAATGGAACATAGATGTGCACTCCACTGTCTCTCATAAGTAAATTATATCTTTTTAAAGAGAGAAAGGGGGTACTCTAAAACATGACAGCCTTGTTTCAGGGGGCTAGAAAAAGCAGTTTCTTCCTTTAGTTCCCAAAGCTTGGAGATTGGTTTCTTTTTTTCTCTTGGTCCACTGTGTAAAGGCCCTGCCTATGCAGGTCTTAACTGGTTTGAAATGGTTCTTTTCCAGCAAGAATTAATGGATTTTGCTTCCTTTGAACAGCAGGTCACCCTTGCAAGCAGGGCTTATTGTGTCATCAAATTAATTTTAAATACTCAGGTGGTTCTCCATACCAAACTTCAGAGAAATAACTACTCTAGTATAGGCCAGAAAATATTTTTTTGCTTCTGTTAGAGCTACTCAGCAAGAACAACTTACCTAACAAACAGATCCATAGGTATTTTTCTCTTTTTTTGGAAACTAAGGTGTGAACTTCAGGAGAAAGAGTCTAGTTTATACTGTATCTAAAAATAAATCTCCAGTCATTATGGTCTCTGCAAAGAGCAACTATCAAATACTTTAATACCAAGAGTATCAGCTGTGATGTTGGAAAATCCCCTAGAAGGTGGCATTGCTTGGCTCAAAACATTCCCTCTCTAGCACTCTTCTGGTGCAGGTTATCACATACGTGGCCACAGGAACTATCCTAAGAATCCTAACGCCTGGAGTATTTGCTACTTGGTGATAAAAATGCATACATCACCAGTAATATTTCCCCGTACTTGCAGTTCTAAAATCAGAGCTGTGTTAGGTGCAAAAAAACCACAAACAAACAAACAAACAAAAACACAACCAAAAAAAAACCTCCCCCTCTTTTCAATTGAATAATCTCTTTGATATTTTATCTAAATTCATCATATCTTTGACAGCTAATATTCCATATATCTTGTTTGCATCTTTCTAACTGAAAATATTAATGTCTTGTTTCACCTAGTACCTTGATAGTCCTGTTTTGGATAAACACGCCTTCCTGCAGGAAAGACTGAGGGCAAAGATGTGTAAATAATACTTGTAATCATCCTCAAGACTTCAAAACATTCTAAAAACATTAACTTAACCTTTATGTCACCTTCACCTGCTAACATTATAGATATCCTACAAACGGGGCATTCTGAATCTGAATTTTATCGTACAAATAATACCTCTTGCTTTTGTAAAAAAAGTATACTCTAAGCGAACAATACAGCCCTAATTTACATATTTCTAACTCTGTACTTCATTCACAGGGCAATACTTTGGCCACCTTTCTCTTTGATCCCATTTCTAACCCTCCTCTGATCTTACCAAAAGGCAATGCTTCTACTTCAGAGCAATCTCAGCACTTGTCCCAGTAAACACATCACGAAACACGCTGCTACACCTTCCCTTTCTCAACCCTCAAACAAGGAACAGGCCATAAAAGCTCACCACGCTGGCTCTTCCTAGGCCAAGCCAGTGCACAGGCTTTCAGTAACCTTGCACTTCTTTGCAGCAGCACCACCTTATGCTCCCTCATTGGAGTGACAGGAGCCTGCCCTGCTGCCCCTGCCCTGCCGGAGCCATGGCCATGCCAATGGCTCCCACTCATCCACAGCGCTCCAAGCGTCTCGGATCTGCAGCGAGAACAAATTAATCCCACTGTCTACACCATGTTATAAACAATATACCATCTTCACTTCCTTCTTACTTCAGGGAAAAAAGAAGGACCTGCTTTATTCCATCTTGGTGACCTGAGCATGGTAAAAAAAAAAAAAAAATTAAAAAAAATTATCCTAAGTTAGAAACAGGATGCTTTCAACTAAGCTTTCATCATTATGAAAAACACATTTCACCTCAGTCTCTCAAAACAAACAAACACTGAAACCCAAGTTTCAATATCACCAGTCCAATACCACTAGCTATGACTTTTACTACTCTTTCACTACTCAAAGCAGCATAAAGACCAGATTCACAGGACTAATTTTACAGGAAACCATTAACCAGCATTACAGTTTCAGACTAGAATGTGCATTATTCTGGATTTTTTAAAAGGCAATATTAAAGGACTTGTAACTTAGAAAAACTCAAACAATCAAAACAGAGGAAAACCTTCAACCTTTATCTGATCATCTGCAAGTGAAGTTCAAGAGTTAGCTGTTTCAAACAGTATTGTAGAACAAAAAACATTTTTCAAACATAGACAACATCATAATAAAGGAGTAAAATACATATGCAACACTTGCATCTAATACAACCAACACGAGTTTTTAGATATGGCAGAAGTTGATACAAGACTTGATTTGTATCCAAGGACTGTAGATCCAAGCAAGAAGGTGATGGCATTCCAGAACAAAAAAAGAGCCTTTACTCCACTTCTCTCACCCATCTCACCTTTCCCTTTTCTTGCCTTGCTTCCTTGCCTGAAGGCAAAGTCTCTACAGTTTCACAGTAATAAATATCAGGATCAGATAAAAAACTCAAATACTCAAGGTCAGATGCTTTGATTTAGAAAGTCTGAAATGTAGTTTAGATACTACCAAGATAGGCATGAGATCTAAAGCACTTTTGTACAACCAGGTTACATTCTTGAACAAGGTAAATGGTTGTCTCAGTGTAAGTAAATAAACAACATAAATAAATCTCTAGAGCCCCTAGCCAGGCAAAATTAGATTCCAGTTAGTTTTATCTAAAAATATGACATTGTTTCAGCACACCAGAAATTACCTTGTTCATAGCAATAAAATTCTGCTTAAAAACAATCATAATATAGGAAAATTGGATTGAAATCACACATTTTAAATTCACATACGCTGAGAGAATTTGTGGAAATTACAATACTTATTATAATTAGCATTTTCATAGAGGCAACCCATGCAATAAAAAAACTGTATAAAGCTTTCTCAGTAAGAAGATGAAGCACCTGACCAGTCACTAACAGCCAGCCCTTTCATTTTCCTTGTACATAAAAAAGGATATTCCACAATTCCACAGAAATGACTACTCAGTCCCTTGGGGACCCAGAGAGGAAAGGTGCTCCTGCACAATTCTCTGGCAGGAGGTCGCAGTTCAAAACTCTGCCATTTCCATGATTCCAAGCCCTTTCTTGACTTCTGTCTTCTTCTTAAACCACACAGTGGAAAACTGGCATTGTCAAATCTCACCCGACTGCTGGAACAGGAAGAGCAGACCATAGAACTGGTGTTCTTAAGATGCACTTTTGAAACTCTACCAGTGTTGGGACTTGGAAATACATTTCAAGTCAAGTCAAACCACAGAATGACAAAGCCCCAAGCCCAAAGTCCATCTGCCAGGGGCAGGAGCAATTCTGCACTCCCAAGAATGGGAAATGCTTCAGAAACTACCAGCTGAGTGGAAAAAAACATGAAAGCTTAAGAGGTTAAGAAAAATCTGAAAAAGAACTTTACTAGCGATTATTTTCTTCACATGTACATATACAGTTTGACAAAAAAAGAAAAAAAGAAAAAAAATGCAGACTTCTCTTTAAGAATCCTTGGATTTAAATATATATATTTATTAAAAAGAGACATTGACTCTATGGCCAAGACATTATGCGTCTCAGAACAGGTTTTTACAGCCATGTTATAAAAACCCCTTAGCAAAGCAGTTATGCACTAGACTTCAAACACATGTACTCCAAGAATGACACTGGTGTGGAGGATCTTGTTTTACATCCATTTATTTTTGTCCCTCAGCAATTATAGCATAGTTTCAATACATTTCTAAAGTTATAGAGAAATACCAGGGCAACTAGAGTACATACAAGCCAAAGTTAAAATGGTAGAGAGCTGAATTAAAAAACAAAAACAAAAAAATAATAATAATAATAAAAAACCAAACAAAACAAAAAGAAGTATGCATTCAGCAGGAAATCTACTATACTTCATTCAGTTTAGGCTTTGTTCTTTAGGGAACAAGGTGCTAACGTGCCATTTTCTCATAAAATGAATCATAATTACTTCCAAAGAGTTTCTGCTGAAAATGGTGGAAGCAAATAAGTGTAACACTAAACTTTCTCCTATAAACTTAGAAGCAACACTTTCTTGAATCAATTTCCACCCTCCAAACACCACTGCTGCTTTTTTTACATGAACTCACTCTTTTAAGGCATAATTGCCCTGAGCAATATGCTGGAAATTAGCCAAAAAGCCTAACAATTAGAGGCAAGCACCAAGTATTTTTTTTTAATAGACAAATTCTGAAATCTGTTTTGAAACTCACCTGTACTTGGGAGTAGCACTTGAGGAAGAAAAGAAAATATTGCTTTTAATTACTTTAAGTAAAATGGCAGTGTTAGTTTTCCCCTTCTCCTTTCAGGCTAAAGTTTTCAAGACAATCATTGAGGTACCAAAGCAGGACCAGCATACCAAGACCTAAGTAGGACATCTGCTCAAGAGCTTAATTTTTAGGCAACCGAGCATAAAAATTTCAGTGCCCCACTCTAAGCAATTCAAATTAAATATTATTTTCCTCAAGAGGCAAGACCCTCATATGCTGGATACCTCTGGTCTTAAAAGCAAGATGGAGCCTGGACAGGAGAATCATACACTGTACATGCTCAGACTGCCTTCCAGTCTTCTTTTTAAAGCCAGAAAAGCCTACTAATTACCTGGTGCACTGCACACTTGCTCTGTAAAATGCACAGTATTACAGAGTCCAAGATTCAGCAAGGTACTTTTCAAAGCTAGTGCTAACAGCACACACTCTGTATAAATTTAGGCAATACTGGCTAGTCCCTTTAAGCTACCAGAGTATCCATAAAAGAAAGACAACCAAATTATACATTTTATTCACATTTATTTTTCGCTTTTAGTGTGCTCACAGAAAATTAGAACACCTTAAGCAGGAGTTTAATAGCAATTTTTGTAAGCAAAGTTACATTCCATCTCTAAGTCAAATTGGTCAAAGCTTCTCCAGTATTTACAAAAACATGATAGACAAGATGCTACACAAAAAAAAAAAAAAAAAAAAAAAAAAAACCATTGCATCTGAAGAGTTTTCTTTTATTTTCAAAGACAACTGGAAAAGAAAGCATTGTCTGCTGTAATCAAAAACATACCACAGTATAAACAGTAACCATTCCACTTATCACAGCTTGGTTGAGTTTAAAATTTGTGTTTAAAAGGTCCAAGATGACTGCAGTTTTACAAAAATGGGCAGGGTGGAAAGAGTTGCAAACTTCATGTGCTTCTGGATATCAAGATTTGTTTTTTTTTTTTTTTTTATACAATAGTCACAGTTAAAAACACCCTGCTGGTAATACATAATTACACTTTATTAAGGTCATAAACCAGCAATAAACAATAAAGCCTATACAACTTGTATTTCTACTTAATCACTGACTGATACAGCTAACATGAGATAAGTGAAAAGTTCCTATGGTTTAAATGAATTCCTAAGACTATGATCTCTTTATCTGGGTATTGATTTTTATTTTTTATTTTTTTTTCCTTTTTCCTTTCCTTCTTAATCAAGACTTGTAGTGTTGTAAACCTTATAGAACATCTGCCTCACAAAATACATCGTAATAACTTTCTTTTAAAAAAAAAGACTAACCCCTTACATCATTTCTGGCGGGGCGCGCTCCCGGCAAGGGCTGCGCGCCCCGGGTTCCCCACTGCGGCCCCTGTCACTTCATTTGATATCCCTTATTGACCCACCCATCTCCTTCATATATGGGCATGTCCATAGACCGATCGGCAAAAGTTTTATAATATGAAGAGTTGCAAAGTATGAAATTAAAAAATAAACGAACATAGAAAGAAAAAAACCAAAACAAACCAAAACAAAAAAAAACCCGAAAAAAACCGAACCAACCAAAACAAAACATTAATACTGATGAAAAAAAAACCCCAAAAAAACCAAAATATAGAGGATGGGAGAGGAAGGCGGAGGGGAGCCCCCCTCCGCCCGTTGGAATGGCGGCAACACATAACGATTTGAGATGGGAGCTGCGGGGGGAGAGAAAAAAAAGAAACGAGACATCTTTTAAATCAATCCCTGGTTGTAGACAAGTTCTCCGAGACCAGTACCTGGCACCACTCCAAAAACAAACAGGGGGGAAGAAAAGTCCGTCGGCGAGGGGCGGCGGCGGCGCTGACTACTCCGCCGACTCGGCGGCGGGTCCCTCGGGACTGCTCTCGGCGGGGGCTCCTGCCGCGCCGGCTCCTCCGCGGGGGCCGCCTCCTGCTCGCCGCTGCCCGCCTCGCTCGTGCCGGCGCCGGCGCCCGCCGCCTCCTCCGCCGCCTTCGCCTTCCCCTCCGCTGCCTGCTGAGCCGGCTGCTGCTCCTCGGCCGCCGCCGATGCCGGGGCCTCTTCTCCCGCCGCCTTCTCGGGGCGGCCTCGTCCGATTTGGCCTCCTGCGAGTCCCCGCCTCCTCCTTGGCCTCGGCGCTGCCGGCCGCGCACGCCTCCTCGGCGGCCTTGCCCTCCTCGCTGCCCGCCGCCTCGGGGGCCGCCGCCTCCTCCTTCCGCCCTCCGCCGCCGCGCCGGCGGCGCCGCCCTCGCCCTCGGCCCCCTCGCCGGCCTCCTTCTTGTTCTTCTTGAAGGAGAAGCCGCTGAGCTTAAAGGACTTCTTGAAGGAAAAGCGCTTCTTTTTTTTTTTTCGGGGTCTCGCTGCTGGACGAGGGGGTCGCGCCCTCCTCAGTCTTGGGGGAGGACTCGCCCTCCGCCGGGGAGGCCGGCTCGGTGCTCTCCGCCTCTCCCGCCTCCTTCTCGGAGGCGGGCTCCGACGAGGCCGCCTCCTCCTTGCCCGTCTCCTCGGCGGGCGCGCTGCCGTTTGCCTGCACCTCCTCCTTGCCCGCCTCCGCCGCCGCGGGGGAGGCGTCGCCGTTCACCTTCAAGTGGCCGTTCTCCTGCAAGACAAGGACCGGCGTTACCGGCGGTGCCCGGGGTCGCGGGCGCCGCCGCCTCCTCCCCGCCCGCCCGCCGCTCCGGCCCCCGCTCCCCGCGGCCCGCAGCCCCGCGCTCTCGCCGGGCCGGGCGCTCCCGGCGGCGGCCGCCAGAGGGCGCCCCGGCTCCACGCAGCGGCGGCCGCGCCGCGCACCCCCGCCCTCGGCGCGCCCCGTCCAAGCCGCGGCGGCGGCGCGGGGCGGGGAAGGCGAACAAAGCTCGCCCGGCCCGGCCCCGGCCCCCGCCCGCCGCGGCCCCTCTGCGCCCGGGCGGTGCGGCGAGGCGCCCCCGCCTTCCCCCCCCCACTCACGCCGCATTTGCATCTCTCAGGCGCCCGGAGCGCGGCTGGCTGCCCCGGGAGGCAGCTGCGGGGGCGGCGGGGTCGGCTGCCCGCAACGCCGCGCGGGGCAGCGGGGCACGGCCGGCCCGGCTCACGCGTGGGGAGGGGGCGCGGGTGGGTGGTGGAAAGCCGTGCCCCGCGGCTGCCGGCCCTCGGCGGGGCTGCCGCGGACGGGGCGGGCGGCGCAGCCCGCGGTCCCGCCCGAGGGGCTGCCCGCGGAGCGCCCTGCCCGGCGGCTCCGGGCCCCGCTCCGCACGGCCATCCGGCCGTGCCGCGGGAGGCGATCCGCGAGAGGCACCGAGCGTCTTCGGGAGGAGGTTAAGCGGGCAGAAAAGCCAAGCGGTATAAGATCCTTCCGTTTACGAGCCATTGGGACACTCCACCATAATACACGAGGGATTTAAAAAAAAAAAAAGAAAAAACCGTGCCCTTCCCCCGCCCCCACGCAGGAAAGATAAAGGAACGAATCGTTCAAAGCCGAGCCCATTTAACCAAAATAAAGAAATTATTCCTTTGCCTCGAGTTGCAAAGATAAAAGGATCGACCGTATTCTCCATTGAATGTGCCACTGAGGCATCAAAGGAAGAAGAATTAAACAGGATGCGAAAGAGAGTCCGTCGAAGTTGGCTTAGAAAAAGGAGTAGGTTTAATATTTTTTTAAAATTTCTTTTCGTTTTTTACCTGTCCATTCGCCTTGGATGGAGATGCAGCCACTGCTTCCCCAGGTTTCTCGGCGGCGGCTTCGCCCTTTGCAGCGGTCTTGGAGAACTGGGCACCCATGCTGTCTTATTCAACAAAGAAACTCAACAGATCCAAAAGGAGGGGAAACAAAGAGCGTTGGGTTGGTATAAATACTGGGCGACCAGCAGCAGCAGCAACACACACACACACCAGAGGGGAAAAAAAAAAAGAGAAGAGAGAACAGAACCGATTATAATGCACTCCTTTTAAAAAATTTAAAGTTGAAGAGATCAAAAAGCAGCAGCACAGGAGGGAGGGGGAAAAAAGGGAGGAAAAAGTCGAGCAAAAAAAAAAAAAAAAAAAAAGAGCCCAAGTTTAGTAAAAAAGAAGTAATAAAAAATCCCAGATTTGTAGCCGTACTGTAGACAAGGAGAAAATGGAGAAATCTCCCTGGTTGCTAATAAGATGCGGAGTCCAACGCCCAAGTGCACAGATGAATGGGCTTCCCGAGCGGTGACGGCAGCGCTCCGCCCGGCGCCGGCCAATCGCGGCCGCCGCGCACAAAGGGGGGCGGGGCCGCCCGCCCGGCGAACAATGGAGCCGCGATGGCAGCGGTTTGAAATCGGCCCCCGGCCGATAATGAATGTGCCGCTCCGCTCCGCCGCGTCGCGGGCGGGCGCGCCGGGCCCCGCGCCGGCCGCCAACAAAACACCCCGAGCGAGCGAGCGAGCGAGTGCGGGGCGGGCGGGCAGGGACAATGGTGCGAGGGGCGTGCGGTGAGTGCGAGTGTGAGTGTGAGTGAGAGCGAGAGCGTCCCGGCCCCGCCGCACGCCCCCGCCCGCTGCCGCCGGGAGAGAGCAACAGATAGTGTGTGCGAGCCCCGGGCGGGGAGAGAGGGAAGGAGGGGATTTGCTGCTTGCTTCCCCCCCACCTCTTTGTTTTTTTTATTGTTTTCTTTTTCTTCTTTTCTTCCCCGGGTTTAATTGGTCGCGATTGTTAAATCGCCCCCAATTTGGAAGGTATTTGAACCACGTAGATCGAGTTTCGCCGAACGAGATCACGAGTAGAAATTAGTAGGTCTGTAGGCCAGATGTTGCAAACGCTAAAGCAGTGGCAGCAGGAGCCGCTGCTGGAACAGAAACGGACCCCTCCCCCATAGCGATATTGGCTTGGAATAAAATATTTTGTGATTAGCCTACGGCTCTAATTAAATTCTGCTGTCTGATTATTCCTGATTTGTGTTTTTAAAGTATTTTGTAAGGCGGTGACCCACTTCACGATTACATTTCCATGCATCCAAGTAGTGGGCGAAGCGACGTTATCAGTGAAACATTCGCGCTTTCCCAAACCTCAGCCCCGAGTGTGTATTTACGTTGAATTTAAACCCTCGAATAAGATGTAACCCGAAACTAATGCACGCGAATTAACGGTGATCTGGAGCGCTTATCAGCGCTGGGGTGGGCGAAATATCACGGACCCGAGTGATTTCCTTTCTCGGGGGAGGGGGTGTCGTGTGCGGGGAGCCGGCCGGCTCCCTCCCTCCGTGCTGCGATGCAGGGAAGGCTGGCCCAGACCCCCCCCCGCCCGGCACCCCCATCCCCTTTTAAGGAGCAGAAACGAGCGTCAGAACGATCGTTTC
This sequence comes from Muscicapa striata striata, assembly GCA_030060385.1. NCBI lineage: Eukaryota > Metazoa > Chordata > Aves > Passeriformes > Muscicapidae > Muscicapa > Muscicapa striata. Next base: position 1,162,222 of record JAREIS010000301.1, on the reverse strand, counting down.
CCATAGTCGGGTAATCTCTCCGAACGCCTCTTGTTTATAAACAAGGATGTTAAAATGATTCCGATAATGAAGGGCTGCGGAGCGGGGAGGCTCGGCTCAGCCGCCCACCTCCCTCTCCCCGCGGATTGCCGGGGCTGGCGGGGTCGGTGGGCTCCGAGAGCCGCCTCTCGGTAACCCCGGCGAGGGCAGCCGATTGCTTTCAACCGCTGGAGGGGAATATTTCGTTTCTCGGGGGGCAAGAAGGGGCATTTGGCTGGTATTTTTACGGGGGATAGAACCTCTCCCTCCCTCCTTCCCTCCCTCCTGCCGCCTTTCACGCACAGCCCCTCCGCAGCCACAGCCGCCGCTCCTTTGTCTCGGCCGCCGCCGCCCGCCCCGCCGAGCACGGCGCAGCAGCGTCCCGCTCCCCGGGGCAGCCCCCACGCCCACCCGTGCGCCCCGCACCGGCAGCGCCCGCAGCCCCGGGGCCCGGCCGGGGTGACCGCCCTCGGCAGGGCGGGGGTGCCGGGGTGCCGCCGCCGCGCCCCGAGCTCCTCGGCGGGGCCGCGCCGCCGGGCAGTTTCCCTGGCGACGGCGGGGGCGGCGGGGCCTCCATGGTGGGATCGGGAGCGGAGCGGAGCGGGGCGGGAGCGGCTCTGCCCGCCCCGCCGTCACCTGCGGCCGCCGGCCCCGCTGCTGCGGGGCTGGGCTGGGCTCGGCGGGGCCGGGTGGGGCCGGGGTCGTGGCCGGGGGCGCCGCGGCGGCGGGAGCCGCTCTCCGGGGATCCGCCGGCTGCCGCCTCTCCCGGGCGCGCTGGTGGAGCGGTGTGCGGCAGCGGGCACCGGCGGCAGAAGGGATGGAGAGAGCTGCGGAGGGCTCACCTTACGGCGTGACGGCACCGCGACCGTGGGGCACGGCCAGCCGGACGGCTTCCTTCTTCGGGATCCTCCCCCGCTTCTCAGCTGCACGCGTTGTGTTTTGTGTGCTCCTTTTAATCTGGATATTGAGGAAATCGTGATTTTGTTGGTGGTGGTTTGGGTTTTATCTCTTTAGGCTGGTTGATGTAACAGATCACCTAAGAAGACCTGCAGGAAGACCATGACAGGACTTCGCAATCAGTATCAAAAGGCATCCTGAACGGGTATATACAATTTCACCGGCACGGGCTTATGCATTTCTACTTTCTACATCTGAATTTCAGAGTAGCGTCACTGAAAAATTTCACATAGACTTGGAGTTTAGATGATGTGCTTTACCTTATGCTTTTGATATGTTTTTCAACCATTTCAATGTTTTACAACTTGAAAAGAAAAAGAAAGTAAAAAAGACTAAGCCTTGACTGATCTTACTCTAGGTACTTAGCTCCACAAGTTCTTCTGTAGAGTCTCTGGACAAGCAGGAAATCTGGAATATATGTATAGTCCCTCTGTCAGTCCCAGCACAATTAAGACCTGGACAGCTATTTCTAACCCAAACCCTTGACCATGAGGTGCAAATACAAGATTTAGCCCCTCGAATGACCCCTTGAGCCCATCAGCTACCAGGCTGCTCCTTGTCACACCACACCTTTTTGCACCCAGCAAAGAGATATGCTGGAGGGGAAATTCTTCTTTCTTAAACTTGTACTTTACTCAAGTTTCTGGTCTTTTAATCTCCTTCCAAGAGGCAGGAAGAGGGAAAAGAGAAAGACAGACCGAAAGACAGACCAAAAGACAGACCGACCTCATTAGTGTTTTGTAACAGGAATAATCAGTAACGAAGATGAGAATACCTCTTTTCTACCTCTTTTTTAATGTGCCTTCCACATAAAAAGTTGTTTAGAATTTCTGTCATAGGAGAAAGGATGTACCAGTGTAAAGTTGCCTGTGTGTAAGGTGTTAGAGATTTAGTGTCTGAAAAAAAGTGGTACCGTTGTCAAGTGTATTTGCACAGAATAGAATATTCTCAGTTGGAATTTGTGTTAAGGCTTTTACCACAATAGCTGTGCCAGCAAAAAAACATATTCCCCTGTGTCATGTGGTGATACTTCTAAGAACATGACAACCATAACTGAGAGACAGCTCTGTGGAGCCACAAAATGGAGAAGAGACAAGGCTGGGGAGCTGTTCTCAGGGAGGCAGCAGGATTTGCCTCCCCTTGCTCCTCCAAAGGTTTAAGGACTCTGTCACTCCAATCTCCTGATTCTTAATAGTGTGTTGCACCCCCTAGATGAAGTTGTCTTTTTGCAGTGCTTCTAAAAGGTGACTCCTATCACCACACTTTTTCCTGAGGTATTTTAATCCTCAACCTTTTGGGAAGGTGGAAGACTGAGGTGTGGAATGATGAAATGCTTTGTACAGTGCTGCCCAGCAAATCAGCCTCACAGCTGACAGTGTTACTGATTCTTGGCTGTGACTTCATGATCATTAATAATAAATCTGTGCCTTGCAGCCACAACTGTGATTGGGCATAAACAAACCTTCCTGTCAAGCTAGTCAAGTATAAGCATGGTATGTAGTGCTTGTGTCAACTTTGCACTAACATTCTGTGGGGAGGCCAGGAGAAAAGCTGATAGCTTTTGGCCCAAGAGCAGCTGAGGCAAAATTGCTCCTGCAAAGTGTTTGGCCACAACTAGAACAAAAGCTGTATGTGGTGCCACACTCTGGGTTACGTGGCTATGGAAATCCTGACCTTACGTCAGGTACTCTGAAGCTGTATTTACCACCTATGGCTTCTGACTCCTGCACCTACAGCCAAACCTCCCAACTCACTAGTACCCAGCTTCCCAATACTGCCTAAAAAATTAATTTTCATCCATTCCTATAATACAAGTGAATGAAATGGTATTTTCATTTGACACTTCAGTAAAAGGAGAAAGCTGCTCAATAACAGCTCCTTGCTGGTATTGGCAGCTTCTCACTGGAGTCCTAGGAAAACCCATCAGTGACACACTCTGCTAAGATAAAAGCACAATCATGAACATGTTTTAACTCTTGTTAAAATTTGAAACTTTTGAAAACATGTCCTAACTTGCCACTCGTAGTTAGGACACAAATGTATTTTAACTTGTTTGTTGGCAAATGCACTAAAATGCAACACACCCTGTCAACACAGAGAATCTGAAAAACATGTTAATTAAAAGTTTTCCCTGACACTTTTTTTTTTTTTTTTTAATGCACCTTTATCCTCGTCCAGACAAGCCTTGAAAGAAAGTGAATCTATGAGTGGTTTTGGGAGCTGGAATCCAATGTTTACAGAATTCCTGAAACAGTGTGTGCTTTCTAGTGTTCACATTGTGACTTTCCCCTGGGTGATCTGAGTTCTGAGGAGGTCCTGGAGTGCACAGAGATCTTTCCTATGGTGCAGAGACTGCAGCAGGCAAATTAAAAAATTATAATCAAAGTTTACACTGAGAGATAATATTCCCTACATGCTGATCTACCACAAGTCCTTTCTTCTCTTATATAGAAGGTCCTTAGGAAGAGACAGTGTAAGACAAGCATAGGACAGAAAACATCTTGCTTTCACAGGAGCTGTCAAACTGGGACAGTTCTGGTAATGGGGGAACAGGATAATATGAGATCAATAATGTTAAAAGTTTCAAAACTTGATCACTTTTGCAGAATTTGCATCTTTTCCAGTTTCTTAAAAATGAGTATTTAATGATGTCTGAATCAGTGCTGAGATCTCCCACTGAGATCACTTCAGTTTCTTCAAGCCTTACTCCACTTTGGTGCAATGCTATCAAAAGCTTTTAACCTTTATGTCACTCACAACTATTACAAGCCCTTTACTAATATTTGCCAAGCTTTTATTAACTGAATACATTCAACAATATTTGTTAAATAGGATACAGACTGTTTGAATGTCCAGGGTACTGGGAAACTAAAAACTTAACAGAGTTTATATATTTTAAAAGTATCATACAGTTGGGCTCTATCATAGCTAATGAAAAAAGTATCAACCAACTGGATAACTGGCGTCCAGTAATGAGGCTGGTTACTTCTGGGAAGAAAAAAATTCCTCAAAGTAAAATCAAGAATAAAAAACCCAGCAATAAACCTAACACAACCCAACCATAAATTTCTTAGATGATACAAAACCACTCTATGTAAAGCCCAAGCCCCTCCCTTAAGGGCAATCACAGAAAGGCACAATAGGGAAGGTATGAGTATACCACTAAAAGATTGGTCTATACTGTAGGCTGATTCTTCTTTAAAGAACACCATTTCAGCAGCAAAGAAAGGGCATTGGGCCTCCATTGCATTAAGCAGGGCGTGGACAAAAAAAATAGAGATAGTGGAGAGTTGTAAACACTTTACAACCTTCAGTTCTAAGGACAAATGCTGCTCCACTGTAGTTGCCCCACAGCTTTACCCAGGGTAAGGCAATGCAGCAGTAATTCTGTACTCCCTCCATTCCTGTGCTCTGGCCCTACAGTTCCACTCCCTCCATTGTGTGTGCCCTGGCTTTCCTCTGACCTCCTGATAAGCCAATTTGGAGAGTTAAACCAGCAGAAAACTATTCTTTCTCTCTTCCCAATACCCCTCCTCCATTCTCCCCTCCCCACCCCACCCTTCCCTCTCCAGCTTTTCGAGCAGGGAAGGGTAGTTTCCTGCTGTTTAGCTTCTGTAACCCTTGGTGTGGCCAGACACGTTGCAGTGATGACAAGCAGGTGATAACCTGATTGAGCATGAAGTTAAGCTTCAGTTCGATTGACTTTTGCTTCAACAGAGCCACTGCCTCACACAACCCCTCCCTTCTCTGCAACTTGTGCTTGCTTCCAGTTTCCTGGCTCTCCTTCAGTTCTTCTGGGAAGAGTGATCTAAGTGAAAAATGTCTGATGAGCAGGTATCTTTTAGAATGGCATCGATAGGTGATGTCTCATGATGTTTTACTGAAAGACCACAAATGCTTTAATGATGACTACTTTGTGTCATCTGGCTACAGCTAGCCTGGCTTTTATGAATTCCAGCTAGATTTGGAGGGGACAGGAGTTGTGTAAGAGTAAAATCATGTAAATTTATGCTGAAAAGTGTCACAGAGTGTGAAATGAAACTGATGGACCCAGCTAAACAGAAGTGTCTGAAATAGGAATTAGGAAGCACTTGATCTTGACTCAGAGATTTAGATTCCTGGCATTTAGTAGTTGTGAATTGAAACTGATTTAGGGTTAAATCAAACAAGAGCTTGGGGTTGTGGAATTAACAGCCTCCAGACCAAGTGCCTTGGCTCTCTGTAGGGCTCAAGCTATGGGGACAAAGCCGAGTGCCAAAGACTGTAATTTGCCCAGCTGGCAGGTAGAGGCTGGTACTCTAAGACTGATTTTATGATTCTCACTGCCTGAAAAAATACACTGCAGCCACAAGGTGCAAAAGGCTAAGCTAGTACAAGTTGCTGTTGTTGAATTGTTGTTTGTTGTTACAGTCAGCTCAGAAAGGCTGCTTGTTTCCTGTAGCTGGAATAAACCTTATAGAATAAACCTTATAGAGTGCACCCCAGTCAGCTTGGCACAAATGTATGTGACATGTACTGTCTGGCATGCTAGTAGGGCACAGATTTTATATCATTGGTCATGTAATCCCCAGCTGTACAGGAATACACCACAAATAGGAAATACAAAGCATTTGTGCCTGTCTCAGAGAGACTTAGATTCCTTATATTTGGTTGTAGAGGAGTATATCCCTTTACTTGGAAGCCAGCACTCTGACCTCTTCCCTGCCGTGAGGTGCTTTTGCCCCTTTGAAAGCTTAAGTGCCAGTCTCTTTTCATCCAGGAAGTATGGCTTTAATTCCCACCCAAGAAAAATTGAATCCCTTCATTTACCTCCCTCTGCTTTTCCCATGAAGTTCTAGGATGAGGAAATGTGAGCACAAATGTTTCCATTTTCTCTCACTGAAGCTGTTCAGCAAAGGAATTAAGAGTTACTCTTTGGCATGGAGAATTACATAGTAATTGCTCCAAAACCTGAGCATGATTCTGCAGTCTAATTACTTAGCAGTCTTGCCTGGGGGCGGGAAACAGCTTGTCTCTGGTCCTTACTCTTCTGAAGGTGTTGTAAGTTTTCTAGTTTCTAGCTCTTAGAGCAAGCAGGGACTGGCCTTCATGGTCCAGTGTTAGCAGTTTGACCCAATGACTTCAATATACAGTTATGATTCTGTTTTGTCTCATTGTTCAGCCTTCAAATAATATATTTATTTTATTTTTTTTTCATAGTGGAGCACTGAGCAGAGAGCTGGTATGCCTGGCACTGTCATGTTTCCAGCTAGACAGGTCAGCTGCACAGCTTAGAGAGATCTGCATGTCATAGTCCCTTCTCTCACATGTGACAAGACTTCCTTCACATGCAGGTAGATCAATGTCCACACAAGCTTCAGTTGCTGTGGACATCACACAGGCAGAGAGATGTCTTTGTGTTTCCCCAGGGACGGCCTCTGAGCAGCTGCTTCTCAAGTGCCCATTTGGAGAAAGGACAACTGAGGTGAGATGTGGTGCATTGGTTGGACACCTCTGGGGACAAATCTTGCCTCTTGTGTCTCCTGGCATTTTGAAAAGCAGTGGCAGATCATACTTTAAAGCTACAGTTCCTGGGTCCGGTCTGATGAATTCAGCAACTTACTGATGGCTTTAAATTTTCAGTTTGAGTTGGGATAACCAAAATGCATTTATGCCCTTTTGTAGATTTAGCTGCAGTTTGTAACCCACCAACAGAGAAAGAACTGACATCTCATATTAGACTTTCAGATTTTTCATCTTCTTTTTTCTTCTTTCCATTGCCACAATTAATTATTTAGACTATTCAGAACATCATTCTGATAATACTTACCCACCACATTTATTTTGGTTTATATTATGATGAAAAATTTTCATATTAGAAAGTGTTTATTCCATGTGTATTTTGTGTTTTAGCACCTTGCTTTTCATTGTAATTGTGTGTAGTTCTGGGAGCCAGACTAAAAAAGGCTATAAAACTACTGAAGGACATCCAAAGAAGAACCATGAAGATGGTGAAGGGCCTTGAAGGAAAGCCATACAAGGAGTGGCTGAGATCACTTGGCTTGTTTAGCTTGGAGAAGAGGAGACTGAGGAGAGACTTCATTGCTGTCTACAACTTCCTCATAAGGGGAAGGCAGGGGCAAACATTGATCTCTTCTCTGTAGTGATCGCGAAAATGACCCAAGGGAATGAAATTATGTCAGGGATAAGTTGGATATTAGGAAATTACCTTTCAAGTAGTTGGGCACTGCAGCATGTGATTCTTGGGGTGTCCTGTGCAGAGACTTGGATCCTATCATCCTGGTGAGTCCCTTTCAACTCAGGACCTTCTATGATTCTCTGTAACCTGTGCCAAGGATTAAGTTCATACCCACTTCTATAAGCCCTTAGAAGAGTTCACCTTCCTTATCCAGTGAGTTCACTTGTCTTTAGGAGTAAAGATACTTAGGCTGAGAGCCACCTTTTTAAGTGTAATAGGTAACAGAAACTACTGTCTGCTTGTTGAGGGGGTTGTTACAGCCTCCTTGTGTAAGCAATGGGTAATAAAGTTGTTTCTTTTCTTTAAGTGGCTTTAAGATTTTGTTGTAGAAATACTCTTTAAGCCATGTACTGATTTTTGAAGATGTAGTGATTGAAAGGTCATTTTTTGTCACCAGTATTGCAAGAAACCACAGTCCAGGCTGCAGGCTTCAGGACAGTAAATTAAGGATTGTTGAAACAAATGAGTTAATGATTACAGATACAGCTGTTTAATTTAGAAAGGCACATATGTGTAATGCAAGAGACAGGAGGGGTTATTAGTGAAATAACTGGTTAAAGACCAGGGCATTTGTGTCTATATTCCTGCCAGGAATTAGTGGTGAAACTAGTTAGTTTAAGAAACATAGCTAGTTTAAGATGGGGGAATTTAGTCCATATTTGTGCTCTGTGGCAGACTGCCTCTTTGGTTGGGGTAGGTCTCTGTTTGTATATCTGCCCTGCAGACCAGGGTGCTGGGTTGGGGCACTAGCTGCAGCGCAGCTTATTGTGGATATTGGAAGCAGACATTGATATAAGCATAGATGAACTGGCTCCAAGTCTTGGTAAAGAATATTTTTCTACCTTGAACTCTTTGTCTCTATGCTGCCAAAGACACATCCCTTGTTCCCAAGCTGTTATAAAGCCACTGTCAAGCAAAGGCAGCAGGAGGCTGCATGGATGAACAGGTAGCTCCTGACTAAGCTCAGACTGAAAAAGGAAGAATGCAAGAGGCAGAAGCAGATGAGCCAGGAACAATACAGACACAGTGTGCCATGATGTAATTAGCCAAAGCCCACCTACAATCAAAACTGATGTGGGAGAAGGGCTACTACAAGCATACCAGCAGCAGAAGGAAGATCAGGGATAATGTGAGCCTGCTGCTGAATGAGGGCAGGGACTCTGGTGCCAAGGAATACAGAAAAGATCAAGATCAAGACAGTGAATGCCTTCTTTATCTCAGTGTTTGCTGGTCAGACCAGCCTTCAGGAACACCAAGACTCTGTGATCAAAATAAAAGTCTGGAAAAAAGGAAAACAGCCTTGGTGAAGGAGGAGCCCATAGAAAGCAACATTTAAACAAACTGAATATATACAAGCCCTTGGGATCCCTTGGGAGGCACCCACAAGGGTTAGGGGAACTGTCTGATGTCACTGCAAGAATAATGTTAGTTATCTTTGAAAAAGTTGTGGTGATTAGAGCAGAATCACAAGGACTGGGAGGAAAATAATATCAATCCTATCCATGAGAAGGCCAAAAAGAAGGATCTGGTAAACTTACTAAAGGTAAGCATTCCCTTGGTTGCCAAAGAGAGGCTGTGAAGCCTCTATCCTCAAAAGCCGTCTGATCACAGTCCTGGACCACTGCCACCCCTGCTTGAGCAGGGGGATTGGACCAAATGATCCCCAGAAATGCCTTCCTATCACAGACACACTGTGATTCTATGTGAATCAGACTGTGATATTGTTTTCAGTACTGCCTTAGCTATGCCTATACTCATTTTATTTTCAAGCTGTATTTCTGAGATCTTGTGCCTCCATTAAATGGTTTATGGAATGTGGAAATTAATGCACCTGCCTATGTGCCATTTATACAATGCACCAAAGATTGTGCAGTTCTTTCAGTGAACGAGGCATACAAATGCCTTTTGTAGGCATTTATAGGAAAGAGAAACTTTACAATCTTTTCCCTGTGTACAATACAAATTACATTAAAGTGTGAGAAAACAATAACTGTAATAATGTTCTTGAAACTAGGAACTCAGAAACCGAGTAAATCACAGGTTTAATGCGAACCCCTGCCTTTATAAGTTCCCATGCCTTCTGTGATACTGTGTTGGAGTCTATACAGAGCAGATGAAGTAGTGTCACGGTAATTTTTGTTTATTCCTTTTAAATTATACTCTCTCATACTTTTGTATTTCCCCCATTTCCCCCCATGCAGCTATAAAAGGCTGCCTTCAGTCTGTTTGGGCTCCAGGCACGCATGCGGTCTTTTACTGACAAAAGCAGATGGCCATTTCCCCTACAATCCGTTTCCTTTTCCCTGGCTGGCATGTGAAACACGGAGAGCACACTGGAGGACATGCTGTCATACCACGCCAGCTCAGAGTGCTCCTCTCGCAGGGCAGAGCCCAGGAGCTGGCTGCCCATGAGGCATCTGAATTACTGGAAACTATTTCACATTTGGCTTAGAGTAATTTTGACAATCTTCAGCTGTATCCTTTATTTCTTCCTTCTCAGCATGTAAATGTCCTTTTTATAGTAGCTATTCTTACAGATTTATGGTTCTCTTTTCTTAAAGCTTCTCATTCCCAGTTCCTCATTTTTATTTAAGTTAGTCCCTTTTCATTTCCTGGGCATACCATGCTAAGCAAAACATACATTCAAGGGGTGAAATTTTGTGTCTTCCTCAAATTATCTTATGATGCTGGCCTCTATTATTCCTTTTTTGTCTTCAATGTGGCAATTTTGTCCTTTTCTGCCACATTGCCTTTCATGCTTATGAGGAACTCTGCAAAATATATTATTATCTTCTTTTGTGCGCTTCCTTAAACCCCTTCCTTGCTTTTATACCTACCAGTACAAAGAAATGACTGGTTAATCCATTGATTTCTATTTTTTTCCCCTTGGATTTATTGGTAGTTATTTTGAGTTTGAGATCTCTGTGGGATCAGGCCTATCTTTGTGGACTGTCATTGCCTTATCGGTTAGCATAAGGACAGAAAAAGTGCAAATTTAAGCCTCTGAGGTGCTTTAATCTTGGCAGCCCCTGAGCAGAGTTCCCCTTTCTGCATCTTACTGAGATTTGCTAGGGAGGATGTGCAGCTCAGTCAGTGTGTGGGCATAAAGCCTGTAAAGAGCTTTGGAGCAACAACTGGCTTGACACAGCACGTGCAAGGAGCAATTTATCTTTCATTCTTAGCCCCACATACATCATGGGCACTTTAATTTCTTTTTCTTTACCTCTGTCAGGATTTTCAGATTGCTTTTCATATGGCTGTGTTCAGCACTATTTCTTTCAGAATCAATTCAGTTTAAATTTTTCATTCATGTAGAAAGAAAAATTTCTGAAATTAACAAATAAAGCATCTGACTCATTTAAATGCTTATGAGCCTAATACTGCATTCATATTACTGAAAAAAATAAAGAAATGCTTTCCTTTAAATCTAAATTTTATGAAGCACAATCACAGGAATTTTTTGTATTCTTAAGCATTTTGAAATTTGTACATACAATAGCATTTGTAATGCATTCATGGGTGGTCTGGAAATCTGTGAGCAGCAAGTATGAAGCACCTCCACACCAGCAAAAGCAGGAAAAATTCAAGACAAAAGAGAAATGGGAAAGATATAATTATCACTGAATGTGCAGTCAGACTTCCAGTGCCCAGAGAAAACAGGTAGCATGGAGATTTTTGAGATCATCTTTCCTTCTCTGCACATTTGGAGCAAACAGTAATGCAGTTTTTGTGCAGGCTGAGGCTTCTGTGGTGGCAATGAACAGAAACATTCAGGGAGGTTCAAAATGCAGCTGAGCTTGGCTTAAGCAGGCAGGCTGAGACCATTCAGACTGCAAAGTTCATTCTTTATGGAGAGTATGATTTGAGTCTTCAATGGTATTAAAGATGTCAAAAGCTATGAACACATGTTATAGTGATACCAAACTCTTTGAGCAAAGTGCCGGTGGGTTTCTCAGAAGATTCAGATAAGGACAGTTTCTTTCTTTATGAGCTCATCAATCCCCATATAGAGCAGACATCAGTCTTTGAAAGGCTTTTCTATCTCATCTCCCATACCCCATACCTCATTTATAACCCCTTCATAGAGGGCAGAGCACAGGGTGATTACTGCTCTCCTCCACTCTGAGTGTAGGACCACATTTCCTGTCACCCAAAGATCCAAAAGTGATGTTACACACAGAGAAACTCAACCCTTCCTTGGCACTTGCTTGAGAAGAAAAAGGAGCATGGCTGCTGGGGGTGAAGAAAGGCTCAGGAGCTAAGGTGAGTTTGGGCTTGGCCAGTGGAGCATAGGGGCAGGATTCATGTTCCAGATGCTCAGCTTTGCTGTTGTATCAGCAAGCTGCAATGCCATTGTCTTTTGACACTGCCATCAGCAAGCACAGCTCTGCTGCCCCTCACCCTGCTGGTCATTGTCCCAGGAAAGGAAGTTTTCTCTGTTCTGTGCTGTCAGGTTGTGCTTCTAAGCAGATGATTGTATCTTGAAAAGACATTGTGTAAGATTAGAAAAAGCCAGTCTGTCTGAAAGGTTTCAGGGGGGAGGTTTTGGCACCACAGCACACAAGACTGACACATGATAATGTTATCTACCTGCTTGTCATCAGATACACACAGTGCATCTACTGCCTAGCCAGCAAAAGGGCTGAAAGAGGAGGAAGGCTGACCACACCTTTCTCCAAGCCATGGGCTCCCATTATCTTTTTCTGTCAAGACAAGACAGGAAATGCAGTATGTGTTTGTCAGGGTTTCAGTGAAGACTGGTGACACAAGGCTGTAGTTTCCAGCAATTTCTAGGATTGGAGAAGTGCTTGGGAACAGGACACTGCACTCACTCTGTAGGAAGTGCACATCATGGAGGGTTAGGTCCCTCCTGAAGTGTTCCTAGCAGTGTTGTTCTGAAACCCTGGCTGGGGGAACTCCAGCCCATTGCCAGGGAGTGTGGCCCTGTGCCCATGGGTGGGACAGCAGGGGTTGCCAAGTAAGTGAATAATGGAGCACAAGGGCCTGAGCCCCAGAACAAAAAGTGGGCTTTTCACAAGTTGTGCCTCTATATGTATCAAAATGTACTGAGTTTCTTCTCTTGTGCCTCGAGGTCTGGGGCAAATCATCCTTCTTCTTTCTTTTCCTCAAATCTTTGTGGGGGGCCCTGCTGCAATATCACCAAGTTTGATGAGGGAATGAAGAAAATGTGGTGGTTTTATTTTTATATCTGTATTTACTTTCTTTTTGGTTTGGGTTACTTGGAAGTCTCTCTATATAAAAATACTTTCAAATGTAATTTGCTTCCTTGGGTGAAATTCATCTCCACCTCTGCAGAAATGTTGTACAAATGTGGTGCTCTCACAGTTGTTTTTGAGCAGTTATCAGAGTTTTCAGAAAAGGTAACAAAATATAAATCAAGAGAAGCATTCAGACTGGTATTTCTGAATTTTTTTTTAGTAACTGATGATAGACTGCGGGTTCAATTAGATTTGGAGGAAGTCTTCCAAACACAATGTTTTTCCCTTTAAACTTTATATTTCAAAACACAAATCTGTATGCAGCACAAGTACATCAATGTACAAATATATCTGTTATGCATTGGCTCACTATTCCATTCATCATACAAAAGCCTTTACAAGTATCATAAACTTGCTGAAGACAAACAGAGATAAGAGCAACTCAAGTTCTTTTAATTCTATTATTCTAATTTTAATTCTGCTTTACTCATCATGTGTGATTACATATGTCAACTGTATCTGAGATTTCTGGGAGACATCCAGGACAAAATCAGTACACATTTTAAGTCACTCTTACACTTCATTAACGAAGTCATAATTTGGTATTTATTAGATTTTAACCACTGAAGCAGCAGATGTATAAGATTAGGGGACAATATGAAAGGTAAGGTGTTGAAGTACTTAAATCGCCACTACATTTGGGTTTTTCTGAAACAGAAAATGAAATCAGCTCTGGTTTCCAAAGAATTTATGGAAAACCTCATTGCAAGCTGCATTTTCAGTCTGCACTGCACTTTTATTAGCTCTGTTAATGATGTTAGGGAGACACATATTGTTCTCTTTTAAGCAGCTTTCACAGGGTTAGTAACTAAAGTGCTTTGTTTTCTGCCTAGTGTTAGTGATAATGGCGAATGCATGGAAATGGTATAGATCTGCTTTTCTGAAAATTATTTTGTTACCAGGTCCAACAGCACTGTGGAAGACCTGTCATCCTCTGTGGTAGTCTCCTTACCTTGTTGCAAATATTAAGAAATATATATTAATTATGCTGATTAAAATAGCAGGGCCAACGAAGTAAGGTTTTACAGGGTGCTTGTCAAATGTTGAGTAATAAGTGGCTCCTCCTGAGCCCAAGGTTTACAGATAGACAAGAAATGGGGAAGAAGGCATAGCAGCAGAAGCAGAAACAATCAAAAAAAAACATTCCCCTTCCCAGTGGGTAAGGACAGGGCAATTGTCAGGGAGGAGGACACTCCAGGAGGATGGAAGAGCGCTGTGGGGGAGGCTGGGAAGAGGATGAGGTGCTCTGTGAAGCTGGTGAGATCAGTCAGGAGCAGAGCAAGCCTCCAATCCACACAGCATAAGAAAAGGAAAACATCCAAAGGTGCAAATGTCCAGTGCTTCATGACTGGGATCCTGTTACTCCTGTTCTCCCTCAGCCACCTTCCCCTTTCTTTGCAACTCTTCCTCAAGCCATATGGAAGCAGGATTAAGGTGGGTGGAAAGTACCACCTTTCTCCTCATAACCTCAAAGCTGGGGGATCTCCTCAGAATGTCTTGGGGCCTGGCATTACAGCCACCATCTGTTAGCTGCTGCTCCTCTCCACTGTGGCCACAGTGGTGGGCAATGGCCTCAGTCAAGGTGCACACAAGGTTCATGTCTGCTGATGTAGTCAAGAGCAGCTGCGGGAGCTTGCTGTATCCTGCTGGCAGATGGGACAAAGAAAACATCCTCACTCACTCACTCTTTGTGCATGAGAGACAAAAGGGTCAAATGATTTCCCTGACATCACACAAAATAATTGCAGAAAGGGGTGAACAAATCTTAGTTTTCCTGAGCCCAGCACTACACTTCAAATCTGAAACCCCTGTGGCTCTGAGAGAGGGGAAAGGGAAGGCAAGCAGACAGGAAAAAGGAGCAGAGGAGACAGGGCATACTGGCTCATGACTGCTCATATGCACTGCCTTAACTGAAGTTAAGCTTTTACACAGAAGCGCTGCAAATGTTTTGGAATTCAAATCTGAAATGAAAATATTGGCAGAAGTCTAGTCTGGAACTATAGTTTATGTTCTCTTTTTAGGGTCTGTGTCACTTTATCTGAGAGCCTTGTGATTGTCAGCAGATTTTATTCTCACAAAATCATAGAGAGGAATAAAAGTTTTCTATCTGTGTTGGGAAGGCAGACTGAAAACTGAAAAAAATATATTATTTTGGGTCCTCCAGGAAAACTGAGACTGGTTTCAGCTGTAGACCAAAATCTTTATAAGTTTCAATCTATATTCCTAAACCCACTAAATCACCTTTTCTAAATTAGGTTTTTTATGAATCTGCAGTCTACTGCACAGTCTATGTTTATATCACTCTCTGAGAGAGCAATGTGGCTTTGTACCTGTGATGGGTCTTCCTTGGGGAGTTTGTTGGGAGCCTTTTCAATAGAATCATGAGGAAAGATGTCGGTCTACTACAGGGGTAGGGAGCCTGAGGACAGTGAAATGGAAAGAAGAATTTCATTTGTTCACCAGCTTCAGGAGTATTTGGCTTTATAAGTAACCTTGGAAAGCTATGAGGAGGTGGAGGAATGCACATTTGGTCCTGAAGGAATGGGAAGGAAATAGGAGGGGAAGATTCAAGATGCAGCTTCTTAAACTTTTCATTCTGAGCAATGGATCTGATGGGAAGTGGATATGATTGCTCCCAATGACATCCCTGTCTCCCCTTTCTCCTGAGCAGTGCCTTGGACATCACTATGACATGGTTGTAGTTGCTTTTAAGATCCCTTGAATCAAGCAACTGATGTAAAGGTTAGGATCCTGGAATCTTTTCCACAGTCCTCTCACAGCTCATTTGGGAGGAATTTCAAGCCTATCCCATAGATTTACCTTGTGATTTGTCCCAAGAAAGAATTTAGGATGCATTTTCTGTGTTTGAATGTAATGATTGTTACATGCTTTTGAAATCTTGTTTATTATTGTCTTTTCCACTCATACTGAGTGGAACTTTAGTGGAATTCTTTATAGGTTGAAGAGTTACTCGGTTTTTGCCCTGTCCATCTCCTCCTCCCTGACTCAAGAACAAAGCAAATCCCTGCATATGGGTCCTGCTGCTTATGAATGCAGTTTTCCTGAGGCTTCATCCAGCACAGCATTTCAAGGTTCAGATCTGCATTTCCCCAGTCAGGGCTCAGAATCACAGATAGATAGGTGGTTACTAATGCATCCGTTAACCTGAAAGAAATTCGTGTGAGTCCTTTCTATGTCTATTCTTATGCCTAGTTTACATCTGATAGATCTGTAAGACAGCCTGCAGCTGATACTCATTTGAGCACTGCAGGCTTAAACCCCAGCAGAAATCTGTGACAATCTGGAAAAAAGACAGGATATTGTATGGATGATAAATCGTTACTTGTATTTTCTTACTAATACTTTGAGCATTATGTCCAGTTCTGAAAGTCAATCATCAATTGCTCAGGTAGCCAAGTCTACATTGTGTTCATTGCCAAATTTGAAAGAGTATCCATCGTGCTAAACCTTGCAAATTCTATCTGTCTTATCGCTGCAGGATCATGTTGTGTCCTGTTAGCTGGTATCACAACAGCGGCTTTGCTTTTGTAACGCTAGGCTTGAGTGTTCAACATAATGAATACACTCCTACAGCTGGTTTACACAAGGATTGTTGACATTTTTCACAATGCATTTTTTTAGACATATGCCTGTGCATAAACAGTCAACATAACCTGGAAGGACTTGAAACTCCCATCTGGATGTAGTATTTAGGTCTCACACGCAGAATTTTTCTTTTTCTAAGATATTCTATCAAAACTCTTGAATTTTTAATTTTGATTTTCGATTAGTTTATTAGTCTCTAAAGAGCCTCCCAAATTATCAGTCACATTTCTGTGATTATTTGTTCCATAAAGCATGATCCACCATGTTATAATATTTTGATTTTTTTTTTTCATGTCATTAATCTGATGACCTGATGATCCCTGGCAAAGGAAATAAACATGATAAGTTCTCAGATATTTGCTTCCATCATCAGAGGAACCAGGCTTTGATAATAGTCACTTTTCAGGGTCACATATTCATACATAGAACTGAGAGCATCTAATCACAACCATCTTCTCCTCTTACAACCATAGCTTCCTTCAAACACTTCTATTAATAACTTTCCTGCCATTATAACTGATGTAGTATGCTCAAGTGTAATCAGTGTTGTTGCCACAGAAAGTAATACAGAGTAATACATTTTGCTGCTACACTCCACAATACAAATGTACAGGGGGACAGGCATAAAGCAGTCGTGCTGGTGCTTGAATATACCAGCTGCAAAGCAAATGGGCAGGGCAGAGTCAGTGTCCACACTCAGAGTTTTGAGTCTCTGGTTGTGACAGCATTCACACAGAAGCTGCTTTACAGATTAGGGAATTGTTTTCAATTAAGTCCTTGTTCTCAGCACTGACTGCCTAACCCTGCTAACCTTGGGGTTAGCAGTAGTATGGCAAGCCTGTATAAGTCTTGTCCATAAATTCGTCTTCTGCTCCTTTGTGCCCAGTGGAGCTGAAATACAGAGAGTTGTAAGGGAGACAAGACTAATGTGTCCAAGAAAAACAAGAAATACAAATCACCAATCCTTATGGATATATACTGTATAATGTCACACCATAGCTGTCATTAATAGCTACTGCACTTGAAGAGGGATGGTTGCAGATTTTGGTAAGAGTTTTTTTCATTTGAAAATGAAATTTTGAAAGCAAATTTTTTCCCATTAATGTACTTGTTTTTTCTCCAAACAGAGAAACTTTCCAGCTCAGGATGAAATTTATCTTCAGAATGAAAATGAGAGAGAGGATGAGGATGGAATTTCATATTGATTAGGATGACTCTGTGGTGCCAACCAAGACAGATATTTTTGTCAGAGGAAAACCTTACCCTCTGTAGCCTGCAGCATCATAACTTAGATGTGTAACACTGAAAGATCAAATTTCTGCATGCCAAGCAATTGTGGGGTGCCTTTTAATTTCTCTCAATCTTTCTTTTTGTATATACTCCACTCTATAATGAATTTTGTATTTATAGGTAGAAAAAGACAAGAAATTGAAATTTTAAAAAACCTTTAACTGATGGTAAAACTTTCATCAATCTGAATGGTAACAATAAAAATATGCACAAAATTGCCTGTTAGTTCTCTGTGAAAGCATTTATCAAACTGAATTTATTGTGCACTGAATTTAAATACACTTCTAAAATCATCCTTTCCAATGTAGAGGCTGTTCCTCAATATGTTGTTCTTCCCTGTTTTTTTTTAGTATTTTCTTATGTGGTTTTTACTGTTCTGTCACTAGTTCATTGCTGGTCTTTTGTGGGTACCCATTTTAGGAAGTAAATATTATCAAGAAAATCTGCTGAGAGAAGATGAGGTGACCAGAGGACTTTAGTCTGCTGGGAGAAGCCTTGAGGGAATGGGTAAATAACTCTGCTTATTCATGAGGTCTTCATTGTCAACCTAGGGGTCACATGGGATTTTAATATCGAATTGCACTGGCAGAAATGAAGCTATCACCACACAGACTAGTCCATCACCGCTGCATTTTTTAGAAGATGCATCCTAAAACATGACAAACAATTATGTTGTGGGGTTTCTTGTCCCTTTGTCTTCCTTAATGGAGAAGAATACTTTGGAGTGTAAGAGACATACCCAAGGTCTAATGGGTAAAATGAAGACTTTCTGAGTGGCAAATTTTTGTCATGCTTAGAAAACAGTGACCTGGACCAAAAGAAGTTTGACAAAAATTCCGAACTGCAGCATCATGCAAAGTCAATTAAAAATACTGATAACCAACCACAGTCTCCCCTTTTCTCTTCTGTTGCTAATGCTGAACTAGTAGCTGCCATGGAGTTCTTTTCTTGCCAAAAAAGTCTGAAAAAGATGAAACTTTGGATACACTGAAGGGACTGGGAGGGGATGCTGAAATATGGCCGTGGGTGGAGATATCTGAAGAAATGTGTGACTGTGCAGGCAATCTTTACATGCTAAAAAAAAAATTGCAACAAAAAAATAAATATTACCACAAGTTTTATGGGAAAAAAAAAAAAGGAAAAAGAAGTACAAAAATGCTGTCAAGATTCTGGCAGCCAGAAAGAAAGAATTAAATGTTTATTCATGTGGGTCTATGCATTTAAAAAACATAAAATGTTGCCCTCCGAGGATGACAGCTTAGACATAAACTGCAATAAGACCTGTGACGTGATTAAAGAAGAGTGCATACCTCTGAGGATAATAAAGAACTGATTCCCTTCAACATTGTGCAAGCTTTAAAATCAGTGTCTTGGACAGCATCCTAGGAAGATATCCAGATACAGTAAATCAGGAAGAAGTGGCTGAAGTGCCTGGGGACTTTTATTCCTAGTATAATTGTATTTGAAAAACCTTACTCTGAAATGCTTTGCACAGAAGATAGTGGCAGCAAAATGTTGTAGTTTGAAAAGAAAAAAGTCAAGTATTTACATAACTGAGAAAAGATCACATACATCCATGCTTAAAATTATATGGACCTACAGTCAATGGAATTGCTATTCAGGTGTTACTGTCCACAAGCATTCTGATAAGACTTATTTGTAGTACCTGCTCTGGGAAGTATACCTGGTGGAGTTATTTTACTGTCCCTCTAAGGAGTTAAAAAGAAATTTAAATGTCAGAAGAGGGAGCACAGATGTAGTTGAAAAGACAGTGGTGGAAATTAATATTCAACCTCTGCCCTTGACAAGTCTCTAAGGCTTGGCAGTTTCTCACTAGAAGTCTATAAAATTCTTAGGCATGATTGCTACACTTTGGAAGGAGCCAAATTCCTGAATTCTCTGAAGAGGAAAAAAATAAAGAAATTATGTTCATTGTATACACTTCAGTCTCATGAGAAGGTTACTGAGTTGTTTGTATATTTTATATCAACCCATATCACTTCCTACAGTTGGCAATAAAGCCCTCACCAAAATTTTGGCAAGCAAATAAGAAAGTGTTCTGCCAGACACCATTAATACAGATCAATCTGGTTTTCCTTTGCATGAACCAGAAGACTTTTCCTGAGGTAAATCTCGAAGAGTTTTTACCTCAAAAGCTTGTTTTTCAAATCCTATTGCATGCCAACAAATCTAGGCTAATTCATAGAAGCGTGGAGGTTAAGGCCAGAAGGGATGGTTAGATGATCTACTCTGACCTCCTGTGCATTTCAGAGCGGTAAATTCCACCCAGTTACCCTCATACTGTGCTCTTTAATTGGCGCTTGGTAAAAGCATTTCCTCAGAAAGTTTGTCAGTCTTGATTTGGGGACATCAGGAAAACAAAATCCACTGTTTCCTTGGCAGTTTCCCCCCACATCATTAATTAATAACTTTTACAGTGACTAAAATAAAGAAAAAAAAGTATTTTCTTTAAAGTTTGAATTTTTTTTTTTACTTCAGCTTTCAGCCACCAATTCTTGGTACACTTTTCTCCAACAGATTAAACATCTTTTTAGTACTATCTTATGAGGGAACTTACTATACTTCTATCTTTATTGAACTAAATAGATTGGAGTTCTGAAGTTTCTCAGTGCAAAACACTTCCTACAGCCCTCAAAAAAATTTTGTTTTTATTTTCATTATCTTCTCCAATATTAACAATACCTATGAAGCTTGAATAAATTATGACTTCCTTGAATACTGAGCACAGAGATAAAAATTGTCTTCATAGTCTTCCTAATCTTCTTTTGATAAAAAGTAGGATAGCTTTATTCAGAGTGTTTTTGACATTATCACAGTGTAAATCAATGGTCACAAGGCAGGCTGGAGAGAGGAAGCTTAAATAGGACACAATTCTTCAGGTAGGACTATTGACCACCAGAAGACATAGTCAGAGAGAAGATTGCTTTCTTCTTGCTGATGTCTCACAGTCAAGGCTTGAGGTCTTTCTGGAAAAAAATATTCACTCAGGGAGTAATTTAGAAATTTAATTTTGAAGGATGTTGACTTCTGTGGGAGAACAAAGAGGTCACTCTCCAACAGCCCCCAGCGTGGGGCTTGTGCAGGGTCAGGTGTGCACCAGAGCCAGTGCACATGAAGGAGCAGGGCTGTGTCTCCAAGACAGGAGTCACATGTGTGTGACCACTGCTCAACCCCAGCATTTGGATCAGCCCAGCCAAGCTGTGAAAATCTAGTTTTGGTGACCGCAACCACTGGTTCCAACTTGTTTATGGAATTTCAGTCCTAACTGTAAGTCAATTGCACTTTGGGTTTGAAAATTCAACCTTCAATGATATAAACAGAGCAGATGCCAAGGGAATATCTTGAAACTACTAACAGAACAAGACTCCTAGAATCTGAAGCACCATTCCAGTTAAACTTGCTGGAAATACAGATTTCAGTCCAACTTTTCACAAAGTTCAGACACATTCAGAGCAGAAGTTTACTTGTATGATCATCTCAGCCGCCAAGAATATAAAAAAAGTGAGGAAGTTGTTCCATGCAACATTCTCTCAGGCAATAGAGCTAATATGAGGAATTCCCAGTTATAAGAACTCCCCAGCCCTAGCTTCCTATTTGTATTCTCAGTTTCTTGCTGTTATGGTTCTGTTTGTAGAGCTATGCAATAAACCACATTAGTAAAATGATCCCATTAATACAGAAGCAAACAAGCAACTGCTCTGTTGAAGAGCAGGAGAAAGTGGGAATGAAACAATTTAATTAACACAAGGACAGAACAGAACAACCACAGCAACAAAACTAACCTTTCTGGATGCTTAAAAAAATAAATGTAATTCAGACCATTTCAGAGGATGTTCTGTCAGTCAGTGTAGCCCTGGAACATGCTACTGCAGAAGAAAGGGCAGTGAAATATTGTATGGGGATAGAAATTAATTTGGCAGGAAATTGAGAACTAAAGGAAAGCAGGAAACACTTTTTCTACTTGAGAAAAAATAGTGTGTAATAACACCTTATGTAAAGGATCAGAATTAGGTTCAAAACTCAGTAAAGTCTGTAAAACATTCCTTTTTTCAAGGTAGATTTACTGTGCATGAGAAAATTATTCATATGCTAGAAAATTATATCTTAATTATACTAAAATTTGAGGCAGGTGGAAGAATCAATTTTAGCAATAAGCTGAGAATTTCTTCTCAAAGTACCCAGCAAGTTTCCTTGGAAAAAACCAGATTACAGAGTAGCAAATGTTCTGACTGATATTTCTCCAAGGTGGTAAGTGGGGGTAGGAAAATATGAGTTCTTTACATGAAGGGGAGAATCTAATCTTGGATTACATATTAGGAAGAAATTGTTTATTGTGAGGGTGGTGAGGCTCTGGAAAAGGTTGCCCAGAGAAGTTGTGAATGACCCATCCCTGGAAGTGGATGCCCAGACTGGGTGGGGCTTTGAGTAGCCTGGTCTAGTGGAAAGTGTTCCTAAAAGTGAAGTTTCTAAAAGTGGTGAGGGGGCTGTAGTTGGATGACCTTTAAGATCCCTTCCAACCAAAAACCATTCTATGAGCCTAAGCGCCTAAACAGATTCCTTTTTCTTACTTGTTCAAGGGCAAGCCCTTGCCTTTCTTACCTATTTTTTGTTGCTCCCGATATATTTCCTTATAACTTAAACAACACATTATCAGTACCTGACATTACTTTGCCTGCTTTAATATATATACATAAGTACAGAGAAACATACATACACATATATAGGTTTTTCTTTTTTGGGTCATGAAGCCTGAAGGTGGAAATATTATAATATTTTTCATCCTTTGAACATGATCCTTGTTTCTTTGTGGTGTGCTTCTGTAAGAGGGGATATGTTTGGTCTTCAGATTATGGAACAATTTTCCTCAGCATGGCACTTGGGGATCACTTCTCTATGGCAGCCCTTATGCTTTATTCCTCCTTTTCTGAAGAATCCTCTGGACCCATGTCTGGCATCCTGGAGCTCCCCAGCATGGAGGAGTATCTTGGTTTCTGCTGTCCCTTGCTGTCCCAAAGAGAGTGGACATGACATAGGGTTAAGCAATTGCTTCTGAGGCTCTGAAAATTTCATCTCAGTTACTTGCATTTCCCAGCTCCAGAAAATTATTTACAATTACATTTTGTGGCTGGGCTTAATATTAAATGATCATTTTGTGGTATTACTTATCAACTGAGAAAAATGAGCTGGTTTTGAGTACAATTTTCCCATCTTGTGGTACATATTTAAGATAAATTACATGGATTACATCACAAAAATTACTAATTCATAGCTCAGAATCCTTCATGTACCTTCCCCATGCATCTAGCATGGCCCATTTTAAAACTCTGGGAAAACTTTGTTATGCTTTGTGCTATTCTGCACAAGCTGGGAGCTGTCAGGCAGCTGTGCCCAGTAGTTGAATACCTTGATCATCATCAAACTACTCTGCTTAACATTGCTTTTTGCACCATAGCACCAACAAAGAGAACAACACTTGTCTTGTATTTTTTTTCCCAGAAGCAGCCACAGAAGGTGAGATCAATGTGTCTATACTTAAATCATCCATCAGCCCTTCCCTTTCCAGCTCTGAAGTAGCTGCCTCTGCTCTGAGTGACAGTGACAGGCTGAGACACACAGACAGGGATGCTGCTATGCCCAGGGCATACAGAGGGCAAGGGCTGCCACCGTGGGCTGATGATTTAATCATTTCTTGAGTCATGCAATCTCCTTTTCTCTTCATGATATCATGCACGGGGCACAGCTGGGAGAAAAAACACAGATTGGTTTCACCCAGATGCTGAGGGGGGAAGAGGAGCCTGTAGTGAGGCCAGCCCCTCTCTCTACCTGGTCTCTTCCCTGCTCTCCAGCACTGTGGGGACTTTTGTCTACAAGAGATATGACAGTATGATGTGAGTTTTAAGTCCTTCCCACCCTTTTTTTTTTTTTTTTTTTTTTCCCAGAGGTAATGCATACACCTGAAAATTTATTTCCATGAAGATTAATAAACTAGATGAAGATGATTAAAGAAAATTAAAATTAACTTTTTCTACCTCCACTCTACATTTCCTTTATCTGATATCTGCAGCACAGTGTTAAATTTAACATCAACTTAAAAATTCATGTAAAATGTAAAATACCTTTATTTGTAGCAAGCATTTTGACCCAGACTGATGTAGCTATCACTGCGATAAATCTGGGTACAGTTCATTAATTGCAACAAAATTGTACAAACTTCAAGGCTAATTTTTCTGGGGTTTTTTTTTTTTTGTTTTTTTTTTTTTTTTTTTGGTTTTTTTGTTTGTTTGTTTTTTTTTTTGGGTTGTTTTTTTTTTTCCTAGTCCAGAATCCTCTTCCTAACTCCCTTGGAACTTTATTAGAGTCAGCCAAAGAAATGGAATAAACTCTTCCACTTAGCACTTAAATCCCCCTTAAAAATTTCTGACTTCTTTTTTCGCACTCAAACAGGTATAATTACTTCTGACTAAGATCAGGTGGGTAGAATATAAATTCTGAAAGGCAAGAGCAAGTCTTGAAAACCACAGCTTTACTTCACATCTCCTCCCCTTCCCTTCCCCTCTCCTTCTCTTCCTTTCAGAGCAGAAACAGAGAAGAGGAAGAGATGTTGCTCTTTTCATCAGCTCTTTTTAATGCAGCGTGATTTAGTGCACGTAGAAGTCATTTGTGCAGTAAGAATGAGCCATTTTGCAGCACTAGAATAATTCCATTGTACTGTATTTCTGAAGAGTAGAAAAGCTCATGGCTCTCACTGTTAAATAGATTTGAGCAGGAATCACAGGCTACAAAAACAGTTCAGTACATAACTCTAAATGAAAATAACATACTAATGTGTGAGTGATTTACACCAACATCAGCTGTCTCTGCAAAAAGTTAGTGCTTGTTCTCATGCTTTCATTTTCCTGGGTGGAAGATTAACTACACATATTTTCTGATTTCTTTCTTGAAGTGGTTTCACATTAGCATAATATTTTTGTTCCCACAACTTCACTCTCACACATATTAGTAAACTGGAATACACTGTTTCTTAAATAGAGTTCTTATTCATCAGATGTGCTATTCAGACCTCTCATATTGCCAGTGCACAAGTATAACTGTTGCAAACACATTCTCTCCTTTGCTGTAAGTAATATTCACTTTTTATTTCCTTTAGATAATTATGTAAGGCTGTTGCAGTGACTGCATTTCAGTGCTTAAGTACTAACACCAGTTTTATGGGCTGGATACCATGTGTATAAACGGTACTTGTGAACCTAAGTGTGTGGATTACTGCTTTGGCCACGGACAGAATTTGGCCCTGCATAAAGACTGATTTTTGTATGTGCCATTAGGAGAGCTGTTTCCAAAACTGTGGGCGCCTGAAGACAAAGTCCCACGAAGATGTTAGTGTGGGGGGAGTGAGACACTAGTGGATCCAGGTGGCTGTACATATTGCCTGAAGCAAAGGGAAGCTGCTTGCTCAACAGTGAGCAAGCGTGTTCAGAGTTTTGATTTCTAACAGCAAAGGGTTTTAAGCATACTGTGGGTTCAGTGAGCTACTTATGCATTTTATACACCCACTGTTTAATGCCTTTTGGGGTAGAAATGATCTGATGCCTCATGCCTTAGGTAAATGCCCTAATAACTTGCACAGAAAGTTCTCTCCTCTCCTCTCCTCTCCTCTCCTCTCCTCTCCTCTCCTCTCCTCTCCTCTCCTCTCCTCTCCTCTCCTCTCCTCTCCTCTCCCTCTCCTCTCCTCTCCTCTCCTCTCCTCTCCTCTCCTCTCCCTCTCCTCTCCTCTCCTCTCCTCTCCCTCTCCTCTCCTCTCCTCTCCTCTCCTCTCCTCTCCTCTCCTCCCTCTCCTCTCCCTCTCCTCTCCTCTCCTCTCCTCTCCTCTCCTCTCCTCCTCTCCTCTCCCTCTCCTCCTCTCCTCTCCTCTCCTCTCCTCTCCTCTCCTCTCCTCTCCTCTCCTCTCCTCTCCTCTCCTCCTCATTTTAATGCACATCATATTTTAAAAAGGAGAGTGCAGGGTTGTTAATTCCAGACTTTCATGTGCCCTGGATGATGCTCAAGGCTAAGAATCTATAAAACTCTGAGAAATATGGGATTTGGGATAAATTCATCCCATGTGTGAGTTCCTGTTAAGTAGATTTGAAAGTTTCTTGCTGTGCTAACCAGTGAACCTGAATCTTCTTATCAGGTAGTTGATTTTCTCCTAAACTAACTCTCTTAGTCCTGTATTCAGAGCCTAATTGTCCTAGGAACTGACATGGAGATCTCTCTCTGATAAGGGTCAATGTATGCCACCCCTTTGGGTGACTGGTGTGAGATGATCTCATGTTGCCACGCCTGACTTGAGTGAGAACAGGGCAGCAACCACTGATCATGGAGCTTTCCAAGAAACTATAAAAGTCTTATTGCAGGTTTAAAAAATTAACTTTTTCTTGCTAACATCCTGCTGCTTAGGAGCTTTAACATCCTAAGTGCAGAGAGAAGGTGCAAGGACTTTTCTATGGCCTTATGTCCTACCTCCTCCCAAAAGTTCTCATTCACCTTTTCTTGCTGGCTGAAGCTTTCTGCAAAGATAACTGCTGCAGAAGAACTCTTATTATGACTGTTTTAGAGACCTTATTGACATGATTGGATAGACCAGGATTCTGAATCAAAGAGATAGAGTTATTTAATGTATAGAGGAATACAAGCTTTGGGCAGGAGAAGGCAGGATAGAAACTGTAATACAACTTGAGTAGAGTTTGCAGGCAAACAGGATTGGCAGAAGAGTTATTATTTAGCTGACAAATGGAATTCAATTCTCAGGTTTGGTTAAGGAGAGTTTTCCAGGTGTTTAGTGTTAATAGAAATAATGATGTGGGAAAATAGTAAGGAATTTAAAAAAAAATGTCACAACTTTCAGTACTCATGTCATTGCTGGCATAAACATTAATAAATAACAGATTTACTTTAGTTCTGTTTTCTGAGAATGCAGAGTTTAGAGTTTCTTAGAGGCTTTCCCTTTAATGAGCACCCAGGTGTCCAAAGTGTCATGGGAGCACTTTGCCACAGATATGCTACTGAATATGAACCAGGAAGTCTCAGAATGTCAACAGGTTTGCCCTCACTTTCACAGAAAATTAAAAATCAGTCATCACTTCCCCTGCATGCAAATGGCAAAAGAACATTTTAATCTGAGATCACACTCTTGTTTTCAGAAATATATCCTGAAGTGTCAGGAGATCTAATCATTGCTTAAAGGATCTCCAAGAGACAGTTAAGCCCATAATTTCTCTTCCAAATGAAAGAAAATGAAAAGCTGCTTAGCAGCTCAAATGACTAGGGGAGGCTCTGAGGAGTCTCTGCTGGGGTGTCTGTGGGAATAACAGCTTGCATGGAGAAGAAAAAGGCAGTAAGGCATGAAAGACAGGTAAGGTGAGGGGGAATGGGCAAATATGAGCACTTAGGGTAAGGCTCTGGCTAAAAGCATGAGAGTACCATCGTGTTCTGATCTGGCAGGTTTCCATACTGACAGAAATGGAACATTGTGAGTTTCTTCTAAACAAGGTTGCATTGAAGGAAACCACAGTCTACCATGTTTGTCTTCCCAACTGGAAACACCTACAAATACATAGACCCTTGGATGAAAGCAGCAGCAGTAGCATCAAAGCCTATGGAAATGGTGACCTGAATCTAGACAGAGCATTTATTTTACAGATGTGTTTTGGATCTAAGCTGGTGCAACAGATTGTTCACTAAGCTTGTGATTTCCAATTGGCCAACTCTTTTGGGATTTTCCTGAGGGACAGTTATCAGAGTAACAAAACTCACCAGGACCTTTGGCACCTGCTCATAACTCAAGGTGCAGACAGTCTCTTGAAGGAGATAGCTCCACCTTCAGCTAAGGTCTGTAGCATTTTTCTCACTCCTGCTGAAACACGAATCATGGTTGTTATTCTTCCTCTCAACTCCATCCTTTTTCTTTCTGCCTCTCTTGGTCCCTGCCATATCATACTGTATATTTTTGATATGTTAGCTTCCCAGCACAGTTAGGTCATCTGGCAGTAAGGACCAGTGGACAGCAAAGCCAGCACAAAGAAAGGGACAGGAGTCTGTGCCTGGCTGTAAAGTTGGGGCAGCCCCTCCCTTTTTCACCTGTTGTTAGGTGACAGTGTTTGCTCACCCTCTATAATGTAACTGTAGGTGAAAATACAAACACACTCCTCCTTCACGTTGGGTGTAAAGGGAGGGGTAATGCTTATGGAGCAGCTGCTCGGGTTGAACCTCCTCTGCCATGGGGGAGAGGAGGGTTTGCCTTGTTGCCAAATCTGTGCTTCCACAAGTGAACAGGCATGAGCTGAGGAGAAGCTCTCACACCTCACTGTTGCAAGCTGGACAGCTCATTAACAGCAAGCAGAGGCACACAGGAGGCTGTAACCCTGCACCAGGTCTGCTGGAAGATCTGTGCTGCCAGTGTCTGTGTTCCAGCAAGGGCAGGACAGGGGCAGCTTCGAGAATACATTTTTTTTTTGACATTGAATTTTATTTGCTAAGAGTTTGTCATCTAGATTTCTACTCTTTGAGCACAGACACTATCTGAGGAGACAGCTAGGTCCTGTCTGCACTGTATAAGAAACTAAATGTAGCTTTTTTTTTTCTTTCCTTCAGGTAGGATGTGGCTGTTTTGTGTTTACACAACAGCCAACCCCATCTTTCTGGATGTAATAAAACAGTATTTGAAATGGGCTGCTGAATCTTGCTCTGCTTTAAGCTACTAAAACAATTTAATCCAAACTGTAATGTAACAGGTAGGATTAACAGAGAGATTTAAACTAAGAACAATTGCTTCTTTTACAAGTATATTTGTTGTTAACATACAGATGGAGACAATTGACAGAAAAGGTTAAAATCTTGATGATCATAGAAAGGCTCAGATTTAGTGGAATTAAAAGAATTACACTAACAGCAAGTAGAATCTGGATCATATTCATTTTTTGGTTACTGAAATATAGCATGAAAGAAGCTCCAAAGGTCCATGTAGTGAGTTGTTCTGCAGTTGCAATAAGTCACAAATGTCATCATGTGAATCTTTCCATAAACTATTCTAATTCAATTTCAAAATTGTTAGGATGTTTTGCATCTGATAGCCTTTTGGGAAGACTATTTAGGAAGCTCAGGCTGGTTGTGGTTGGAAACATAACTTTTCACTTGAATTTGTTATCAGATGCTGTCTATCCATTTACTTTTATGACAACACTGTTTTTAAATTGCATAACAATTTGTCTCTTCCATTTGCCTATATTTATAGAGATCAGCCACCATCCCTCTCAACCTTTCTTCACTGGACTAAGCAGACCAAGCCTTTCAGGGCCTCTTGGCAGATGAGCTTTCTTGTCTTCTGTTTGTCCATGCACCCAGTTCTCACCATCATACTCTTCCCAAGGACAAATCTGACCTGAGCTGTGTATAACATGCCAGAGGACTGTCTGTACCCTGACATGAGCTTTTTTTTGTCTGTTGGCATACATAGTAAGATTCATAATTTTCTTGTTTAGAGCCTGGACAACAGCAGCTCTTGAGAAACCTGGTGTTTAGTGACTATTCTTGCATTCTCTACCTCTTCTAGTACTTTCAAAAGGTAATCTTTCAATTTACAGTGTGTTTCTGTTGCTTGCTCTTCAATCCATGGTCTTACATCTAGTGATGTTTATATGTTTTATTAGTGTAATTCTCAAAACTGCAAAGTTATTAGTTCATCCTTTTCTGTTTTGTGCTTGTCCCTGACTTTGTGATACTAACAAATTTCATCACCATCATCTTTCTTAGGATGTAGGACATATCAAATCTGTCTGGATTCTTTTCTGTATCTTTAGATACAGAGATGTGTTTCAAAATCTTGAAAGAGAACAAGTTCTCCTCCAGACAAATGCTAGATGGGGCAGTACCTGGGGCAGATACTGTAACCAAAAACTGGACTCCACAATTAAAGGAGAGAACGTATTTAGTTAAATTTCTGAGAAAAAGGGTTTTAGAGAAAAAAGGAATTTGGCCATAACAAGGAGAACTGCTCCCAGAGTGCTAGAAAAATATAGTAGATACTCATTGCTAAAGAAATGTGATTGTTATTAAAAAGATGGCTTGGGTTTCAGTGTGGTGGGTATGACATGTTTCACTGAAAACTGACTGCACCAAGTAGGTGGAAGAAATAGAAGCTTTAGAAACATAAAATGTGCTATAGTTCATATCTTGAAGGAAGGCATTTTTCTTGCAGTTGAAAAGGTTACTTGAAGCTACTGTTTTCTATTCCATGTAATTCTTTGAAGTCAGCATACAGAACACGTGGATCATATAACAGACCATGGTGGAAGAATATTATTAAAATTCAAAAGTTAGGTTGTGCTACCACTGTGACTGCTTTGTTACTCGAGCCAGTTCCCTTAGGTAGAAACACTCTTGCAGAGTAATTAATGGCTTAAAGGCTCTGTTTTTTTCCAAAGGGCTTCTTTGGCACTCCTGGAGCAGGATGGGCAGCGCTCACGGCGCAGGCAGGGAGCCCGTGGCTTGTTTTCTGCTGGCTGTTCTGTGTGTGGCTGCATGCCTTATAACCCTCCTTTAAAGGCAGAATTACTTGTTTCCATCTGGGCTTCCCTCACCGCTCTGTGAGACTGTTTTTTCAGCACAGGCTTGTGGATCTGGATGTTTTGCTTTTGTGAAAGCATAGAAAAATTGTGCTGGAAGTATCCACTGATTTTTGGTACACAAATGGAATTCTGAAGGAAGTGGTTCTCGACAGTATCTTACGAAAGTTTCTATGTTCAAAGTGCAGCTCCCACTAACTTAATTCACAAGTCATGGCTTTTTTTGAAATCTGATCCCTAGTACTTGTTTTGGACAGTCGGCCTTCTAGCTGTCAGTGGGGCAACCCCTTCCCTCAGAAGAGCCCAGGGTGGTGGGAGGACCACAGGAAACTCCGGGTTGTTTTTTTGCTGCCTTTCCCCACATTACACATTCTTTCATTAGTACCAGCTTTATGCAAGGGTGGAGAGGAAATGTTTACTGCCTTTCTCTTCAGAGGTCTCTGTTTGGTACTGGTGTGCACATAACAGTGTGTTTTGCAGATCTAAAAAACATTTCTTAGACCAGTAAAATGCTCCTAGTAAGTAAAAACCTAGCAGTAAAAACCAGGCCTAGTCCTGATTTACACCTTCAGTATTAGTAACAAAGGGACACCCAATGTATGTATTAAAGTTTGTTTCTAATTGCAATGGGCTGCTGAATTGTCTCCATTTTCCCTTCCTCCCTTTTTCAATTCCTCCCTATGAAAGCATGTTCTTTGCTTATGCATAAAAAGGAAAGTTTTCTTTTTAAAATACCCTTTTGATAGTCTTTCAGATTCTGTGTTTGAGATATGTCATATTTGGAAAATTTTCAGAGTTTTCCACATTTCTGTACCATGTATATTTTTTTTACTACTAAGCCATCCTACATGAGTTAAAATTCTAACATTTTGCAATATTTTAAAGGAGATAATTTTGTCATTATTCCAAGAACTATGCAGCAGGCTATTTTTTATACCACATCACAATTCTCCTCCTACTCATTCTTAAAGGAAATCAAAAATTCCAGATGTTTCTCCTGCAACATCTGGCTCCCTGGCACAGGCTTCTGAAACAGTGTTTGCAGCCTTAAAGTCATGTCTTGGTTTTGTCATTTAGTTTACTGATGGGTTGTTGCAGTCACTGGTGACACAGGAGCTGGTTTGCTTTGACAACTCTCTCAGTCTGAAAGGAGATAGCCTGGCAGGCCCATTGGGATTCTGCTCAGAATTTTTTGGTGCTCAGGAATGTGACGAGCTCAGCCACCTTGGCTTCCTGTCTTGCAGAAATACGTGCAGCAGTTTAGTGCACGTGGACTCAGAAGTGTTCCCTGCTCAGCCTCAAAAATGAGGCTGCTCATGTCTAAGCAATTAGCTGTGCTCCTGCAGAACACACTGTCAGGCTTCAGAGTCACTGTGCCAGACTGTCCTGAGGGAAGGAGACAAAACATAATGGGAGGGAGCTAGAAAGGGCCATGCTTTTAATCTTTTTTCATGTCTCTTTTTTAGACCTTTATGCATAAAATCTTTCTTCTCTCATGTCCACCACATTCTGCTTTGATCAACAAGTTATGTCTTTTGATGTGTCTCACATGGGTGTACATAATGCAACAGGCCCCATAGAATACCTGCTTTCCTTATGTTGATTAATTGACTGATTGCTAAGGTGACTCTCATCTAGGATTTAAGTGCTGTATGTACTGGGAGCCATGGCAATTAAGGTAGAATTCCAGATGGATGTCCCAACTATTAACTTTTGCCTATTTCAGGAGAGGAGAAGATCTTTTTATTTCCTCCCTTAAAGATCTAAAAAAGTTCTGTGTTCATCCCAAAAGGGAGAGAAACAAAAATTGTACTGGTTTTCCTGGTGTGGAAAAAACCCCTTTCTCCCTACTCGAACGGTAAAGCTGTTTTTATCAAATGCATATGCTCCTGCCAGAAATATGTCTCAGCCAGGGGCACAAGCTGCTCACTTTTCATCAAAGAAGCTAAGGGAAATGGCTCCATGGAACATGCTTTACAGTTGCCTGCTGAGACTTCTGAGCCTGGATCTGAATTTCCTGCTTTGAAACATTTTGCTGCCCCAGCAGAATGGCTCATGGAGCTGGCATGAGGCAACCACACCTCTCTTCTGGCTTCCAGCATGTTTTCCCATATGGGAAGGATGTGGCTCTCTATGTCCTGTCTCCTCCTAGTTGTTTGTTTGTGTAATTAAGTCTTCCACACCAACATAGAGTTCTTGCATGCTTTTATGTAAGACATGATTTATGGTCTGGAAATACCATCATCCCCTCATTTGGCAATGTGTATGTGCTCCTTGTGTCACAGTTGGTACTACCTGTGCAATATCATAAAACATACAGAGAGGTGTTTTTCTGTTGCTTTTAACCTGCATGTGCTGCTGGGGTACATATTTTCCAAAGTACTTAGCTGGGATTTTAGCTTACAGTGAGGGATTATAAATGGGATGGACAAAGCAACAATCTCATCTATCCAGTGTGTATGTCAAAAGTTGGTCCCCTTTGTAGAGTTCTTTGAAGCACTCATGAAGCAGGCCTTGAAATTAGTTTATCTAATAAATTGGCTAGAAATACTACAACATCTCCAGGTCTGCTCCAAGAGCTGCCCAACTATCTCTGTGAGGGCAGCACCCCCCACTCCTCTGAGAAAGGGTGAGACAGATGACAGAACATCATGCATCTTTCAACCATCTGACTTTAATCCCCTGCCACATGGGAGTGAGAACCCTTAGATGTTCTACAGGGTCACTTAGTTTTATACCAAAAAGCACAATTTTTTATTGTACTAAATAAATTGTCACTAACAGGATTTCTGGTATCTTGGAAGGGAAAATGGTGCAGTGAAATGGGAAACAAGCACCATAAGAGAATGAACCTAGAGACCAGCATAAAAGAGCAGGGAATGAAAAAAAAGGGAAAAATTAAGACAGCAAATGTAAATCAGAGGTGAAACTGTAGTCATGAGGTCTGCTGCATGTAGGTGTAAACTTGTTCCACGTTGTTCATCCTTGACCAGGTGAGGCCCCACTAAAGGTTGCTGCATTTTAATCTAGACAAAAGTATTTGGAGGAAAAGTGGATGCATTTTTCCAGCTCTGAACAAGTGTAAGCAGAATTCATCCTCTGACAATAGAAGCTAACAAAGTATTTTGTCTTGAGGGAAGGTTTATTGTCCTATTCCTTGTTTAGGGTAAGAAGTATAAGGCCAAGTCTCCACTGCCTTGCAATTATTTGTGAGCTGAACAAAATGGAGTGGAACACAGACTGGGACCCAGGCTGGGCTATTAAAAAGGCACAGTAAAGCATTCACTGTATGAGTCTCTGTGCTAACAGCATTTTCTAATGTCAATGAATCCATGCAAAAGAATAGGAAGGATAGGAAGACCAAGGAGATGAGGATTCTGTGCTTGTGAACAGTACAATGTAGAACTGAGCAAAGGCTGTGAGTAATGTTTTGTGCTATTTTACAGAAGTTAGAGCTTTGGTAGAAGCATTTGTGCACTGTAGTATCTGTGTCATTGTAAGATGTGTGAAATGGACTGCTTGTTTTACTCCAGCACATAAATTCAATGCTGAATACAGTTTTTTGTTCTGACCAGTACAGATAAGGAGCCTGCCACTGATATATCCTGGGGATGAGTCAGGGTGGTGGCGTGACAAATTCTTTATCTGCTCCACATACACATAAAAATGTCCATTTCTTCTGACTCACAGTTACCAATATTGGGGACCCTGCTCCATTCTTCACTCTTGATACTGTGTCAATGAATTTCTTACTTTCAGCAGATTTAATTGTTGTACTGCTAAATATGATACTATGGCAACATGCCTGCCCCAGGATTCCCTTTGCTGCTAGGCCTGGTGCAGCTGAACTAATAGAAAAGGCTAATGGGAAAGTCTAATGACCATTTTTAAAGCTTAAATACCAGTCATTTAATCTGACACTCTGCAGGCTGCCAGTTATTTCCTTGGGATGTTCACAGAGCAGTTAAATGCAAAATAAATTTGCAGTCATTTGAGCTGGTTTAAAATTTCTATACTGCTGGAAATCTTCAAAATTGCTTGAATACAATATTCAGAAAATGATATCTGACTGGTTTTTCACCTCCCCCCTCCAAAAATTTAATATGCACGTGCACTGCCACGATGCATAGGAAAAAAATTTATGGAGCAATCCAGCATACACAATCTGTCAGACTAAGAAGAAATAAAGGTCTGTTGTTAATTCAGACAAATGGTCAGCAGCTGCAAAATAGTTTCCACAAGAAACAGAGCAAACCCCACTCATTTAAGGATAGAATTTTTTATGATTTTCTGTTGCCTTTTCCAGGGCCAAAATCTACTGCAAATATTCTTATGTGGCATTTATGTGTATTATCTGCTATTCCAGTGCTGTAAGCCATAACAACTAAAAGTCCCTTTGAAAGTAAGGAAAGCCCAGTTATTTTTGTGCTGTTTTTCACTATTTTAAACAAATTAATTGCCACAGAGATATCATTACAGAGAGTAAATCTGCTGCAGCAGTGTCACTGCATGTTGGCCTTCTGTGCCACAAGACTTCAGGTGCAGTGGTGAGCATGGGTACACTTGACAGCTGGGGGTGTTACTCTGATCACAGTGTCAGGGAATCTCCTATTACATTCCAGAATACCTGTCACTCATTGTAGCAGTGCTTTCCTTAGCTGAGTCACTTTTTGTGTGACTCATAAGGTTATCTTACATCTCTAATATTTTGCAACTTAGGACAACAGGGAGAATTTTGAGAGTTTAATTCAAAATATGTAACAAAAACCCCCCACAGTGAATAATTCACTGTTATTCAGAATCTTTGCTACTGTTATGATTAACTCACAGCTTCTGATTCAGATTCCTGTACCTGTTTCTAAACCTGTTAAGGTCAGTGTTTGGGTCTGAGTTACTCAGCTCTATATTTGCAGGTGATATAGAACCAAAACCTCAGAAATACCACTTAGCTCCTATAACCTTAGTGACTGTTTCTAGGAATTTTGTCAGAACAGTGTCTGTGTTCCCCAGCACAAATTCCAGAGTGCAGTCTGGGCCTATGTTATTTAAATTATACACAGCAAGCTGAGTTTTATTCTTCAAGGTACACTGAACCAAATCTATTTTGGGTATGTCCTCTCTTAAATCATGATTGAGCCAATAGGCCAGGAGAAAGACTATAAGGTCATTGGAGATTTAAATATTAGTATTGTTGTTTGTAGTCTAACAAAGAACACTGAAATGATTTCACTCTTTCAAAAAAAAAAAAATCCAAGCAACAAGAAAACAATCTTTATTTGTCCACCTGAGACATGTTCAGTAGAGCTGAGGTGTGAATTTGAATATTGAATAATCATGTTTCCCCCAAGTTTAGAAAGTGTGGGATCTTACCCTTGCCCACTGCTGACTACAGTGCCTGCTGAATTTAAGAGTTTCTACATAAACCACAGGATGCAATTGTTTCACTCTCATATGTGTCAAAATTTTACAGGAAAGTTCTCTGAGCTGAGTGTGTTGATTCAGCCTCAGGGACATGCAGTTTGTGAGAACTCCACGGAGCGATGGAGTAAGAGGATTTTAGCATTTAATAGAGGCAGAAGCAAGTAAGCTTCAAGCATAAAACATTTCTAGAACTGCATCTCCAGCATCCTAAAACTGCTTTTACCAGTTATTATCAGCTAATTTGAAGACCATAATTTCTATACAAATGAAATTACGTCATATGAGCTACAGGAGTACCAGAGACCTAATCACACATACGTGTAGTTAGGGTTTATGGCTGAAATTCCATGGTCATCTGATTTAAATACTTGAGACTAGTCCTGCAAGAGGGGGGATGTGTAGTCTCCTCAATTTTATAGGATTAATGTGGACGTAAGTTCAACCTTGTTGGGCATTTTGCATTTTGCTTGTGAAGCAGAGGTGGTTACAGGCAAGGTCTCTGATAGGTGATCCCACAAGGATGGTCAACTTTGACATATTCAATTCTTGTTTAAGTGTCTTAAAAGGCCTCAAGGTGTGAATTGTTTCAATGCCATTCTCAGGAAAGGGTCAGTCTTTCCTCTGAAAGGTTTGAATTAAAGTGTGTTGTTAGATCCTCATGTCAAGAAATCCTTTAACTCCCCTGGACCTTTCCATGCATTTTAATCTCTCTTACTACAAATGCTTCTGCAGGATATCAGACTTTGATTCCTCACTGCTTCCACTGTATGTAGTCACTCACATTCTGGCAAAGAGAGAAAAAAGGAGTACAGAAGAGAATGCTGATGAAATAACACATATTAGGGTGCAAGATAAAGTTCTGCATAAAGCACTCATCCTGACTGCAAATCAGACACAGGGAGTGCCTTATATAGCTCAGAGGGTTATGTCAAGAACATGATTCAATTTCTTTCCCACAGTTATGTGTGCTGTTCGCATTCTTGAAATACTAAAATATTCTGTTGCCTACATTTTAAAGGGAAAAAATATGTCACCATTCTGACGAAAAAAATTTATTAAATGCTTTTGCATTAAAGTGTAATGGGTCAGATCTAGAATGGGACTTGAGCAAAGGAATGATGATTAAACTTAAAAGCTGGATGTCAGGCTCCAGAGATGGGGTTTATGCTGATGGATTCGCTGTGCTTTGAATGCAGGAGAGCCTGTGGTTTGTAAGGAGGATTTGCAAAGGAAAGGACACTGTATGGAGGAAATGCTGGAGACAGCTCTGCCTCTAAAAGTCTGTGCCTCAGAAGTTTAACTCAGTGCTAGCACAGTATCTCTGTGAAAATGGATTCCCTGCCCAAAATCACCTTTGGCACTTTGGTATGTAAGGCAGCTGACCAACAGCTCCTTTTCAAGGTGGCAGCAGTAGAATTAAGGTGTGTGAAAGTAATGGACAACCTTTTATCTTTCTAGGAGCTGTGATGAGCAATCACCTTAATGATAAATTGTGTTTTCCTGTGAATTATTACTTGGAGACATGCAAATGCCACCTCCTCAAACTTGTGAGCAAATATTCTCTCCAGTTGTTGAAGTGGGCTGAGTTCACTCTAGTTTCTTGTGAGACCTTCCTTCCTCTCTCTGTCGGTGCTGCATGTTTAAACTGCAGAATTTCCCAGTCATTTCTCAGCATAAAAGATAAAAAAAAAATTAAAAAGGTGGCAGTGTTCATTTTTGTTTCTCTGCTGAGCAAACAGTAACTATTTTTCTTATTTCTTTACAGAAAAGAAAATAGAAATTTACCAACCTTGACTTGTTTCATGGGAAACTGCAGTTTTTAGGCAATTTCATGGCATCATTTGTTCCATCTCTTTGACATGGTGTGTGGCTGCACAAGACAGAGCATAAGATTTTTCTCCCTCCTCTCCCAGCAGAAATATAAGAACATCTCCTTTTGTAAACTACTACTTAACTTAAACATTTCTTAATTTTGTAAGAGGGGTAGAGTTATTTTTCTGAGGCTATTACTTTACCCAGGAAGGGCAGTGCACCTAATGCTGGCATATGTGTGGTGTGCTGGGAACATGTGTGTGCTATGTTTTTTCCTTCTGTCTGTTTTTTCCTTCCTCTGTTTGAGGCCTTGAGTCAAATAAACAGTGATCCTGCAGCAGGTCACATTGTGGCTTCTGTAAATCAGTCTAAAGCAATGGGACCTCACGCAGTGGATGAGCATCCAGGGCAGGACATTTACAGGATGCCATGTGGCAGGGCTGGTTTGAGGTTTCCCACAGAGCAGCTAGAAATAAAATAGAAAAATTCAGGATGGAATTCTAAAATGAAAATGAAGTTGGAAGATCAGAAAAAAAACAACATCCCTCTTTTAAGTGAAATTTCTTTTAAATTTTGAGTTTATTTTTTCTGAAACACATTTTCCTGCCCTTGGTAAGTTCCGACTCACATAAGCAATCAGACTATGGAATTTAATCAGCTGTAGTTATAAAATCTCATAGAAGATATAGTTGTACTTCTTCCACAATGATATATTTGGAGGTGATAGACAGATATTTTAGTCTGATGCTTTACCCTTCTAAGGAGTTTGGTATCACTTTATTCCATTACAAGTGTTTTATAAACTATCTATTTCAAAACAACCTGTGGGATTCTAAACGTACCTTCCCCCAGAGCCCCCAAATTCCTCAATCCCTGAGCTACATGTTAAAATGAATAAATATGATAATTGCCCTACCATGTTAATGGCTTCTGGATTTAGTAAATAAATAGTGCTGTAGTTTTCAGTATGGGTGAGCAATAGATGCAGTTATTTGGAGATAATCACATTAGACATCTTTCAGAATCCACTCCATCAAAAAACCCTCCAAGATCAGCATGAACCTAATTAAGCATAAACAATAATCTTAATTAAATCTATTGTGATTCTAAAACAGTTTTATAACATCTGCTATAGAGTGACTGCTGCCTTAGTACTGAGTATGAGAAGTGATTCTAGCTAGCAGCTACAGAGAAATTCTGTCTGGGATTAAACAAAGCAGGCCCAAAGGTGGGCAGGTTGTGAGCCACAGCAGCTCAAGCCCATCTCTAAGCACAGCCCCTTTTAATAGAGGGCTTTGCATGTCCATATGCATCTCTGCTTACAGAGCTCTGGAGATGAACTTGCCTGCTCTCCCCATGGCAGTTTTGGGCACTTTTTACCCCAAGCTGTTTGCCTGGCCCCTGTGCTGGATTGTTTCCCCACACTGGAGAGCCAGCAGCTGGGAACACCAGACACTGCACTGCCAGTCTCACAGTTTAGATAAAGCTGCCCTCACTATCTGTCAAATTGGGCCAAACTTTCAAAAAAAATGGCTGTGCCACATCCACATAGTCAGGTTTTGTTGTCTGGGGGAAGAGGTCTTGGACACTGGAGAAAAGTAAATTAATGGGGAGATGATAACTGATTATATATTTTCCAGATCTGACCCTTAATTACCTGATGGTGCTTTATATTTGTTTATGATTTTTAATTTTATGTTAAATATTTTATATTAATTATTTCTCCCTTATTTGCAACAGGCATATTAGACCTATTCCTTCTCTTACATAGAGCTGCACTGATGTGATTCTATGAGTTCATGTTATTATGGACTCATGAATGTTAAAGCAAAGAGCCTGGAAACTGTGTGGTTTCAACTTCTATTTTTATCTTGGTAGTTTTAATTGGAGGAGATATTTTCTTAAGTAAGACAAGATTCTCTATATAACAACTAAAATAGCAGCATCATACATCAGTCACCTTTTTTATATGAAACTATACTTTTCATGAGGATGTCACAAGACATTGACCTATTAGTATTTTCCCTGTGACTGCATAAATAAGTTGAAAAGTCCTTGCTAATTTGTGCTCTACATCGTTTCAAAAAAAAAAAAAAAAAAAAAAAGTGCTAAATGTTAATGGACCCTGAAGGAAAATGTATTTTTATTTGTGAGACCTCTTAGAAAGTTAGAAGTCAGCCTTGAAAAGCAGACCTTTTGAAACTCCTTATAAAAAGAAAACAAGATTCCTTTTTAGTCTTCATGGATATCAAAGGAATTTTGTATGTGATTGAGAGCATCTGGCTCTAATTGTATTAAATAGCCTAAAGCATCTGACTTTAACTAGAGAACTTGAGAAATTCCACTATAGGTACAACTTTTTCATATACCTTTCACATACAGAAAAAGTCAGAATTCTTTTTTTTTCAAGAATCAACCTTAAAAAAGGAGAAACATGACAGAAAGGAACATTACAGTAAGTTTTTATTTTGAAAAACATACTCTGTTTGGAGCAAAAGGAAATTGAAGCCTCTTTTTAAACAAATTTTTTGGCCTAATTATTTTGCATTTTCAGTCTCAGAATGAGAATGAATGCAGAGTATTATGTATATATTAACACTTTTTTATGAGCAAGTATGGGCAGCATAGGCTATATTGCCTTTAGTTTAGTTTTCAGTTCACACATATAACAACACTACCAAAGTGCTTTAGACAATAGCATTTCTTTAGAGCATACCTGCAGGCATTCCTGAAATTTTATATGCTTGCAGAATTGTATTTTAGAGTTAGGATAGAGGACTGAGAGAAAAAAAAAAAGAGCATAAAATAAAATTTAATGACAGGCTGCCCTTTAAGACGAAGGCCTTCCTTTCGTTAAATTGTTCATTCATTTCCATGGATGTGAGTAAATAGAAAGGAAATAGCTTTTGGCCTGATGAGCACTGGGAGGATGTTTCTGTACAAGAATACTTTGTATGCTGTACATCCAGACTGTTTTCACTGCACTGGCTGGAAGAGATTGCCAGGCATCAATGTTATTAGTGAAAAATGCTGAAGCTGGAGAAGATAAATCCTCACCTAAATTTTATAGCTCAAGCACTTAGGAAGTCCAGTGAAACTGTGGTACAGTTTTAAAGTTAAGAGACAATGAAAAATCAGTGTGCAAGCAGAAGCTGTCACTATATACAAATGATTTAAGCAGTCCAGAATTATTCCTCCTGCAAATGTGATTCTACAAATTAGGAGTATAGTGACCCTGATTCAGTGATGATATGATTTCATGTCACCCATGCCCCACTGATAAAATGACTGACAGTCTTGATGCACACAGGAAAAGCTGAACAACACTGATTCCTAGCCCTTGCTTAATCCAGCCTTGCCTTATGATTCTAGAAAAAAAGATGGTGCTTGTTTATACAAAGACCAGAACACCTCAACTAAAGCAAGATGGAATTAAATGACAAAATCAGAGGGCTGTCTGCTTACTACATTATTGAAGATTGCATTCACTGCATAACAGTTTAAACAAAAGCAATAGAACATAACAATATTTTTTGCTATTACTTACTTTCATATGGACAATCCTTTCTGTTTACAGTGAGTTGTGTGGATTCAGACAAGTCTGGGCTGAGTTGTTTGTCCTTGTGGTATTTCAGATTTCACACCTCATGCTGTAAAACTTTCCAGGACCAGCTCTGTGCTTTGAAGTATACAGTGTATGGCAGTAAACATTAACGAGTCATAAACATATTTCACCCAAAAAAATGTTTTACAGATTATACTTGCCTTAGTCTGTAGTGATACCATTAATTATTCTGCAATTTCAAGAATGTGTAGGATGGCAGATAGCTAAAATCGTGCTGCTTTGATGAAGCAATTGGACTTTATGGAAAACTTTTGTCTTAAAGCCTTAAAACAAACAAATTTATATTGAAACAAAATACTGTAGCTGTGTGTTTTTTAGGTCTAAAAGATTAAAAGGTTTTTTGCTGCTGTTTGACCATGAATGAATTACTATTCAAATTAAATTGTCATGACATCAAACAAGCTCCAAGGAATACAAGAGTTAAAAGTGCGATTTTCAAGAGTGAATGTTTTTATGAAGATAATGTTATCCAGCTAATGTTGGCAAGGGCTAGTCTAATGAGAGCAGTGTATAATTATTTGCCCTGGATGCCAGCTGTCAGTGTATAGATACTGTATATTTAATCATAATGAGCTGAAGATAAATGTGTGATACCTCTAATAGATATTTGTGGCTACACAGCAGCATTGATGTGCCTGTATGAAGCTGTGTTTCTACAGATTGTGTGAGTACAATTCAAAATCACAGCCGTACTGACTTCAGGAAGTCTGTCCTGAGAATCCCTTGCATGGGACACTGGCTGATTCTCATCAGGGTGGTGAGAGATTTCAGTGCAGGCAAGAGTTAAAGGTCACCATGGGGCCCAGATATTTTCTTTCTTTCAGTTTTCTCACTGCCTGTAATGGCAGCAATGTCTTCTTCAGCTCACTCCACCCGTGCATTCCTATTCCTTCAGTTTTCCACATCACCCGCTTTTCCTCCTGAGCCCCTGGGTAATGTTAAACACTCTGTTTCCTGTCTTAATTGGTGTGGCCTCCTCACACTTATTTAAGGTTTTGCTCCTGTGATTAGAGTCTTTGCAGGCTGACTCTAGAGAGTTCCATAGACTTGCTGGGAAATTGATTGTCCCTCTGCATGGGACCACGTGTAATAACTGTGCATTAAATGCAAGGTCTTCATAGTAAGAGACTGCTTAATTATGAAGATAGTGAGTAATACCAGAAAACTGAAAAAATGCACATACAAGTACAAATACTGGTATATGAAGGGGCAATCCTTCCAACAGAACAATACCTATCACAAGAGATTTATTTTTAATTACTAAGAAAATATTCCAAAATTGTCTCATTGATGGATGGGGAGCTTCAACAGAGTGCTGAACATAAGGGAACCTGACATTAAATGGTTGGTACGCTGCCATGATTTTTGCTGAATTTTATTTTTATGCTGAATTTGAACCATCAGTGCTGCTAAAATTGATTCTTAGAGGAATAATGCACAATAATGGAAACACAAGATATAAAAGAATTTAATTCTTGTGAATGTGGTCAGATACTACATTTTATACTTCTGAAAATGATAAAAAAAGATTTATTTTGTTTTTCTTTGAAATTCCTTTATGCACAGAGTGGAATGTTCTCTAAGAATTTGTGGGTTACTTTAAAGAACAATCCTTCAGCTCTCATTCATTTTAAATCTAGGCTTCACAGCGTATTCATTTTCTCTCTTTCATCTTTTCTCTTTGTGGAAGGAGAAAATAAATATCACTGACTGATGTGAACACTTATATTACCTTAAAGGTGCTGACATTCAGCAGGCTTGATCTGCTCATTTTAAGTTGCAGTAGTGGTAAATTATTAGCATGCTTCAGAACGTGCCTTTGCAGATGTATCTTAGGTAAGATAAGTACCTTTTTTGTTTTTCTGGCTTTACCTGTATTAGGAAGATAACTTATACTGGCCTTTGTTTTTCTCTCATATGTCAAAAGTCTCTAGCAAAGTGAGAATAATTCGGGCACTAAAGTATGCCATACTCTTAAAGAACCCATGTGGTAGGAAAATGACAAGAATGAACATTAGGCAAATAAAATAGGAATTCTGCATGAATTACTGGGCAGTTTCCCTGGAAAGTAACCTAGTCAAAAGGACAAACAATTACTATGGACTGCCTAAGATGTTTGATGAGCCCCGTTCATGAAGTCCTTTAAGGGGCCCTGGGATGTGACACAGGCTGGACGAGTGTAATGCCATTTGTAGCTAGAGATAGAATCATAGAATGATTTGAGTTGGAAGGGACCTTAAAAGGTCATTTGGTCCAATCCTCCCTGCAGCAGCAGAGGAATTCTCAATCATTGGATCAGGTGATGAATTATCATCATCACATCTCTTACATCCTTGAGTGTGAAATACAAGGAGTGGCTAAAAAAGGATTCTGTGAGTGAATCTGAGAGGACAATCCTTTGTCTCAGCTTTATCTTGGTGTTTTCTTGACCTTACCTCACTTTACCTTCCCGGAGTTTTCAATACTTTGTCACCCCATGGGATGGTTGTAGTTTAAAGATGCACATTGAACACTGTGGGGAACAGTGTCTGAGCTATATATGGCTATTGATAATTTTCAATTGACTTCAAAAAACACACGGTGAGGTATTCTTACAAAAGGGGTAAATCAATTAGTGACACTTGTTGATCAATTAAGCCCATCTGATCACAGATTGCAAGAAGCTGATCAGTTTAGGAAGGTAGTATTACAAATGGGACAGGGTTGTGGTCACAGTATTCAAGCACTTTCTCTAGGGAACATTTCATGTTTGTGCCATGTCTGCACTAGGGAAGAAAAAAGATAATGTTTTTGAACTCATACATGTTCACAGCCCCAGAACAAAAAAATAACAAAAGCAAAACGAAACCAGATCATTCTCAATATAGAGTGAAATAAAATAACAGGAAAACCTTTATCAGTTATGACTTTAAAAATTCAACTTGTTTTGTCTATATTAAAAATTTTACACACATTAGGTAGGAATTTGCCTAATTTGTATGAAAATAAGACAGGCTGTGAATCAGACAAGATGACCTAACGGTCATCAGAACACAATTCATTGGTCCTCAGAACACAATTAGGAGGCCATCTTTCCTTGGAAAAATCTCTTCCTAAAGGACTTTGGAGAAAATGTTGATGTTAACTAAGTTAAAATTGAAGACCACGGCAAGAAGATAGGTCAGCTGTCTGTGGCTCCAGGATGCCCTCTGTCAATGTTACTCTTTTGGGGACATCAGTTCTCCAAAGAATCAATACACACTTATGTCCTGGTTTTCTTCTGAAGGATAAAATGGAAAGGATAAATGCTGACACTATTACACAAGTCCAACAACACTCAGGGAATTTCTGCTCAGTTCTTCTTGGAAGGAGAGCTGGCCTAAGGAAGAAGAGTGCAATCCCCTTCTGACACAGGGTCTCCTCTTTGCAATATCTGAGGATACACTGATGCACTTTGTTCTTCCCACACCTCTTTCCAAACACAGGAATCTCAGCTTTTCTTTGCATTATCCTTTTTTAAAAAAGAGATTTTCTAGGTTCAGGTGATTTTAATCTCCCTGTCCTGCAACTGTTCTCCTTCTTGCTTCTAGTCAATAGTGACCAGAGAACCAAAGGTTTGCGTCTTGGAGAGGAGCAGTATTTTCATCCCCTGTGTTTGCAGACCATGGAATAATGCTATAACAGAAGGCACTAGAGTGATCATGTGTTCACTTCTAGAAACTCAACGAAATATAAAGTTTTTCCCCATGGGGGATGGTATTCTCAAGATTTGACTGAACCCCAATCTTTAACACAATCAAACTTTGGCATAAATAGCTAACATGGATTAAACTGTTAATGAAATAGGGGTTTAATTCGAGTTAGAAGCTCAGATTCTGCTACATTCAGCTGCTCATTGGACTGCTCTGCATTATTCCAGCAACAAAAAGTAGCAAGCACATTCCTTGTGAAATTATGGATTTATTTAATAATTGCTCAGCTAACTTGATTTTATGAGCC
The DNA here is from genome assembly GCA_030060385.1 of Muscicapa striata striata. Taxonomy (NCBI): domain Eukaryota; kingdom Metazoa; phylum Chordata; class Aves; order Passeriformes; family Muscicapidae; genus Muscicapa; species Muscicapa striata. The sequence goes on along the minus strand of JAREIS010000301.1, from coordinate 1,117,375 downwards.
ACGTCAGTGAGACAGCAGTAATCTGGGGAGGTTTGCAGGATGGCAGCTCTAAAAAGATTTTTGCCTATGGGAGAATCATGTATTACAGAAGTCATGAGAAAAAACCCTCAGAATATTTTCTTCAGTTTGATTGCAATTTCAATAGCTTCTACTCCAAAATAAACAGGCCTAACTTTTTTCCAATTTTCTATAAGGCTTACTTTCTCATTCCTTTGCACTGTTTTACCTCACAATTTAAATCTATAAGTACCCTCTTGAAGGTTGTGAAAATTCTGTCTAGAATAAGCACCCCATGGAGTCAATTATTTGCATGATTTGAAATGAGGAATTTGTCATACGTAACCCTTTTTTCCCATCCCTTAACTGACAAGCTCCCACAAATATGTTTGCTGCTTAAAATTTCCTGTCAATGTAAAGAAAAATCTTGTTAATAAGAGCTGCTGCAAAGAACCTTGTACTTTCTTAACACAGCATTTTTAGGTGTTGAGGTTTTGTGTCATACACATACTTTGAGTTTCTGGTACGAGTTCTGTCTTATTTCTGAATCAAATATTTCCCAGGACTTGCTCTCACATGGCAAAATGGTTACTAAAGTGCTATAAAAGTGGTGGATGCAATAAAAATGACAATGCATAAAGGCAGCTTAGAGTAATATGGAACTAATTTATTCAGCTTAAATATAATTTTCCACACCAGACATTTTATAATTCAGCAGTTCTAGAAAATACATATACAGCATAAAAATAAGAAGGCAGATACCTTACTGAAATCAGAGCAAATTTGTTAATGGCTTCAGTGGAAAGGTGCTGAGGCAGGGATTGTTTTTTAAAGGCCATTAATAAACAGAGAAGCACATTCCAAAACGTGATGATTAGAAATACTTGGCAAACTGAGTACATAATTTGCTGAGCGTGGAGTTTTTAATATATGAATTGGGAATGGGAATCTGCACTTTAGTCCAGATAAAATTAAAACCTTTACAGGGAAAAGATTTTAGATATTTTTTTGCCTTCTGCTGTTTAAGCCTAGTCCACATACTGTTTGTAAACGGTTTTAATTTTATGACAGTTTATGAACATATGATAAGCTGGTCTGGCCACTTTTTTTTTTAATAGAATGTAGACATATTTGAATAATATATAGTCATTTAACTGAACCAGGTCCTATAGTGCAGTCACTAAATCTGCTTAAACCCCTGGTGGATAAATAAGGTGTAGGCTGCTATTTGGTAATTGTTGGAATAGAGGGTATGTTCCTCTGTTATTATTGGCAAAATGTGAGCTGCATAATATAATCTCTCAAGATAAAGTAACTACATTCTTTTGCAATCAAGTTGAAATCCTAATTATAAAGGATTTGTAGAATTAATTTGCCATAGAATGGTAAATACAGCAGGAAGAATTTACACTATTAGACAGATACTCAGTGAAGCCTGAAGCATTTTGCACAGATGTTTATGGACTGAAAAAAGGCAGAATTTGCCAGTGCGAAAGGTGCACTCGTCTGGTAATAGGTGATTGTCACTGAATTTAAAATTACCAGGCAGGAGGTTTGGGTCTTAAATCTGTCTTGCATGAACTTGTCTTCTCAGCTTTAAAAAGTACAACATATGAGAAGGGTGGGAGAGGGATGCTGCAACTGCATTGTGAGAGAATGGTGTGCAGTGCTGGAAGCTCCAGGGACAATGCATACATTTCTGAGAAATATTTCCTTGTAAGGATAAGGATCAGTCTGACTTCAGTATAAACTACAGACCATCAGCCCTTAATCTGAAACTCTGTTTCTTGTTTCACTTCAGGCATTTGAATTAGCCAGTTTTAGGCCAGCCCTACAAATGATATTAATTTTGTGCTTATCTTTGTTAAATTTATTAAAAAGCAAACACACACAGTCCCAGCTGTCAAAAAGGGGATTTGCATTATTAAAACATAAGTTATGTTTATCCTGATATTTGGCTTCTCCTCTGAAATTGAGAATTAGTATAATGAGGGATAGAGGCTGTTCTTTTTCAGAGCCAAGCCAAATCAGGACAGAAGTATATGGACTTGTGATTACACATTTCAGTAGCTGGTTTCCAGTCAGGTGATGATTTAGAAGCAGTCAAATAATGAAGAAAAAGTTCCTTATTGGGTGATGTCCCTGACATTTTCAAGAAATTGTCCATATAGAGTCTCTATTTGAAATATTTTACTTTAGCTCTGGAAGAAGACCAGTGTTTAAACAAAGGTTATGCCTCCTTCAGCAAACAGCTAGAGAGAAATGATTAAAGCAGCTAAAAAAAATAACCTTCTGACTTTTTGAAGAGTGCTGTCTTCCATGATTACAGGGTTTCTTGAAATCAATTTGAACTGTGCAGGTTGGAACAGTATTCCAGGTGTGTTCTATTACATCTAACTATTTTAATAATTCCCTCTCTTACCAGGTATTTTAGGGCTGTAACAAACCATATACTGTGAGGAACTGTGACCACAGCCTCTTCAATAAAATTTCATATGAAGAATTTCCTTTGTGCACAGTTTGGCTGGAGCAAAGCTACATCTCTAAAAAGTTGGAGGTTTTTATATTGACTGTGTAAGATTGTATGTAATGGAGTTACCTTCTCTATAACAAAAGACCCGCTTCTCAAATGCCTTTGTGTGAATGCCAAAAGCACTTTCCCATTGTAAATATTGAACAAATATAGTTCTGCTAAGTCAGATAAGTTTTAATGTCATTATGTATTATTTAAGCCTCATTGCCTTGCACTATTTAAAAATAATTGGTTTTTCCTTTTTTTTTTTTTTTTTTTTTAATATATTTCCATTTTAGGAGAAAGCACCCTAACAGAAAAAGCAAATGAAATGGAAATTATGGCAAAATGAGCATAACCTTTAAAATATTTAGCCTGTAAAATTCACACTCTCTTGAAGAGCTGAAAAGAATGTACAATTTAAGTTTCTTGGTTTCCATACAGTGAATCACTTGGCCTAATTATAGGGATGTTAGTGCAGATAATAATCATAGCCTTGCTCTGTGATGCTTTCCTGATCAGAGGTAATGCACATTTCCCTATCTCTATCGAAACCACACAGCTTCTGTTGTGTGTATACAATGCACCTGCAGCCTGTTGTGTGTACACATGTACACAAATACAGAAAGTTCATCTCAACAAGCAGAATGTGCAGAAGCTGCAGATGAGCAAAGGGGCAGCCTAGGTGGCAAAGCAGAAAGCTAGGGCCAAGGTAGCTTGGGCATGCACAGTTTATTCTAGACAAGGCCTAAAACTCAAGGAGTATTTAATTTTTATAAAAGCCCCCATGCTTTTGCTGCATTTTTGGTGGAGGACATGTTTCAAGATGCATTTATGGTGAGTGCAGAAACAGCGATGACACATTTGTACAGAGCTTTGAAGTGGCCTTCAGGCATAGCTGAGAATCAGTTAACTGTACTTCAAAATTATGGTCTTGTGAAAAGCATGAGTGTTGAAACAGACATTTCTGAGGCATATTTGTTGTGAGGTGTGCTACAGGACTGTACTGGCTACTCAGTCAGATGGGTGTAAAAGTGCCAGGAGCCAGCCAGTTGCTGTGACAGTGTGTGACCCAGCCAAAAGGCATCTGGTCCTAGTTTTCTGGGGCTTTTCATGGTTTGGTGAAGACTCTTACTCTATTCCACTAATGTATTTTTCCAGTTATAGTTGCTGCTGTTGTTTTCCTTTCAAAGGGTCTGTACCTATCCAAACCTGACACAACCAATGCAAATGGAATTTCTTATCTCCCTGGTGGCATTATAAATTTATTTGGTGTAATTGAGCCTTTTCCTTATTTTTTCAGGAGAATATTTAAAAACTGTGTATCTATTTCAGGTTTTGGTGATGAACAGGTGTTTAATGATGAACAAACAAAACTGGAACCTGGAGACATAAAAATTTTCCCACATGAAATGCTGAGATTAAAAGCTGTTCATATCAGACAGGAAATAACTATAGTGGCAATGCAGACAGAATATGTAAAACACATTTTGAAGGAATTTTCCATCCCTCTTCTGTTTCTTATCCCCTATGGCCATTTCGAGTTTTTAATGACAAACTGCTGCCTTCAGCTGCTGACCTCGTGTTGCTGTCAGGCTTGTGGATGTTGTCCCTTTCCCAGTCTTTGTGTTGTTTCCCAAGGTGGCTGATGGAATTTGAAGTTGGCAGGTTTTTGTGGGTAGCTGTGGCTGCACATGAGGGTGGCTGAGGAATCAGCATGTACTCACTGCTCCTGCAAGAAGGACAGAAATCTGGTATGGTCAGAAGTGAGATGTGCAGCAGGAATTCTCATGTCCACACTCATCATGCAACCCAATGCAGGCTGCAAGTCAGGGTCATCAATCTTATGATAGGTAGGCAATGAGTTCTGCCCACACTTATTATATACAGTCAAAGTGCTTTTTTAAAATTCATAATCTTAACAGAAGGTTTTTCAATTACCAGAATCACAGAATATTCTGATTTGTAATGGATCCACAATGATAGTGGAGCCCAACTCTTAAGTGAATAGCCTATACAAGGACAGAACCCACAACCTTGGCATTATTAATATCCTGCTCTAACCAGCTGAGCTACTCCTAGTGGCACCAAGCAGCTTTAACAAAATGCTTCTCCAGGGAAAGCAGTACCTCTTAGACTCTAGGAGATTTAAATTTAAGTTCCTTGTTTCATTTATATATGTTCCCATGAAATGCTTTTGTTCTAACAAAATTAACTGTTCCACTGAGAAATTTCTGACTAACTCTAGTCATAGTCCATTCAATACGACTAAACTCCTGTAGAAGAGGAATAATTTTGTAGACTGTGTTCCTAAATCTGTAATGCTTCAGAGGAGCTAGATTTACTCAGCATTTCTTTAATTTCTAGGAGAAAGCACCGCAATCCTGAATTATGATATACATGCAGCACTTTTATAATTATAAAACTGTGAAGCCAATGCTGTATCACACTTATCTTAAGCTATTGAGTCCTACAGTGTCTTCACAATGTTAGTACTTCTTCCCCACCCTCACCCACAAAAGCAGACAAGTCCTGCACCACAAAGGGCTGCTAAGGTGTCTATGCACAGAAGATTCCTCAAACATGAAGTGCATGACACAGACAGTTGTGTAGGCTTTGAAATGATGACTTGGGAGGCCACCCAAATGCTGAGTTACCTGTCAGGTTTAGAGTGCAGTGCAAAAGGCCTGCCTTTCACTCTCTGAGTGGATTTTGCTGCATAGACACACATTGCACCTCTATTTCTGTTGCTGTCTTGCAGCCTATGGGGAGAGGTGTGAACAATTGGCTAATGAAGAGCACGTTATGTCTAGACAGAGCTAACTGTTAACAGATGAACACTGTTTATATTTGTCAGCTAGCTGAGTGACACAAGCCAGATAGATGTGCATCACTGGACTTCAAATTACTGTCTTCCTGGAGCTGTTTTCTTCCCTTCATTGTCAGAAGAGCAGATCATGCCAAGTTCCAGCTTCATAATTTCTTCAGTGATGGAGAGGCACGATGATAAAACCTTTGAACTACTTACTATCTGCACAAAGTTTCCTTTTCTAGTCTTGTATTTTAGAAATAGAAATAATAATACATGTTGATTTTCATCCACTAGGGATTTAAATGATCAAGGCTTAAATATTGTATTGTCAGCAGTGTGAGAAATCAGAATTAGATTTGAAGGCAGGTGCTACCTTGGGAGAGAGGAACCTTCAGATCAGTTCCTGGCTTTGTCGCTCATTTCCTGTTTGACCTTGGGCCCATCATTTTGATTCACTTTGCTGTGCTTTCTCATCTGTAAAACATGGAAAAAGGTGCACCATGCAAGGGCAATTATGTGAAAATTCTTGTTTTTCTGAAATCAGGGAAAGGACTTGCAGACATTCTTGTCAATAAACTTGCATGTGGACTTTTGTAGTACATTTCTTTTACATAATGATTTTGTGGAAGGTAGGCACAAGCAGGAGAGACTGCCTAGGAGTAGCAGTTTGTCATTTCATATGTATTGTTGCTGGCAAGGCTTAAGACCTGGGTTGCTTTGTGGTCTTACAAGTATAAAACAATGTTTTACCAAACTTTCAAGAAACCATATAACTGTAATCCTTAAGTAATACCAACTAATGGAAGCTCTTAGGACAATTATCATCTAGGAGTAGAGTTTGAGGTATAAAGAAGAAATTTGTGGTTCTGTCTGGTTTAAAATGAAATGGGTATGTTTTTAAAGGGATTGCTATTAGGAAACATTTTGACTTTTCTTTCTAGCTGTAAACAGATGCTTATTCATATTACACCAGATTTACTAGCTAAGGCTGCTTTTCATCAACAAGGCATAAATCCCTCTTGACTGACTGGCAAGGCACAACAATCAAGCTGGCATACAAAGGGCAAGCTTGCTTACTGTCATTGCAGTGATTTTATAGTCCTACTCCTGCAATATTCCTATTCACTCTGGTGGACCCAACTGAGTTTTTATGATCTGTTCACAAGAAGAAATCCTGAGGGAATGCACGTCATCTGTACTGAGAGCTGGATGTAAACTACACCATATACAATATAAAGCAAACCTCGAAAAGACAAGAAGATACTGAGCACACCCTGTCTCTTTTGTGGACAATACTTCCTTGAATAAATTACAATGAGGATACAAAAGAAGAAGGAAATGCTATGACTTTGCTAATATGACTCTGCATCTCTGTGTAAGTTTTTGAGTGGCTGTCTATTCCATGCTCCAGGCTATATCCTTGCCTGAGAGTGATCTGAAAAATGATGGAACAAACCAGCGCATCAGAAATCCCTAAAAGATTGATAATGGGAAAGTAATCTAGCCTCTAAAGCAGATGTTGTTTATTAAACTGTTGAGTGACTATAAGAAATGGTGGCATTGGTAGGTGTGGTAATGGAAATCAAACACCACAGAGCCTTTGTGGATAGGCCTTGGAAACGGAATTGCAAAACCCCCTTACCCCCAGGGGTGATCTTTTCACCTAAGAGCTGGAATGTTTCCATTCATTACTGGCACTTGTACTTTGGTGATAAAAACCATAGACATGAAGTCTATTGATGGCCCAGAATGAAATCCAGTCAGTTTTGAGCTGAAAACATTAAGTTTGGATATTTACACGTAGATGTCTACATGCTAAGTCATCACCCTTTGCTGTTTTTTGTAGCTGTGTGAAGAAGAAAAGACACTTTTCATTCATGATCCGCATGATTTATTTAACTCCTCTCTGTTAACATAAGACAAATACAGAACTAGAAGAACCATGTTCTCTCCATTGACTGTGATGGAAGCCAAAGGGGAGTCACTATGATGACTGATGGTAACACTGAAACCCTCCTCTGTATTAGACTAATGTGATTTAAAATGTTTAAGTTATTCTGCAATTTGGGAATCATGACGATTTTTTAAGGTCAATGCAGCTCTCAGATTTCTTCTACAAAGGTCACAGTGACAACTGAATTAAAAGAGTTGTGTTTGAATTGGAGGATGTCTCTCCTGCTTGCTGAGCAAGGTGAGGAATTCCATTCAACACGACGCTCAATCTCCCTGTGAGGGCATCAGAGGACCTGAGACTAAAATCTGTTTTCTAGATCAGTCTGTTTGTTTGACATATATCTGCTTTGACTTGGGGGAACTCTTTGGTTGGTTTTTTTGGTTTTTTTTAAGCTTGCCAAATTTCACATTGCAAGGGAGTAGAAAGAGGTCAGATACAGTTCAGTAGGAAATGAATGTAATGCCACTGGATTTACTTTACCAAGGATCACTTACAGACATTTAGTCAGAGCGAATTTCTCTTCAATCTCATCGAGGCTGATAAACTTCATAAGAAGACCAAGACATTTACCTCTGCTATTAAAAGCTTGAGACTTGGAGAGGACTTAATCAAGGGACCCCTTATTATTTGTATTTATATAGCATACACACTGAACTATTATTAGCTTTCATGTTGTATTCTTAACACATTTGAAGTATAGAAGTGGAAACTGGGAATAATTTGTCTGTGAACTACATGCCTGTGGGGTGTAAGCTAAAATGCCTCCTTTGATCTAACAATGAAGTGAATTTCTGTCATGGACCACACACTTGAAACAAGGCAAGCAGTGGAAAAACAGGAGGAAGGGCACAAGCACTAATGCTAAGGTCCATGCACAGTGTGTCTTTTCCTCTACTCAGCCCGAAGATTACAAGGCAGTTGCCTTGTAGAAGAAGAGTTCTGTGTTGCTGTGGAGCACAGCAAGACTTTGAGGTTAGAACTAATGCACACTAGTAAAGAACGAAATTATTCCCTTCTGCTTTGGTGCCTGGTGTCTGTGTTTTGATGATTTTTCAGTCTTTCTCTGAATGCTCTTTCTCAGAGGTGGATGAAATCAGTTCTTTAGGTACCCTCCTTAAGTGGGTTGCTTTTCATTTCTGCAGTTGGCAGGGTCATGGATTTCAGGATTTTTAGTCAGTACAGGGTGAGTTTTCGGACAGCTTCATTGTGGTAGTGTGGAGGTAGGTGTGGTTTTTTGTTTGTTTGTTTGTTTGTTTTCTTTTTTGGGAAGATTGTTTGTTTATTTATTTTTTTTTTATATGCTAACCTTATTTGTCACAGACTAAAGTGTAGGTCTACAGTTATACAGTGTGGCATAATCTTTAAAAATATTTGCATTAAGATACATAGAACCATACTCAACCCTGATAATGTTGTCACTGATTTCTCTAAGGCTATATGAGGGCTGAGTTTCCCTCTATTTGAAAGTCAGTTGATAGTTTTCATCATGAGGAGGAGGCTGAATATATTTGTGTCACTTTTTTGGGATATCCTGCCTTTCCTCTCCAGAAATGTAAAAAATGTTGCTTTAATAGTGATTTAATTGTGTTACTTCCCACTAGATGCAAGCCCTATCTTGCCAGCTTGAAATGTTGGGGTTTTTTCATCATAAATGAAGCATAAATAAAACACTGTCCTTATGCTAGAAGGCAAACAGAGGAGGATATTAAAAGTGCTCTAACTGTGATCAGAGAAATTCTTAGCTGTCCCAAAGTGACTTGGGTTTACTAGTCTGATTAATTTTTCACAGTAGTATGCTCCAGAACCACTTAGTGTTTTTGGAAATCTAACCTACTCCCAAATGCAAGTACATTGAAATAAGAACTCTGCCTAACTCACTGCAGCAAATTAAAATCAGATGTCAGAAGACAGCCTCTAGCTGTGTGCCTTGCCTGTCTTGTAGATGGTATTACCCACAACCTCCTGTAAAGGAGCATTTGAATTGCCCCAGTGATTTCTGCAACAGTAAGATAAATGGAAATCAGAGCTGGTTTACCTTACATGACCAGCTGAAAACAGGAGGTGAGTTGTAAGCTGCTTAGATTGATGTTGCCCTTGATGATGTCAGGGTGGGGTGGGTAGCTCAGGGAGTGAACAGCTCAGCTGTCCAACTTTGAAATGCCACCACAAGTCTGTCAGAAGCTCTAGTTGAAAGTGCTTTAGCCATGTGACAATAAACACTCATAGAGGAAGTCACCATTGTAGCAGAAGGCTCAGTCCTGATCTCTTGCTCCCTTACTTACTGGAATTTTGGCCAAATAAGGACATTCTTGTATCTGAGGAAGAGGGCATAGAAAAAGTTTCTAGAAAAATTTTCATAAAAAAATTTTAGAAGGGCAGAAGACTTCCTTGTTGATAGCTTTTGAACTTGAATCTCATGTAAAGTGAAAACGTAAACTAGGACAATGAGCACAGATGAAATCATGTACTGACCCAAACTTATGAAGTGATTGATATTAAGAGTATGTTAAAATACCTTCAGCTCCCCAAACTGCCATTCTTTTCCCAATATAAGTGATCCTGAAAATCTCTGTGGCCAATTTGTAGTTCTGTCCAGAATGATAGAGCCATAGGAAACACAAGACCAGTGGTATGCCTGTTTTGAGAGCTGCTTTATGGAAGCATAAACCATACAATGCTCTGGGACCACCAGCTTGTGCCTCTGTGAACTGACACAAAATCTAGGGCTGACTGTGACAGTGTGTGTCTAGACAAAAGTGTGCAGGGTAGAGAACAGCCCACTCTTCCCCTCTGATAGTGACCTGTGTCTGTCCTCTGCCAAGCACAGGGGGCAAGTACACTGACTCCAGGGACAGGGTTTCCACAAAGTTAAAGAGGAGAAAGAAAAAAGACTTCTAAAATTTATTTTTCTTCTTACTTTGAAGGAAGGAGCATTGGAAAGAAGGAAAGGATGCTGTTAGAATTTAATTACAAGTGAAGATATATCTTCAAGGGAGACTGTTGGATAAGCTTCAATAACCTACATCTACACACCAAAAGGCACAAAAAGTTTATCAGTGCTAAGAAAACTGGAAGCTAAAAACAATTAGAAAATATGATTTTAAACATAAAACTATTTGCAGATTTAATGTAGTTTTGTAATGGTACTGACTCTGTCCCTGTTCTTCTAGCTTTGTTGGATAGCAAGGTGACTTTTGAAAAATCTTAATCTCTTCAGGCAACAGGTGGTATCACTTTGACACAACATAATATTTGGGCTAAACATCTAAAATAAAGATCAGCAAAAAATCTCAGAGAATTCAAGCCAGAAACACTTGCAGACATTTGCCTCTTTCTAGTGTGAGAGACCATCAGCTAGGAAAAATATTTTTTTTGCTTTCTCAGTCAGCCTAGAACCTAGAATCAGTCCAACCTCTAGATCCAGATTTAGAATTGACCTCTAGGTCTGAAAGGCTCTGAAAGACTGAAATGAAACACTAGGTTTAAAATAAAAAGGTAGGAACATGGTGCTTTCATTGCTCTTTGTTAACATGATTTTCACATAATTAAACCTGCAGGTGTACTTTTGATTATGCAGGTATTCTGGTGTGTGGTTCTGCATAAATCATATGTTTGCAGTGCTTGCTGGCAGACTGTTCATTATGAGCTCATTTATTTGGGTTCCCTAGTTCAAATAGGAAAACAGAAGCCAAATTCTGGCTTGATTTTCCTTGTCTTGTGTGAAAACCTGCACAGAGGGACAAAGGAGGTGTTTACTCTGGAAGGGCACAATTTCCCTGCTTTCCTTTCAATATGTCAGAAAATTCAACTTCTCTGGCTAAGCAATACTATTAAAGGACTTGCACATCTTAAGTTCTCTATTTCCTGAAACTCAAAAAAGTGGCTCTGTTAGGACTACACAGCTAGGTTTTCCTGTACAGTGAGTCTGGTCATTTATGTTATGTAAATCCTGAATAATGGCAAAGTCTGTGAATTTGATCTGAGAAGGAAGCTGACCCCTTCAATTTTCTTCCACTTGATCAAAGATACCTCAGTATTTCAGATGTAAGAGGTGCGGGGAAAAGGAGAAAAATTTAGGAATATAGATAATCAGAATTATTTACATGTTCCTGCAAAGCTTCTATCTTATCCTGTATGAGTAACTCAATTTCGGTTTCTAAATGTACTTGTGCTTGAAGGCTTCATCATGTATTTTGTACCAGGACATGCTTTTTTACCTAATAACCAGCACAGAGTGGTTAGTCCTTTGGGTCTTCTGACCTCTAATAAGATAAACTATAGCAGCTCATAATTTCAGTGATTTGATTCAAACATTGAAGCCACAGCTTAAAATTTCAAGGCTCCATATACTGTATTTAATTTCAGAAGAAGTATATTTTTGCCATCTACATCCTTCCATCTCTCTGCATCCCAAAAAGGCATATTTAAAGCAATGTGAGAAACAATAGCATCTCTATTATCTAGATTCAAATATTTTGACTGCTCATTCTATTAGTCTACCTCAGAAGAGACTCCTATCAAATCCAATTTTAAAGTAACACACAATTCTGCTTCTGAAACACTGCTAAGAGATGACCCAATTAAAGAGCTGCATATCAAGACCACGAGTGCAAACCATCTTTTCGAATGCACTGATGAAATTACTTTCCATTGTCATTAGATACTTTCCTTCTGACAACCAGTTAATCACGGAAATAATCTTTTAAATATGCGTTAAACCATAGCTATGCCTAATCATCCCATTAAACATCATCAGGTCATTCTTTGCAAAGATAAATAGCTTAAAGAGCATTCTTCCTTTGATCATGTTATCTCCTGATGCTTTTGATAGGAGGACAAATGCATCCTCCAGATTTCATCAGTCCAAATCTTCAGTGAGCTGCTGCACTGTGCCTGAAGTTTCCTCGAGTGAGTGGGGCATGCAGCTCTTCACCATCACAGAGTGAGACATGCAAGTGAATTTTAATGTATGACAGCCTGTACTAATGGATGTTCTAACAGGGCACCTTTCACCAGACCCTGCTCAGACCTGCATCATCTTAAGACCTTTTCTTTGAGACATCCTGTCTCAAGGTCTGAACTGGGAGAAGGATTCAGCAAAGTGCCACTTTCATGAGATGATTATGCAAAGCTGGGGGTTTATTTGCCAACTGCTTTTTTATCAGAAGACTATCCTACTCAGGGCTGTAAAGAGGAATGGGGAAAGTTTCATCTTTGATTGTCACAGAAAGAGATATAAAGGTAAATCCTAACGCCTACCCCCGTGTGAAGAATGTAAGGATGCATTCTTTGTTGATAAGGTGCAGAAGAGTGCGTGTGCCTGCTTTAAGGCTGTGAGGAATGAAAAACAGAGCCAACATGATGACAGAAGTTATTGCAGCTTCGATAGCCCCACTTAGACTGTACACTGTAAATGCAGGCACTTCCATACACTGATGTTGAAAGGATATTATTGCTGGCCACTGAAAGCCTGTCTTTGCTTCTGTAACATATTTCTAGAATAATAGTCCTGGCAGGGCACTGTGATACACCATGAGCATGCTATCAGAAGCAAAGCTCCAGGTGAAAGGCAAAGTCCACTCTGCCACACAGGCACCAGTTGCATATTTCTCAGTGATGAATGCCAAGCAGCTTGGCAGATAAGTATGTCAATGTGTCAAGGGGCAGTATCTACAGTATTGTTGTGGTTTCAGAACCAACAGTACAGCTGCCCACCTGCTTTGCTTTGCAGCTATTTCACTGATTTGTCTACATGAAATCAAAGATGCTTGCATCTTTTTACATTATATTTATTATTTTATAGCCTAACTTGGAAGATTGGAAGAGTAGGTGGAAGTAAGGTAATTTCCCTTCTTGCTTCAGTGGGGGTTTTGAAGTAAGAGAATTTTCTTCAGCGTATCCCAAAGCATTAAATGTCAGTGGGGCATAATGAAAGCTGGAACTGGATCTTTAGGAATGCTTAATTAACAGAGAGGGACAAAGTAGCCTTTTTCATTAGCTAACAGTTTTCCATTACTGTTCATTTAAACTTTCCAAGCACTGGGTTAAAAGGTGCTTGTCTGAATAATTTGAGTGGTAAAATATCAAGTGTGCTTTCAACTAAGGTGCATTAGGAGAAGCATGGCTTATGGTTAGCTGGGGCAATAAAGTCTAACAGATGAGCTGTTCTTGTCCGAGTTCATCTGGCTATGTTCTTTGGAGAATACATATGACACAGCCTGTTATCTTGTAGCATTGTGCTGTGCAGGAAGATGACACTCTGCCTTTCAAAAAGCAGCTGTTTCCCTCTTTGTTCCTGCAGCAGGAAGCCTTGCCTTTATGTCTGCCTTTTCAATACTGTTGTATGATGACATGATTAGAAAGCTGCAGGTTCTCTACTGTTTGGCATAGGGAAAAGGCCACTTTGCTTATATTTTCCTGTTTTTCCATCAAAACTTTTTCAAACACCATTAAGTGGAGGCTGCTGCTTAAATGATGGCCCTTCCTCTACTTCCAGACCTGGCAGTGCATTTCTGCAAACACCGTCACAGCAATGCTAATGAACATGTGGCTGGGCCATGATCTGGGTCAAGGAACTGACCCCAGCAGAAATTAATCTGTTTTAAAAAAAGGAAGTGTTTTTGAAGCTGCAGCCTCAGGAGCTATGAATTGACACCTCTCACCTTATTGGATTCAGGAATGTGCAATTTCACAGTAAGGATGATTGCCTTTTCCCTTTCACTGCTAGGAATTTATTAAATTCCAGGTATGCAAAGTGATACTAGCAGCGGTTTAATTAAAAAATATGTTGAGAGTGCCTCTAGCACAGGGGTGGACCCTCTTTATGTGGATGAAATACATCAGGGTCTGAGGAGGAAGGAAACTCATTTCAACAGTAGTGAATGAGAAGGTGCAATAGGTAGAATCACTGACTACAGTACTGACTACAATTTAGGAAATATAATATTAATATTATTGCAAATCATGCTAAAGTTCTATCTGGTTCCATACCCTCATGGTTGTCTTTAAGGTAATCTCACAGAAATAATTTAGCAATATATAATTATATACGGATCATTTGTTGCACACTGCGCCTCATGACACTGTCCTATCTTCCTCTGATCTAAGCATTGTATCTTTAAGTTAAATAAACTACCTTTCAATTAATTTGTTTAACAACATTCAATGCTTGTCTTGGATTGCTGACATCTAAACACACCATAGCAACAGGTTCTGTTATGTAAACTTCTAATATGTAAAAATAAAGCGCTTTTGCTTATTCAAACTTGCTGTCCAAATTCCCTGTGTTTCTCAGAGTTCACATTTTATGAAAAATTGTGAGTAATCATTCTGAATTTATTTTCATCAGTCTATTTGTACCTTCACGAAGCCCTGACAGCTCTGCCCTCAATCACCTCTTCATTATGCTGAGGATTTTCAGCCTGTGTAACTTTTCCTCAGACAGAAGCCACATGCCACTTGTGCGTCTTGTTTTCACACTGACAGTTTCTGCACATGACCTGCATTGAACAGAGTCTGGCTGCCATTCCAGCTTCTGCCAGCACCTAAGTGACGTTGTGAAGAGCTTCCAGTGGGGCCTTTTGGATGTCATCCCCCAGCAGGGACAGCAAGCATGGACGTGGGTGCTGTGTCCAGGCAGTGTGCTTTTGTCCCCTGCCGGTCGCTGTGCATTTGCCAACGCTGAATTTCCTTTGCTGCCTCGCTGCCTTGTCACGCAGCAGTTCTGTATCACAGCTGTGCAGTGGTGAGGTACAGCTACAAAAATGCAGTTTTATTTTTAATGCCACGGATAACATTATCTTTAATGAGCTTTTCCACATCTGCTCTCACCATTTCCATGTAGTTTATGAACTATGTGAACATATGTATGCACAGATTCCAGCGCAGTCCCTGTGTGCAATCTGCATCCCTGGCAGACCCCATCTGCTATGAAACCCCGCCATTTACTATCCCTGCTTCCCTTGCTCAGGGAGTTATCTTCATCTCAATTTTCTTTTTTTTTTTTTTTTTTTTTTTTAAACCTGTGACATAGGAAGTTCTAAAGGGGATTCTATGGGGAAACTTCAGCAGAGTTTCAGCCCCGGCCCTGATGTCACCCCTGGGACTCTGCCTGGCCCCTGGGGCTGCCCATTCCATGCAGGTCCCAGGACCTCATGTCAGCTTTTGGGAACCTCAGCCCCTGCTCCACTGGTGCCACAGAGGTCCTGATGCACAGGAGCTACAGCACTGCCTGGCCCTCCTCAGACCATGCCCATCCTGGCCCCACACAAGGCTGTGCCCAAGTCTGGCCCCAGCCTCAGCTGGTCCATGGCCCCCAAGGCAGTGCCTGGCTCTCCAGGGTTGGAGCCCCTCCAGTTTCCCTGCTCCTGGCTGAAGCAGTGGGATAGACCCCTGCCCAGTGGGCTCCCCCACACTGCTCTGCCCTGACAATAGCACTTGTCACTTCTCAAAACTGCCCTGTATAACTTCCTTTTCCAAAGGCTGGATTGACTGCTCTTACTGTATTATGTAATTATCTACAAATGCTATTTTTATTGTAAATGACCAATTTAGCTGGTATGGAAACCAGTCTCATTTGTAAGGTTTTTTTTCTCTAAAACCTCATTCAATCTTGAAACAAAACTCTTAAATCTCTTAAAACAAACCTCTTAAGCTCTAGGACCAAGTTGAGTGACAAAGCTATGCGCTGCAGTTATTAGCCAGGGTATTCATAGCTGAGATTGTTTTAGGACAGCTGTGACAATGTTATCTGTGATTACCTTTTCTTAAATTTTTTTCTAAAGCTGTTGATATTTTACACCTCCTAACACTTCCCTCTAACAGAACCCTTGCAAAGCGCTCAGTGGAAAATACTGATATGGATAATTGTGAATATTGATGTGAATCAATAATTTACCTTTTATTATACAACTCCATAGGATGCCCTTGTATTTCAGATCTGAGTGCTGAAGATTCTGTTGTTACCTGGTGGGTGTTTTCATAAAATATACAGCTTCTATATGACTAAAAAGCTCTTTCTCAGAATAATTTTTGACACTATGTTACACATTTAGCAGCCTTTTTATTCTTCTCAGATTTTTATTTCTTTCACAGACTTCTATTTTTGAAGATGTCATGATGCCATTCATAGTTTCTTGTACTCTCCTTCTTAACTATACTAACTTTTCTTAAGGTCTTTAAAGTCTTTTCATTGTGGTACGCATTTCTCTGAACATCTCATTTTTATTTAATAAACTGTCTCCAAGGCAACTGTAAGCATTTTATCTTTTTAGCTTCTTCTTTTAATTTAACAAGCTTCCTAATTTTTAGTGAAACTTTTTTTTTTTCCCAGAAGTAAACTACTACAGTCACAGGGTTGAAAGTTGGTGGAATTTTTGTGGTTTGTTAGGGTTTTTTTTGGGTTTTTTTGAGGGGGTTGTTTGGTTTGGATTTTTTGTGTTCTAGCACAAACACTGAATCTGAACAGAGTGAACTGTTGTACAGAACAGAGCCTGGGCACAATTCACCACTATAATATGGGTATTTTCTTTTTTATAACTTCACTAGCTAGTTACTTCAATAAGCAATTGGTTACAGAATCCAAATATTTTATTTCTGCATCACATCCTGTCATAGGATCTGAAGTCTACCTCTGTTATCTCCCATCCTGCTCAGTCACTGGCATAACTTGATGTATATATTTCAATGTCAGTATAGAACTTCAATGTATAGGTATTCCTTTTAGTTCTCAATACATTGAATTTATTGACTTTCATGCCTTACAATACAGTGCTCTGAACAACTGCACAATATTTTACCATTTGTGTACACTGCTATCTTTATTATCAGTGTTGCACAGGTTGTCTAGCTTTCATTTGACTTCTGAATGCCTACTACATGTAAACAGATGTTTGAGTTTATTTTACTTTGCATTTGCTTAAAAACACTCACCTAGTATTTTTTTCATCTGACAATCAGTTAACTTCTGCAAGGCCATGCTTGAATAATGCTGCTGTCTTATCATCTTTCCTTCTTCTGTAACTTAATAATTATCCTGAAAATTTCACATTTCTGGGAACTGTGGTTGCAGATTGTTTTGCAATCATTTAATATTTAAATCTATGTTAAGGTGCCTTCCCATTTGTAGGACCTCATCCTTGTCTGCAGCTTTTATACTGTTTAGGTGAAGAGTATCAGCAGAAGTTTCCTAGTCATTTGCCCATGGAAGAATTGTTCAGTGAAGACAGGCTGCACTTAATAGCTACCTCAGCTCTTATAATAGTGCTAAGCCTCTCTCTGTCTGTTGATGACAGCTTCAGCCTAATTGCTGGCTACGTTTTCTATGCACTGCTATTAAACAGGCACTGGTTTCTCTGCAGTTGCCTGGCATGTCAAATCATTTCTTTACAACAGAGCTTATCATTGTGACGCCTATACAGCCCCACTGATCTTTCCCAAAAGTCCCTCTAGCACATGTGCAGACTTAAGTCCATTCCCTGATGTGCTGGCTGCAGTAATTGCTGGAGCTGAGGGATAACTTGCTGTCCCCCATTTGCCTGGCACACTCCGACAGGCATATCTGGCAGCTGGGTCATGGTAGATGTAACTGAGGGAGGGTGATTCCTGGGTGTTTTATTTATTTCATATTTGTGGTGGGGCATTAGAAATGGTTGAAGAAGTGACAAGGTGTCACTGTTTTCACTCCCTCAGCTGCTTCTTGGGGCTTATGCAGCAGCACAGCTGGATGTCCAGGGGATGAAATGGAAGCTGTAGTCTTGGCTCCTTTCCAACTGGCTCCAAACGTACTTGTGAAACTTCCATGTGATAGTTAATGTAGCACCTGCTCGACAAACAAAATCCACGTTTCCCCTCCTCTGCCATACTGTACATCTGTTATTTTGCTGACATGGAAACTAGTGTAACAATTAGATTCATTACTTGCCCTCTAAGTTGATTCCAGCTAAGCTGAAAAGACCTTAGTGTGTTTTCTCAGTGATTGTTTAGGCTGCAGCACAAATTAAGTAGTTCTCCCTCCAATGAGATTTGTTCTACATTGCAATTGCACTTGCATGTGTGTGTTCATGCTTGAGGTAAGACTGAGAGGCAACATTTTCTCCTGGCCAAATATAGACTCCAGCTCTTGGCAGAGGCATGTTTTCTTTTGGAGTTCTGGGCCCAGGTCTAATTAGAGATCAGAGAGAATAAATATGCAAATGTCTGAAGAAGATGGGCACAACCTCACCTGTCCTTTGCCCTTTATGCCTTCTCTGATGGGACTTACTGGGACATTCCAAGTATCCCAGCAGTTTCAGACAGCTGCTACTAACAAAATAATCTGCCAGAGAATGTTTCCTTTTCCTCCCCAAACTTGGAATTTCTCCCTTCAGAAAATCCCACTACTTCAGGGTCAGGACAGGGAACAATCATTCTTGAAGGAGTGACAAGGTTAAAGTCCAAGTTCTCTCCCACTCCTCAGGTCCCCCACAGCTGTTATTTACTACTGCTGTGTGACTTTTAATAACCTGCACTCCGAAGACTTGCATTCCATAGGGTTGCTGATGTGCTATGTTGATTTGAAAGTAAACTAGTGGGAGATCTTAAGTCAGAACTATAATTTAATAGGAAAATTAAAATAAAATGCAGTAGTATAAAAACACTGACAGAGTTGGACTGCAACCCAATTTCTTATCTGTCAGGGTGTTGGTAGCACTCTGATTAAATGATGGCTGCAGTCTTCTTGGAGTGACAGATGTGGTTCTGCTGAAGCAGTGATCCTGTGGAAGGGTGTAGGGATTTTTTTTTGAAGGTCAGGTGGTGATATAGAAGGGACTGGTTTTCTTTTGGGAATCTAGTGGAAAAAGGCCGACTGTGGTCTAAACCTCAGATTATATCTCGGTAGGAATGTTTGGCTCCTCCCCCTGGGTGGAGCATTTTACAGTGGGATGATGTAATTTTATCAGTCATGTAGTGAGACTCAATGGCTTATTAACATCCTCTCTGGAGGGAGGATGGGTCATGGAAGAGATAAAAAACATTGCCCCCTGGTTTTAGCAGCTGGTCCATTAACAGAACATATTCTGCCGGGGTTTTGAGGCGTGGGTCATGGAAGAGAGAAATAACACTGCCTTACTTGCTTTTAACAGATATAATACATTTTTTGGTTATATCTTGCATTATAACCTGAGACACATGCTAAAGACAAAGACATGCCTAAAACTGGAAACTAAGTGGTTAATTACTGGAAACTGTCTCTTTCTGATTTCGCTTTAAGCAATTTCATATTTTTGTTGTATGTTTTAGATCTTCTGCAACTGAGACCACTCCTTAGCTTTGGAATTAATAAGGATTAGATAATACTATGAAACACAAATCTAAAGCATGTTGCATTTTTCAAGGTTTTGATTCCCAGTATAAGCACTGTGCTCTGCATGGTTCTCTAAAAGGTCCATTGTTTGGATGTTGCTATTTTGCAGCAACCAAGTACAGCATGATGAGAAAAATGCAATGTGCAATCAGTTTGTCTTTATTTTATTCTTTTGCATTATTTGTTTTATCTTAGCATTAAATTACCATTTTATTCTGTGCCCTCATGAGGAAATTATCCCAGAGATACTTTCAGAATGTAAACAAACCCACTACATGGTCAAGTTTTTTGATATATCAAACAAAAAGAAATTCCTGAAGACTCTTGTGGCTCAGAAATTAATAGAATACCTTAATCTCAGTTACACCAAAATGAGAGTTCCTCAGTAAGCATAAAAATGTTCTCTTTGGAAACTCTAAATAATACAGAAAGGGGCTGAGTGAGAGCAGCTCTGTACTTTACAATAAACTTTCACTCAAATATCAGCATTGTTTTTCCTTCTTGCCTGTTTTTGGCATGGCTGCCCTGAACTAAAAGAAGTAGTGAGACTTTTCTTCCTGCTCAGAAAACTGTCTCCATGAAACCACTTACCTAGGACGTAAGAAAGTCTCAATGTAGTCCTAACAGCTGGCAAACAAAGAATGTGACTGCTTCCCTGCAAGCCCTCATGTGTAATGAACCAGCTCCAGCTCATTTTGCATTCACTTTTGTTAGAAATCCTGAGCACTGGTTGTTTATGAAGTCTGAACACCCTATTTTGACATTTAAATTATTTTGGCTCTTTGGAAGGCAGAAATTCACTTAGAGCGAAGGCAAAATTTATTTATTGTGCTTTTGTTACAGAAGTTATGGCATGACCACAGTGGCTCTGTTTCAGGAAGGATTCTGTGCTGTTCCCTGCCATGCAATGATATGCAGCAGGTGATACAGAGGACACTATTTGGGGACAGAAGCCTCAAAGGGGCCTGTCCAGGCACCTTGTGAGCAGCTTCTGAGGAAAGATACAGAGCCCACCACCAGCTCAGACACACACTAGGGAATTATGCAGCCATCTAATCTTCAGGGCATCAGTCCAGCCCCAGTGGGACAGAGAAAAATCTTTGCAAGTGCTTTAGTTAGATCACAGCACAAACCTGCAACTTAGTGACTCCTGCTAATTAGGATTCTGTGCTACTGTGTGGTTTTATACCCTCCCTACCAATAATGCCAATCTATGTTAAAAGCAGAATTTGTTCCACAAAAAATTTCCTTTTGAAAGCAGGATGATTGAAGGGGCACCCTTGCCATTTGTTCATGCTGCTTACACAATGGTGTCCCACTAAGATGGAAACATTATTTTTCTTCTCATTGCTATTTTTTACTACCAAGTGCAATAGCAAAGCATGAGCCATCTATCTTTTAGCAAGAACTTGTTTTTTTTTTTTTTTGGTTTTTTTTTTCAGGATATGGGGCTTACTTATTCAAAAGAAAGCAAGATACAATTTTGCATAACTATTGAAGTTCTTTTCAGAGGTTAATTTGTTACGTCACTTAGATTATCTGCTCAAATACTGTACATGCCCTTACCCTGAGGCACAGAGGTTCATTAAATGAGCTATGCAGTGAAAGAACCAGACTTTTTCTAATACAGTTTCTAAGCCTCCTGGCAGTTCTGTGCAAAACATCCTTCCCATGCTCTCAGTTATGCAGTCTTCCAAAGGGGACCCACTGTGCATCTGTCATAAGCTTTTTCCAGTGTCACTAGTAATAAGGATTAACCTCTCTATGCCTAGCTCCTGAGAGCTGGCTCTTATGGAGGCATAAATAATGTCTGGGGACACAAACCAAGGCTAGACCGATGCAGGATCCTTGCCTTTAGCACCCACATTCCCAGGTGGCTGGACAGACCCTGAATTAGCTGAACTTCAAGATACAGTGAAATGCCAGTCTATTTACTCAACCTTGTGCCTAAGGGAGGTAATTGTAGGAATTGAAAACATATTAAATAACAGTGCTCAAGGATGAGACACTGTCTAAGCTGACACTTTGTCAATTAACTATGGAAATTGTCTTAAAGTTTTTCATGAGTAGAGGAAGTGTGTGGGGTGGATTATGCAACTCCCCAAATAAACAAATAAATAAATAAGTGAAGCTGTATGTTCCAATGACAAAGTTGGTGAACTCCTGCTGAACTGCTAGGAAACAGTATCATTTATTAATAGGTAGCCCATAAAACTGGACTACTGAAGTTACATTATCCTATCCCTCTGTATTTGTAGTGGGCCAAATTCACTCTCCTGGCACAGGAAGCAGCAGAAAAAGCTGCCAGAAACAGATATGTCTGATGGCTCAGCACTGATTCTCCCAGCCTGAGCTATGACCCTTCTCAAACAAACAGACTACTCTTTTCCCTGAATGTGCCAAAGAAAGCTACTCCTGCAATGGGGAAGGGACTCCGCAGATGCCGGAGGGGGAAGTCTGCTCACTGGTGGGTCTCACCCAGTAACCACCAGAGCTTGAGCAGGCATTTGAGAAATGAATTAACGTGGTCAGCTTGTGTGCAGCCTTTTGATTTCTCCACTCTCCACTTTTGTCCATCCTCCTGAGCTATAGTCCAGACTGGGGGGCAGAGTTAACAGCTTCTCTGAACCTCTGTAGCCCCAAAGCTGGGCATAGTTGCAAACATTTTGTCCATGGACTTTCTCTCTCTCTCTTACTTCCATGGTCCTCAGTTGCTCCAGAAGAAGTTTCCTGTTTGCCATGCAGTCACACAGGACAGAGCAAAGTCAATGCATCATCCCCAGTGTAGTTAAGGGTGCCAGGGCCAGTGAGTAATGCTGCAAGCATTTGCCTGGACATCTTTGCTGGTTTGTAATGCATCCTCTAGGGACAATCTGCTCATTAGAGCTCAACTTTTCTGTTTACAATTCTTTCGGTTGAATCTCTTGAACAAATATTCTTTAAGAAATGGACTGCTTTGCTTTTTTAAAAATATCAGTTATGCAAGCAAGAATATCTAGTAACTGTGGCAGCAGAACGGTTTTGCACAAATGTGACCTAAATTTCTTCAACCTGAGGCTTTAGTTGGTTTCAATGCATGAACCTGAAGGCAAAATGAAACTATGATATTTCTTGTTGTTTCATGAGGTATTTCCACTTCTTTAAAATCCCATCAGAAAAATCAGGCCTGGTGGATGAATCTGTAACCATGAAAAGCTAAAGTATCAAAAGGAAGATATGTATAAATACCTAGCTACCAGTATGTAACCCCCATATGAAACCTCTGATGGTATCCTTATTTCTGATTAAGGAGTGGCTGGACTAATCACAAATAGTCAAGGATTTGTAGTGTGATTCAATTAAGCAGCATGTTATAAATTATGTTAAAATTTTTCTGTCTTTCTGAAGGAAATAAATATAGCAGTGTTACTAGCTGTTGTACTCCTCACTGGCAGCTCATCTCTTATTCAAATGGATGAGTAACAGTGGGTGGAATTCTCAATCCTTTATTCTTTCCAAGTTCACTGAATTATTCTTTACCTCTTTTTTTTTTGATTAAAATACTCTCATTATATATTCAGTGATATGCATTCATAGCAAGACATCCTCTGTGTTTTGATAAAGTTACTAAAATGAAAGCTAATTATTGACCCTATTGAATAGCAGCTGTATGTAGATCACAAGTGTGATAGATTGATACATCTTGGCTTTTTTAAAAGAAACACACACCTTCCAGATGAGAATCCACTGGCTGGGAGTTAATGCATACAGGAGCCTTCAGCTCTTGGCACTACCTTGTCTGAGTAAATACATGTTCAGCCACCACTGTGTTAATGCATTCAAGCACTCCTAATTGGAGTGGAATTGGTTTATATACTGAGATACCTGGACTGCTTTATTTACTGGAGTGGCTAGCTAACTGGCTTTGTTAAGCCTAAAGGCTGTGGGCTTTTGTGTGTGTGTGCTAGACATCCAGCGCAGATTCTCAAATTGCATTGACTTTGTTGCCAAGATGGCAGGCAGCTGTCAATGTGGACACTAGCAAACACAGATGGGGCCAGTCATTCAGGAAGGGATGTGATATTTGACAATTCAGACTTCCAAGAGGCTTAGCAGGTCGGCAGCTACCCCAGCCCCATGTTGTCTCATTCTCAGATCAGCATAACGAATCATGCCTGGGAGACCAAGTTAATCCCTTTCAGGTTCCCTGGACTGTAGAACTTTCTGAATTTTCCTTTCTTTAGCCCTTTGTTTTCCTCCTGCTTTGTACTGAAAATTAGCTACAACAGCAAGAATGATTTAGGCTACTTGGAATACTGTCTTCAATTCATCCTGTCCTGCTGGCACAAGGCGCAAGCTGCACAATGAAGAAACTCCTGCCTCACTTCTGGAATGAGCCAACAAGAGGGTTTATAAAGTGCGACGTCTACGCGTGCCCACATGCACACAAACATGCATGCATAAGCTGGAGCTGCTGTTGTCTTGGTTCAAGGGTAAATGCAAATCTAGTTTTTGAAGCCACCATTTGCCAAAAGGCTGCAAAATCTGTTCCCTGCCAATTCAAGCGGTTATTAACTACTGTCCAAGTGCTTCCACGTCTTCCTGTGTATGGCATGCAGGTGGCCTTCTCCAGCTGGTTAGATGCACCATTCATCACTTCAAAAGCAGCTACAATGCCCTCTTCTGCACTCAGTCAGAAGAAGGATCCCGTCTGATTCCTGGAAAATTCAGCTTGGGGCAGAAACTCTTCCCCTTGTATGAGCAGCTCCCACTGTGTCTTATAGCAAGGAAGTATGAGATGTTTGAGGATTAATCCTGTCCTCATTAAAGCCCATCTGTTGTCCATCAGATTAGAGAAAGGGGCCTCAAATACTCTCTGCTTTTGTCTGTCAGTACAACACTATCCTGCCTTGACTCTGCAGTGATTTCTCCCAAGGATGTGACCATTAGATAGATGTTGGGTAGTAAAATGCACTGTGTGTCCCCTGCTATGATTAAGCATAAGTATCTGAGTAAATTTTGATGGCTGGACAAAATACTGGCTTTATTACACCTTGGCTGTGGTGGTATAAGCCATCAGCTTCAGAGAGTTGTTCCATGTTAAGTAGGCTTGAATATCTCATTTTTAAAATAAGGAAATATAGAATTCCTAAATTAAAACTTGATTTGGATTACCCCATAAAGATTAAATGCAATTTCAAGCCTTTATACTTCTTTAGCATAACTGCACACATTAGGACTAGAATTCTCTCTTTTTAAATCAAATTAAACTGTTCCCATTTACCCTGTGTTTGAATCTGACAGAGAATATTCAGTAGTCACCAAGCTCCTGCTTTTCCTACTCAAATAGTTGGTGGGTGTATCATCTGCTTTAGGAGCTATGTTCAGAATTGTTGCTATCTACTTTTGAAGTGGTTATTCCAAAACTGTGCCCTCATGAGACTGTACTGACTATAAAATCATACCAACTTTACAGCAATGCCAACTATAAGGTTAAAAGTTGATGGTCTCTGAGATTCTATAACAGTGATTGTTCTCCTGTGCTTTGGGAACCCCTTCTTTACTAGAAGGAGACAGCAAAATCTTTGTAGCTGAAACTAGGCCAACATGAGTAATTGATTTTATTGGTTCAGCTGTAGAATTTATAAATAAAAATAAAAGTAGAACAGATCAAAGGAAATTTAAAAAAATTACTTGACAAAGCAAAACACCCAAAAATGTCATTTTGCATTGCACGGGCTCTTCTATTCCACTTGAAATGAAATACTTAATTTTTTCAGGAATATGAAAAATAATAAGCAAAGAAGGATGCATTTAGTGTTACAAAATGTTCAGAAAGAATAGCCCAGCTCCTCTTAGATGGTTAGATTAAATACATCACTAGTAAAAGTGAAAAACTGAGAATAAATGGCCAAATGACCTCTGAGAAAGGAAGTTAGAGCAACATTTAACACCAATACACTTGAGTCCATCATTCTTCAATACATAACCAAGCATGAGAATGATGGAAATGATGGTCCTAATGATGGAAAGGGTCTCCGTGATGGTGTAAATCACAACAAACAAACAAACAAACAAAACCAAATAATAGTGTTTAACAACTAATTTTCCTATGTTGTGTTCAGTAAGACTTTCCTACCTCCAATTAGTTAGCAGACAAAGCAGGCATTTTCATTGTGGTTATACTTGGGCTTCTCAAAGGATTTGCACCTAAAAAATAGAAAAATTCTCATGTTTGAATAATCTGAAGAGTCAGGCTTCGTATAAATCTGAAGCCGCATCTAGTTTCAGAAGGACACTGTCTTTATGACCCTCATAATGGAAATTTGAACAGAGCTTGAATAAAGGTTTTATGCTTGTTAAAGCACATTGCAGCACTGCAGATTGGGAGGAAGCAAGTTGTAAGTCACATCATGGTTATGTACGAACGGCCATACTCACAAAGTTACTCTCCTGCTATTCCTTGTTTAGCAGCTTGTCCTAAAAGAGGAGGACTTCAGGTCTATTTAACATTGCTTGTTACTTAAATTTTATTTAGGTTTAAATTTCAGAACCAGAGGGAAAAAGAGACTTCAAGAAATCCCCCAGTGAACTCTATCGGCCCCAAACAGCCCAAGTTTCTGAGACAATCAGTCTGTCGTATGGGCAACAACAGAGGCTTTGATACTACTTTCTTCAGGGTTATTTGCTATGCTCATTTAGCTGGTTGACTGGTTTCACCTCTTTTCCTCTTTTGTCATTAGTTGCTATGTTTGGGAGGTTATTTGTTTATTTTTTGTTTGTTTTCCTTCATTGATTCTGTACTGATTTTACCCTGCTCACTTTGACTGTGGGAATCTGCCTCAGAGAAATATGATTATTGCTCTATGAGTATTTGTGCCAGTATTCGTTCAGATTCACTATTAGATGTTTGCAGGGGAACAGCTAAAATATACATATGTATAATCTATAGACAAAGTACATGCTGGCATCACAGCTTCTAGTTTTTTAGTCACTTGTAAAAGAGTGTATTTTAAAGTTTGAGACCATGTCAAAGCGGACAGGCTGAGGTTCAGTGTACCTGAAATTAGTGACTGGATTGGCTACAGTGGTTAGCAAAGTTATTATACTTGAAATCATGAATGAATATATTCCAATATTGCTTCCATGACTCAGGCTTTTCACTTGGTAGAAGAAGTAAATTAGGGAATGTAGTCAGAAAAAAACATGCTGCATAGAGGCAAGCTAAGAATATTGTCATGTTTCATTCAGAAGCTTTTCAAATATGGCAATATAGTGCAAAAAGAGGCTACTTGTGACTACAATGAATGACTCAAACTGTCAGCAGAATGAAGGGAAATAGTTCTGGATTCATTCTTATCTGGCTTTGTCCTTTCTTAATGTTATAAGGATGTCAAGAATGTCAGAAATTTTAGTTTTATCAGTTTGTCTGTTACATAATTTATTTCTTCTTCTTTAGAAAAATGAATATAAAGATTAATGTATCAAATTGACAGCAGAATTATTGTACTCTACCACTGTGTTAGACTTTGAGAGCTTTATTTCCAAATATGGGAGGAGTTAACTACTATTTCTAATCCACTTTCAAGCCCACTTCATGTGGGTATTGAAAGAGCTTGGTCTGCCCTCCATATTGCCTTAGTCAGTAAATGTTATTTATCGAGGTATTAGCATTTGTTGGGAGAGATTTCTTGTGGAGCTTCCCTTCATACACCTAGCAGAAATCTCATTCTCACATATTCTTTATTATGTTATATGTCAACCTTTTAAAGCAATGACTTTTGCTTTTCAATTTGCAATGTGTTACACAGAATTACACAGAATTTTTGATGGTAGAAAGGATCTTTTCAGACCACTGAGTCCACCCTCTCTGCTCAAGCAAGATTCCCTAGAAAAGGTTGCCCAGGTTTTGCATATGCCCAAGAATGGACACTTCACAATGCCTCTGTGTTTGAGCACTCAACAGTAAAAACAGTACTTGCATTCAGAAGAAATCAGTGTGTTTCATTTTGTGTGAGAAGGTTCTCTCTTCCTCCTCTTCATATACAGTGTGCTAACTAGAGGCAGGATTCATCTCAGCTAAGTCAAAGGTCTAAAATACAGGGATACAACCTATTTCTCTCAGTGTGCAATCTCATCCTAGAGCAGGGGTCTAGGCAATATGATAATGATGGCCATTTGTAAATGGGGTTTTAGAACTGATTATCAAGGGAGTATATGACAGTAAGTATAAACAAAAGTTATTATTTCTAAGGAGGCAAATTTTAAAAATTTCCTCTCTCTCTTTGTGTTTGCTTTTGTTTTGCATGATGATTACCTCATATGTGTACATCTACACATACATACATATATATATATAGTTGTATATATAGTATATTTACAACTATTTCCTACCTTCAGTGAATTGGTTACAAAGAGTTGGTTATTCCTCCTTAAAGCTATAGTCGTTAGCTATGATTCAGCAAAATAAATGCATGCATTATTGCACTTTGAACTCCCTGAATGACAGTGTAAAGCAATTCCAGCACAAATAATTGAATATTTAAAGTAAAATGAAAAATCTTATCAGTATTGGAACTAACCTTCTGGAAACAGGACAAATGTAGCCAGCTATTATTTGTATCAGTCTTCTCATCCAAGATAATAATTCACTTATCATTCACAGGTGAAAGTGTATGGTTTACATTTATTTGAATGGTGGTTGCCATCTACATGCAGCTCTAACATATAATATGTAGGTCATCTGATAGAATTTTCTGGTTCTTACAGGGCATTTTTTTCAAGAAAGGGAAAATGGTACTTTGTTGAAATATATTCAGCTAATGAGAAGGGTTATGAAGATCTGCAGAGCTTAGTAGAAAAGATGAATAATGGCTGTCCTTCCATATGGGCTTGAATGAATGAGATTCAATGAGCAGTTGCAAGGCCTACAGTACATAAGTTGTATAAAGATAAAATCAAGCTGTGAGCAGAATGTTACATGAGCCAAAAATAGGTCACATTTGAATCTTTTCTGAAGACCTTATCAAAGTTACTAATTTCCAAGGTTGAAAAATTGTTTGAAGTATGTTCAGCTTGCCAAAGTCAAACAATGCTGATTTCTAGTGGTGTGTAACAGATGACATTGTAAACTCAGCAGAATTCTTAAATGGTGTTAAAAACTCAATTTACATTATATGGTGTTGAATTCTGCAAGGCTTTTTGGGAAATGTCTGTGAGGAAAGAGTAGTTGCTGAAAGCTGGCTGTGCAGCTCCCCAAGTACTAACAGACAAAGCAAGCATGCTGCACAAGGTGTTAGGTGGATTTTCCATTTAGTCACCTTTTTTAGCCAAAATTCTCCTGAGGGACAGCACAAGCTTCCTTCCTGTGGACTTTCTCTTTCTGGACAGCAATGACAGATTATAGTTATGCTGCACATGCCATTTCCCAGTTATCATTGTCAGATGGAGGTGACAAAAGGCCACACAGTGTCTCTGGGACTGTTTTCTTTTGGTGGTATTTTTCCTGAACATTAATATGGGCTGCTGCATGGCTCTAAGAAAGAAGAACAGGCATTTTGGAAAATCTGAAATCCTTGGGGCTTGTCCTGAGCCCAACTAAGATTAGACTTCTGGGTTAGAGAAGAGGTGGCACACAGCCTGCATGGTTCTGCAGATGTGTGCAGTGCTGCAGACCTCTTGTTCTTCACCCAGAGCTCCTTCCTGAGGATTTCCTGAGGTTTCTGAGGGATTCTTATTTTGCCCAGTGATACTTCAGTAAATGGGCCATATTAGCTTGAAAGAGTTTAATCAATCAGCACTCACAGATACAAAATCTATTTCCTGTATTTGCAAAATTCATTGCAACTCATTCATTTGAATAATCCCATTTGCTGATCAGATATTCTCCAAGATGAATAACGATGACACAGAGCTGCTGGGTTTGCAGGCTGTGATTAGTTTTATTCCACTCAGAAGCAGTGCCTTTCTTCTTTGATCTAATCCTCTGACTCTTCATCTGTGAGGACAGAAAGGTATAGATCATCCTTCACAGTAAATGCCCTGGGTCTGATTATCTATTTCTGTTTTTCAGAAGCCATCTTCCAGTGCAGCATTGTGCCTGGCTTCCTCCGCTAGACTGGTGGCCTTGGATGCAACAGCCTAGCCTTTAGATCCTCATTTTTCTACCAAACCAACAAAATTTTCTGATTGCTGTCTTAAGAATTATCTCACCCAGTAAAACCAAAGTCAATTTGCATCGGTACCTGATTATTGGGAGAATAGCCTGGTTTAGGTAGACTGGGTGGGGTATTAACAGTGTTTAGAGCTTTTACTTTGGATTTATAACCTTGTCTCATGTTGACCTTTGAGATACAAGCAACTCTTTCTTCAAAGCCTACCTTGGAGAGCTGTAAATTATTAATTCAGCAATCATAGCTAAATGTTGTCTGCAGAGGACACGCCTGAGTGAGTACACAACATATTGGCTGAATGAAAAGTAGAGGGAAAGTTGCAATGCTGTTGAATGAAGTTGGACCATAGTTTTCATCACATGAAATCACAGAATCTTTAGGTTTGGAAAAGACCTCCAGGATCATTGAGTACTACCTTTGACCAAACACCACTATGCCAACCAAACCATAGCACTGAGTGCCATATCCAGTCATTTCCAATGCTCAACCCTCCTTTCAGTGAAAAAATGGTTCTAAATGTCCAACCTGAACTTCTCCTGGCATAGTTTGAGGCTATTTCCTCCTGTCATGAGTTGCCTGAGAGAAGGGGCTGCCTTCTACCTTGACACAACCTCTTTTCAGGTAGCTCTGGAGAGTTATAAGGTCTCCACCAAGACTACTTTTCTCCAGGCTAAAAATAAAAATGTCAGAAAACCTATTGAGAAACAAATGTAAAGCATAGATTAATCTCCAAACATTATATTTCTAACAAAAAATGCATAACCTTTGAGATAAAGATCCTGACTGTGATTCTAACTCATGGCATGAATTCTGATAGAGATGACAATAAAGGTTAGTATGAGTCAGGCTCTACAGGGATTTTGTTCATAAGCCTTGAGGAAACAAGCGTGAGAGCAGTAGCTCTATTACACTTTGAAATGTTCCTGGGCTGATTTAGATTTGCTGTCTGAGGTGATGGTGATGGCACTGTTCTTACAATTGCTTCCTCACAGGGCAATTTATGGTCCCTTGGGATCTTCACTGTCTCTCCTGCAGTGAAAAGGAGACAAACCATGTCTCTCATGCTTTTTCAAAAAACTAATATCTGAGACTGAGACATTTGGTGATCTATAGAGGGGTACCACTGCTTACATCATTCTTACTGTCTGAATTTTGATGGGAAAGCTACTTTGGGACGTAACTTCCTCTTCTAACACTTTTCATAATGTAGTTTAAGGTATGAATGTACTTTATTTTCTCTTTCACTTCCAAAAGCACTCAGACCAGCCTGGGAAGATTATCAACTGCCAAAACTAAAATTACAACCAGATTATCAGAAAAAAACTTTTTCATAATTAAATGTAGATAGCACTCATCATATCACATATATCAGAATGAGTCATTAAAGTTCAAAGCCTGGAGAAAGCTCAGCTAAAGCCTGGTAAACAGTAGTGTGCTTACAGTGGTGTTATATAGAACAAATAATTTACATGCTTTAAATGCATCCAGGCTAGGAACTGAGCTGACCAGGGATGAGGCTGAAAGTAGCATGGTTAGGAAAGAGGCAGCAGTCCAAATCTAGCAGCTGGAATAAAAGACCAACATGTTTTGCTTTTCGGTCATCCAAAGTTCATGCTGCAATTCACTGATGCAGCCACTGCCACGAGGGATTTCTTCGATGGGAGCTGGAGGGGTTTTTTGATGGGGTGGGTTCCCATGGACAGCTGAGTGCCAGCCACCTGCTCTCCAGGAAGGTGCTCTGCCCTTGGTGTGTGAGGAAATCCACCAATATGTATTACTTCTGCATAATATAACGCAAGTGTGTGGAGAAATTGCAATTTAATTAAAGTCAGCAGATGATATTATTTACTCTGCTAACAAGCACAGGTCATTTTACCTGTGAGGAGATAATTTCTCTAAATCAAACATCCTGTACGTCCCCTAAGTGTTTTCATCACTTCATAATTGGATCTCAAACTGTTTTGAAGCACCTCTCATAACCAAACCCTTGTGCCAGCTGGATGTTCCCACTGCGGGGGACGGAGTGCTTGTGCTGGAAATCCTGCTCCAGTCATCACAATAACGTGGAGACCGGTTCTGACTGCAACACTTGCGAGTTAAACTCCTCTCCCTGTCAGAAAGCAGAGCTGGATTAGGTGAGTAAATCCCCACCCCCACTTTCATCTCCTTGTGGACATTTAAATAACTTCAGTAATTACCCAGTATAAACCACAGCTTATAGCTGCCAAAAATTCCTGAAGACAAGAAGTGAATGTGCAGAGCAAGCACATGGGACTGAACAGAATAACACCCCAAGCAGGGAGAAGAAACTCTGCATATGATGCTGTGGTTTAAAGCAGGCACTACAGACTGTAGTTAAAAAGAATGATTTTTCACATCCCTTCTTCCTTCTTGGTTTCCCATGGCCCTAGACTTAGGTTTGTGCTGTGTTCTCTGTGCTGCCACTAGTATTTGTGAGGACATCCAGACTTCTGGATGTGAGGAAAAGGATTCAGCTGAGGGAAAAAATAAAGTGTGCTTCTTGACATGTTAGCTTTTATGTCTCTAAATGAGGCAATTTTTAATAATCAAGTGAGACAGAAGCAAATCCATGTTCTAAATTTCAAACTAATATTAATCTGGAATGTTTTTACTTTTCTTATGTGTTTCTAGCTACAGTACCCTGGTTTCTATCTACAACATAGTGCTGCAATATTCATCACTGCAATGCAATGTCCTGTTTAATTTTAAACAGTGCTTAACTTAAAATAAATGTACATAATGGCTAAATGAAAGGGTAGTGCAAGCACCAAAAATATCAAATACCTTGTGTCTTTTCCTATAATTTTTGTCTTTTCAACTGTGGCATCAGTTCTGAAGAAGAGAAAAACCAGCTTTGTATCCTCTCTTCCCTGGGGAGTGAATCCTGGGATAATGCCCCTTTTGCAGTTCATCAAATCAAAAGACTACAAGCACAATGCATCTTCCCACAAAGGACAAAATTAAATAGAGGCCTGCAATGCTTAAGGTACACAGTCTAGTTCTTTATGACACTGCCAAAGGCGTTGATAAACCCATCCTCAATTACTGAGCTCTATCTGATCATAACTCTGTAGACATACCACTGTACTTGCAAAACCTGTAGTGTGGCTCAGTAGCTCCCAGAAAACCTACAAAGCTAATAATTCTGAGATAAAATTTAAATAACTCCAACTATATCTTTGTTGGCAACTCACACCACTTGCAAGTGCTATTAGCTGCCAACAACATATAAAATATTTCAGACACAGAAGAGTGGTTTCTGTTATCCTAATTCCTTAAATTTGTCTTCCTTTTGAGGAACAGCTGGACTTTCTAGCACTTCTATTCTATTCTATTCTATTCTATTCTATTCTATTCTATTCTATTCTATTCTATTCTATTCTATTCTATTCTATTCTATTCTATTCCATTCCATTCCATATTCCATTCCATTCCATTCCATTCCATTCATTGAGTTAATGAAGTGGAACTTTGCTTCCCTGTTGGTTACTGAACTAGATTTTGAGATATGACATCAGGAAAATAGAACTACATCAAGCATTTTGCTGCTGGGAAAAAAGTCACAGTGGATTTGGAATTGGTATTTGGGAAACAATGAAGGTGATGTTGCCATTCTCTGGTGAAAACATCTAAAGATACAGTACAAAATTAAATTTATTCAACCTAAAAATGAAGTTCAGGTTTTAATAGTGAAAATTATTAAACACTTGCAGAGATTTTCCTAGTAATTTTAAGGATTCTTTATCACTTAGGTTTCAAAATAAAAAAAAATGTTTAATGCAAGAATTGCAAAGTGATATTCCATGTCCTGTGTCACCTATGGCTGTGATGACTTCTGTCCCTTACTTTCACCACTAGGAGTTAGCTAGTACTGTTCCAGCCTAAGGAAGATCTGTACCTGCTGTATGTACTTTTATGGCTGTTGGGATTAATTTCAAATATTTCTAGGAAGAAGGGTAGAGCAAGCAATGGTGCCCACTCCCCATACCTACACAGACCATTGAGTGTGTATGTGTGTGTGTGTGTGTGTGTGTGTGTCTTCCTCCTACAGTTATCCTGGCTGTCCTGCACTCCTCTCCTGTACTCAACCATTGTGTTCCCTACAACACAAAATAGTGTTGGGTTGGACATGTGCTAAGCAAGCCATCAGTGGCCAGAGACTTTCTGAAAACTAAAAAAGTGATGAAGAAACAATGAATTTGAGCAGTGTTATGGAGCAAGCAAATTTGGGAAGTGAACCTGAGTGGGAGGGGTATAGGCGTGCACAGAATAATGGCAAGCTATTCTAATGCAAAATAGGTAATTACCTGGAAAGAATTCAGGAAAAAAAGAAGGAAAACATTTCTACATCTCACAAGGTATAGGAAAGAGAGGAAGGTTTTTCATTTTTTATTTTAACTATGGAAAAATTCAGAAAAATTTTAAAACGGTGACTTTTTAAACTCCCCAAAGTTCTTCAGATGAGTTATACTCCACCAGCATTTCAGTCAAACTTAAATCTTCTAATCCTTTCCCTCTGACAAAATCTCAGAAAGTGTCTCTACTTAGTGGATTTAAAAGGCTGCTGTTAAGTCGAATGCTATACATTTGCATAGAAATGCAGTTACAAAACAAATGCAAATGATTTCAGGGCTTTACAAAGTTTAGCATCAGGCCCCTCTCAGTGTCTGACACAAGCCAAAAGTTGTGGGAAGATAATTGGTTGCTGCCTCAAACAAGAAAAACACCTTTCCCATAAAAATAGAACTGGTCTTTTCTTTCTGTAAATAATATCTTAAGTATACAGCCTCCTTTAACCACGGTGTTATTAAATCTGGGATTGATGTCATAAACACTTGGTAGGACTGTTAATTTTATGAGGTACCTTTAAACTATTTCAAACTAGAATTTTAAGATCTAATTTGAAGGATCTCTTTTTATGTATTGACATAACACCAAAATATTAAGGCACAAGTTTGTTTTTTACTGATGGTTTCCTTTGGTAATTTTTGATGTACAGTATTTTTCTCACACAGTTTCTATACAGAAAAGGGTGTACCTCTTGATGGTGCAGGGCAAACCCTGAGTAGAAAAATTCTGGTCCCACTTCCTGGAAAAGGCTTGTGGTAGGAGGAAAAGATGTAGACAATTTTTAAAGGGTTTTATAATGGTTCTAGACTTTGTGGCTGGTCTGTTCTGAAGCTGTTCACAGAGCACAGCAGCATGGATAGACATGAATGCTCTAATTAAGGGATGAGTTCTAATGCATCCTTAAAGCTCTGACTCTTGGGTGACAAATGTGGCTACTGGAGACTTTAACGAAAGGTCAACTTTCTTTCAGAAATTTTATATAATTTTAAATCCTAAGGAAACAGACTAATGTGGTACTTACATAGCTGTTTATGTAGTTTGATATCTGATCACTCTTTAAGAGGCAATCATATTAATTTCTTTTTTGTAATGGCAGCGCCTTCTCTATTCACAGTAGGATTTCAACCTTATTTAGATTAGGAACAAAATGCATGGAAACTTTAGCTCTATTTTCCCCCATTTATTCACACAACTGACTTTTAGTCCATTCCCAAGGAAAAAAGTTTCTGAAAATGTTATAATATAATAAAAAACCCTAAAATAATCTATTAAAAACCAATTGTGGTAAAACAAAAGTGATGGAAATAAGGGCCACGGTGGATGAAATTAATAAAACTTGAAAAACAAGCAGTTATTAGAGCTTGTGCTGGGTTTTAGGGTCCTTGATTTTCTTCTGCAGATGAACTTCATTTACAAGAGTGAAATAAACCCCTTCTTGGATGTGTGATAGTGGTAGTATCTGCTATTCATTACACACCTGAGCAGGTAACTCCTGAGTTCTTCCTTATATGCATGTTTCCCAAGCATTGGTAAGGAATTAAATTTAGAGATAGGCACTAGTGTGCCAAAATTTTAGGAAATTATTGAAACAACAATCTCTTACTTCAACATGTAATGTTGTAAGTATTGTAAGTATTCTGTAAACTGATCTTTTTCTAAGTGCAAATGAATTCCTGAGTTTTACGATCAAGTTATGTAACTCATAGGTAGGCCTGCATTTGAGAAGTGTCAAGAACACAGACTTTTACATCTCTTCTTTGCCTTCTCAGAATGTAAATCTTTAAATCATCTTTAAATACACTGGCTATGCACCAGTGTCAGATTTGTCCTCTGCATGTGTATGGAAATTTCAGTCCTTCCTTTCTATGAGTTTAAGAAGCTTATATAGTTCCTTCCATGACAGCTAAATGAAGTTTTGGTGTCAGGCACCTTATATAAAGTTTGATTCTCTTCTGAATTTGACCTCATATGATTCCTCAGCAATATTGAAAACTATAATGCAGCAAAAAGATTGAAAGTAAAACAATAATAAGGAAGAAGTCTTGTTTTCTTGTTTTTTCCTCTAAAAATTCCAGTGCCCATAGAAACTCCTTGAATGAGGAGAAATGGCTTTGGTAAGTATTTAACTTTTTTTTTGTGTATTGAAATCAACAGCTAATCACCCTACATGAATATGCACAATTAAAGAAATGATCCCATGGGATGTGTCTCCCCTTATTTTGTCTGCTTAAATCATCAGGTAGCACTGTGTACAGCCGTAATTTTTCTTCAAAAAAAAAAAAAAAAAAATATTCATCCTATTCTCTTTTCAGCTCCCTATAACCATCTCCAGTAGTAGCTACAATAATTTTCTGGACATTCACTTGTCACCAATGGTTTAAATGGTAAAATATTCGACCTTTAAAGTACATTATCTATAAGACCATGGAAAAAGTTGCAAAATCAAACATACCATTTGTAGATAGTCAAAGCTTTCCTTTTTTCACATTTGTTAAAGAAGGTTTTTTTTTTTTTTTTTTCTTAAATGATAATGTACAGTGTCTCTCTGCCACTCCTTGCTCAGCACCCCTGCCCAGGGCCTGGCCTGTCTCAGTTGAGCATGGAGTAAGATGCCAAAGGTCCCGTGCTGTGCACCTGATTGCCACTGATCTGCACACTCAGCTGTGTCATACATCACATAAATACCACCCCCCACGCCCCCTGGTAGTTCTTAATTGAAAAAGATTTTTATACTCAAATTCTGTAACACATTTAATTATCAGCACTGTAAGCAGCTCAGGTACATTAGCAATTGCAGGCGCACCAGGTAACAAAGCTAATGTTTAAAAAAGTACAGGAAATTCAGGAAAACCAGACCCATCCTTACTAAATTAGGCTTTAGCTTTTGTGGATTTTATTGTCCATATACCTGATAGATTCAGAGGTTAAGTAATAACATCTGGGCTTAGGCAAACACACACATGTACATAAAAATATATTCTTGAGGAAAGCACATTAAAAGGATTTGGTTCCATTTTCACAGCTGTAATTTATAGACTACCCAGGGCATTTTTAATGGCTTGTATCAGAAATCACCAGGCTGCTATATGTGGCTGGATTCAAGTCTCAATTCCACCAGAAGAGCTATTACCCAAAGCTTTCTGGTTTTCATTCTCCTTGGTCTCCAGAGCATGAGAATCGAAGGTACAGTGGCAGTCCTTATCAATACTGCCAAAATGCTGAAAAATTGGGATGACTTGAGAAAGATGAGGGGAAGGCACACATTTTCTGCAAAACTCATTTTTCACTTTAAGTCACTTTATGTCAACATTTCTCTACTTTTCGAGCTGCACTCCTCTGTAGCCCAATCTCTGCTACAAAATTCTTTGGGTCAGATTTCCATATTTTACAGCAAGTGAGTTACCCACTCCTTGGGTAACCTAATTGGAATCCAGCAATCGTGACACCTTTCTCTTTTGAGTTGCAAATGCTCATTTAACTGTTAGGTAAAGACAATCAAATGGGTCCCTGTTCAAATTAACTCCCGAATGCAGAGCTCTTTAAGCTCCAGGTATTTTGTTATTCACTGCTTTTTGCTCCCTAAAAGGACTTAGGAAGTACAGAGACATTATGAATCTCTGTCACAGAGCATGCAGGGACCTCAAAACAAGCTGGCAACGCATTGCTTTGAAGCATTTCAGACATGACCTTAAACAGACAAACAAACCTGCTCCACTCGTTCACCTCAGCATTTCATGACTCGGTTTAGTGATGTCCAGACAGCATCTCCAAGGCAAAGATCAAGGCCCTGCCCCCACCACTGCCTTTTTTGTGTGGAAGCTCTCTGGGCTGCCAATTGTGAGGAGCATTGCTGGACCATGGGGAACAATCCCAGGGAAACGCCGTGACCTATCCATGCCACTAAGTAGATAGGAAGTTAAAGATATATGGGCTCCTGTAATGGTGGTGATAATAATTAAGCTATGTTATTTTGGTATCAATTTTTTCCACAAGGAGAGCTGTTAATTAGGCTACAGTTTTCTCATGTCTCTAGACCTTTACTTTTCTCCCCAGGCGAGAAATCTCATTGTCATCTCTGACCCTGAACTTTTTCTTGCACCAGCATCTCCCTCAGGTTTATTACAATGGTTGGACTCTTGCCAGAATTTGCCCTCACCCCGGCCTTGTCTTTGATGAAATACTTGTTTATACCTTACTCAGTTCTCCACTCAGCTAATGCAATCCCCTTCTTTAAATTCCCTCCTGAATGGTCTCCTTGAGTTGTCTGGATTTAATTCAGTGTTGCCAGGAGAGCACAAGATGCATACTCCAGTTGTAATAAGCTTATTTGGTACGGGATAAAGAGTGGCAAGGATATAGGATATAGGATTACAATGCTTTTTTTTTTTTCTTTCTCTTTTTTTTTCTTTTCCCTCTAACATACTCTTTTGTTTCAGCTGTCAGAGCCCTGTTTGGACAGATTTTTATTGGATGTGCCTGGGGTGGCAGGACCCAGGCAGACACAGGAGATGAAGCTTGGCTGCTGCAGGAGGAGGAAGGCAGGTGGGCAGGCTGGGAATAAAAGGGCAGGGGGTGCTGGTGGCTGCTGGTTCTGAGGGGCTGTCAGATTGTGCAGCTAGTTCAGAGACCTTCAAACTCAATGCTGGATGCTGTTTGGAGGGGAGAAGGGATCTGCAAGGACAGCCTGTCCTGGGGGAATTTTTGGCTGAGCAGCTATAGTAGTAGAGAGGAATGGGTGAAGTGGGAGGATCTGGAGGAGTTGGGTATTTACACTGAAAGCTTTCTGGGACAGATAAAAGACAGCATGTTACTCATAGCAGTGTGCTTTTTGAGGATGTTAAGTCCTACCTTTAAATTAGAAGAATTACAATAATTTTTAAGTTTAACTAGCTTCCATGAATAAGTCCAGCTCTGGGGTGAAAGAGAAAAAAAAGAGGGAGTTGAAGGTGAAGGGGAAGGGTAAAGCAGGAGCGAGTTTGATAAAATGAGAAGAAAGTCTGAGGACATTAACAATGTGAAAGGGTGATTCTGGGGCAATGTCTGTGGAATTGGGTAAGCCTGAGACCTAAGAAGGAAGGGTCAGTGAAATGAAGAGTTTTTTTTTCAGAAGGGAGGTAGAAAGTCAAAGGCATGAAAGTTTCTGCCCTAGGAAAGACTGCTTCTCTGCAGCAGTTATCATTTTTAACTGAAGTGTCCAATCTGTGTTCCACCCATAATTAGTTTGGATATCCCTGTGAAATATTTTCTTTGTTCTTATCTTAGCTACAATGAGAGACTGCCAGTGAAAAGGGCCTTGAAATAGGAATAAATTGACTTGGTGCTTTTTCAAGTCCAATTTCTATGACAAGACTGTTTCAGGGACCAAGCCAAAATTAAGATATTCCTACTGATGTTACAAGGTAAAGAGTGCATCTCCTCCATTGCTCCACTGTCCTATTGACTCCAGTGTGCTCTGCACAGCTCACTCTTTGATGGTCCTCTATCAGGACCCCCTTTCTGATTTAATCCAGTCTACTACTCTTGGAGCAAACCTTTCCAGAAGGAGACTAGACAAGATCAATGCCTGAACATATTGCCTTTGTTTTAGGGTTCAGCAAAAGTCTTAATTCAAACTGTTGCATTTTATAGAATTAGATCACAGTTCCTAAGCATCTGTCATCTCAGACTATGTTTAGATCTACTGTCTTTGATGTTTTAGTAACAAAGAGGTGTTTGCTCAGATACTTTTCTTATTTCAGTTTATAAAGAAAATTATGAGCTACTGTTTTGGACAATCTAAAGCTTCTTCAGAATGACCCCAGTGTTAAAATGAGACATGAAGACTACTGTTGTAAAATCATGTCTCAGAGATGCCCTGGATTACTAATAATTTGGGATACTTTGTTAGTGCTCTTTTTTTCCATAATAAAGTTCTAATTATATTTATAATGTACAATTATCTAAATAATTAAAGCCACCAAGGAAGCTATTATTAATTACTGCTCCTAACTTTTGACAGAAATTACGAGATCCTTGCTGTGTTTCTTCTGTTGCCTAAATGTCCATGAGTTGTCAGTAAGTGTCTTCTTAGAAAAAAATAATTCATAAAGGAAGTTTTCCTCCTGTAACATCGACGTAATTGAAGAAGTCTTTAAAATTTATGGTGAATTTTGCTGTTTTGATTCTTTGTGCTTCAAATCCAAGCTATATCCCAGAACATCTGGGCTCTAATTTATTTTAATAAAAAAAATAAAATTATATGGCCTCCTCCAACCAAATAGAGAAATTCTTTCAGAAATAATAACAACCCTAGAGAAGGCAATCAGCATCAGACTATTCTAGGATTGGAGAATCTTATTGCCTAGTTTCAAATTCTGTCCTGGACTTGCATAGTGATCTTCATTGCATTACATGGCATTTATGTGCCTGTTTATTCGTTGTAAAAGCACATCCAGTGTAAACTATTTTGTAGTCTAAGGCTGTGAACTTCACACATTACATGTGACTACTCTTAGTAGAATAAAATTTTCAACTGTGAGGGAGTTATACCGAGTGAATTATTCTCACTGACAAACGGTGAGAATTACCCCCAAATGCTTGAAGTCAATTCTCTGATATATGGACATTTGAATACCTGAAAAAAATGTAGATCAGAAGTCCATACTAATCAGAGCTGTAAAAATCCACAAACAAAACCAAGTTCAGAACACAGCTGAATGTGTTTCTGTAACAAATTTCACTTAATAGCTAAAACTTCATCGGGGATGTGATCAGATAGAAAAAAAATATATTTAGATATATGAAAATTGTTGTTTATAATGCATGGATACCATATCCAGTTAATACCTTAAGCTCATTTCAGTTTTGCCCACTGAAATAATAACTCAATTTAACAGCTTTGATCTAACTTTTAAATCTTTTGAAAAATTAGAATCTTATTGTGGATTAGACATTTGAAATCTAGAGCAATTTTGCTTTGGCTTTAAATGTAGACCAAATTAAATAATTTACAACTTCAAATTACTTTCAAGGAATGCAATGTTGCCACCTATTTTCTTTAATCCATCCATCCATCCCTATCTGATGCTTAAGTAACCACCCTATTAAATCCTGCACTGAAAATAAATGGGAAAGTATGCAAGCATTCATTCAATGAAGTCCTCTCCAGCTCCTGGGGGACCTTTTTTCCTACCTTGTAAGACTTCTACTTTCTACCTTGGTTTAAATATTGTACAAACATCTTTTGGCTTTTCTATCACCATCTCATGAAAACCTATCTGAAAATGTATTTACATGATGCTAGGTGTATGCATCCAGGGGAATTCTGGCTAGCAAGATTTTTAAATTTAAAGAGATATAAAAAGAAAACAGAAAATGCATTTTAAAAGCATTGAAATATGTTAAGGGGGCATATAAATGCATGACATTTTATATCTTCCATTCTCCAACTCAGCTTCTACTGAACCGTAGGAACATTGAGTAAAACCAACTTTTTTGTTTTTATAGCAGCTCCTTGAAAAGTTAAAGTTTTATGCCACAGAGTGCCCAGAATCACTTTCGGTTATCAAAATCAAATTTTTCAACTCAGTGTCTTCCTCAGCCCAAGCTTGTCTGGTACCTTGAATGCCATTGGATATACTCAAAATTCAGCTGGACAAGGCATAAAGCAACATGATCTCATTTTGAAGTCCTGCTCTGAAAAAGGGGGTGGACTCTTTGATCCCCAGAGGTGCCCTCCAGACTAAATCGTTCCATGATTTTACAACTGCTGGCTTGCATTAAATCTATAATTGTTCATTCCACACCCAGATTTTTCTCAGTGATGATAGATAAATTCCTGATTGATTAGCACTTAGAAAGAGAGTGAGCAGTCTGGCTCATGACATCTACTTCTAGGTATTAATTTTGGCCCAGTGTGTGAATTAAGCTAAAACTGGTATGGGACACTCAAAGGCTGTAGAAAAGCAGTCTGTCCAGGATGGTAACTGATTTCTGTCCCCAAGGCATAGGTAACAGCTGAGCTGGCAAATGGAGAAAGGGATGTAGGATCCATGTAGTTCAGCTCTAGTTCCTTCTGAAGGAGACTTGCTTAATCTCCCCTAAGCATTGCCAGGGCTAGCAATATGTTAAGTCAACCCAGTTGGCTGTAGCATTAGAATCTTTTTCCATGAACATGTCAATTTGTGGTATTAATCAGCAACATATGCACAAATTCTGAATTCCATTGCTCCCTCTTAAACATAATGACTTTACATGACTTTACTCTTAAACACATGACTTTACAGAGTAAAGCATAAAACTAAGATGGCCTAAAAGGATATTTTCAGTATCCAGTTATAGGAATCAGCACAAGTACAATCCCGTTACTCTCTTGTGCTCATGGCCTTGGACACATTTTCAGGTCTGAATGTCAGACATAGGATATCATACTATTTTTTTTCATTCTCCAGTGGATCTACAAAATCCACTGAGTAGATCATAGAATCAGAATGATTTGGGTTGGAAGGGACCTTAAGCATCATCTGGTCCCAACCCCTCTGCTGTGGGCTGGGACACTTTCCACTGGATCAGGTTGCTCGAAGACCCATCCAGCCTGGCCTTGAACACTGCCAGGGATGAGGAATGCACAGCTTCTCTGGGAAACCTTTTCCAGTGCTTCATTGCCTTCAGAGCAACAAATTTCTTCCATATATCTACCTTAAATTCCCCCTATTTCAGTTTGAACCTTTTACTCCTTGTCTTATCACTACAATTCCTGAAAAAAGTCCCTCTTTGTCTTCCCTGTGGATGCCTTTTAGATACATGAAGGTTGCTCTGAGGTCTCCACAAAACATTCTCTTCCAGGCCCCCAACTTCCTCAGCCTGTCTCCAGAGTGGAGATGCTCCAGTCCCCTTAGAAACTTTGTGACCTCCTCTGAATTTGCTCCAACTGTTCCATATTCTTTTTACGTTGGGGGCACCAGACCTGGAATCAGTACTCCAGGCGGGGTCTCACAAAAGCAGAGTACAGGGACAGAATCACCTCTGTAAATTGACTCAGTGCAGGAGATAGGAAGGAAAATGAGAGTTCAAGGTCATCATTTCCTCTTTTCCTCACTGAGGTTATATCTTCACATGCAAAACCTGCAGAAAAAAACTTCAAGGTGCCATTCTGCAGGTGATTCAAAGAGCAGTCATGGGGAATTCTAAAGACTTATTTGAGGCAGTCCCCTGTATTACTGGACTTTTCCAAATTCATTGTCTGAACATCCTTGAAAAGTTTAGGTTCATTTATTCCTCCCATCTGAGGAACACTTCTAGGATTTAGACCAGCCCATAGATTTGCAATGTCTATTTTCAAAGTGTATCTTAGGTGGGCTCATGCAGTGAGGATCACTCTCTTGAATACCATGTAAGATCCACCTAGGAGCATGTCTTTACCTGCCTTCAGAGTATCAACTTCCAAAGAAGTAATAATGAGAAAGTACTTCAAGAAAATATCTTCTTGGGATTTTCCTCTGTAAAATTCTACAAATTTCTCCAAATTGTCCCAAATTACAGATATACAGAGCAAAAGCTGTACAAATTAAACGTCACAAAAAGTGTAAAAAAAAAACAACAACAAAAAAAAAACCCAAACCCAACCAACCAACAAAAAAAACAAAACAAAACAAAACAAACAAACAAAAAAAAACCAAACTAAAAAAACCCCCAAAAACAAGAAAACCCAACTGCCCCCCCAAAACCACCAAACCAAACAAAAAAAACTTCAAAAAACCTCAACAAAACAGAACAAAACAAAACAAAGAAAAAAAAAAACACAACCAATCAAACAACCAAACAACAACAACAAAAAAGCCCCCAAAACCCCACATCCCTATAAGCTTTCCACAAAAGCTATGCTGGAAAAAACCATCTGTCATCACATTTATTGTACCACTTCACCTAACACTAAAATCTTAATGTGACATCTCTCTCACCTTTAGGATGTATACATTTTTGTGCACACTGTATTAAAGACCATGATGCTGTCAGAAGTTTTTCTGATCTGATGATATAAAGTCCAAGTCTTTTAAGTCCTACACCCTGCAGATCTCAAATTAGTCTCAGATGGCTTGATGTGCTCTAATACTGATCTTGTATGTTTGTGAAGGCTCAGTGAGCTGGTTACTACCTATGCTTGGTTAAAATGTGTTCAAAAATCTGTGGTCTGAGAAGTTTTGATTTATTTGCAGCCAGTGTTTAGGAAGTTATTCACCAGGAAGGTTGATTTACTTTCCGACATTATAAAGGGGATTTTGCGTTTTGGGTTTTTTTTCTTTTTTTTTTTTTACATGTCTGCTTTTGA
Source organism: Muscicapa striata striata (assembly GCA_030060385.1). Lineage (NCBI taxonomy): Eukaryota > Metazoa > Chordata > Aves > Passeriformes > Muscicapidae > Muscicapa > Muscicapa striata. The sequence goes on along the minus strand of JAREIS010000301.1, from coordinate 1,072,929 downwards.
TTCTTTTAGGCCCTGGGGGCTGGTAGTCTAGTTGTTTAGTTAGCTCTGGTCATTCTGAATGCCTATTCTTCCATTCTTCCTCTTATCTCTCAAGTGGTATCCTCTCCATCTGTTCAGTCAACACTAACAATTTTCAGCTTTATCTTTTAAGACCATCTTCAGAAGCAGTTTTGTAATAGTTTTCTGAAAAGGACTTGGCACTTAGAAAGTCCAGGTGCAAAACCATTTAACTGAGATTTCAGGAGAGAGCATTAAGAAATGAACAGAAGTATACTGTTGCTATTTTCTTTTTCTTGTGTGGAGATCTTGGTATTATAACTGAGCTTTAATCCCCTCCACCCACAAAAAGGCAACATATATTTATATTTACTTCAAGTGAAGCTCACATCTGAATTTATTTCACCAATATGGATGTAAACAGAATACTATTAAAGGAGGAATAAGTGACCTTTAATATGAGTATCTTCGCAAGCAGCAGATGTAACTTACAATAAATATATAATAAAGATGAATGAACATAGTTCTTCTTTCCCATTTTCAAATGGAATTCTGAAACTGGATTAACTCCTGTGGCATGGACTATTTATTTGGTTTTCTGAGTACATTTTCTACCAGCCTTAGCCCACCAACATGATTTAGTTTTGTACTGTAAAGCTGTTAATGTACTGTAATTAACATACAGCATAATAAATCATCTGTCTTATTGCTGGGTGTCGTACATACGTTGACTTGTCTGAAGGAAGGAGACTGTAACAGTAGAGGACACTTATCCAGATCACCATCTTTCCAGTGATGGGTGCCATAAATTATAGAAAAAGGGAGAAACAAGAGCTGCTCAAAATTCCTCTAAATCTTATGAGAATTATGGCATTTCCAAGTATGTCTATATCACGAATTGGTATGAAGAAAACCTAAAATTACCTTGTAAAGGAGTCATGTATAAGTTTAGATAAATGTTTAAAACAGTGGCTCACCAAAATCAATAAAGAAGTAGTAATGGGAAAACAGGGAAGAATTTCCATATAGTTTAAAATGGTTAAATAAAGGAAATTCAGAATAGAAATATAATTTTGATTTTCAAGTGGAATGAGATCACCACTGAAGTTCCACAGACATCTCTGCTTAGGCCTGTGTTGTTTAAGAAAGAAAAAAATGATTAGAGGAAGGGGGTGTATGCTCGTGGGAAAAAAAAATTCCTGCTCTGCTGCAAACTAATAGTCTCTAAACTGACTATTACTAAAGAATTAAATCCTAGGCCAAGATAGGAGACATTACAGGAACATCAGCTCAAGACCTGGTCCTGGTCAAAAAGTCCAATTGAACATTTCAAGCTGCTTGTGAAAATGAGGGCAGCAGAAGAACCTCTGCACTGCTGTTTGACTTCATCAGGGCTCTGAATGTGACGTGAGAGAAGGCAGCAGCTGACCACAAGGACTCCCACACCCTCCTGGCCACATGACACTCCTCAGAAATGTGGTTTATCCTCAGCCACTGACACTAGTAAACAACTCATGACATTCGGGAGAAACCTCACAAGAGTTAAAATCCTGGCTTTCCTCATTTACCCAAACGAGTGAAGATCCATACTGATTGGGGATAAACATAGTGAGAAGTAAACTAGCAAACAAGGACACAGAGACCCTGCAGAGAGGTCTTGACAGGTTGGAGAGATGGGCAATCAGCAGCTGTACGAAGTTTAACAAGGTCAAATGTCAGATTCTGCATCTGGGACAGGGCATAGAATGGAGTTTAGGGCAATAACTCAGGTAGGAGAAAACCTGAATACAGGAGGAGAAACTGGGGATTCAGCTAAAGTGTGCAGTGGAGACTTCATAGAGAAGGCTAAGCTAGTGTGCTCCTCAGTTATATAGTCCACTTTTGGGCCTGGACTGATGTCTAAATTTTGCTGTTTTGCACCATGGAGATACCTGTCACAGATGTTCTCTGAGTGTGCCCTGTTGCTGCTTTAGTAGTGAATTTAACTCCAGTCTAAAGACAGAGTCCTCTGTGTTGATTGTAATACAGTCATGTCTGTCATGGTCCTGTCCTTGAACTCTCCCAACTGATCTCCAGTTCTATCACCAGCTGAGGGTTTCCATCTTGAGCACTGAAGCTCATCTGACTCCATGTTGCACTGGGTTTGTGAAGAAAAGAGAAAAGCACTGCAGTGAGTAGAAAAACAGAATGGTGGGGTTATTTTATTTTTTTTTTTAATTTAATCTCCTTTAACATTCTGAAACTGTGTTGTTTGCCCAGGCAAGAAACTTGCCATCATAATGGAGGAAAAAGAAAAAGTGGGTCATGTAGAAAATCCTTGTGGGGTAGGAGTACAACGGCTCTGGTTTAGATGGGTTTACACAGCCAGAGAGCTGCAACTTTTACCTCTTATGTCTCAGGATGTACTCAGGGTAACAGAGTAACTTGGATTAGGATTTACTTTGCCTTGTCCCCTTGTGCTTTGGTTTGCATTGCAGAGAAGTCTTCATGCCCAAACCTCATTTGGGTTAGATGAAATTGATGTTTCACTTCCAATGCACTGCAGCTGTGGAAGGACAGTCAGCTAACATGAGTGACTGGACCAAAAAACCCCCAGAAACTCCCTCCCATCCTCATACCCAGGGCACCAGTTAACAGCCTCACCCTTTGGACAACTTAGAGCAGGAGATTTTTTTTTTTCTGGTTTTATTCATCAGCCTTCTGGAGGGGAACAGTGCTCTGAGGAAGACCTGTCCCATATAAAGCTCCAGCAATTTCATTATCCCAGGAAGCTATTACTACATGGCCCACACAAATATTCAGCAAAGTAATGAGCCAGGCCATCTAGAACAGTAAGACTTCAACAATAATACAGATTGTGAGATTAAGACTTTATTTTTTAATTTGGATTTTGACTCTCCTTAATGTATGTTAAACTAAAAAAAAAAAAAAAAAAAAAAGTTAAGAAAAAAGAAGAAAATGTAGAATACTTATTATTCATGTGTTTCTAGTACCTCGCTTTCAAATTATTGTGAGGTTATGACAAAAATCTCAAGATCTGGCAGTGCTGTTTTAAAAGAAAGTCAAGTTTCTAGAACAATAAACAAAAATGCTCACAGATACAACTTTGTAAAAAAATACAGTATAGTGAGAAATTATGGTAGTTACAGTGATTAATCATTTTCCCCAATTCCACTGCCAGTGCTGAAATAACACTGAAGTCAATGGTTGCTTGCTCTGAAAAATGGACCTTGATTATTCAAAATACTTTTTCTGACTGTACACACACACACAAACACATGATAAGAAAACAGAACTAACTCCTGTCTTCCAGTAACGAATATGTGCTAACTTCTCTATTTATCTTAAGTGTACCTTCCTTACTCTCCAGCCTAGTAATGTAAGATTGCAGTCACATACACAGCACCTGAGTCTAATGAGTTTACTGGGTACTAACCAGAGGAACAGTAATTCAAAGCAGATGCTAACAGACACTGATAGTATTGTTCTAACAATGTGATGTGAAAGGGTGCCTGATTATTTTAGATGTATTATCCAAATCCTTAAATGTGGTCTTAAATGTTTAAAGTCTGTAGTATTCTGAAAGCTTGCCTTAAGTCAAACAGAGACTGTAAAAAAAAACATGTTATTTCTTTATGTTGTAAGGAAGCACCATTAAACTGATATAATCTTTGTATCTGCTATCCTTCCTCTCTCCTGGGAAAAGAAACAAATTTTTATTCCTACCCCATGGTTTATTTCAGTTGCCTGTGTTGTCAGCAAGTATTTGCTTTGCCTGCAAACATGCTGCACTTTAGTCTCAGTCTCAGCCTCAGCCCCAGATTTTTGGTTATTTTTCCAGCATAAACACTTTGGGCATGACTCTTGCACTCTGTGTTTCATTTATTGACTCATTTACACTAGAAGTATGTTCTTGGAGAGACTTCTCTTTTGGTATATTAGTTCAAAACTGTTCCCAGTCAGATCATTTTAACTTGTGCTGTAGTTATTATATATGTGTTCGAAGACAGGTATTGAGGATTTTCTTTTTCTTTTTGTTGATGTTAGTTCACTGAGTAAATTAGTAGAAGTCTAAGAGCTTTCTGGGATTTCTTTTTTTCTGTTTAAACTTTTCTTAGAGTGTATATACAAATGATTTTGATCTCCTCTGGATGATCCCATATAAGTGTGAATTATTATTAAAGGTTGATAGAGACAAGTACAACTGACTTGGAAAAGAGTTTGAAAATTAATCAAAATATTTGATATTTCTGTTGATTCGTTATCAAAATTCTTCATCCCACCTAATTGTTCAGAGGAGAGCTGCCTGATTTTCTCAGAAGTCCAATGTTAGACAAGACATTAGACAGCTGCCCAGAGGTAATGTCTGTAAGTCTGTCTGCAGGGAAGGATCTTTAAAAACAAGACTATTTAGTGTTGAGAAATATTTCTGAGAGGCTGTTTGTTTTTCTGAAGTTTTGCTTTTCAACATGAATCGCTGGAGACCATTCTGATAACAGAGAGAGCTTTTTCATCTCTAGACAACCCTTCAAAGAGGTGGATGGGAATTTGGTCACATGATGGGTTCCACTGAAGGAAGATGTACAATTAAATCTATGTATTATTTAACCAGGGGTTTTTGACCTTTGCCAGTCTGTGAAGTTGTAAACATTTTCTGTGGTAGATGTGGTCTCTTCAGAAATTTCAATAACATGGGTAGTTCCATCCATATATGAAGGTGTTTTTCATCATCAGCTTTCCCATTTGCATTAGAGATGGTAGTATGTGAGCCACTTTAGCCATCTACAGGCCAATCTCCACAGGAGTTTCATGAACATCTTCTCTGTATCATAATTCTGTGCAGCTTGCAAACACAAAAGTGAAAAAATTAAAAACTGTCTAGCTCATTTAGCCTTATGTGTCTGTTTCCTGTAGCCCTAAGCAAGTAGGAGTTTAAAGCAAGACAGAACTTTTTTTTTTTTCCCTATATTACTCAAGACTTGCAAAGGAAAAGAACCTGAAGGGCCTCAACCAAAATATACTGAAACACCTGTGATATGTTTTGTAAAGAAATACTGTCTTGGTACTCCTGATGAATAAAAAAAAAAAAAAAAAAAAAAAAAATCCTTCTCTTCACCTAGATTTATTTTTATTAAAACCATGATCTGTCCTCTGGCTACAGATTCTACCACTATAACAACTGTACCCTCTGTTCTCATCATGACAATCGGACTTCATGAAAACCTTTCATGAAGTCTTCTCACCAGAAGAGGAGAACTTTAATATTTACTCAGGATTGCTGAGGAATTTTGCTTCTTCAATGACTCCATTAGGCACCTTTCCTGGTTAATCAACACCTGAGGTGCCTTAACTCACTGTGGCTTCCTAGCAAAGAAGGGATTTCATAGGTACTTGCTCTACCACAGAATGATGCAGACTTGTCTGTTGCATCCCATATCCTCTGTTGTGCCTGTAAGGGCTGGAATAACACAGAGCTGAATTGATTTTGTGTTTGGCAAAATGTTTTGGGAGCCTTCTGCATGAAAGCTGTTCACCAACAGCAGCCCCAGCTACTGTACATAATTTTCTCTGCTTACTCTCATTAGAATAACTTACCTAGTTGGAAGTACAGAGAGAAAGAATTTAGGTCATTCAGAATGCCTGGGCTGGCATTTGGCCAGGATGTGAGAGTTAACAACACGGAACTTGAAAAATATGTTAGTGATGTTCCTTTATTTCCTTTCATTGTTATAAAGAAATTGCTGTTTCAGTAGTGACTGCTGCAGGTGACTGCACATCTGACATTTCCCTTATGATGCAATATAGCTTTGTCTGTATTTCTACATTGCTAGGGAGGAGATGGGTCACTCTGGGGTTTTTTTATCACTGACTGAAGAAGTTTAAAATGTGGATGGGCTACAGATAAAGGTAAGAAAGCAAAGATTACTGAAATAAGAAGCTGCAGCTGTGATGAAGAAAAGAACTGTCAAATGAAGTATAGCTGCTTCACGTATGGATGGGTTTGCTCTGGTGTGACAGGGCTTAGTCATTTATCTGCACATAGCTGAGTGTAACATGAATTCAGAGGTGAAATCAGCACCACTGCAGGCTAGAATGCTCCCTTTGAAAAAGGAAACACTGAAAACTTGGGCATTAGGATGTTTTTAGAGGTTAGATTTGGAAGACCTGAATTCCATCTTGCACCAGAATTTCCCTGTGCAATTGTAGTCAAAGCACATTAAAACTTGAAGATGTGGATTTTGGACAGGAGCCAGACACCTAAAAGTGATTTGCTGTGCCATGGAGCTATTGCAGCACTCAAGCACACTGGAACATCAATCTCTCTGCTCCTCAGTGTCTGCTCCTTGCAGAACTGTAAGCAGTCCCTCCCCACCAAGGAAGTGTGGTGAGAGCAAGTGCCACAGGCCAGAGCTACTCCTGACACCTGGACAAACACTGTGTTTGAGAGAAGTGGATAAAGACAATGATTCAAAGAGAAAATCTGTGTAGTGTTGCGGACATTCCTCAACAACAAACATGTTTTGTACTTTCTGGTAGCTGATCCATATACAGGATGGAAGCCTAGTCCTGCTTCCAGAAAACAGGATGACATCTGTCTTGTTTGACTCAGCTGACAATGCAAGTTGTCCTTTCTAAACTGCAGATTCTGTGTGTAGTCAGGGAAGGGGGCAAGCTCCTCTAGGAGTCAGCTCATATCTTCTGAAAATGGTTGTTTAAGCCAGAGGGGGCTGAGGACCAGCCCTTTTGAGGAGTCTGTCTCTTTTCACAAGCTAAGGAGGAGGATCTCTGGATATTTACCTGTTTGATGGCTACATAAAATTAAATGAGTCACACCGTGGACTCCCTCCAGATGACAGAAGACCCTTGAGGAAGTTCAAGTGTTTAATCTTTCCTCCTGATTCGCAGGATACAATGAAAATAAAAATCTAGTTCCATAGTAACATTCCTTTTATAAAACATTTTTCCTAGGTAGTTTGTGATGAATCTTTCCTCCTTAGTTCTTGGAATTATTTCTTTACATGCCATAAATAGAATGAATTCTGTTAAAATCCCAGTCTCTAGGAAAGAGAGGCTAATGTGGTTGAATTTCTTCATGTCCATGGACAGTGGTAAATCTTATGCCTCTTGTGTCAGCTAAATAATTAAAGTTTGATTGAAATGTTACTTACCTGAAATGAGTCATCTGTGGTTAAGAGAGGAAACATCAGCAACAAGAAGGTAATGCATGATTTAACTGGAAACTTGCCTCCTTTTGCCTAAGCCAAAGGAAAATCAAACCAAGCCTCTGTAATGCAAGCCACCCTCCAGTTCCAGAGCCATGCATACAGCTTCACATTCTCACTTCTGCTAACACCTGAAGCAAGAAAGGCGTGTGCTGATGCTGGACTCCTCAGGAACAAAAGGCTTGATCATTTGTATCAATTTTCATGCTCTAACAAAGCTTCCACTCTGGGAAACCAAGACAGGTTTTTCCAAAGCAAAAATCTTAAACTGTAGGCCAGAGCTTGAATGGCCTGGAGGACACTTTTATACAGACTATAATTTGAACAGCTCATGAAGGCTTATTGGCTGTCTCTGGAATGAAGCATATCCAACACTGCAATTCTAATTGTGGGGGAAATACTGTACTTGCAGTGTCTGCTGTGGCAGAAAGACTGGGACATATTTTATACACACTGCTACTCTTCCTTTTATTTTGTAACATTTTCAGATCTCTAGTGAAAATATATGCAAAAAAACCTCTCATATTTAATGATAATCTAATTAATTACTTTAATATCACAACAAAACTCATCAAGGACAAGGGCATCTGTAGGTCATTCACAAAATTGAAACTGATGGATGAAGTTCCTCACCTCTTCAGTCCTTCTCATCCATATTTTCTATTATTACTGAAATCAGTGAATATATGTGTCTAATGTGGGGACATCTTGATCTGTTTAAATGCAAGATGTGTGAAGTGTGAAGTTTTTATCTATATTCCTTAAAGAGAAAAAAAAAGAAAAAAAAGGGAGAGGGAAGCGATGAAGATAGATCAATATAAACATATATGACAGTAGCTTGGAGCTGCATGCAGTAGCCTAAGTAAACAGAGTGACAGGATGGCTTTTCAAAACAAGCTTGTCATGTTTATGCTTGTTATCAGCTTTCCTGACAACGATTTTCCCATCAGCTAACTACAGACTTAATTAGGGCATTAACACAGTCCTGCGCCCACACCTCCTGCCTTTCCCCAGCTAAGCACTGGGTCATTACTGGGAGAATACAAGCAAGGAAATGGGAAAGAAAGAAAGGAAGGAGAGAGAGAGAGAGAGAGAGAGAGAGAGAGAGAGAGAGAGAGAGAGAGAGAGAGAGAAATAAGGAAAAAAATTGAAATAAATAGGGAGCGGAGGAAAAAAAAACCCAAGCATAATTGTGAATACTTTGCACATGGTGGAAGGGAAACCAGCACTGCTTTTCCATGTTCTTTTACCAGGTTTTGCAAAAGGATTCATAGGAACATGTGGGCCAGACTACTCTGCTGAGAGAAATGAGACTAATTTCTGTGATTTCCACTTGTAAATGCTTGCAAATGCTACAAATGTGAACTCCTCCACCGTCTGTTAAAATACACCCCTCACCCTCATTCAGAGCAGCGACTCTGTGTAATAAAGATTCTTCCTATGCAAAAGAGACTATACTGCAAGTTGTAAGATGCTTTTTGGCAAGCTGTGCTTTTGGGGAATAGAGATGCTAATTGCTCACATGGAGCTCTTACGATGACTTCACAGCAATTAAAAGAATGTGGTGCATTTTGCAGTATCCAGTCCCTGTGGGTAATTTACACGCCTGATAACCAGAGCAGAGCTCCATGGCAGACACCAATAGCAACTGGAGTGACCTTGAGCATTTCCATCAGTGTGATTTTTCATAAAGACAGATTATCAAATAATACTACACTTAAACATCTGTGATTTTGCAACTAGCAAAAAAAAAAAAAACCCTGAATTTCCTGTTTTTCTTTATTATTTCAACAGTTTCCTGTCATTTGTCATCTCCAGTATATGTACCAGGTCATGTCTTGGCAGCAGGAAATTTTGCCTTGCTAGTCTTTTCCCCCATTCACTGACCTGAGATGTTTCCAATTAAGTCCAATTGATTGTAGCTTATTGCTTCTGACCTGTCAGAATTACCTGGTCAGTGGAAGCACTCATCAGTTCAGACCTCTTCTTCAGTTGTACTGCTGAAATGCATGGCTGAAGGTTAATGATATGGCAACCTATGGAATGCAGTGTCAGGAGGAACCCAGAGATGGTGGTACCCAAATCCAAGGCTGAGCTGCAGCAGATATCTCTGCAATGCTCATAAACAAATATTGTATCTCCTGGGTGGCAAATTAATACAATGGTTTCCATTTCAGTAACCAGAAGGTGCTAAGGAGTAGCTATTAGAAACCCAGGACCTTTTAAATAAACATGTCTGTTTTATTTTTTTTTTTTTTTTTCTAGTGGAGCTATGAATTTATTGCTTGGAATAGTTGCTCATATTTGGTGTGATTTTGGAAAAGGCCTAGGAACCTTCAGAGAAAGTCTTAAAAAAAGTAAATTTATGCTGTTCTAGACGTTTGTCAGTCTAGCGAAGAAAAATTAAATAGACAGTCTCAATCACCATTAAGAAGGAGGTAATGGAGAATTACTAAATTGGTACCAACAAACATATGGAATATGAAAAATAAAGCTTATTGTTTCCACTCAGGCTACTTTACTTGAAATAGATAATTACATTGATATAACAGGTTTCTATAAAATGCTGGACTGATGTTGCACTGTTTTTTGGTTTAAAACCTAGATAAAATAAAATCTCTATCACAGAAACTAAACTTTGGAGAGATATCGAATCTCAAAATATAACTGTAAACAGGGAACCATCAATGAACAGCTGCAGAGTTCTGAAAAGATCACTGCTTTTCCTACAATATTTAATGTTTTTATAAAGAAACTGAAAGTGCAAAAACAATTACTGACTGAGCTTACAAAAGCACAAAGATCAAGGGAAGAATGATAAAGTAAAAAAACAATCAATCAGTCACAGTCACAAAAACAAGCCAGTATGTGATTTAGGTAGGTCAAATAGGAAAAAATATGGTAGCAATAAAGCAGATACATCATATCTGTAAGAAGAACCTGAAACTAACAAAAATGTTATAATGAGCAGAATAATATTTTTTGTTTTGTTAACAAAATTATAATTATAACTTTTGTTTCATATAGTGCCTAGGAGCACCTGCCTTCAGGAAAGATTCTGTGATGCTGTAGAGGTACAGAAAAAAGTGCAATTTCTATCTTACAGAAGGTGCTAGTGCAATTTTTCATCCAAAGGTGTGTGCCAATTCTGTATGCATAAGATGGCTGCTTTTGAATTGGAGTGGGGAAGCATCCAATTTCCATGCTGAAGTGACAGAGAGATGTATGGAAATGCATTGAAGCCATAATTGTGATTAAAGGATGGGAAAAACTGCCTTACATGAGTTGCTTATGGTGTTTAACCCAAATAGGATGTCAAAAAGAGTCCATGAGTATCTTCCTCACACTTTTTAAATTTTGAATGGTTAAAAAGCTGATAGTAGAAGGCTTTTCCAGACTTTAAAATTAATTAGTTAGGCTTGATAAAGGCTCCTCTTTCTAACAGCACTGATACAACTCACAATGTGTAAGGGGTGAATCAAGGCTAGCTGTTTTTGTAAATATATGCTCCAGTTGAATAAAGATTAATTCAGAGTAGTCATTTGGCTTGTGTTGCTCAGGAGGTCAGGCCACATAATTTTTGGCTTTATTTATCTATAAAGCTAGGAAATCTATTATCTTATTGTTTAATCTCATTTTCATTCTCTTTGCCAGAAGACTGAAAGAAGAATAGCAACATAAAGCTACTGTTATACTTAGGGAATTGAAATTTTAATGGGCTTTGATCTAAGCATCTTACCTCTCAGGGTAAATTATATCCTCACCATGACAAAAGAGGTGGTACATCCTGCTCTGTTTGCTCTTATTGGTTGCATATATTTGAGACAAAAATATGAGGTAATTCAGTGACATTCTTCCCATAGTGTGTCTCAGAATGACTCTGGGTACCAGATATTTTTGACTGCTGTCATTGGCTTTCACAGTACTCTCCCAGCTGAGGAGGCCCCAGTGAAATTATATGTTGTTTTAAGATAGGTCACTTAGCTAAGAGAAAACTGAAAATACCACATGGAGTTTCAGCTGCATAATTTCCAGTGATTATTGTGGGACCCTGTGTTCCTGGGCCTTGGGCAATGCTTTGAAAATGAAGGGGCTATTGCCCAATCTTTATATCTCTAAAAGGAGATAAAATTAGAGCAGTTTGTAAAGTAAGCCCTGCAGGTTTACTGAGCAGCTGCCTTCAAAGGAAATTTCCTTGTCTCGATAAACAAGAAAACAGATGCACCTGGGTCTGAACACATCAGTCTTATTCTTGGGAATACTACCTTTTGAAAATCAGATGGCTAAAAATAAGAAAGTGTTATCACCAATGAGAAAATACTATTTATCTGTATGTGCTTTGTCCTGTAGTGATATTAAGTAATTCTGCTTATATAATTCCATTAGCCCAGAGTAAAAGCATCATGATTTTATGAGTAGCTGAGTTGCCTCAGACAAAGCATCTTAGTTTACAGCTCCACTTTGACTCTGGATGTACCAAAGAAACGAAGTTCTCTGAAAATTACTTTATTTTTTAAAAGTACTCTGAAAAATTCTCAGTAATTGCAATTATAAATTATAAACAATCTGCTTGAAAATTTAGCATAGGTTGATTTTGTTCAAAATAAAGTGTAGGTAGTATCTACCACTCCATAGAAACTATTACAGTGGAAATATGTCTTTTTTAGGAGTAATTAAATTGCAGACAATGTAGACCTATCTTATACAGTATGGTTTATCAGCTGAGTCAAGATGAAAGCACATTTTTTGCTTGTTTATTCACTTCTCTGTCACTCCAAAATTCCTTTTAGCATGTGTTATGTTTCTGAATGCAAGGTCTTGGTTTTATCTACTGCAAATCAACCCAAGGAGGCCAGGTTTATATTTGGATAGGAATTCAAGTGAGGAAATGAAACAGTTTCTTTCAAAAATTTATTCCCTGGGAGTGGTTTAACAAATGTCAATTACGGTATGAAAGACCAGGTCCTTTTGTAGATAAATCTTCTCTATGCAGAACAATGGTTAATTCGTAATTATTTTAATAATGTCAGTCAGCACCCCTAAGTGTTCTTTGCTGGTCATGGTGAGGATGCTTGCCAAGTCTGAAGCCACAGGCAAATTAGACAAATTGCTGATTTGCTCATTAGTTGCAGTACAGGAACTTGAATATTTCTTTGCTCTAGACACAACGAGCTTTCTGATTAATGAATAATTCCTCTTTCTGACTTTATTTAAAGTGTACTTACTGCCAGGAGTCTAGTGGGAATAGAGGGAATTAGGATAGAAGACTGTAGTGAGATTTCAATACATACATAAAAAGAAGTGTCCATGAGCCTCTTTAAAGTCTAAGTCACAAGAAATGAGCCAAATCTTTTGTCTGATACTTAAAGTCTGCAATATCCACATGACATTTGCTTTCTCTCCTTTCAGTGTGATTTGGTAGCTAAAGTGATACAGCTAGGTTGTTTTTACACTAAATTCTTCTGAACTACCAAATTAAATGTCTAACAGCTGACACGATGTGAAAAAGTCAGCTATATCCATATGCAAGCAGTCTTGGAAAATATCACAGACTTTTACTCCTCCTGATCAAGTCACCTGGAAAATACTGAATTGAGGAGGAAGAAAGTGTTTTTAGAAGGCATAAGTATTTCAGCACTCCCAACAGGAGACTGGAGCCTGTTGTTCAATGGGATGCTCACATCATTATCAGTGTAACAGAATGATGCTGATTTATATCACCTGAAAGATGTCTGGAGGGACTGAAACATGTCGTCTTGCCAACACTATCACTCCAAAAAAGAGGGGTGATAACATCTCAGTACAATTTCTCTGAATGCTTGTTTTTTTCTCTCTTTGTAGAAAGTACAAGCATGAGGAGCCAAAGAAAAGCCAATGGCCAGAGAGAAATCATGCTAAAAGTTAACCCAGCTGACAATTATCTTTCTCCTCTGTATCACACTTCCTGGTTGACAGTGAGTTTTCATGTATCACTGTCTTTAACCTTGAATATTGCAAACTGGCCTGGGGGTCAAGATTGGGTCTGCTGATTCATTTTAGCTTTGCATGAACCCCTGAGCTAAAACTTCAAAAGTGTCATGCATGTCTGGTGCTGCCTTAGCCCTAGCAGACCCCTCTGGCCTTATGCTGAAAGGGACCTGGTCTCAGGGAAGGAGAGGGAATCTCAACAGCATCAGCTAACAAAGATTTCGTGGGTCCTGCTCCTCTCTGATGAGAGTGAAGCCTGAAGCCTCTCCTCCTTTCCCTGTGTGGGTCAGGGTAATGAAGGGGCAGACAAATCCTGCCTCTGTTCTTCTCCCTCCACTGGCCCTTACAGCCTCGTTGAAAGTTTTAGGTCTGTAAAGCAATATCCTCAGAGACTGACCCTAGGTGCTGTGATCCAAACACTAATACCCAATGTGTCTCCAGCTCTCTAGACTGGAGCTAGCTGTCATGTTCCACACCTGACAGGAACAATGTTACTGCTATTTCATCTTAAAATAGGGATATAAATGACAATGAATATAGAAATTATGACCATAATAAAATTGAAATAATAATAATAACAACAATAAAAGTTACCATAGTAATAAAATAGTAATAGTAGTGTGTCAGAGGCACACAGTGAATGATTTTACCATATTTAAATGAGCAGAAAATGAATCATCTCCATCATGTTAGTCAAACACAGTACAGTAACTGTATGTACTTCCCTTTTCTTCTGCTGTTCCACTCCGAACACCCACTTTCTCTGAGCTGTTGTCCAGCATTTACTGCCTCCTTTCCTACCTTCTAAAATTTCCTCAGACCAGTTGCTTCAGGTGGGCTGCTTGGCCCATCACCACATTGCCCAAGCCCCAGAAACCATCCTGCACCTGGGCAGCACCTGTGGGAGTTCGGTGGGGCATTGGGGAGGCTGCTCCTAAGGAAAATGAGCATCAATCTGATTATTAAGGCAAGCTTACTTCTTGTGCAGAGGTAAGATATGGATGAGTTCTAAGAGGTGGCTAACTCAACAATATCTTTAGAAATTTAGATTGCCTTAACTCTGAACATATGAGTGCCTGAGCAGTGAGTGATGTTTGATCTTTTCTACAAGTAACAAGTGGGCAGTGCCAGGATTGTCCTAGTGCCTCCCTGTAAAGTTATCTCTGCAATATTTTGACAGTGACTTCAAATTGCAGACAAATCACAGTGCAAAAGTCTCTAGCTCCGTAAAAGTTGATTCTCTAATTCCAAAGAACTCTTATTTTGGGAGGTCTTTTCCAAATTACCTTAGAGCTAATTTATCTTTCCTTGGAGGCTGAATGGCTGAATCAACCCTGCAGTGATTGGTACCCAGACACGTTCAGCACAGGGGTAAGTAAACAGTGTTTTATCAAGAGGTCTGTCTTGCAAATGATTTAATCAAGCAAATGCTACAATGAATAACAACACTATATTCTACTACTTCTGCCTTTGTTCAAGTAAGTTAATTCTTTTGATCAGTGCTGTGGATAAGCAAAAATAAATTGCAAAGGAAAGTCTTATTTTTAGGAATGTGCAACTGCAAAAGAGTTATGGTCTTGCACTGGATTAGGCTAATGTCTAGTTTAAAAATGATTATGTTTGCAAATAGTAACGTCATGTGCTGGTGATAAATCATATAAAATTTAACCTCTCAACAGAAAGAATGTTGTTAACAGTTACTTAAGAGCAGAAACAATCTGCCCCTTCCACTCTCATTAGCAAAAATGAATTAGCCCCCAGTTTTTCAAAGTATTAACTAAGTATGAGCCTTTTCTTTCTCGAGGGAACTCACTTTTCTAAGTGTCTGCGGAAAACCATTTTGGCCTTGTCCATCTTTTGCATCCAGCAATTTTGCATAACTGGTTATTTGGTGCTTTGAAGGTAGTTTATTGCTGCAAGCCAACCTAGCAGCTTGCTGCTGCCACAAAAGAAGGTCTCACTCCTC
Organism: Muscicapa striata striata; assembly: GCA_030060385.1. Classification (NCBI taxonomy): domain Eukaryota; kingdom Metazoa; phylum Chordata; class Aves; order Passeriformes; family Muscicapidae; genus Muscicapa; species Muscicapa striata. Next base: position 1,057,776 of record JAREIS010000301.1, on the reverse strand, counting down.
CTCCCCACTCTGAGCCTTCCCTTCTTGCCCCACCCTCTCAGAGCCCTGTCCACACTATTTTGGCTCACCCTTTGCCTCTTTTATTGAGTCAATTCAACCAATTAACTCAGAGAATTATCCACTTTCTGGATATTTTCTTCCAGGTCAGGGTGGTGAGTTGACTGACTGTGGCATCTGAAGACCACAGTAGTCAGCAAAGAGTAGAGTGGCAGTACCAAGTAAGCAGGAACATACATGGAACACAAATGTGGGAGGAGGTGGGATCTACATTTTCTTTGGCAATGTACTGTTAGACCCATCTACTACATCTTGTAGAAGTGAACCATGGATTGTTTGCTGCCACTGAAATGTGTGTGATTGTACAAAAACATGGAAAAGTGACAACAAGTTATTGGAGTGATTATTAACTCTCTTCCATTTGGATTCCCTCTATCTTCTTACACAAGCTGTGGAAAGTCAGACCAACTTTTCTAGGCATTTAACTACATTTGAGAGTCTTAGGTGGTACTTGAAGGGGTAAGTAATTTCAGAAGAGGACTAAAAGTGATAAATGTAAGAGCAATTATTATTGTCCAGGGTCTAGGGTATTTTTAAGTTGGGATACACTCACACACATCAAAAGTACAACAAATAACAACATCAGTGGAAGAGATAAACACCTCCAACAAATGTGTCAAAGATGTTTACTATTTGTTTCAAAGATGTTTACCATATATGAGTCTCTACAACTGAATCTTACATATGCTTTACACAGAAGATCTGGCCAGAAAGTGGCATTCAGTATTCAATTCTGTTCTGTTTATTTTGCCTAGCACGAACTAAAGCTCTACTTCCCACTCTCCCTGATTTGCTAGGCTTTCTTGTTGCACTGTAAAACAAATCAAGGAACAACTTGCAATTAAAAGAAAAATGGTCTTCTTGTCTTCATTTTGCATTTATTTATGAATGAGAATGATGTGAAATACATCAAAACTATTAATGGTTTTGCCCATGCATTTTCTAGAAACTGTTGTGTCATGACTCAGGAACACCTTTCCACAAAATATGACAAAGATTACTTGTTGCACTCTCTAATAGGAGCAGCAAGGTTGTGTTATAGAAATTGTAGTATCTCTGACGAGGCGTGGAATCTATATCCCTGCAGTGCTAAAGTTTGATTTCACCCTTTGTCACTGTGCAAAGGCGTGTCCCTGTTTACCATAGCATTTGCTTGTGTTCCACAAGGGAGATTTCCTCATTGTGTGTGACCATTTGGCTGATACACTCGGGCCACATTCAGCTGTAGGCTGACTGCTGAAGGAGGGAGCAGAGGAGCTTCCCTGTGAGCACCTTCTGATGTGACACAGGGTCCTGTGCCAAGGTGTAATTGTGAATAAAAGCCTGTGCTGTGGTCACTCAGTATACCATCTTTGTCCTTGATTATGTTACAGGTATCTGCTTTCTCAGAGCAGTAAAATGGATAGAGATAAGTACAAAGAATTGGGCAAGACAAAGAAAAACTGAGTAAACATAACAGTTGTGGATGATCTGATATTAAAAAGAGCCAATGTATGATATTCATTGAGTATTTTTGCACGTGAAGGTTCTTATATGTTATCCACAACATTTTCTGCCTTTTTTTTCCCTACATCGTTTCTCTTCCTGCTTCCCTGTTAAAGTTCTCTTCTTTATATTTTTTCAGGTTTGAGTTCTTTTAAATATTTCTTCAAGCACAGAGAAAGCAGAGTATCTGTCTCGAGCTCTTTTGTGTCACTATTGGAAAACTTTCCTCTGAGCATGGACCCCAATTTCCTGTTAAATGTCAGTGGGTCTGTAAAGACCTTTGGAAAATAATTTGTATTGTACTTGAAGGGCGTGTGGGGGAATTGGGGAAGTAAGATCTCTGATTTTGAGCTACTCTCTTTGGTGCCTCTCAGTCTGAGATGGATTGAAACCACCAAGAAAGCCTTTACTGTCCCAATATTCAAGGACAGAAATAAGCTTGAAAAGGAAAGACTGGATTTGGCTCTGAGGAACTCAAAATTATATTCTGTGTACAGTTTATTGTTATAGTGCTTATTTTAAGAATGCTTTTGAACTCAATTCTGTTAACATAAAGTCTACAGATTTAAGTCCATGCATAAAACACAGTAGAAGAAAAGAGAAAAAAAAAATCAAGGTTCTTAATATGTATCTTGCTCTGTAATTTTCAGATATTTTGCAGTGTTCCTTGACCAGAGGGCATGTGAGGGAGTTAAAGGATTATTCTCTCTGTTTTCCTTACTATATTTTATTTTCTTACTGTTAAATCATTGAGGAAAAAAAAAAAAAAAAAGATTTTGGTACTGTTTTTAGGAAGAAATCAGAAAATAGTTTATAAATATCAATCATACATAACTGAATTGTACACCAACAATTGTTGATTCCTAAAATAAACTGCAGCAGCTTCATGATAGGACTTAAAACACTACTAACAAATTCAAATGTCACAGTTCTAGCCATAATACTTCTGAAGCTAAGCAAACGTCTAATTAGGTATTTTATAATTACCTTATTTGGAAACTGGCCAGGACATCATGGCTGTTACTACATCTCTTAAGAAAAACCCCAAGGCATCTGTTTTTGTCACAAGTGAAAAAGACTGTTTCTTCCAAAGATTAAAATTTCTTTATATCTGTGTTTTTAAAGCCTGATCAAACTGCTGCTCAACCATAAACCTGCTGCTTTGAGCAAACATCTAAGGACACTTCCTTTCTCCCTGGACATGTGTCCTGAAATGCTGCTTAGTTCTTTCATAGACCAATGTCCAGGCAGCCCTTGTGAAATCCCTTTCAGTTTGGAGGAATGCTGGAAAAGAGTACATAATGGGGGAAAAAATGCAGAATGTGCTGCTATCTTTGAAACCATGACTTCAAAACCATCCTCCTCAGTATTTTTCATTTTACTTAGTATGCATGTGTTCAAATTCAAACTCAAGAGAGATTGAAGAGAATTTTTTTTTCTCTCCAGAAAATCAAAAGGCACAGGGATCTCTGTTGATGATAATTTGCTTGAGCTGGCTGCTGCTACCTTTGTTTTCCTGGAAGAAACCTCAAGCCCTGAAAAAAATGGAAAGAAAAGAAGGAAAAAGGAGACCCTAGACCTGTTTTTTGTCTCTTATGTAATGACCATACTGAGCTTGATGGAACAGAATGAACTGACTTCCTGATTCATGGAGCATAATTACCCATGGGAAACGCTGTGCTTGTCCTACCACAGACTGTTGATGCACAGCATATATCATTTTACCCACTGCTATTTTAAAGCTGTGCCAGGGTTTTTCAGAGACCTACTCACCTTCTCTGCCAAAGTTGAAGTATTAGGTATATTCTTAGAAATAGATTAATGCATTTAATAATCTGCTTTTTCTTTTTATTCAGTGGTTTTCCTCACAAGTAGTTCTTGCAAACAGAATAGAGTTGACCTTATTCTATACAGATGAAATATTGAAATGTACACTGTAAAAAACCACAGGAGGGTTTCACTAGAAACTGCAGAATTACCATTTGTAGTGTATGACAGCACCACAGATTTTGTCCAGTGCTACTTATTTTACCAGGGAAATAATGCAGGGAAAGGTCAAAATGTTTCTTGGCACTTTCACAAAAATGTCCTGTAAATTTCTCTTCTTTTTGAATTTTCCACCTCTTGCATTCTGTGCGTTCTTCTGGATAGTTAGGTCTGAAAGCTGATGGTCTTTGTCACCCTTACTATTTAGTATTTGGTCCTCTCACAAATGCTTTCATGCTCAGGCTATTAGATCAACTGAAGCTGGTTCTAAGAATTCTCTGTCCACTCTACAATGAACAGTTTGTTTCCATTGAAACTAGTAGAAATAAGTATCTGAGGACATGGGAAGATTTTTCACTGGACAAAGCTTTAATTAACTGTTGCATACATATGGACAGACTTTGGGAGAAAAATACGCTTATCCAAGAGGAGATGTACTTAAAGGGAAAAGAAACAGATTTTGGCTGCATAATATTGCCCAGTTATTTGCAATACAAAAGTTAAAGGAAGCCACGTTTAAGAGGAGTTTGCTAAGAATTTTAGGTATCTCTTCTATTGTTGACAGGATTCTGTTCTCTTACTGATGGTAAACTGTCTGCTAGCTTTTGCTGCTACTTTATTGTCAAAAACACATCAGAAAGTTCTCTTACGAAATAAACTAAAATGAAAAATACAGTTTTGAGGGGTTTTTTTGTCCTGTAAATAGGAATGTTTCATTACTTCTATGCTAGTATACAAAGCAGTTAGGCACTGTCCTGTTTCAAAGTCAGTTGGCTTGACACATTTCAAATCACCATATTCAATCCCAGCTTCCCAAAACAGTGATTGCATTCAAACAGCCTATTGGGAATGGCCCTGGCCTGTGTTACCTCCTGCTTTGCTACAAAGAATGACCTGAGAGTTTTGTTGTTGACTGTGGTCAAAACTGTGCTCAGGGATTGTACTAGTGATACAAAAGCTCCTGTAGTAGTGGTTTGCCTGTGTCCTGTCCATGCTTGGTTAGCTAGCAGAGATACAGCCCAGGGTTTTTGTTTCCTCAGTCATACACAGTCAAATGTATCCTCAGACCCAGAGCCAGAATTACCCTGGCTTTCAGCAGAGCTTGAAAGCAAGCAGAACAATTTTCTGTTTGTGGCCATTGTCTTATAGAGTTTGTTTAATTGTAGATGCCCTGGTTGACAAGAAACATATGACATGAGCATACATGTCATACACAGTCTGCCTGACAAACTTCTTTTTTCACGGTAAATGCAACTAAGGAGCATCCTACTCTGTCATAAAGTATCCAAAACTTTTTCAAAGGATATGAAATTTTTTATGACTACCCTAAGCTTCCATATTAAATACTTTTTAAGGAAATTAAAAGAGATTCACTTCTCCAAGAAAGTGCTAATATTAACAGTTATTTTCATTTAAAAAATACTAACAAAAAACCAAGTAATGCTTCTGTGAAGGCACTCCTCTACTTCCATTTTGGACTGTGATTGTTATTTGGATAGCATGATGCACCTTTTGATTGTCCATAAAATAAATTTACACCAAAAACCAAAAAAAACCCTGTGTGTGAAAAGAGGCATCTTTGTAATGGGAGTTTTGTGAAATTCAGCTGTAAGTCGTTGTGTATCAAAATACTTTCCAGAAGGGCTGGCTGCCTCTGTGGGCTGAGGTGTAGGGACAAGTGTGGGTCATAGGTGTTGCCCCCAACCCATTTTCAACCTGTCACCTTCTCCCAGGTGATAGAGAGAGGCAGTCTCCAGCTTCTGGGCCTGGACTGTACACAAGGGGTGTGGCAGGGAAGTGCTGAAAAATATTTCTTTCATTTGATCCCATTAATATCCAATACTAAAGAAAATTATCTCAAATAACAGCAGTATTTGACCATAGTAATCAGTTTCTCATTGTTTTTCTCTTATCTCTCATTGCCATAAGACATTGATTTTTGTCCATGATGTAATCTTGTTGACTGGTGAAACGCTGAGAATTTGAGCCAAATGAACTTTGTAACTAATCACACCTTTTCTTTAGAAACATTCTTCTGGGAGGAAAAAACGTTGGTTTTGCTCACCATAGTCAGAATTTTCTTCACATTAACATTTCCAAAAGTTTGCTTTTCTTCATTAAAAAAGCGTGAAGAATTTCCTCTAATTAGTTTCTAATGGCAATCAACATATTGACCTCATTTGTTAGAAAATGCAGAGCTGAACTCTATCATTTAACAAGGGAATACCACACACTTATGATTAATGTATGGCACTTCCCATGACCCTATTTGACTCCCTTTGTGAATATTTAATGTATTTATCATTGTATTTTCGATCTCAGATGACAAAAAAGTCAAGAGCTTATAGCACACAGTGCTTTATCTCATCAAATGAACAATAATAAATGAAAAACAAAGCTTTGAGGTATTTTTATAATAATTACAAAACATAAAATACAATCAAAGGCTGCATAAAAGATAAGTATTCAATTTCTTTCTGCTCCTCTTAAATGTAAACAGAAGTACCCAGAGGCAAAGGGATGCAGAGGGGCATGCATGCCAAAAAGCTGACAGGCTATCCAGACTGGGAAGCTAAGGTAAACACCAAAATTCCACCAGCTGGCAGACTGGGATGCCCTATTACACCAGCATTAATAGAAAGCTCAATGCCATTTATCCCCTCTAACCTATTACTAATTTTTCTGCATAAAGAGGATGGGAGCAGCTTCCCCAGAGCACAAATCCTGTTGGTGGGAAAACACGGTTACCGTAAGATCAGAATATGAACCCTTTTGTCTTCTGCAGAGCACACCATTCTGCAGGAGGGTGATATCACTTCGTAGTCTTCGCCTTTGTGCTCCCCACCCTCCTTGGAACAATGCCGTGCACGCCAGTCAGACAAAACTCCCATTGAAAGCCCAGGAATTTTGCTTGAGTTTAACATTAAGAAGCAGCTCTTGTTTTGTCTCAAGGACAAAAGGACAAGGAGGATTCCCACTGGTTTTTATTTAACTTGGGGCCACATTATAATGCTCAGAGCTATCCATGTTCTCCTCTATGTGGCCCGAAGACTATGCAGTCTGTGTATATTTTTTTAGTGTTCACTCTTCCCTCACTGTGAGCCAGTGTTATCCAAATGGCATACACACCTTTATAATCAAATAAATAATAATAAAGCTGGTATAGATTTTGTGTGAGCAAAGAGGTGTCCACATTGAGATTTGCTTTGGAATTTTCTTATTTTGATGCTTTCATTTGCTTGGGTGGGTTGCAGCTTCACACAGTATAGTTTTCTTCCATCTTAATTCATCATGGTTCTAATATGTGAGCTCACAATACTCAAACTCAGGTGTGGCTGAATTATAGTATGCTACTGTGTCAGTGCAATCTGCTGATAATCAGTAATTTGTAATATCAGTAATAATTTGTCACTTTGTATTCATATAAATTGGCCCAAAGTTAGTAGTTAATGACATGTATACACTGTACTTAATAAAATTAGTAAATACAGTGCTTGTTTTTATTGTCTGGTTTTGGTGAATAACATGGCAGAAGCAAACACAATACTAAGAGGAGGAATTGTGGTTTTGTGACAGTCAATGACAAAATTATCAGCTTTTACAATAAGAATAGATTTTTTTCTTTAGATGTAAATTTAATAAGAATATCTGTTTGTGACAATAATGTTGTTTGTCTAAAGATGTGTATACATTATATTTTTATTTTTATCTTTTCTCATTCCCATTTTAAGGCTAAGTATCTTCTCAAAATGGTGGTTTATTTAAATTAAGTAGAATAGAAACACATGGATCAGAAAAAAACCAATCAGCTAAAATAAGTCTGATGGTTTGAGAAGGTCACATAATAGTCATAGATTAATCATTTTAACAATGTGGTATACTCCTGGCAAAACATGTCCTTAATCACAGAAAAGAAAAACTGGCTGCATGCAGACATGCAGAAATGTGATAGTGCTATTGCAGACTCATTTTCAGCAGCAGTTTGTTACATTTCCACACTTGGTTTTGCATGAGTCGTGTTCTGTATTCTGAGGTGTGAAATGTGTATTACAGATGCACTGAGAGACTGAATGATTGGTGAGCAAGCCCTGTGCAACTGGATCCTCGTGGATTGAGGGGACAGAGCCTCTGGAGAGTATTGTGGAAAACTGGGATCAGGTTATGTAACAACTTTTACTATAAAATATATTTCTGGGGGGCTGTGATGGTCTTATAGACCCTAGTTTTGGGCAGATATAATAAATTCCTTGTTAAAAATGTGTGACAGAAACTTCTAATTTTTTTTTAAGAAACAGCCACGATGGGCTTCGAGTTGATATTGGCAGCTATGTTTTCTAAGCCAGCTGTTGAAAAGTTATGCCTTTCACTCTAACTGCACTTATCATTCAGAGCTATTCACAAAAGTTAGTCCTGCACAGTGACTTACAGCTGTTTATAGGTAGCAATACTGCTGCCTCAGAGTTTGTACTGTAACATAGTTTGTGTAATATGCTGAATTGCACAATATAAATAATACTGATTATTAATAATAATATTGACAGTAAAGCAACTGTTCCTATGTGGACCTATGAGATTGCCTTAACAGAAATAAGTGGCCAAAAGAATTCTTATTTTTCAAGACTCCTTAGATCACTTGAGTTTAAATGGTTATAAATCAGTTTTGTGTTACACTGCAGGAGGAATAACTCCACAGACACCTTCCTCTGAAATAATCCTTTTTTCATCTTAGGACAATGCTATCTGACAGTTTTTATCATAGATGTGAAGGGAAAAATGCCAGGTCAATCTTCAGCTTAGGCCAGGTCTTCCTGGATGATTAATTACATTACAATTATACTGGAATGGTACCAGTGAAGCCCCAGAGTGACAACAGTGAACAGTTAAAGACACATTGTTCCAGACTATTACATAACTAACACTTGACAGAATATTTATTCACTTGTCATTTATCATTCCCAAAATATTTCACGGAATATCTTGGCATTCAAGCATCTTGAAAGATTTTTGAGAATTTTCTCACTGAAAGTGAGTTCATGCCTTTGTTTCCAGCTCTCTGAAGGTCATTGCATGGGCTACACAGAACTTCTTTGAGTATGTAAAGAGCTTCATGTTGCCTTTCTGCTCCTGGGATCCCATTAGCTCTCACAGGAATGTTCTTAGATGCTGCCTCCATTGACAATAACTTTTAAGCTACGTATCACTCCAAAACATCATTTTAATATGATATGGTCTTGTAACTCTAGTACTAAAACAACTGAGAATTTCTTGAGGCAAATAGAGTTTTGGATTATTGCTTTGAAGTTGTGCCAGAGGAATTAATAAAAAAGTTTCTCATGCTGTTTCTCTGTCTACATAATGTGACATAATGTTTTTAGCATACTATGAGACTTGACTCAGATTTGGATTTTGTGTTCTTTGATAGTGTTATCATGAAATTGCACTGTTTGATACCACTAAGACACCAAAAAAGAGTTTTGGAAGAAGACAAAATGAGGACTTTCTTAAACAGACACGTGCCACCCTACAGACTCAAGAGAATAATAGCATCAGCTGTGCTGGGATTACCTAGTGGGTTCCACTAGCATGAGCAGGATGGATTATAGCATTGGTATTGTAACATTGTGTATAAAAAACATTTAGGATTTAGTATACCTGCCAGGAGTAAAATAATTTGATTGTGGGAAGCTTATGCATAGCATGAAAGGAAAAATTTTTAATCAGAGTTATGGTGTTTGTTAACATGCTAGCCATTGTAGTATTTTCAAACAGAAAACGGGTTAAGATAGTTAACAATCACTTCCATTTCACGAAAGCATTTTAATTTTACTGTGAGCTGCAGAGATACCATAAGGATTGTCACATGTCACTACTGGGTACCTGGAAGAAAATAATTAAGTTTGAACACAGACAGATAATTTTGTGAAGAATAATTGATATTGTCAATGCATATTTTAAGAAAAAAATTATCTGAATGTAATTGTGTGAGTTCTTACCCTTAATTGTACTTTCAGGTGCAGATAAAAGTAAGATCAGAATCTCCAGGCAAAATGACATTTTTGTTTAATTTAATTTGCATAGAATTCATTAATCATAACTGTTCATGTTTTTGCTAAGGAGCTTCAGTGTGATTTTGGATTTTGAACCAAACTGGAAGTCAAGTGAGTTTCACTTGTGGATTTAATGAAAGTATGCTCAAATCCATGTTTTGGTGTTCACATACATAATGTAACATCTTAACATTATTTAATACCACCTGCATGTTGTCATCTTTTGGATCAAATGTAATATAAACATTATTATGTAAATGTAATAGAAACACTGAATACTGGAAATAAGGAAAATACCTCAGGGCACTTTTTAAATTGTAGCAGAACTGTTGTCCTGTTTTGACTCTAGTAGTTGAACACGTCGCACTTTTTCAGGTTTTTTTCCCCAAGAGGTAAAATTGATGGTGGGACTAGACCCCACTGGTGGAGCTCTATTTGCATTGAAAGCACATGTCTCTGTTTCTCTGTTTCTCCTGCTGCAGGCCATCACAGCATGCTGCTTCTTGGCACACACTCCCACAGCCCTGTAAGGCCACATTCAGGTGGTGCCTTCAGGATATTCCCACAGCCCAGCTCCACTCCATCTTCTGGGCTGCCTTTTATGCTCCTTTCCCCTTCATTTCACAGACAGTTGAACATACATAAAAGTAGTTACAGCAAAAGATCTGCTCTTATGTTGTCTTCCTGTTGGGCACTGGGCCATTCCTGTTTCTTGGGGAATGATTGTGGGTATTTTAGCCACCTTTTTCCCCCAAATGAATTTCAATAGATTCTCACATTTACTCCTAAACAGGATGGCAGGTTTACCCACTGTTGTCAACATGTATTAAGTCAAAACATAGCAGTATTAAGCAGTTCTTAGATGAGTAACTCTTCCAAAATATCTGTCTGACTCATTAGTTTCTTCCCACATAAACTCCCTTCTAGTTTCATTTGGCTTAGTGGCATTTTTCACTTCCTGTCCTAAACTATCAGACAGTGTTTCTGTGAACTGTAAACAGTGGCAGGGTTTCCACCTAAGAAACTTCTGCAGTGGGTGATGTGTAGAGACAGTTTAGGCAAAGTGTGCTGAAAGGCTTTGCAGTGTCAGAGGTAGAATCCAGGTAGGGGGTCAAGTTAACTTCAAAAGTCTGCAAAGTCTTTTTTACAGGAAACAGTAAAACAGGCTTGTCACCCATCTCAGACAGATGGTCATCCTGCTTAAGAAGCATATTTTCCTGTTATTTTTATAATACAGTCAAGGAGACATTTCATCCCCTTCCGTGTTTGGTTGCAGCCCCTCTTTCTCTGCCTTTGTGCTCCGTTGCCTGGAGAGCACTCCTCTCCCCGCTCCACTGTCACAGGCCACTAGTCTGTGACAAAGCTCAAAGCTGAAAAAAGAAAGTCACAAAAGAGTCCCTTTTTCTTCCTTTTGGGTTTTGCCTTTTTCCTTACCCTGGCTGCAACAGGGGCTGCACACAGCATGGAGACAGCTTGCAGCAGATGAGAGGGAGGCATGTCAGAGGTAGGAGCTGGCAGCAAAGCCCCTGCTCATGATGCACAGGTGGAATATCTCACATCAGAGATACTGCTACTGCCTCTGCCTTTGTCATTTGGCACTTTTGCCTGCATTGCTGCCAGGTTTTTACTCCTTCACACTTTTGAGAATGGTTCTTTCACCAAACTCTCACGTATGCAAGGCTCAGGTATTTTGGGACAATTAACCCAAATAGAAGTAGCATTCTTTTTTTTTTTTTTTTAATGGAAATATATAAATTAACTGAAATTATGTTTATAGGAATAATTAACTGAATATTATAGAATTTATACAGCTATTTTTGGTGGACTGAAAGTTCAAATGTGTACTGATGTGGCCATCAGAGCTTAAAGCTGGCTAAAGACAATTAATTACTTCTAATGACATAACCTGAACTTCACAGGGCAGCGTGATAAAGTAGAAAATCAACTGGAGAATCTGATGCTGGTGTTGTAGCTCAAACTGATTTTCAAGTTCCTCAGATAGTATTGCTTAGTCACTGAGAGTTTCACTAAGCATATTTAGACTGCTTACTGTACATCTGTTGGTGCAGATTTTCACTGTGGTGGGGGCACAATGTAGACAAAGCCAGAATCAGAATCCTTTCATTTCTCCTATGAAAGTTCCACTGAGGTTCTTCAATGACAGGTAGATGGGATTGAATATTTGGGGCTGACACCAGTTGTGAATGAGAATGCCTCAAAGTTTAGCATCTCTATAATTTTGTTCTGCAAGTGGATTTGCTGCACTTACTGAGAACTGCCTCTCTCACAGGGTGCCTGATTTGTGACATCTGTCTCCTCTTTACATCCTTCCACAGTCTCCTGCTGAGCTTTGCTTTGGAGATTTTTTTTTTGCAAACATTTGATGAAGCCATCCTCTAAAAGGGCAGAGATGATCACAAGCTTCAAATGATGTTTTGACATTCATACACATTTTCAACAAGGAAGTGGGAAACTGAGGTAAACTTCCTTCTCTGTTTGATGGTCAGAGTAGTATTGACACAAATTCAAATTATAGAATACCTTCTTCAGATTGGTACTGCTGTTTTCCTCTAACTTCCATAATCTTCCTGAGTCATCTTGAGACTTCTGGACTAGGAGACCTCAGTGGATTTAGAGGGCTCAGTGTTGAAGATATTCAAACTGATCACCTTCCTGCATAGGCATTTCCTTGTAATCAGGATGACAGAAATGCTTTATGGCCTCACTCAATGAGGAAAAGAGAAGGCAGAAGGGCAAAAGACTAATTTTATTCCAATTGATATATTTGTCTGCAGAAAAATGGAATCTTATTCCCATTACTGTATTAGGTTGGGAAAAGCTAGAGTCTGGAGTTCTATTTCATACACCAACGATTTTCTCCAGTGATTGTTTCATTCAAACATCAAGGACAGCCAGACATAATGTACATCTTTAATCAAGGATTGATTTTTATTTTACTAGTTTGATTATTACCAATGTAATTTTCTTACAAGGCAGCACTAAACTCTAAATAAGATATCTATTGTATGATCCATGGTTTAGAAGTTAGATTATGTTTGGGAACTTCATATATGATTAGTTGTCTCACTGTTTTTTGCATGCATTCACTTCTGCACTACAGCTGAGTATGGGAAAATACAATCCAGATACACCAAACCTTTACCTAACCAATATGACATGACTTTTTTTTGTTAAGTTCTCTTATTATTCCATTTCACATAGCAGAAAATGTGTCTTTATTAAGCTTCCCCCCACCCCCCCACATAATTTTACAGGATGAGCTGGAGTCAGTCCTGGAGTAACTTCATTATATCTAATTACATTTTTCTAGTGGAAGATGTCCCTGCCCACAGGACAGTAACTAGATAAACTTTCAGGCCTCTTCCAACCCAAACCATTCTATGATTAAATTAACTTCAGCATTGGTTTGGCCCAGTGTACTTCTATTCTGAAGAGATAAATGGTCCATAAGAGGCTTAGTTTTTTACTTTACATGTGGTTAATTTCACAAGAATGACAACTATCACTTTTGAGGCTAAACATCCTAGCAAGTTACTCTGTGAATCATGCTGAGAATGAAAGATATCATGTATACATAGCATCAAAGGCACCAACATAAAGCTATAGTTTAAAATGTCAGCATTCCTGTGGTATTGAAAGGAATTAATCTGAGGAAATGACAGAAATCATTCCAGAGGAGCAACACTGAGAAAATGTGTGTTTAAAAATGTGTAAGTGCTTTACTGATGTCTAAAATTAAATTAGGTTCCAAGTGAATGAAGGGAAAATAAGACTGTTTGGAAAAGAGCAATCAGTCATACTAGTTGATTTAAGATCAAAGAGGTAACGTGACAAACTTTGGCCCTCCTTCACCCAAAAATAAGAGGACACAGTGTTCAAATAAAATAATCAAACAAATATTCTTCAGAATAACACCCAAGGCATTTTCACATGTACAAATCATAGAATCCTAAGAATAAAATAATATCTCAAGTTAGAAGGGTTCAATACAGGTCATTGAGTCCAGTTCCTGACCCTTGCAGGACTACCTACAGCTAAACCATATGACCAAGAGCATTGTCCAGGCACTCCCTGAGCTCAGGCAGGCTCAGGGGTGTGGCTGCTTCCCTGGGGAGCCTGCTCCAGTGACTGACTGCCCCAATGCACACCCTGACTGTAGAGATCTGCAAATACATCTTTGACAGGGAATTATCCTTGCTATTGTGAGGAGAGTGGCATGAGTTACCTCACTTCACACTGATTCCTCACAAAGTTTTCTTGGCAAAACAGGGATTTCTGTTTTGAAATCAGGGCATACAATGAGATTCCTTAAGATGAGGTTCAGTTCAGAATTAAAATGTTTTAGTGAGTGCTTCTATTTAGTGAATGAGTTCCATCTCTGTTCTTATTGATATTTCAAATCAAGAAAATAATGCTGAGAGTTGTTAAGCACCTATATATCCCACTGAACTATCACAATACAGGCCCTAGAACTTAGATACTGTGATAAACTCATCTTGTAATTATGCTGCTCCTGTGATAGCATTCTTCCACTTCGTAAAATTCTTCAAAACCCAAGCAGAAAAGTAGCAAATCTGAAAGTAATAGCTGGCTAGTTTATTTTCTAATGCAACACCTGGGTTTCTGTTATCCAAAATGCACTTATGGAAACTGGAAAATTAAGAGAAAAGAACAAAATATTCTATAGCTTAATGGCCAAGAGTCTCTCCTGAGAGAAAAGTTAATGAATAAGACCCAGATGCCATAAACTGTCTTCTACAGTCTTTCTGAGTAGAGGCTTCTTTTTATTTTTATTTTTTTATTTTTATTTTTTAAATTTTTTTAAAACTGAAATGTGGTATATTAACTTGCTTATTTGGAAAGGTGAGTAAAACACGTATTACAGAAACAAACTTTTTTTCTTTATTCTTTCCAAATGTCATTATTTTCTCTTTCAATTTTCCTAAGATCAATGAGTTTAAAATCTCTTCTTTGCAAGTTCCCACACAAAATCATTTGATCACAAAATAATTTAGGTCAGAATCGACCACCGGGGATCATCTAGACTAATATCTTGCATGGAGCAGCACTAAGGACATAACTAAGTTATGTCAGGGAGGTGAGGTCTTATACCATGCCAATATATCTACTCAAGTTTCTAAAATCTCAAAGAAGAAAAATTTACCTTAACTTTTAGAAAAGACTATTAACTCCTGTTTTCTTTATTCTCATATTTTAGGTTTATACTTGATAGAAAGCTGTAGTGAAAAACAATCTGACTTAAATGTTAGTCATCAAGGACAATTTTCTCTTAAAAAGGCTTGGTTCTCTAGACAATGAAGGAATAAGGTATATTTTCTGTCTTGTATTTCAGGATAACAAGCTCCATCATCTTCTCTGGGTCATCCTCTGAAGGAGTCTACCTCTGAGGATCAAAGAACTTTTCTACTTTTGGATTATGCTTTGATTTTCCATATTTGCAGACTGTTCTTCAAACCAAGCTTGCAAGAAAAATCCTGTTTCATTATTCTGAGGTGTTTTGATTGTATTTATTCTTGTACAGGAGTGCTTCACCATATGGGTCCATTTTATGCTTACTATGTAAATTAAGACTTGTTTTTATTTTGATCCAGGAAAGTCATTGTTTATTTGTGTGTCACCATATATTCACATGTGCTTCCAGAATTTACACTGTAATCCATTCCATTGTTTATTTTGAAGTTCATTGTTCCTTCATTTGTTGCATCACTAAGAAAAAAATAAAAACAAAGCTGAAAGAATTTTACAGACTCCTGTGAACATTTACAAGAGATAAGTAAGATAGTGGCTTGTCTTTGCCTCATAATCAGAGCTTTATTCTCCAGTCTCTGTTCTTGGACAGACTGTGATTTTAATCTTTGTTATTTTTGCAGAAGATCATATGGACTCTGCAAGACATTTGCTTTCTTTACAAGACATGATACCCCACAGCCTGATGCCCTTGAGTTGTGACTGCCCCCACATTTATTGTGTTTATTGTTGCTGTCTCTACAGTTTATTTATCCTTGCATTCAGTCTTTCTGACCTTGCATCAAGCACTGTCATTTCTAGTTCCATTTCCACTGAAAACATACACCCATCATTTAAAAAAATCAGGTAAATTTTATTCAACATTTCCTTCAACACCACTACTCTCACAAAACTTTTGTCTCTAATTAAGATCTTTGTTAACCACTTTGTTAACACTGCTTAGTTCAGTTGGTTATATTTGCCATGTAAGCATTAACAGTAGCAGCTTCCTGTTTCTGCTTTTAGTTTTGTGTCTTTCATTTTTGATTTTCCATTTCTCCCCTCTCTTGCTACAGGGCACCCTAGACACTGAACTCTCTCTCAAAATTTGCTGTTATCTTTTCTGGCCACGGGGATACTTCTTCAATCTTCTCGTAGTTCCTGATTAAGGAAATTTGGTTATGCTTCACATTATTTCTTCATTGTCTCTTGAATCATTCAAGAGGACTAAACTGCAGGTATAATTTTTTTAGAGATTCCTATTTGGTGTCTGTCATTTTAACTCAGAACCCCACTCTAAAGACACTGAGACTTTCAGCTATGTCCTATGTTTGATTTCTCATAGATTTCATGTAAATTCTTTTTAGGCCCTCTCACATGCTATTTAAGTTCTTTGTGTTTCCATAATACTTTGCTTTTAAAGGTATTAATTTTATTCCATCTTATTTTGTGTATTTCTCTTTTAATATGTAACCAGTTCTCAAGTCTACATAGAATAATATGCTTTTACTGTCTCATATTTTATATACCTTGGTCTTTCTTAGAATATGGGTCCTGACCACAAAATCTAGAACTTCTCTTTACCTTCTCTTGACAGTCTGTGCCATCTGTTTCTAGTTTTTTATTTGATTAATGAATTCAACTGATTCAATAAGCTAAACCACCATATTTCCCAGCTTAGTATTTTTTCATCTTAGTGATTTGAATTGACTTGCTGAATTACAAGATGAATACTGGATCCAGGGAAAAGGAGGATGTATAAAATGGTGACAAATTAATTAGTCTGCCTCTGTAATAGTGGGGAATTTTTAGGATGGATGGAATGTGCTCATGAAACTGAACATTTCTTAGCTTTTTTAAGTTAGGCACTCTCCCTATCAAAATGTGACAAGCTTTCCTGCTCCTTCCTCTGCCTTAATTTCTTGGTTCAAAAACTTTGTTATGTGTTATCTAAGATTTCTTGAGAGTCTCAGTCATAATATATTGTTATTGATATTTATGTTGTCAATAGTGATGAATATTTCATAGATCTTCAAATTCCATATAAATCTGTGCATTTGATTTTATACACATTTTCCAAAACCTGTATTTCTTGATTCTTTTTAGAAAGATGTTACTGAACTTCGTTAAATCCACAGATTATCAAAGATCCCATTTTGTTGGTTACAATCATCTGATATCTCACAATCCTCTTCTCCTTGGAGCTTTTCCAGATCTCTTTTCCCTCCTGTGATTTGGTTTCTCAAGTCTTTGTGCTATGTTATTTCTTACTTCCTTTCCTTGAATTCATTTAAGAGGAGCATTAACAGTTCTTGATATGTTGTTGTACTTGACCATTTTGACTATGTCATTATCTACTGTCACTGTCTGAGTCTTTCACAGATTAAACCTCAATCTGAAGACTATCTATTGACTCTATTTTCATTTGTTTGTATTTTTCTCTATATAACTCATTATATCACCCCATAATTATAATCTAAGAAACAAAAAGCTTTATTTTTATCCTTTCTTGCTGTCAATCTGATACTTTTTTTCCCTACATAGTTGTATTTCAAAAAGCATTTTCAATTATTAAACCTTTTATCTTGTCTACCAAGACATATGAATATTGTCCTTTTTTTGAGAGTCGTTTGGCTTTTTTTATTTTGTTTTTGTTTGTTTGTTTTGTTTTTGTTTTATCAAGTCTCTCAACAGAAAACTGACTTAAATTCTGAAGATGTCTGGTCTTTGATGCATATTCACTCTGTGTCGTTTTCCTACCCTATTGATCCCATCATGTTGTGAATGATATTTATAGTCTCTTCCTCAGCAATCCTTATCTTATCTCTGGGAGTTGTCTCTCTGGTTTTAACACAATCTTTTAAAGTTTTCAAGCTTGTTAATCTGCTACCAGCCTTTATTTTGGCTATCTTTGATATCCTATGTTATAATTGACTCATGCTTCTTTTGTGTGGTTCTTTCATGCTGCAATTCTTGCTTTCTTGCACTTTCTTATTTGCTTTTATGAAAGAGTGGCTAAAGTCACTGTTGGCTTTTGGTAGTCAGATTTTAGTCCTGTCTCTTGAATCAATAAATATACAGGGCTGATTGTAGTACTTTCATTATTTTTCAGTGACTTTGTTCAAGACTTTCAGATCTTCAGTGAGCTTATTGACTCCAGCTTCTGATCAATAAAATGTGTTTCCAGGAAATTCTGGAAGTGTTACAGACAACTCTACCACTCTCCACCACATTCCTCTCTCATAAAAACAGTCAGAATTTTTTGCTATTATTGTTCTCTTTAGATATTTAATTTTCTCTAGGCACCACAGCTACAGTGAACAGGGCTATTGCTAGGAGACTGTTCTGTGTTTCTTGGCCATGCTAACCTGACCTGTGCCAATAAGATTACTAAATGTCATATTCCCTCATCCTATGACAGGAGACATTATCCACTTGAAACAAATGCCTACTAGCTGAATGTAGCTCTTGGCAGCATTTTATTTTTTAAGTGGAAAACCATTCTTTTTCTTTTGTTATTTACTGTAGTAGCATAGGAGATGAAGGATTTTTTTTTTCTGTTGGCATCCATTGAAGTTTTATGGAAGCCATTGCAATTTAGAATTAATATTCATATAAAGCAAAGTGTTGACAATAACTTCCCAAATTCGTAAATTTGATATTTAGCAGCATCATTTAGGAGAGCAAGAGCTTTCCAAACTACAGTTAAAATTAAATTAACTGTGATATAAATGTTTATAACTTTAGTCACTTAGTGAGTGGCTAAGGAAGTTTGTGTTACAGCTGGAGACTTCCACATGGATGTTATGAGATACTTCCTCCCCAGTTACCTTGCCAGACATTAGGTTTTACCTCAGGTATTTCTGTTTAAAATGCTCATTATTTTGCCTTGCACAATTCAAACTAAAATGCTGCATGCCAGGATCAATGATTTAGTGCTTTAGTGTTTTCTTATTTCAAATGCTTTTACAACAGACTACTGCTTTAGTTCATAGTCAGTGAAGGGTTCTAAAGCAAGATGTTTGAGGACACTGGAAATCATACTCAAGTAACAGGTATCTGCTTCCATCAGACCTTGTGTTCATTTACTATGCCAAAATGATTCAGTTGTCATACCCATAATTTACATATTTACCCAGCAAATGAATAAGTTTTCTAGACTATTTTTTGAATAACCTCTTGAAATGGCTTTTGCCTAAGCTAGAAAGAGTTCTAAAGTTCCTCCAAATCATTCCTTTTTTAGAAAAGGAATTTAATCCTTTCTACTGCCTGAGGGACTTGTCTTTCCCTACCACATTCCAGGGAGACAAGCCTGCATCAGATGTTTGGCTTTTTACACCCCCATTAGTATTTGAAGAGGTATGAGGCAATAGTTGCTCTGTTAAGGCATTCCCTGATGTCAGTAAACAAGAGTCCACAGTTACACTAAGTGATTAAGTGGGAAGCTGCCAACACTTGTTTGATGAAATTCATAAGGCCATTGTTGAGGCAGTATATGTTGTACAGATGAGCAGCCATGAACTTCTGGGAAATATTGATGCATGTGCTTGTATCCATCACAGAGGGACTAATTTTAAAAAGTAGTAAAATTAACCTCTTTGTTATTTTATTCTGAGCAACAAGGGTGGAGGAATGCTTTATTTACTTTATTTACTAAATGACCAGGACATGAACTCTTGAGTTTCCTTGTGCATTACAAGTGTTTGGAGTTTCTCTTTTTCTTCCATTGAAGAAGATCACAGATATGATATTGCTGTGATGATGATGATCTTTCAGCATAAAAGGTGTGTTTTCATCAGTACCTGAGCACTGCTAAAAGTGTTATCAATAGACATTTATGCAAGTCCAACTTGTATTTTAAACAAATCCTCAAAAACCCTATGCCACAGGTAGTTATTTAGCCAGCTGATTTCCTTCCTTCCTTCCTTCCTTCCTTCCTTCCTTCCTTCCTTCCTTCCTTCCTTCCTTCCTTCCTTCCTTCCTTCCTTCCTTCCTTCCTTCCTTCCTTCCTTCCTTCCTTCCTTCCTTCCTTCCTTCCTTCCTTCCTTCCTTCCTTCCTTCCTTCCTTCCTTCCTTCCTTCCTTCCTTCCTTCCTTCCTTCCTTCCTTCCTTCCTTCCTTCCTTCCTTCCTTCCTTCCTTCCTTCCTTCCTTCCTTCCTTCCTTCCTTCCTTCCTTCCTTCCTTCCTTCCTTCCTTTTCTCTAAAATATAAAGTAAGAAAAAACAACAACAGTTAGAAAGAGTAATTTTTATCAGATAGCCTTTTTTGCAGCCCTGTGTCAGTCAACACCCACTCCATCCTGCCCAGAGAAGGGACCCTGACAAAAGCGTGTCAGGTACTTCAGATCCTTCAGTGTGTGGCAGAGTTAATTAGCTCTTTTCTGCGAATTGCTTGTTTGTCCAGGTGGGGGAAAACAGCCCCTTATCGACAACTCATGGCCCTTTGGCAGTGGAATGTGCAGACAGACTCTGCACCAGGGGATTTATCTGGCAGTGCTACTTCCATGGAATGTTTCTTTTCTGCCTGTAAAGCAGTTCCTCCCTCCCCACACCCTGCCATCCCTCCACTTGTACAGGTCTCTGTAGTCCCCCGAGTCTGTGATTTACTACCTTTTCTGGAAACAGGAAGATTAAATCTATTTTCAAGTATAAAATTATATTAATGTCAGAGTTAGGAAATTATCTTTTTTTTTTTTTTTTCCTAGATACGTTTTTTTGTTGTTGCTTTGTTTTCCTCTGGTTTATATGCAGATTTTCATAGACAGGCTGCTGTAGGAAAGATGCCTTCAGAACATATATAATCAAAGTCAAATGACAAATTTTGTGATGGGTTATACAATTCTAGTATCAAAATCAGAACCCTCTTGCTTCATGTCTGTCCAGGTAAGTCTCCAAACCTGCCTGGTCTCTGTGCCTATCATTCTGTAGCTAACAATTGAGGTATCAGTGGCATGAAAAGAATTTTATCAGCACAATAGCAGATCTTTATATCACTAGGGATATCTCCAAAAGAGTCTGTTCTGGTGGTCATTACGTGTAAACCTTATATACAGAATGTTTCACCAGTGATGAATTTGACTGTCCCCTTTGAATGGAGTGGTATTTGTTTGAGATAAACAAATATAAACAAATATAGACAAATATTTCTGTCTCTTGTCTGGATCAGATGAGTTATCAGAACTATTCAAGTATCATTGAAAAATCAAGGATAAGAATGCTGGAGAATTAAAGACAAGTTACTCTGGAAATTAGAGAAGACATGAACTGTATGTGATGGAATGAGCCAAAGCCTTTTAAATGTATAGAGTCTTCATTACTGCTAAGAAGGGAATTTGTCAGTGACTATCAATAAATAGGACCATCCTTCAACATGTCTTGACATTTTTTTCTCTTTTCCTTTTGCTTTCTGCTACTCTCCTCTTGAAGGAATATATGATATTGCTTGTGTATGATATGTACCTCTACCTCCAGCATTTGCAAGCTATTTATGTGTGCTGCTGCTCAGAAGAATGGGCAGCTGCCCAGTGCTCTAGCATCATGTTAACAGATCTGTATGAGAAAATGAGAGATTTCACTTTGCTTACAAGCTGACATTTGACATATAGAAGGTGTGCACAGAAGCTGTGCTCATGGCATGTCTGGCAGCTTGCAAATGCACACTGTCTGTGCCACAGTCTGTGTGATTTGTTCCTCTCCCCATGTCCTTGGGAGTGTTTCTCACGTGGAGGGCCAGGCAGCTGACTCTGGCTACCAGCTTCTTGTCAGATGCAGTTCAAGGCATTGACCATCAGCTGTACACCTTCCTTCTGTATAAAAACTGAAATGCCACCCCCAATAAAAATATGCAGTTATTTTTTTTTTAAGAAAAAAATAATTGATTTTAACTATTTAGTTAATTGAATAAGCATGCGTGTCTCATCTGTCTTTGGATGTTGACCTTGTTATGGATTACTCATGGCCTCATTTTTAAATTATTCCTAACACATTTCTAATCTCAGTCATCCATGTTAAAAAGTGGGATTTGGAGGGCAGGAACTTAATTGTCATATGTGATTTATGTAGGTGGACACAGATTCTGTGCTCTCCAAGTTGTTGTTTGTCCTTCCTCTGTCCTCACACTTGCTGGAAATGGGCAAAATCTCATGACATAGTATGAAAGATGTGACCTGAATAAAATTAAATTGTATTGAGGGATATTTTGTCCAGTGTGGTTGTCTCAAGCAGAAATGTCTGAATTCTTGTGGTTGTGAGAAGGAAAATTCATCTGTCCAGTACTGTCCCAAATCCAAATAGAAGCGGTTCATATTTCATCATTTCACTAACATCTCTATGTGTTATTTCATCTAGTGTTATTTCATGTTTACGCCAGATTTTTACACAAGACAGACAAAATGTGAGAGTGATGCATTTGGAATTCAGTGTGCCAGACTTCTGTATATATAAGAACTCTCTAATTCTGGGGAGGTCCAGACCCACTGTGTGCTTTCTGTGGAGACAATCACTGCACACACAGTAGATGTGGTGTGGAGATCTAGGCTTGTTCTGTGTGCACTGAAAGCTGATGCATAAGTGTGCAGGTGATTATTCAGAATCTCTTCTGCATAACCCAGAATCCCAGGCCAATATAGGAAATTCTACCTGGCAGAATTTCAAGACATAAGAAAGAAAAAGTGAAAAAAAACCGGTGTCACAATAGTTTTCATACTCCAAAGAGCTGTCAACCTCATCTTATAGAAGTGTGCCTTTCCTATATTCCATGGTAATCTTCATCATGGGTCATTTTTCATCCCTCTGTGCTCAAGGACCATGTTTATATGTAAGTCTAAAGTCTGAGCCTGTGTAGTTCCATCAGCATCAGGGGGTAGGCTGGTTTACTTCTGCTCCTGATAAGGCCCCATTCTCTGGTTTTTTATTAACTGATTTCTGTTGGGGTGTGTTTTTTTTGTTTTTGTTTGGTTTTTTTGTTTTGTTTTGTTTTTTTTTTTTTTTTTTTTTTGTTTCTTGGGTTTTTTTGGGGTTTTTTTGTTGTTTGTTTGTTTGCTTGTTTCTTTTGGTTGTTTTTAACAGTCACAGAATAGTAAATGATAATGATAGATTGTTGCATGGATGGGTGTATCAGCATATGTCTGTAGGGGAGATGTGAGAGACTGAACCGTGGGACGACCTCCCTGACATGCTCCAAAGCCTTTTTTCTTTTCCCAGGGTTTTTGGGAGGGTGTTTGTCTGGAGGTGGGGGAAGGGGGGGCAATTCATTAGGTATACTGGAGAAGAGATTTTTTATGTTTGCTTGCAGATCTTTATAGCCATCATGGAGTGGGATGCACAGTTCCCATAAATATGTGATAATGATCATTCGGAGTGTGAATGTTAATTTGTGTAATGGGTTCCCAAAATATGGGCCATGTGCCTGCTGAGTGTGTCTTATTTTAAAATAAATGTGCATACATAATACACACACAGACACATGCTGCCTGCGTATGCATCCATAATTTAAAATCTAAAATTATAATTTGTTTTTGAGGGAGACAAAGCAGCAGCTCCCCCAGTGCACCCATGGCCGTTGAGCGGGAGCCCAGCCGTCAGGATGGCTTTGTGAGCCCTGCCGGAGATCACAGTCCCACACGGGCAGCTGCAGCCACAAAGCACCCCAGTGACCTAGATTCAGCTCTAGATTGCTGTGTGCTTTGGCCTCTGCCTCCCATCACTGCACCACGAGTCTGATTTTGTTGCACAAGCTAACTTGCTTACTGCTCTGACCCATTTTACCATAGCAACCTGGTTTGCTGTACCAGAGGCTAGAAAAAGCACACAGGCGACTTTTACAGGATTCCAAGATTAAATTCACTCTCTGCTCTTTTTAATTTTTTTCTTCACTGCCCTCCTACCTCCCCCCCCCCCAAGAATGTGCTTAGCAGACATGACAAAGAACAACTAATGCTTTCCAACAGCACTGGAAGCCAGGAAAAGATTTAGGCGAGGTATTACTTATGTACTTCTAATACATTGCTTATCCTGATGAATGTTTTTGACTTATTTTGCTTTCCTTGGCAAAATTAACCAGATGTTTCCCTTGCCCCAAATGTCTCATTCTTGATTTTCCCTCATTCATCCCCAACCCTTTCTCCCAATGTCCTGTCATTTTTGGTTTCATAAGTATATTTCATTTTGTCTTATTATTTGGATTTTTTGATAACAGAGGAATAAGTACAATCAGATGTGCAGGACTAAAGCTGCTCTCACTTGGTACTGGCCCTAGCTGTTTTCTGTGCATTCGTGTTTTTGCATGGGTCTATGTGTCAGAAACAGGAGAGGGTGGTTTAAAGGTAGCTCTTGTCAGACATTTAGTCTTTTACAGGTCTGATAATCTGGGATGCCTCAGGTTCAGCCCTGCCAGCTGGGCAAGGGAGGGGGTTGTCCCTCTCTGCTCTGCACTGGGGGGCCTCACCTCAAGTCCTGTGTGCAGATTTGGGTGCCACAACATAAAAAAATATATAAAGCTATTAAAGAGTGACCAAAGCAGGGCTA
Source organism: Muscicapa striata striata (assembly GCA_030060385.1). NCBI lineage: Eukaryota > Metazoa > Chordata > Aves > Passeriformes > Muscicapidae > Muscicapa > Muscicapa striata. The sequence continues at coordinate 1,033,409 of JAREIS010000301.1, read as the reverse complement.
CAAAGATGGTGAAGGGCCTTGAGGGGAGGCTGTGTGAGGAGCAGCTGAGGTAATTTGGTCTGTTCAACCTGGAGCAGACTGAGGGGAGACCTCACTGCAGTCTACAACATCCTCATGAGAGGAAGAGGAAGGGCAGACACTGATCTCTGTGGTCACCAGTGACAGGACTTGAAGTTGTGTCAGGAGAGGTTTGGGTTTCATATCAGAAAAAGCTTCTTCACCAGAAGGTGGCTGGACACTGAAAAGGCTCCCCAGGGACATAGTCACAGCACCAGCCTGACAAAATTTGGGAAGCATTTGGACAGCACTTTCAGGCACATGGTGTGACCCTTGGGTGTCCTTCCTTGGACTTGATGATCCTTGTGGGTTTCTTCCAAGTCAGAATTGTGATTCTGATTATGACTGAGAAAAGAAAAAGAAAATCCAAAACATTATGTATAATGGTGATGAGATTTGAGAAAATCAGATGATGATGATTTCTAAATATTTTGTCCTTTTTTCTAAAATTGTTGAGGTAACACTTTATGTTTGCTAAGCTTGGAGATGTGCACATAAATATAAGAATATGCAAAAAACTATGCAAAATCACAACAAAGTCTAAAGGAGACAAGTGCTATGAAAGAAATTGGCTTTTCCCTCCATGTTTCACGTATTTCTGAGATACTCTTGAGGCACCTGAGCATTTTTGCTGGCCAGCCAAAGGAACTTTGCTTAACGCCTCCCAAGCCCATCTGTGACTGTTCCTTCCCTCATGGGTGCTGGGAATGGCTCAGCCAGGCTTCCAGGCTGACAGACCTCAGAAATACATTTCATTTTGCAAAATAATTTTTGAATCTGTTTTGCAAATCACACAGAGAATCACAGATATTCATAAATCACAAAATTCTGCAGTTTGTTTTTGGCAGTGCTGTTCTGGGTGAGTGTTTGATTTAGGTTTCTTTCTGCTGTAGACACATAACTCCTGGTTGTGTTATCTCATTTATTTTTAGCTTCAAAAGCCTTTCAAGTGTTTTCATCTTTTGCTAATCAGCACCAGTTTTGTAAAAGGCTCAAGCTCCATATCTCTCCCAGCTGACTAGTAAAACAAGGCAGGAGAGTGGTACTATGTAAGGCTCTCATAAAACAGTGCAAGGTGCCAAAGTGGTTCTGATGAAATCAAAAAGTACATCTCTCAACATTCCTCCTTCAGAATTATCCTTCTCTCCAGGTATGTAGATATTTAGCTGTTTGAGCTGATCACTCTTCCAAACATTTGAGTTTTCATACAGTTTCTGAGAGAGCTGATGGGCCATGGCTTGAACTGCATAATCTGGCAAGGAGCTGGTAACCAGGGACTTACATTCAAGAAACATCTTCAAAGACATGGTCAGAAAAGCAAATCAGCACAGACTAAGGGATATTGTGTGTTTTGAGGCCTGCCCATATAGCTCTCCTTGCCAGTGTGTTGTAACACCATAGCTGGGCTTACACCAGTCATTTGTTGTACCATATACTCAGTGGGGACAGAAGCTGTATCCTGTGTAAATACATTTCCGAAGAGGTTTCAAATTGTAATTGCAAGATTGTACGTGAACAAACCACTCTGGTGAGGGGATAGGAGCAAAGAGGAATATATCAAGGTCTGTTACATTCAGAAAGTATCAGACACCTTGTCAAAAGACTTTTAATAAACTGATCACTGGTGGCTTTTAACCCTACAACAACATTCAAGAATCTCGGACTTTCTACCTTATTGGCAATCCCTCCCCAAAGAAAATAAAAAAAATTAGTTGAAAAAAACCCTTAATAGTTGCTACTTACTCACCTCCACATCTGGGTATTTGACATGATTTCTGCTCACTCGGACTGAAAGTCATCTGCTAGTCCTTATGCAGAGGTTGTAGATCTGGCTTTTGGTGCAGACAGGTCTGGCAGGTGCTTGGGCAGAAGTCTGCTCTTAGTGGGCAGCACTCCCACCACTTTATGCCTAGACTGGCACTTTTCTCCTCTACCATGTCCTTTGACAGACCTAACTGTGACTAGCCTTGTCACAATACTGTAGTGCTTGGCTTTCAGTCAAGTAAATAATTCTCTTCCTTTATTACTGGAAAATACTTTGAAATTCTGAAATCTACCCTTAATTAAGTCAAATTAATGAAGTCAAATTGCAGAAGGTTTTCAATATAAATGGAAAAGATGTTGTGCTGGCAGTCATTGTGGTGCTCATGGTACTGTAATTCTAAGTTTGTCCTCCAGGCTGGCCTAACCTTCATGGTGAACATAGAAGTCAACAAGGAAGTAATTAAAATGCACAAGGCATGACAGCTTAAAGGACAAAATTTTCCTTCCTCAAAGATTTGAGAGACCAGAAACCCATAGTTTTCCAGATAAATTCTATCTTCTAAACATCAGTACTGAGCATCATTTTCTGGGCTTCCAGAAGAATTTAAAAGCTTTTATGTGTAAAGAGAGAGATATTCACTCTCATATATCCACTGCTATATGCCCTTCAGCTATTTCATAAACTGCATGGGAGTCATTAACTTGTCTTGTGGATGGACTCACCTTAGTGAACTGATCATTTCTTATTGCTTCCTGAGGCTCTAATGCTCCTAATCATGGGGATTATTAGACTGCTTGCAAGATGAAGAACTATCAGAGGTGCAATTTGCTAAATGTGGGATTTAAAGAAATAAATGGTGTATAGCCTGAGCAAAATACAGTCCTGGGCACTGTAGGCTTTGTCACTGTGCAGAACCTTGAAAACCACCCAAAAATTAAGATTTTTGCAGGCCTAAGTGTTGTCTTTTTTGTCATTTCTCATGTAAAACAGTTACCAACTGACCAAGGGATATTCCAGACTGTATGACCTCATGCTCCATATATCAAATAGCAAGAAGAAAGAGGAGAGGAATATTTGGAGTGATGGTATTTGTCATCCCAAGTCATTGTTACACGTGATGGGGCCCTGCTCTCCTGAAGATGGCTGAACACCTGCCCGTGGGAAGTAGTGAATTAATTCCTTGGTTTGCTTTGCTTGTGTGTGCAACTTTTGCTTTCCATATTAAACTGCCTTCTTCTCAACCCATGAGTCCTCTACCTTTTACCCTTCTGATTCCATCCCCAATCCTGCTGGTGGGGCAGTGAGTGAGCACCTGTGAAGGACTTGGCTGTTGACTGGGGTGAAATCATGACAATCATAAATTGCAGATACTGTTTTACAGATCCTAATTTTAGTGTTCTCACACATCTGCAATCTGCATTCTCCAGTAGACATCACCCTTGATCTTGCACAGTCATTTAAATAAACTTCTCTGTTCCTACTCATCATTCCAACTCATCTTTAGAAGTCATTGTGTTTAACTCACTATTTTACATGTTACCAAAGTACCTAAAGGTTCTAGCAAAGGTTCAAGAATATACAAATAAAGTTTTTCATGTAGCTGTCATATATTGCTGAAATAGAGGCAGTTCTTTTTTTTTTTAATATTTTTTTTTCCTAAATGCATAGCTACAGATGAGTAAATGATAGCTAGAAATAGAATGGAAACAGTTTATTTAGTTAGAAAATACCAGAAAGCTAGAGAGCTATGGAAAGATGGAAGAAGCATGCAAAGGAGAATATAACAAGCAGAAGTAATGAAACTGGCACAAGAGAACTTGGAAGAGAGCTGGGAGGGAATGGAAATTCAGTTTTCAAGAGCATGGGTAGGAGGCTCCTCAGCTGGGAATAGTGAAGCCAGATTTGGAAGGCAGTGCTAGAGTCCAGTGTTTATGAAAACATGCAGCTGCTTCTGCTTTGGATGAAATTTTCATGCAGCTGCTGGCTCTGCTTAGGAATGTCCTCTGCCTCTGGGGCCATATGATACACATCAGTGTTGGGAGGAGATAGAGCACTAGCAAGCCTTTAATTCCATCCTAAACTGTGCTGTCACACAAGATGAAGAGGAAGATTTTGGGTTTGAATAGCAATTTAAAACATGTATTTTTGTATTTGTTTAATTAATTAAAGATTCCTTGGGTTTTTTTACTTGTGCTTACTCACTTTTCAAAAAATCTCTTCACAGTAAGTAGGACTATAAACAAGTAGATTTCAAATTACATAGAAACAATGGTTTCCTTGATTAATATGAATCCAGCAGGAACAAAAAGAAAACAAAAAAAACAAAAAACAAAGAAACAAAAAAAATTAAGGTCATTTTTAAAGCTAGTGCTTGTGAATAAGTGATTTTTGAATAGGTGATATAAAGTCACTTAATTTTTAAGTCAGATAGTGGTGTTTGGGACCTGGACAGTCTTACCAAAAGAAGAGAATGTAGTGGAAAAACAAGGGAGTCTGTAAGACAGAGACTTGAAGTGCTGGGTTTGCTTTAGTTGTTGTTCCTGAGAGGATGTGAGAGATGGAGATTGTGACATGCTGTGCTTCTCCCTCACCTCCAAGTGCTCATGGCAGTAAGATTGACTCTACTTTGCTTGGAAGACAGAAGTTCACATCTCTTTTGAGCAGGTTCTGGTCTATGCAGACACTCCAGTAATGTTTGGATTAAATCTCAGTAGCACATTTCTGAGTATTTCTGTGTAACAGGTGCAGCAACAAGAGGGATACTTTGAGTGATGCATCACATTGATTAAAAGAAGGATGGACTGGGCTTCTTAAAGGTGAGACAGAGGATACAGAAGACAACTGAAGTGAAAAGAGAAATGACAGAACTGAAACAGGCTTTGTGCTCCACAGAGGAAGCAAGGATTTTGTTTTTGTTGGAGTCAAGCTGGCATTGATGAAGGAAATGCACCTGAATTTAAGAGTTCCAGAATGTCCAGTCACCGATTAGCCCTTTGTGGCATGCATCTTTTCCAGATTCAACACCACTGAGTGTACTGCTAAATACTGAATAACTGTGAAAAATGAGTCTTGACATCTGATTAGGAAGAAGATTCCTGTTTTCACAGTGTTGTGCTATATTATTCATAGGGTTATGAACTAGCAGCATAATCGGCTTTAAAGTTTACCTTTTTTGTTGTAAGAAATTATCTATGGTCAAACAAATGCTTCTGATTTTACAGGTGAAGGATATGATAGCATTTAAAGCTTTTCAGATATTGGGATATGAGCCTTGTATGCAAATTATTATAGAGAAAAACAAAAATAACAATGGTTTTAATTTTTAATAGTTCTGTACATGTAGCATAGTACAGTCTAGTCAAATAGGACCAATATTGGAGGTATTACACTCCTGTAAAGCAGATGAAACTGTGCTACCTGAAAAATAAAAAAAAATTTCATTGTCATAGTTATAGTTCTGTCCAATGCTTTCTAGTAGCAGAAATATTTGCAGGAAAAAATAAAATATTAATGTGTGACAGAAATATAAGAACATCAAAGTATTTTATTCAATATAATTCTATTCATATGTCTACCATCAAAGATGCCAACATTTTGTGACAATATTATTTAACTACTTTGGATATTTTTCCCCAACACACTATCTTCAGAATTTTCAAACTCAAGCAGATATATAATTTTGGTGCTTAAAAGCGCATGAAATTATTCACAATAAGTAGACATGTAGTTTTTATTAAAGCTTATGCCCACATTAGCAAGTGTGCAGTCCTGGACAAATGGGTATGTGGAATGAACAGAGACCTGAACACCAGGTGTCTGTGCCACACATTTTTGCAGTGGGAGTTACTTAGAATTAGCTGTGTCTAATCCTGTGGATCAATTTTCATTGCAATTAAAAAAAAAGGAGAGGAAATTGTGAAGAAAACCTTTTGGCTTAGCTTCACCCAAACCCAAATTTAGTTCAGATACTCTGAGTCTGCTGTGATACAAACAAAACCATTCAATGTAGCTCAGGATGCACAAGCTATGCCTTTAAAAAATGCACTAACATATTAATGTACTAGATTCATCCTGTTTTACTCAGAATTAGAAAACTTGTTTGACATGACACAAGAGGCAAAGAAGTTTAATATCTGTCAGTCAAATTCTTAAAGCTTAGATAAGAAAATTCCATCCCACTGTAGGTGTAACAAAGCTGTCATGCATACAGGGCATGTAAGACAAGTTCCAGATAATAGTATTGATGGCTGCAGTCCCAAGAAAGCTAGGAATGCCTTCTAAAGGTGAAGATGTGCCATACTCTGAATAATCTGGTCTCATTTACAGTGTTCTGGTTTGTTCTTCATGGTAATTACTGTGAGGCTAGAGGTCTGGTCTCTAGAGATGACTGCAGTTTAATGATGTTTGGTTGCCAGTGAGTTATCTTCAAAACTCTACTTAGCACAGAAAAGAATATAAAAAGATTATTTTTTTTCCACTTTGTGGGAAAGAAGTTGCAGAATAATTTTTGTTTGAATCAGGATTTCAGAAAGCCATCTGGACTAGACCTTGTTCAAAGCAGGGATGACTTCAACTGTCTTCAATGAGAACCAGCACATGCCATCATATGGCTTCCTCTAGTAATTTAAAGAAGTATTTTCCCATTTACTTGTCTTTATTTTGAGCACTTACAGGAGGTGCCCACCCTCATATCCACTTGTTGACCTTGCCTCATATTCCAGCACGAGCTTGCCCTCTGTCCCTCAGCCGTTCCATAGTTTTGCCTTTTCAAATAACTTCTCTGTTCATGTTCCATGGTTTTCCCTGTGTCATTTTACATTTCCTATGAAACACTTTGTCTCCAGCTTTTTACTGCTGCAGGAACAGTCAATGATAGCAAAAAGCAAAGAGGTTCTGACTTTGTGTGCTGGAGATGCACACAAGCCAAGTCATCACCCTCTTTTTCTGCCATGCTCAGAGAGTGAAAAATGGGCAAGACATTGAAATTATCAGCAGAGAAGAAAAAAAAAATCAGAAAACACAAATTCTTGTTGTGTGTATAATTAGAATGCAATGTAACTTCCCATTTTTTTTGCCATAAAGTTTGTTTGTTGCTGTATACTTGTGGAACTATTTGTAGTAGTGTGAAAGGAATGAAACAAAGACATAAAATATGGTTTCAATAGAAGAAAGGGAGATTTAATAAGGTTTAGGGAATAAGATTATGTATTTTGTGTGCCTCTCTAAAGATAATTCCAGGGAGATTAATATATATATGGAATATCTAAATTTATACATTATTAAATAGCTGTTCATCAGAGTAGTTTTGTCTGGAAAGTGTGACTTTCCTTAACAATTTTTCCTTATTCCATATTTTCATCATCACTGCCTGGGTAGATAGTAGGGAAAAGCGAGCAAAAGTATTGTTACATCCATTCTGTACACACATGACAGTAACATATAAGCTCAAAACAAGTTGCAGGGGTGTGGGGAACCATTCCAGTTTCCTTACGAAAAATGCTGTTCTTCCTGAAATTAGTAGAATTCAAGGAATTGGAAATTCACTCATTTACATGATGATGCAGTGAGGTGTTTATATTATGTTGCCTTATCAGTTTTTTTAGGTATTCTTATAAATATACATCATGAGTGGTCTTTCAAACAAAGCTTCTCTTTCATATCAAAGCCAAAGATTTAAAAAAAAAAAAAATCTCCTCTTTACATCTTTTATGCTAAAATAAACAGTGAAACAGCAGAAATTATTTTTTAGCTCCATTAATTGGAGTGTGATTTCTCCAGCATATTGCCTTCATAAATGGGGCTGGGTCTCATTGTTTAAATGCCTATATGGAATAATGTGCCTTTTCCCAGGGCATCTCATCCCCAATAACAATTATTTCTCCTATTTATAACAAATTAGCAGTCCTGTAATGACGAAGTTTGTATACCAAGGACTATTTGTTTATTCTCCACTTTTCAGTAGTTTTTTACACCTGTTGTGAAGCTAGACTCTGGGAATTGGACACTGAAATCTTCAAGTCAAAGACATGCTAAAACAGAACAGTCTGCATAATAAATTAGGCAAGAAAAATACATGGCTATCCCTTGATTTAAGAGGCAATTAAAACCACTTTCATGGATAAATAGCCTGTAATTGTTATGGCAGTCAGGAAGAAGATCCAGTGAGGAGCTTATGTAGCTAAAAGTGAAACAAAAATCAAGTCATCTCTAAGGAGAAAGACAGGAGGAGAGCTAAAAACAACTTCTGCCTCAGCCACCATTTCACTTTCAGACATTTTTTTTTCGTTTACATGAAAATTGAAAACTGCTCATGGCTTTAGCAACAGGCTTTTGGTTGTTTTCTGTGTGTGTATATGTGTGTGTGTGTGTGTGTGTGTGTGTGTGTGTGTGTCCTTTCATATGATAATGGAGAGATTCTATGGCAACCATTGAAAATGAAGGCCTGGAAACAAAAGCTGCAGCAGCAGAGGATCAGAACATATTCACTGTGTCTGCAGGAATAACGGCAGAGACTCCCTCTGCAGAAAGGTATCTGATGGCAGCCTCTAAAAGGGACGGCTTTGTTTTAGCTCAGGCACAGTTAACTTACTCCACAGCTAGTGACAGGATTTCATTACTCCTAAGTTTCACTCTAGGTTGTTTTTTGGGGTTGGTTTTTTTTTTTTTTTTTTTTTTTTTTTTTTTTTTTTTTTTTTTTTTTTTTTTTTTTTGTTTTTTTTTTTTTTTGGTGTGTGGTTTTTTTCCCCACACAAAACCATATCTACAGTAAATGTGCAGTTAATAATTGGTTAATGCTGGTCTCGTCATACTTAGGGGGTGAACAGCAGAAATGGGAGACAGAAAAGAAGAGGTTTTACAGCCAAATGCTGCTAACTTCCCCGTGACTGCTTACAGTCTTAGAATTCACATTTAAATAGTGTAAGCAGGATTGACTCTATATAGGATTGCTGTAATGTGAAATCAATGTTTAATTGCAGGTTATGAGTAATTACTTATCTGTTGGTCCAAAAAAGAGTTTGTCATGTAAGCAAATGGAGATATGAAATGTCAAGCCCAGTTGTTTGCAGAACAGCAAATTACTATTTTGGTGATTGTGCTTTCCCACAAAGATGAAGCAGCAATCTATGTTGTGTCGTGTAAAGTGATAAAGCAGACATGAAATAGTCTGTAGGACAAGTGTTCCTGTTATTGACTAGCAGGAAGAATATAAGTTCATTCAAGCTTGACTTTGGAATAAAACAAAACAGAAATCTTTCAACTGAGAGCTGACAAAAAGTAAAAAATAAATTTAAGAGCAAATGAAAAAACATTTCTATTTGCTCTTTAATGTCACCATTTTTGTACTACTTAGTTCAGAAACCATCAGATACACTGAACTGGTGATTAGTCTTGTTATTCTTGTCTCAAACATTTTCTTTTTCCTTAACCATATGACAGTTTTTCAGTAAATTATTTTATCTAAAAGTCTAATAAAATTAAAAAAAAATTATAACAAGGAAGCTTGAAGTAATACTGTGACCTCATTAGCATGAGTTACCAACAATCCAGTATTACCAGAATAGTGCTCCAAAGTTGTAATGTCAATTTGTCATGTTTTGCTCTCAGTTGTAATATCCCATATGAGATTAGAATGATATGCCAGTTGTTGAAAAGTATTGGTGTGGATAGTTTTCCTGTCTCTAGTTTTGCAAAACTACTGTATTTACAAATAAATGAATAAACTCCCAGTGAAGGAGTTTCAGGCTTCCAAATCAAAGATGGTGTAGGATAAGGTTCAGATTATTTGAGAAATTCTTTTGAAAACTTCAGGCCAACTTATGCAGAATCCAGGTGAAAAGATAAGAATTGAAAAGGAAGGCTGAAATGATAAAGAACAGTTCTGTAAATAACAAAGTTTCATTTTCAAGGAAGGATGGTTCACACTGCAGATTTAATTCTCAAATCTTACCAGTTTATCAAAATATTTATTTTCCTCATAATGAGATGCTCTTAGACTTTCATATGAGTCCTGTAAATAGGTACAACATACACTCTTGCTCTTGTTTGTGTGATTGTGTCATTTTTGCTCTGGATGCAAGTTCACTCAGTCTGTTACCCTTTCATGGAAAGCTGATCCCACAGCACTCTAAATGCACAAGGGCTCCAAGGACCCAGGCTGCCTTGCACGCCTCAACAACCTGAGCTCACACTCTCCAAACAGCTCCTTTCCACTCAAGATGTCTTTTGTTTTACAAAGCAGTGAAAACAAGCAAGCAAACATATATTTTTATAAAGTTTCCAGAATAACTTCTAATTCTATTTTTAACACAAAAAATGTGTAGACTTTGTCAAACCATGAAACTTCCCATGTTTTCCTGAGTAATTTTTCTGCTCACTCTCAATCTGTCTGAACTTACAGAAAGGTCTCTAGCTGTTCAATCTTCTTCTCCCCACACTGGCCTTCTTCAGGCACTGAATTCTTTCCCTCTTCCTGACCCTTCCTGATGACAAGGGATCTGAAGATGTTGAAGAATTCAATATAGAATAATTACAACAAATAGAAACTGAAGGAGCAAAAAACATTGAGACTAATGACTAGCTATAAAATATTTTATGTTTTTTCCTTCAAAGAAGTCTTGAATAGAAGCTTGTGGAAATTCCATTTTTTCTCTCTTCTCATATCTGATACTGGATTCCCAAATAACTTTCTGAAATACAAAAGCAGAAATGATGAGTGGGGGTTTGTGAAGGATTCTGACTCAAATATGAAAAAAATATTGTTGCTCATTTATTAGCAAAGAGAATATTGTGTATCCTCCGCCTATGATTCCCCAACAAACTTGGACTTAAAATGCTTAGTTAAACTGCTAATTTAATATACAATGTATTTAAAAGATGTGTAGCTGTGGCACTTAGGGACATGGTGGACTTGTCAGTGATGAGTTAATTGTTGGACTCAATGTTCTTAAAGGTCTTTTTCAACCTCAATGATTCTATGATTCTAGGAAGAGAAGAGAGAAGGGGGAAATCCAACATATAGGGAAATAACAAAGATGAGAAGCATTTCTATTTAGCAAAAGGTGACAAAAGAATAATGAAGAGAAAAGGAGAAGTAAGACTACCCTATTCAAGTGTTATAATGGTTAGTCTCTGCTTTCTTTATGTGAGATATTGCCATCAGGCATTCTGTCACGAGGGGGAAGATAAGACACTAACATTAAAAAAACAGGACCTGATACTCTTCAAGAGAGCAACATCCCTGTTCAGAAGAGAAAAAACACTCTGCTCACATAGGAAGTTTAGAGGCCAAGAGTTGTTTCAAAGGCAGTCATGATGATAAAAATCATTAAAATAATATTCCTATGATATGTAAAAGTAATTTTTTAATGAAACACAGTGCAAACAGCATAAACCAACCACCAAAAAAAAAAAAAAAAAATACTGAAAACAACACCCCTAGTACATAAATGTGGCATATTGTAACATGCTGTATGTTTCCTTTTTAAAACAACAAAACAATGCCTCTTGGACTAGATGAAAGATAAAGAATGAAAAAGGTACTCATGGTGCTCTGGCATGATTGTTAAAAGTTGAAAACATTTTGGCTTTGACCCTTTCTGTGTGAGTCATTTGAGACCTTCTGTATCACTGTACCTTGGATACCAGGGCAAAGAGGCACAAGGTCATAAAAATGCATTGTGACCTTTTTTGCAGGCAATGTGGTTGGAAACACTATCCCTGATCCATTACTGAATGAAACCTTTCTAGCCAAAACCTGTCTATTGACCTAGAAATGTAGTTTGAAAGACTTAAAAAAGCCTTATTAGATAATTATATCTTCTGGCTAATGGAAATAAAAACTATTAACTTTTTCTCCTTAAGCTGTGCATTTTTATTTAATGTATTAAATGTGCTATGACTATAGGCATCTTGGACTAGTATTCAAAATCCCTGTTAGTTAAAGCAACAGCTTTGGAAGGATTTATTGCTCAGGTAAATTAACCTGTCGAGTTTTTGGTTTTTTCTCCCCAGCATTCAGAGGGATATAGAGGCTGAAATAAAAGTGCTGATGTCCATTTTGTGTGTATAAGTAACTTTCATTGGCATTGTAATCTGTGAAACCGTAGTCTGTTATAAAAAGAAAAAAAAAGTTTTAAAAAGTGCTTAATGGCAAAAATCTGTGCCCAAAGGTACAGACTCAGATTTGTTTTCACAGAACTGGATGTTGTCTTCACATGATATTTCATTTAATAAAAATGTGTGCATATGCTTAAGGAATAAAAATATTTCTCTTCAGGTAGGAATTTTCAGCCATTCAATGTTAAGCATGTGTTTAAATGCTCAGCAGCACGAGGACCATCATGATGTTTTCTTGAAAGCACCTTTTGGCACAGATTTATTTCTAGACACCTTATTCTAGAACAGGAATGGGGAAATTTTCTCCTACAGTCAAATGGCAGTGACTTTCCATGATTAATCCCTAGTCTATTGAAAATAGCAGTTGATTCTACAAACTTAGATGCTTCAGTTTTTCGCTTCATATTTCAAGGACAGAATAGGTGAAAAGGCAAAGTAGAGAAAATAGAAATGTCACGGCTCTGGTTTAGCTCATTTCTCTGTGCCTGTGAATCCAAGTTAATTCTATAGCAGAAAGAAATAGAATTTGCATGGTAAATATTTGCAAGGTCTGAGCACATTTCACAATTTCACTTCTTTTCATTGGCTTCCCATCAGTAAGTATAAACAATTGTCAAGTCATCCGATGTACCCTCTTAACAAAAATCACATTACATTAACATGAGTACAAGGAGATGTTTGTGGAAAGGTGTACAGAACATTTTGTTACCTTGCACACTGGGGCTGGTACCACCAGCAAGTGTGCTGCAGTTAGAGGTGATAACAGCAAGTATCAGAAAAAACAAACCAGGTTGAGTCTCAGGTCCCTGCTTGAGTTTGCTGTGATGGTGGATAAAAATTCTTTGCCCACAAACGTGGTATGGATGTTGCTAAGAATAAAATAGGAATCTATGAAAGTAGCTCTGGCTCCTCACAGCAATATTGTAACACTGGCACTGTCCACAGAGGGTGTGAGAGAAAACTTGTTTCCTGTGTATGCTCATGCAAACAAAGTGTTTGGAAAAAGAGGCATGAGCATAAAAAAGCCAATTAGTTTTTAAAATTCAAATTAATACTTTGCAGACCCTTTTCTTCCCAGAGTTTTCACAGCTCCAAATAACACTTGTTCTAATGACAAGGTTTCACATTTTATGTTCTTATCATTGATCTCTCCAGTACACATGCTATGACAGAAAAGTTCCCTGTGGATGATTTTTTATCTCTCATATCTATTTCTGGAACCTGAAAAAACCCAAACCAGCCTTTACATACCTCTTTTAGAAATGGAAGCTTTGAATTTCATCACCACCTCTTAATGATCAGCCCTTTGGAGAAAGAGATTTTGGGAGATGGCCATTATAAAATATTGAACAAATACAATTCTAGCTTGTTCTATAGATTGGAATGGGGGGAATTCTGTTAGAAGAAACATGTTGCCAGGTTTTACTGATCATCTCTTTTAACATATATTCACTTCTTTTCACATTCCCTGTCACTGAAACTGCTGTGCGGACAATGCAGGAGAAATTTCAGATTTGAGCTGAAATTATTCTGGTTGTCAGTGGGCAAGGAGACTCCATGGAGACTGAAAACTGCTTTGTAGCACCAAGGCTAGAGATTCATATAAAACAAAACAAAAATAAAAATATATGCTATTTGTCTGGGGTAGAGTTAACTTTCTATGTAGTAACTGGTATGAGTCTACATTTGGGATTTGTTCTGAAAACAATGTCAATGATGTAGAGATGTCAATGTCAATGATGTTTCCATTGCTGCTGAGCAGGGTTTACACAGTGTCAGGGCCTTTTCAGACACCACCCCATCAGAGAGGGGGCACAAGGAGTTGGGAGGGGACACAGCTGGGACAGCTGATCCCAACTGACCACAGGGACATCTCATTCCGTACGGCACCACACCCAGCATTTAAAGCTGGAGGAAGAACAAGGAAGGGGCATGTGCAGAGTTATGGTGTTTGTCTTCCTAAGTCATGGTTCCACGTGTTGGAGCCCTCCTTTCCTGGGGATGACTGAGCACCTGCCTGCCCACGAGAAGTAGTGAATGAATTCCTTGCTTTGTTTTGCTTGTGTGTGTATGTGGCTTTTGCTCCACCTGTTAAACCATCCTAATTTCTACACATAAATATTTTTCACTTTTACAATTCCAGTTCTCTCTCTGATCCCAATGCTGAGGGTGTGAATGAGCAGCTGTGTGGTGCTTAGCTGCCAGCTGGGGTTAAACCACAACAAAATACAATAACTGAATATGAAAAGAAAGAAAAAAACTCTAAAGAAAGTGAAGAGAACTGTAAGAGCATGGCCATAACTAACTCAATCTTCACTGACATCAGCAGCTTTAGGGTTTTTAAAATTTATTTTAATGAGATTTGGACTGGATGGCAGAAGGTAAGCATATATAACTGTGAATTAAGTTGATACTCAGTTGTATAATGGGTAATTGTATGTAATTGCCATATCCAGTTAGGTTGACTCTGTGTGAAAGGGACCAGTTACCAGACTTCCAGGAGTAGAAGCAAAACTTGAACTGCAAAGTACTTTCAGAAGTTTATTGAAAGTTTGCCTGGATAGAACAGGAGGTTTTTGGTAGGTTCCACTTTATCTGCATGCCAAACAAATATGGAAAGCTGTTACTCAAAGTAACAAATCCTGATTTTGTGCTGAATTATGTAATGGATAGCATTTGATGTTGAATATGTCCTTAAGAGGTTTGCTTAGCTTAAGTTAAAGTGATCCTATCACCAAGAATTTCTAATGTTCAGGAAAGTTATTCCTTGATAAGAAAGTATTGATTGCTGTGTCTTTTATTACCTGGAGTATTCCTTAAAATGCAAAGTAATAGTGAATGGAAAATGTAAACATACCCCTGGCTCTGTTTTAACAAGGTGCATCTTTGGCCTGTTTAGGTCTCATGAATTGGAAGGCAGGTCTTTAAGAAATACCTTGTAAATTAATCTTTGAAACTTTTCCAAAATATTTTGACTTATCTAGCAGTAACTCTATTTCTTTGGTTTACCTAGGCATCAAGCATTGCTATAATCTACTACTTATAGTCCTCTGATTTATATTATTTGTCATTAGTCACTTCCCAGTTACGATTAAATATTTTTTTATTGGTAGTGAGGATATCCATAAAAACAACTTCAATTTTTCAGAAGGATTTTTATTATGAATGTTTTTTAACAGAAGATGTCAGGTTAGAGAATTTTCTTGATAGGATTCATTCAGTTAGTGTTAGCCTAATTAATGTCTGCTGGTGCATGTCTGAGTGTATACGTGTACTTCAACTAACATTTGCATGTTCAGGGAAGTTCCCATGAATTCTAGACGTGCTCACATCCCTCCAAAAGAGAGAAGTCTGGCAAAGAAACCCTCGTGGCTGTTTTCAGCACTCTGTGGTCCCAGTGTTAACCTTCATGGGCAGCTTACATAAACCCCATCCTCTTCACTGGGGAGCTGAGATGTCCATTTGCCCCTATCTCTCACAGATGTAGTAACTCACAGGTGCTGTTTCAGCACTCTTCCTTCTGTCCATGGGAGGCACTGGACCTGTCAGAAGCATAATATGTCTTGACATTTGCTCCTTAACATAGCTCAGCCTGATAGGAGCCTGGCATGGGGCTTGCTGTGGTAAACAGATCACATTTCCCCCAAACACTTTCATTTCTGTAATCCTGGGTGTGTGATGTGCTGCCCTGAAGGAAGTTTGCTGCTGTTGCCTTGCTTCCAGTTGGGCTGCCATGGCAAAACGCCTTCCAGCAGAGAGGCTTCAGGGAGGGTTAGGTAATAGGTGTGGGCTAGTGAAGGAGCTACTTTCTAAAGGATGTGCAATTGGGTCGTTCAGGTGCTGCTTCAAAGCTGGGGAACTTTCTCAATAATGGGGAGATGGGAATATCAAGCAAGAAAATTTGGGTGACCTGGATAGCAAGCGAGATGGAAATTTACATTATGGTAACAGGGTCTTGTACTGAAGGATTGCTAAGGCTCTGGTGTGTCAGCAGTGGCAAATAAGGGAAAAGAGAAAATTGGTGCATTAATCAGCTGCAGGATGGCTATAAAACTGCCCTGGAAAGAGTCAATGGCAATACTAGAATGAAAACTAGATAAAGTTTTTCCAGTCGAGGTAAGAAAGTATGTCTGCATCATGCAGGACCCTGAGGAAGCTGTAATCTAAATATTTGACATGGTTTTAGTCAGCCAAGCTCCAGCAGAATAAGCTGAAATGGGAAGGTGGTAAAGAGGAAATAATTTATCAGGTAAGTGGAATATTCATGTTACAATAAAAGACCAAAATAACATAATTTCACTAAGTGACTTCTTTCCATCAGTAGGTCAAGGTGGATAAAATGTAGGGAAGAAAGAACAATTTAAGGTTAATGACAGTGCTGACACAAGACCAAATAAGTATAAATCTGCAAGAATTCCTTGCACTGTGGTGGAGAAGCAGCTGAACTGACTCCAGCAGTACTGCATACAAAATGAGCTCAAACCAAACAACAGGAGCATCTCTCTACACCAACATGTCAACAAGGGTCTGTGGGAGCTCTTCCCATAGTCTGCTCCAGAAACAGTTTTCCATGAGCTCAAGAACCGATCAAATTAATACATGGGACAGAAAAGTCCTCAGCTTTCAGCTGAGGAGATGCTCAAGTTGGGAACAAGTTAGGAAGTCCTTGAGCTAAGAAGCTGTGAAAGTTTCAGTGGGTTGTTGCCACATGCTTATCCCATTGTTATTTTCTTCCATGGACTTTCATTGTTGATCACAGTTTTCAGTGTGTTTTCAGTAGTTTCTCATAAAGCAAAAACTAATCAAAGAAAGAAACAATGGACCTAACACAACTCCTTTGTTAATTTTTCCCCAAAAATACCCTCCAAAAATTCTATAAACCCCTAGGCTATTTTCTTCCAACTAAATATAAATTAATGGGATTTTTGGCATGATCTTTCCTGCTTGTAGCCTGAAGAAATCAGAAATATCCATCAACATGGTAGAGTGTGACATCAGTGTGAAAGGACAGTCAGTTTTAAAGCATGTGATAAGAGGAGCAGAAAGCAGTAGGCTTTGTCATTTGAGAAAGCATAGTTCAGAGGGCATCAAAGATGCAGTGGAATAAGGCAAGATGAAGCAGCATATCATGAAATTGCCAGGTTTAAAGGACTGAAAATTGAGAGCTGTAGAAGAAATTGTTTTGGTGCCATTGCTGCAGAAGTGCAACACCACAACTGAGTGTGTTCATGGATGAGATTTGTGCACATGAAAGGGTAGCTGGGAGTCAGTTCAGTAACATGAGCAGGCGATCAGTCTCTGTAACAAATCTTCCTTGTCTCCTCCCCTAGGGGATACCTATCCATTTCTGTATAACCTGTAGTTCTTGTTCAAGAATAGAGTGCAGAATTGAATCTTTCAGTAGTTTTTGGGGTGAGTTTGGTTTTTTTTCCCCTTCTCTATTTTCTCTTTTTTTCCCTCTGGTAAGGTAGAGCTAATTATTTCTGTACTACTTCAAAGTGGGACACTCATATTTCTGTCTCCCAAGTACTCTGCTCCAGCAGTGATTGCCTAATACTATCTGCACCCCAAAAAGATAAAGAAGTTTTACATAAACAATTGGAGAACAACCTGCTTCCAGAAAAATGTTCCTCTTTTCTCTCTGTAATTGGAAAAATCTTTTCTGCAATGTATATATTATTGTTCCCTACTATATTTTTAGATATTCTAGTTATTTATGCAATAAGTATTCTTTCTTATTGGAAAATATTTGCTTTAACACTAGACAAAAATGTAACAAGATTATCACAATATTAGTTCACTGCTTATTAGTTATGGATGCTTTTCACTGCTGGTTGCAAGGGCACATTCCACTGTCTGAGTTAAAGAGAAGAAAATTCTGGTTGCCTCCCTGGTCTCCACTGCCTCAGCCTCTGTCCAGTCCCATGAGGACTTGAGTCCTGCCTTCATGTCTTTGTTAATTTTTTTATACCTGAACACTGATCATGTCTTTTCTACAGCTGCAGTAATTTCTGGTGTGAGGAGTTACAGAACCAAGTCCAAGAGAAGCAGCACCACTTCCTTAATGCAGCAGCACCTGTTTTTCTCATTGTTTGTGTCCCTTCTGTGCTTTGCAGTCCTTAAAGTTTTGCAGGTTAAGTTGACTTTCACTCTTGATAGAGAAAATATCTTCACTGCCTGTTGTCAAGCCCAAGTCCATTTTAATAGCTTGAGGCAGCAGATGTGAAATTTTGCCACAGCTGAAGTGTGAGAAGAGGGAGCATGCTGGCTGCATCCTGACTTCATGCCAGAATGCCTGTTCTCCCTGAAAAGGAAAGCTGGAAGCCCTGGACCCAGATGTGAGGCAGGGAGGAAAGGGCACTCAGGGAGAACACAGCTCTTCCCAGGCTGTGAGTGTCCAAGCAGCACCAATGGCTTCAGCCCTGCTCTGGGGTCCCTTCCTCCCTCATGCTGGTGGATGCAACCTGCCTGCACTCCAGCTGCCTCGAGAATGCTCCAACTCAGAGGACTTTGCAAGACTGAGGGCAGGAATCCAATGGATTGCATAAGGCTTGCAGCAGAATTTCTGGTCTTTACCATGGGTGTCATTACTTGTTCCTCATGTTGTTATCACAGGAATCATAAGATAGATTTGAAAGCATACATTAACAATATTGTTACACGGCTTTGATTTTGATCATTAACTCCTTTTAACTTTGCTTGTTTCATTGCATTCATTTTTCTTTGGAGATTTTTTGGTCAGTAAACTTTCTGAAACAGAAGTTCTTCAGATAGCATTTTTTTTTTAATCAAGCTACTATGGTTACTGACTATTCTGATAAAGACTGAGTATACTGAGTTTGTATCCTATTTTTATTCAGAAAATTTCAAGAAAACATATTTTTCTAAATTATAATGGAGATATATTTATTTATGAACCATACTTAAAATTTTAAGTTTCTGAATGATATTTGTTCTCTTAATAAATATTTTTAATAAACATGTCCAGATTTCAGTAAACATAGGAGCTTCCATTTAAAGATATTCTCTGCTCTGGGTTCTTTATTAAAAATAATTTTCTTTTTTTTATATGATAGTTTTCATTACAATTACTTCTGAAAAAAATATCTGACAAGCAGGTCCCATGCTGTCTCACCCATGTTTGTGTCTGCAAATCACAAAGTGGAAGGGTTATGGATTTCTTTTTTTTTCTTTGTTTTTCAACATTTACAGTGATTCCCAGTCATAGAGTATCATGTATGTTCTCTGGAGTGCAATACAGGATGGTGTCTTTTTTACATCATTTGTAATATCATCCATTATTAGACTCATATTCAGTTAAGAGTTATTTTACTTATGCAGGAATTATGTATATTAAGTAATTAAATATGATGTTTATAAATAGCAAAGTATTATGAAAAGTCACTTTTTTTCTTCTCAAATTTTTTTCACCTGTGAAAAACTGACCTCCAGTCAGTTCCTTTTTCCTTTGTTTGTTTTATATCTATTAATGTCTCCCTATTCCTTTTATTTTTTATAGCAACATTGGCTCAAGAACGACTACTGAAATTGAATATAAATATGAAAAACACGCCTATTAGTTTTAAACATAAATTACCTTGTTCTATCCCTGGCCTGAGATCCCTTTTCCTTTAGCTTGCTGTGTTTCTCTGAATGTATTCATTTTTGGAACAGTTAATTGCCATACCAGATTCTTGTTTAAAATGTAAAAGCTTTCAAACAAAATGATGTCCATATTCAGACATTAACAGCAAAGCTCATCTGGATGGCAGAGCCAAATGAGATGTGCAGCAGCACTAGCCCAAACCACAGTTTTTAGAGAAAAACTAATTGATTCTTCTCTCCTGTCTCCAATCTGAGCATGGCAGCTGTATTTTCCCTTGCACTGCGGATGTGTGACACAGTGCAAAGGTTGACACAATGCTGGGAAAGCAGAAAAAAAAGTGAATGGGACTGTAAAACTCCCTCTTTTGGCTCAGTGGGGAGTCTTCAGAGTTTACTTCAGCCGGGAGGAACTCATTTTGAGTTTTCCTTAAACAAAGCAGCACAGTAAGAGGAGTGAAACTGCCTCTTCTCTCTTTGCATGCATCTGTTTTTGTTTTAATCACTCTTAGCATGAATATTGTACCGTTTCTCATCCCTTGAATATAAACAAATCTGGTACTCTCCTTTCTTCCTACAGGATTTCAAGCAGTTCTCCAATATTTTTCTATTAATGCCTGCATGTGTCAATCCATTATTCAACTGGTCCCACAAACCCGGCATGCACACAGGCACATATACACTTTCAGCAGATAATCACAGAAGTAATTAAAAGCTACAGGAAACTCAGTTACCCTGTCCAAATAGCTGTAGGCACTTCCATAATTCACACTTACACTCTTTTATGCCAATGACATTTTATTTCACCATCACATCTCTAGTATCTATGGCCCTAAGTTCCCCTTCTGCTAATCTGTCCCCATTATCACAAATAAAAGATCTTTTGTGTCTTGAGAAATATGTATAGCAGTCAGTATCAAAGGACACCTATTATTTCAGTAGGACTTCTTATTAGTATGCTTTTTTGTTAGTTTTGTTAGTGCTCTAAAGCATCGTGAGCAATTCTAAAACTAATCTCTCATCTCTGAAAAAAATAGGTTTAGCTTTGAAAACTGTATTGAAAACAGCACATGAATGATCATGTGTGTATTTTTCCAATGCAAGTAGATGCACATTAATTTTAAAATTCCTAGTCCATTTTACTGAGTCTTATTGGATTAGCCAAGTGAAAGAACCATGTTGTCACTACAGAAGGTGTTGATTCATTCAACATTCAGCCAGGATCCTAGACCAAAAAGCATGGTAAGGCCCCATAAGATTTAAGCTGTTGTCCCCAGTAAGCAAGGAGGTCACTACATGTCTGCTACAGATCATTATTAGCCCTCAAACATGACTTCATTAGCTACCTACAGTGTAACAGCTAGGCTCACCACAAGTTGGAAGTCACCCAAAGAGCAGTGATGCTAACAGGTATTAACTAACTTATAATCACCGGTTAATGTGAAAGTGTTCTACAGCAATTATTTCACTGTTACAAAAAAACCAAAACAACCCCCAAGAAAACCCAAAAAAATCAAAACCACCTCAATCCCCCCCAAAAGCCCCCAAAATCCCAACCTCCCCAACACCACTCCCCCCCGCAAAAAAAAAAAAAAAACAAAACACTACATTTGACAATTTTTGTCATCAATGAAATGCTTTTGCTCACCAAAGTATTGCTCAAATTGTTTCTCTTTGTCTCTGAATAACAACAGTTGTGGACTTTGTGTGGGCACAAATGAGGTAAGGGCTAAGACAAGGGCTTGATTGCCTGTGCTGTTTAGTTGTTAGCAACCTCCCCTGCAGTTTTGATCTGCATCAAGCAGCACTCCACAGGCAGTGCTCAGGCATGAACAGGAAATAAATCCAGAGATGTTTCAATGGACAGCATGATGCAGGGAAGACCAGGGCTACCGTGTCCTGGCACCAGCCTTATGGCCAGTAAACAGCCCCCAGTCTCTTTGTTTGGTTGTATATTTGCAGAGGGTGCAGACTTCAGTGTGAGCTAATCATCAGGTTATTTGAAGAGATTACCTTTTGTCCATCAAAGCAGCTGGGAGGCAGTGAAGCTGAAAGCCTTGGCATGGGTCTGATTCTGCTGCTGCCCTTGGAGCCCTACTCCCCACCTGCCCAGGCTCCCTGTCCCTCTCAGCTCCTCTTCTCTCTGCAACTGGGCAGGAGACTAATTTGGCTGAAACTGGAGAGGCACAGATGGTACCAGGGTGCTGTCTCCAAACATGCCAGCTGCTGTAAACCTTGGAGTTTTTATCAGCATCCTCAAAATGGCTCTTCTAATAGTCTGTGCAGTGGAAAGGGAAAAAGAGGTGAGAGACATTGATTTCTCGAGTTCTTAGAATTAAATCAGTGAAACTTTTTTCTCCTTAGCATTTAAAAAATAAGTATTCAGTAGACTCCCAAGGTCCCTGAAGTTTTCCTCTGAGCTACAGCAACACATTAAAAGGAGCTTACTGAAAGGTAACCTTAGAGTAAAAAAGAACTGACATTTTCTTGGTGTCAAAATGGTGGAATGATTCATCAGGAAAGAAAATATATGGCAAAAAGTGAGGTCTTTCTAAGACATCTGGTGTTTGTAAACAATGAGATAGATAATCAGAAAGCAAAGACAAAGCTTTTCCCAGCTTTGAAAGACCATTTATTCCACTGGGTATGGTTGCTCCCTCCCCTATTCCTTGCATCCTCTGTTTCCAAGGAACAATAGTTTATATAACATCCAGACTTCAGTCGGAGAGAAGAAAAAACTAATTTTGTCCAAAATTAGTACTCACTTTAGAAGAAAACAGAACAAAAACCATATACATTTTGATTTTGACTCAAGTAACAGATTTAAAAAAATTCTTACCATTACCTCTCACATATTAAATATATAATAAAAGATCAGATTAAGGACTGTAGTTGTCTTAGGGCATGCAAGACTTTTTCTCATACTGTCCATGATTTTGCACTTGTCTACATTCCTGAGGTGTATCATGGGTCATAGATCCAAAAGTTGTTTCTACTCTTATTATAAGTAGATTACAAAACCTCATATAGAAAATAAAGAATGCAGATATGCATAGTTTACTTTTGTTACATATGTATCTAATCAACTAAGCATATATTTGTATATTTCCTGGTATATACAATTAAAATGCAACTTTATTGTAACAGAAAAAAACAAACAGTCAAATTAATTCTCTACCCTGGTTATGATAATACTTTCTTTCTGTGAAAATATAAATAATAGGAACAGGTAGCATTCTAATATCTCATTTTTTTCATACTTGAATAGCAGAAATATTGCTTTTCTCTCCCCTACTAATGATGGATCAGTCATTCATTTCATAAGTATGTAAAATCCCAAGAAAATCAGTATGTTTTTTGCAATAATTGATCTGCCAGTCCTTTTAAATACAAATTACTTTATCTGTCTATCCATGCATGCATCCATCTATCTTTTTGTCATGTTTTATTTCTTAGTTCTATATTTTGTGTAGCTTCCAAAACAAGGAAGACTCAAAAGAACAATTTTGTTTACAAATTGTCTCCAGGAAAGCTTTCTACCAGAATTTCATATCAAGTGCTAGTAAGGATCTATAAAACTCAGTCAGAAGTTCATAGGCATTAGAATCCTCGTTATTGATGGGTCTTGGGGTCAGATTCAGCTAATGCTAAGGGATCCTTCTCCTGGGAATGAGTTTCTTCAATTATTTGGCCTTCTTCCCCAGCTAACAGGTAGTTTAATGAGCCAATGTTGTTGCAATATCTATCTCTGAAATTGCACCCTGACAATGTTAAAATGATATAACGATCTCAGGCCCTGAAAAGCCCAGTGCTGACCTGCTACACTCACTGAT
Organism: Muscicapa striata striata; assembly: GCA_030060385.1. Taxonomy (NCBI): domain Eukaryota; kingdom Metazoa; phylum Chordata; class Aves; order Passeriformes; family Muscicapidae; genus Muscicapa; species Muscicapa striata. Next base: position 1,010,036 of record JAREIS010000301.1, on the reverse strand, counting down.
TAGCTTGGGCCTGCTGTAGGATATAAATAAAGCTGGAAGTTGGACTAAAAGGCAACTGGTAGGGCCTGAGCAGACTGAGAAATTTTGGCTTTGATTTTCTGCTTTCTTGCCAACCTTCAACAAGCATGATGCTGCTGCTCTGTCCCAGAAACTTTTCTTTAGTCTGGTGTGAGAATAGTCAAGCAACTTTTTAGCCTCCTTTGAGGAGAGCTGGAGGAATGGATGAAGTGTATGGAAAAACAATGTGCAGCCACTTTCAGAGAATAATAGGCAAGCTGTTAAAAATCCCTGCTTCCTGGAATCAAGATATTTTGTTTTGTAGATGCTCCAACACAGCAGTGTAAATACTCACATTTTCCTTTGGGTAGATACTGTCAGGAAAGTAAAATTCAAGTGAAAAAAAGTGAAAGTAAAATTTAAGCTTTTCTGAAACAGGTATCCTTGTTTTTGGTGGTCTGCCTGCACATTGCAACTCTCAGCATGGAAAATTGAAAATTAATAGTCATTTTATATGCACAATTATATTCCATGGGTATTTATTTAGTTAGGTTTAAAACCCCCAAATTTGATATGTACTCCTAATTCTAATGGGGATGTATGGTAGAGAATGAGACAAAGAGGCATAAACCCCAAGTTGGATGGCCTCTACACTCCCCAGAGCTAAATAAATGAGGATCAAAAAAAAAAAAAAAAAAAAAAAAAAAAAAAAGCCAAAAGAAAACACAGGACACAGGTCTTGTAGATGTTTTTATTTATTACATAGAAGTTGGAAGTATAGGACATTCCACTAGAAACTCTTTTTGAGATTTCTAGTATGATTTCCCAATTCCATGAAGGATGGCTAAAATTCTACACACCAGAGGGTTTTTCTGTCTTGTGGCTTACATGACTAGGTATTCTAACAGTCTGTGATAGATACACACCAACCACAGGGATGAGTCACACAGAGGAAATTAATTCATCATTAATGAATATGAATTCACTTGAGAGACATCTTAGCAATTGAGATGAGTTAAATGTGTCAGTGTTGCCAACAAGGAAATATATGAGAAGTAGGCATGGGAATGTTGCCCATATTTTGCTGGCTCTAGAAATTTTTACTGAAGACCTACACTTCTGTGTTAAACATTTTGGATGCATCCAGTTGGGAATAATGATAACACTTCAAACCTTTCCTCACAATTGAAAGGTAAAATCCAAACAGAATTTGTATCTGTAAATCCCCAAGCTTTTAAACAGCATTTTCCGTATTTGATTTGAAATACATTTTGTGCAGTTGATGTAGAACAAAGAGCACAAGATAGCCAGACTGTAAAAGCATTCATTAGTCTGCCATGAAGATGGAATTCAGCATTAGTCTCTAGCATTAAGCTGCAACATCCTTTGGGATTTTTGCTCACATAGACATGAGATATACATTTCTGATTATGTCCTGTAACATTTTAAGGACCTTTACTCCCAAAGCATTACAGTATACAAATTTTCCCTGGTTAAAAGATATTTTATGGAAAACAAAACCCTTCATACCTCCACCCACAAGGACAGATTGTAATTTTGGCAGAAAACATTGAAATATTTGTTGTAAGGAAAAAGAAAAAAAAAAAAAGGAAATTATTTGGCCATGTTGACATGAACAATTCTAAGCTAAACAAAACTGTACTGTTCCTAAATGAAAACATGACTTTAGATTAGTCCATTAATTGCTGCTCAGTTTTGGTAAATGTGAATGAAGATGAGAGATTGTGGTGGAGAATGAAAGTGAAGTTGGAGAGGGTGTTATGGTCATCAGTTAGGAGAGGGCCAGCTGGGTCCACAATTCTGGCCACTATAATAAATCTTTTTTTTTTTTTTTTTTTTTTTTGTTTCCTGCTTTAGCCTAATTTTCAGGTTAGCTTTGCTCATGGCTAATTTAAACCCATTTGTTCTTGGGTCAACCTCATCTCTTAGTTTAAAATATTTGTTTCTAGGCCAGCTATTTGTCATATATGTAACATAAGAAAAATTTCCACTCAGCTGAATAAGGCTTCCCATTATGTGACAGTAGCTAAACCTTGCTACCTTTTTCATTTCCCATAACAAAGGTTTTTCCCTAACCTGATGGTATCTACATCTGCTCCACTCAAACACAGACGGACAAGAGCAGAATTTGTATCCCAATATTTATCCCCTCCATGCAAGGTACTTGTGGTTCACCCAGCATAGCAGAGGAGACATTTTGAACCATTTAATGGTATAATTTATTACTTGTTAATGCTCCTTAAAATTGGTAGAGGCCCTGAGCTGAACTGTCTGTATCAGTGCAATTTCAAACTGGTCTCAAAGACTGGGGCTTGGAGCCACAGCTGAGTTGTAAGTGCACAGTCTTCCATAAGACTAAGGTTGACCAACAGAAATTATGCACTCAGCCTTACATCTTCTGGCTAGCACACAAAAATAATAACACATTTGGCCTTTTCATCGTCTAACAGATAAAATTTTTTACCCAATTTTGTTGAGTCAATACTCAGACTGGAGTGACAACCAATTGTCAGCAAGTTACTTTAAACACTTTTTAAAAAATTATTTTGTTACGGCTTCCTGATGTGTGGGTTCACAATAGAGTGAATTTTATGTATGCAAGTGTAGCCTAAACTTGGTGGTTAACCAGAGAGTGCTCAGCTTCTTGTTTCTGTGTTTAGATTTCCTCTGGTGCCCAAGCTGGCCAGCAGCCTCTGAATTTTCCTGAAGTGATTTCTGTGATCATGGTGTTGTCATGTCCAGCACTGTAAGGTTAAGAAGGGCTTGGGACAACTTAAAGAGAAAAGTGAGATCAGTTCATTCCAAAAGTCTGCTTTCTATTAGTGCTTTACCTACCAAATAGCATTGTGCTCTAAACCCTGAAACCCCTTAAACTGCCTTGTTTTTAACTATGAATGTTTCTAGGAATGTGAAAATCAGACTTCACAGCATGAACTTGGGTGCACTGACAGTGGTTCTGTTAATGGGTGAAGAATATTTATAAGAAAGGAGTTGTGGTTGCTGTGCTGCTGCCTGCAGGCAGTGGCCTTTCAGGTACTTTTCACAGAAAGTAAGTGGGTTTGTCTGGGTAATGACAGTTTTCACAGAGAAGTTTATAGAGAAGGACAATTTTTTTTTTTTTTTAAATCAGAGGAGGTGCACTTAGACTTTTATGTAAGCCTGGAGTGAAAGAACACACTGGCTCATCTGTTTAGTATTATAGAAAGGAGAAGTGCACAGTCAGCCTGAAGAGGTCCAGGAGCCCTCTGATGCCACCACACATAAGAAACAATTAAGGTGATCCTAGTGGGAAATATAACAAGAGAGAGGTTGCACTATAGAAATTCCTCTCCTCTTCTTTGCCCAGAGACTGCTACAAAAAGTCCAAAACATATCTGAGTTTTTGTGTACAGTAGAGAGCTCTTCAGAAAAAAAGCTGTTCACAATTGAGTCTGAAGTGGAGAGAATGGCAATTAGAGATGTCGCTTATTTCAGAATACTCCAAAATAATGTTTTAGAATGATTTGTAGCCAAACCAATGACAAATGACTTCAAGGACTATGGAAAAAGAAACTTTATTATTTCCTATTTCATTTTTTTGTTGTCTCGTGGGAATTTCTATGGCCACACCCTGTATAGAAGGTTAGTTAAAAATGTTAGTCCAGACTTCATTGGACTAATAATGTGTATAACATTGATAATTTTCCTCTAACTGCCAATACCCAAACACATGCAAAAACGATAGCCAAACTACCTTTTCCATAAAAAGACATAAAACTCATAAGAAATTATAATTGAAAAAAGTCCCTTTATTTAAAAAGAAACAACAAAATGTTGTTTCATAATCCTTATGAAGAGTCATTCTTAATTTTTTTTTCCTTCAATAAGACTGAAGAATGAGGGTGTATAAGTAGAGATTGCAGAAAGACATTAATTCTATCACTGTTTTGTAGCAATATCTTTTTTTTATTTTTTCCATGATGAGAAAGAAGACTGCCTTGAATACCTTCAACTATATTACTTTTGAAAAGACATCTACTGAGATTTTTGTGGACACACAAAGCCCAAGCTCCCAGGGCAAGCAGTTCTTCTGGCAATTGTGTCTTTGCTCTGGGAGCAGGCTGAGGGATGGCTTGTGCCACCTCTTTTCCTGAAGGACAACATGGAAGAGATGATTTGGGGAAAGGCTGGATTGATCTGCAGCCACTTTGCTGTGATTTGCAGAGCCAGCATACAAAGACAGATGAATGAGGGAAGAAGTGAAAATAAAAGTTCCATAACAAAGGGAAAGTGGAGGGAAGTTTAATACAATCTTTATAATGGGCCAGCACAGCTTCATAACAAGCAGGGATGTAATGCTACACAAACCACAAATCACTTATTTTTTTGCTTCTTCTTTATACCCAAGCCTTTGAAAAGAGACAGAAAATATTTCAGGCTTTAATAGAGATCTTTGAGAGCACCTTGCTTCTCATGAGAGTCTGGCACAGCCCTCCCACACCCTTTGCTGTCCAAATAAACATGGCAAGGGAATGTTCTTTACATTCCCTGTTGAGCATGTATAGAAAAGATTGCTCTGGCCCAGCCTGGTCTCTGTTGACAGCAATGTTTCCTGTTATTGTGAAGGAGTCACAGGCCTGCCTCCAGTCCAGATCTGGGGAGCAGTGGTGTCACAGATGTTTTTTCAGGTGTAAAACTCCTGTTGGCCACACAAGCCGTTCACACAGGATAAAATGGGTGTCTTCAGCCTGGCTCAGTGTGTCTGTTTGCTCAGTACTGTGCTGAACCAGCTACTCTTTTTGTGGCAGTGATGAAACCAGGCAATGTGGAAGGGAGTTTAAAACCCTTCCTGTTCCATATCGGAAATGTTCTGAAAACCTGAGATTTCACTTTTTGAGCTTATTGTGAGTCAGCTAGGGCAGGGGGGAGAAGAACAGGCAATTGTGAGTTCAAGGACTGCATGATAGGAATGACTTTCTTTTTGCTGGAAGAATGTGGCTGAACTTTCTCCCTGAAGAAGATTTATCCTGTTGTGATTTCAAGGACCCTTAAAAAAGCCAGCCTCAGAAAGCCACCCACACAAGATAGCAGCACAGCAGCTGCATAACAACACCATAGTGGTTAATGACTGCAAATACAGTGTAGTATTATGAAAAGGTCACTGTGAGAGGGTAGCCTGCTGTGCTAGAGCTTATGCAGGTGCTGTAGGTGTATCCATAATAGTATCATATCTCTGGTGGCAGGGAATTTTTAGATACCAACCTTCCCTGTATTAACCTGGAGAGAACTCTGCATTCCATAAACTTATTTAACCCCAACATGAGTGGTTTTACAGTGCAGCAGCTACTTCACTGAGTAGAAAGCTGGTTTCACTGTCACTTTGATGTACTATCAAAATGTGCTTTTCTTTTTCTTTCCAGCACAAAATCATTCTTATTTTGTAAACACTTTGTGTTAGATATGTAAGAGTACTCCTGATTAAAATTATTGTTTTGATGAAATGTAGACTTGCCTGATATTACTTTTCCAGTAAAATGTGGAAAGGAAAACTGTGGTCTTCTGTAAAAGTGAAAAACCATTGCTGAACTGTGTTTGTTTAAAAAGAAATCTGCAAGGCCTGGGACCTGCTATTGCAATGAGGGCAGTGTAAGGGTTCAGATGATCCATTTCTTCATTGTTTCGCTCAATTGTTTTTTCACAATGGTTCTTTTTGTTGGAGACAATCCTGGAGCTGACAGAACAGTCAATACTTCGTATTAAAAAGCAGTTGTTAAATATTGTATATGGGAAAATAAATGGTTATTTGGCATGCTTCTGAAATGTCATCAAATCTTATTTGCTATTCAACAAATTTGCATCATTCCTTGGTAAATTCATGAGAGCAGAGGCCTAAGATCAGTGAGAAAACCCAGAAAAATATGCAGTAGTGCTGAACAGAATTATAATATTTTTGAAATATTCCCAAGTTTATCTCTCATTCTGAAATTTCAACAAATTCTGAGAGATACTACAGCTGTGGAAAAGAGTTAATTATGACAATGCAGCTGCACTTTTTATCTTCTTTTTATATATATATATATTTTTTTTTTTTTCATCCCAGAGAAAAAACAACACAAAAGGAATAAAATCCTTGGTTCTTTATCTGATGTATCAGGATAGCCACCAGTAAGTTATTCAGGTAAAATATTTCTCAGCTCACACCTACGCACACGTAGATACACACAAATGTATGTGGGTGTGTGTAGACTTATTTATGAACAACCATCACTAATAGGGGGCTTTTTTCTACTTCAGTGAAAACAAGTGAAAAGACAAGAACTGATTGAATTGATCAAACAATGAAACACTTTATTTTTATGCACCATCTTTCACGCAAGCATATAATGAAATTCTTCAAAGCCAGTTTATCTACACATTCCTGAATGGTGCAACTAAAGAGCTCAGCTTTACAGGAAGCATCTGTACATGTTGCAGGGCAGGGGTGAAGATGGAAACAATGGCCAAGTTGCAGGAGAATGATTGAGTGCTAGAAAACTAGGGAAGTTCATGCAATGGGATGAACACCTTTTTTAGGCAATTGGAGAGGTTCTGCCCACTGAGCAGATGACTCCTGGAAGGAATTTGAAGAGAATTAGTGGGAATGGCTATTTCAGATGGCAGAAGGAATCAAAATAGAAAGCCAGTTCCTTAGGCCTGGAATGTCTCCTTTCAAGTCTGAAACATATTTCCTTTCTGTCCTGAATCTTTTGTATCCAAGAGCTCTTTATCCTGCTCTGGTAATAACAACCCCGAAGGAAGGCTCCAGGGGAAAAAAATTAGATGAGCTCTGCTTATGACCCCTTCATCACTCAGGCTGACATGGACAGGACTTGCAAACTTTCTAGTTATTGTGGAGTCATAATATTTGGATATTTCCTCAGCATACCCCAACTTAGCCTCGAAACTCCCTGCCTGCTCTCTGGCAGCAGTATTCGACTTGGTACAGGATCCTCCAGCTTGTAAACAGGCCCTGGCTGAGTACTGGCTATTAGCAACAAAAGGAACATGTGACAAATCTAAAGTGATAGATTTTAGAAGGCTCAGAGTGGACCTTGGACACTGACAATTTGACATTATTTCTAGTTTGGGCACATGAAAACACATATTCACCTGATAATATCAGAAAAATTGGCTCGATTTGACAAAATCATTATGTGGAACAGAATAAACATAAATTATAGAAGTTTGTACTTCAGTTTTTTCTCCTTATAAGGTCTCTTGCTATACATAGGCAAAACTACATACACAGTGTATGCTCAATAGATGTGATTTTAAGAAATTATGAAAATCTCCAGTTTCCATTTGAAAATGATAAGTACAGCATGTACATGAACTACAGATTTTGACAATGCTCTGACAAGTTTACATATAAAAGTCAATTTTGAATTGCATGGTAGAAATCTCTTTGGTTTCACTCAGGCAAAATTCTTATCATGATCTTGCTCTTTCTTAATTTTTTTCTGTCTTTTGGGCTGTGATGCCCCTTTTCTCTCTTGTCTCTTTTGTACAGTTTTTCTTCAGCTTCAGCTTATTTTCTAATCCACAGTAATGTAATATTGTTACGGGGTATGGGGCATAGCCGTTCCATTTGTAGTAAAAAAACACCCCAATACTTCAACATACATGTAAAAAGGGGAAATTTCTGTTTTCATAAAGAGAAGTTGATACTAATTATTATACTAATAAGATTTCAACATCAACAAAAGTCAACATCTGTAATTAAGAATTTAAATAGAGAAATAGATTTCAGGTTGGGTCATCAGTCGTTTTCATATCTTGCTGCAGGTCAAAAATTAAAGAAAAGCAGAGTTGAGTGAAGTTGGTATAGTGGCCTTTGGTCTTCTGTACTTCCTCCTGTGCTGGGCTGGGTGTTCAGGAGTGCAGGTGGTAGCTGAGACATTCTTTCACTCTCAGAGGCTGTGCTTAGCTACAGGTAAAAAGCAAGGGACCTGTATATAGCTTTATGATCTTAGAACAGGCAAGTAATGACTTACAATAAGTCAAGGAACTTGGAGCATGATAAATTGAATTTCCAGTTATCTATTCAAAAACAGATGGTCACATTTCAAAACACTTTGTTGCCAGCATGCTAACTTGAAAGGTCACACAGTGCTCTCAGCTGAGTTTTTCTATTGTTTGAGATTTCTGCTTGCAGGCTGAGAGCAATATCCTGCACATTTTTTTAGCCTGTGGTGATACTAGTCACTTTAATCTGACATAAGTATAGCCTGCCACCCCCAACTGGATGTTCTCTTTACTCTTTTGGGTAGGCATGAAATCTGTGCAGCTGCTTAGTGATCTGACTCACCCTACAAATTCTGGTACAGTTGATGATGGAGGGAATAGGCACACTGGGAGAATATGGGACCATCCTTTCTGTAAGCAGGCAACATTTACATCAGTTCATAATGTCTGATAGAAAGTGTTGAAGTAAAATCATCTTCAGCTTCATGGATGAATGTGAAATATTCTGTAGCTTGGGTGCAACTCCCATGCATTTATTGTACTACTGCCAAGTATAATTAAAGCTGTAGAAGAAATTTCACACCAGAAATGCTAAATCAGACAAACCAAACTGTGACATCCCTAATGAAACTGTACCTGAGTCTCATGGCAAAGGCTCTTTACACTAGCAAATAATCACATGCTAAATGGGAGAATTTGGAGTAGGTTCAAGTTTATTGTTCTCCTTGGTTTGTCTGCCAAGGCAGCAATGAAAGTAATTAACTGTTCAGTCACATCTAAACCTATGTAGTAGGGAAGAAAGGATAATAGAGAGTAATAAATCTGTTTCTATGTCCTGTCTGATTGTAGCCAACCACATTTCTAATATCTTAAAATATTTATATTGTAACACAGAAGATAGCAAGACAGAGACTATTTTGCAGTCATCTGTTTCAACCACCATTTCTCATAGTTCATTTTTACTTCATCACATCATTTTTTACCTTTTCGTATTCATCTAGATAGTTCTTTCCTTCTTCTTCTTCTTCTTTTTTTTTTTTTTTTAATCTAACTATGCTATCATTCTTCATCACCTGATTTTTCCATTTCAGTCCAAAAGGCCAAAAGGCCTAGGTTTTGCACCACTGTCCAGCTTTTAAGTCTTGCATCTCAGTATTTTCAGTTAAGGAAGGGCCAGGCATGTAAAAGCGAAGAGTCTCCTGATGACACTAAGTTAAGGTTTCTGAGTTTGTCTTTTACCAGCCTTTCTCCACTTCCTCTCCAAGGGATATTCACACAGAGATTGTGAAGGAAAAGGTATTTAAACTGTAACCTCCAAAGAATTAGCTGTCAGACTGCAATCTAAAAGGATTAGCTCATTTCAGGCAAAGGGCATTTTTGTTGCATGATCAGTGACACCAGTTTTCTTCTTTCTCACTCAGACTTGCTGGATTCTTTTTAGCAGGTACTGTTACATATACCCAAGTGGTAGTGAATACCACAAGAATGGAAGAATCTGTGGCACCACAAATCACTTCCATTTTCTCCTGGCTCCCAATACAGGTGGTTTTGGGTGTTGTTTTCGGTGTTGCTGTGGTTAGTTATTTTTGTTGTAGTTTTTTGTTTGTTTAGGGTTTTGATTTTTCTGGTTTTGTTTGTTTGTTTTTAACCTGCCTCTTCCAGTAGCAAACATAATATTGATTTCTCCTACTGGAGGCAGCATTGCCTATAATCAGTGGTTCTAGGAGTGATTGTTTAGCCATACTGAGCACTGCTGCAATGCTGCCTGTCAACACATTCCTAGAGAGCAGAGCAGGCTTGCACCTCATGTCACCACGTACAAGCCTGCTCAGGCTCTGCAGCCCTCTCCAGAACAGTGTTTCTGCTCCTCTCTGTGCTCCATGACAGCACAGATGAAACTGGTCTGGCTTTTATGCAGCTGACAGACCTTCTTCAGGTGTCTGTCCAAAGCAGATTTGTGACTGTGCACCCATGTATGTGTGACACCTGATACAGCCTGAACCTACAGATGGTGTCTGAGAGGCTGCTGAAGAGAGTGATAAAATCACCCATTTTTCCTCTTTTTCTCCTCACAGCAAACCTCAGAATCTTTGGAATGAACTCAGTGGGATGACATTTTTTTCACAAAAAAATAAGCTAGATCTCAGAAAATAGTAATTTTCTTTATTCTCCACAAGAAGATGGGGGATGAACACAGTGAAACAATTAAGCCCACTGAGATACTTCTAACATCTTCCAAATTACTTCAGGGAATACTTCTGCTGTCTAATGATCCTCATAATTTTCCTGGGAAACCTATGCCTCATAGATGTTGCTTTTTTCTTTCCCATATATTTCATTTCAATTATTTTTAAATGTCTTAAATTACTGAAAGTATAAATATGTGTTTCAGATTCCTTTAGAACTCATATCCTGTAATTATTTTCCTTGCAATACACCCGAATTCTTTTTCTGAACAATATTTTTTGAAACCATCTTGTCTGCAGTGTTAAAAGACAGAAGTAGCATTGCTCTCTTGAAGAGCTGTCTTTTTGCAAAAATTCTATGGTAATATCTTCTCTTTCTACAATTACTTTTGTGCTGTTTAAGCACACAAGTTACAATATGGCAGTCTTTTTTTTTTTTTTCAGGTGTCTACTCATTAATCAGTGGTTAAGAAACACCTCTCAAGGCTGATGTCTGAAGACAGCTGCAGTCAAGTAAGGATTTTGATTAACTTCCTTTGGTTTTTTTTTGTTTGAACAATGCATTCTCTTATCCCATTTGGGTTTTTCAGTGCCTGGAGTTTAAAACTACTATTGAATGGTCTATTATTGTCTTGGAAAACACCAGGAGCATGATTACCCCTTGTGAAGCTATTTATATTGCGTAGGCACATGAAAATGGAATTTTAATGTAGATGAGTAGAGAATTATAGTATATAATTGTAGTCTTTTCCATGTTGCCCAGTTTTCACAATTATGATGTCCTGAGGTGCAAAGGAATATACAATCATGCTCTTGATTAGGAATTCTTTGCCTTTTCAAAAGAAATTTCAACTGGTAATTTCTTTTTTGTTTCAATTATGGTATTCTCTAGTTGATGCAATTTAGTGTAGCCTGACCTGAGTCAGAAACATTAGAAAATCTTTGTCTTTGGAATTAGAGCTATCAGCTCCTGTGCTTTGGCAGTTATTTCCTGGAAGTTTGCTTCCTTTGCTCTGCAGTAAGTTTGACAAACTGATTGTTGTGGAAATGCATGATCAAGTTGCATGCTTATTCTGAATTCTGGAAAGGGAATCCTTTTGTGTACTTTGATTTACAGATGTTGTCTCTGAGTAAAACATTTCTGTCTTCGTATTTATTTGTATCAGTATTCTTTACTTTTACCTTATGTGAAGACATTCAGTGGTAGAGACATTGTGCTTGCTTAGAGCTAGCAGTATGCTCAGCTTTTTACAACACTCAACAGCAGACAATCACTGCCTTGGAGAGCTTAAAGTCTAAAAATACCTCAGCTAGTGCTTCAGCTTTTTTCAGCCTTTTAACATTCTGAAGATTTTCTTATTGTTTTGTCTCATCCTAATAAAACTCAATTTTATACTGTCAACCAAAGAAAATCATCTTGGTTCCTCTCTGAAAATAATCTGGTAAAAAGCAAATTATTCATTTTTAGATATGAAAATATCCACCATTCACTGCAAACAGAATCCCATTGCTGTGGATCCCTCTAGGTAACCTTAATCTTGCCTGCCTGCTCCCAGTAGATCCAGCAAAGCCCTATTTGCAAGCCCTCTGGCTCTATTACCTGTCTTCTCTCTGGCAGTAGAGAGCAGTTTAGCTGTAGCAAACTGCTGAAGCTCTGATTGCAGATGAGGTCATCTGGGAAAGACATCCTGATGCTTTCATGAATATTTTGAGTATTGTGAAATAAGGACAGGTATGTTTCTCTAGTGAGTCTCATTTAAAAATTGTGCTGTGGGGTTTTTTTCCATCAGAACTGTCAAAAGCAAGGTAAAGAGGAGTGTGATCTGCTAGTTTAATACTAGATAAGGGAAGGATGGCAACAAGAGATTACATCACGTGCTAATGGAGACGGACTAAAGAAGAATGAGGGAAAAAGAAAAAACTTTAGCAGAAAGGCTTTGCAGTCCATTGGATACTGTCTCTTTTTACTGTGGATATTTTTTTTAAATGTTTCTGTCCCTGTGGTTTCTCCTTTCTAAGAACAACATCAGTCAGCACTGAACTGTGGTATCTCAGATTCTTTCTAGGGATTAAGCTGCAGGTTTAATTTTTGGGCTGGCATAAGGACCATCTGTTCAGTATAGTTTGCAGGCAGAATGGAGATATGTGTGTTGTGAACATACAGAACACTCTGTAAGAAGAGAAGGCAGAGAATAGACTTTAACATCTCGTTATTTTCAGTTTTATTGTTAATTCTGTTGTGCTGGAAAGGAAGTGTTTATAAAGGATGAAGCCATCAGGTCCTGTTCTATACATGATGAGTTCAGGGAGGACAGCTTCAAGTTCCTCATCAGAGGGGTTGAACTGTGTGATGATTGACAGAGTTGGTAAGAGATGGAGACATTCTCTGTCCCAAATCTACTACTATATTGTGGTGGCTACAGTAGCTTATTGGTTTTGAGAAAGGGAGTGTTTTACTCTGTATTCCTACCTTTAAATTTCCCATCTCCTCAGCACATACCTGGTACTCGCTTCCTCTTCAGCTCCATTTTCATCCCATTAAATCACTCTATATAAAAAAATTATTCTTGCTGTCCCATCTGGTATGAAAATTATGCCACAAACCACTGCAAGAGCCCTGCACACTTTTGTGTGTTTCAGATTGAGCCCTACACCCATATTACCCCATCTGACTAAGGCTCCTTCTGTTTCATAAACTAAAGCCAGTTCTCAGCCTTGACATGGTCCTGGATTACCAAATTAGTTCTCATACCTTCTCCTACCATTCATTCTCCTCCATCATATATAAGGATGATCTTCACCTTAATTTTTTTTCTTAGTGCTTTCAAAGATGTAACTGTGAAACTTTGCATATCTTTGTCATGGACTACTTGCATGGACTTTCTTCTGACTGCAGATCTAGCTTAGTTGATCTTGTGGTATCATCTTACTCATGAATGATAAATATTCCTTGTGTGCTGCTGCTGGTCACATGGACTTGATCCATCCCTGTGGGGAGGAGGACACACATGGGAAAAGGAGAAGCTGACAAGTGGGCATGGGAAGACTTCACAGTGATCCCAAGCCATGACTGTGACTCATAAGTCAGAGTCTTGCCTCTAGTGGGCACATCAAAATACAAAGAAGCAAAAGGGTTTTTAGACCAGTTCAGGTACAGAGGAATGAGAAACATCTTGGTACCATCAGCTTTTTCTCTGCTCCTCACATCTGGCCCTGCCAGGCCTGCTGTCTGAGCTGCCCCATGAGCAGCCTATAGTGTCTTTCAGTCAAATTAACAGGCTGAACAATCTGTGTTCCTTAATACATTTCACCAGATTCTGCAGATTTAATCCAGATCAGGCATGGATGCATGATCCCAATTCTGCAAAGTTAACTGTAGAGTGTGATGTACATGCTGACTTTATTCCTTTAGGCTGGTTTGCACTGGCTTCAATTGCTAACTCAATATGAAGATAGAACAGCACATACAGACAGTACCAGATGTAACATCAGGTCTGCTTGGACAAAATTACCTATTTGGCATTGTCTGAACCAAGCTGAAGTGGCAGTGTGTTTGTACTGGTGTAGTGCTTTGTGCTATGCAGCCACAGTTTTCACCTTGATGCTAGTTTTCAGGGGCTTTTAAAAACCACTGCATGCTTTCACACTTGATTGATCATCTCATGGTGCCACAGCATTCAAAAGTACTGAATTCTTTGCTAGTATTTGCTAGTACTACTGTTTTTTCACTGATGCAGTGTAAAAGAATTCCTGCTTGGCAATCAGCATAACAGCCTATTAAAAGTCAGCCTACAAGCAAAGGGGTCCTGTACTCCTGGATATTTTTTTTTCTGTTTTTCAGACAAACGCAACTGAGCCTAAGCAAATGCAAAATAAGCACAAAATAAGCTACTCCCTTACATTAGTGTTAATAAAGTTTCAGGTATGCTATGGATGTTTTCTTCTAGTAGTTGTAAGACACACATGCAGGATTTTTTTCAAATGTTATTTTTAATTTACAGAAAAGATGACAGAATGAGAAACAAGGGACTGTAATAATGTTCCATCTCTATTTTTTTGTGAAATTTTATTTGATACAGTTTCATTTTTCTCTAAACCCTTAATTTTTGATGGGTGACAATCAGGCTATAGCACAGACATAACAACACTAGTACTTTCCATGCCCTCTCTGTACTGCTTTTACATGAAAGGAGAGAACTGTGCTATTTCAGGATGACAACTTCTCAAAGAATTGCACGTGAGAACTTTTTATTTAGAATAATTCATTATAAACATATTGCAGCATCAATATGCATTTTTGTAGAAATACTCTTTGCTTCTTAACTTTGCCATTGCAATAAAAGCATTTTGTTATCCTATGTTTTCATATTCATTGACCTTCTACTGTATTTCTCAGCTATACCATCATTTATTCAATGCAAGAGGTCTCCAGGGTGAATATGGAATAACACATAGGCAAATAAATGTCATGTTCAGTAAAATTTAGGCACCTGAATAAAGGCAAACAATACATATTTTATGGAATTGTCTGTAGATAAAATTTTTTAGGTTCCATGAGAAGGATTACTGTCTCACAAAAAGTAGAGTTGCACTGTCTGGACAAACCATCTAGGACTGTCCTTCTGTCCTTGGGGCACCTAGACCTGGACTTACATTTCTACTGCTGAACTCAGATGAAATACTATTTGTACAAGCTAGCACTCACACCTGTACCACACGTAGCCCTTATAAACCAAAGATGTTTGAGCTTATTGCGTCTGAAATAAAAGGTGTGGTCTTACATCCCAGATGAAAATGATGTCTTTGTAGCAAGAAACTGCTGTGTGTCCACTCCCTATCATGTAGGAGGATATGTAAGCTATGTGGGAGCGCAGAGGAAAACAAGCAGGTGAAAGGTCCATGGGGTCAGGGTTGCAGGAAAACAGGATGTCTGGTATGCCATGCTGGTCCATTCTACAGAACTTCTCTCTCCTGCTTTGTACTTGGGCATTATCTGGAAGACCTGTAGCTCATCCCTGTGTCATACTAATTTCCCAGTTTGACAGTAAAACAGCATTTGGGGCTAGTGGTCAAGACTGTGTCAAAACCAACAGGACTAGACAAGCCCTGCTTAATTTTCCAGAGTAGAGATTATCTGAGTGCTTAATCATAAATAGAGAAACAACTTTATACCTCAGCAAGTGAGATTGATATTAGACCAATGAGGGTCTGATGCCAGATTTAAGAATAACACTTAGGTGCTTCCTTAACATTTACATCAAAGCCCATGTGTTTGAAAGACTTTGAGACTCACTTCCCTCAAATTTCTGTCTGGGTGGTTAACGCGTCACAGTACTCAGCATACACTCTGTATAATAGAAATCACATTTTTAGATATCATTTGGTATCTAAAAAATTCCTTGGTAGTATGACTTTGGTCCATGAAAGCATTTTAATATAGGATGTGAACACCAGCAAATTATAGCTAATCTTAGAAAGCTCAGGTAGGTTGTCCTAGTTTACTCTTCAACCTTATCTCTTTTGGTATTGCGAAGAATGTCTTTAGGAATGTTTTTCTTCTGACGTTTCCATTCACAGCAATGAAAGCATTTCATGCTCTTTAAAGTTGTGTTGCAACTGTCTTGGAAATGTGTGAATGGAAGAAGAGACAGTCTCAGAAATCTGAAGCCAGCCCTGCCCATTAAATTAATTGAATTTTTCAGATATATAGCCTGCATACCATTTGAATAGATTTTAATCCAATCTGATCACCCCATCACATGCAGATTATATATTTCAGTGATATTGGGAGGGGCATAACTCCCAATTTTTTTCCTTAATCCTCCATCACAGTGCAGCAAGGGACAAAGGTGGGACTAGCAATCTACAGCTGCTCCATTCATTTGTACCCTGACAGATGGGATGATTCTGCTGTTTCATCCAGAGGGGCTTTGTAAAGTCTTCTTTCCCCTAACAAGCCTTTCCATTTGACAACTTCTCACCTATACGCTAATGCTTTTGGGAGCTAGGTGTGAAACCAAGAGGAGAAATACACCTGTTTGCATAGTGGTTTTTTCTAATGTTAATAGTGGGAAGTATTATGTAACATGGCTTTTGCAAACAACTGGAAGTTTAGTTTGGCAAATGGCAAGCAGCCTCTGCACAATATTGTTCCCTGCATGTGGAAACTCCCAGCATGACTGATTCAAAAGTTTAACATAACTGACACCTTGCTGGAAAAAAGTATCTCAGACAAAATGAAGTATTTCAAAATCTAGGTGCTCGGACATTAATCTAACAATGCTGAAAAATTTAAGTTGCTCTTTCCAAAGGGGGAGAATTAAAGAGAAGAAAACAAGAAACCTTTCCTTTTCATGTTCCTAGCACCTTCATTTCAGGAGAATGCTGTAGTAGTGGGTTTAGCTCCCTTATACATCAAAGGGTAGCTGTAACCCATTCTGGAAGTAGGTTAACATGTGATAATTAAGTGACTTTAAATATTAATTGTCCTATTTAAAAGTAATATTGGCAAAGAAAGACATCTCTAATAAGACATAAAATTACATTATAAATATTATTCCATAAAAAATGAGGCTTATTCAAGTGTTTCTTTGAAGCCAAATGAGAACCAATCCAGTGTCTGTGTACATTCCCAGGGTGCTATGAGGAATCCGAATTCTTTTCATAATTATTTGGCAAACGTCTTCCAAAATACACTGCATACAGACTTAAAATGCATTTTTCCTGTCATGTGTCTGTGTTTATGGGTGAATACCATATGGTCTTTGGTCTGAGCTTTGCTCATCTGAAAAACTCTGTGAGAAGACTCCATGTTTCAGTTAACTGTTTCCTGCTAAGAAGACAAAATATGTTCATCTAAAGGAACCAAAAATAACAAAGTTATTTTAAGGTAAACAAGCCATTTTGTTTCCTCAGGGTGTGGAGTAATTTTGTTTTTGTTATTCACATCTGGATAAAAAGGACAGATTAGGTATCACTACTGTTAACGTCTGCTTTTCTCAGGGAAATAAAGACAGGATTTGAATAGGAAGCATTTCTATAATTTGAAGGCTAAGCTGACCCTGAAGGCAGTGATCAACTTAAAGATTTGTCCTTATAGTAGCATATTGATGTGAATGTTGAAATTAGGTGGATGTGCCTGATTGACCCAAGGTCAGGCAGGACTGTGTTCTGAGAAAGGACTCTCAAAACTGATAAAACTGATACAAACTTATTATAAAATTACTGTATTTTACAGCTTAATTTACCAGTGGTGAAGGAAAAAATGGAAACATTCATGTAGACTGTGTTACATGGATGTGACCCTGTACGGTGTTCTATCCCATGCAGAGCAGTGACTGCAAACTTTCCCATAGGAAACTGACATCAGTAATACATTGTTTGGTTAATATAGGAAATTCATGAATTCATGAATTCTGCTATTGAGTTTTTTCCAGGTCTTTTTTTTCTGAAAATGTTCCTTAAGGCCCAATTCTGCTGTTCTTGTGCCAAAAAGCACTTAACCAAATGGATGTTGAATTTAGTTCTCTGTCCTTATTCAATTGTTTTTTGAGTTAAACATTCATTGACTTCAACAAGAGATTTTCCCTAAGAGCTGAATTAAACTAAGTAGAAACATCAGGACCTAGCTAAGACACTGACTTCTCCCACGTCCTCAGAGCTCAGTATACTGGAATTCATTAACTCTCATAAAATGCAATGCTAAAAGTTGATGTGTTATTGAGTAATGATAAATGGAGAGCAGCATACACACATTAGATTACTTGTTTCCGTTTCTACCATGCATAGCAGGAGGCTGTTTCCCTGCATGGCTTTTGGACATTACTTACAATTGCAAAACTGTAGTGGTTAAAAACTATTGGCATGGAATTTGTAAAACTCTCAGAGCTCTGAGTGTCTTGATCTGGATAGGTGGTGAAAGAACACGAAACTGGCTGATCAATATGATTCTCAGAATTCTGCCCTTTATCATGATGCAACTTGCAATTCAGTGATTAGGTATGAGGAAAGAAATCAGGACAAGGTTAGAGAGGGTTGTGTTTTAAATTCAATAGAGAGTGAGTTAAATGGAAGAGAAACTCCGCTGCTAGAATTATCGACCCATTTATACACTGAGAAGGACTTAGCATAAGACTAGCTGTAGTAAGAAACGTGAGAAGCAAATCTGAATGTCAGACTGCTTCAAAGTTTAAAGTAAGGCAATCTCAAGAATATTCTCCTCTACTCCACATGCACATCTTCCCAACTGATCAAATGGCTGCTGACAGCAGTGAATTCTGCTGTACTACCTACCAAGCCTTGTAGAAGTGTCAGGACAGCAATAAAAGCATTGACGGCAAGGTTTTAAATCAAGAAAAGTCTCCATACATATGGAAATGCTTCACTGGCTTGAAGAATCAGTTCCCCACATTATGCCCCTGTTACATCTTAATTCTGATTAAGGATAATGTGAAATCTGAGTTTCCTGAGGAGAACAGTGTTAGAAGATATAGGGCCTCTGCCAAATTTTCTGCTGGTCTACACAACATCTATTTGTTGATGCCTGTGTAGACTATTTACATCAACAAAAAAGTGTTGTTTCTTCATAATGAAAAAGTAATTTGAATTGCTCTCTGCTCCAGTTGAAAACTCTCAGAGATTTGGTCTCTTTCTAAAAACAGATCGTTAAGGCTACATAATTTGTGTTGATATTTGATTTTTTTTCCATGAATGAATTCTAATAATTAAATAAGATTTCTGCTCTTTGTGATTTCCTTTCATGGGTTTGCATACCTTTTCTGCTTGTTTTGCTTGAGACTTTTAGCACATAGAGACCTGAAAAATAAGATTGTATATTGACCTAAGCAGATTCACTCCTAAACAAACTATTCCTCAAAGATTTCCAGAAGGCACCAGCAGCTCTTTAAGAAGTAACAGCCTACAACAATGTTATTTTTCACAGTTAAGCAGACTTTGGTCTAAAGCTGTGCAAACAAGCCTCTGAATCCTTGTTGCTTCCAGGGACTGTTTTTGGGTGTGTGCTGATCTATAAATCAAAAGGATTTGAAACATTGTGAGAGAAAGTGTTTAAAGAAAACAAATAAAAAAGGAAACATTTATCTCTTCTCCCTCCCACAGACCAAGGTACCTTCCAAAGAAGTCAAAGGCATTACAGGGATGCAAAATTTGAGTATGAAAGAGGAAACTCAAGAGTGCTTGGTCCAAATCCCACTGAATTAGTGCCAAACTTGTCCTTGACCAGAGTGAGTTTTTGTTGAGATCCCATGCTCTGATTTTTGCAGCCAGGTTGGCTACCACATCACAGTCCACTTCAGTTTGAAACAGGTAAGACTCAAATTGGAGCAAAAGAAAGTTAAAAAGAGAAGAGGACACTAGACCAGTGTGGACCCTCCCAGGCTCTCTCATAAGGAGTATGTGACCCTTTGTGAAACCATATGTAACTCTGGAATTCTATAAAGAGCCCAAATGGCTTAAAGGCTTTGGAGCAGCATTGATGTGAAAGGCCCTGAAGCAATGGGACACTTATTAATGCCCTGCCAGACTGCATGATAATATATCCACAGGTGTTCTAAAGCAGGCAGCTTATATTGGGTCTTACTCTGCTGCTGGTGTCAGTGGCTAAACCTCAAAACCCCTGGAGGCCCCTGGCTGGTGAGACAGCCCAGGCAGTGCTGATGAGGGGAAATTATTTGCTCTGATGGGAGCAGAGCTAACTCTGAACAGTCCTATTTCCTGGTGTTGATGTCCTCCTGTTGTCAAAATCCATGCCTGTGTTCCTGATATCCAAATGCAGTAATAAAAGTTCTACCCAAGCAACTTAAACACTAGAGTGCAGCTGAAGGTGAAATCTCTGTCTATGAGAATACCTGTAACAAACAAAAATTTTTTTTCCTGCCAGGAGCCACTAAGATGGAAAAATAAATAAATGACAAATTTTCTCTCACTGTTCTTTTTTAAAGAAAATGAAGGTGATCATTTTAGGAAGAAAAAAAGAAATAAAAAGAACACTACTAAAAAACAGTAGTCATTTAAACAGCTCTAATTTTATTGTGTTTAAACTATAAAAATATAAGAAAAGATAAGACTGGATCAGGTGGTGTTAATTGCTGATTCTAGGTGGGTTGATTTTGTCTTTTTTTCCTCTCCATGCATGTGCTGACACTCATAGTGTTATCTTAAAGGAATATAAGAAGCATCTTAGTCCCTTATCAGCATTAATCATTGAATAGCCTGTCTATAAGAAAACTTGCTTCTCTGAAAATTTGGTGCAAGCTCATCCTTTGCATTCAAGCCAATGACAGTGTTATTCACAGAAAAGCTGCCCCAATGCAGCCATACAGCATCCCTGAGATCTGTGAGGGAACGGATTTTTTCCCCAAGACTTTCCTTTGCAACTTTTTATTAGCCTGTGAGGGCACAAGCAGCACATAGCTTTGATGAGTGTTCAAAAGCCCAGCCAGTATCAGGGCTACAACAAATGCATGTGTGTGTGTGCATGATTGCCAGGTGGTGCTTGGGTCTGCAGTTTGTTCAGTGGTCCTGATCACTGCCCCTTTGCACTGCACAAATCTTACTCACTCTTGGGCTCCCATTTAGAGCCAATCAGCTGCATCTCTTCTGAGACAAACCAGGAGTGCAGCTCTGGGGGAATCTCACTCCTGGGACTGCTACATCTAAGCACTGTGGCTAAGACTGCATAGTCCCGCATTTGTAATCTTCCAGGAGACTTTGCACTCAGTCATCTCCAGCACGTGCAGGGCATGGAGGGTTTAACAGCATAAAATCATGATACTGATGTGCTCCATTACAGACCTCAATGTTTTTCAGACCCTTTGAACTGAATAAAATTTACAGAAAATCATAACTGTCTAATGGCCTGAGGATACCAAAAAGAGCCCAGGAGAGACCCAGGACCAAATACTGTGGAATGTGAATGCAGCCAGTGGCCTTCCCCTTTGGGTGAGAGAGCATTTAGCAGGGTAAATATTTACCTACTGCAAGTGTATGTCAGGGCTAAAAGGAATTTGCGTATGAAAGACGATAATTAACATGATCAGGTCTCCAGTGTATTTTTCAGGGCTACTGATTATGGCAACTGATGCAAACAGTCAGAAGAGTAACAGGCTGTGAGGTTCAGCAGACCTCAACCTATTGGAAATTCTATATGGTAATTTCCCATTTACTAAGAACAAGGTGCCAGGTCACTGCTAGTTTAGATTTGGGCATTAAGTATGACATACTATCACCATTTCAAAAACTGCATCTCTCTGACAGTTCTGTTTTTATCTCCAAACTACAAGCATGACACTGTGAATGCTGAAAACATAGGAAAGGCATTTTCTTTGGTTTCCATTTAAGAGAAAAAGAGACCTCTTGGAATTACATTTGCAGTTAAAAAAGCTGAATGTTTTGTCCATCAGATCTCCTCAGAGGCTTCTTCTCCTGCAATATATTTATCCTGCTGTGTGGGTGATTATTTTTTTTTTTTTTTTAAGTCATATTTCAGTGTGATATAATTTTTAAGGCAGGCCAGGGAAAGACAGAAATGTCCTGGTTCATTGGAACATTTCCATAGAGACATGTCTGTAAGTCCTGTCAAAGTAAGACACTCTCATGAGACCCATTCTGCAAGCAAGAACATGTGCTTATCGTATCCTGAACTGTGAAGATGATCAACTCATTTGCTAGTGTTTGTTAATCTTACATCACTGCATTGCAATTCTAATAAATGTTCCCTCATCTTTCTCTCCCATCTTATTGCTTGCATCCTGAGGTGCAGCAGAGTGTGTACTTTTTTCGTTGGACTGCAGACATGTGGAAATGCCTCTGCATAATGATTGGACTAGATGATCTTGAAGGTCTTTTCCAACTGAAACAATTCTTTGATTCCAACAGCTGCAGAGAAATGTATATGAGATATTTTGTCAAGTCATTGATAAGCACAAAGGACCCTGATTTCCAGAAGTACTGCTGTGAGACATCTTTAGTCACTGAAAACCTGATTCTACAAAGCAAAGAAATCATCTCAGTCCTTTAATGTGATGGTGGATTTTCCTAGGAAAGTTTTAGGAGCCCCTGAGGGTCTCTTCCATTGCATTAATGATGCAGTTTAGCTGCACCTGCAACCTATTAAAATTGCTCTTTCTAATCCCGATGGCAGGCCACCAAGGGTAAATCTGATCAAGGCTCCTTACCCCCACATAGCTCAATACATTTTAGAGACTGAACAGAGCTTTGTCATGGTGTATAATGAAAAGGAAGGATAAAGCTAAAAAACTAGCCATGGGGGGAGTTCATCAGCCAGGCATATTCTTAAAAGAATTAAATGTTGATAAATTCTTTTTCTGGATTTCAGTATGTCATTTCATGACACACTTTCCCTGTTTTTCTATTTGCATAATGAAAAGCTGAAGCAATCAAAAAGTTTTAGGCTGAAAAATGTAAGTCTTTTTCAGAGCAGAAAAGCAAACCCAGTGGCTTTTCGAACTGTTAAAACTAAATCTTGAATCTTCAAAAGTTGTTTATGTGCTTCATATCTGCAAGCCAGAAAGCATAACCCACAAAGCCGGACTTGTCCCCATGACCCACTGACTTTTTGACATCTTGAGGTCATGCATCCAAAGCATGCACAAGAAGGAAACACAAGGCTTCTTCCAACCACATCCTGGTGTGTCTGTAGTGTAAATTAGAGCTGTGAGAGCTCTGGGAAAATTCATCTGGCAAGCACGCTATGTTTCTTTTCCTTTTTCTTATAAATAGTGCTAAAGGGTTTGAGCTTAGTCTGAGTCTAATTAAAATTAATGAGAATTAAATGTAAGGGAAAAAAAGAGAGATCATCCATAAATAGTTGGTGGTAGGGACAGAAAACCTGTATATTGAGAAGTCACTTAGCAGGAACCTCCTGTACCTCAGGCCTGATGAAAGTGATAAGATGCAAGAGAAAGATGAGGGAACATTTATTAGAATTGCAATGCAGTGATGTAAGAGTAACACATACTAGCAAATCAGCTGATCTTCTAAATCATTCAGGATAAGATATGCATACATTTTTGCTTGTGGAATGGAACTTATGAGACTGTCTGTTTGGTGGGTTTTTTTCACAGAATTACAGACTTTTCAATTTCCAGTCCAAAAAGAGATCATCTTCTCTTTTTTTACTAATCTAGTGATTTACTTATCTAGAACTGCATTAATTCTCTGACAGTCATATCCCTGTCATGTCAGCCAAAGCTGGAAGGAATTACTCAGATGTCACTGATCCCTGCTGTGAACCTACTATTGAAATGTCTCAGATTGCTCTTAAAAATAATAATCTTTTATGAGGCCTATGTGAACAAGAAGCAAACAAGGAAAATGAGATGTAAAGGAAAAAGCAGAAAGTGCAAAGGGTTTCTATCTAGCATTTGGATTCTATCAGCATTTGGCTTCAGGATAGAGTCAGATGAGATTAAAAGAAAGTAAATTATCTTAACCTATGTGATTCTTATCCCTGGTTCAGTTTAAGCATTAATAGTATGAAGTTTCAAGGTGATCATCTGAAGATGAGGCTACTGAACATGATGCCACATGGCTGAATGTCAAATAAATAACACGGAAGGACAGGAGCAATACAATATTAAAAAAAAAAAAAAGGGGACTGCTGACATTAATTTCCACATAAATGAAACAAAATCAGATAGGACCATATTTCCTGCATGGGCATCATTTCCAAATGGCACAAAAGAGTTGTAGGTGCAATTGAGATACCAATGAAATGGATTGGAAAGAAGAATTATCTTGCACCAAACATGAAAGCAATACACAGTGCCTGTAAATTCAAAAATTCCCCCAAGAAACAGCTTGGGAAGAAGGACTTATGCAACAGCACTTTTAGTTTTGTTTATAAAGCAAGAGCAGGTGCAAGTCCAGCTTCACAAATACAATAAAAATTCTGCATGTTTGCAAATTCTAAGTACTGCAGTACCAAAGCACCCAACTGTTCAGGCCTTGAAGATTTCAGCTGGATAGATCATCACATTTATGATCTATTGATATGGAATGAAGGTTGTCAGCAATACACAAGACTAATACCAACATTCAGTGAAGCATGAAATCTCCAGCTGACAAGAGCAAGATGTCAAACTGGACAGAAAGAAGTGAAGCTCAGAGAACACAAATTCAGTAATAATGGATAAGGCTGATGCATGGGATCAGAAAAACAAAGATGACCTCAGCCTTGGTATATCCCATCACAGCCATCCTATTCCTCTGACCACTCAGCAGTGCAGCAAATGTTGCTGGAAGCTACTTACCTCTTTCTGACTATTCAGAATGAAGAACTTACAGTCATAATGCAATGTTGCAAGCTTGCATTCTGAGTTCATTGTCTGATTTGATGTAATACAGAAAAGCTCTATCAGCTTCAAATCATCAATGTCATAACTAGCCCAAGATGTTGCTTTATGACTTAGCTTTGTCGTTTTTTTCAAAAGATTGATGAGAGAGGTTTGACTGACGTCATTCAAGACATCTTGCAAATACTGAAATTTTAATACTAAAATTCTATAATGCAGTTCTGCCCAGATGTTATTTATTAGAAATAGACCATTGTTTTCTTCATTTGTGTATTTTTATTTGGCAGCTCTTATAATCTTTCCCGTAAGTAAAAAAGTAAAAATTCTGTGCTTTTAAATCATAGATGTCTGGAATAGCTGCACTCAGGGCAGTGCAGAGGGTTTACACAGTATATGGAAGGATGTCTGTAAATGTGAGCTGAGCAAGAATCCCTCTGTGCACAACCTCCCAGGAGCATCAGCATGTGTGTCAGTGACAGTACAGAAAAAATTTTCCATGACTGTGTCTGGAGCTGTCTAACATAATGGTACCTGAAGATTATAGTACTCAAGAAATTTGAAGGCAATAAAGAGGTCATGCAAATAGGAAGGTATTTAAAGGCTTCTGAATAAGATTTCTCTTTCACAGTAACAGATGAATTAAACCAACTTTATAGCAAGGCAGAAAGGCTTTGCCTGCAAGAAAATTTTGCTTGTGACAAATAAATGAATAAAGAGAAAAGCTTTGTTAGATTTGTTTGAACTGTAGAGGCTATAAAGGGTATATCAAACTAATAATTCAAATTCCTAGTGATCACTGTTTTTACTTATGTCTTTGTGTTAGAGAATAAGTCAGGAAGCCACTTCTCTCATAGCACATTTGAGCTGGTATCAGTCACTGCTTGACTGGCCTGTGTATTTCATGAAAGGCAGTACTATGAGGTGTGTTTTTTTCCTACTCACTGTAAGCAGCTGAGCCTCAGACTTTTTTAAATGACACTGAAGAGACATAAACATCAAGCATGGTAAACTGCAGAATGCCAGGATACAAGAATTGAAGACCAACTGCCTATGAAACCTAAACGTTTCCATCAGTAAAATGGGTGAAACAGTTTCAGAAGCATGATGCAATTAACAGTTACTTATCAATGTGCAATGGTTTACTACAGTTCTTCTCAAATCGGTACTTTGAATTTTCTTGCAGTTTTGGGAGTCAGGTCACATATCTTCTTGGCAGATAGTGTATGAGTATCTTAGCAATGATTGCATTTCCTGGAGCTTACCATGCACTCACTGCAACATAGCACAAGCGTGAAAGAGGGTTATTATCAGGCTTAAATCAGTAACTCCTGTGGGTGGAACCACTATAAAAATGAGCCATTTAACACTTTGCAACATTATTACATATCCAGCTTCGTTGTCCAGTCAGTTTCTCTACTACAATGCACCATCATTGCTGGTTTGGGCACAAACTGTACTTCCAGTTGTTGAATATCTATGATTATGTGCACATTTATGTCTTCCATAGCATGTTACAAAATGCTTAGCCCTTCAGCTGTTACAACTCTTTGCAGAGCTGCCTTATTAGCCAGGTAAGAAATAATTCTCCCTTCCAAATGATTATTGATTTCAGGCCAAAGCAAAATATATTAAAACTCCCTACAATAGCCATTTTACTCTTTGTTGCTGTATCAGCTGATTTTCTTTAATATGTTATTTCCAGTAGGGTTGACAATAGCCATTTTAGTAGTTTGTTGTTGTATCAGCTGATTTTCTTATTTCCAATAGGGTTGAACACTTCTAGTTGGTGCCACAGTTTTCTAGCCCAAATGTGATTTAAAAAAAAAATATATATATATTTCTGTGTCTTCTTGCAACTCATTTAGCTGGCATTTTTGTTCCCTTGCCTTTCCCTTTTCCTTGGAAAGCAGAGTTCTTTGTACTCCTCTACTGGCAGCTCTGTCCAGGACCCTCATTCTCAGGTTCAATGCCAAAAGTGTGTGTGATGTATTTAAGGATGTATATACCCCATTTTTCCTTTCACTTGCAGCATATACTGTCAGAGAAAGCAGTTCTTCTAGCTGTGGCCACAGGAGTAATGTTTACCAGTCTGTACCCTTGGGCATGCCAATCTTTCTCCAGCAGTTCAACCCAAAAACTGGCATGAGAAGGCTCAGCAGAATTGGTCTTACTGCTGGCAAACCTACATTCCTGAAAAATATGTTGTTCTCCAAAGGGGATGTTGAGGTGCTTAATTTGTTTTGGTCCTCCTGTGTCATGCCAAAGGAAAGGTAACAAAGAAAATGTCTGACAAAAGGGCCAGTTGGGACCTGTATGAACTACAAAGAAAATTATGGTGTTTGATCCACTGTTTTCATCTTGGGATGTATTGCTGTGAAAGGAGTATCTTTACAGAAGAAGAGTAGAGCTGTTTTTCTCCCCTTGATTAAGGACATGAAGGAAAGGGATAGGAGACTACTTCACAGCAGGTCAACTAGCACGGCTGAGGATCTGCATCAGGACACAAACCTTGCAGAAAGTGTCAGGATCAAGAAGAACTAGATCTCTTTTATTTTATCGAGTTAAAACAGTTGTATAGAATCCTAACTCCTGGATCCATGTGATTACAGATGCTGCAGGAAAGGCTGGAGGAGCTGGGCCTCTTCATCCTTGAGAAGAGGTGACTGGGAGAAGGGACCTCATCAATGTCTCTCAGTATCTGAAGGGGGTGTCAAGAGGATGGAGCCAGGCTCTGCTGGATGGTGCCAAGCAACAGGACAAGAAGCAATGGGCAGAAACTGATGCACTGGAAGCTCCACCTGAACTTCTTTACAGCGCTGGTAACCGAGCACTGGAACAGGCTTCCCTAAGTGGTTATGGAGTCTCCTTCACTGGAGATATTCAAGAATTGTTTGGACACACCCCTGTGCCTTGTGCTCTAGGATGACCCTGCTTGAGCAGGAGGCTTGGATCTGATGACCACTGTGGTCTCTTGCTGCCTGATCCATTCTGAGATTCTGTGATTCTCTTGCCAGTAAAACTTCTGTGTCAGTGAGTCACAAAGATGAGTTTATCTCTCCCACTTCATGCCCCCTCAGACACACTTCTGGCCACAGAGATACATCTCTTAAGGATTAATATCCTCCTTCACAGTGGAGAAAGGTGGCTTCAGCCACAGCTGAAGCCTCTTCAGCCACAGCCACCTCTTCAAGGTTTGCACTTGAACAGGAAAAGATAATAGCCCAGCAGAGAGGTGTGAGAAACCATGAAGTGTCCTAGTGGGAGAAAATTCCTGGGCTGTGTACCTGCATTCAGCTCTGTACCAGAGTCACAGTGGGACTATTCCTGAGTTCAGAATTTCAAGCTACATTAGAAACAAAGGATCTCAATTTTCCTTTAGGTAAATCCTACCCTTAGTGAGTATGGATGTGGCCCTTTTATGGAGGAAAAAAGTTTTGACAGCACCAGTATGTTGAGCTGATCTTTCAAAGTGATTCAACTGAATTGTTTTTCTAAAAATAAAAAAGCAAAACCAAACCAAACCAAAAATGCTAAAATTTTGAAAGCAGGTAAGATTTTGCCTTCAGAAATTAAAATGGTTCATAAATATACTTATAGACATTGAAAAAAAATGCCCGATAGATGGAAGAGTCTTCTTCAACCTAAAGTTACTAATGTTTGGTGTTTCTTTAAAACTTGTTTAACATTTTCTCTGAATGAATATTCTTTGAGGCCAAAACAAAATGCTACAAAATTCATAAGTTATTTATACTCTTTCATGATTCATTTCTCAACTCTGACTGGCATGATATTTTGAGCTCACAGCATTACCAGGTGGAACAGTATTGCAGCAGTACATATTATCTCTCAGATCATTCCTTCATTATCTAGTATCCCCTCTCCCCTCTTCCTCCATGACCCTTTTGCTCTTTCTTGGCTACCTCCCAAAATAATTCTCTTCTGTTTTCTTTTTTGCTGACAGTTTCCATTTAAAAGACCTTGGTTTCTGCCCCTTTGTATTTATTACAGAATATAAATCAGAATATCTCTGATTAGCTTACTTCCTTGTTTTTTTTAGCCAGGATGATGTCAGTACAGCTTAGAGAATGAAGATCATTGGTTACATTGTGAGCTCTCTGTTAGCCAAGTCAAGAGAAGCTCAGTGTTCAAAAGAGTGGAAACTTGATGTAAACAACTATAATTTATATTGCTTGGAATCATGGTAAGAAAGAAAATTTGCATGCTAGATGTGAATGTGTTTTGTGATCAAGCATGGGTCTAGCCCAAGGAAGAAGTAAAACTTAGTTAAAATGTCACAGCTCCCCTTTTGTTCTGCAGGAACCAACCTCCGGTGTACTCAGTGACTCATTTGTTGAAAGGTGTATTTGGCAATACTCTCAGAACTATTACTTAAAACATTGACATGGAAAAGGTTCTGTGTATTTCCAGATAAAACAACTTATTAAAGATTCACAAGACTCAAAAACACTCACAAGGATTTAGTGTTGCCACAAAGACTGGCTCTTTGGAGTGCTTGGTGGCATTCAGGTTCCTACAAAAGATATCTTGAGAGTATTCTCAATGCTTTTTCTTATCCATCTTTTATGGTTTGTTTTATGCATCGGATATATTTAACATTAGCCAAAAGAGTGATAGTGTTTAACAGCAAGGCTAACCTTTATCATCTGACAAGTTCAATTTGCTGTTTAGGGTCAGTCACATTCCATTAGGAAAAGTCACATCGAGTCATATCCCCACTGCTCTGTTTATTGAGAAAGCATGTTCTCACCTTATTTCTCAAACCATTCTGATCTGTTTATTTTAAAATGAAGTACTCTTACAATGAAGAAACATGGATTGCATTTCCCCAAACATGAAATAATTTTTTTTCCTCTCAGAGCAGCGCCAACTGTTGGCACTCAGATTTAAACCTGTGAATCTTAGCCTTGCTTATATCATTTCAGGGTCTCACCCAAGGCCCTGAGTGTGGAAATTGGGGTGGACAGGGAGCTGGCTTCACCTGCAGATGCTCAGAGCTTCAGCTTCACACCCTGGGAGAATGGACATCCTTTACATCATGGTGAGAGAATAGAGAGGAGAGTTGTCTCATGGGAACTAATATGTTAACTAGCTTGTTACAAATAAGGTGTTGGTCCTGGTTTCACTATATGGTTGGCTGGCTGCCAGCTACAGAGGTGGTTTTGTTCTTAATCCTCGTTATTGATTGGATCCTGTGCCCTCCACCCCATCTATATACCTCTGTACTTTCCAGGTTTCAAGGTCTCTGGATCTGTGCCTTCGAGTCATGTGGTTTCTATGTTTATTATTTTTGTTACATTAAAAGCCTTTATGTTTCAAGTCCACTCCAACATTCCCATCTCTCTGTATTACATCAAGGATTCCCAGGCTGGCCGGGTCCTGTTAGACCCACCTGTAGCTGCTGTACCTGAGAAAGACAGTTTTTTTGTATTTCCCCCAAATCTTGGTGCCACCCCTCACACTGAGGGAGGGGTGGTTTTTGCAGGGCTGGGGGCCAGGTGGGCGTGATGCCCGAGACATTCCTCTGTCTAACCCACCAGATGTGGACCTCTGTGCAGTAGTGGGGTCTCCTCTATTGTCCAGCCACAGTGGGCTGAGGGAACAGCTGTGAACAGCTTTCTCTTTCAAAAAATGTTGCTGTGGCCTGCATAGCCATTTCCTAATAAAAAACTAGCAATCTACACAGACAGGAAAATAAACCAAAACAAACCTGTGACAGTGAGTTACAGCAAACCGTCTGACAAAGGCAGTTTGCTTAACTCACCTTGAAATGATGAGGTGCTGCAGTGAGCTTTCACACCTGCATTCTGAAGGGATCTAATGCCCCCCTTGTCAGGGCTGCGCTCCTGTGCTCCGTGCAGAGGTTTTACACTAAATATGTTAGAGTCTGAAGGCTACTTGCTTATGGCTGCAGGTCTTCAAAGCTACATTTCATCTCTAAATGGCTGAGATTCCATGGACATTTTAGTAAAGAGGCAACAATAAAATAATAATCAGTGGCCTTTTATTTTGCTGGTAGTTATTAGAACTTTTTGTTATTTGGAATCGCAATGGAAAGGGATATTAAACTATCTTTTTTTCCTGTTTGAATAATGACAAATTGAAAGCTGACTTATTTTCTCCCTGAAAACAATCATTCCACATTGAGACCTAAATCTGAAGATTTCTGAAAAAAGCTTATTTTTCGGGGTCATGGCACCTCTATAAATAGAGTTTAATGTGGCTGATGTCTGACTGCAGTTCTTGAAAGCTGGGAATAAAATTTGGGACTACAGGAGTCTTTTCATGTTTCAGCTTAGAGAGCCATCAAGTATTTTCTCTTAGTTTAAGAGTACAAGAAATTAGAAGAATACTTTTACCAGAACTAATTGCATAATCTACACCAACTGGCTTCTCATTTTGGAGTCTCAAATGGGCAGAACTTGGCTTGTAGAATGACACAGTTTTTGTCTTTTATTTTGTAAAAGCACATTTAGAGTAATTGATCAATTTTATATTTTTTTTTCCATTAGCTGTAGACAAAATTAATGTTGAAGACCCTACTATATGATTAATAAATAGCAAAAGACTAAATTTAGAGTGACATGTATAATTATTCACAGACATGCGTTGATTGGAAATAAAGAGTCAAACACTGGTTTTTGTTCTCCAGCCTTACACATATTGCCAAAATGTCACAAGCTTTTAATTTTTAGTACACAGAAGATAGGACATAGGACATGAACTAAATTCCAACTTGCAGACCCAAACTTACAGTGAGGATTTCGTAATCATTGCCTAGCAGGCAGCCAAGAATGTTAGCACAAAAACAGACAGGCCAAAAGAAACAGAAACCACCTCTTACTCAAGCTCTGAATTTCATAGCAAATCTGTAAAAGTATGCAAGGCCAGATTGCACGAGGCTTTAAGCAAGCTGGTCTAGTGCAAGATGTCTGTGCCCATGGCAGGGAGTTGCAGTCTTTAAGGTCCTTTCCAACTCAAACCATCCTATGGTGTTATAATAATCAGGAAAAAAAAAAAAAAAAATTAATCATTAGAAAATCTCTTAGGTCATTGGATCCAACCATTAGTCTAGCACTTGACACATTCTGTGTGGTTATTCCTGCCTACAATGCTTAACAGGGCAGGAAAATTTCACTTTTTTTTTTTTTTGCATGAGCTTTCTTACAAACTCCTCGACTGAAGAATGCAACTGAGAATTTGGGGTGTAAAGGGCTAAGGACTTTCCCAGCTGAATGATGCCAGCTTCTCTAGGCTACCGTTATGAAATGGCTTGAGCTTGGTATGGAGATGAAAATTGCTAACATACTGCTGGAAATCAACCACCTGTAGGAACACCTACATCACTCTGACAGGGTGGGAAGTCTGAATTGCTCCTTACAGCAAGGGAACTGATCAATCCCTGCAGGACAAGGACAAGGCATGCATGCAGGCCAGAGGAAAAATGCTCTGCCTCTGCCTGTGATGGAAAACTGTTTTGCAGCCTTCGCCTTCCACTGACACCAGGTTCTGACACATCCCCTGGGCACACGGACTTGCATGGTAAGAACTGTGTGATTCTGGACATATAAACAGACACAAGGACTCTTAAGCCCCACCATTTATAGGTTAGTCTGTTGAAAATGTGCTTATTGGATATTAAAGGCTTAAGCTACCTATGTTGCCAAAAAAAGCTATCATGAGTTTTCCAAATTAAACATAAACATTCACCTCGCTGTAAATGCTGAGGTCAATTATGCTAAATCCTGCAAATAACTTTTCTGTAAACAAGTATTTTGTTAGCAAAATGGAGGTCATCACTGTTGATACCTAGGGATAGATCATTAGCTCTGATAAAATCAGAACTTAGCCATAAGTTTCATTCTCTCCTATTAGATTTTAAAATCATTACTCGTACAAACTAAAACAAGTCTTCTTTAATAATATCTGGGTTTTCTCAGTCACTGAGATTTCTCCAAATTTCAATGTACCAGGATATATCACTTAACCTAAAGGATGAGAAGACAATAGAAGGATAACATGACGCTAATAATCAATAAACTAAAAACACATTATGAAAATGCATGATCACAAACTAGAGTGCAACTTTTCTTTCTTTTTCCATCCTTATGCTTCCTTTCCAAAAAGGAAATAGAAAAATTTATTACAATATGGCAGAAATGGCAGAAAAATATAATTACAATATTTATTATGCATCATCATCCAGCTACAAAGGTTTGCCAACACTTTGATTTGCTTCCCCAAAGATCTTAAATATACAGTGAAACTACTAAATTACTATCTAGAGCAGCATTGGTCAAAATATTTAATTTACCTTTTATTTTCAGTTAAATGTTGGAAAAATTTTAAAAATGTTAAACAAGAGGGTTACTTTTTCTGGTAACTGTGCAGTTTATAGAAATTATCAAGGTTCTTAAATGAAAGGCTCAAATTTCTGTGTTAAGTTTCTCAAACTCGTACTTAAGCATAGAACTTTCCTATTGATCTAACTATCCACTCACCAAATCCATGTCTCTCCAATGTGTCAAGAAGGGTGTTGTGGGCAACCATGTCAAAGGCTTTACAGGAGTCCAGATAAATTACATCTATAACTCTTATCTGGTGATGGAGTCCCTCCAGAAAGCCTCTAGGTTGGTCAGGCAGGTCTTGCCCTTGGTGAAGTCATGAGTGCTGTCCCAAATCTTTTCCCTGCCCTTCACGTGCCTTAGAAAAGCTTTTAGGAGAATCTATTCTGTGGTCTTTCCAGACACAGAGGGGAGGCTGACAGGTTGGCAGTTCCCAAGGTCCCCCTTTCTCTGGGTAGAGTGTTTCCCCTTTTCCAGTCTCCTGGGTTTTCCTCTGACTGCCATGTCTTATTTTGGAGACTGACTTAGCAACTACATCAGTCAATTCTCTCAGGATGCTGGGATGCATCTCATCAGGCCTCATAGACTTGTGCACTGAATAATTTTAATATTGCAGTTGATTCTAAGAGATTTAGGAGCTCCCCAAAAATACCTTTGAGTCTCTAGGCCTTTTTGCTAATAGGTGCCAAAAATAGTCTGGATACTAATTTGTGCACACCTCAGTCCATCTACTCATATGAAATTCTGAAGTAGAAACTTTCTGCCACCTTCTTTCTAACAGTCCTAGTTTTATCTTTCTTACGTGCTTGTGCCACTGCCATTTGTTACACTCTGCGTTTCCAACTTTGCTCAACCCCCTCCATGTGCAGTGTCTGCTGAGGAAAAGATTAGCATTCCAATCTAGTCCAAAGAGCTGGAGCAAACAAAAAAAAATAGTTAGCATTGTCACTAACTTCTTGATGATCTTTTGACATGCTTGGAATAGTTTACTTAGGCCATGTAGATAAGCAAATAACCTACCAGGTAGTACATGGAGTTTGAGTGTGTGACAAAAAGAAACAATTGATTGTGCTTCTGATTAAAGACAATGAGAAATATCACTGAGAGAGTGAGATTCAAGAAGGTGATTTCATGTGAAAAAATGACCGGGTGTTCATTCCAGCACAATATTATATTTTGGGTGCAAAAATATTAAATTAGCTTTGTATACTTACTAGATGTTGTCCATGGCTTGTTGTCATTGCTAAACCAAACAGCTTAGCAATATAACATCTTTTTCATGCTGGAAGAAGAAGTAGGAGATTAGTTTATAGGAAATAAATTACATAAAACTATAAAAGAAATTGTAAGGGTTTCCAAGAAGTAACACATTGGAGAGAGCTTGTTTTATGTAGCTTTTAGAGTACAAGAGCACATAATGGGTTTTTCTAAGGAACTGCATTTTATTTAGCTTTCTCATGAGTTGAAAGACAGGTCTTTAATGCTACACATTGTAATATTTCCATTTGGAGTTTATTTGTTTGTTTTTGATTTCTAATAATCTTTCAATAGAAAAATCTCTACTCTTCTAGGATCTACTAGCCTGTGCTTTTGCAGTGCTAATTGTTAATTATGGCTTTATGGGTTGTGTGCAATTTTCTGTGTAAAGATTTCTTGTATGGTCCCAGTAAGCCACTTCACATAGATTAAAAGAGACATGTTAGAGGTGGATATTGTATGATTCCCAAGCCACTTCACATAGATTAAAAGAGACATGTTAAGGGTGAATATGATATTCCCGTTTGCTTTTGAAAACCTGTACCTTCAGTAGAATTTGTGTTTGGCTTTGAATGGAAGAGTCCACTCTTATGAATCTGAGAAACATGGCAGGAGTTAAAAGGAGACTGACAGACATGAAGACTAAGCCATGACCTGAACTATGTTTAAGGACTTTTTTCATCTAATGTAAGCTGCATAGCCCATGAGCCATCTGTATTTTGAGCTCAGTGAAAGTTTCTTTCACCGATTTTTAAATTTTTTTTTTTTTATTTTTGAGTAAAGAGGCAGATTTAGTGAAATCAAAACATTTCAAGAACATGTTTTGCCAAATCTTTCCTTGACAAATGTAAACATTCCAAAAATTCCCTGTTACTGACTTTGACACATTTTTAAAATTATATGTTGCCAGTTGAGTACTGGAATTATTTCAAATTTTAGAAAAACATTTAATTTTATTTATTGCCATTAGAGAAAAAATATAGCCTCAAACTCAAACCAAGACACTGTGATTTTCTTGACTTCACGGGATTTCACAAGAACTTTTTTTATTTGTTTAATGATAAAAAAAAGATCCAAACAACAGTGTTTAAGCTTTTCTATGTGCGAACATCTACTAAGCCAAAGGAATAATGTTTTCATCATGCTTGACAACCAATTAACAGTTTCACTTCCCTTTCCTCTGTGGGTAGGCATGAAATGTAGGTGTCAGACCAGAGGAGTTCCTTCAGAGCTCTCTGCAACGTGACCATGGGATAATTGACCTTGAGAGCAAGAGCCTCTGACTAAGCAGAGACACAGCTATGGAAATCTCAAGCTGGTGAGACAATTGCATACAGGGATGAGCAGATGCAGTAGCAGCTCCTTTTTTTTTTTTTTTTTTTTCCTGAGCTGCCCTTTATTAATGTGATAATTGAAGATTGAAATGTTGCATTTTTGTATTATTTTCTTCCTCTTGTGTTTAGTAACTGCTACTTCTCTCCTACTCCCCCACATCCCCCAAAAAAAAAAAAAAAAAAAAAAAAAAAGAAAAGAAAAAAAAAGAGAAAGAGGGTTGAAGTTATGCTAGGATTCTGTGCCATGGATAAAATCCAGGCCCCTCCTCTGCAACTTCAAAGGGGCCATTTGCAGTGGAATGAGTGTCATTTGGTGGTGGAAGCAGGAAGCTATTTGAGCAAGAGGCACGACATAAATGAGACAAGAGGCGGGGGAGCAGGACCTGAGGACTGGTGCAGAAGGATTTCCACCTATGAGAGCACGCAGGTTGTTTCAGCTGCTGGGATACAGGAGGCAGTTGCAGGGCACTTGCTGCCATCCTGGGAGGGGAGTTCACTTCTCTTGGCTCTGTGCCCTCTTTCCCTGCAGCCAGCTGAGCCTGGCAACAAGGGCTGATGTTCCAGTTCAATGACACACAGAGCACCATCACACTGAAATTAGGAGTATCCCAAAGTTCCCTTTCTCTTGGGAAAATCTGACTTCACCTCCTGCCCTAGCTCATACAATTCTGAAATAAACCACAGAGCCTCACTTGTGCTCTATATAGTTTAATGAGCCAAAAAGAAAAATACGTTTCCTTCCCCCCAAGGAGTGGAGCTTTACTTTCATAAAGACAGAGGGACCTAGTCCAGTCACATTTATTGCTGCATGCAAAAATGCTCACTACATAATCTTTTTCCATTCTCATTCTTTTGTTTGTGTGCAGGTTTTTTGGGTGTAACTTATCAAAGTCTTGCTTACTTAATGTTTCTGCAGGCTTCATTTGGATACAATGCATACATGCCTTACTTCAGTTCCTGTAGACAGTGATGTATTTGATCTGCTGGCCTGAGATATGCGTTTCTTTAAGAAACCCTAATGTAAACATTGGAAGTAGTTTATGGCTGTGAATCAGCATCCAATGGCCATGATGATTTAAAGCTATGAAGAAGTGACATAAAAAAAACCAAAACCCGCACTCCAACTCAGAGTCTTAAGGTAGTTCTCTAATCCATTCCTGAAGCTACAATTAGAAATATTATTAAAAAGAGCTTCTGGATTTCTTCTTTTATTTTTCTTCTCTTTCACTTTCCTTTTCTTTTTTTTTTTTTACAGTTTTAGTAAGGCACAAGGAAGTATTTTTCTGCTGTGCAGACTTCTTTTTCTGCGTAACATACTTGGGGCTGAAACAGAGTCTTGCTGACAGGATTTAATATGAGGAAGTTTTGCAATATGTTTTACAGCTGGTGTAAAACTTCTTGGTGAATGTCAGAAGGTAACTGCTATTTGATAAACTAGTTAGGCATTGTTGAGCATATTATTTGAACAAGATGTTTTCTCCTCAAACACTTTATTTGGTGCAGGGTTCTTTCAAGACATCCACCCTAATTGTTAAAATCTACCATTTAACCAACAAAGTTAGTATATGTGCACTTTAAAGATGTGGCAGAGACAATCCTTCAGAATTGCATTCTGTTTCCAGTGTTCACCTGCAAATAAAAGGTAATTAATTGCTTCTTTTTGTTTTTCAAATGAATTTGTCCCAAAAATCTGAGACAGTTAAGAGTGACACCAAGCAGTTAGAAGAAAAAGGTGTGGTATTTTGCTTTGTTTTCAAAAGGATTTGAAGAGTGAGACCTGCTTTTGTACATCTTGTTAGCACATTTCACTATAGTTGGCAGTTTGTCAAAGATGAAAAAAATGTTTGTTTTAGTTGGCAAAGCTACTTAGTATATTGGCCTGAGCTGAGTTCTGAGCATCTGGATACCTGGAGTTTATTCCCAGCTGTGCCACTGCTTTGTTGAGTGACTCTGAGCAAGCACCTCTTTGCCTCTTTGCTGTCTGCTTCTCTCCCATGTAGCTTCTTGTGTCTAGTCAGCTGCTAAATGCTTGAAGCAAACACTTTCAAGAGATTTTTATCTGTACAGCAGCTAAAACAGCTGACTCCTATCTCACTTGGGATCTGCAGGTGCTTCAGTCATGCAAGCAGTAGCAGCAAAATTAATAATGTCTAATAAAGTTTTGTTTCACTGAGTTTATGAGAAGAGAATGAAGTAAAAGATAAATGATTTTTTTTTTTTTTTTTTTTGTTTTTGTGTGTGTGTGTGTTCTCAGAGTCTCTCAAAGGGTGGAAAAGACAAATCTCTGGTTAGCTGTGATGTAGCCAGGGAACACCATGCCTTTTCTTTTGGCTCTCACTCTGTGTCCTTGCAGTCACCAGAGTCAGAACAGAAGTAAGTATTGTTTTTTCTCCCTCCTAGACAGGAGAGGAGCTGAGCAAAAGTGGGGATACAGCTGAAGAATAATCAGTAATAAACAGTAAATAGTGATTGTTTCAGTCTCTCTTGTAGGTCTTGGAACTCCTATAGCTGCTCCTGGGTATACACGACCAAGCAGTTCCTTGTGCACATCTGAGGGGCAAACTGCTACCAGTATGGAAAAGTTAGACACACCTCCAAACCTATGAGGCACTGCTAATATCATGCAGATAATCAATAAGGTCACTGCATGGTATAGCCAGTACATTGTCCATTTTCTTTATTTACCCATCCTCAAATGGGTTTTGGATCCACGTAAGCTGTTTTGACAACAGTTTTACTGCATCGAATGAAGCCAAGTTACTCCTTCTCATGGGTATGAAGGAAAGTCAAACCAGGCTGGAGCTGAGCTTGTGGGTGCAATTATAAGTGATCAGCAGTGTTTTCTTAATCTGCTTCTTTTTGTTGCTCTTTTGAGCACCACAAGTGTTTGAGACTGGCCACATTACCAGTGCTGTCAGACAAATGTGTTTGCCTCCAGTGCAGTGTCCTTGTGGCAGGGTTAAGCCCACGTTAGCAGTTTTATACTTCTGCAGCTCAGAGTAGTGTGAATGTGAAGAGGGGATGGCACTTCACACAAAATGAAAACTGTTTCACGACCTGAACTGAATCCTGAAAACTTGGAGGACTATTTCCTCAATTCATCCTGAGAATGCATTTTTCTGTGTAGGCTTGATTCAGATGCTCAGAAAGCAATTATTGTTTCAAAAGTGTTATGTTGTTAATGATTCCAACAGGATCTAGTGGTTCACTATTACAAACCAAGCAATAAGGACTCAGAAAGCTTACCCTAGGCAATTATTCCAGAATATTTTGGACAACGTCCTGTAACAATATTAATTATTTAGAATTAACAATCAAATATTCAGTGCAAATTTGGATGGTGTGTAGTAAACAAGACGTGAGGTCACACATGGAACGAGAACCAAAGGATAGTATTAGTAAAAATGTTTTCAAATGCTCTTAAATCTGTATTAACAGAAGTAAATGAAATCTGGACAGGTAATATTTTCTTATGTTTTCCCCACTTTATTCTGAAGTTTTAGTACTATTTCAGTGTAGGTTTTTTATAATAAAATGTACCCTGGACCTTTGTTATATTGCATTATTAATTAAATATTTAAGTATATTTAGGAAAAAAACTAAATGCAGTAATCAACCAACTGTAATCCTCTGTGACATGTTAACCTTGCTTTTACATGCTTGGTCTCTTGCAGTCTATTTTACTAATTCAAAGAATTTACAACGTCTCTCAGCCACTTCTAGGAATTTGAAAGAGCTTGTTTGTTTTTTCTCACTTCCAGCAGGCTTCTTCACTAAATTCTTCAAAATATATCAAAGACCTTTTCTCCTCTGAAACAAAACTTTAGGCAC
This sequence comes from Muscicapa striata striata, assembly GCA_030060385.1. NCBI lineage: Eukaryota > Metazoa > Chordata > Aves > Passeriformes > Muscicapidae > Muscicapa > Muscicapa striata. The sequence goes on along the minus strand of JAREIS010000301.1, from coordinate 970,731 downwards.
CTAAAAATAACAATCTTTTTTAATGGGCTAATTAGTGCATCAAATTATTTCTCAGGCCCTTTATCTGAGACTTTGGGTAAAATCCAAATGGAAATGAGCTTGGCCGGTGCATTTTAACCTACATTTGTCCGCCTCACAAAGTCACCACGCGATTTAGCCCAGTTGGCAGCCCTGGTGCAGAGACAAGCAGGGCTGGCATAGCTGAGGTGCTTCAGGAGGGGAGTGCAGCACTCACTCCTACAGGACTGTGAACACGCTCTCTGCTTTTCCTGCTCTGAGCCTGCTTCCAGTCCCTGCTCCCACTTCCACCCTGCCAGCAGCGTCTGCTGGGCTCTGGTTATTTGAGACTTGAAATAAAACTGATTTTTAGGAAAACAGTAAGAGCATCCTAAACATGGACTGCGTGTTACTCATCACTGCAAAATGACTAACAGCTCACTTCCCGAGCAGGAGGAGGATTCTCGGCTTGGTCCTGTTATTTACAGCCTGTGTTGTGCCAAGCCCAGCAGTGCTCAAAAAGCTCTCTTGCCAGGGTGGCCAGCCCGGGAAGCCATTCCCAGGACATTTACTCACCATGTGGCAGTGGTGTGAGCACAGTGACAGATGTGTCCTGTTTGAGCTCCTGGTCTGTGGGGTGTGGGCTCTGCTGTGCAGGCACTGCAGAAGGGGTAGTGATGCTTCGGCTGCTTTGGCTGCTTCCCAGGACAACCCTGATGAGGAGATACACTATCTCAAGGAACCATCCAGTAACAAAACCATAAAATAAATAAACAAACAAAACAAGATATTTTAGGTTCTGAGCTGTTGCATCACAAAAATGGCTGGAGAGAAGGCTGTCTCTTTAACCAGCCATGAAAGAGGGAGCTTACATGCACAAAAAAAAACCCTTTAAAATTCTGCCCTAAGCCACAGTTGCATAACCTCTGTGAGATATCAGAGACATTGCAGAAATTCCTCCTTCAGTTACAAATCACTGTGTTTTGTTCACTTTTTTTCTGACACCTGATCAAAAGATCCCTGGGATGTTCTGCATCTCACTGACAGCACAGTCCTGTATAAGATAACTCATAACACAATAAAAATAGAGGGCAAAAAATAACTGTCAATATATCCAGGCCAGGATGAACATCCCTAAAGAATGAGGTGGGGAGGTGGGTAGACACAGCTCTGCAAATCAGCAAATAAACTTTTTTCAGGGCTTTGAAAACAGCTTATTTTTTTAAGGGACAGAGGTGAATAAAATTAAAGCCTAAAAGCATTAATAACTTCAGTCTCATTATTTAAGGGAAGAAAACAGGCCTTGTGCAACTATATTTTTTTCAGAAAAATACAGATAAGTATTAGATATTTTATGACTTGTAAAATATTTGGTAGAAAATTTTTTCCTCATGTTTTTATTTGTCACTGAAGACTTATAAATATATTAGTATATTTCTACTTAGTCAAAAAGTAAACTAAGATATTTATTAGTACTCCCTGAAGATTTTTGTCATCCTCCTAAAAACGTCTCATGAAATGCCCATGGAATATGCAGAAACATTTTCATTGACAAAAATCTAGTCAATGCTTCTTATTTATTTTTAATGGATCCATTTTTCTTTACACTGCAAAAGTACTTTAGGAAAGACACTTAGTCTTACACAAGAAAGTGAGAAGAAATTTCCAAAAGCAGAATAAAGAGGGAAATATTTTCATGTACTATAACACAAAACTGTTAGTGAGAGAATTTCCAGGGTTTCTTCTGTTTTCCATTAAAATCCCTCAAAAGGAATAATTGTTATGTTTTTATATAATAGAAGTTGTCCCTTCATATTTAGGGCCAGAATATTTGGATAACAAGTTTCTGCTGAAGTAAAAACATAATACCAACTGTTGTATTTTTTTAATAGATACCAAGCTCATGCAGGTTTTGCAGATTTGGTGTACACATGGGAGATGAAAGATAGAAAATTAAAAAATACGATTTTAAAAGAATAACAGTGTTTATACCTTTATTTCAATTCAATGAGAGCAAAAAAACCTAATTTTTTAAGGAGGTATTTTCATTATTTCAATTTTTTATTAAATTTACATTTCTTGAAATTTCATTTCAAGAAAATTACATTTCTTGTTCAGCAAATCATATCTTCTGGTCAGAAGTCTTGCATTTGGAGAAAAACATATTTATCTCTCACTTATACCCAGTACTCTTTTTTTCTCATGCAGCACAGCCAAGACAGCTTGAATTGATATCCTTGTTCACTTTTCAGCTTCATTAAAAATGTCAGTGCAGGCAATGCAGGGTTTACCTAGTTAACACTTCCCTCCCAGGTCCAGCTATCTTTAAAAAGCTTTGTCAGCTCCCTACCTTGTCAGTAGGATGCTTGAAAAAAATGGATTAAGGCAAGGTAGATGTCACAGTTGAGGTGGTCAGGGATCTGTTACATAAAACCAGGCATATTTTTCCAGACCCTTGATTTTTCACAGTATTCCTCATTCCTTACAATATTTTTTACAGTCAGGATGATGCAGCAGTGTGGGAGGTTATCCTGAGGAAGTGGAGGATGCTTTACTAGGGGCACAATGGGCCCTTTAGGACAACAGTCAGCTCTCAGTGAAAAAGCTGCCACGAGGCTTTCAGGTGGCACCCCTTGCAGCCTTATTTTCATTCTGGGCCTGTCTCACTAGTATTGTGAATACCCACAAGCAATCATGTGTATCCAGCACAGTTTTGCCTTGAGTGAGAGAATCGTTAACAAAGCTGAGCCAAGTTATAGCCCAGGTGCCTGTGAGCAGGTTACACATCCAGAACTGAGAAATTAGGCAAAGGTCTGCACCAGACTCAAGAAATGCAATTCTCACTTAAATATGAGATACCTCTTTCTTTTTATATCTAGGTGGCTGACTTGTGTAAAGTTTATAAACTGAAAGAAGACCTCTTGATGCATCTAGCCAGAAAAATGTCAGGACTTTTCATGCAGCTTGCTGTGCTCTGTGGAAATCAAATATTTCCAGGTCTATGAAAGTACTGAGAAATGGTTTTGTGTAATCTGATGAATTATGGATGATGGCAGCTACCTGGATATTGGGAAGAGGTTCAAAAGTAGGTTACAGAAATTCCATTAGGATAAAACCTGGAAGAAAGCAAGAAGAAGTGAGACTATTTTAGTTGTTTTCATGATGTCAGTCTCTAGGAATGTTAAGATTCAAGCAAAAAATTGTTTAAAAGACAAACATTTAGAAAAGTCAGCATAACAAATAAACAAATAAGAAACTACCAAACTCCTGGTTATAGTGGACAGATTTGTAAACAGGTTTGCTATGGTTTGAGCAGTTATCTTCTATTATTTCAACAATCAGACTTAAGGTAGAATGTAGTCATAACATTTGCATTTAAAGATTATGGGACCATTCATAATATTGCAAAAAGCAAAACATTGGTGCTATGGCTGGGATTGTGATTATTCATAACATGTTATATTATTATTGCCTTTGTTATAATCTACAGAATTTTACCAAAAGCTCTGCCTAGTTATACTTTCTGAGCAAATTATTTAAACATATAAGTAGTTGATTAAATATTGCTTTGTTTCTCTTAATAGATGCTTTCTGAAATGACAGCTGTAATCAAGGTGAAGATTTCTCTCTGAACCTTCACTCTGATAAAATGAGCACTAATAAATGTGTGGAAATAAGGATGTGGTGCCCTTGCACCAGAGCAACATGGACTAGTTAAGGTCAATCCATATCACACAGAATCACAGAATTAGTAAGGTTGGAAAAGACTCGGGAATTCATCAAGTCCACCCTATAACCAAACACCACCTTGTCAACTTGTCACCTTGTCAACTAGACTATATCACTAAGTTCCACTTCGAGTCTTTCAATAAACACCTCCAGGGGTGGTCACTCCATCACCCTCCTGGTCAGCCCATTCCAATGTCTAATCACTCTTTCTCTGAAGAAATTCCTCCTGATGTCCAAATGAAACCTTTCCTGATAAAGCTTGAAATGAACCCCATTGGCAAAGAACCCCCTTTTGCCTACTTGCAGACACTAATAAGGACACCCCATAGCCTCCTTTTCTCCAGGCACCCTCAGCCTGGAGAACTCATAGCCCCAATTCCCTCAGCAGCTTCTCACAGGACTTATCCTCTAGGCCCTTCACCATATTTGTCATATATGGTGTTTCATGGTATACAGTCTATGATGCTACATGGTATATGGTACAGTCTTGGCAAAGGTGTCAGCTTATGCAGAGAAGTGATAATTGTAGGAGGTTACACATCAATCAGAGATTGAAGGCTTCACATGATTAAGTATTTAACAAATATTTGTATAGAAAATTTCAAAGCTTATTTAAAGTTTTTGGTAAACCTCCACTTTTCATGTCAAACTCGCAGTATCTTGCCTATCAGACTAATCTTTGTCTGGTCCGCAAAAAGACTGCAGTGTAACCAGCAAATCCTGTTTCATAGGATGGATTGACAACAAACCAATTCTATTCATGACACCTCTACTCTGCAAAATTTACACTTCACCATTTGTCACTTCTGCTTCAAGGAAAATCAAAACTGACACCAAACTAGAGGGTTATGGCTCCTCATCACCATCTCAGTTATCTCAGTGCTTCAACACAATCAGTTATGTTTTAGCTACTTAAATAGTCTTCAATAATCATATTATTTTAATAAGCAAGTATTCCTTGTTCTCCTACTGCAAATCCTAATAGAATGGTTTAGCTGGGTTTATTAAAAATGAATTTGTGATGATGCAAACAAATTACTTCACGTGCTTCCTTATTATCATCATAAATTCACTATCATGTGATTTGTACTTCCTAGAGGACAGATTCTCTGGTGATCTACATGGGCAAATTGTTTAGTTGAATATGATTTCAATGACTGATATCAACAGAGGATACTACCTATATATCAAGTTGAATTTTCCTTTATTGGTTGCTTACCTGACTCATACTTCCGTTCCAAGGCAAGGAAACAGTAGTGTGGAGCTGAGTTAATTGTGCAGCCAGAAGAAATAAGCTGAAAGATAGTTGGTTTAGATTTGATATAAGGTAGAAATTCTTCACTGTGAGGGTGGTGAGACACTGAAATAGGTTGCCCAGAACTAGTATGGATGCCCCATCCCTGGCAATGTTCAAGGCCAGGTAGGATGGGGGTTTGAGCAGCTTGGTCTAGAGGAAGGTGTCCCTGTCCAAGGCAAGGAGATTGAACTAGATGGTCTTCACAGGCCCTTTGCAACTTAAAACTTTCTCTGATTGTATAAAATTTAAGCTGTAAAATCTGCACTTTGGAAAAGAGCTGCTCACAAAGAGTGCAGCAATGAAGAATGTGTCTCTTGGCAGAGTTCCTTTAGCAAACCAGAAGGGCTGGATTCAAGTCAGAAATTGTTTTTTGGGGGAGGTCCTGTGGTGTCTATTAAGCAGGATACATGACCAAAATGGTCCCTTGTGTCCTCCAAGTCTATTCAACTGTAGTCTGAATTAATGATAATTGTGAATAATTAATGTAGAAGTATTCTTGCAAAAAGGAGAAAGTAGTAAGGAATAACTTCTGCAAAACAGAGTGTAAACAAGGGTATTGTTTACTGGTCTTGCCTGCTCTTAGCCAAAATTGATGGGAGGGGTGAAAATTTCCACCTTTTTGCAGATGATTGTATGGGGCAATCCCCAGTTAGGATCAGCACTGCAATTAAAAGACCCTGCCATATCCAGCTTCAAGATTATTTTCGGTTTTGGTTTCCAGTAGCACTCTAAGCTACTAACTTAAACTCAGTTGAAGAAATCAGAACTCATAGTAGTCTTTATGATTTTCTCTGTATGTTCTGGTGTTTGACATTTTGAATGGCATGGATTTGGGAGGATTTTTTTTTTTCTTTTCCTTTCTTTCCCTCCATCCCCAGAGTATTTGTTACTTGGCTTTGTTAGGAGATGTGGGAGGTTTAGAGGGAAAGAGAATTTTCCAATGTTTGCTTCCCCTGAAATGTTAATGAATGTTAGAAAATTTGTTACATTATGCAAGTTTCATGTCTCTCACCCCTACTGAAATATAGCAGAGAGGCCTTGATGATATCACTAAAGATGAATTTGGTCTCAGATTGTTATCTAAATGTATTATTCTGCTGCTTTCCAGTCTTACTTGAATAGTAAGTAAGCTGGTTTCCCAACCCACCCAACCCTTTCTAAGTGACTTAAGAGCAAACAATCTTGCTGAGTTTGCTGCATTGCTTCAGGGAGGGTAAATTTTATAGACCAAATAATTTTCTATTGGCCTAGACAAATCCAGTCTGCAGTATCCAAGAGAGAAAAAAAACAAGCAAACAAGGATGCCTAAAAGCCTGCTCAGGCACCTTTAACCATTTATTAACCTATTCTAGCTGTATATGAATCTGATTTTGGGTCAACTCAATTTAAAAACACAATCTAGACTTTAAATAAGAATCTGGTTCCCATCAGTTTGGCATTTGATCTCATCAGCAAGCAAAGAGAAGGAAAACTGAAACTTGTTGGATACAATAAAATTAGATTATTTAATTTTATTAAGAATGAAGTTACTTGCTTATCATATCAATGTTTTGTGATGGAAACCATGGATTTTGGGGGACAGCAACATACAGATCAAGTCAGTTCCCTAGAAGTAGGAAATGAAAGTTTTAAGAAAACGTGGAAGAAAAACAGAAATTCCTGTGCTGTTCTGTGTCCTGAAGTCCATATCCTGGTTCCTCAAACCCTTTGGAAGGTCGAGATCCCCTCGGGCTCGCACTGGCAGTGAATCCAGGCTGTGGGGATTGAAAAGGAAGGTGTTTGCAGCACAGTGCAGCCCAGCCTTCTTCCTCTGCTGTGGGAAGGAAGATGGCTGGGGAGATAGCGCAGAGGATGAAGCAGCTCGTGGGGGAGATGTGGATTCAGTGCATACCTCAGCAAGCTCTTTCAACAGGAAATGAAAGCTACCCAGATAACGTGTTGATTGCCTCACTGACACTGCCCTGGGCTGCAGTTATTGCAGCTCAGGCTACGTGCAGACTTGAAGAGAGCTTAAAAAAATTAACTGGGAAAAAATCCCACCACACATGAAAATCAATCCTTCTTGTACCATTCCTGCCACAACTTGAATCCAGAGTTCACTGATTAACCTTAAAATGTTGATAGCATCACAAACAATCCCAACAACTTCAGGAATTCAACAACTTCATACCTTTAACTAGGGAAAGGTTGTGGCAAAGACATGCAGATAACTAGCATCAACTAGGTCCACACACAGGAAAAAAAAGCTTAATTGCTCTGTTTTGAAGATGGGGGGGTTGATTTTTTTTTTTTTAACATTTTATATATACACCTTGTAATGCAATACTACACTAACTTCATAAGCAACTCTTAAATACTTCAGTAGTTTTGGAATTATGCCCCTAAGGAAAAATAAGGAAAAGAAAATCTGAATTTTACCAGCCCCATAACACGATACAGGGAGAAGTAAACCTCAAATAAGAATTCAAAATGATGGAAAATATTCTGAGACAGAGCTGTGGTGGCAAAATGTAAGTAAAAAGTTAAAAAGTAAAACAGTGATTGTAAGACAGCTGAGTTCACACAGGCATATTAAACAGTGTTGAGTGATAGGTGATAAAAGATCAAGTTCATGTCCTTTTTATTGCTGCAAGCAGAGAACTTAAGATGATGAATCTGACCAAAAGCATCAAAGAGTGCAGAAAGTCACAGGGTAGTGTGAGTTATTTGGAGAGTTATCTTCAAATGCTTTTCCCTTATTCCCCTTGAGAAAGCCAATTAGTAAAAACCAAGCGAGTTTGTGGAGGGATGTACAATATGGAAGATTCTGTCCTGTCCAGGCTCAGTAAAATAAAGACAAAATATTTTATGTTGGAAGGAGATATATTTATTAGTATTAAACTACTCATGAGTATGAGCCCAAGCTGGGAAAATAATTTTTGTAGGATCACTATGATTATTAGTTTCAGTGATTGCGGTGCTGTGAAACTGCTCTGTCTTGACTCTATATTCTTGTGGGTATAGTTAGAAAGTAAGATCAATAGGCACATCTCTACTAGTATTTTTAGTTCAGAGAACATATGAACCTTGGAAGAGCATGTTCTCTTTTCCTCACCTATTGCACTTAGGCTCTCACCATGGAACTGCCTTGGAAACAGTGAAATTGGTTCCTCTGGGGTAAAGTGAAACCAAAAGATGTGCTCCTCTAATGTTTTTGCTTCTGATCTGAAGTAAAATCCCTGAAGCATCTTTAGCACTGATGCTGGACCTTCAGCAACAAGTGTTTTGCTCTAGAGAACTACTCTTTCTGGGCCACACCACCTGTTGCTGTAGGACCAATGGAGTGTAGCTCTCTACACCTAACTTTAGATATATTTATGCCAGCAGCTACAAGGAAATAATGACTCCAAATTTATCAACTGGAAATATATAGTCTCTACTCAGATGAATCATATTCTAAAAGCTACCATTTTCTCTGCACGAACAATGAGAAGAGTCTAAATAATCTGGTTCTGGGTAGGAGCTCACCCAGTGAACCCTTGTCAGTTTGAAATTACAGTATTGGGCAGAAAATAGGAAATAGATTCACTATGAAATGGCTTGACTTTTCTGAGACCAGCTCAGTTGACCTGTGCTGGAGATGGTACTTGACCTCATATTTTTCAACTCCTAGTCAAATGTTCTCTATTTATTTGCAGTAATTCTTAGAATTATTTAGTTGGTTGCTTAGTATCGTAACTTAACCTTTATTTATGTTATACTAAAGGGTTTTTTTTTTTTCCTTTGAACTGCAGGCCAGAACTACCACTGACATATCTCTATATTTTGTATCCATTAAGAGGAATGTCTCAATTTTTTCCAGCATTTAAAATATTCGCTCTTTTACATTCTTTTCATCACAGAACTTATTATGAACATGCTACTCATTGTATTGCACTATCTGTACTCTATAAAATTAATTTTTAAATCAAGCAGTATTTAGTGAGGTCTTTTATGAACAAAAAACAATCTAGTGACCTGGATGCAGGTCACTAGTAAATATAAATACAAACCTGAAACAGGAAAATGAAACTATACCTGAGTTTAGTTTCTAAAATTGTTGATTTTCAGTTAGTTATAAAAATATCAACGATATAATTTGTTTTCTGATTCCTTGTGTCAGAAATACTGTTAAAAAGAGGTATAAAAATATTCATCGTGTGTCATGCTAAGTGTGTTTTTCCAAACTATCTGGAAACAACAACAGCAACAATTTTAGAGGTAGATATTTATATTTTTGGTTTTTTATTTGCAATGAGTCACTGACTGAGGAACCTTATTTGCATTATATTAGTCATTCATGTTGTATTTGATATATAAATTTCTGCAAAACATATGAAGAATTTTAGCAATTGTTTTAATCAATATTCTGAAGAGGAAATTTAGGCATACATAAAAGTAAGCAAAACTCATGGACTTTACCTTAAATCCTTTTTGTCCACATAACTTGATTTTATAGAAAGGAATTGCAATTTATAGTGGTACAGTGGCAGTAAGTACAATGACTAAGTAAAACAAAAAAAAAAGGTTTTCATTCAGAGATTTTCCAAAAAATGCACTGGGAAATCCAGCTGCCTAAGATTTGACCTCTTCAGTTAAAGACCAATTTTAATAAATCCATTTTATTAATATGCACCTCAATGCCTTGGCAACCTTTCTGTAGCCCTGCAGATATGGAACATAATTTTAAGAAATGCATTCTTTTTTTTTGGGAGGAGAATACCTGCAAAGAAATGAGGCACAGTTGGAAGGACTCTGTTTCAGATTTTGAGCTGAAGAAAGCTAAGAAAATCCACAGCAGATGGCTAATGAGTATAATCATATTTAGCATTTCTCACTTCACAAATTCAATAGCCATTTCGTGCCAGGGAACCTGGATGTCCTTTTAATCTTGCTCATCTCTCTCTCTTTCTCTTTCTCTTTCTCTTTCTCTTTCTCTTTCTCTTTCTCTTTCTCTCTTTCTCTCTCTTTCTCTTTCCCTTTCCCATCACGAAGAAATTTGAGAGACCCATTTCTACTGCCACATCTGTTTCTATGCCACCTTATGTATTTTCCAAGATCTGTTTTAAAATTAGAGCTTTGTAAAGAAACCATGAGTCCTAAAAGCCTTCTTAAGGCATGAAAATTTGAGAAAATAACTTATGTTCACTGATGTGTCTTTAAACAAATGTCTCTTCCAAGACTCATGTTTTATTTTGAACTGGATCTCAAGCTAACACTTTAATGTCATCTAAAGGAATAAGTCCAGCTTAAGATATACTCCTCTTCAAGAGTAATTTAATGATGGGCAACACCATTTTTGTAGACTTTGCAAGGGTGTAGGATCTTTCAACGAGGAAGTAAATTCTAACTCTTAGGACCATAAAACTTAAATAATTTTGAATATAACTCCTTGGGGCAGGCAAGCTGAGAAGAAACAGCTGAGAAGAGCAATTTTTATGATTGATTCAAAGTCCATTTTAGAAGGCATTTATTTGGAAAGAGGCGTCTTTGAAAAGGTGTGCAAGGAATTCACACATTCAAGGTGCAATTCTGAAAGTATGAGCTGCCAAATGCAAATCCAGATGGTGAAAGCAGTACTGTAAATGGTGATTGAATGAGGACATTTGAGCAGTATACAGGCAGCATACACAGAAAAAAAAAAAAAAAAAAAGAAATTTATGTTCTAAGAAAAAAGAAGAAAGACTTTCTCTTCCCATCTAAAGCATGAGGCAGCATCCCTAGAGCACCAAAGTGTGGTCAACACTGGACATGATCCATGGAGTATGATTCTGTAATGCAAGGTTAAATTCTGTGGCTCTATCCGCTGTTTACTCAATTCCATACAGAAAATAAACTTTTAAAAAATTATAAGATAGATAGTAAATAAAATGTATTATATAAACACTAAAATAATATTTGTCTACACCAGCTGAGGTGCTCAATCTCCACTATTTCCCCAATTTGATTTGTTTGATTCTGGTTTATTTGCTCTTCAGTCAGAAGTGCTTAATAGTGCAGCTTTCTACCTGTGTTAGACCTGTGTAGGAGTGTTCTAAGACTCAGTCTTTTCTTCCTGTTGTCTTTCAGCACTGCAGATGTATATTAGTATCTAAAGCAATCTCTTCACCTGTGCAATAAGAGAGCTGATTCTACAAGCTTTTTAAGTACTTTAATCTGTAAGAACATGAGCTTCAAAGTGAACACCTTGGCGCTTGGATTTGGAGATACACTTCAGAAGATTGCTAAATTTGCTCAAAACACTCAATTTGAATGAAAGAAATGTCTTGGTCTTGAAGTGTGCCTTACTCTGAGAGTGCTGACATTTACTTTAATGCACAGCCTTCCTTTGGGACTGTGGATTGCAGGTTAGATGTCACCTAACACTTTCTTTACTGCACATATTCGAGAAGGACTTGAGCATTTGTCTTCTCTTTTGTCTAAAATATGTCTTTAACTGCTGTTCCTCTGTGCAATGTCCCAGAAGTATGCCAGAAACAGAGAAAGGTGACAAGCATTTTGCAATATTAATAGTAGCAACTAACTTTGGTCTGATCTGTAAATAATTTTCCTTCAGTTTGCTTGGCTCTTTTGCTCATGGGATGCCTGAGAATGTCAGTGTTGTCAATACATGAGGTGTAATAAAAATTAAATATTTAAGATACCATTTTACCGTAGGTATCCAGAGAAACTATATTATTTGAAGACTTCACTGTTGCATGAAATATTGATCTTCATATAAACACTATAAAAAAGAAACACTTTAAAAAATGTTCTGTGAAAGATTGACTTTTTTTAGTGATGACCTTATTCAATAGACAAAAAAAAAGTTCTATAAGTTTCTGAATTGTTAGGTAAAATGCTCTGGGAACAAAATGCATTTATAGTAAGCAGTATAATAATCTTTATTTAAATATTGCAATCATATACAGCAAAATGTGATGTCAGTGTGTCAAAATTCCTCAGCCAAGTAAGAGGATATCCTCACAAAAGTTTAGAAAATGTTCACTAACTCAATGAAATATAAGAAGTCTTTCTTTTATTTGTGTTTCTTTTATAACAAGTTAAGTTTCCTTCCTTTCTTTTGAGCGGGACCACCTTCAAATGAATTCAGAATAAAACCAAAAAATTAATATTGTTTTTTGGATAATGGAGACAGTTAATGTGTTTGCAGATATTGTTAAATATGGTTCAACAAAATCAATACAAGTTACCTCAAGATTATATTTTTTTGTATTTCAGTTTACATCTCCTTTGCATAAGTTTTGACACAAATTTCTGATACATAAACAATGCAATTTGTCTCTGCAGAGTTGCATTTATTGTTTAGATTTAAGGCCTTAAAGCCTTCAGTTGTACTACATCCTGACACTCCTCCTTACTTTACAGAGCTAATATGGCATGGAGGACTTTACAAAAGTCACCTGGGTGACATCCTCTCCTCTCCTCTCCTCTCCTCTCCTCTCTCTCCTCCCTCTCCTCTCCTCTCCTCTCCTCTCCCCTCTCCTCTCCTCTCCTCTCCTCTCTCTCTCCCTCTCCTCTCCTCTCCTCTCCTCTCTCCTCTCCTCCTCTCCTCTCCTCTCTCTCTCCCTCTCCTCCTCTCCTCTCCTCCTCTCCTCCCTCCTCTCCTCTCCTCTCCTCTCCCTCTCCTCTCCTCTCCTCTCCTCTCCTCTCCTCTCCTCTCCTCTCCTCTCCCTCCCTCCTCTCCTCTCCTCTCCTCTCCTCTCCTCTCCTCTCCTCTCCTCTCCTCTGTTGCTGTTAAGTAGCTTACAATAAAACAAATAATAAAAATAAACAAAGAAACAAGCAAACAAACAACAAAAAAATCCCCTCCATACTTCCAGAAAGAAGCTTTGGATATGAATCCCAGTGAGAATTGAATCAAATTGAATTCCCCTTCAGGCTTCTCATTGAGAATATGGATCACAGGCATCTCAAACCTGTCTACAACAGAAGGAAGTGAAAGGTGAAAGAACGTCCCATTTGTTATTTAAATTATAAAAAAAAACTAGTTTCAAGAGATATTCAGGAAAGTGGGAGTCTTATTTGTGCTACTGAATGCTCATGAAGTCAGCACTGCAGTGGACAAGTGAGCTGGTTCTGGTGCCCCCTTTCCCAGCTGCAGCCAGGCAGGACATGCTGGATGCCCGCACAGAGATGCCCCTGCCTGGGTGACCCTGGGCCCAGCCAGCATCTGCATTCCTATTTGAGGGGCCCCTTCTTTCCACTGAATAAAAAATCTGGCACATCTGTAACGTTTTTGTCAACACAGATCTTTGTGCTATTTCCAGGAACCCAAAATACCCAAGACTGGCACTGGCATATCTCATGTGTTGTGTCAGCCAGTTTTGGCTATCGAGGGGTTGCAAAACAAGCATGAAAATTAAACCCGAAACTGCTTCAGTAGGCAACTTGGAGAGACATTCCTCTGCTGTTCCCCTTTTCATTTCTTTTCTTTGAACAGTTGTTCCAGTTAATGGTAAATTCCCTACCCCCAGCCTCTCCACCAGATATCGAATATTGGACTTTTTTCTTAAAACAAAAAAGCCTTTATGCCTGTAAAGTTCTGTGTTCAGAGTGCTAAACACAAGACTGACCACTCTACTATATTCTGATATTTAACAACATGCCTTCTGTCCTTTAACAATTTGTTTCTGAAAGATATGTCTTCTGTTTTCCTGTCTTCTCTTATTTATTTCACTTTTTTTTCCTTTATTTTTAATTTCTCCTTTCTGATGAGAGCAAAGGGAGGGCAGGAGATTCTGATCCATCATTTCAAATTCCACTGTGGGACAGAACCTCTCTGTAAACAGAATCTCCACCATCCTATTTCCCATGCAGAGAAAAAGTTGTTGCCTAGTGCTTGGGTCTAGTCCTGTCTGCGAGAAGACCATTACATTCTTTTCCATAAACCACAGTCCATTGCAAAAGAGTTCAGGGAATGAAAAAAAGGCACAGAAATATTTTTATTTTGTTATCTGAAATAGCTCTAAAAACTCCAATCCTAAATCACCAAAAGCACACCCTTAGAAAGAAAAAAAAATAGATTCTAAAATAACAATTTATTGCAAATAAAATTTTATAATTCTTAAGAATTAAAATATAGTGTCTTTCCATTATTCCAGCATACCATTTGAACCAACAAGTGAAACATTATATTGAAAAGAAGATAAATATTTGGTGAAAAAATGGCTGATGCTGAAGCTTGGTAATGAAGAAAAGTGAATAACGTTAGACCCTCTGGTGTACAAACTGATTTTCAACTAGCATTTTAGCAGAAGTTCATTCATTAATTAGCCTTATTTCTGAGAGAACAGAAACCTTCAGCAGTCAGGTTACCTCTGTGAATGACGAGCATGTTCCCTATCCAGAAGTTATCTGAGTTAATTGAGATTAATTTCTTATGAGCAGAGCTTAAGTTCCCTGGGGTCTCATCAGAATGATGGTACTTCTGATTTATACCCTTGTAAGAGTGTTATTTATAGAAAGAAGTTCCTCAAAACACAATCAGAATATTCTTTATTTCCCCTGCATGACAACTGTTCTAGTCAGGAATATATTTCTTTCATTCTCAGAGCCTGTGTCCTTACTTTATATGAATTCAGAATTATTAAGTGTAATGAATCATCATAGGATAACTATCAGCAGATGCTCTCTAAACATTGTGTTGAATTCTCTGTGATAAATATGAGACATGCATTGTTTGAGTTTTTAAAATTATTTTCCATTTGTTACAGAATCACAGAACTGTCTAGGTTGGAAAAGACCTCTCAGGTCATCAATCCAACCTATGAGCAAACACAGCCATGTTAACTAGACCATGGCACTAAGTGGTTTTTCTTTAAAACGTCTCCAGGGATGGTGACTTCACCATCTCTGTAAGCATTTAATTTCAATATGTAATCACCTTCTGTGAAGAAATTCTTCCTAATGTCCAACATAAATCTCCCCTGGTGCAGCTTAAGACTGTGTCCTCTTGCCCTGGGAGAAGAGGTTGACTCCCACCTGGCTACAGCCTCCTTTCAGGTGGTTGCAGAGAGTGATAAGGTCACTTGAGCTGCTTGTTCTCCAGGCAAAACACCCTTCAGCTGCTTCTTACCAGATGTGCTCAGACCCTGCACCAGCTTCACTCCCCTTTTCTGGACTCACCCAAGAACATTTTCATGCCCCCTTGAAGTGAGGCAGTCACAAGAACATAGGACACAATAAAGATGGCAATAGAAAGACTGTGTTATACAGTTTTGACTGTAATGGGAAAATCTGGCCAAAAACCCATGGATCAGAGCAAGGGTGATTGCAGAGCAGCCATCAACACATGTTCTGTGCAGCCCCCAAATGTTGTAGACCTTTGCATCCCTTTTCCTTCACCTTTATATCCAGACAGCTCCCTCTTTTATCTTTGCAATGTTTTAGAGAGTTAATGGAAGGTCACTGGCCCTAGTACATGTTTCTTCCTGCCTGTGAACACAACTGTTCAGAAATGCTACTGCACTCCTGAATGTTTCAAGATATGACCTCAACTAGCTTTAAGTCAGGCACCTTGAAGCTTTTAGATTTAGGAGAAGAAAGTTCTTAAACTTCTTTTGCAACAGGATGCATCTTCTGTTTCTTCTAACTACTGGGAACTTGAAACAATGTGGAAACTCTTTCAGAAGTGTGAGGATTTATCTTGAATCAAGGGACACTAGACATTTATATGAAAGGTAATAAACAGAAAATAATCTGGATCTGGAGAGAAAAAACCAGCATCTGGTAAGTGCCTTTTCTCAGAGATATGAAATCCTGGGACTCAGTCTGAGGGAAATGTCTGGGACAATAGATGAAAAGAGGACATGTCATTAAAACATGCCATGCTAATAAGTGGGTAATGCCTGCACAGAGACTGTGTTTGTGTGTGTGTACAACCACCATTCCCTGCCTCTGTATTTTTTAATCTCCCAAAGGAGTATAAATACCTTGAAAACTTGAAAATTTTTATTGCATGGCACATCTTATCAAAAAGAAGAAATCATGAATTTGTTATTTTCATAGAGACATTGAATGATATATGGATGAATCTTTATTTTTAGCTGATCTAACCTCACAAGAGAAGAAATGCAGAGAATAACTAAATCCTCTAAATTTAACATAATGTAAGGATTGTTTTTGGCACCACTACAAAGGATGAATCTTTGGTGTGCAAGTGTATGCTGGAGTTTTTTACTGGTATTTAAATCTGGAACAGGAATTTGAAAGGAGTTGCAGTCTTCCTTCTATTGAACTCAAACCTTTTCCCAAAGGCTGTTTGCCCATTCCAATGTCTTCTGGAGTATGGGCATGGGGAAGTTTCCAATTTCCTCAATCCTTTTCTAAAGCCATCTCTGGCACTTCCTACAAAAGAAGCACATGGAAATCACATGCAGACAGAGAAGTTCTACTAATGTCAGGGACCTGGTGCCTGCACCAGACTTAATATCATTATTTGCTGTCCTTCCCCTAAAAGGGAAGAGTTTCCTTTTGCTGTCAATTTGCAGTATTCTTGCTTTCTTATTAAAACATCTTTATGAAAGAGACCTTAGACTTCAATACCTGTGCACAATCTGAGCATCAATTTTTTTGCAGAGAGGCAGAGACACAGCAGTCTTAATGTGGCTGCTGTGAGCTTCCTCTCTACCACTTGTGTTGAAAAGGTGTTCCCTTCACTCCAGGACTATAAGCTAGCACCCCAGGCATCATTCTGGCACCAGAAAAATCTGCAAACTCTGTGCAAGGCTCCAAAGAGGCTTCCCTGTACCAAAAGACAGTGAGGTAATATAGAGCCTCAATATTGAGCCTCTAATATTGAAGGGCTTCCTAAGGAAATTACAATTTCAAACATATTGGATGAAGAATTGCTCCAACTTGAGCAGGTATTTTCTAGATCCATGTGGCCAGAAGTAAGACCAGTTCTCAGATAGAATTTACACAGATTGATTCTGCTGTAAATGTTTGGTTTGTTTGTATTTTTTCAGGAAAGGCACAAGGCTTGAGTGGATGCAATGTATCAGGCTTTTTCAGGCCTAAAAGGAACTCCTTTGAGGTTCAAAGTTTTTACTTTCAGTTTGTGTATATCACATTTACCTATCTTCTCCAAATATCTCTTTCATTTTAATTTTACTCTACACTCTTGGAGCTACCACTGCAACCTCTTGCAGTTGCCATAATTTTAAAATTCAGAGGGGTACTCATCTGGTGGTGGCACAATTAGCCAGGACTTCAAAGGAGATCAGCAGCTGAAAATCTAATATGTAGAAGTCTTTTTCTAGGAAGTAGTGAAAGACTGTGGAAAGGTCTCACACACATCTCTGCTGTTTGTATTTGGAAATGTCTGAAACTGTGCATTTCTCCTGTATCTAAGATTCCAAGTGCTTCTCTAAACTAAATTAAAGGTTTGATATTTCTCAGTCCATCATGATTACCTCTTGTATCCTTTATTTTTACTCATATATACCCAAATAAATGAATAACATTCTTTTTCACCATGATGATAAAGCTGGCAAGATATTTGTTCATATGAGTGAGGATGAGGCACAATTTTCCCTCAGTGGTAAGATAATATTTCTTTTTTGGAGTACAGTGAGGTACCCACTGACACGCATCACAAAATGCCCCAGCTGCTTTCACAAAAGAAAAAAAAGTTTGCCAGACCTCCAAGTACAGGATAAATAAGCAGTATAAATATGGGAAGAAATAAGAAACAATTACCAGACCCTCAGTCTTAATATGTGCTGTCTCCACAAAGTCCCATTTGTGGCCTCAGAAATTATTTCATCTATTTTAGTTTGTTTTTAAAATACAAGCCGCAGAGAGAGGAGCTTTCCAGCACTCAAATTAATGTATAGAATACTTCAGTGGTAAAAGAAACTATGCTAGCAATGTGTATGTAAATTTATTCTGCCTTTGAACTCTGTTTATACATTAGTCTTGAACTCAGCTGCTAATATTTAGCACCAATATAGTCCTTGCTTACAACATTTTACTGCCAAGGAGAAAAAAATAAAGGACTTCCTTTTCTTTGCAAGGGCTATTAATAAGAGAGGGGGAAAAAAGACTGCTTTAGTTGAACTTTCCCCACACATAACTTCTTTTCATTAGCTGTAAAATGTCCACATCTGCAGTTAGAAACAAAACTGATAGATTTCAGTGATCCAAGGTGATACAATTATATGGGAAATATCAGTAATTCTGTGACTCAACATGTACTTTCCTTGTAAAGGAAAGCCAAAATGAAAATATTGCTGCATCTGAGTTCAATAAAAATCTCCTAATTTTCAAATACATATTCTCTTGAACTTGTCAAAAGAAGTAGTACAGAACTGCATTGCTCAAATATCACTGCTTTTTCGAGAACAGCAAATTTTTCTAACACCCAGACCAATGTAGTGTAGAGCCTTAATCAATTAATACTGAAATACTTTGAAGTTCTTACACAAAAGCCAGCTGGTGGAAGTGTGTTGTAAAAAGAGCTAGCTGAATTATTCATTGTGAATAACCTGTGTTACGAATTTACCCTCCTAGTGCCCCACCTCCTTTTAGGAGTTGTCTACAATGCAGTCCTCATCTCTGTGAGCATTTGGCAAGTGGTTTATATCAATGTATTTTTATATGTTCCAAGAGCTGCTGGATCTCTTGAACACTATTATTTATGTTGCTATATTTTGTGACTTACAGCATGTGAACGCCACACCATATAGTAAATAATTTTATGGTAGTATTTCAGTACACTGATGGGCTGATTGACATTTCTAAACCTAGATATTCATGAAAAACAGAGCTCTGCTCTTTGGTTGTCTTGGTAAAATAAACTGATATATGGTCACATTATCCCTTGCAACTTTGGGTAGTAAACTAAGGTGGCTGAGATGTACAGGCATCACATATAGGCTCTTTCTTCAACAGAGGGTAAATAGCTGCCACTCACAGAGTTTGAGGCAGATCTTCTGTGAGATTATTGCTCTTTGGAAGTGCCTATCTATTTATAATATTGGGAGCATCAAGGGTCTATGGGATAACACCAGGTTGAAATGATGGAATTCCCTTGTTTGAAGTCACCCTTAAGTAAAAGAAGATTATCCAATGCAACTAACAACAGGTGACTTCTTTCTCAGGTTACCTTTACTGTAAGTAAGGAAACATAAGTCCTAAGGAGCAAGCCATTTTCTCCTGAGTAGACTTATGAGACAACTAGATGACTTGTACCCTAAAGGGCTTATTTCTCATGAGGACCTGTAATGGGAACTTAAATAACCAGCCCATATCTATGTATCTATACCAAGGACACCTACATCCATTCAAATAAATTTCTTCTACAGATCTTGCCCCCTCACATTAGCACTGACAAATATTAGCACCACCAGCTGTTTTCCTGCTGCTGGAGAATATTTTCTATGGATAACACAGATTTTTCAGTGTCATTGGTATTTCCAAAGCATGCTGAAGTGTTCAATGTCTCATATTTCTTTTTCAGGGTCGTCAACCCAAAAAGCATAATGAAGAAATATAATGCTACCTGCTTGCTCTGCAGGCAGATTACTACATCAGGGACCTACTTACACATTTTGTTCTAAATAAGTCCTCAAAAAGTCATCTTTATTCTCCTAAGAAAATTCAGGCTAAGTGAGTGCTTCACAGATCAATAGATGCAACAGAAGGGTGATGAAATATCTGAGCGATAAAATTTTTGTGCACTGAGTCACAAATAATTCAGTATAAGCTTCCTGTTAATAAATTTAATTGTAAAATGAAGATAATTCTAGTCATCAAAGCACTAAACAGCCTTTGAAACAGCCTTCCAAGAGATTATCAGTGATAAAAATGATGGAGTTTGATAGGTTTATGAACAAGACTATGTAATATTGTATCTGTGTTAAGAAGAGGCTGGACTTTAGATGTCCAGTCTAATCCTGTGCTGCCACTAAAACCATTATTGTTGAGTCTTAGAATCATTGCCTACCAGAAATTTGAGCAGATTAAAGTAGCACTTTCACCATATGAAAACTCATGTAATTCTATTTGGTGCATTCACCTTCAAGAGTGAGCTATCTAGATAAAAATGTCCAGCTGATTGTCATGCAAAAGAGTCACTTTCCTCTGAACACCTATCTGAGTCACTTCTGTGCAACATGCACGAGTTTTGCCACACACACTCATTCCAGTTTTTCAGGAATTCAGGTCTTGCTTTGGCTTATCAGCATCTGCCTGTTCATTCCTTTTACTATGTATATATTCAGAGAGGCACAGAAATGCTCAGTAATCTACATGCATTTCAGAAAGCCACATATATATATGAAGACATCTGTATAGGTACAGAGGCAAGTGAGAAGAACTATTTATTATATGTAGAATAAACAAAAAAAAAAGGAAAATTTTAATGCTATTAGATAAAAAAAAAAAAATGTAGTTCATAGATATAGTTTCCAGGAAAATGATCATTCATTGTTTGGAGACAAGATCAAAGTATGATCTTAAGTGACTTCAGGTAATCTTTTAGTCTTTTTAAACTACTTTATTTGCCAGTACAGGGGTGATGGAAAGAAAAGAGGGAAAGAGAAAATGCTATTTTATTTTTATATTCACTCTTCTATTCTGTGTTTGGCTGGTATATGACCTTACATTTTCATTTACCTAGTGCAATAACTCCAAGAGTAACAATCATTACCCTGAGATAATGAAAATCTGGAATCAGTCTGTCACAAAAGAACTTTTAACAAGCTGGAGTAGTGAGAGCAGATTTTGCTGGCTTGTGGTATGTTGATTCTTTGCCATCAGGTGAATTTAATAGAGTTCAACATTACTTCTGAGAGATTTGTGTTGGCTTTTCCTATGGAAAGTAGTCATGATGAGGATTATGTCCTTCAATATACAATGTCTCATCCACTTTGGCTATGCCTTTTGTTTAAACTTGTCCCTTGACTTTCTCAAAATAAATGGAGCATATGAAAATTCACTACAGGTGTCTTGCTAAACATAGTGGCCAGCTGAGACCTGCCAAAATTTAACTTTAAACTGGAGGTTCCTAGCAATTGGAATAATACTGTTGGTAGGGTTGAAAAGGTGTTAAAAAGTACAAAATGTTCCTGCCCACAATATGCTGGAGAAAATACAAAATCAGTAGCTTTCCTAATATTCCAATCTTTATCTCTCTGACTTTTAATAATGTGTAACAGCTTCATTTTTCAATCAGTCTTTACTGACACTAAGGTGTGTATTATGGGTAGAATGCATCAGAATCAAAACAATTTAATTTTATGTCCACCTGATGCTAGTAAAGAGGAAATTATATTCAGCTTATGGTTTGACCAGCTATTATTTAAAGACTTGGACTATGCTTTTCTTTTGGGATTTCCTGAAGAAACACTTTCTACTATATTTATCCTTTGGTAATTTTAAGATACAAAAATAAAAATGGGAAAATTTCCAGTTTAGACAAGGTTGTTTTCAGAAATAAATTTTTCATCATTGTTATTTACAGCTGGATTGAAATAATGGTATTTGGGGGTCAGCATCGTGCTTGGGGAGGGTTTGCTTCTCACAGAAGATGATGCAGCAGAAATGTGACCCCCACCTTGCACAGGGGCTTTCTGAGATCTGCCTTAATTGATGAGGAGAGTTTTTTTAACAGAGTTAGTCTTAACCCTCTCCAGTGGTAAATGTGCTCTCACTAGCCTGGAAAATGTTGCTGCTGTAACAGCCTGAGGCAAATTTGTTACTGTCTGGTGACTTGGGCTCTTTCTGGCAGCTTGTCTCCACCAAGGAAGACTTATTATCATGTTACCCTGCACTGAAGTCACAGCTGATACGTGCAAGGCAATGGCTTGTACATATATCTGCTTTATTAAATAAATCCCTTTCACTTTCTAAATACATATTTTCTAGAGCTGATATGACAGTTTTAACCACAGTTATTTTCATTTTTCCTTTAGAGATGTGTATGGGAATGTGTTCACAAATACTGCTACAGTATACTTGATACACATTCATAAAACATCACAGAGAAAAGATGATTCAACAATACTGGAAAAGAGTGAAAGTTACAAGTGACAGTCTGAAAGAAACTCCTAGAGACTAAAGCAACTTTTAGGCATAAAAAAATCAGTTTTCTTTATCTAAGAACATTATTTATCCTAATCTCAGACAGCAAAGCAAACAACCAACAATATTTTATTGCTACAAACTTTTTCCTGTTTCATCAGGCTGGAAACTGAGAAGGAGACGAGGACACTCCAGATCCTGCATGTGCACTATGTGCATGTGGTCTTTGCAGGACACAGCTCTTGCAGCTCTGGGGTGTACAAGGCTCTCTGTAAGACTGTGGTGTGCTTGGAACAGCAGAAAGCTGTTACAGTACAGAGAAGCTTCTCTGCAGAGATTCTAAGTTTGCAGAAGCTTTTATATATTCCCCACTGGTGATACATCATCTATGTTTTGCACAAACAGCATGGCCAAAGCCACATGTTCTAAAATAATTTTGAAAAAGCCCAAAAGATTTCAGTAAAGACATAAGATTCAATTAGGAAGCTTTAATGCATTTGCTTTTGAAGCATTTAAGATAGAAACATTCTTCTTTTTATTTTTTTCTTTTTTTTTTTTAAGAGATTTTTCAGGTGGTCAAGGAAGATCAGGTTTAAGAAAAATGTTATTTATAATGAGATGTGTAACAAAGTTCAATGAATTTGTCACAACCACTGTAAATAAAATAGATGTGAAGAGGATAAGTGACATGAACACAAAATTTATTAGATATAAAAAAACAACCTATCTACATTCTACTTCCAAAAGTCTCCAGCTGCAAATTAGCCAATTAAAAGGCATTTTTATTTTCCTAGATAGATTATAGAGTGTCTGTTGATACCTTTGTTAATTTATTTTTCCATTAGATTTTCTGTGGTGGTTTTGTTTCTATATTTTCATTAAGAACCTTTTTACCTCTATTTGTTTTGTTCCACCTGAAGTTTCTTGTACAAATTTATCAATTTAGTCTTCTGTTGTACTTTCTGCTGAATATTTTGTAGCACTCTTTATTAACATATAAAAATAACACTTTTAACATATAAAAATCACCAGTCTACCAGTTCTTCGAGGAGAATGGGAAAATTCAGAAATCCTCACTGATCTATTTAAATATCATTTGCTGATGGTCCTGTTCTTAATACAATGTGTTGCATTAAATTTGGGGTATGAAAAAAGCAAAACCAAAGCCTTAGCATTATGAGCTACTTTTTTTTTTTTTTAATATGTGAGACACACATACATAAAAGGCAAGACTACTCATGGCCTTATTTGCATTCCTCTTCTTTATTTTGGTTTGAAGATAATAAAAATAGATCTCTAAATGTATATATGTGCCTATATTATTCAGTAGTTTCTTTGCATTTATTTATATTACAAATGTGTTTTGTGAAAAGATTTAACAAAAGAATATATTGTTAGACTTTAATTTGAGCAGAGCACTTGAGGAATCATTAGGAAATGAGATAAAGCTAACAGAAAAGAGAATTACTTGGCACTAGGCTGGGCCAGTAAAAGATGCAATTTCATTGATTGGCCTACAGGGCACTATGAACAAAAAAACAAATTTAGCTAAAACTCTCCCTGTATAGTCATATATATACCATTTCATCTCTTAGTGATATTGAACTACATTATACTATCTGCCTTCCATCTTCTCTTTAATTTTAGTGAGAATATGAAGCACATCATGTCTCATAATGGTGATAATGACAGATAGAGCTCTGAAAGTAATTGTATCCTTGAGATGAGATACCCAGAGGTAGGATTTGAAGAAGTGGTAAGAGCCTGAAACAAACCTAATACTGTGTCTTTTAAATTACTCTCTTATGGTCTCAGATCTCGTTAATACAACAGGAAATATCCCACCTTCTGGTGGAAGCTAAACCCTCTACTGTTGTTTAGTCCTTAATTTTCTTTCAACATGAATTGTAAGACATCTTTGTTGTCTCTGTGGACATGCTGCTGTGAATAGCTTGAGCATGTGTGAGGCTGGGGTTCACAACTGTGGGTGCTGCTCTAGATGCACCTTCAGGGCACTGCAGACAGGATCCTTCTCTCTTTTAAGACCTTGAGTCTTCAGCAGTACTGTACAGAGATTTCTCTGAAGAAAGGATATCTGCAGCATTTCTAGACTTTCCAACCTGCACAGGACTAGGCTTGTTTCCAGCATCACCTGTGCTTCTTTGGGGGATTAAATGCAAAAGGAATTAGAACCTCACCTGGAAGACAGGATCTAGATCACTGAAAGAGTGCTTGAAATATTTAACACTAAGCTTTATTTGCTTTCATCAAAAATGGGGCATAAGACACAATCAGGGCTTTCCAGAATAGATGCACATGGGTTAGCAGGGTATTGCAAAAATGGGAGCACACATCTCTCCCTGGTACAGTGGTTTAAGCTCTCAGTGGGGAAAAAGAGAACTTAAACAACACAAATCTGGGCTAACTGGAGCAGGTACTGGAAACTAAGCTAAAGCAAGGCTGCTCTGGCAGCCCATATGTGTGTTAGGAGAGGGATTGTGAGATATTTTCCTTTGTTTCCTTTCCCAAACTTTAATGACCCAATAAAGAAACAGGACAAGGCACTCCACACATGGTTCCCCACAGCAGCCAAGGGAGAAAGTGGGAGCAGGCTCTGTGCACACAGTGAGGAAAGAGCACATCACCATCCCACAAAACCGAGCAAACCCAGCTCCTAGCACTCCAGCCAGCCTCTCTCATCCCACAGCCAAGCTGGCCCTGAGAACCAGTCTCCTGGCTCACACCCTGAGCTCCCTGCCTGCTGCTGGATCCTCCCGAACACGCAGTGGGAGCAGGCAGGGCTGTCTGTACCAGACTGCAGGAGGTGACAGCAATGTTCTTAGTTCTTGTCTCTGCTCTGGCCAGGAGAAATTGAGTTTCCTTCCCACTGCAGCATCTTCAGGCACTTAGCTGGGTGCTGTCTTCATCAGAGTGAGCCTAATGATTTCTCCTGAGTTTTGTAGCTCCTTAGCTAAGGCTCTCTGCCTTGGGCACTGCCTGGAACAGGAGAACAGGGCATTAGCCCTTTGTTCTGGCATGGTTCAAAACAACATCTTCCATTTAACAGGCGAATGAATAAAGAATAATGTAAATGAGTAAGTTAATTGCTTATGCCTCTTGAAGTCAGTTCTGAAGGAAAAGATACTACTTCATTATCTGGCTTTTGCTACATTGAAGATGGTTTAAGTTTAAAGAAGTGATGTTAGGGAGACGTTTATTCTGAGTGCAGTGATACTTGTGACACTCCACTCAAATAGATTATTAATACACTAATTGCCCAGATACTTTGTGCTAATTTATTGTCTTTTTTTTTTTATTTTTTTTTTTTTAGTCTGAGCTATCTCGAAAGTGTAAAACAAATGAAAATTCTCTTGAAAATACAAAGAGCTCTTAGTTAAACACTGTTATGTTGTAGCAAACAGAATTTTTGAAAATCGTACTGTATAATAGAATCCCAGGGATTAAGAAAAAATGTCAGAATAACGGTACAAGAAATTAAACTTATCTGTCCGCTTAACTCATTAAAAGGAAACATTAATACTCTCAAGACAAAAAAAACCCTTTTAGATCTTTCACATAAAACAAAGATATTTGTAGTCCCCTCTAGTTCAGTTAAAGGCTAATCTCTTTTAAATCCTCACTCTTGTCCATTTTTTACTGAGGCAGTAAAATCTGATTATTAACAAAGGTGATGGAGTGCTTTGGCAACCAGCTGCTGTAGCTCTGTGTCAAGCAGGAAAGGAACTGAGTGAAAAGGCTCTGAGGAAAACAAGGAGAAACTCGTGCTAACATGAACACCTGACAATATTCAAAGTACTTTTCAAAAAGACAGATGGTTAAGGGAAAAACTACACCGTAGTCATGTAACAACAAAGAAGAGAACTAATAAGAAAATGTCTGAAGTCATCCATATGGGTGGAGAGAATGAACTGCATTCAAATGGAAATAGAGAGAGCAAGAAATTTTCCAACAAAAAAACCATGTTGGAGCTGACACAGCTGGAGTCAGCTGAGCTCTCCTCAGGAGAGAGGGGAATGAGTCCCCTTGGTGAGGTGGGGTAAAACCAAGGAGTTCAAGGGAAGGTTATGGCAACTCCCAGACACAGTGTGTCAGGATGCAGCCCGTGTTTGAGAAGTGTGCAGCACAGCGTGGGACACAGAGAGAGAAGAGATTCTGCCCTGCACTGCTTTGGTCTTCAGCTGACCGAGTGAACTCACCCTGTCTTTCATCATATGGGGCTCTCTGAGGCTGGATCCTTCAGCCTTTCATATTGGCTCTGAGCAAACTGAAAGCAGACAAAGGCTTCATCTGAAAGCTGCACTGACACTTCTCAATTGTGTCTCTGGGCTCGCCTCTTATTCCTCTGCCACAGTGGTCCTCTCCCTCTTGAGTTCAAGGGGATGACAGGGGCAAGAAGGAAAATAAGGGCATGTTAGACTCCTGATGGTGGTATCAACCCCACAGCATGAGGGGAGGGAGGAGAACAAGCTGTGAGATGAACCCCCTAGGGTGACCCACAGCAGAAACAAGAAACAAGAACAGGGGATACCGCGTGCTTGTTTCTGTGGTGGGGTAACTCACAGGCATTGTAAATGACAAGATTCCTTCACTCCAAAATGAGGTTTTGATTCCCACTCTACAGGATCCAGACTGATGGGCTTGAAAGAGAGGATCAAATTTCCTCTAGCTCACTGATCCACTGAGACTTCTACCTGCCAAGGAATGAGAAAATCCAGTTATTCTTTCATTGGAATCTGCACCATTATGCTGTTTTGATATGAAACAGGTTGTAAGTATGCAAGGCTGCCAAATATACTACAGAAATACTCTTGATTTCTCTCAATGGAGACCATTTTCCTAAAAGAGAACAGTGCAATTACTATGATATGAGCAGAAACAATCAAATTCTGCTGTGGTTACACATCACAAAATATCACTGTAGTGATAAAAAACATTGAGATGTAAGTAATTATTAATTTTCATCATTGCATTGGCTGCAATATTTTATAAATTACATTACATCTGCGCAAATATTGCCGGAAAAATTAGATTTTAATCTTAACATCAGAGCACTATTTTCTTTGTCTTTGTAATTTTTGGAGCATGGACGTTGCTAATTTACACTGTTGTGCATCTCTTGATAGAAGAGAGGCTCATTCATGTCACTGTCTTGTCTTGAATTTAAATTTAGATTGCCTATATGTGTTCATATTTTCAATTTATATTATTAGATCCACTCCTGCTCTATTCTTTGCTCATTAGGGACCTCTGAACACCAGCTTGAGCAAGTTCTGCTAAATGAATCTCATGTCCTTTGCAAGAGCTCTGTGAATGACATGTGTAATTATCGACAATTAACAAGATGCTAATTATACCTTCAAATGATAATCCTACTGAGCAAAATAAAAATCCTTCATGGAAGAAAAAAATGTTAAAGGCACAACATTATATTAAACCAAATGACAAAAAGTTTGGCAACTTCCAACGGTATAAATCAAACAAACTGCTGAACACATTGTGCAGCTTGCCAGCATGGCTCTCTGCCAATTAGCTTTTCCTTGCATATTCAATAAGCTGGGGGAGGGGAGTGGGCAAAAAAGTGAAGGAGGAAGAGAATTTCACTGGTGTGTTACTGCTCAGTCAGTAAAAAGAAGTCCGAAAAGCTGTAACTGTTTAAACATTGCAGTGTGTGTTGTCTTACAGTTCCATCAAATTGACAGAAGGGGTTTGTCTGAAGGGTTTGAAGCTACAGCCACTTTAGCAAATCCTACATTTGCAAGAAAAGCAGCAAGAAAAAGCTTCCCTGTGAACACATCTTGGATCCAGCCTTGTAAATGCACAAAATGCATTTGTTTGGTTTTTTTTCAGCTTTTGGCATAGGCAGTTTTGGGTCTTTATCTGCACTCAAAGATGGAAATTTTTGCAAAAGTAATGCAGCTAGAATTAAAGTTCACATGCTCTCAATTTTCATTAGTTATGTTTACCTCTGGTACAGTTTAGCCTAAGTATCTTGTTCTTCAGTCATCCTGATTCAAGGCAGTCCTCAAGGATTTGTTCAGTTCTGTTATCAGACTAAAGTGCTCACAAAATAAAAAATGTATCAAATCTCTTGAAAACTTAAAAAAAAAAACAAACAAACCAAAGCAAGCAATGAAACTACCATACCACCACCATCACCCTCCAAAAAAAAAAAAAAAAACAAAAAAAAAAAAAAACAAAAAAAAAACTGCAAAAAACAACATTGGTTTTCTCCAGGAAAAAAAAAAAAAAAGGTATCTCTACCACAGGACAAAACAGAGATTTCAGGTACAGTGGCAGTTCTCTGCCATGCCTGGGTTTTGCAATATTTTTATAAAAGATGTGATGTAGCTTAAGGAGAAAAAAATTAATTTATAGAGTTTTCCCAATAGGGTAGAATTATCAATGATTTGCCCTGCAAGCATGTCTGCAATTTGGGCAATAAATTTCAGAGAGGGAGAGGACAGATTTTCCTGTCTCTATCATTGTTCTTCTGCAAACACACAGTGGGGCCTAGTTTGGGTTTTGTAGACTTTTTTTTTGCTTTGTTTTCTTATGGACTATTTCCAAAAAGCAAGAATTGCTTTCAATCACTCACTGAGGTGTATTAGGTGATCTGGTTGGCCAAAGTAGGGGTTGGGATATGTGCCATGTGGCTTCTGGAACTATTTTTAGGTAATGAAGAGTGATCTGCAAACACTCCAAGTGAACCCTTTGCAAACATCTGACATGCTGGAATTCACACACAGCTGATTTGCCAGCCTCCACAAAAGGCTCATTAAAAAGTCAATTTGTTTCCAACAAGTACCCTGTCTAACTGAAATTTTGAAATTCAGAAATCCTTGAAAGATTTCAGCTTTTTCCTTCATTTTACTAAGAGGAGTTTCCAAGCCAATCCCTATTTTTTAGCTATTTAAAAAAAATGCTGCCTCCTTTTCTACTGTGTAAAAAGTTACAGCGAGGTTTTTTTTTCCTTAAGTGAAAGTAGAAGCTACTCAGAAGTTACTTCAGAAGGCATGACATCAGGAAAGCAATGGGAAATTGGATGACAACATTTGTCATATTCCATCTGTACTTAACTTTTCATAACCTATCTTATCTAAACATGGGAAGGGAAGACATTGTTTAATTTAGGCTTCATACTACAACCATTTAATAGTCATTAATTACTTTCTTCTCTATGAGAACACAGGGAAAAGCAGACTCATAATTAATCTAGATTTAAATATCCAAGAAAAAAGACATCCTGATCTGCCAGGACTGTATGTAACACAGTAAAAAAATAATTCTATTTCCCTGCAACCCTCCACTGGAAACCAAAGGGGCTGATGACTGATGGTTGGCAACCAGACTCTTTTCTGTACCACTCTGCACAGGAACTTCTCTAAGACATCTTTAGTGCCTATTTTTTTCAAATCACTGCATGCATCAACGTAGTTTTCCAAAACTTGCTAAACTCTTCTTCTTTACTTATCTTTGCTTGTTTGTTTGTTTGTTTTTTGTTAGATTATCAGTCTAATGGGATATGCCTGGATTGATAATGTAGGATGCTGTGTTACTACTGCTTTACACACTTGTAAGAGAAAGAAGTATCTTGTCTTGATTTATGGAACTATGCCTCTAAATATTTGAGAAAGAGCAAATGCTCCTGCATCTTCTTGGTACAAAGAGAATGATTTTACCTTTTAGATAGAACTGGTCAGTGTATGAAGATGCTGAGCTGTTTTTGCAAAGAATAAATACATTCCAGAAAGTCAGGTGTTTCCAGATGGCCTGACAGCAAGCTAGTGCTATGAGGTCCTTAATCTCTTCTTCAAGAATTACCTGAGGAAGACCTATCAAAACCAGGACATTTATAGTACATTCCATACACAGAAAGTCTGAAAGTTTTAAATAATCTTTTCAAAAGAGGAGGAGGAAATATAAGAATGTAGAAAGTATGAATGAGTTAAAATGTCAAGAGAAAAATTAATAACATGAATTTGTAAACAGTTACTCAATTGAAACTAAATAAGTTTCTTCATAAATGCTATTTGCAGAAAAAGGAAGCATACATTTTCCCCGCTAAAAGGAAATAAAACTGATGTAAAAACATAAAAAACTTGTTTGGCTAATTCAAGGAACTTCAGAAGAACAAGAAGGAAGAATGAAAATATAGTTACATATAATATAATAATTGGGCAAGACATAAATAAAATTAAAATATTAGACAGAA
The DNA here is from genome assembly GCA_030060385.1 of Muscicapa striata striata. Lineage (NCBI taxonomy): Eukaryota > Metazoa > Chordata > Aves > Passeriformes > Muscicapidae > Muscicapa > Muscicapa striata. The sequence continues at coordinate 940,429 of JAREIS010000301.1, read as the reverse complement.
AAAAAAAAAAAATCACACACCATCCTGCTGAACAACATCAACAAAAAAATCCCACTTCAACAAAGTCCATCTACCAACAGAATAAAAATTATATTACCAGGAAGACTCATAGAAATAGCATGAAGTAATAGCATGAACTAACACAGCTTTAGTTATACTACATAAAACAACAGGATACAATGCAACAAAGAACTTAAACATGTGTTGTGCAGTTTCCAGTAAAGATGTGTGGTGAGTTGGACACACTTTCTTCCTTAACTTCCGGTTTTAATAGCAACTTTGACTTTTAAGTTACCAATAGATTTTCTCAAAACTTTCTGGTTATTACTGGTCCTAGTATGGATATCCCTATTTTCTAAAATATTTATGTATTTAACCACCTAGTGAAGAATCAATAAGGATAATTTTTTTTTTTCAAAAGTAATTGCACTAAAGCAATCCGCCAGGGTCAAACTAATGTTATAGATGTAAGGATGAGTGTAGGAGACAAGAAGACACTTTTACAGAAGTATCTGCCTAAATGACAGAGCAGTAAAGGAGCAATGCCAGATTTCCATCTGGAAAGCATCTCTGCAGAAAGGGTCTGGGGGTTCTGTCAGTCCCTGGGGTGGTCACTTGCCAGCAGTGCAGTCTCATGGCAAACACCTGGCTGTGCTCGGTGCAGCATTGCCAGCAGGCAAGGGAGGTAATCCTTCCCTTCTGCTCAGCCCTGCTGAGACACACCATGGAGTCCTGGGCCCAGTTCTGGCTTCCCAGTACAGGAGAGACATGGACATACAGAAGAGAGCCCAGCAAAGGGCCACTACACTCTGGAAGGATTGAAGCACCTCTGCTGTGAGGAAAGGCTGAGAAAACAGGGACTTTTCATCCTGGAGAAGAGACAGCTCAGGAAGGACCTTGTGATGGAGTGATGCTGGGGAGCTATGAACAAAAGATCAGACTCCTCTTAGTGGCCCCCATTGATGGGACAAGAGGCAATGCACAAAAACTGAAGTACAGGAATATTTTTTTTTTTTTTAACTGAAAGTCTGTTCAAATACTGGAAGAGATTGCTAAAAGATATTCTGGAACCTTCATCCTAGAACATATTAAAAATATGTCTGGACATGGCTGGCTATGAGCAACTTGTGTTAGGTGACCTTGCTTGAAAAGAGGGACTGGATTGGATGCTCTCCAGGGGTGCCTTTCTACATCAGCCATGCTGTGATTCTGTGATTGTAAGTTGAAAATGAAAGAGAGACTTAAAGAGGACAAAGTCCTGCTAGGTCAGCTCATCTTTGCCTGTGTATGTAGGTAAATTTACCTAAAGGGTTATCAACTGTAAAGGACAAGTTTCTTGCTTTTGTGGAGGCTTTCCATTTACAGAACTGTGAGACAACAGACTAGATAATAATTCAGCCAGTTTTCATAAGTCTTTAAAACCAGATACCTGCTTTTGGTGGGTTGGGTAGATTGAATTTCTTTTCAGATATTGTAATCACAAACTACCATGAAAACTAATAGCATGCTGTTGTTAATCTTGAAAAGACACAGGCAGCGGAGAAAGAAAAAAAAGAAACAAGAAAACAGAGACTCATGATGAATCCAAAAGTGTAGATGAGTGATAGAAAAAATCATACTGCTCTTGTTGGCTCAGAATAACCTTTTATATTCTTTTGAAAAAGGCTGGAGAAAAGGTAGGTTTTTAATACTTCAAAGTCCATACAGGTGACTAATCCACCTATTTACCTTATCAAGACAAAAAAGCAGGCGTACCCTCTTTAATGCCAGCTTGCAAGCACTGTATGCAAACAAGGAAAGCTTTATTTATGAAAGGGTGATATAGTCATAACTTAAGATAACCAGGTTTAATCCAGTAATTTTAGAAGCAATCTTTCTAACCTTTCTTCATCACTGTCAGAACCTATCTTCAAAACATCTTTCACCAGCAGAAGTACAAGGACATATGGTTTTATCTTCAGCATGGCTGATGTCAAACTGTTTGGTAAACCAGACTCACCAGACTCTATTCCATTCTCATCTATGATGTATTTAATTGGATATTTCTTTATTTTATCTGGTCTGTTTCTCACCATGAAAGTGGTATATTTGCAGTTATTTTCAGTAATTAATGACTGCTCTGTCTGTGGAAACACAGTTCTTCCTGCTTAACAGTAACTCCTGAGGTTACATGCTAGGAACCCTGGTTAGCAGCTTATGCAAAGTAAGCTGTCTGGCATCCCACTTCTTATTTGGAGCAAACAGCTTCTCCTTCTCTGGTTTGATCTGGATTTTGGGGAATGCTTGGGTGGAATTTGCTGCAGCTCCTCCCTGCAATCTTGCAGCAGGATTAAGTATGTCATTCTCTCGGGCTCATTTCTGTAAACACTTACGCATCTGTTTAACACTTGTGAGCAGCTCCACTGAGACCCACAAGTGAAGTCAAAGTGACAGAGGATCAGGGTGTGATTTAGAAGAGGAGTGTACAAAATGGCTGTTTATATCCCCCTCTAATCTAGCAGGGGTAGGTGTCGATTTATGCTTCTTCTGAGTGAATTCTTCTCTCTCTTCCAGCGCTTTAGGTGCTAAATCAAATACAGAATATTTTCCTCTTTTATACTGAGAGCTATGTTATCTGGCTTGTAAACAACTAATTAAGCTAACTCAACTCAGTAGCTGACTTTTCTATATAGGGAAGTTACTGGCAAATTCAAAATAGAAAGAGAAATCCTAATTTTCTAGCTTTTGAAAGAATCTTTCACCCTCAAACAAAGGAATGGTTCAGTGGAAAATAGCCAGACTACTTACTCAGTCATATGAACTTCTGCAGTGACTGCTGTGTAATCTAGTGCTAGCTGAACCAGGAAAAAGTGTTGACCACTAGGAATCAGATATCAATTATCTCTGTATGCAAACACCACATGTAACATTCCTCTGTCTCGGCATCTCTTTCTCTCCCTTTGCAAACAGTGTTTCTCCTGACTGCTCATTCATTTCCGCATGCACACTCATACCACACACATTTTTCCATGTGTATGTACACCCCTTGCCAGACCTGCTTGGACTTCTAGTTCAGCAGTGCCATCTTCATCTCACAGCATTCACTGTGAAGCCCTCACCAGTGGACTATTCTGGCATGATATTTAACTAGCACAGAATCAAGAGAAAGTACTGAAAGAAATGCCAGGTCAAGTAGTACAACAAAGAAATGTTGTTTCCAGACACAAAGGAAAATTTGAATCTGCTAATGCCTGAAGAGCTGAATACAGTAAAAAAAGTAAAGAAAAATTGGGAAAATAGTAATAGATAGTGATTTTGTAAAGAGCAACAAGCAAGATTAAAGGAAATAGTTTAAAAATACAAAAACACATAAATAGCATAGGTAAGGGTAATATATTTCTCAGCATATGAACAATATTATATAGTGTCAAAGCTACTGGCATAATTTAAATTATTTTGAAATGTCCAGGGTAATCAAAAAAGCTTAATATACTGGAATACTGAAAAAAATAGAAGCAGACTATTAAATAAACTTTGCAATGTACATATACACTTGCAGTCTCATCTGTTCTACTTAAAAACATCCTTTCATCTCTAACAAGAAATACCTATGTAGTTCCTCAAATTTCTCAAAATGCTATTCAAAGACACCCACTTTGAAGTTTGCCCTAGCCAAGTGAAGACAGCTAATAACTTAGCCACCAGAAAGATAAACATGAGGTCAGAACAAAGAGTGTACATTTTTTAAAAGGAAAAGGATATGAGGCTTGCACAAGGTTATATGCTGAAATTAAAGGCTTTTTATTATCCAGTTGAGGGAGCTGAAAATAGCTATGGGTACTGTAATGTTTAGGTGGTAAGATGTGTAAACTGAGGTTGGTTAATGCTGGCTCCACAAGTGGTTTCCTTGATTTGAAATGGTTGTGCTGATGGGAAGTGCACTTGAGCAACTTAACTGTAAATGCATAATTTGGGGGTATTTGGGGGTTTCTTAAGGTTGTTTTTCCTTCTTTTAAGTTTAGAGAAAGTATTTCTCATGTCTCAATTTTTAAGCTCCTCATTTCCAGCCTTCCTGCACACCCACTGCGTTCCTTCCCTTTCTCCTTGAAGTTACATCCCTTTCCCCTCTGCCTTGAGCAGTTTCCTTTCCTCATAATAAACTGCTCATCTGACATCACCCCTCCCTATTGTCATGCTTCATTTCTCTCTGTATAACTTCTATCCACTAAAAATATGCAGAACTCCACATGGTCTTTCCTTGCCCACATGTCTCTATCCTACCACTGTAGATGTCACAAAATGCAGAACTGTAGGTAGAATTTGAGTATTAGAGAACCATGGGCAGAGAGAGAAAGAAGCCTGAAAAAGGGAGTAGCAGTGTGAAAAGTGGAAGGTGGTAACAGGAGCAGATTTTTAGCCTGTAGGAAACTATCAGGTTGTAGAAGATGTTTCTTCTGTGTGTAAAATACTCCTACCGCAACCCAGTTATCAAAAATAATTTTTTCAAGAAATAGGAAAAAAATAAATTATTTCTGAATACTTAATTCCTCTACCACACCATCCACTTGAGGGCACGATCTAGGATGAAGAAGGATTAGGTAGGCTTTTATTAGAACATTGACCACAAACCACCCTTTCCAGCTTTCAAACCTTCAAAGAGTTCTAATATTTTACTCATCAAAGTGATTTCTAGGCTATACTTTACTGCACTTATTTCAATTACAGTCAATTCTAGTAACCTCAGCCTGCCAAGGATTAATACTCAATTACTTACATATTGTTTACATTGATAAAATGCCTGTTACTGTATTTCCTCAATAAACAGAAGAAAAAATGGCTTTTGGGAGGTTGCCTTAGTCTGTCAAGTCAATATAAATGTGGGATATTTTAAGGTTGTTTATACTTGATATCATCTTTGCTATAAGAGATCTGTGTTAGTTCTATTTTTAAGTGAGGTTTATGCTATAATCCTAAGTACTTTAAAAACATGCTACTGGAAGTTATCTGGCAGCTTGTACAAAATCATCTACTATTAAAACATAATATAATTTTCTCTTCAGAATAACTTGTTTTCTTAACAAAATGTCTCAAGAACACTTATTCTCATTATTTCAAACATATGCAGTAAAGTTATTATTGGAGTTTAGAGGCTTAGCAAGTTCTTGTTGAGTCAAACATTTCTGGAAAGGAGACTGATCCCGAAAGCATATCCAATGTTTAAGTAGTGTACTAGCAGGTACTTTTGTAATTAAATCTTTTAATTCTTTAATCCATATTCTTGTTAATCTCTGACACTGTTCTGTAATCATAAAAGTAGAAAAACAGACACATATTTAAAGATAGTTTTTCTTGAACTACAAAATAGGGCTATGATAAACCTGGTTTAAAGTTGAATGCTACCAACTTCATGGAATGTGAGGTGGAGAAGTCTACAATGTATTATCTTCACTTTAGCACGGAAACATTTACAGAGATAGGTCAATAAGTTAAAAAAGAATGCTGTGATCCTCCCAGAGCAACAGTCCACTCTGAAACATAAAAGAAAAAATAACAAGGTACTTCCTTTGTGCTCTGTACACATACCCCCCATTTATAAGCCAGAGCATTTTCTCTGAATTCTAGACATGAGCATTACAGCTGTCCTGAATTTTTTTTTAATTTTATATTTAATTTCTATAAGGAGAATATGCAGTAGCCTCAGTGCTTCCATAACACTTTTGATCAACATGCACAGAGAGCAAGAATATTAGAATTATTTCTGTTTGAGACTTTGGGAATATGGGACTGGACAGGGCATTTACATTCCAAGCCAAACACACCAAACACAGGTCAAGTTAGATGCAATTTGAATTCCAAAAGCCACAAAACAGCCTGTTCAGCAATAAGTGAGGGGGGGAAAGAGTGTCTCTGATGTAATCTGATATTGTTACTAAACACAACCCACCACTCTCTGCTTAAGCACTGTTGATATTGTGACATGAACTGACAAAAGCCAGAAAATTCAGCAATACACTGACACCTCATACTTTGCTCATGGCTTTGTGAAGAGAAGGGGAAACAGATACCAAAGCATGAGCTGAAGACAGTATCAATCAGCCCTAGTTTTCTGGTTTCTTGGTCAGTTTGCATCACAAATTTAATGTCATTTAAACACAAACCTCACTGTAATTTATCTTGAGGGAAAGAAGACATTATGAAACAAAGGTGCTCACAATGCTTGTAAGACTGAAATAATTTTAAAATCTGCTTTTACAAATATAAATTTAAGTCATTTAAAAAGAATGTCAATTTTCCAGTTTCAACCCCACCCCCCCTCCCCAGTAAATTCAGTTGTTAAACAAATACTACTTGCTAGGTTTGTTTCTTAGGCTCCCTTATTGTATAAAAGGCAATTATACATTTTGGTACAGGGTCAAAACTTTTTGTATTTACATTATTTGTCAATTTATAATGGTTTCTGTGGACATGATATGGTTCATTTATAAAAATATGAGCTAGTTCTTGACTTAATTGCTTGTATAGAATGCAACCTATTGTACTAATCCATCTGTCCCATGTGTGTATTAAGCCATAGAAAAGATGTGTACTATTAAAAGTAAACTAACTTGCTTATTCGCATTCCGTTTCTCAACCAGCCTCCCCCTTCCAAATTCCTAAACATGCTACTCTAAGTTATAAATGAAATATTTGTAGTAAGCTTGCACCTTATTTAGCTGTATGGGAAAAAATCATATTTCACATAATCTAAATTATGTTTTAACACATCCCAGATTTAAAAACAAACAAACAAAAAACAACTGAGAAATTACTTCCCCCCTTTTATAAGTATCAGCTAGAAAATTACCTAGTTTGTAAGCTCTGGACTCTACACAAATTTAAGGGTTTTCCTCTGTCTCCCTAGCCAAGCCTCTGAGTGATACATCCCTGCTGTATTTTTTCTCTTCCCACTGTTGATTACCTTTGCCTGTACTAGAATAAAGTGGGGCATGTGAAGGGCTTGACCTCTGCTTTTGGCCTCACTCATACACCCTCTTGTTCAGGCACAGCTATAACTCTCCCAGACACACCCCTCACTCTCCCAGACACACCCATGCACTGTTTGGGCAACAGAAGGGGCCTGGGATAATTACCAATGGCCATTTTGGAGGGTACTACCCATTTTTTGACCAAGAAGAATTTAACTTGTATATGCTGACAGAATTATGCAATTTGGCTTAAAGACAGAAAGGCACATTCTACTTTATAGTAAAGATATAACATAGCTCATATATGATCCATCTATATAGTATTCTTGTCTTTGCCTCAAACATCACACTTGAAGGGGCAGAAAAGTATTATGGGTAATTTTCTCTGTTATCTCATTACAGAATTTATATACTCTAATCTCTCTCTCTCTCTGATTCCATGAATCTACATATCTGAAAAAATAGGTAAATTAGGTGACATAGCTTATGTAATATGATGATTGAGAAAAGGCACTCTGGGAAGTCACCTGGCTCAAGGCAAGCTAACTTTGAAGCCACACCTTTCTCCTTAGGATGTAGCTACAATTCTGTTATTATTTATGGATTATAGTAATTTTATTCTGCTTTAAGATATCCAAACAAATTTCACTACCAAAGAGTAAACATTGCATCATGAATCCTTTTACATCAGGGTGGACTAATTGCTTCAAAACATGTATGTGCCAAAACCTCTAAGTCAAGAAGAGAGGTACAAAACCACCCAGGTGATAGCAGGGCTCATAGAAGGGCCAGAAAAGCCTTTTGGACCTGAATTGCCTTAATGTAAAAATGTTCTCTCTGCTTTTTCCAAAAAAGCACTTTACCTCAAGATAAAAAAATACAGTAGGAGAGAAATATCTAATGAAGTCACATGGGATGGGTTCCTTCACACAGGAAGGACACAAGGTACTCTGAGGGAGAATGTTAGTGGGAGCTGTTCTTGGCTGATACTGTAAACATGCAATTAGCCCTCAAACTGCCTAATTCTAAATTCCAACAGGAAATTGATGTAAAATATAGAACTAATAATTTTCCCTCAAAATCAAATACATTTTCATGCAAGAAAATATGTATTTCAGTGAGACATGTGAATTTTGGTTTAAAAAGGTATTTTTTCATAAGAAAAAATTTTCCAACCACAAAAAGTGTTGAATACAGTGGAAGAGTGTTTACCTAATGTAGGTTCTTGGTATAATACTGAGAAACACAGTTCCTGAGACCTTTTATTTACAGAAACAGGTGCCAAGAAGTTAATTAAATTCACAAAAACCTAGTTAGACACAGATCATAAAATTAGATAGATGTGAGAATCTTTTAAATCACAATTTTCAAAGTGGAATGACAGGAAGACATCTGAAGATACAGGGCACTGTAGATGTTGCTAAATTCAATTATATTCAAAATTATGTCTTTTTACTTTCTTGTGCTGCCTCCAGCACTCTCACAGTAGAATATTTCCCATGCTTTTGCTTTTTTATTTCCCACTTTGTCCCAAGAGAAACAGCTTGATTGGTATGTAGTCTGGGTATCTGTTGTTTCTTGTGAACAATTTATTGTTGAGCAATAAGGTTGAAGAAACTAGCTGTTAATTTGAATCAGAAAGAAGATTTGCAAGCACTTGTAGCTCACAGAACAAGAGATTTCAAAGCCTATGAAAAGCCTGTGGAGACTTCACTGGCATCACAAAAATGTTCCAAATAATTCAGTGTATGTGTGTGAGTGTGTCTGTCTGTGTGCAAGTTGGGGCATGATACATTTTCCCAGAGCCAAAAATATTGAGGTAACCAGTTGTGAATATCCAGCATTCTTAAGAGGTTTCTGCCATGTGACTGAAACAGTGACAGGGTGATGGGTTGTTGTTTGGTGCTGCTGTTCTGCTTTTTTCCAGGCTATTTGAACTTCCAAAGGTAGAATGAAAATAAAACAAAAGTACAGATGTTGAGAATCAGTTTAACAGTCTGAGGACAATGGCCTTTCATGGCAGAGGACACTGCAGAAGAGTTTGGACCAGTTATCCATCTGCTCTTCATCCAGCTGCTGATTTGATTGAGTCAGTAAGGTAGGAATTACTTCCTATTTAGAGTAGAATTAAGTAATACAAGGCTTCCCTAGAGCTGGCTATCACCATGCTGACATTGGCCACACACTCAGTGAGGGCAAAATGAGCCATATTTGATAGTCCTTGGGTGTTGCACAACAGAAATTGGAACCAGATGAAGTACCTGCATTGCAGAATCAGTCCAGGAGTGATGCTTTCCTAGACATTCCAGCACTTACACAAGGAAATTAATTATGAAAAATGAATATGATAATTTGATCAAACTCATGAGATAGATCCTGAATGGTTGATATGTTAAATTCAGACAGGACAAAGCTTTTACTTCATAAATGTTTCACTGAGCAAATGCAAAACAGTTCCAAATATTTCTAGGAACTTTCTAATGTTTCAATAATTTTTTCATGATCTCACTTCTTTTATTAATTTTTCATAACACCGTATAATTTGTAGTCATGTTGGATTATATTTGGCAGCTATTTTCAGTGAAATTACATATTTTCTGATCATTTACAGATACTTTGAATTGCACAGCTAGAGAAAAAAAAAAGGAAAAGCAATCAATTTACCATAACAGTCTCTAGACAATTGAAAGTGAAAAGTTTAATCACATTGAGGTACAAAGAATCTCTCAACAGTTAGTGAAGATTTTCCCATTTCTAGACTCAGTCAGACAGACTCATCAAAGTATATTTACACAAAATCATTAAACCTATTTAAGGATGTAAGAATTAGACTCAGACTACTAATGAAACAGCTCCCATGTAAAGTTTTGCTGTCTAGGAATATTTCTTTCCTTTCCTCTCTACATTATAGGGAATAGATGAAAGGAGAAGGAGGGTTTTGAACTGAATGGTCCTTAGAGGTATCCATTTTTACCATGTAATGGAATTTTCTAATCTTGTGCTCAAAAGGTCTTCATCGTTCTAGCGATTTCAAATAAAACTACAACTCCATTAAATTAATGTTTTAAACTGACTTAAGCACCACTTTCCTCCACAACAAAATGGATGGAAAGCAAAAGTAGTCTATAAATTATGACTCTGAGAAAAATCTCCTTCCAGACTCAGAATTAAAATATAACCCTGCATTAGAAAGACAGAAAAAATTCTAAAAGCATTTTAGTGCATGATTATGTCCTTTTGCTACCCCTGCTGCTGCTAGAGTGTGAATGGGTAAGGCAAACTCGAGCATGCCTCACTCATTACAAAGTCAGAAATTGCAGGGAAAAATATGAGGAGAAAAAACTTATCTCCAGTGCTTCAGTAAGAATAAAAAGAAGCCAAGTTATTTACAGGTAGATTTCCATTAGTCCAGAGAGCTGCTTCCCATTTGGTAAAAGGGTATTTCTTTTCTTTCTAATCCTGATCAGCTTCCTCCTAATTCTGATCAGCTAGCAGCGTGCTTGGGCGTTCAGCAAGGTACCTGAACTCTTGCCATGGAGCTGCTCATGTGCTCCAAGCCAAGCCCTTGTTGCAGCTCCTGGCTCCATCAAGCCTTCTATCATCTGGAGTCTGTCTGGAGTTACTATTCCTGCAGGCATATTGCTTCCATTCCTGCTTCAAAAATGAGAGGGAGAAGCAAGTGTCTTGCTGCTGGGTAAGTAATGGATCTGCTCTGTCAGAAAGGCTGTCTCAGACCCCACAGACAGAGCCAGCCTGGGACATCCTGCAAACTTTCCTAGACACTACCCAAAATATATGGTGCCCTGCTTTTCAAATATCACACCATTTATTTGGTGCTTTCTGGAAACATTTCAGACAGACACACAGCATACCAAGATGAGTGCTACAAAATAGAATATTCTTCATTCCTATCTAAATGAGAAATGATGGCAGCTCTTTCTTCAGAGTAAAATTAATGTTCACCAGCACAGCACATGCAGAAAGATCAAGTCATACTCAAATTGCAAAGTGAGTGCAAACATAGTCGGAGTTTGCATAATGGGGGAAAAGGAGGATAAAGGTGATATTTGGCCAAAGTTTATATGAGCCTCACCATCAGTGTTAGACCTGATTACACGCATATATAATTTTTCACCTTTTTATATGCTTTAATTGTCAAGGCAATTTTTGAGATTACTTTTGGGAATACTGAGCAGGAAGCATAACATAGGTCAGAAGAGAGAAACTTTCATGTATTATTAGTCTAATTACAAGTTTCTTTACCATATTTGATTCTCATTTTTTTGTATTAAAAATCAATACATTAATGCTGGCAATAATTCAGCAAAAACATTAACAACTTTGCCTACTTAGAACACAATCAAATAAATAGGCTTAATTTCAGCTATTGATATAAAATATTTCATGCAACTAGGGCTCAGGAAAAACCCTGTTGTTACTAATTGCAACCACCATAGGGTTCATTTTGAAAGAAATTCACAAGCCAACCATCCTGTGGACAAACAATAAATGGAAAAAAAAAAAAACAGTGTAAAAGTTCTGTAAATACTTTCCCCTTATATGCAGTGATTTTATTTCTTCATGAAAGACATATCATATTGGAATTTTATCTTAACAAAAACATTTCTTACAAAGAACAAGAATAATATTTATGTTCCTTAAAACAAATCAAGCTGTTGTGTTTAACTCTCGTAAACAAGAAGTGAAAGGATGGTGCAGATCTTTCCCTGTGCTTAACTCAGGTGAACAAGTGGAGGCCCTTGGTATCCTTAAGCCTTTAATGTTGTCAATGGACAAAGAGAGAAGCTCCCACCAGGGAGTGCTTCAGAGCAAGGATTAATTTTAGTGTTCTGAATAACTCCCTGGGAAAGACCCTTAGAAAAATACAGAGAAGGTCACCAAGGGTGAGCAATGCTTTCTCTACAGGGAGTGAGTAAATCAGCTCTTCAACGCAGAGAGAACCAGCTAGGGCACAAATACAACACAGGCCTATGGAAACATGAAGGGCGCTGAAAGGGTGAATGGGGATCAATTTTTATTTGTCCTCTGCTTTATAAGTTGGTGGGCATCACATAGCAGCTGGCAAGTTCAAAGTACAGGCAAAAAGGCAATTCCTTACCATGTTGTTGGGGAGAAGTGGAACTCATTGCCATGAGGCACAAAGGTTGCAGGAATATTATACATATTGAAAAGCAGAGTGCACAAGCTGATGGTAAGTGCAATTTGTGAGACACTGCTATCCCTGTCTCAGGAAGTCCATAAATCAATCTAATAGACCTTGGAGAATAATCTGGGACTAAAAAACTTAACTTTCCTTTCTCCTTCCCTTGGTATCTATGCCTGGCCATAGCCAAAACTGAGCATCAGGATAAAAAACTTCTGCAAATTCAGCCTGACTGCCTTGTTCCTGCGTCTTACACTATGTCCTTCACAAATTAACTTCCTTGTATAAACAGGAGCATTAATTGCTGAAAGTAGACTTTAGGGTAAATCCTCTGCATGGAAACAGATAAAACTCTCCAACATGTGAAGGCAGAGAACAACTGCAATAAACTCCTAGTGCTAAAAGTTAAACCCTGAAATATAAAGTGAATGCATTCAGTCACACTTTCCTCACAGCAACCCCAGAGACAGGCTGGTGTTCTCTTTCTGACCTCTTTATTATTAATAGGGAAATATCTGACATCAAGTGTGCTTCAAATAGCATCTCTTGGCTGAGCCAACACATACACAAAGGTTGATCTCTTCTGGAAGAACTGGGAGAGAGGATGGGATTATTTATCCCATCAGTTTCAGTCCTGGCAAACATAGAGATGGGAAGTATTTATTCTCTGGAAATTATTTCTCTTGAGCTTTAATCTGAGATGCCTAGAGTGTAAGGGGACAGTTTATGACTCTAATTTTTCTGTATGGCTAGAAGCCAGGCTACAATCTGGATGTAAGTTTAACACTGTCTTTTCTCAAATAAAGTCCAAACTTCAGCAGCCAGAATTTGTCGGAGGAAGAATAACAGTAAATAATACATTTCACATCTTTGGATTTAAAAGTAGATAGAGGATGGAATTTTAAAAAGTGAGATTGCCTATTTTGTTTTCCTGAAAGGATAATGATAACATATTTTATTTCTCCTGGGGCATTTAATTGATAAAATAATGTCTGTTACTTACTTTCTCTTTAGAAAATAGGTCACTGGTTTGAGACACCCAGCAAGGCTGGATCACATCTTGAACTTTCTTATTGCTTTGCTACAGCTTTGGCAAACTAAGAATCTATTGTGATTAATCTGAATTTAGGCACCTGTTTTCACAAATAGCTATTGAAGTTCATCTCCTGCTGTGCTACCAGTTTGAGCTGCTTACAACTAAAACAAAATTTTATCCTAATTTTTAGAGAAATGGCAGCAGTGATGAGTTCTTGTCTTGTTAACCATGATGTTGCAGACTATATCTCAGCACAATAAGAAAAATTTTCCATCTCAAAATTTAGAAATCTATGACTATTGTAAGTCTTATTCTGAGGCAAATGAGTCCTGTAATCAGAGGAGGAAAAGCTCACAAAAAAAATTGCGGAAAAACAGGAATTCTATTGGGTGAAATTTGGAAAAAAGCACTTTCAAGAAATTACGATGTAGTTCTTTCTACAATCATCTATGTTTCAAAATGATAAAATCTGAAGCTAAAGAGACAGTTATGAAACTGCTTATTTTTATATAAAATACCTAAGATGGTTGAGACGATCCATTTCAGAAGTGCTTGTATTTTTGTGGTGCATATTTTGTGGGGTGGAGCATGAGTAATTTAAATTAGATGTATAAGTTTAGGGTGGCTGAAGACAAGGGAGCTCCATTTAAATTTTTCTTACATAGTTTCTTTTTCAGACTCTTTTCAGCCAGCTGTGCAGACCAGCAAAAGTCAATAATAATGTCCCAAGGATTTATTGAGCTCAGAGTTGAAGAAAAATACACTGGATGTTTCCATGGACTTTTAGAGAAAAGCAAATGAGTGGCAGATACTGAGGTCAGGAATAAGCAAGAATGGGCTTCTTGACAGGAGAAAAAGACAGCAATCTAGCATGCTGGAGAAACTGTGTTTCATAGGTAGCTGTGGACAGACAGTTCATCAAGGATGTTTAATTACCAACAAGTTTATTTTATTTCTTGGAGTAGCACAGACTGAGGAAGCTCTTCCTGCTGCAGAGTGTGTTTGGTTCTGCATCTCTGGAAAGTGTCAGGTGCTCCTTGCCACAGTCCTCAGAAGGGAATGTACACCTGTCCCCATTAAAGTGTAAATCCATAACTGTATTACTAATAATTCACAATAAAGTTGCTGTGAATACTTTGGGTATATGGCCACAAGCCAGTTAACACCACATGTGAATGGTACATGGGCATGACAGTGGAATTATATCATGACATGTCACATATTGCCTAACTGGGACAAAATTCTACTGATTTTGGCCAAGGTTACCTATACCAAGCCACCTATACTTACACTGGAAAAGGAACATAAATACATTATATGGGTTCTATAAAAAAACCCTGTCGTGTAGAATGTGTAACCACACCATCATTTAATGTGCAATCCTTGTTAAAACAACAAGATGGTTGTTTCACCTTCCAGTTTACTGAGACTTAAAGAACAGTTTGAAAAATGTTGACATCAAGAAACAAGCTGAGAAGCTGAGAGAGCAAGCAATGCATGTAACTCTGTGTGTTACATATATATAATGTACATATATATGTATGTATATATATATAATGACACACATTTGCTTTATTCTTTCTGCATTAAGGAAAAGTGTTAGCATTGCTATACATTATAACCCCTTTCTGGGGCTTATACAAAAAATTACATACAAAACACAAAAAGTTAAACCCTCTAAAACCTTTGTTTTGGCCCAGTTCAACAATTTCTGGAATGGTGAATTTCAGGAAACAATTAAAGCTTCTTTTTAATTACACAAGGTAAAAATGGAGTGGTTCTAGCTCTGAGCTAACCATGAATGAGGTTAATGTATGGCAAGCAATAATGTGAAGAGGGAACCAACAGTATACCATGTGGACTTTCTCCATGTAGCTCACTCCTTGGAAGCCATAAAATCTGGTTGGTATAACAGAAGTGTTTGTAATTAGAGTTAATGGAGTTAGTTGAGACCACAGGAGGGGGAAAGTAGCTTTAATCCCAGGTGGCCTCATAGTAAGAAGGCTCACAGCAAGGGAGCACTCTGAATTAGAAAATATCAGAGGCATGTGCTGCAAAACCAAGAAGTCACTGCTGGAAAATGCCTTAGAATATAATTTGCAAGCAAAACTAATTTAGTTTCCCATCTCTATCACTTCAACTTTCTCTCCAGTCACAGTATTCAAAATAAGGATGAGGTTTTTTTCTGTGATCTATTTTTTACTTAAAATGCTAATTGATTCTTACAGTTTATACTGTCTTGGCCACATTGTCCTGATCAGAAAAGAAAAAGGTAGGATGAAGAAAATCTAAAAAATCAGAAAAGGAAGCAATGCATTCATTTTTATTAGTAATACAAAAGCATTGCTTCATAATAGTTGAATTATTCATTGTCAGAGCTTTTGGGGTTTCCTATTGTCACTCTTACTGAGTGGCCATTTTTGGAAAACCTGTGACATAAATACTGTACTTTGTGAAAACCATAGTGAGATTCCAACTGACTTAAAAGTAACATTTAGAGACCCTCTGTAAGTGTGATCATTCACTTGGGACAGAGCTTTGGAACATTACTTCAGAGATTCAAAATTACTCATTGCTTAAAGCAATTGTGACTTACACCAATGAACTAAGCAAAGCAATCACTTCAGATTAAGCAAATAAATTATTTGCAGAATATATTTTTTTAATCAAAAATATTCTTCTAACTGTACTTGCACTTACCTTTATTTTCATCCTTCCATACTCAATAAATAAATAAATGAATTTACAAGTCTATCTCAAATGTCTTGAGTTAAAAAAAAAAAAAAAATCAAAAGAAAGTACAAGTTAAGGAAAAACATGAGAAAAGTGGGGAGGGACTTTGTCTCTTGCTGAAGACTAAGGTTGGAATGGGAGCTGCTGAGAGGGAGTGCCACACTTCTATTCCAAATAACAGAATCTACAAAGACAATCTGTTTATCAGTTCCAGCACTTTGCTGCCATCATGACTTGAATATTAAAGAAAAAAAAAAATCATGTTGAGATACTTCAGGGTGTCCCAGGGTTCATAGGAGTTTTTTAAAATGGGAAGGTGACCTTAAGTCTGATACAGGGGATATATAGGAGAAGAGCAGTAGCTATGATCTAGTCACACATCCTTGTATTTATGGAAAGGGTATTAGCAGAGGAGGAAAAAAACACATACAAGGGTCTTAGCAGAGCAAGGCAGATGTACTGTGGCTGAAGAAAGGTGTGAGAACTGTAAAAACCACACTTGGGATCTAGAGGTTTCAGATGAACCCATGCATATAGATATTTAGCAGTGAAAACCATCTTAGGCTCTATGCTAACCAGGATCAATCATAGGAATGGCAAAGGCACTTTTGGTAGCAATTCAGCAGCACAAATGATGGTAGAATGGAGAGTCAATTGGCTCCATCAGCTGCTGCAGAGCACATAGTCTGTAAAGATACAGCAAAAAATGGTTGTGCTGTGCCAAGAAAGGGCTTAATACACTTAGTAGAATCAGAAGTCAATTTTTTATTTAATCTAAAATGCTGGTAAAAAAATTTCCTAGTAAACAGACAAACTTTAGAATGTAGTAATAATGATAATTTTTTGAGAACATTTATGTAGGATTTGAGCCTTGGAGGTGTTCAGCATTTGAAGGATGGATTATGTATAGACAAACAAAATATTGGTTTTGGGAGGTAGAATGAAGGCAAAGGGAGTCTCAGTTCAATTAAATATAGAATCTTGACAAAGCTTGTAAAATTTTTACATAGTCTGTTATCACTGTTCTCATGTTGATGACCTCAATATCCAGCATTAGCAATACTCATTTAAATATAGATGTTTCAGCTTTACATTGCGTGTCAGAAAGACAGAAGGAAAAAGACAACAAAGAGGCTGACCTCAGATCTCTGCTAAATTCTTGAAGTTGTTCTCTGACATTTCATTACTTCTGTCACACACATACAAAGAGATTTATGTGTCCATGCAGTCCTGTAACTGGATTTATTAAAGATGGTATTTCCGGCTTAATGGAAGTGACTGCCAGCTCCATCCATTCCCACACTAGAGCAGCATTTGGCAAAGATAAAAAGGAATTTATCAGTAAACTTTTTGTTTTGTTTTCTGTGCACCTTTCACTCCCCCATCCCTTATTTTTTCACCAAATATCAACATTGTCTATGGAAAACAGCCACTTCCTTTCTCTCTGATTAACATCAGCAGTGAAGGAAGGGGAGGAGGGGGATGGAAGAGAATAAAGAAAGAACCACCCAGAGCACTGGGGAAAACCTGAGAGTAATCAATTAATCTGTTTCTAATATGTGAGCTGTGCTGTCTTGAACTCCATTATCTTTTACTTATATAATAACATTTTAAAAATTGGTTCGGATTGAATAAACTGGCAAAAAAGGGTGAGTCAAAAAAAAAACCAGTAGGAGTTTATAAATGACAAAAAAAAAAAAAAAGTCCTCAGACCTATTAGACAGATTCCTGAGAAATTTGACATTTTCTAAACATTTCTTGCTTGGTGTTCTGATTCTGGCATGTTCTACGTACTATGGCTTTGATTACAGATGAACCATTATTTCCTTGGGCCATGGCAAGTGCATTCCCAGCATTTAAAAAGGAAAGGTTTTACATGCCAAAATCATCTGTGATTTATTGCCCCGTGGGCTCATCTGGATTTAGTTTTGGAGTCTGGCACCAATTCCTTAATTGCTTTGGTCAGTTCATTCCATTTCTCCATTCTGAAACTCATCTGCAAAACCAGAGGAATGATAAACACATAAGCACACCAAAAGTCCTGTGAGTGACTTATTGGAGCCCCTGTGAAAACAGTAGGGACTTTAACCATGAGAGAGCAATGGTGTTACCCTGCAGGATCCTGCCAAATTCCCATCTCTTCCACTCCATGTCCTGGAAGGTCATCAAGGTGGTAATGACTGTGGGCTCTGACACTCTGAGGTGGGAACAATTTGCAGGTTCTTTGCTTTTTTGACTTTTCTCTAGAAGACAGAAAAGGGAATTTTCCTGTGATTACTTTCTATTTTCTGATGATGCATATTTTCAGTGACTGGGATTGAGTGGAGATGAGTCATAATGGCAAGAATAACTATTATTTTCTTATTATTTTAAGAAAATTTCATAGGTAATTATAAGCTGGCCTGTAATTTAAAATAAATGCTGTTTACTTTTTCTCATTTGATGTTCACTGCAAGTAAGCAGAGAAAAGGAAAAGAAGCAGCATGAACAGGGACTGACCTTCCTCTATGGCTTACCAATAATCAAAAAAGTATTTCTCTTGAAGAAGGCCAACTGATACTAATTTGCTTTCCAAGGAAGATTTTCAGGCATTGACTAAGACAGGAGATGACTCTCCTTGCAGGAGAGAATTTATTAATATGTGCTTGGCCAGAGCAAGAGCAGGATTACACTTTTACTAGATGTTCTTCTGGATTTCCTGGCTTTGGTTCCTCCCAACCTCAACCATTCTGTTAGGATATGAAAATAGTAGCAGAAATGAGATTAGATTTCTTGAATCAGCTGAGAAAAGGCACTAACATTTGTTCCCCAGTGTCATCCCCATTTTTTGAAAAGATTTTTTTCCTTTTTTTTAATAGTACAAAAGCACATGGAAGATTTTCCCACTGGCTTGGAAAATAGAAGAATGTGATGGAAACTTTATCAGGAAAAAAAAAATCAACAGTACAGGCCCCAGAACTGCAAAACTGTGACACTAGCTTATAGATAGGGTAGCCTAAGTACAGATGGCTGATTGAAATGTATGTTTGATAGAAACAGAACTCCCTAATTTCTCTTACCCACAAAACAGTGTTTATCCTTGAGTAACATTTCCTGTGATCACACTTTCAAGTATAAATATTATTTTGTATGCTGACAGTGGGCAGAAAGAAAAAATTCTTTTATTCTGAAAGATAAGAAAACAAGCAAGTATAACTGGAGGAACTTTTGTCCTAGATTCAAAAAAATGTAGCAGATGCTTTCTCTCAGTTGCTCTTTATCAGAGAGAATATTACATACAGATGTATTTTGGAGAGTTTATTTTTCTTTCAATTAAAAAAAAAAAAAAAGCTTCATGGAATGGGGAACACCTCTTTCAAAGCCTGACATGCCAATATTTTAGTAGTCATGGGGGAATTATAACATATAAATTCTTTGTTAAGGAAGAAAAAAACCTCAACTTACATATTCTTTGTCTGAAAACGTGCAGAAAATTCAGAAGTTATTTCCATGACTTTAAACATAGTGAGAATTTCTGCTGACAGCATGTGCTTGATTTCCAGGCTGCTTGCTTCTACCCAACTTGGGTTCTTCCTGCTGGTGGTGTTCTCTCTGATGTATTCCTCTGAGGTTATTTCCATAATCAGAGTTTCCCCAGCCATGTCCTTGCTGTCCATTACTGAACATTGCCTGAATGGCATTTGATGTTCCTGAACGTTTGTCCATGACTTTGGTAGCAGAAGGTCAGCAGAAGATGTCTGCAAGTGGGAAAAGCCATATGCACTCACTGCAATCCTGCTGCCAGTGTGGGATAAAGGAACAGGGCTCCTCAAGAGGAGCAGGGAAAGGATCAGATATTCCCTGGCTGGCTGTACAGCACACACACGAGATGCCAGTGCCTCTGCAAAGCACCATGTGTTGTTCTCTTCTTATCTCAGTCAGACTGGCCCAGTCCTGCCTGGGCATGTCAGATTTGCTGTACACATGCAGTGGATGTGTGCACATTCATTTGTGGCGTCTCTTCGGTGCCTGAGGTGCCAAGGCAATGCATCTCAATTAAAAGTGACTGAACAGAGGGCACGTTAACAGGTACATCAAAACACTGAAGGAAATGCCTGGCAGAGGCAGATGTGGGTTGTCCTCAGCTTCTCATCTGCTTCACTGCTTCACTGTGGAGTTGTAGCTCACCTGAGTCCTGTGGTTCTCATGCCCTCTGTGGTGGTGGCACAGATCTGTTGTGTGCACATCTTGTTTCATGAGCTGTTGCACAGCTTTAATACACAGATATTTGGTGGCTGGTTCTAGTAATGGTTAAAAAGCACAGACTTATATAAAATATCATTCAGAGACATTCTCCAGAGCCACATAAAATAATTGACCCTTTTTTGGACTTTCTGCATGAATAAAAGCGACTACATTTGCAATTATAACCAGGAAATGACAATTTTCTATACAACATGAAAAAAAAACATTCTTTTCCTTTGAAAAGCATTTTAAAATGCACATTCCTACCCAGAGTGTCCTCTTGGTCTCCTTCATGTGTGAAAACATCTGGGTATAATAAATTAGTGTTCTTCTTTAGGGAGTAGCTGTACCATCTCAAGGAAAAAGATTATTTTAAACATGCTCCAAAGACAGAAATATCAATGTTAAATATGCATTCTGTAGGACTTTAAAGAAAAAATGCATGCTAAAATTTTGTTTCAATTTGTCTGAAATATGATCTTTTTACTGAAAAGTAATCTAGTATTTTAATACGAGAAGCTAGTGTTCAGTGTTCCTACTCAGTACGCCTTTTTAACTTCAAGGAGGTAAAGCTGAATGTACTTATGAGTAGTTCACCTCCCCCTTCATCCCCCAACACATTCACAATACAATTCATTCAGTGAAAAGCCTTGAACATACTTTTTTTTTTTCTTTTTTTTTTTTTTAACACAAGGAAAGCAGAAAAAGCGAAGCATTGAATTCTCATCTCTCATCGCACACTAGGAGGTAAATCCTGCCTCAGTGCTGGCCAGCCTGCCCTGAACTTTGGTAGATAATTCTGGTAGTGGCACTCTGCACAGCCTCGTTTCCCTGCACAGAAAAATAAAGCTGCTGCTTTTTATGCAGCTTGGCAAACTTTATTGAGAGGGCACTAGGGGAGAACAAACCAGAGTTTTTATGAGCTCCCACCTTAGAGCAGCCCAGGCACATTCAGATCTCTGTTAAGTCAACTAGAGGTCTTTTGATACACAAGAGCTTTGAATCCAAGTGCCTGGAGAGAAATTATACATTGAATGAGAAAGAAATGGGGAGGGAGGATGAAAATAATTACTCTGTAAAAATGTGCTGCATGTTCTCTGACATTTTCTAGTGATTTTCTTCAGAGGGAGAAGTGAGCAGCTTAATTTGTGGTCATTGTTTTGGTCAGCTTGGACTCTTGAACCAAGAAACTGCAGGAACTTTCAGGAAACTGTGAACGTTATAATTTTATTAATTATTTTTACATGTGTTTCTTTTACATGTCTGTAAGCAAATGCAATTGAAAGTTGTGGTTTCTGTGGCATTCCTGAAAACAAAGATTACTAACACTGATGACAAAACCTTCACAGAGTATAGTGGGAAGGAGTAGCAGTTATACAAACAATAATTCTTTTAGACTGGTTTACACATTTCTGAAAATGTGTAAAAAATTACAAGAATACTTTGAATGACATGCTAGTTTTTATTGGATGGATATGATACCCTTTAAAATATATACTATTAATGTTTTGATGTTGTGAAGAAAGTTAATAAACAGGAAATCACAGAATTCTATAGAACTTAAAACACTGCTATAAAAAGTATTCTAAAATCTACATAGGAGCATGTTTCCCACTGACTTTCATCTATGTGTCACAGGCAGAAGATTTCTCAAGATACAGCAAAGCTAGTAACAAAACAGGGATTACTAGAGAATGCTGTGCCTAGAAAATATATGTTATGGTCATTAAAGATATCTCATATTTATCATATATGGACATCTTACGAAAACAAATTTGAATTGCTTTGTCTCATCCTCTGTCAGCTCTTTTCTCAGATTTTATGAGCCTGTCTGTGCTTTTTCACAGCCAGAAAACAATTAAGGAAAGCATCTTTCTTTTCTGATCTGTTCTCTTGTGAGAATTGTGGGTTAGTGAGTAGATGCATGTTTCAGAAACAAAGCAGAGGATTGCCTAACAACAGCATGCTTTCTTTAGAAAAATCTGTGCTTCCTGAATTGTCTGCATCAGACATCAAAAATGTTGCAAAATAAGCCTTTTTTTTTCCTGATTCTACAGTATTTCTGCTTTCTAACTGTGCACTATGGTCACTTCCCCAACCAGGAAGTGGACAATACACATTATAGAGATTTTTATTAATACATGAATACCTTTAATGTTTGTAAAAAGAAACTTCTGCACAGAGAATTAAAAGCAAGTCTGAATAAATATTCAAGCAAGACTTGAGATATTTATAGAAGTCTAGAAGTGTCACTGACTTGAAACTCAGTAGGCATATGAATAAATTGTAACACGCAGACAGAAGAAATTACAGAAGAATTCCTTATGAACAGGGGCTGTCTTGTTTGTATGGCAGTCAGAACACTTGAATATCACTTTTACTGGGAGTTTAAGTGCTGAAGCAACATTGGGGAGAATAATAAAAAGAATAACAAGAAATATAATGTGGGCATACTAAATCTGACAGTACCATGCAGTGATATTCAGCAGTGTTCATTCTTCCTTCAAACAACAGTGCTTAGTAAATAAGGAAGCAAACTCTTTCTACTGAAAACAGGAGAAATAAACTCAAGTAGTTGAGAATAAGAATGTTATTATATCATGGGATATTTTAGCTACTAAATAATGAAAACATCTCTGATATGCTGAGAGTGGTTATTCAGTGGAAGAGTATTTTAACAGCAAACTGCCATTTGCTATCCAATAAGGCAACTGCTGTCAGTGGGAATTGCCAGGCACTGCAGTCTCCCTCTCCAGCCCCCTGCCTTGGTGGAGGGCAGGCACACAGCCAGCTTATCCCAAATCTTGGTCTGGCTGTCTTAAGCTGACAACACAAACACAGCATGGCTAGAGAGCTTCACTAAGTGTATCTGCAAAAGGAACCACTTTGCAGTTCTTCATGTGGGGAGTCTCTGCACAAACGGTGTGACTGCCCTGTGCCCATGCGAGCATCCTTTCAGAGTGTATGTATTCCTGCATTCAGCCCCAGTGAAGAGCTCACTATTGAGTCTTTTTCATTAAGATTAACAAAACAAGTCGGGGCCCTGTTTTGCATTACTGTGAGCAGTTCCTTATTCTTCTTTTCAGAGTGGAATTTTACTTGTACCCTTCTAAGAGGTATCCACCCTGCCTCCCCCCATTCTGCTGCTTCTCCATTCCTTCTCCTCTGCCTCCCTGGCATTAAGAGATGAACCATTTCCTAGGGTTAAACTCAACTGAGCTAAGGAAAAAAAAAAAAACCAACCCAGAAGAAAAGGGGTGGGATCATTTTCTGCTGACTGTGCTTCATGGATCAGCTCACGGTGTGGCCAGCTGGGAGCAGAGCCGGTGCGAGGGAAGGGCAGGCACACAGCCAGGGGCCTTGGTTTGGAGAGAATGCTGGTTTGTCCCACAACCTGTCAACTCATCTGTAATGTGAAACCTCACCTTGGCTTGAATGAAGCTACTTGGTAAATTGTGCAGCAGTGTGATGTCAGGAGGCAGAACTCAACTTTTGGAAACAAAGAGATTCATTTTGAGGAAATTTCAAATATCTGCTATTTGGCACAGAAGAAATGCAAACTCCTGAAGCTCTGAATTTTTCCAGGACAAAGATTCAGAGAGCTGTTTTGATCTTAAAAGTTTGTTGTACTCTAGAAAAGAAGCATCACTCACTATTGTTAAGGCAGCTTTAGAGCTGTCTTTCTTCCATCCAGTGATATCACTGTTTGAAAAAAACAGATCTCTACAGTTCATAAATGCTATAAATCAAATTTTAAAAGCCACACAAAGATTGCAGCATTTTCTAGAAATTTCAAAGCAGTAATAGAGAACAACACTTGATATTCTACATTGGCATATGAGCAAGGGTGAAGAATTATCACTGCTTGGATAGCATGCACAAGACATGTTCTTATTCTGTATTTGTCCATACTCCTTAGCTTGGCTTTTGCACCTTTTCTTCCTTTTGGGAACTGCTACTAGTTAGGATGTACAAAAGATTTAGTTGTTCAGAAGGAAGCTTGCTTTGCAGGGGTGAAAATGCAGGTAACTTCTAATGCATATCGATGCAAAAAACCTGACTCTTTCTGCATTATTTGCAGGGTTACCATTGATGCCCTGAAATGTGTTCAAGCAATAAGGCAAACTGTACCTTTAAATGAAGGTTGGAAGGAGTCAAAACATCTCTTTATGTTGGAGCAGGAATGTAACTGGGAAGTGTAGGATGTAGATAAACTACCTTTTAAGAATCATTTCTACTACTTTACTCCATGTGAAACTTTTAGGACAGGATCACCATCTTGCCCCAAACTCTGTGGTTTGATCTAGTTATGAACTTTAGAACAAAATCAGAACTAAAGCTCTATGTGCTTCCAAACTCAACAATTCAAAATCTGAGTTTGCAGTCCAGTTTTTTAGTGTGATTACTTAGATTCAAGACATCTATTAAAGAACATTTCAAACAAAACAGCATGAGCCAAACCCTTAATCCTGTGCTTAGATTCAAATTTTTTTAGTTTATTCTTGCTATTATATTGGTTTTATTATTTTTTAATTTTTACTTTTGTCTTTTTTCTCACCTTATTTATCACAAAGGACAAAATAATTTGATTTCTGCAAATGAGGATTCATGCATCGCTGGTTCCCTTGTGCCTGCAACATGCAGCAGTGTTTCAAAGCAGTTTCCTACCTGTATCTTAAACTGAACTGGAGGTAATCATAGCTTACAACTTTAGAGAAAATGGGATGAACTTAACATAATATGTTAACAAAAGACACATTTTTTTATAAGAAATCATTGCATAGCCCCAAGAAGAACATTTCTCAAACTCTGAATTAATGACAGTAGACAAAAAAAACAAAACAAAACAAAACAAACAAACAAACAAACAAGCAAAAAAACCCAAACAACAAAACCCTTCCAAAAAGGTTTTGGTATAATGAAAAATAATATGCCTATGCAGTCACCAAATATAATTCTATTGTGCAGGATAATGGCAGAATGAAAAAAACCTCAGCTCCACCTGAGTTTAAACACTGCCAAACAGTACATCACAACTAATTTATCCTGTGCTTCACTCACAACCAGTTAGAATCTCCTTTGTGCCTCATCACAGCACATGCCTCATTTGTATTTCCATCCATTTCACTGAGAAAGCCACGTCTCACAGTTTGAGAATCACTATGAAATAAGTGAATTCTTGAAACTCACGTAGCTTAACTGTTTCCATTCTTCTTGGCTATATCAGAGTTCTCTGGCTTAGATTAATTTCCCTGGTTACATACAGTGTCTTGTAATCAAGTGTTTTAACTTCTTTTGGCCTGGGAGTGAAATAAGAAAATTACCTACATCCCCATTCCAAATGTGTGGGTGGTGAGGAAAAAATACCTTTATTTTCACTGGGATATGCTTTGCTTGCCCCAGACCCCTTTCTAATCAGCTTGTAAATGACAGATCTGCACATGCAGCTGCAGTATGTTCCCTAAGCAAAAGCATGTTAGAAGCTGGCCTGGTGAGAGATATAATGACCTGAGTGAGCAATCTGAAAGTGGTCTGAGCAAAATGTTTCTACTTCCTTACTTTGCAGTAATCTTCTGCTGTAAGGAAGAGCCTTTTTACATGGTAACCCTGCAAAAATGTGCAGAAACTAAATCCCAAAAAAGGGCTAGGGTGTTGTGGGACAGTATTAAAAGAAAATTTTAGCTGTAGAAATTGGTGTTGCCCTGCAGCCTGCATAAGCAGATAGGCTCCTCGTGGGAATAACACTGAAGTCTGTCTTGGGGTGGAATGCTGTGGGGGAACCTGTCTCCAGCTATTGAGGGAGACTCAGAGCTACAGAAGGAGACTCAGAAATCTCCCTTCACTACCCTTTGGAAGCTGCCTTGAATTAATAACTTGCAATAAGCCAAGCTTGGTTCCTTTTTAGGCTTGTCTGAGTGTAGTACTGAGCTGTGCAGTAGTGTGCTGGTTTCCTGTACTGTGTTTGGGACTATGCTATGTAAACTGGGAAAAATGGCAGGGAGCCAGCTCCTCTAAAATAATGCTTGCTATCTGTAGAACTTCCTTTTATAAAGGACTGGAAGTTCTGATAGGAGTATCCTATAAAGCAGTCTTTGCTTCAAAATACTTCATGTAGCTCATATTAAAGAGCCCTTAGGACACCTCACCTTGGCTTTACTGGAGATAGGAGATGAGATTTTTCTTTCTTCCAAGCAAGTTCTTGTAATTATTCAACTAGGGTGTCCTGCTTCAACTTGTGCTCTTTACTTCTGCCCTAATTACTTCATAATTATTTTCTGTGCAGTGTAGGATCTTGCAAATATCTTTATATTCTGGTATCAAGCCAGACTGTACTCTAGTAGCTTGCACAGTCACCTGGAGTATGAAAGATGTAAATTCTCAAATGCAGAGAAAATTTAACATGGATTTTTCAAACCCATGGGAAAGTGCCCTGACCACAAGATTACCATGTAAACTTATGAAGAAGCTGTGTTGTGAACTGTTTCTTTCTCTGTCCTGGTTTAAAAAGAAAATGCCATCACAGTAACATTTGATCAGGATTCTTTTCCTACAGATTCACATTTAATGTGTATTGATGGTGAGTTCTGATTGGGAAAAAGGATTTCAACAACTGTGTAAAGAATGACTTTGCTTTGCCAGTTAATGAAATCAAGAATTTATCAAAGAAATGTGCAGATCTGGGATGGCTGGATTAAAACCATAATGAATATTTGGAAAGCATCCTTGTATAATGCATTTTGGAAGGCCAAAGGAAAATTAAGATTGTCTAGAGACTTCCAATTCTCACTAAGTAACTAAATTAAATCACATAAGCATTCCTTCTTAACACACATAATGAATTGTTACAAATTAGGGGTCATTTCACCTTTGAGATTGGCTGTGATTAAAAAAACCAAAACACAACACTTAACCAATTTATGCATCTAGGGATTGTAGCTAAATATCCATGGATATTTGTGCAATTTGGCTTATGCATTATTCAAAATGAATTGCTTAGGGATTTTACTAGAAGAAAAAGAAAACCAGAAATAAGAGTGGGTTATGGGCACAAATTCTAGATTATTAACTGGACAATTATTAAGTGGCTAAATAATAATATTGGTTTTGCATTAGGAATGAAAAAAATAAAATCTGCACAATAGACAATCTTGGTTTCACTGGAATACAGTGTTTCTGAGAGCTAAGGTTACCATATGTCTAGGCTTCCCTTGACATGTCCTTTTTTTTTAACACACAAAAACCCAGTCTAGGAAGAAAAATAGGATTGTGTAATTTCTAGATGGATCTAACATAACATAAATGCTGGAACTCGTCTCCTGGACATGAACACATCCACAGCATATGCAAATGTTATAGAAAACTGGCAGCTCTATTTGCAATTAGGATTCAATGATACACTGAGGCACAACCTCACTACCTTTGTCCCTTACTTTTAGAAGTGGCAGTAACATTGACTAAAGTGCCACTTATTCCTTCATCTTGCTGAGTAAGAACTCTGAGAAGCATAAACGGGATCTCATTCTCCGCTTTTAATCTGATCCACTCTGTCTTTGGATACTTTTTTTTTTTTTTCAATTTAAGGACAAAAGTTTGAAACCCCAGAAATAGATAGGAGCAGCCTGAAGAAATGGGCTCAGAGAATCACAGGCACCTCCACACACACACACACACACACACACAGAGACACACAGCCTGTTTGCTTGTTTCCTGCTTTTTTAAAAGGGAGTCCCATCAATAGGCAAAGTGTATCTTATGTGTTTCTTATGGGATGTTTTGTCTAGATATGGCAGACTGTAAGACTTCCACATTTTAAATGGAGAATGGAGCATACAGTTAGAACCATCTTGTTAGAGATGTGGAGAAATCACAGATACAGACATCTGCCTGGTCTGTGTATGTCCACTGGGAAAAGGACCACAACTGGTTTCAGGGAAGACACATCTCCTCATAACTGTGAACAAACTGCAACAAGGTTGGTAAGAATAAAATTAAAGAAAACTTCTGCCTGCAGGTGGGTAGCAAAAGGAGGCAAAGTAAATTCTACATATAAGAACCCAAATGCAATCTGAAAAGAAAACAGAACAAACAAATTACAAAAGAAAGAAATTAGATTGCAAGGGAAGGCTAAATTGCTAAAGTGGCTCTTCAGAACCAATCCACAAATTACTCCTGAGCAAGCAGGGGCAGCCTCAGTCAGTTTATGTCAGGTAGGGGACAGAACATGATAGTGACCGTCTGGTTACTGCTGAAATGGAGAAATCTTCAACTCAGAGAAGCAGACATATGCTTATGGTATGAAGGCACATATGGACAGTCTCTTGAAAGAAACTGAAGCATTTCTTAGCAGACAGGATCCCTGATACATCCAGTCTGGCATCTTGCCTCTGGCAATAAATCATACTCAGCATTTCAGAAACAGCTTCCAAAATCCTGTAGTGTATCTGCCCATTTATGTAATGTGAAATATAAGTAAGCAGGAGGAAAATTCCTTTGTAATCTTTTTGTCAATCATTCACTGTGGATCATTAGATTTATTATTGCTTTTATCTTAACATGCATAATCACTAATGCTACTAATGCAATAAATGGCCAGTCCAGTTGAAAAAATCAAGTTATTGCAATTAAGGCTGACCAAGTGGCGCCTACAGTCCAATATTCCTTTTTATTGACTCTATTTGTATCTGATATAAAAGAACATGCTTGCATAATATAAAAAAATGACAACTAGGGAAAAGTCACTTAAAGAAGAATTGCCTTTACCTCAGATTATAGTTTAGTTAATGTGAGCCCAAATATTGTATGCAGCAGATCCACAGGGAAAAAGAAGCATTTGATCAAACATCACTTATTTTCATCTGTATAATGATGCAGGTAAAAAAAAAAGTGCTGGATCAACTTTTCACATCATAATTATCATACATTAATCATACATTAATCATACATTAATCCTTTTGAGTTAGGACTTTTAGCTGATCCACTGTTATGCATATCACAAAGCAGAAAAACTACAGGGAAGGTAACAAATTCGAAGGCCAAAATAAAGCCTAAAATTGCTCTGGAAGAGACTCTTTGTAACTCTCACACAAACAAAAACTTCTGCTGTAAATAGATACATTATATGTAAATAAAATATGCAACAATTACCACTTTGTAATGACAGAGTTCCTCTTTTGTGTTGCTGTTCCTGAGACAAAATTGCTGATTTGTTTTCCTACATCTGATGCAAAAGCCAGACACTTTCTAATTTAGTTACATCTCCAGTGGGAAAAGAGGCCATTCACTAATTCTATTGCACCAGTTTGCTACATATGTAATATCCATATCACAGACACAATAATACACATAACAAACCAAGTGAATACATCCAAAGTGTCTCCAGTGCCTCCAGAAATTAATGGAACTTCTGAAAAGACACTGTATTGTGGAAAACACTATATAATGCACCATACTGTGCATTTCTTTTGTGCAGTTAAGGTGGGTAACTAACAATTCCCTAGTTAAACAGAAAATTCAAGTTTTCAGGAAAAATATGACCTGAGGCATTTCATGTCAGCCAACAATAGAAACTTTTGTTTTGGCCCTTTTCCTTGTCCCACTCTTACATAGTATATATAGGCTGGTTTTAAATGAAAAGGAAAGATATTTCAAAACCTCTACTTGTTAAATTGTATATTGAAAATAAGGGTGTCAGCATTTTCTGACTAAAACTTCTTGTTCCCTGTCAAGTTTCAACACACTTAATGGCCTTATTTTCTTTTACTGCTAAAATTACCTATTAATTACTTTTAAATATTATTCCAAACCAAAATTTTATTTTCAATTATATATTTTTTTAGCCCCAGAATTGCCTAACTATGCAAATAAAACAGGATACTTCAAGTCAAGTTTTCCCACATGCAAAACAGGAAATTTCTTTCAACAAAAATTACACAGTTGTACTTTAAGGTGCATATATTCTGTTTTAATTGTTAGTGACCACCTGGAAAAAATACTTAATTATAGAATGTTGGAAATTGTGTGAGTGAAGTTTAGGAAAAAGGTGTTACTGCATCAGATCAAATGGACACAAGTCTTTAATAACATTCTATCGATTTACTGGTAGATCAATCAAATCCTTTTACAGATGAATCCCATTATGCATCTTGTGTAAAGAAATTATCTTCTGTCTTCAGACATATTTATAACCTTTCTTTGGTACACCTCTCTCAGCAATATTTTATGTTGTCAAGGTTGCAGAAAGATGTGCACGTGATGATATGAACAAGAAAAGCAAAAGCAAAAACTTTTTAAAAATCCCAATTGCCTTTATCTATATATTTAAGGTGATTTGGAATATGGATCTGAACTCATGGCTTATGCTTATTTTCTGTTTTCAGAATAATTAAAAAACCTTGAACAAAATAGGAATTCTTTGATTAGCAGGGACTTATTAGTATTTCAGCTTTGATGGCTGGGATGAAATAAAATCCCTTGTCCAGCATAACCAGTTTGTGGGAGCTGACTCTGTGGATTCCAGAATACCCACCCTGTCTGACAACCAGACATTTTGTAGTCTGTGTTCTGCTCAGTTCTACAGCAACGGGTATGGCCTGTTTATGGCAGGACACGAGGGAATATGAGATTTGACAACAAACTTCTGGAAGACTAAAAGGTAAAGGAGAGAACACAGAAACTGAAAATTATTGTGTTGATTTAATATTGAAGAGCAACAATCAGTTGGAACATGTTGTTCAAATACAGCATTAGGGTGAGGCGTGTAACATTCTTTGCAAAGGGTCTGGGGAGGAGAAACCTTTTTCAGAATAAAAGTGTGCAGTTAACTATTCTCTCTGTTAGGCTTCTTTTGCTTTTAAAATATATATATCCTGGAGATTTTAGTTTAGGAAGATTTTCCATATGATTTATAGGAGCTGAAAAACTCAATACAAGTTGTGGCAAATTGGACTCTTCAATCTGTCAATGCCATTACCTGTGACCATGAAGCACTCCCTCAGTTCTCAGAGCATGGACTATGATATTTTGTTGCATATAAATTTCATAACCTGAAATGTGCAATTGTATTTCATGCATCCAGCAAACTGCCCTGCACAGCACAGAACATGCAGCCTGATCTCCCATATTGTAAGATTGCCTAGCAAGGTAAGTGAAAAATGAACAGTTTGGGAAAAACTAGGTAGTGTCACGTCACTGCCCCGATCATAAGAGGGAAGAAGGTTTGCAATCTACTACCTTTTTTTTTCCAGCCTCTGAACATGTACCTCTATGCTCAGCAGTCCCCAAAGTTCACTGAAGCAGTGGTGCTTGTGCTGATTTCATTTGATTCCTTCTGCAAGATTACCTTAGAACATCTGGTAAAAATTAGGCAAACAGATTAGTTACAGTTCTGTTTTCAGTTAATTATTTGAAGCCTCTGCCCTCACTTGTCCATTGCAGAGGAAAAGCATAAATTTCTGACAGGAATAGAGGTTCTAGTTAGGGATTGTGCAGCCAGTGTCAAACCTAATAAGAATTCAAGGACTCCAAGCCCATAATTTGGGATGATGGTAGTGCTGCTGGTTCATCTCAGCTGAGAACACTGCTTGTCCAATAAACACATCAGACACTTACAGTTTTAATGGAATCAGCCTGACCACAACTACATTTCCTCTGTATTATGCTATGCAAAATTATTTGGTAGTCTATAAAGACAACAATGGACCACTTAAAATGCTCAGGCATTAATAGCTTCCTGGTTTTTAACTCATCAGTGCTGTAATTTTTCCTCTTACTATGAGACAGCTGATAGCTGCAGTAGGGCTGCTTTAGCAGATCAAATAGAAAAGTAAACATGCTATTTTCTTTGACACCTGGCAGCCATCAGGCTGTACCCAATAGGGATGGGCAGACATCACTGTCACTGTGGATAATGGACAATAAGAACCATGAAGCAAAACCTGTGGCCAGGGCTGCCACCTGCATGGTCCTTTAACACTTCTGAGACTGTGCTACACCTGATTTCATGTAAGGAAAGGACACCATTGGGTTTTGGCAGTCAAAAAAAAATTAATATCAAGAGTGGCAAGAAAAGCTTTAAACATCCAGCTTGCCTGGAAGTCTGGTGTTTTGAATGAGGATACAACACTGATGATGAGTGGAAGTGTTACCTCGAGTAAAGCCTTTTGTCACTCCCTTTGTTGCAGACCTTAAGGTAGGAGCTGTCAGGAGTTCCTGGTGCACACAGAGGGCAGCCTGTCTTTCAGGAGAGACTGCTCCCTCAGAGTACTGTGGGCAGCACTTTCTGCCCCAATAACTTTTAGGTTTCACTTAATTCCATCCTCTTTGTCACTTGGGACTTCAGCTGACTGCAGTCAGACTCCCTTTCTGATATTCAACTGCGAGAAAAAAGTATGCACGTGTATATATATTTTCACACACACACACACACATACATACACATATGTTATGTTCAATAACCCTATATTTAAGGTGCAGTTTCTGAGGATATGTATACAAAAGATGAGGATATATTAGGTCTCACAGCTGCTTTCCTCAATTTTCACTTAATAAAGGAAGTTTTGTTTATGCTTTCAGCTATAAACTGTCTGTTGCCAAAACTGCAATGTCCTGCCTGTGTTTGCACAGAGCCTGAAATCAGAAGTGAGTTCTACTCACCTCCTCCAGATGTTCTCCACCTCTGAATGCACCCTAAGAAAGAGAAAAATGTACCATAACAAAACAAAACAAAACAAACAAACAAACAAAAAAAACCCCAAAAAATAAATCATTATTTTCTTTGTATTCAAGCTGAAGTGAAAAAAAAAAAGAAAAATTTAAAAACTGAGTCTAATGCTAAGTACTAAGGTTTGGGAGGCTGCAGTGGACACAATTTGAAGCTGGGTCTTCAATTTCAAAAAGTGGCAACTGAGAGCTTAAATGAAGATGATCAAGAGCTGTCAAGAAAGGACCAGTTCCCTTCAGGAAGAAATTATAGCAGCTTCCAGGCCTACAGTGTTACCTGACTTTCAAAGCAAAAAAAATTTGACATGTAGTCATAACATTTAGACATGAGTGAGAATCCAGTAAAAAACAATGGTAAGAATTCTGAAATAATCTATATACCTTCATGTTCCTAGGAAATTTACTTACAAAAAGTATTACAATGCCAAGTACACTTATTTTGGTTAATCCATTCCAGGTAAGTAAAACAAATGAGCCACATAACGCTTGCTGAACTTTCACCCATTTTTTTTCCCCCTGAGCCTTTCTATATTTGCATGTATACTTTCTCTATACAGTGATTGTAGTTATATATCATACACATATATGTATGAATGACTAGATGGATGTTGACTTAAACACGCTTAGGCTATTTGCTGCCACATTTTCCTGTTTTGTTTCAGAATGATGAGCTGCATTTCAGAATATCCTACTAATGTGTCCTGGCAAAGCATGAAAGCATTGCACTATAAGATAATTATAATCATTACTAGTTCTCAGCTCCCTTAGATGGCTAATAATTTTTTTTTTTTATTTTAGCAAATATTCTGATTCATAAAGAGACCTCTTAGCACTCTTGGAGGTCAGATAGAAATGAATACAGCCATTTAATTAACTACTTTTTTTTTTACAAAGAACAAAGATTTTATACTTTCTGTGTTACAGTGGACTTCAGTTCCCTTAAAATGTGTCATGCTATTTAATCAAATACTGGTTGGAAGGCATCCCTCCTACAGTTATCAGGAATATTTTGAAACTGAACTACTTTGCAGCTGCAAGCTGTGGTCTACTGAAGGAATGATCTCTGTTACAAGAACATTGTTGGACTTTTTACATCTGTTTGATCATTTCTGTCCCTGTGTCAAAGCTGATCATGATGTTGCCATCTGAAGGTCATATGGCTGTGTTTGAATTAATAAACAGCATATTTTTTGCCTCAGCATAAGCATCTCATCCACATCAAGATGAATGTTGTAGTGTCTGTCCTGGGTGTGTGATGGCTCAGCTGATCCACCTCCATTCTTGGACAGGAAATGAGAACAAGAAGAGAGAAAGTAGCAAATATTTATTCACCTCCCTGTAGGTTCATTGACTCAAAATAAATAACGTTTGATCTTTCTCTGAGACAACATGGAAATTAAGACACATGATGATCTTTCTTTTGGCTTCCCCTTGAGATGCTCACACCTGCTTCTCACAGCACACTTTGACTCCCTTTTCTCTACACAAAAAGCCAGTCACAAAAGCCACAAACCTTCCATCCCAGCTCGTGTGGTAGTTAACCTAGATGTCTAGCTAATTAGGGCTCTTTTTTCCCACTTTTTCTCTTTTTCTTGGGACAGTGGAGAGTTGATAAGCCTTTTACAGGAGGGAGCACAGATGTCTGGGGGAGATGACTTGTGTGCTCCAAGTATGTGCAAAGGCACTGGCAGGGATGGAGCAGCCTCCCTGTCTGCCTGCTCGTGGCTGGGCTCTGCCTGCACCCAGGGCACTCAGCATCACTCTGTGCCAGGCTCTGGCAAGGCAGCAAGAAATCCAGCTTGTGCAAAGAAGGTGGCTCTGCTTGCTCTAGCCTCGAAGTAAACAGCTGGATTTTGGGGGCCTGACATCAGGTCCACAGACAGTGCATTGATAACATGTATGATGTGCTGTCTTTTTGTGATCATACAGTACTTTTTTTTCTTCCTGGATCCTACATAGATGAGATTTACATCAGGTCCTGAAAAAAATGCAGATTTATATTCTTCTGCAGGCAACTGTTCAGCTGTATCCCAGGCTGTATATGCTGAAAAGCTGGGGAATTCTGAGTGTTAGACTGTACCAATTCAGTCTGTTGACAGTTGAGGAAAGGACCTTCCCATTTTAGGGAGAGACTGATAAGTAAAGCAGAGCAGTAAGAGAGCAAAGAGAGGATGTATTCCAAGTGACAGTGTACTGGAGATGTTACAATTTGAAAAATGTAAACTGTCTAGGAGAAAAAAAAATACTAGAAACCTGACAGAGAGTAGTATAAGGGGAAAAAAAAGAAATCTGCTTTGGAGAATAAGAGACAGAGAATCTTCTAAGATAGAACCTATAAGATTTTAAGACAAACAGACTTGCTTCCTTTCACTCTACTTGTTCAGCCTGCTGGATGACATGCTGTCTTCCTCACCTGTCCACCATTTCATATGCTGACCACTGACTCACAAATACATGGTGTTGGTTTGTTTGCATTTATTGCCTTGTTTTCTCTCCAAGCCCTTGATGCAAATCCGGTAATTCCACAGTTACAGGGAAGATAAGGTTAGCAAAAGAGACAGATTCCTGCTGGTATGAGCTGATGCTTCTTCATAGCAAACCAACAAATCATATTGTACTGGTGTCCTTTTCCTCAGAACATACCATTGGGGCAGCTTGTATGGCATCTGTAATTCTAATTCAGTGCAGTTCCACCCCTGAAGAGTTTGACCAACTGTGTATGTGTTCATTTAAAGAATAACATTCCCTAAAACTGTCTATGGAAAATATTTTAATCACCCTATCAACTTAATACTGCTGGAAATTCATTTAAAGAAAGGAAATGCCATGTACAAAATGTATTGGGTGAAGTTTTCTGGCTTGTGTCTTTCAGGAAGTAAATTCTAACCTTTAAAGTGTATGACTCCATGGAGATGGAATGATTCTCTTTCATGATAGCTCACATTCTTAAAATCCTCACAAATGCCTAGCTTTTATATTTACAATTTCCTGAGAACTTGCTGTTCAGTAGTGGAATCTCTGCAGATAACCTCCTAGTGAGCACAACTCAGTTTTACTTTAGAGCTTATCAGATAGTTTTTTAAGGAACTTTCCACTT
The DNA here is from genome assembly GCA_030060385.1 of Muscicapa striata striata. Taxonomy (NCBI): domain Eukaryota; kingdom Metazoa; phylum Chordata; class Aves; order Passeriformes; family Muscicapidae; genus Muscicapa; species Muscicapa striata. Next base: position 904,514 of record JAREIS010000301.1, on the reverse strand, counting down.
CTCATCATGAACAGCTTCTACTCATTGGATCTTACATGCCTCAAAACAGTACTTTGGAATTTTTAAAAAAAGATTTAAAAAATCAAACAACACTCACAACAAATCCCAACATTTCTTTCTTAATGAAATAATGCCCATAATTCTAAAACTGTGATGCTTCCATCTCTATAGCAGAAAGCTGAATTTCTGGACCATTTCTATTTTTGGAATAAAGGTTTCACCCTGTAAGGTGCTGAAGTTAGCAAGGGACAAAAAATTTTATCATGCTCTGTAGAAGTTAAGGGTAGTTGATGACTTTCAGAAAATATTTTGCAGTATGAAATATTGAGTGCATATCTTCAGCAAAAATGATGAAGACAAGATGGTAGAATAGTTTTCTTGTATGTTGAGGTTATTTAGAAATTTAAGTTAATTTTAACTTGATTATCTAGTAAATGACAGCATTCTTGCTACCTGTCTTCCTTGAACTGAAGAGCCCACTATTAAAAATTTCAAATGAAGTAAGAAACCATTGTTTCTTGTTTTGCAGAGGTGTCAAGGAAACTTTCCTGTCGGACCATCTGGAGCAGCTCTGCAGTCACATGTGCACTACCTGAGATAGGACCAAAGGCTCTTTGCAGCAAGCAGCTCCAGGGAGCCTACAGGGGCCCAGTTTGACTCCCTACCCTCACTACACTCACACAGTCAGACAAGGTTTCCTTGCTGGTTTAACTCTTGGTTTCCCTTAGCAGAGCCTCAGACATCTCACTACTTAAAATAATATAATCATCATGCAATAACATAACAACAGCTGAAGCTGGGTGCAGGAAATTTCCTTAAGAGAGATATCATTTTCATCAGTAGTTTTTGAATCCTTCAATCCAACAATCTTCTAGGAGAACTCTTTATTGAGATGGGAGCTCAGGTTCATATGTTTCTTGAAACCTACCATAGCAGAAAAGTGGGATGATAACTGATTGCCAGCGAAGGGCATGCAATTTCTTCATATATGACCACTATATAGAAAAATTAATAAAGTAAGGCATCCTTTAACATAAATTTTAAAAGTCTGAAATGGCAGGAGCAACACATTACAGAGCTACTAAGTGACTGGTCTTTCCATTGTACCTGACCAACTGAAGAGCCACCCTAGACATATGAGACCTAGGTCACTGGGAACGTCTTCAGCCTTTGGGGTGTACAGACACCTCTAACAAAAAATTCATCACAGTCCTAAGCACTGAAATTCATTTTTTGTTGAGAATTTCTTCTGTGCTGATGTTAGCCAGACTTTTTTTCCTGGAGAAAATAGCAAGTTGGTCATTACACGTAGCACTCTTGTGTAGGATGTGACAGGCTCCAGCACTTTTACTCAGGTTATTTTTTATTCCTCTTTTCTATACAAAGGAAAGAGTGGGGAGTTTCCCACATTATATGAAAAGTTCAAGACAGTTCCTTGGTGGCAGTGGATTTCTCAATCCTCTCCTTCTACCTAGTCACAATAAGAATGAAATGTCAGGATAGATGGCAGAACATGAATCAGGAAATTTCTGGGGAAACAGAGCACGTTTTGCTATGCAATTCCAAACCATCGGAGAACAAGCTGAATCCCTCTTCCATCCATTAATCTACTGGAGAATGCATATCTTGTCAAGTCAACTGCATAAAGGTAATCAGCTCTGATAATCTGGTAATTACTCAGGCAATAAAATATTTTAAACATCAAGTGTATTAATATGGTCAGGGAGGGAATCTATTTTGCTGAAGTCCTCTTTTCCTGTCTTTTCATGCTCTATTAACATCCTATACCCTTCCCTTCCAAAATCCTTTTGTTTTCTGGAAAACGTCCAGAAATGGGACAAATCTATTTAAAACCAAAATCTTTATTGAGAATTTAATAATTTTTATGGCAGGATGGGAGCTTATTGATGAAAATGCTGAAATTGCACTCTGGAAATTCACTCTGAATTCTGGCAAGTATAAGATTTTTGTCTGTTAGCACTGAAAAGGTTGAACTTGGCAGTCATGCAGAGCTCCAGCTCAACACATGAGCATATTCTGGCACGTATGGAAGTGAGAGACTGAATCCTTGCAGGGTAAATTTCCTGTTTTAAATGAGGGAAGGGAAGTAAAAAGGGAAGTTTCAGGGAAGTTTCAGGGAAGGGAAGGGAAGTTTCAGGGAAGGGAAGGGAAGTTTCAGGGAAGGGAAGTTTCAGGAAGGAAGTTTCAAGTTTCAGGAAGTTTCAGGAAGTTTCAGGGAAGGGAAGGGAAGGGAAGTTTCAGGGAAGGGAAGTTTCAGGGAAGGGAAGTTTCAGGGAAGGGAAGTTTCAGGGAAGTTTCAGGGAAGGGAAGTTTCAGGGAAGGGAAGTTTCAGGGAAGGGAAGTTTCAGGAAGGGAAGTTTCAGGGAAGTTTCAGGAAGTTTCAGGAAGTTTCAGGAAGGGAAGGAAGGGGGAAGGGAAGTTTCAGGGAAGTTTCAGGGAAGTTTCAGGAAGTTTCAGGAAGTTTCAGGAAGGGAAGTTTCAGGAGAAGGAAGGGAAGGGAAGGAAGGGAAGGGAAGGGAAGTTTCAGGAAGGGAAGTTTCAGGAAGTTTCAGGAAGTTTCAGGAAGTTTCAGGGAAGTTTCAGGAAGGGAAGTTTCAGGAAGGGAAGTTTCAGGGAAGGGAAGTTTCAGGGAAGTTTCAGGAAGTTTCAGGGAAGTTTCAGGGAAGTTTCAGGAAGTTTCAGGAAGTTTCAGGGAAGTTTCAGGGAAGGGAAGGGAAGGGAAGGGAAGGGAAGGGAAGGGAAGGGAAGGGAAGGGAAGGGAAGGGAAGGGAAGGGAAGGGAAGGGAAGGGAAGGGAAGGGAAGGGAAGATTAATTCATATTCACGTGACATAGAACTTATAGAACCTACACAGTGCTGCCTTGGCAATAGGTAATCAAAGGACTAATGTCCTGAAACAAAACATTGAAACAAAATGCCATAATAAACAATGCCAGACTTGGACAAATTTGCTTGTTGAATATGCATTTACTGGCTGGTCACCAAAGTAATGTGACTGGAAATGATAAAGCATACTTGAGGTTCGAGTACTTCCAGAACCATTGAGGGAAGCTCTGTGTGTGAGGCTACAGGAAGGAAGGTGACCTGGGTGGCTGCTATGTTACAAATGCCACACTGGGTTTGGGTTGCTTCTGCAGCAGCTGTTTCTGTGGTCTGGCCTCTGTCCTTCCCTCTCACATAAAATTAAGAGTATGCTGTACCTAACACCTTCTGCACATTAACAAGTAATATCAGACAAGGAGCACAAATTCTTGCCATATCAGAGAGTTGTGCTGTAATTTTGTGGTCAGAAGCCAGACATCTATAATGGGGTGAAGCTAAATCAGAAATGCATGTGATGTTTTCTAAACTCTGCTTCCCTTGATCTTTCTGTCACATCTCACCATATCTAAATATAACTTTGTTTTTTCACCTTTTTCACAGAATCTTGTTTATTAAAGGATGAAGTGAAATGTTTTTAAGAACAGAATCACTTAAGAAATCTCCACCAGAGCTGATCTGTATATCTCTAGCACAGTGCTGTCTCCAGAAGTGCTGCTGAGCATTCCACAGGAGCCTGGTTGCTCCCTGCAATCTGCTGCCTGACACTCCCTCAGCATCCATGTCTGCTGTGTTAAGGACCATATCCCCTGCCTCACCACTTTTATATGTGTGCTTGTGAGGATCATCAATCACCTTCGGTTTTGAAACGTGTCATATCCTCCCTCATCTGTCTCTTCTCCAAACCTGACAATTCCCAAAACCCAAACAAAAAGAAAAAGAGAAAATACAAACCCCAAGCCCTACCCATCTCCCTGACAAAACCCAGAAACAATAGTCTTTTATGCCTGTTCTAAGTGGCACTTATCGCACAGTGGTTTTAGAAATGGGCAATTTCCTTGATTTCGTATGGCAACATCTGGTTTTGTCTTGTCTAAAAGATGGAATTTCAGAGCTATTCTTTTCACCAAGGTAATTAACTAAATAGTTATATCTGTAATTCAGCAGCAATTTTAATATCTTTTAGAAACATACAGTATCTCTTCGGGCATTCTCTTCATTTCATCCTAAAAAGTTAATAGTATCATGTTACATTGGGAAAAATATGTTGCAATTATTGACAAAGACTTCATAAGAGAGGATGATAATAAGAATACCTGGGGGAAATTTCTCTTTCTCTAAGGGCAGAGACATAAGACAATAAAATCAATGTGATATTCATTGGAATAAAATAGAGGAATTTGTTGCAACAGAGTCTGATTCTCAACAGAGTCTTCTTTCCTTTGTTTAAGATGGGAGACTGCTTAGAGGAAAAACTGGATAAGATACTGGCTTTGGCCAGAATTTGTGTTAAAAAAAAAAAAAAAAGCCAAACTTCTAATCAGCTACAGATTTTCTACTTCATTCTCTAGAGCTGAGTAGGGGATTGTAGATTAAGCCTGTTGTGTCCCTAGAGTTTCATGAAGAAGAATTTTTCCCCTTAGTGTAGCTTTCCAGGACAGATATGTATGAGTTATGCATTAGAGAGGTGGAAGTACAAATGCTTTTGCAGCTCTTAACAAATGTTAGGGGGAGAGTTTCCACTTGGACTGATTCAGCACTTAATGTCTTCACAGTTAAGTAATCCTCAGGAAAACTTGTGAGGGAGGGAGTTAAGTTTTGCAATACTGACTGTACAGATGGAGAAGCTCAGGATGTAAGTAATCAAGGAAATTACTGCAGAGTAAACTTGCCTTTAAATTACACCATGCCCTACTACTTGATAACTTCTGGACATCAGGCAAAAAAATTGCAGATACTTAGCTACACAATTCATTAGTTATTTCAGTCTCACTGTAGCAAATGTCTGTTTCTGTTTTACAGGCACCTTCCAATTTGTAATTTCAGTAAGAGCTAGGTAGTCAGATCTTTCAAAAATTTTAACACAGCTTGCTTGTGCATGATTATACATATTAGTGGTTTCTCCTCTGCATATTTAGCAGTAAAATTCCTTCACACTCAATGTATGTCTTGTCAGAGGACTGAGAAATCTGTGGCAGAGGCAGGAGTAGATCAGAACATTTAGTTTCTAGTCCATCCTTCATGCAGTCACCTACTGCATGTATTGCACATATGTTCAGTATTATTAATATTATTAATGCAAATTTAAAATTCAGTAGGTGAAAGAAATTGTAATGAATGTTTATGGCTCAAGACAGATTATCTTCAAATTTCTCTCTTCAGAAGAGTAGGAAGTCATATTTCTCATTTAATTCTCTGTGTTACTCATTAATTGAACAGATCACTAAATAACAAGTCGGGAACATTAATGAGTTCAATGTAAACTGCCTTTTCCAGAAATCAAATGCACTCCTGCTCTTTTTTTTCCTGGGTTTTGCAAATATAAAAGTTATTTTTCTTAGCAACTATTCAGCCAAGGGAGGTTCATCCTGAATTTTTCAGAAATGTACTCTTTTAAAAATTACTCTTTTAAGTGAACTCCTGCCCAGTGGCCCATTTATTACCATTTTAGACAATTGATTATTTGCTGCTTTAGATTAATGTTTTTGTTTGTTCCCCCCAACCCTTTTCCCAACAGCTTCTCAAGGCAGTAGCTAAATAGCTATTAACTATTCATGAGTTACTTGTATGACCTACTTCTAATCTTTATATCTTGTATCAGGCACAGCTTCAACATGGAGAGGCAAGGGGCTGTAGTGAGCAGTCCAACTCCACTGCTAATTACAGTGCTGCTTGTAGCTGATTTCATGTTTTTATTTCAAGCCTGCCTTCCCCTCTCACCTAATTGAAAGAGATTTATGTTAGGCAACATGCTTCAAAGATGGACATTAAATGCAGGAGAGCTCAAAATGATTAATTGATTAATTCAAAGGAAAAGGGAAACAGGAGAGAAAAGGTCCTGTTAACAGAGTCTGGAGCTCTTAAAGTAATAACAACATTGTCATTGTGAAATTATACTTATCTGATGAAATTATTTGCTTTCCAACTTGGAATATATGTTGGGAAATATCAATCTTCAGTTCACTCATTTTCCCTTCGAAATCTGCCAGTCATTCTGCATAAGGATGGATTAGAAATAATACAAACATGAGGAAGGTCTGAACTTCTGACCTTTTGATGACTACATGTCAGTCAGGCTTTTCTGCTTCCACTTTCTCCCTCAGACTAGTAGGCAACATCTTTTTTTTTTTTTTTAATTTTTATTTTTGAGGAAAAAAAAAATTAGCCAGTCTTTCAACAGATGAGTTTGCAGAAGAAAAATGTTGCCATAATGGCATTTTAAAAATACCACTGGCAATTGCTGATATGACAGTACTTCTTTTCCTTCTCCTTTCCAGATGGGAAAAACTTGCCACCTCTTTTTGCCTAAAATTTTCCTACCACATGATGCTGACACACATCACTTTTTTTTTCGCTAAGAACATGATGAATCTGTTATTTTTAACCCTTTTCCTATTCTGAAATTAAAACAAAACAAAACAAAACCAAAAAACAAACAAACTAAAAAAAAAAAAACCCAAATGGCAATCTGCAGTTTTTGTTCTTTCTATAAAATACAGCTTGTTCTTATTTTCCCATTACACAAGTTTAAGTCCAAGAATGCTGGTACTGTCTAAGTAAATGTCTCTGCAACTCCAACAATGCTGAATATCCCTCCCAAAATAATTCAAGTCACCAGGCCAGCTTCTTTGGTGTAAAATAGCTATGTTTCAAATGCTTTAGGGTGAGAAAGAAAATGGAAAAAGATACTTCATTTTTACTACAAGTAAACCAATAACTAGGCTATTGCCTAGCACTGCTCTGGCACCACAGAAGAACGTTCAGTGCCATGGGCCTTCCTAAAAGATAACTCACCTAAAGATTTGTCTGCCTAATACCTGTCAGGAGGAATTAATTCAGATCCAGTCCTGCCTAAGGTTTACTGCTGGCACCCTTCATATATAAGTTTTCACATGTACAAATTTTCTCCACCTTTCCAGAAAACCTATAGGCTTTAAGGCAAGTTGATTGAATCAGGTACTTTACTTTTATCTAATATAATTAACTTTAGCTAGTATAACTAACTAAGCAATGCAGAATTTTTTTCATGTGGTTTGGGTTGCTAAATGTTCTTATCACAACAAAACTACTGTATGTAATTAGGCAGCTAAATGTTGCTCCATTTTTAGTGATGCTGTGAACATTCTGTGTACCAGACTTTTGCAAGACCATATTTTTTTGTAATGTGGGCTCCTGTAAAGTGTGGTTCCTGAATTAAGTCCTAAAACTAGACAATAATTAGTTAATATTGAAAACCTGAGCAATAAAATTCAGGCATTTATTGGGTGCATAATTTGATAAAATATCTGTTTGGTGGATTCACTGTTACTATAATAACCACAAATGTGTTAGGGATGGTGTGAGATAACTTCTTTGTCCCCTGATGGGCAATCTGTCTGGATGGAGTGGCAAAGAGGACACTAAGGGGGCAGGTAAAGGAGAAAAATAGCACTCAATAGATACTGAATAGACATAGTGACTAATTTGTCAACAGTCCTTTGATAAGATACATTCCAGAAAAGGTAAATTCTTCTATTGATCCGTTTGAAGTGCCTGGTATTTCCTCAGAGATTCCTCTTTGTTCTGTATTTTTGTCATGCTAAGCTAATTCACTTCCCACCATCTAAAAACTGTGATGGTTTATTAACCTTAGCTATACAGAAATATTTCTGATTTATGTCAGATATTTCATGGGCATAACATCTGACACAGGCATCCTGAAAACAGAACAAAACTGAATCTATTTACACAAGTTTCATTCTCAAAGGTCAAGGATCAGAGAAGAGGCATTATCATATGTTTATCCCACTGTTAATTTTAAAGTTTATGTAGCTACAAACAACAGCAAATTACATAGCTACAAACAACAATAGTTTTCTTGTACAAACACATGAAAAAAATCAATTGAGCTGTCTGTCCAAGTTTAATTAAGTCTGCAGCTTAAATTGTGCTTTCAAAAAATGTATGAGGTTAGCACTCCTTTTTTTTTTTCAGGCACTAAGCTTGTTGCTTGCAACTTGTTTGCCACAAAAAGTGGGCAAAAAAACCCCAAAACAGCCCTATGTGGATAAATGTGAAGCAAATGTATTAAAACAACTGGAACAGCTCTCTGTGGAAAATGTGTTGCTCAGCAATAAGGACAATTCATTAATATTTCCAAGCTAGGAAGATTTGGAGAAGAACCCACTTGGAAGGAAACCAAGTTAGAATACGCCCAATTACTGGGCCTTAAATGCTTCCAAGATTTTTTAGAAGGCTGTTCTGGCTCATGTTGATGAGTGTTCCCTTTTGGCATCCCAGCCCTTTCCTGGGCATACCAGCAGCACATACACAACAACCTAACCTCATCAGCCCAGGGCACCAGTCCAGCCTTCTGCTGGCATCACTGCTTTCCAATAGTCTTTGCTATTTATTACTTGTCCAAGCAATAGCTTGCAGAGCCATTGGTGGTGTTCATGCAGCTCTGAAATAAAGTTTTGCAGTAAGGTACAGGGAGAAGAGAGGGATTAAGGACAATAAAATCATACTGTTTCATAAACACACTGTTATTACCTTTAATGTAGTGCACTAAATTGCAGCAATATGTCATTGTGAGGCATTCCGTTCCTATTACAGCACGTACAGCATGTAGTAGGAATCTGATATCCAAACCAAAAGCACAAAAGTTGGCTTGAAACATCTCTTGTTGTAAAGTGTATAGCAGAATTCTTTGTGCAGTGAGAAGAATGTAACCCTAAAGTGAGCAGCAGTGCCACAGAAAGACAACAGCTCTGGCTGATAAACATGAACCTGCTTTTATCACCAGATATTTGCACAGAGAAATTAGAGTCAGATCACCATCAATACTGTAAATATTTAAGGACTAATTTCTCAAACAATGCTGTGAGAGATGAACCAATTGCCCTTTACTGGCAATGTGGCAGTCCACTCTCCCTGCACTTGGCTTATATTTATGTAAGCTACCTCCATCCAGGTCAGTGATGTGAATGTGGCATCAAGTCCCTTCCTGGAGTTTTACTTTGGTCTGAGTTTTTTCATATTTCTATCACTTATATCAAAATAGATATAGTCTCTGACTTCACCTATTTAACAAGGTCCTTTAAATGGCCAAGAATTTTATGCAGGTTTCATTTATTGCCATTGTTTCAAGTATTTCTTTAAAGCTGTTAAAATCAAAACTTTTGTTCTCCTTGTTAATCTATCAAATTCAAATTGAAGAAGTCTTTCTTAATATTTGCACTGGACACCTTGTTGCCACCATATATTTCATATATATCAAATATTTAACTTATCAACTTATCAAGTAAACTTATTAACTTGTCTCAAGCCTCCTAATCCTTTTTTTTTTTTTTCTTTCCTTTATCATCAATAATTTTTCAAAATGTGAAAAGTCAGTGTTCTCTATCATTTCTTTTTGAACACTACATTTAAACACAAGACATCTCCAACATTAGCCTCTTCAGACCATTAAAAACTCTTTTGTCACCTTAATGCAACGGAAAGTATATTGATTTCCATTTCAATTCAGGCAAGCATATAATTATAAACAAATAACTTTACAAAATGCAATCATAAATTGAAGTTTCCGCCTGAATGTACACTCTTATTTTTGGCCGATCTTAGAAAGACAGGATTGTTAACATGATCAGAATTAAATTTATGGTCCAGTGAGGATGAGTATTCATGGAAAAGTTGCCAGGGCTCCATCTAGAATAACACAGAACAGAGTTAAATTTCTTGCAACCATTTTCCCATACACTACATGCAGATTAGTAAGACCATTTATAGATTGCTATCTCCACTTATGATGTGCACAACACAATTTTAAGAGAGAGTTGATAAGCTGGAGAGGGTTTGGGAATGAAAATGTAATAATTTGAGTATCAGAAGTCTAGTCCAAAGTGGATGAATAGACAAAATCTATCTATCAGAATAAACAGAACGGCTATGACCCAAATGTGATTTCAAGCATGTTCATAAAGGAAATAAGATAAACAATCATTAAAGGAGCAGAAATTATTATTTTAACTGGAAATTGGATATTGTCACAGTTTCAGAATACTATTCCTAAACATTCAGTTGATATTTTGATATTAAGTGGAAAGATCTGAGGTCCATTCTAAAAAACAAATTGGGAATATTGAAAAATAAATTTATACATGATTCTACACATTCAATTTAGCTGTAGTGATTGATGCAATATTGGTCCCTACTATCAGGACTTTGCCTTGCTGAAAAGTGACTACTTGTTTTAGTTTTCATTTCTTATCCTGGGAGGTCTTGTTCCTTCCTTTTCTTTCATTCTTTCTGTCAGAGGAAGTAAGTATTCTGCAGGCTTATTCTGACTTGCAATAACCCCAGCAAAGGAGCTGCAGTTGGACAGTCATGAAGCCATAATCAGTTTGGAGATGACATCCATGAATAAGGAAATTCCTCTGCTTGGAGACATGATTTTACAGCTGATGGGTTCTAGACAGGTAGGAAATTTAAGCGGTGAAAGTCTCTCTAATGTGTCTCCTAAGCAGCAAAGGCTACAACCAACATAAAAGATCTCTCCTCCTTTGATTTTTCAAGAGTGTCAAGTACTGTCCAAAGTCTCAGGTACTGTTTCACAGGGGTGTATAGATTCCTAATGGTCTTTGATTTCAATAAGGCAAAAGCTACAAAAGATTACAGGAGGTCTAATCCCAGCCCTTGTAAAGTAAATTAATGGCTGATATTCAGTATTTCTACGGGTATTATGTAAAGATTAGGTGTTTAGCAGTCCTGCAAACTTCCTGTAGAGTTAATGGGGAAAGATCAATTCCACTGTGAGCTGCTTCGTCCCAGCTCTGTGATTACTGTCTTAAATAGGGTGAACAACTTTCCCTCTGCAAGGCCTTCATTCTCTCTAGAAAGAGCTTGGACAAAGAGTTTGGATCAAATGGTAAAATGCTGTGAAAGAGCAAGTGAAAAAGTGCTATAAGACAAAGATCAAGCAATGATTTATTCTCACAGAGAAATTCTCTTTAATAATGGGTTTAACCTTATGGTGTGTAACACATCCCCAAAAGTGGTCACAAAATTTGTAAGCACTTTTGGCAGGAAGTAAGCAAGCACAACTACCATACCTTCATCTTTTGCACTAGGGCCAAGGAACATTTCTCCAGTTTCTGTAACATAGGAAACAACCAGAATATGCAAGAGAAAAGGACCCCACAGAACCATATATATATCTATCTATATATATATCTATATATATGTATACACACATGTGCATTTGTCTGTGTGTGTGTGTGTGTTTTACAACAAAGCATTTGAGCCCAGTGATCACACTTTGTATGACTGGATAATGCATAGATATTAGGTGATACATGTGAACTAAAATCCACAACAAATTGTAATATATCCATTGAGATCTCATTTGAGAGAGAACTCATCTCCATTCAGCTTTCAATGTTGAGTCTCAGACTACATCTGTAGGAAAGGACTGAAATGGTCACAAGCTCTCAAAAGAGCTCAAACCCATTTTCACAATGTTGGAGGATGATTCATGCATTTCTAACAAAATCAGGCAAATGTATCAGTTTCAGACTGAGTCCTGCTCTGAGAATTTGAAGCAGACTTGAGGATTAGCTATAAACAAAGTGTCACTATAGTCTCCTTCAATCAAGAGTCAAGGTTCTAAGCAGCTCTGGCACTGGTGATGAAAGGAATTCCACCTTGAGGACAGTAATTTGTACTTGTGAACCATTGACAGCAATCTCACAATGGATAGATTTAGTACCTAGAGTAACAAAATTTCAGAAATGGTCATGGAAATTAGAAAGAATAGTATCAATATCATTACTACTTTCATAAACTGTGACTGTGAATCTCTACTCATTTAAGTTGTCCTGAATAAGAGCAGCTAGATTTTTTTTTTTAGGATATGAAATAAATAGATCTTGGAAATATTTACAAATCACTAATTTTATTGAAGAGCAGTATTTGTTAAGCTCTTGAACTATGCAAGTTTTGCAACTTATTTTTGGGGCTGATGTATCTGATGAAAAGCAACAGCAATAAAACCTGAAAAGAGTTTAATAGCACCAGACCAACGAAGAACAATGAAATTCAGCTTTCATACTAATGAATAGCTTGTTCCTTCCTTCCTCTCAGCTAAAGAGTAGATTTCAGTAACTAAAACTGAAGCATCTTATTTCAATCTTAAGATATCATAGTCCGTCAGCAAAAGAGGTAACCTACATGTTAGGTGTAATTTTTCTATTATTCTGTATAGCATAAAGTTGAATATAAGTAGGAGTAAAACTAATGCTCAAATGAGCAGGAATAAAACTCACATCCTCCAGTGTCATATTTGCAGATCATAATATGATCCAGGTGCTCCTGGGTATTCATGGGTTTTACTAATTACAGCCAAAAAAAAGAGACAGTATAAATTTAGTCTTTAGTAGTTTAGTCTTTACCTTGATATTCACGTGATATATTAGATATAATAACAAAAAATATCACTGCTGCTTTTCCAATCTGAGATGCAGAAGATATTTTTAATTCATTAAGGTCAATGAAAGAATTGTCTGCATTGAAAAATGCTTACAAATATGCTGGAGAGGTATCACATATATATATATGGATACATGTAGGTAAATAAATACATATTCATGAGGCCAACTGTCATGCTAAGTCAATTATTTACTTTTGTCATTAGTATGGTTATCCATGAGTTTATGTGACATTATAATACACTGTTTATAACACACTACCTGCTGTAGCTGTTAATTAGCTAATGTCCTATAATAACCAATTTGCACAATGCCTTAAATCAATACAAATTATGTTCTATCTAAAATTAACTAGGCAAAGTGCTAGTGAAGGAAAAGATGAGTCCATGACTTCTCTTTTGCAAAACTGGAAACATTAAAGCAAATTTTCATGTACAGATCAATGTCACACCTGTAGAGGTTTGGCACATGTGCTGAGTCCCTGAGACACATATTGATATGTATGAGGCATGGGCACATAACCACCTCATGCTTCTGTGTAACTTGAACCCACTGAATGGGTGCACATAATAAGTTTTATTGAATTGTTTCAAGTTTCCTATCAATGCTTTGTTTCCTTTCCTCCTATCCAAGTCTTCAGATTTCTAGATTTTCTTTGATGTGTGCTCATGAACAAAGAGGGATTTCCCCTCCCTTCTCCTTCCCTTCAATTCCTTCTTTGTGCTTGGAAAGGCAATTCAACAACTATGCTTTGTCTGTGACCAATTTATTTATTTATTTGTTTGTTTGTTTTGGCTTGGGGGGATGAGATCCACACAGAAGAAGTGTTTTTGGCATCCTTGCAGCAGTGGAGAGCAACCCCTCCAGTGGAGGATATTTTTCAGTCACTTTTACTGCTTCCCAACAGCTGAAGCATCAGGATACAGTTATTTTCAATTTACCAGTGTGCCTTTACAAGTGAGGCTATAGCATTTATTGTAAAAAGGAGCCCTCCCTTTTATTTTGTTAATATTTATTCCCAGTCAGTTAAAATTACTTCCTCATTCTTGCATATGTGTAAAATTTTCCCTAGCTATAGAAAACCTCTTTCTTCTCTTGCTGAAAGTTCTTATAAAGGATACAAAAAAAATCACGTCTTTCCTCCTAAAAATACATAGTCTGCTCTTCTGCCCCATCAAAAATTTTAGCAGAAGACCATCACAGATCTCACATTCCACCTTCTTTCTCACCCACTGTATTAGATAAAATGAGGATTTGTGACACTTTGTATGTACTTTCTCTTGAGAGAAGCATAGTATCATTTTTTTTACTGTGTTTTATTTTTTTTTAACAATGAAAGTTTGAACTGCAAACTTCCTTATGTGGTTTCACTCCTTCAACATGCAATACTCCAGCTGTGATGAAATTTATAGGTTTTTTTAAACTAAAGCACTTACAGTGTCTGCCATTAAAAACATTTGCAAATCTGAAGTGATTGCAATCCTATGTCATCTCCTACCCCATGAAAATGCCATGGCCATTGACATGATGGACTGAATAGGTATTATTGAGTGAGATCTAACATGTGTTCTCACTGTTGATGAATTTACATCTCTAAGAGATGGTGGTGAGTTCTAACCTAATTAAATAAAAAAAAATTCCACAACAAGGAACATAATTAATTGTACGTGCTATTACCAGAGGCTTATCTTACTTTTTTTTTTTTTTTTTTTTTTTTTTTGAATAGCATATCATCAGAATGATGCATGCTCAAATGTGTCTGACTTGACTACCATACAATTAGTTCTCCTTTTATGTTATTTTTACATGGTTATATTCTCAGGCTTATATCTAAATCAAAAATATGTAAGAGAGTGTCAGGGCTATGGTCTTTTGCATAAAGCAAAACCAAACAATGTTTCTTGGAGAATATGTCCTGATCCCTTGCTACTGTCATCCTCCATATAACCTAAAGAAGTAATGTTATTGAAGTAAATGATGTAAAAAATTCAGATTATGGATGCCAAATTCACCATTTAGAATTTTAAGTCTTTCTATTTTCCCTGACAAACTTACACATTAAAAAAGAAAGAAACCATGAACAATGAGATATCCAATGCCAATTAGTTCAGAGTATTCATAAAGCAACCTATTTTTCCCATATGGAATGTTAGAGACTTTTTGGGGAAAAAAAGTGCCAGAAACAGACAGACATAACACACTGTTCTCCTAATATTTCATTAGGTTTGGATCAAAGAGACAAGTTTGAGGGATATTTTTGACTCACTAGGATACTCAAAGGTTTTCTTCTCTCTTAGCATCTTCCATCCTAGGTTCAGCTTACCTCTTTGCACTGCAATCATTCCCATCTCTGCTTCATGCTGCTCTTCTGGAAAAGCAATGGCTTTAAAACTCTTTTTATTTCACTTTTCCCCTGAGAAAATACTTTTGAAGGAGATGAGTTCCATTGATGTTGGCAGTTTTTAAAGCACTACCTAGCAAGAGCAGATGAGCAGCCAGACAAGGGAGGGGATTGTCCTGCTCTGCTCTGCACTGGGGCAGCCTCACCTCCAGTGCTGAGGGCAGCTTTGGGCACCATAATATAGGAAAGATCTAAAGTTATTAGAAAGTGCCCAAAAGAAGGCAGTGCAAATGGTGAAGGGCCTTGAGGGGAAGCTGTATGTGGAGTGACTGAGGTCACTTGGTCTGTTCAGCCTGGAGCAGACGGAGGGGAGACATCACTGCAGTCTACAACATCCTCGTGAGGGGAAGAGGAGGCAGACACTGATCTCTTCACTGATTCTCTTGTGACCAGTGACAGGTTCCAAGGGAATGGCCTGAAGTCATGCCAGGGGAGGTTTAGGTTTGGTATCAGGAAAAGGTTCTTCACCCAGAGGGGTGGCTGGGCACTGGAACAGCCTCCCCAAAGAAATAGCCACAGTACCAAGCCTGACAGAGTTCGAGAAGTGTTTAGGCAATACTCTCAAGCACGTGGTGTGGTTCTTGGGGTGGTCCTGTGCAAGGCCAAAACTTGGGTTTCAATGGTCCTTGTGGGTCCCTTCCAAGTAGAATAGCCTTTCTGTAATTTTATGTTTCTTTTTTGTTTGTTTGTTTGTTTGCTTTTCCTTTTCTCTTTCTGTCTGATAAATTTGTTTGATTTCTCCCTCCTTTTTCTCTCTTTGGTGAATATTTTAAAGCAGACAACAAGTGATACATGTAGCTTTGTATATGAAAAAAAAAAAAAAACCAAACTGAATTTGAAAAATATCCATTATATACAGAAAGTGCTATGCATAAATAACATTACTTGTCCCTGGAGAGAAACCTACCATTACTCTTTTGAGGGGGTATCAAAAATGAGCAATGTTTTAGTGTTAAAAAAGTTTATCTTTGCAACTTGGAAGATATTGTGACCTTTGTGTTCAGGTTTACCTTGTAAATTCTCCAGTTTCTTACAAATAAAGTTGGTTGGCATTTCTCTAAAATGGCCTGTCATGACAGGGTACTATCAAAATTACCTGAAGTAT
Source organism: Muscicapa striata striata (assembly GCA_030060385.1). Lineage (NCBI taxonomy): Eukaryota > Metazoa > Chordata > Aves > Passeriformes > Muscicapidae > Muscicapa > Muscicapa striata. The sequence continues at coordinate 888,485 of JAREIS010000301.1, read as the reverse complement.
GAAATGACTTTGCACTGCTTACCTTTGTAAGTGGCTGTAACAGTGTACACTGAAACTAAAGAGTGATCTGGCATCACATTTACTCCTAAAAGCTGAGGCAATGAAATGAAGTCTATCCAAGCTTATTACATGCCTGCCATTGTCTGCCACTCAGCCAGCCAGCAGTGGGCTCTGTTTTTATTACTACTACCACTGCTAGTATTATTATCAGCATTACTATTATTAAATCCTGTTTTCCTTCACATATTCTAGCATGAATATATTTTTCCTGTGGCTAGTGCATGGACATCAAGGCATGTTGGGCATGTTCAAGCATGGGAGCACTTAGCAGGGCAAACTGGAGCCAAAGAGAAGGAGCCTGCTTTCTGTTCAGTTTCCTGAAACTAGCTGAGCTTGTAGCTCTGGAAATGACAGGAATTGTTAATGCCCACACAAACACTGGAAGGCATGTGGCTCTCCTCTGCCTGCCTCCTGCTCCCATCGTCAGAGGGGGCTCTGGGAGTGAAAGGTCAGGGGATAATCCTGCACCTGCAGGCACAGAGGGCCAGTCCTGCCGTAATTGATGCTAATTGTTATGGAGCCAAGGCGCCCTTCCACGGAGGAGCAGGTGGGAGCCTTTGTTGTGCTTGGGACCATTATCCTAATAACAGGCTTACGATTCTCTGTGCAGGCTTAGGAGTACAAAGGCACAGGCAATACTTTGGAGAGCCCCTTAGAATGTTTATTGGGCATCTCCTGACACAATGAAGTGAAAGTCCCTGAGAGTGAAAGGGTAAAACAAACTGAAGAATAAAAAGGGCAGTACCTGCTGGTTGATGAAGCACTGAGCAAACCTGGGAGATGTGTCTTTGTGAGGTTTAAAGTGCACCTGACAGCTTCTGTGGAGATGGAGATTTTGCACCCTGTTGTCTGTGGGAAGAGTCAGGTGGAAGCTACTTCTGGGACCTAGAGAGCTCCCAGGGAAATTTTCTCAGGAGCTGCCCATCTGTTTGCAAGTTTTGATATGAAAGGATAGGCTCAGCAAGGGGACTGAAAAATGAGAGGGAAAAGAAAGGAAAGGAGTCCAGCTGCTAATATGATATTGGATTATGGTCAGACAAAAAGCTAGTGACTGCTTATGCTAAAATTATGTGGGTTTTTTCTTTTTCCCTGCATCTTTTCAGGGTTTTCTCCCTCCACCTTCTGCAGACCACTAGCAGGAGGAAAGGAGTACAGTTCCCTTGAGTCTGAGGGACTGAAAGCAGTATATACTGAAAGACACATCCCAGAGTTTTGCAATCCTATTTGTGGCACTTATATCACATTATGGACAAAATTAGAACTAAACACTGAAAGCACTATAAATGAAAATAACATCTTAAACCAGGAAAAAATACACTAAATTGATACATTTCTGTGTATGGTCTGTGTTCCCTATGTGATGTGCAAAAACGACTGCAGAAATAATAAAATACTTATCAAAAGCCCACTGAAGCATTCTTTTTATTCAAACAAACAGACAAAATGTAAAATAAAGGAAGAATAAACAAAGTGCAAGTTAATTTTAACAGGCTTGTAAATAAGTCTGGAAACACCAAGCAAAGTGGTCTACGAATTTCTCAGAAACCAATTTTAGAGTCCTTTTAAAAATTCTGAAGTAGATGACCTTTTGGATAGGCTTTTCTCATCCCTGATACACAAATCTGTGATTTATAATGCAATCAGTGGATTGCATTAAAAAGTTAATGCATGCTGCTTGAGGATGTCACATCTTGCATTGAGTGGTATAGATTATATTGACCATTTTAGGTAATTTACTGTTCTTTTTTTCAGAGCCTGACACTGAGGTGTAGTTAAGCTCCTAATTTAATCATGTGCCTCTTAGCTTTATGGGATCGCTGTGCCTGGGGAAACTGATGTCATGATCCACTAAAAAGCCTGTTACATCTCTAAAAAAACTGAAAAGAGACATTTTTTACAGGAAACAAACTAGAAACAGGAACAGGAGAACTAATTTATGAAAAACATAAACTCATTCAGACCATCACTCCAACCACATGGAGTTGCAGATGCAGATGCAGATGTCAGGTAACTCATGAGTCAAGTGTTACCTGCTCCTCCAAATTTGTTCTAATAGTCTGGAATGCGTGAGCAGCCTTTGGAATTCTGGAAACAGAACACAAACCCTTGAATTTGGTCTGTGGAAATCATGAATTTGTGTTAAGAATCATGGCAATTAAATGCAAACAAACAAGACCAATGACACAAGCTGGACTTCCTTTCATTTCTCTCTTCAGTTCTTGAACCATAGCGACTTGTCTTTCCCAGCAGCCCCAGTACAAGCAATCCATTTTTTTTCTTGATAAAAACGATTTTAATTTTTTTTAAAGAATTACAGAGTTCCAGGAAGTGGAAAAACTGAGGTCCCATGGTGTTCTTTGAAATACAGCAGAATTGGCTTCAGCATAAACTGAAGCCAAGCAAACCCAGAAAATTTAGAACTGAGATTTAAATCACCAAGACATTGGAAGGAAAAAAAAAAAACAACAAAACAAAACTTGTAATAACTAGTATTCTGTCTGAATTATTTTGCTGGCACCACATCATTATTTTGCTGTTCTGCATCACATTAATTAATTAGCAAGTTTTCTGGGAAATGAATATACAGAAAGCATATGGTTCCTGTTTTTTTGCATCTCGTCAGCTATGAAGCGATGAAGTGATGTTGAGCTGCCTGGTCTGGCCAACAAAACAAAGAGAACCACATTTTTCTTGTCTTTTTTGGTTTGTTTGTTTTGGTTTTTTTTCCCAGCATGATTTATGCTCCTAAGTCTGTGGGAGTGAAGTGGTGAAGTTTAAGGCATGGTCTTGGGTAGAAAGGATGGTTTCCTAAGCATCTCTGCAAGCTGTCTACTGGTGAAAAGACAGTATAGAATCTTGCCCTGCTGTAGGTATGCAAGCAGCTGCAGATGAGAGGAAGCTGCTCCCTGCAGAGACTTCAGCTGCAGCTTGATGTTGCAGAATTTCCCCACTTAATGCCTCAAGTTAAAGGAAAACCTTCTTGGTGAATGCTGTGCCAGGCTGGCACCTGGACCTGGCTTGTGGGTGGCAGAGCAAAAGAGATATGGTCCAAGCCGGTAGAATAAGTGTGAAAAAGCCCAGCTGAATGTTCTCAAAACTCAGGAAGAAAGCTTTAACAGGTCTGCACGTGTCTCTGTAGCTAGGGACCAGGTGCATGATCATGTTCACTCCATGAAGACAGATCTGTAGACTATTCCCTACCACCCAGAGCTGGGAAAATTGTATCAGCCACTCTGGAGGGCAAAATTATACCTGGATGCCCAGGATGATGCCTTTGAGCAAATTGCAGAGTTGAGTTGTGCTTGTAATGGAAGTAGAAGGGTTAACCAGAGAGAAAGGAGAGGATATACTTTTCTCCTTAGAAGTATCTGTGAGACATGATTATCTAGAACACAGAGTTCCTCCCTTAGCACTAGAATAAGAGTTGTGAAACTTATCATTTGTGAAACTTATCATTTAACTTATCAATGCCTTATCATCAGGCATTGTTTCCTGACCTTCACTGCAAATTCAGGCAGGACATAATAGAGCTAACAGTGTAGTCACCGGCCAAGAAAATTAGAATAGTGGCAGCATCAAAGTGCAGTGCAGTAGTATGATTGCCTGAAAATTATAATGCTTTGCAAAAAGCCTAATATTTGCATTCATTCTAAATACTGAGGACCAATTTTCTGATGAGAATGGCAGCAATTTGGATCTAATTTGTCAGATATTCCTTCAGGACTATACTTAAAATAAGAGACTATATGAATTGTTGGAGGCGGCAACTTGTCTGTGTTCAGCTTTGTATCTTTTGTGAAGATTCTTGAGTACTTGAGAAGAAATTTACTGATTTTCAAGCAGACCTTGATGTCAGGACTTCCATATTCTTAACCTACATTGATAGATGATGCAGCACTTACTCTAGAAGAGAAGTAAAACTCTATACACAAATGAAACAATCCAAGAAGAAAAAGGTGACTATTTACAAACTCAGGTTTGCTGCACCCATGATGTCTATCAGGATTTACCAATGTACTGTCACAATATGTTTGTTTTATAACCTGCAATGGACGAGAAGTAGCTTTGCTTTAGCCCAGAATTTTGCATAGACATTCTGGAGATCATCATGAACTCTCCCAGTTTGGAGGGAGAAAAAATAAACTGAGTCATATTTTGCACACCCGATACAGAATGCTCAGCTGCAGTCTTCCACGCCCCTTACTTGCTAGTATATAATTGCAAAGAAAATTCTTGCTCTTTGTTAAAACCCAAGGAAATATATTTGAGACAGACTTGCCATGCAAACAAGAAGTTGGCATGTTGCTTTCAATTTTCATGGGTTCTCATGTACTGGCAGGCAATTTTCACAGGGATAAAAGGTCTTTGATCTCAGTGAATGACTTCCTTCTATTTTCAATAATGCAATAAGCCATTTTATTTTCTGCCAAAGGTATTTCCACAGACATGTTTTGGTCATATTGCTTTCACAAAAAATACTAGGACTTAGTCAAGAAGTCACATTGGTTAAAGGTCAGAGAGATGAAATTGCTGTAATTTAACAAAAAGACTAATGAGTAACATGGGAGGAGTTACAATATGTTTTTAACAAAAAAGGTGGCAAAGAGCATTTTATTGAGTTTTTGATCGGCTGTGAAACTAGAATTCACCTTAGCCTTACCCAAATTTGGAAATAGCTCAACAATCTGAAGTCAAAATTCAAAGAATTTTTTGACAGTTTCTATGCAAATTTATATGTTCCAAGGCAATCTGAATGACTTTTGCCTTGAGAAAAATATCCAACATGGTCTTTAAAGCAAGCTTTGACATCTTACCTACCAATCCCCACCAACTTAGACTTCCCTAGCAATACTATTGCAAAGTAATTTATTGGTGAAAAGAAGGATTTTCTGTGCCATCCATTACATATTCAATTCAGTGTCCCGGCAGAGTTTTGTCTCAGATAGTTAGCAACTTGAAGGACTAATTTGATCAACTTATGTCTTCTTGCTACAACTTTATTCAACCTTGGATTTCCTTGAACAGCTACAGCAAAAGCCATTATTGTTATAGCACTGATTTTTGTACTTCCTACTTTTCATGGTACAGAATCTGTTAACTTGCTTCAAACACAGTGAGAATCAGGTTAAGCAATTTTGGGACTGCTTTGAAGACCAGTAGTTGCAAGTTATTAAATGCACATTATTAATAATGGATAAGACTGAGTAGAGTAGTAGGCATTATTCCCATTGAAGATAACAGCTCTTTGCCAATTGAGTTTGCAGTAATTATGCCAATTGTTCAATCTACTGAGCATAAACTGGAAAAAATACGAATGGCTGTTCAATATATTCAGTAATTATTCTCCTAACTACATTTTAAAAGTGCATCTGGACACTGGACAAAGTCTTCAGAATCTAAATGAGCCAAAGACAAGCTCTTCTCACAGCACAACAGGGGAATTCAACCAAATGCATTTATTATACTCTGAAATCACAGCTGACTTCTAGCAGTGCCAAAAAAAGGGAGGTTTACACAAACTGCTCATAATTTTTTAAGCACTGATTAAAGCTGAAGTGCTATTTTTGTGTGAAAAAAATTGTTACCAAGTGTCATTTAACAGAATATAAACTTTAAAAAGTACAAAGACTCACATGTTAATACAAATGAAGTCATAAAAGGGGAAAAAAAGAGAAAAAAAAAAAAAGGTAAAAATTGATTTTATTAAGCCCTAGAAAAAGGCAGAGAAGGTAGGGAGGAATTTTTTTTTTTTTACTTTTTTGCAGAATTTAAACTTTTAAAGAACAGGAGACAGAAGATTTCCTTTAGAAAACTACTGCCAGTCCAGGCAAAGTAGCTGGTTTCCTTGATTTATTTTGTTCTCCCAGAGTTCACAAATCAAAAGTATCCAATACAAAAAAATTAATACCCTGACCAGAAGTCATAAGTGCAATAAAGTTCAGTTTTTCTGAACATTGAAGAAGGGAAAGACAAAATATAACTTCGAAAATGTCCTCTTACATTTTTAGGAAGCTTCATGTGCATAACTGCTTGTGGATCAGACTAAGATAAGAAATAAATATTTGCTGTTAATTAAATTCTAAAGCTGATAAAGGCAAACTCACACCCTGAAAGAATAAGTGAGAAGTTTATACATCAAGGTCCCTTGGGGAAAATCAGCCAACATGATTACACAGATAAGGAACATCTTTCAAAATGTTTCAAAATGTTTTGCTGTGATTTGGTCATATATGTTCCAATGGAATTATTTAATGAATGATTTTCCATGTCATCAATTATGTCATAGGCTCGTGGGGCTGGTTTCTTTTTCCCTATGAGCCCCTACCACCTCACAAATTAAATACATTAAACAAAGCTTTGCCAAGTGTTAAAACTGTATTCTATACATCTGTATATCTACCAAAAGGGCAAGCCCCCAAATATCTTTGATGTTCCACTCACAACTTCTATTAACTTCACCATCCAGGGTGTATTTTACCTAGGTTGCTTTCACATTTTTAGTCCTTCACAGAGTGATAGAAATAGAGAGATAAAATAAATGTTTCCTTCCTAAAACACACTTCTTCTAAGCACCTGGAGTACTTGTGACCAGCTCTGGGGCTCCCAAAGTAAGAGGACATGGACATGTTGGAGTGAGTCCAGAGGTGAGCTTCAAAGATCACCAGAAGCCTGGACACCTGTCCTGTGAAGACAGTCTGAGAGAATTGGAGTTTTTTCAGGCTGCAGAAGAGAAGGCTCCATGGAGATATTACAGCATGAGCTGGAGAGGGGCTTTTTGCAAAGGCAGGTAGTAATAAGACAAGGGGAGATGCTTTACACTGGAAGAGGGTAGGCTGAGAATACATACAAGAAAGAAAGTCTTTACTGTGAAGTGTTCAAGGACAGATGGGCTTTGAATCATTTGGTCCAGAGCAAGGTGTCCCTGCCCATGGTAAGGAATTGAAATGAAATGATCTATTAGGTCATTTCCAATCCAAACCCTTCTATGATTCTTTGACTGGAAACATTTTTCATATTTGCTAAAGAAGTTTATTTTTAAAAAAATCAGGCTTATACCAGAGTTGCATCAGTCTGAATAAGTAAATAAACACAGATTGTTCTAAGAATTTCCTGTCACTTTGATTATATATTTGATTAAAAATTTTGATCACAATCAAGAATTTTAGTGTTTTCAGCTGATAAATTTTTGTTTAATTTCTTTTCAGTCCTCTATTTATATAAAGAAAAGGCATTCCACAACAAAATTTTATGGTTATTATGATGTTCCTTGTAGTTAATCTGATTTGGTTTTTGTTCTGTTGACACAACTTTGGTTCAGAGATTGTTCAGAAGACAACCACACACAAGACACTGATGACACCCCAGTACTCAAAAAAATTCCAGAACACAATGGTTCACTAAGGCAATGCTTTATCTTTCAATAAATTTAGAAATTCCTGGCATTACAAAGAATAGATCAGACACTATGCTCCAAGCTCAGACTGAAACCCATGGGATCTTCACAAAAAGATTAAGGAGATAATTGTCAGCAATTCGAAAATCACTAGTTTATCCCTGAAAAAGTAAGACCCTGGAATAAAGGTTGTGAACTCCTGAACTTGAAAGGCCTGGACCCCAAACACTCATGCCCTAAAAGGGGAAAGTCTGAGCATGTCCTTGGCTCTAGAGCAATGATCACTCTTCAAGCTTGCCGGTTTGAATGGCAAATATGTCAAATGGCAAGGATATTTTGTGACCCTGTGATTCCATGACTTTCACTTTTAGAAAGCTTGACTTACCATCTCATTCCCTGAAGGCCAAAGCAGGCCATTCTGTTCTGTGTTTATTATTATTTTTTGTTTGTTTGTTTATTTGTTTTGTTTGTTCTTTACTTTCTTTTGGTTGTTTTGGCCATCTTTTTCCCATTTACCTTGATGTAACTTTCAGATGTAAAAATTTGTAATACACTCAGAAAAGTTTTCTTTCTTGGATGTTTGCAGTCTCTTCCTTTCTTTGAGAGTTTTTGGCTGTGTAGCTTGCAAGCCAAGCAAGTAGATATCCTCCTTCTGCATCCCTCAACTCAAAGCACAAAAACAAGTAAAAACCCTAAAAACCCACAAAACAAACAAATTAGCAAAAAAAAAGAGCTAACACAAGTATCCTTGATACATACTAATTATGGGTGTAGGTAAATATTCAACATGATATACGTCGCAGTCTTAAGAGAAATGATGTGTTGCAAACACATTGCATGAGTGGGAGAACAAAATTGTGGGGACAGCCATCCTTCAATGATTCAATGTTTGTTATGGAAGTGGCAGTGAAGAGACTCAACCCGAGATCGAGTTTTGTAAGGTCTGCCAAAGAGATTTGTTTTTCTGGAGGAAATTGATGGATGGGATGCCACCTGTGCTGCTTGGGGTGTTTGATCATTACAAAATTACCTCCACTCAAATTAGGGATGCAATTAGCAATCACAGGCAGTGAGTTTTGTTGAAAGTCTCTCCAGCTGCACTGGTCCTGTGTGGGTCAATACAGCAAAATGATTTCCTCAGTTGTTCCTACTGCAGCATCCTTGGTGCAGAGGGTGCTGCTTTTCATCCTCAGTCATGCACACGTTCACCAGCAGTGAGGGGACCATCCACAAAAGGCTACTGTTGCTGGGTACTGTATTAGGAAGGGAGAACAGATACCTCTGTGCTGTACCACCAAAGAACCACCATCATTTAACCCTGGATCTGTGCCACAATGGGCCAAAAAGATCAAGGTTAAAGCCTTTTATATAAGTCTCTGAAATGCTCAGAATAGGACTCAAGCCACTTTAGTTCTGGCTATCATGAACATTCCCATTCCCAATTTGTAAGCCATTCTAACTTAAGCCCATTAGCCAGTTTTGAGGAAACTTATTAATACATGCACAATGAATTTAGTTAAAATGTAAGCGCAGATTGTTTTGCAGCTTAGCTATCTTTTCCAGGGTTTTGAAGCTTGTGAAAAATGTCCTCTGAATTGAAAAGCCAGTGTATAGTGTTTTCAGCTGAGACAAAAATGCATTGAATCCTTCAAATCTTATGAAGCCACTCAACTTTATTTCTGGCTGCTAGATTTGATTTCTTCTGGAATGCACATTGCTGACTAATATAATGAATCACTGGTGCTCCACTAACCTAAATGTAACTGGAATGATTCTATTTCCAGTCAGTAAGAAAAGAGTTGGTAGGTGATTTCAGGCTTTCAAACTCAGTAGGTTCCCAAGTCAAATAATGTTTGTAGCCTCACTCATAGGTTTTTCTTTCCTTCTTGTTACTTTTAATTTTTTTTTTTTTTTTTTTTTTTAATTTAAACTTACTTTCAAGGGCAAGTCTGTCATGATTAAGACAGATAATATGTCTCAGCTATAAAACAGTCTCTGTGTTGTGAAGGACAAGGTTTAGGGGTGTGGAGCTCCTCTGAGAGGTCAGTCAGAGGCCATGAAATTACTAAAGGGTTTTTGGGCTACAGCCCCACAGCTCCTCACATCTGCAGTCAATCTGGAGTTGTCTCTAGCAGACATGCTAGCAATTTACTGTTTCTAGTACTCAGCATCGTAGCTCTGGCCCTGACTTCGGTGTCTTTAACTAAGCTCAGCCTTTTCTTGAAGCCATCAAACCTGTGTGTAGACCCCCGTGTGGCACCCTGGTCTGCTCACTCCTTGATGCAGCTGCAGCTATGGTGCAGGGAGATGAACTCATGTTTGATAGCTCAGTCTTGCCCAACAACTCCGTGGGCCTATTGTCTACTCGTTGTCTCTTGGGTTTTAAGCACCATAAATTGCTATTTAGTCTGCAGCTTTAATTTGCACACCCCTGGACATCTATTAAATACTCATCTTTCACTTTTGACATAACTCCGTTGTTCCCATTTCAAGAGTAAAATATGAGCGGGCCCTGACACTTCTGTATTTGTTCAAGAGTGATACCAGCTAGAGGTAGGAAAACACATTATTCCTGCTTGTCTTCAGTGCAGAGTTACAGTTATTACAAAATTGCAGATATTATATTACTTGAAATTGTGTATGCTGGCTTTGGATCTGCAAATCACTGGACAATTTTTAGGGAAAAAAAACCCAACAAATAAAAGATTGCACAAAATATAAAATGGGTAGGAAAAGAGGCTTACCATTCTTAAAACCATACAAACACTGTGGTTACAGAGCAATAAAGCCAAAGGAGTTTTTTTCTCTATAATGTAGTGTCTATTTTATTCTGTTTTACTCACATATCACCTTTACTATAATAATATTTTGGAACATTCCAGTAATAAATACAGTGACAACACTAACATCAAACACCTATGCTTTGTGCTTACTAAACTCATGTTTAAGTATCCAAAACAAAAACAATATGCCAAGTGTGGGATTTGATGGGGTTGTAGAAGGGATTTTGGCAGATTTTCCAAGACTTAAGTCTAACAGTTTATACTAATCTCCAAGGTTTTAATATAAATATGAAATTATGACCCAAGTTCATGGCTTGGAATAATTCCAGTAATCACAGTGGAGTTCCAGTGGGGATGTATTTATCTCTGGGTTTGTTTTTTTTTCATACATCCACTAATCTTATTCCTAATCTGCAGTGTATTATTTTGTATAGGAAAGAGACAGAAACACAAAGGAAAGCAATGTAACTGAGATCTCCCTCCTCATATCCATAGACATTTACACATTACACACTCTTTGTGTGACTATTTTACCAGTTTTCTAGACACATCTGTCATTTGTTTGGTTGTTTGCCTCCAGGTTTTACTCTTGTGCCACAGCCTAGTTGGAGTGCTTCTCCCAGGACTAAATAGTGTCTTCCTCATCCTGTATTTGGCACAACTATCTTGTCTGCAAAGGTTGTAAATGTAGCAACTAGGCTTGAAGGCTCCAGGCAGAAGCATCTGCCACAGAGCAGTGCACCAGACTGGAATTTTGAGTGGCATCATCACCTGCTGCGCCTTTTTACCACTGCTTTTTATGCTATTTTCCCAGACTCAGTGCCAAAATTTCGCAGACACTGCAATAACTCTGTCTGCAAAACTGAGCCTTCTTGAAGTTTTGGATGTGCCAGAGTCTGAAAGAATGGATATGTTTCTGAAGTATTCAGTGCATCAATTTCCTTCTCCTAGTCTTGTACTATATGCTTCTCCCAATATTTGCTGCTGTTTTAAAAGATTTTTAATTAAATTGTGAGATGGCAGAGTGAAAAGGCAGAGCGAAATATTAAGAATCCAGTTCTTGATCTAGGATTGCACAGAGTTTGGGCAAGTTAGTAAGAATAAATCCATAGGAGAAATAATATAACAAAGCAGATCAAATCCATAATAAATATAGTCATATATGGATTTGTCATATATGTTTGTATGAATAGTTATAAGTGTCTGTCTTACTCTCTTGCCATTGTGAACTTTCACATATTTCCAATCAGTCTTTGCATACATACATATTCAAGACATCATAAGAATCTAATCAAATAAATAGTATTGCAGACTAAATTTGAAACAAGACTAACATTAAAAGACATATCACAAGCTTTACAGTTGGCAGAAAATATTTATTTTTTGAAGTTAGGGCTTTTTGGGTGTTTTTTGTTTTTAATGAAGGTGACAAAGTATCATTTTATGAGAGTGTCTTTGTCACACTCCAGCTTTTCAGTTCACCTGTGCAGGCGAGGAACAATGCTCCATTAAAAAAAGAGCAACTAGGGTATAACAAAGCTCATGTTTTCTTTCCAGAAAATGAAAAATCTTCAATTAATGGAAATGTTTTTATTGGGGTTTTTTGCCCTTGTGATTAATGCAGAGACATGGGAGAAGGGAGGGAGATAGAAATTTCAATGGCAGGCCACAACAGCTGGTTTAATGTAGCAACAGCAGCAGTTTATTGTTCTGGAGAGCATGGTAATCAGCTCATGTAATGAACAACTTTGCTCTCCCTGCAAGTACTCCCTTGCTTAATACCACAACAGGGTCCAGAAGAGAATTTATATAGCATTAATCTCAAAACAAACTTTCTCAGCTAAATGTGTCTTGGCTTACAAATAGGGTTCAGTTTAGTCTCAAAAGTGAAATAAGGTGTTAAAGTAGGTTACTGAAAGTGCTTTAGGCCACTATTTCTGGTGGAAAAAAAAATTATATTTTATTCTTTTACTTCTTGAATCTGCATTCAGCACCTGTTGCAAGCTACAATGGTCTAAATGTTCCTATTAACCAAAGATTATTATTTTTTAAATCCAATACCATAACATATAAATACTGAACCTAATAGAAAAACTTCTTACAGATACTGCTATTCATCTTCCAAACACCAAGCCATCATTAATTAGCAATCAGTAACAGCCTTTATGGTGTAGCCACAGGAAGGTCAGGAAAGTCACAAGGAATAAGAGATTTAAAAGGTCTGCCTTTACTTTTAAGACAAATATATGGTGAACTCACAAGGGAGAAAGTTAGTTTTCATCCCTTTTGACTCTTAATGGGAAGTTGACACCTTCCTCTCTTCATTAGTAAAATTCAGTTTGTTTTCACTCCCCAGATCTTCTGAATCTCAGTCCTCAGATGACGACAGTGTTCATGCATGGCTAGCTCACGGTCCCCAAGCCCAAAACTTCTAGGGAGAGTCTGATCTACTGCCCAAGCAAAGACTGATCATGTAATACCAATACAATAAATCTGCTGCTGTTCCAAAGAGTGGGATTTATAGTGTGTGCTAATGCCAATTTTTTTCCATGTGCCAGGAAAGCCTCAGAATTACAATGGATGAGTTGAAAATAGTTGGGATCTCTACAAGCAGTAAATGTCTCAATTTCTGGAGCTATGGTAGCCCATGAGGGATGGCCCAGCATTCCTCCACTTAAGCTAAGTAAATAGACAATGGGCAGCAATAGTAGAAATTTCTCTTAGGAACAGATCTGTTATGGGAAAGGGAGTTCTTGAAAACAAGATAAAGAAAAATGGATAGGAATGTAAGAATCATTAAAAGACAGAAAAAAATACTCTGCAAGGGGATATTTTGCCCTTATAACTCCTTTCTTCCATGAAAACAGCTCGGTTCTGTGAGTTAGAACAAAGTTCTTGTCATGAGAGAAGGAGATTAAGGCAGCTTTAAAAAAAAAAAAAAATCATAGTAAGGAACATTTGTTTATTTAGGTCCTTTATGTATTAACAACAACAACAAAACAAACAAACAAACAAACAAGCAAACAAACAAAAAAAAAAAACAAAAAAAAAAAAACCACAAAAATCCAGAACAGTAAATTTTCATTTTAATAACTTTTTCATGGTTGAGGTTTTAGTGGCATTTTGGGAAGTTCCCTCTGAAAAAACCATATCAGAGTGGAAATATTTTCAGCTTCTTCAAAACTTCCTGTAGTAAACAGGAAAAAATTATGTTTTTCTGAACCTGCTGTAGCCACCATTTTAAAAATTCTGAAACTATATTTACTCTAGGAGCTATTGTTATGCCCTGTTCTCTAGCTATAAACCAATCTCACATTCTGAATAGTGGGATGTTTCAAAATACTGCAAATACTGCTTAAATTTCAGTCACAAGTATTGCACAAGTTTTTATTCCACATTCCTTTTGCAGCACCTTTGGGAAAAGGCATTATGCTTTTCTGCTTATGACCCAGGCTCATGCCTATTGCTTCATTTAACCACCTTTGGGATTAGTACTTCTACTCCATTGTCATGGGCACTCCCAACAATTATTACTCCCAAAGGAGTTATTGCAGCAATCTTGTTCATAAAGGCTTCAATTAAAAGTCCTGAGGGAGGGCATTGAAAGAGGTATTTTCTTTTAAAAGCCTTTAAACACTGCACAACTGCTGCATTCTGAAGAGCTGCCTGCCATTCCCTCTGTTTTTTCTGTCTTATAGTCATCTCAGTCATTAATTCTGGCATGCTCTGGCAAACTGCTTTTTATTGCAGTTCGTATGTGCAATCATTTTGGGGGAGTACATTTTGTGATGTATTTGTGCTGCTAACATTAAGTAACTAACCTCCATGCCTAGATTAGGGGTCTCATCTGACTAATATATCTCTGCAGGCAATGGAAAAAAGTAGGATAATCCAGAAGGAAATGCAGGGCAGGAGGATGTCCTCAGTTCTGTGATTTGCCCTGTGGACAGGATTTTCGGTATTCATTGAGGGTAGTGGAGAGATGTCCAGCTCTTGGGTAGTCAAGCAGGCATACATGACTATCAGAGCCAGGCTGGCAGGACAATGCTAATTACATTAAATCCCCATCAGAGGGGTCTGGCAGACAGTCCAGGTGATGTACACCAATGGCTTCCTGTCCTTTTCCACTCATGAACACTTCATAATCTCTGTTTACCTCTGAAAAACCCTATTGCATGCACATCATGGTTCTAAGCCATGGGAAAGTTTTGGTATTATGCCTTCCAGACCCAGAATATATCACCTGTCCTGATTTCATCTAGGGTAGAAATAATTTCCTTTCAGTACCTGTTACGGTGCTGAGTTTTGGATTTGGAAACTCTGATGTTTTGGTTTTTTGCTAAGTTGGGCTTATCCTAAGTGAAAAACTTCTATTTTCTTCTCTCATGCTCTGCCAGTGAGAAGATACACAAAAAACCAAACTGGGAGGCACCATAGCTGGGACTGGTGACTGGAGATGACCAAAGGGGTATTCCACACCACAGAACACTAAGCCCAGTATACAAATGGGGGGAAGTTACCTCGAAGGGCAGCTGATCTGGGCTGGGGAAAGCAGGTCTGCCATCAGTCAGGTGGGAGTGAGCAATTGCATTGCACATTACTCCTTCTCCTTCTCCTTCTCCTTCTCCTTCTCCTTCTCCTTCTCCTTCTCCTTCTCCTTCTCCTTCTCATTTACAGTGATGATTGTGTTTTATTTTTTTATTAATTATTAAGCTGTTCTTATCTCAACATACAAGTTTCACTTCAATTCTCTTCTGCATTCCACCAGTGTGGGGAAGAGAAAGGGGGTTGAGTGAGCAGCTGTGGGGTGTTTCATTATCCAGCTTGGCTTAACAACACAACAATCCTTAAAACAACCACCATCACCCCTGCTGGTAGAGAACTGTGAAGGTATAAGCCTCCAAATTTTCATTACCTAAATTTGGTATGTAAATATTATCTTCATATTATTGAACAGTTCATCAGTTCATACTTTGCTGGATATGATGTGAAGGATTTTTAAAACTGATTTCCAGTACACCAGTTATTTTCTTCCTTTGTTATATTTTCTGCCTTGGTGGAGATCAGCAGAAGCTGACCAAGCATTGCTATACCTACAAAATATGGGTCTAAGGAACCATCTGCCACGACCATATCATATATCATATGAACTCTAAGATGTAGTCAACATTGAAGCTGATTGCAGAAACTGACAATTTTATGAGGGTCTGAAAGTTCACATTTTTGTTGTTTATTAAAGAATGTGGGCCTATCATATACAGAGGAAAGTAGGTCCAGTCATATACAAAAAAGCAGTCCAACTGCTCTTGATGAAATGAAAATGCTGAATAAAGGTTGGCTTGTCTACTGATGTTCACAGATATAGTAGTCTCAGCCATATTTTAAGAGGCAGATTTATGTCAGTTGCAAAATGGTTGGGAGCAATCACAGGACATCATGTGTTGCTAAAAAAAGAAGAAAAAAAGGAGGTAAAATCTACATTTCCATTCCATTAGCATTATGTCAATACGGTCATATTACTCATCTCAGTTCTCATGTATTTTATACATTGTAAATAAAATAATCTATGAAAAGAATTATCCTTATCTAAACTTAAGTTTTTTCTAACCTTCCTAACAAACCAGAATAAGGTCACAGAGATTTGAAGAGTCATGGAAGAACATGTTCTAATTTATTGCTATCTGTCTCTTATTACAATAGGATCCATATCGAGCTGATACTTTGGTGGTCAGGAATTTCCTGGTGTCATTCCACCTATGATTTGGCATAATTTATTGTGAATACAAGTGATAGCAGAGGAAAAGGTTTTAATTCCAGTTTCACCCATATGACTACGAAGATTTTTGGAAGTATACTCAGTGTAAAGATTTCATAAAAGAGAAAAAAACCCTCATGCATAAGTTCTTTTTTTAGCAATTTTTTTTTTTGTTAACACAGATGTTTAATTTCTACTTTTATTTTCAATTTCTGACCATAATGAATATTTAGAGCATTTTTATACCAACAGTCAGTTTTGGATCTTAAAGTGACTTGTGTGTGTACAAACTGTGTGCACAAAAAAGCACCAAAGTATTCATGAGACATTAGTAGTGCTTACTATTATCTGTACTTCCATTTAGTTTGACACAAAAATCAAAAGAAATGCAGTTCATATAAGTCTTGAAAACAAGGAGGCTTTGTTTCTAACAGCACCAAAATAAAATATTCACCATATTTAGGCTATGTAATGATGATTTATTTGTATTTTATAGATATAACTAATATTGTATTTTATTCAGAATACCTAATCTTGTAGGGGTCACAGCTGTTCACTGCCTATTACAGGTCACAACTCCCTGTATGGATGTCTTATCTAGGTCATTACTCCAACTTCTGCATGATATACATACAATTGACACATGTTCAAACCTTTATTATGGTATTGTACAGGCTTTGTCCATTTAGAATGTAAAATACAACTTTTTTAAAACATTGAGAGAAACCACCTCCTTCACCATCACTACTTCTAAACTAAATCAACTTACCTTGAATATTGAACAGCAATTTTTAGGCTGGGATCCATGGATACCTTGACGTTTGTGGTCTATTTCCAAGGGATTTGTGTAAGGTAACTAAGGAAAGTAAGAGGAACATCAATAAGCTTAAATTGTCTCCAGCAGGTTTAGCCTATCTGCTGGAAAATTTTACATGCTTGCCAAATTAGAAAAAAAAATTGAAAATCGCCTTATGTATGGATTTGATGAATTATAGAAAGGCATTAACACCTCTGAAGAAGCCCTGTTGCAAATAGTATTATCAATCTTTTCCTCTTATAGAAATGTTCCATTTCAAGCTACAGCACATTGCTAGTGCTGTGTTCACTTTAATTTCTTTTTTCTTATATTTAGATATTATTTTTCGTCAAATATTTCTGCACACAGTATTTTTAACTGCATGCTAAAGGGGTTCAATTTCTCCCACTTGATTTAATTATTTTATTGGTGAATTTGGTGACCTTTTATTTCCCATAAGTCATTACATCAGTCGCTATGAACATTATTTTAATTCAAGGATTATATTATTTTTTTATAACTAATATATAATATTCAAAGTTTCTCATTAATTTTAGGCTGTTCTTTAGCTTTACCCATGGTCTACAGTAGCAAACATTCAATCTTTGTTTGTTATACAAACTAAAGTTCTTGATTTTTCAGGCACTAATATTTTCCTAGAGATTCTGTTTTGATAAGCTACTCTTTGACTAGAATAAACAAAATGCATTTTGACTGAAAATTCTGTACTGATGGTAATAGCTCTAACTTAGAAAATGTAGGCCTTAAATCACATAAACAAACAAACAAAAAAAAACCTCCTTATACCACACTCTCACTCCCACTCTTGCATATTTTGCCACAATAATGAACACTTACTCTTTCTTCTTTTCAGTGATCAGGCTTAAGCGTCCCCTCAGACTAATTTTTTTTCTTTTTTGTTTTTTTTTTTGCTAGTCTGGCTTTATGGAATTACTTGCACCACTGCTGGAATACCAATGGGATATATAAATTTCTTTGTGCTGCTCTGTCAGGTGGTAACAGTCCATGAGGTTTTTTTTCTTATATAAAATCCTTGCCAAATTATTGTTTTCCCCTGCAAATCTGAGAAGCCCTTGTACTTTAAAGTGCTGAGAACTTTAAAATCATCCTCCTGTCTCTCTCTTGTCTTCTGTTGAGAAAAGTTTTGGAAGCACAATGAACACATACATACATGTGTGGGCACCAAGGGTCTGTGGAAAAACAAGCAGTGCTTCTGTCTGTTATAGAGACAGTCAGTCTGGGAAGGCACATCCCTAATCATGGGACACTGCTTCATCTTTCCTTGGTGATATCTGTAAGGCTATGTCTTCTCATTAGAAAACATCCCACTTCAGAGACTGCTGGAACAGATGAACACTTTCATTATACTGTGGCTGGTTGGAGTGTGGCGTGGGAGGAAGGATTTCACAGCCCTCAATGCTTCCCTGCTACAGTCAATGGACAGAGATAATCTACCTGATCTAATTAAAAAATTTACTGGAGAATGAGTTGAATTAAGCCCTAAATTTTACTTTTTTTTCCCCTAACAATTCCTCAATTAGTCTATAATGATTTTCTAATACCATGGTTATCCGGAAATCTGAGGGCTAAGGTTGGCTTATCTACCTACTTAATACTCCTCCAATAGTCTGTAAGAGATTATAGGATATGCTCAGGTATGCATGTAAACCTCTGAAGAGACTGTATGTCTCCAGAAAGAGCTAAAGTTTTACTAATTGGGTACAATTTAAAAGCTCTGAACATCTTGGTAATGGGCTTGGGTAAATCAACAGGTTCAAAATTTTGACTGGAAACTGCAAACTGGACCGACCTTTACATAGATCTTAACACAGAGCTAAAAAGAACATAGTTTTGGACTTAAAAGCCAAGACCTAAAATTTTTCACTGGAGTTATGTTTCTAGTAAATCTTCTCCTGATGATTTTCATAATCGACACAGGTATCCAAGGGCTGGGACTGCTTCAGATCATGTTCAGCAGCATGGTACTTTGTGACAAACCAAGCTTTGCTGATCTGCCTGGTGAGGGCACCTGGTTTTGTGACATAGTTTGTTGTTCCCTTCTCACTGGCATGACTAATTTTCTTTTCAATGGAAACCAACATGAATGGAAATGAGAAGCTGATCCAAGAGGTATCCAAGAGGTATCTAGTGCACATACCTGAAACCTAAAAGCTGAAAATCTTGGAGTTTATATGTAGCTTATGATGGCAGTGTAAAAACATTTTCAAGAACTACAGTAATGAATTATACTCTTTATTTCCTCCTGTTAGTTGCCTAAGTTAATTGATATGCAAGAAATATTACAACTTCATTTTTTTAGCAACCTCTTCATTTAGAAAGTACTAGATGGTGCAGATATTTTAGCCTGTATTTTTCCTTTGATATAAGTTCCAACAAAATCAAGAAGCCTTAGTATATTTTTCTTGCTAGAAAATACGTAACAGGATAGAATGTGACTTAATGCTCATATTAAATGCAGCAATTCAACTGTAAATCAAGTCCAGTCACTTAGAACTCATCACAAACTGACCATTATGTCTCTTTCATCACAATCAGGGAAAGAAAAGCTTTGAAAGTGATATTCACCAGACATAGAACCTTAATGATAATGTTTCTTAGGGCACTTAATCAGGCATATTTCATTGTTGGACAGCACCATTAAAAAGACATTGAGAGCTGTGCAGTGCTTTTCAAGCATAATCCAGTGAATTTCTGAAAGGAATGTATGCTTATGAGTATCTCACTTTCTCCTGGATATTTTACAAAACCTCTTTGAAATCTTTGGAGTCAGAGTAGGGATAAAATTAGTCCTGTCCCCGTTACACACTGATATAAATCAGGTAAAGCTACTGACAAACTGATGGCACAGATCTTTGGCTGGTTTCTGTCAGTTTAGCTCACTGAAGTTAATGGAAGAGTCAATTATCACTCCTACATGGAGTCAATCCATTATTTGTTTTTATCACTACACACATATGCATTTCTTCAACTGAATTCCCATTTAGTTATACATGTCTTATTTGACCTGCAACATCCAACATACTGTATAAGCTTTCTTCCCTCTATAATGCCTAAAGGCATCTGGTAACAATGAGGCTATTCTTAAGGAAGAGCTAATAGATTTTGAAAACATCTCTCTGAGTAGTTTTCACTGTTGCATCTTTTTTAACAAATAAGTCTTTATCATTCTAAACCATGTTTTGCACAATAATTGCTTTCTAGAATACATATGACTTACTGTAGAGCTCCTGCTAGCCTCCAAGTACACAAGACCAAAGGTCATATGGCCCATTATTTCTTCTGTAAGAGAGAGCTCCTCAGCTACCAAAAGTCAATGCTTTAAGAATATAAAAAAACAGGAAAAGGGCACATCCCCAAGACCCTCCTCTTTTCAGCATCAAATTAAGCCAGGTCTGTTCCCCTGCAACAGCAATAGCAAATCCAAATGAACACTAAAAACTGACTGAGATTTCTGTGAAGGATTTGCTGATCTGTTGTCAGTTATTTTCCTCTCTTTCCCAGTACTTGTTGAGAGCCCAAATGCTAAGCCTTTCAGCAGCAAAATCAGCTAAACTAGTCCGAAGTCCAGGGTGACTTGGTCTAGAAACATCATCCTGCCCCTGATCCTTTACATTCCCTCTAAATACAAGGATGTCAGGCCTGATACAGTCATTTAAAGTTCATGGCAGCCTGTACCATCATGTCATTGACTGCCATGAGATGAACTGAGTTTATAAATAGATGGAGGATAGTGTAATCGTTCTGTTTGGTTTTATCAATTTTGACAGCTCTTTGTTACGAAGCTAAGCAGAGAAAGTCTATGGGATGTATTGTGTCTTGTATAGTAAGACTGTGATGCAGAAGAAAGTGCAAGTATGCATTTCTCTAGTCACCAGGGTATTCCAAAAGTGACTCATATTGACTTTAAGGCTAAAATATCCATCCATTTTAGATGAAAAACAACCAAACAGAAAAGCACACCTATTTTCAGCTTGCCATGCTTGCTGCTTCTTTGAGAGTTTCATTGTATAAGTAATTCATCATCTTTAATGGATGATGAAGACTATTTCAGGAAAAGAGAAATATACAGAATTTATTTATTAATCTGTTTTTCAGCTCATACTCCGAACATGTGTGTAGGGTGTGAAGAAACACTAACATAGAGGAAAGATCAAAAGAAGAGAAAAAAGATCAGAAGAAAAAGGAAAAGGAGCTCCTCACCCAGCCTGTCATCTCCAAAACATCAAAAAAATTTCTGTGAGGACTGTATATCCCTATGATTTTTTAACCTAATAGTGCAACAGCTTGTGAGACAATGTAGTCAAACTCCTTTTATGTCAGTCCTAGCACAAGGGGGAAGAGGGCAATTTAAGGCAACTCTCTTGGACCAGGAATTAGTGGGTTAGCTTCTGCCTCACCACCTGTGCCGGGTCACTGCCCATCTGCACTGCCACTCTGCCTGTTTTTCTGGCCCTTCTGTTCCTTGGTGGCTGCTGCCACCTGGGCATGGCTTGCAGGCTGCTGGGAGGGAGGAAGAGTGAAGCCTGGCAGCAAACAGCACATCAAGAAGAGAAGAATGAAAACAGCTGAGAGGAACAGCAGCAAGGACTATAGTTGCTTGGAGTCCTGGAACAACTCCTGGCAGCCCTAGGCACCTTATTACAACCCAGCACTCTCTTCACAGAAAGTGGATTTACTATACAGCTATTCATTAGGCATGCAGCTACTCATTCCTGTATTGTTTGCTTCTGATAGCTTTGGGAGGCTGTAAAATGTGATGTATGCTGTGTGTTGGGTTAGCATGGAGCAGCAATTGCACTGTGCTTAGCATTCTTACTGTCAAACAAACAAACCAGACCGTGCCAAATGTGAAGCTTGCCCTAAGACACAAACTGCTGTCATTTGATATTGTAGATGCTAGGTTTTGAAAGCCACTATTACTCAAGTATGAAAATATATAAATCCTGAGATAAATGCGTAAATATTTCTCCTTTTCTCTGGAAAAAGTGCTTAGAAACAGAAGGAAAGATGTAGTGGACAGTACTAAATCAAATCCAGTGGACAGCCTGTTCAGCCTGCATTGTCATTTCTACGCCTTGTCTTATCAATATGTGCTGTAAAAAAGAGGACATTTCGAAGGTGTGCTTTGGAGACCTAGAGGCTGTTCAGTGCTTGGTTCCAATGGGTTGGCTCTCAGGACTGCAGTTTGCTTTGTGCAGCCCACAGTATTAAAGCAGGGGAAGAAAAAAAAGAGCCTGTCTGTCTCCTTAGCTTTTCCCATCCTTCCCTAGATGCATCTTTACAGTAACTTGATAACATTCCTAACTAAACCAGGCACCCAAAAGTCTGTTTAACACTGATACAGCTTGATGCCCTGTACTCCAAGTATATTGCTCTATACTCCATGTGCAGCTGCATTTCAGGGGCCAAGTAAATAAAGTGTTGCTTATATAGGGTATTATTGCTCTTGTTGTCTCTATTAATGAAAAATTTGGTCTTATCCAGGTGCCAAAATCCAATTTCTCTTTAGTGAAAGGCAAGTGTCTCACTGCAAACTCTCTTCAAAAATAAATGCCCTAGGCATGGGAAATGGGAATTTTATTTATTTTCCTTTTAGGCTTCTAACTGAAATGTATGGAAACTTGGTTTTAATTAAATGCAGAGAATAAAATGCTTTGAAAGAAAATCTTTAAAACAATACTGTTTAAGTCAAAGAAAGGATGCTCACTGTGACAAGTTTCACATTCAGATGAAGAGTTGTTATATTTGCAATATCAGCAAATAACACATTCTGATGAGTAATGGCTTGGTAGAGCAGCTCATGACTTTAAAGTATCAAAATCCAGTTTTACAGTATTTAGTAAAAAAAAGCCCTTAATTTTTTTTTTTTTTTTTTGTCTAAAAGAAAACTTCCCTTTAAATTTTTCCATTATTTTTTAGTTGAAAGTCAGGACAAAACACAATGCCACTCTCTAAAACACTGAATCAAAACTTGTACATTACTTCCAAATGCAAAGATTTTAAACTGAAATGTATTTCTGATGTGAAATAATTGTAATGCCTTTCAATTCTCTAATCAGGAGTGGAATATTGACTTTCTAAGAATGGAATGAAGCTTGAATTATTAAAATAAGACTATGTCAGGTTGTTAATATTAGAAAAGTAACATTTTTGCAGTCTCTGAGGGCCTTTCCTATGTATATAATGCATGCTATACACTTCTGGTTTAGTAGTGACCCATTGGTGTCTGTGCTGCAATAATAACACCCTGCAACGTGCACTGTATTCACAGGATGAATTTCAATGAATGAGCTTTGCAAGTCATTGGGAGAAAAATACAAAAAATGAAGTAGTTCAAATAGCTTGGGTTTTTTAAAGAGAAGGGTAAATTCATAGTGTGCTATCATGTGTTCTTATTTTCTTAGTGAGTAATATATTCGATTCAGGGCTAGTCTATACAGTAAATAACTGATGCAAAATGTGATGGAAAAAGAGCATTATGGAAAAAATTCTTAGTCATTTTGTTAGCCAGAGGGCAGTTTTGTATTTCTGTCCTTAGAAAACACTAAGTGAGAGGAAGAGAGTACTCCAAGTTGGGAAGACTGCAACCTTAACTTAAAAAAGGTTAAGTAGTTAAGTCCCAGGGCCAGGGACTCTCTCTTCATTGTAGCCTTGTTTGGTGTCTGCCACAGCAGGATT
The DNA here is from genome assembly GCA_030060385.1 of Muscicapa striata striata. Taxonomy (NCBI): domain Eukaryota; kingdom Metazoa; phylum Chordata; class Aves; order Passeriformes; family Muscicapidae; genus Muscicapa; species Muscicapa striata. The sequence continues at coordinate 864,978 of JAREIS010000301.1, read as the reverse complement.
CCTCCTTCCCATGAAGAACTCAGGGTGATGCAAGGAGTAAAACCAAATCTATAATAGTAGGGAGAGAAAAATAAAACAACAAAAATGTGAACACATAATATGCAGAGTCTCTTTCTTTCTTTCTTTCGTCCTAAATACACTGTTGATTAGAGGAAAAAGCTCAGCCACAAACCAGCAGAAATATAATATTTTATGGGTGTGAACTGTGAGGCAGGAATCTGTAGCTCCTTTGAACTCCACAGATCTATTTTCCTCAATCAGATGGACAACTCTTTAGTAGAGGGTCACCTTTGGTGAGTCTCTTAGTGTTTGCTTCCATCATATCAAGAAATTACATGCAGAGTGATGCATCGTGGATGAAAAATATTTTCATAGCTGGAAATTCTGTTGATCAGGTTAACTTAAGGAAAATCACATTTCTGCAATAAGTTTAAGCAGAGATGTAAAAAGTACATTACTATGCTAGTAAATTATTAGAAAAAGAGAGATATCAAAGAAAAGAAAAAAATAGGAGGAGAAAAATATCTAAAGGGTTAGGGAGAGGAAAAGAGCTGGAGGTTATTTTTTATAGCAGTTTTTTCCTGTATGAGTGTGTAGGATCAGGTTTAATGTGGAACAGGCACTGTATTCAGGACAGTTAAATTCCAGCAACACTGAGAAACAGGTTTAAAATTTGCATATGTATGAAGGACCCTTAGATTCAGACTCGGAATGAGAGAATAGGAAAATTTTCCATCATGGAAAGATATATTCTTCTCTGGGTTTCTTTAGTAGCCATCTGTAAATATTGTTCAGCGTGGGTGAATCACAAGGTAGGAGTGTGAAAAGTCTACAAGACTTGACAAAATGACTGTCCCCAAATTCTGCTCAGGAAGCAGGTGTAAATTCCTAAAGTCAGAACAAGTATTTTTCCAGCATGAGTTTGCAACCAATAGAGTCTATAGTGATTACAAGGTTTACCAATATAATCCTTACTATTTCGTACATGGAAAGCTGTAACGCCTGAGCCTGGGTAGACCATTGGGACTAATGATGAAGATGGTACAGGGACAATAAGAGGCATTCCTTGAATATGCCATGAATGAAATCTTCAAAGAAAGTCCTTTGGAATTCCTAATACAATGCAGGTTGACACCTTCTTTTACAGGAGTCACAATCCCTGCTCCCTTAAATGGCAGATTCAGATATAGCAGAGTTGAAAACCTGCTTCCTGTGTTCCAAACAGCACAGTCCTCTGAACTAGACAAATAACCCTCAGTTACTTTTTATACAGCCTAATTCCTGCCTGCACAATTTTGATAATTTATACCAAACCATAATAATTTATTTTCTTTCTTTCTTTTTTTCCTCTGAGGCATACCTGCAAGAACTTCTTACAACTTTTTCTTTACAAATAATAAAAGAATAACATGTATTTATTTTCTTATTTATTTTTCTTATTTTCTCATTCTTATATTATTCTCTTTAGTTTTGTTTTCCTGCTTGTCTTGTTTATATTAATTGCAGAAGAAATTTTGAAAACCCTTTGTCTCTGACATCTGTGGCTGCTGCTCACAAATATCCAGAGTCAGATTTGGGTATACGGGAAATAAGTTTTATATATCAACTAAATATTCTTCTTGATTGTATTGAATTAGTAAGCACACTGAAACAATCATCTCAAAGCAAATTGTTACTTTCTTCTCAAGTAGTTAGAATTGGCTAACTTTTGGTGATTTTGCTGGGGATATGTAGCAGATGCAAACAGCATTGTCTAGACCCTTGTGTCTCCAGATGATAGTAGTAACATTGTGCTCAGAGAAACCAGATCTGTACTTACAGTGATCCATAGGGCATGTGTATTTTCACTGGCCTACGGTGGTGGGGGTGCAATTTCTTTGGACCTTATTCCCCTGAGATCTTATGCACTGCCACTGAAATAAACAGAAACTTTGTCCCAGATCTAAGAAAAAACTCAATAATGTCCTGGCATTTTAGCTTTTAGAATTTGATCTCTGCAGTAGAGTCTGTGTCCCTGAAATACCATCATGAGGGCTTCCTGTACAACACCCAAGGGTGTTATACACCCCTTAACAGATGTTTAACAGCCAGTATGCCGAGTGTAGAGCCACACAAGGGCACCTGCAAGGAAATGCACATTGGGGAGAGCCCATAAGCACGCAGCCCTCTCCCTACATCAGATCCCTAACCCTTGAGCTGTAGGGCTAACCAGACATCTGAAGCAGACACTGATAGAAAACCATCAGATTTCCACTTAAAAAAAAATAAAGGGCTAACTGCCACCAGCTTTCACTCAGTGTGTTTTCACTCAGTGACTCCCAGCAGTTACTAAGCTTCTCAGATAAGTCTGGGAGTGAAATTACTTGTTTGTGCATACAAAGTAGTGATTAAACGTGAGCTATCCAATAGTATGCTCACCATTGAACTGCTAAGGATCTGCAGAACCGGTGCTCCTGAGTGATTAAAGTGTTAAATACTGATGGTATGTGTTGATCTTAGGTATGTGAAACATAAGTGCCAGGGGGGGGAATAAAGGGATCATGATTTTTGACTAAATCCTTTCAATTCTACCAGTGTGGCCCTAAGATCTTAGAGTTATTCCTCAGTTGGTCCTTTGTTTAAGTGGAAATGCACAAACACAGAACCTTCAGTATCCTTTAAATCAGTTCACATAATTTTGTCTTTGCCAAGCCCTGTTATTTACACAGGAACACTTGCATTATGCTGAGTGTGAGGTGAGTCATCATGAGAAGCTTTCAAATTAGATATTAATCAGCAAACTCTAGGAGCCCTAATTACTAGGTACCTGTGAAGCTGATACTGCAGGGATGATGAAGATAGCTGCACATCTTTCTCACCTACTCCAGCAAACACAGCCTGGGAATAGCTGAGTGAACAAGCTAACTCATTTACTTATATTAGAAAGTTAATATTGAGGTACCCAAGCTTCTGCACCCCTAAGGAAAATCTTTTTTTACCTTGTAGAAATGTCACAGCTCAAGTGAAGACAAGGTTAGCACAGGCTTCACTGAGAAAGGATATGTGTTCAGCAATGAATTTTTGACACGCAGATGTCTCAGTAGCATGTTGCACAATGACTGTTTCTCCCCATGGAAATCATTCAATGCAGTACACTAACCTGCTCCGGCTTCTTTTGACTCTCCCTTTTTTGTGATACAGTCAAAGAGAAATAACTGAGCATCCTTTGTTGTCTGAATGTCTAAACTAATTACAAACAGGCACTAAAGCTGTATTTGCTGACTTGGCTTCTGTTGACTCAGCTTGTTCAGTGTATAATGAACTCCTTTAAAATCAAGAGTACTAGGAGATGGTTTTGCATACAGAATATATCTGATATAACTGTGGAGATCTTATTATCTAGTTGGTTCTCTTCTGCTTATACATGATTTAGAAAACAAAGGAGAAAATATCAGCCTTATCAATGGCTGTGCCCCCAGAAATCATCTGTAATTTGTACAGCAGGATGTAAATTTCAGTGGCCATATTCTGTACAGAGGCATAGTCACAGCTGGCACAAAACCCAAAAGGTTAAATCGTCTGTATAGAATATTTGAATTTTAATTGGCATTATTAGTTTCATATTCAAGCTAAAGAATTCAATTTTTAAAAATTCTTTAGGGACGGAATTCTCACCAAAAGTAGTGCAGAGGGATATAAAGTTAGAGTAGAGCCTAGATTATACCTGTCCCATTCTGCAACCCAGGGGACATCAGCTGTCCAGCTAGAAGGATGTCTTCAAGAAATAATGCTGCATTGTTCATTTCTTTTATGATGAGAGGATTTCTTCTTCTAACACTCATTTTTGGTTTGTTGGATCTGCTGAAGACTCTCACAGCTTGTGAGAATAGAGCTTGTGTATATAGTGATGAGCTGACAGCTGATGTTTCTTTCCTTCTCATGAATGATATCTCTGGAGACATCTGGATTAATTAGTAGACAATGTTTGTAATTATCAGAAAGATTCTGATATTAAAACTCTATGGGTGCAATGTCCAGCAAATACTTTGTAAAGTGATTGACAAAGTAAAAAAGAGTGAGGGTGTTTTAAAGAAAACAATATTCATAATTGCTCTATCTTTGCCTCACTCAGCTTCTGAAAATATCTGGGTTTTACTTGCAGAGTAGACAGCTGGGAATCCCAGGTTCTTTTCCCCTTCCTTTTTCCCTCCCTTCCTTCTGTCTTTCCAACCTTTCAACCCTTTCTCATTTTTTTTCCTTCATCTCCTCCTCCCTTCCTGTTCCTCTTGCCCTAAGCTGGATAGGAAGACCTGCCTGGGGTCTTGGAGCAAGAGGAGAGGTTCCTCACAGAGATGACTGGGTACCTTCCAGCCAGGCATCAGCATTGGACTCTGCCTCCTCTCTCACTAAACAGGAGGGAGCTGAGCCAAGGGAAGAATGCTGCAATTTTCTGCTGGCTTCATACATGGAAAAGCCTAACTTTTTCTTTTTCCCCAACTCAGATAAGAGGGCTAAGAATCTGGCTGTTCTTTTATATTTTCTCCATAGAGTCCTTTCCCTTTAGGTTTCTGGCTTCTAGGGCTACATAGCCAGCTCCTCCACAAAACCTGTGACCAGGCCACAACCAAGACCATTAAAAATATACTGGCTTGCCAAATACATGCATTTTTGCTTTACTCAGCGTTATCTGGGTTATAAAGAATTCCTTTAAAAAGCAGAGTTCCAGATCTTGACGTGAATGTATTTTATTAGGAAATATATGAAAGGTTTAAAATGGATTTTATAATAAAAAGATACAAGCCACTATAAATGCAGTGATACTGGATGGTGTCATGGTAGCATCATGTATTCTTATTCTTATGTGGCAGCCACAACATGACATAATTTATGTGGGGGATTTATAGTGTGCAGAAAAGAAATTGAAGCACACTGCTTTTTGTAAACAAATCACAAACTATTTTTCTCCACTTAATCTATTCTGCACTTTTGGTAGCTCATTTAATTATCAAGAATTATCATCAATCTCAGTTTTCTCATCCTGAAAAGGGTAAGGGCAGTTTGAGAAAACAAATTAGCTACTCCTAACTTATTTAAATTCTCCTAGAAACCTCAAAATGTTATCTCTGAAGGAATTTTTTCTAGAGTTAAGACTTAAAGAAGGTACATAATTGTGGGACTGATATTATGTGGCTTTCTGGAGACAGTGGTTTGCTCAGTCATTTGCAATTCTGTGACTTCCTTATTATTATTGTACAAGATCTACTACTTAAAGCTGTCTGCTTCAATAGCATCATAAAATGAAGTAACAATCCACTTTGCTGTTACAGCCTGAACACTTCCTCTGTACACACGCATATAATTTCATTTTAAAGTAACATAATTTCAATAAATGTGTCTAAGTATGAAGACTCAGAAAACAAAAACATCTCTGGGTGGCTTTGCAGGGTGAAATAATTGCAACTTATTCTGTGTCTTTATTTGAGGTCTATTATAACAGGTCACGGTTACAGAAAGTGGTGAAAAGCCTTTTTAAGAGAGAAATATCCTCTGTCTTTAATACTAGTCCTAGTTGTGTCAATATGTAGCATGAAGTACAGATGTAAGATATTCAGTATGCTACCAATGCAACCACTTGCTTTGAGTAGATTCTATTATACTTAATTTGACCATTCGCATGAACTTCCTTATCACGTCAAAATTATATTGTTTGCAAAGATTGGATGAGGCACTTGAATACGCTTTGCCATTGTTAATCCATTTTTCATGACAGTTCAGAAAGGCATTCCTGCATCTGTCTTGTCACAAGTTATTTTGTAATCTAGCTGTTCAGCTGGGACGTGTGGTCTCATTGTTGAATCTATGCCTTAACCTTTAAAAAAGTTGGGAAATAGAGGTCAGAAATCCCTCAGTCACAGAATGAGCCCTGGAAACACCCTTGTGGATTGTGAGTATTTTCTCATAAATCTGTGGGGTAACACTTTTGAAAGCAAAAAAAAATATTCCTTTTGTTCTATCCTCTTTTCATTTTCTGCTTTCCTGTACCATGTGCTGGTTTTTTCTCAAGAAAAAGTTCAGATATTCTCCTTCAGGACATGGCATAAGACTACTTTGTGGACTAAGGCTCACACCCCACAGTGGGGGCCAGGGTTCAGGTCCTACCCATGCCCAGGATTTTTTAACAGCCAAGCCACTGTGTGCCCATGGATTTCCCTCTCCCTGCCCAGGTCTAGGGAGGCAAGTTCATTGCTGGTTGTCCCAGGGCACAGCACTGCATCACTGAAGCTTCTTTCAGCATCTCAGTTCACCTTCTGTCAAGGGGCAATTATTGCCTGGCTGTAGCTGTGCACAGAAGGAGGTATCAATTGCACAAGCACCACAGCAACAAAGGCATGATGGAAGAGTATTAGTGTGCCAGAGATTATAATGAAGACAGCAAGAAAAAAATCTAAAGAATAATCTGAGAGGCTCCTGAATGAGGACAAATAATAATTCCTCTCTCCTCATACATAATCATAAGTGCATTGAGCCCAGAATAAACAAACCTCAACATTTTCTTGAGAAAACACTATCTAATTGATGTAGAGAGTTTCTTGGTTTGCTTTATGATATTAAAGGCCAGCCATTTACATTCTACTTGCAGACTTTCTAGGGTTTTCCTAGAGGACCTGTGATTATACATAGGTCTCTGAAAAAATGGTAGAATATCAAAAAGTAAAAAACCTTTTGCTCTCTCCTTATAGAGATCTAAATATCTAAACATAGATGTTTGAAGGAAGTAAAAGAAGAATGTTTGTGAGAAACTGTGAACACAGCTTGGCAAAAAAAAAAAAAAAAAAAAAAGGGTTTGTCTAATTGCTATTTTCAAAGTAATCTGCTTGTGTTCTACTTGTCAGATACTCAGTTGTGACTGTCTTTCAGCATTGTAATTGAGCTGGCTTAGCATAGAGAAGTGGATGTGAAACCTGCTTTGATTTCCAAGCACCAACAACACTGTGGCCCAAGGCTTTGGGAGAAAAAGACATGCTCCAGCTTTATCAACTGTAACTTCAGACTCTTGAAATATTAAGTCTGCAAAGTGAGAAGATTTTATTTAATTTTTTTTTTCTGTTGATTGTTTTCTTTGTTCCTCTATAGGCCTGGGATTACATTAATTCAAGTCTTAGAATCTTTATCACAGGCAAATAAGCCCTGAAACATACTTGGTTTGAGTTTGGAATTTTTTTGGTAAGACTAATTTTCATGTTAAAGAAAAAACATAGCCCATCTAAATAAAAGGTAATTTCCAATCAGAGGGCCACAAAGAGAAAACAAGCAAACAGACAAATGAACGAATCATAGAAGAAGTTTGGATTTGCCATAGCTTGCTGTGTTTTTTTTGGATAAAGTTAATTTCCTCCAGAGTGCTGAGTATGGGGTTTTACTTTGGATTTATACTGGAAACAGTGTTAACAAGCAGGGTGATTTAGATACTGCTTTAGATAAAGGCTTTTTCTGCTGGCAAGGTGTTGGGAGGGGACACAAGGACAGCTGACTCCAACTGATCACAGGGATTTTCCATGCCATATGGCAGATGTATAGCTGTACAACATATGTATATATGTCTATGTGTGTGTGTGTGTATATATATATATACATATATATGCCATAACACCATATCATGCCAGCATATAAAGCTAGGGAAGAAGAAAGAATAGATGGCTGTACAGAGTGATGCCACTTGTCTTCCCAAGTCACTGTTGTGTGCAATGGAGTTTTGCTTTCCTGGGAATGGCTGAACTCCTGTCTGTCCATGGGAAGTGGTGAAATGACACCTTCAAAATATGATCTGTGACTGTGAAACATATACTGAAATGATACACCTTAAACCCAAAGTTCTCAATTCAATTGGAGAACAATCTGTTGCCAACCTGTGCAGCCAAAATTTGTTAATTTTCATCAATCATAATCATTTTTAGTGGTAAATGAATAATCTTTCAGCTTCCAAACTTCCCAACAAATGTGTTAATTAAATATAGTGGTTTTAGAGATGCAAATGCCTGTCATTCATACAATGCCCACAAAGCCACATAAAAAAGTAACATTAATTTACTTGGATTCTGGTTCAGAAGCAAAATAATGACTTGTGGGACATGATGCATGTCATAATTACTAGACCCATCAGTTTAAAATTGCTTTTAAAAAGTATCATCGCTCTGGAGTGTAACATTTCTGTGAACAAACTCCAGGGATGAGGTAGTTCTCACTGTGAGCCATGAAAGCTAAACCAGAAGTCTGTTCTTCAGAGAAAGACCATTAGCTTTCTAATGTTTGATGAAAAAAGAAGAGGCTGTCAGAAAGAAATAAAAAAGAGCTGAAGTCAGGAATCACTTAAAGAGTATCTGTGTTATGAGTGATGTGAAAAGAGAAGCTAAGAAGCCAGAAATTAACTTTGGTTTTGCATGTTTTGATTTTTAACCAGCAACAGTAAAAGCAATTTGAGTGGATAATCTGGGACACAGGGGAAAATATATTGAGATGAATTTATACACTTACTTTTTTTCTTTCCTCCGTCACTTGATTCACTATAAAATCAAGTGTAGAAAGTTTTCGTTGCTGTGGTTCTGAAACACACCAGCTTTGCTTCCTGAGAATGAAGACCTGGGAGAGTTGTCAAAGCTTTATCTGGCTTGGTTGGCCTGGTTATACATTTCTATTTCAGGGGTTACTGACGGGCATCTCATAAACAATGCCAGACACAGACAGCTGAAAGGATGTCATGAATTTAAGAGGCCAGAACTCATCCCAACAGTATTCAGGTCTTCCAGTGTAAATGCTGTTTCAGCTGTTAACTTGAAAATACAAAAGAGAAAAAAATAATAGCAAAATTGAAGATATTTCATTTAGAATCTACCCACAAAAATCAGCATTTCTGTTTCTCAAATGCTTTTTATTTGAACTAACTCTGCCATTCAATTGAAATCTTGGGAGAGAGGATGGAAGGGAAGAAGAGGGGACCTTTCACTTTTAAGCTAAATAAAGAAGGCCATTCTTCATGCAGGGTGTCTTGTGGTGCTCCCATTTACTTAGAAATTCACAGGTGAGAATGTGTGTTGTTGAAGAGACAAACATCTCACCCAGGTTCAGCCTGTCTGCATGCCTTTAGCAGGCTCCCTGTCTGGAGTAGGTTGAGAGCAGCTGTCCTCTTCCAGGCTCAGTTTTGCTGAAAGTTTTCCACTCCAGCTCCTTGCCACCATGCATCCCCTGAGGCTACTGCCACCCTAAACTCTCTGGCTGACTACATTAGCTTTCCACTCCACTCTGAGGGCAAAAACCCACAACAGGTGAACTTCAAAAGTTTAAATAGGAAATAATTACTAATTTTACCATAGCGTATTAAGGCATTTTCCCACAAGGAGTTCAGTAGGTATGGTGGAAAAGAGGCAATTTTCTCAGCAGGCAACAAAAGAGCAGCTTTAGATGAGGGTTGTTTTTCTTCTCTGACATAGCAGCTTAAGGCATAATTTTGTTTACTACACCAGAATCAAAACCAAACATTCATGAAAGCAAGAAATACATGTATCCCAGTGAATCCCAGGTTTTGGTAGTGGAGGGGGGCTGCAGGGGTGACTTCTGTGAGAAGTTGCTAGAAGTTTCCTCCATGTCCAGCAGAGCCAAACCCTGGCAGCTCCAAGACAGGTGTGCCAAGGTTGTGCCAGTTAGAAATGGGGGCGACACCTTTGTGATAGTGGTTATACATAAATTCTTTACATATATTTACATATTTAAGAGGGTTAAAAAAAGGTTATTGCACAGTTTTAAATGCAGCCAGGGAAGAGTGGAGTGAGAATATGTAAGAGGAATTACTCTGCAGACATCAAGGTGATTGGAGAAGGAGGGGGAGCAGGTGCTCTGGGCACCAGAGCTGAGGTTCCCCCAGAGCCCCTGCAGCCCACAGGGAAGCAGCTGTGCCCCTGCAGCCCAGGGAGGACCATGGGGCTGCAGAGATCCATCCTCAGCCCTTGGAGGAGACCCACACTGGAGCAGGTGGATGCTTGAGATGAGGCTGTGACCTCATGGATGCCCATGTTAGGGCAGGGTCTTGGCAGGGACCTGGAGACCCATGGAGAGAGGAGTCCATGCTGGAACAGGTTGTTGAAGTAGCCTGTCCTTGAAGGACTGCACCCTAGGAAAGGGTGACCCACACTGCAGGAGTTTGTGGAGGATCATTGGCCATGGGATGGGCTCATGTTGGAATAGTTCATGGGAGGCTGTCTCCTGTAGTAAGACCCCACACTGGAGCAGGGGAAGGACTCTGCTCCCTAAGTGGCAGCAGGAACAATGTGTGATGAATTGACCATAGCCCCCATTCCCTCTCTTTTTGTGCTCTGGGGTGAAGGATGTAGAGCTCAGAAAAGGTTGAGGTGGGGGGAAGGTATTTTTTAAGAGTTGCTTTACTTCTCATTAACCTCATCTGGTTATGTTAGTAATAAATTCAATTAACATCCTCGAGTCTGCTTTGTCCATAATGGTAACTGGTGAGTGATCTCTGCTGGTCCTCACCTCAACCCATGAACCCTTTGCTATATTTGCTCTCCCCTGCTCACTTGTGGAGGGAAGTGATAGAGTGGCTTTGGTGGGTACCTGACATCCAGCCAGGGTCAACCCCCACTTGAGCTGAGTGATCCCAGCACACTCATCCAGCATCTCAAAGTCTTGCTAGAAGGACCCAGCCTACAGGCTGGCTGATACTCCTGCCATGGCATAAGGTTTTCACTCAACTAAAGTGACTGAAAGTATGTTTCACACACCCTCATTGAAGACAGAGAGTATTACAATAGGCTACATGATGAAAAGATAAAACAATTTTTGGAGAGTTAGCAAGAGAATCCCCTCGTGCCCTTTGTGTGTTGCTTCAGTCTTATAAAAGATTGTTTTTCTGAACTTCATGCAATTTTTAGAAAGGCCAGTTTTTGTTTGACTTTTGGAAGAAACAGATTTCAACATGTGCCAAGTACTTTTAAACAAAATTCATCAGAAAGGATAACCTTAGACCTCCATTCAATATCTTAACATGCAGAGACCCTTTGAATCAAGTGATACCACTGTGAAGTTGTATTTTGTATAATTTCCAGGAGTAAAGTATAAATATTTCCAGCAAAGCATTCTTAATGTAAGTTTTGTTTTCTAAGTGTGTTTCTTCCTTTCTGGATCTTGTTCCTGTCATAGGAAACCTTTTTTGTTTTAATGGAAAAAACAAAATGGATGGATTCCACAGATTTTCACTTCACCCACTCTGCAAACTCACAAATCTGTAACATAAGGCATTTGTGACGAAGCGTGAAGAATAATGTCTGAGAACCCCTTGCTACAATATCATCCCAGAATACTATTTCTGTCACTTCCTGTTTCTCACCATGCTGAAAAGAATTGTAAACATGACATTTCTCCTACTATTTGTGCACTTTTAAATTCTTGTCTCAGCAGGAGCCAGGAAAAGCACAAGTCTACAAAGCTAACTGCTGCACTCTGAAGGAAAATGAGTGACCACAAATGGCCATTTCATTGATTTAGATTTACATTTCTATACATAATATTATTATTCAAGGCTTAAAAAGAATTTTCAGAACACGTGGCTTATTTCTCACATCTGTTTTACAATAGGGTGAAACAGATCCTAGGTGTGTTTCTTTCTTTCCACTGAGTAAAAAGTTGTGACCAGGTCTGATGTATATGTTAACATGTCAGATGTATTCATTTGGTCAGTTAATCCCTGTTCCTTTGCTTATCTACAGGCAGATGCATCAGTCCCTTTATTGATTTTTGGCTTTATGCATCTCTTAACATATTGCACCGATTGAAAAAAAACCCCTCTATTTTATGTATAAAATATTTTTCAAATGCTGAAGAAGTTACAACACACTGCTTACTCAACAGCTAAGTAAAGCATCTAACCTCCACCAAGCAATCTGCATCCTGCAAAACAATACATATATTAACTCTGTTATTTTTTCTGTACCACAGTCACAGTAAGAGAATAATATGATTTTTCCATTTGGAGAAGACCTCTAATTAGGATCATTGAGTCCAACCATAAACCCAGCACTGAAAATCCACCAATAAACCTTGTCCCTGAGCATCATACCTACATGTCTTTGAAATGCCTCCAGGGATGGTGGTTTCACCACTTGCCTGGACAGCCCATTCCAATAACTGATCACAATTTCAGGGGAGAAATTTTCCCTAATACCCAATATAAACCTCCACTAGCACAACTTAAGGCCATTTCATCTCATCCTATTGCTTCTTACCTGGGAGAAGAAATTGCCTCCCACCTTGCCACAATCTCCTCTCAGGTAGTTGTAGGTAGGAGAAAGGTCCTCCTTAACCTTCTTTTCTCCAAGCTAAACAAGCTCAGCTCCCTTAGACACCCCTTATAAGACTTGTGGTCCAGACCCTTCATCATCTTCATTGCCCTCCTTCAGACTTGCTCCAGTCCCTCAGTGCAGTGAGGGACCCAGAAATGAATGCATGATTCAAGGTGTGGCCTCACCAGTGCTGAGTACAGACAGATGATCACTACCATAGTTTTGCTGGCCACACTATTGCCTATAATAACTATATTTCTTTTTGTAATTGTCATTTGTTTAGCAATAAAGACATATGTTTATCATCCACGATTCTCTCTGTTTTACATGGTCTTAAATATATTTGACATGCTGTAAAGTACAATCTCTAAATGAAAGTGTTTTCTCTCGCTCATTTTGAAGGCCGTGAAGTCAGAAAAATGACCCAAAGAAGAAAATATTAGTTCATGACTGACATAACAAAGCTGCGAAAAATTGCCCCTTGTTGCAAAAGATGTTAGGAATGGCCACACAGTGTTTTTTCAGTCATATGGGTCTAATTCTGCAGCTCCTGTTAATTAAAGAAATTTTTGCAGAGCAGGATTTCTCCGTTAGGAAGGACATTTCTCTGCTCAGCCCATCTACTGTGAGAGAAGAGTTTTCCTGTGCTTAATTGGTAGCAACTCGTGGAAGCAACTGTGTGATAAAGGTTTCAGAAGAAAAAAAATAGGTACAATGAACTTTAAAATCGTCATTGCTACTGAATGATTTATGCATAAACATAAATGTCTGTAAGTTGTATTAAATAATAAAATATTGACCAATTAGGAAAGGACTGGTATTCTTGAGAAAATTTGAATATCATCCAAAGCCAATACGTAGAGCTGACTTTTGGCAACTTAATTGCAAAACATATTTCCATAGTAGATCAGAAATAGAATGCTTGAATTTGTTCAAGTTAATTCCTGAATGAATTTACAACATGCTAGGAGAGTTGCTTCCTCCTGTTTTTGAAGAACAATTAAAATCCAGAGCCGGAAAATGGATAAAAACAAAAAATGTGTTTATCTCCACGATTTTAATTTTTTTGTTTGCTTAAAGGTAATGGTAACTTTTTTAGAAGATTTTTAATAAATAAGTAAAGCAACCATTCTGAAATGAAAAAGGACCAAGCTGCCATGGTAATTTTAGTCCTGGTGATATTATGGCCACCAAATTAGTGGAGAAAACTGTGACTGCATTTTTTAAACATGTGGGGAAGTCACATGCATTTGGAATGTCTGCAATCTGCGTTTACACTCAATCATTTGACTTCAACTAAAATTTTTCCACTAATAAAAGTTCAAATTATTCAGATTGGCTTCTGTTACAAAGAATGTACTTAAATCTTGGCTGTGAAGACATTCATGGGCATGGAAATAGGCTTTATATTAGCTTAAATTTCTAGAAAGTGAAAACACTTAGAAACCTTTTGCCCTTACTGAATTTTTAAAATGTTGCTTGGGTTTTTTTCGTTAGTGTGCCTGGATATCTTAAACATATTGGAATAATAGAAGATATACATTTTGTATATAATGTTTTAGTTTGAAGCCTGATGTTGATTTCAAATAATACTATTACGCTATATTGTATTATTAAGATAGTACTGATTATCGTAAGAAAATAAGAACAAATTTCACTGATGTGAAATTTGTTCTTGAGTGATTTGTGACTTTGCAGCCTCAGTGTTTGAGTACCCCAATTAACACATGCAAGAACGCTGACTGTTAGTTAACAGTTTTTAGTGTTTTCAAAGCATGACTAAAATGCATGTGGAATTTATTCACTTAAATAGTGGAAAATAAGACTAAAATTAATCTTTCTTAAAAATTATACATTTAGCTTTTCAAATTTTCCTCTCTTTACAAATTTCAGGAAATATATTTTTAATATAGGAAGTTTATGACTTTCAAGTGGTGAATAAATCAATCTGAATAAGCTCTAGAAAGTAGAAAGTATATCATAGATCATAGTTTCTCTGATCAGTCCACTTGTTTTTATAGAATGTTTATGATGGTAGTCATAGATAGTTTTTAGGTAGGCCTTTGAGTACAACATGACTGCAAAGAGTACAAGATATAAAACAGAAAGGCATTTAAATACAGTGTTAACAAGCAACTCATACTCATCCTAAATATAAATCAAACCAAACCAAACCAAACCAAACCAAAAAAACCCAACCTAACAACCCCTTTCTGGAAACTCTTCCTGAAAGTAATGAAACAACAACAAAATCCAGTAAAAACAAACAAGCAAACAAACCCCCAAACCAATCTAACAAAGCCTATTTAAATTTCTCCATCTTTTTCTTATTACAATCTGAAGATCTGGTCCAGTAAAGTCCTTAATTATGTGTTGAATGGATAAATTCCATGAGATTACGTATGTGATTAACTTCTTTATTCTGTGCAAGACTTAATCCTTTATGGTTAATTGTTAGTGTAGTGTGTTTGTAGTAGGACCAAAAGTAGTTTAACTGTCTTATTTAATTTTGATATGCAATATGTAAACATGGGGATTGCATTAAGAATCCTAATAAAAAGTACAGGATTTATTATCAAAACCTGTGGAATATTTTCAAGTAAGTTTGTGAGTTGTGAATACAGAAGCATATACATTTACTCTAAGCCTATGGCTGAGCATTTATTAAATGTTTTGTAAAATAAAAAAGACCTGCATAGATTCAAATACAAGAAACAGATTTAAAAAAAATAATAATAACAATTTTCCTTTGTCTATTTAAAAAGCAATCTTTCTGAGGTAACCAAGCATTGTTTAACTGGCTTGAAATCACTGCTTTATTGATTAAATATGTTTCTACCTTCATACATAAAAAGGGACTGAATGGATTTTACAAAAAAGTTAATTGCATTTTAACTCTGGAGAAATATCACTACTCACAGAAAGAAGTCCAACATAAAACAATACAAAACTGGTAAAGATAAAATCAAAGATCAGAAGTGAAAATCTTACATATTAAATTAAAATGAAACTTTTAGGTAAGCTAACAAAATCAACCCTGTCCCCACAGAGGCCCAAAGATTCTTCCATATTTACCAGAAGCTGATGTTCAGTCTCTGACCCAGTCCCTTTCTCACTGTTGTGAACCCATCTGGAATTTTATTGCTTCATCTTGTGGGTCCCTTCCAACTCAGCATATTCTGTGATTCTTTTAATGCTCTTTCCCTGAAATTCTTGTACTCTCCAATCCTTCAACACTTTCGAATTTTATATGTTGATACTTGAAAGTTGGAAAGCAAACACAAATTTCAACCCAGTAGACCATAATTCTCATGCTTTCCTGGCATATGATTATGATTTTGTAAGTACTGCATGTGCATGTGAGCACTGCATATCTTCACAGTACTAATTTAAGGGCAAAATCCCCAAACATTGATATGAGAAATAACCTGAAGGTCGACATAGTGATCAAAAGAAGTAATGGTGATCAGCAAAAACTGATTCCCACTGGGATTTGTTACATATTGAGAAATTCCACCAGTGTGTTGTAGTTTTAACTTTTAGACTCATGAAAGATCTAGAAGAAAATGTACATATATGTTAGTAAATTCATAGTGAATTTCCATACAATATCAATTTGCAAAAAAAGAACACAGATACAAAGTCTTAGAGCTGTTAGCAAATGCAGAGGGAACAACAAAGTTTAAGTTGAGAGTATTATAATTAATTTGAAACTGTGTTATCAATCAAAAAATGAACAAATTGTAACTGGGCTGCTAACAGAGTATTAAAAAAAACAAAACACAAACAAACAAACAAAAAGGCAGTTAGAAGGAAAATTAATGCATCTACTTGAAAGACACAATAACATTGAATACAATGACATTATTAACTCCCTTTAAAAACTCTTAAAGTTTTGACATTCATTTCATTCATTTGACATATGGATGAAATTTTTTGGTTGAGATTTTATTTTCTAGGAATATTTTAAAATAGAGAATGACAATTTTTTTGAGAAATATGCATGAAAAATTAAAATTTTAACTCATCATGATCTGTTTGTAGTGAGAGAAATATGGCATGTAAACAGGAATGTGCAAATAAATTAACCCATATTTAGAAATTAGTCTCTTTAGTTGCCGTTTTTAGTTTCTCTGTGTCTGTCCTCTGAACATAAAATAATTAGAATGCTTAGTACCTTGAAGCAGAAAGTCCTGTAAAATTACTTTATTGAGGCGATAATCCATTGCTCTGATGGGAATAGGCATGATGACATATTGAAAATACTAAGGGTGCATCAAAATCCAAAAATTAGATGATTCTGATTAAACAAGAAGTTTAGGATTTGGATGCAAGTACAGATATGAGAACAGGGAAATTAGGTCAAAACATTAGGGGAAAATTGGCAGAAAAAACCAATTGGTGGTTTAATAGTGTCTGAAGGTGTAAGAACTCTGATCAGGTGTTTATGGATAAAGCCTAGCACAGTCTACAGGAAAATGTGGATATAGTAATAAAAAAATTAATAGTTTTCAAGAAAACTCCCTTGGGAACATTTAAAATTAAATTGTCTGGTGTCTTTGCAGTGAATGGCAGTTCTCACACTGGATAGACAAGGAACAAATATTCCTTTTTCATTAGAGATGTCTGGGTCTGTGTGAAGAAAAGTTCCTTTAAAAACTTGTACTTTCTCAAGAATGTGGTGTCTGCTGTCAGTATTACAGGGAAATTGTTTCCCTTCCCCACTCAGTGTTTAGTCAGTATAGCAAATAATCTAAATGTTTGTGTGACTGATGCAAGACTGGGTAGTAGATGCCATCAGAGATGGTTCTGCCGCAGAAAACAGGATGGGAAAAACACAAATGAAAACCACATACCATGTCTGGATTATGTTGTAGATATACATGGTAGTTTGTGTATCTGAGAGGAGGAGGAGGGAAAGAAATTCAGCCAATGAGGGCAAATTCCTAAAATAAACAGGAAAAGCTTGTGGTTTCACCTGAGGGGGAAGGGATTACCTTGGCTTCCCCGTACTAAAATATGTTATTCATCACTGCCCAGCATGCCCTGTGAGTATGCCACTTCATATGGCATTGCTGAAGAAACTTCAGGGGCAAAACACATTACTGACAGCATTACAGTGTCGTGTCCTTTCACCTCTGTCCTTGGCACTGGTGAGGCCACACTTCCAATCCTGTGTTTGGTTCTGAAAGGCATTGAGGGGCTGGAGTGAGTCCAGAGAAGGGCAGCAGAGCTGCTGAAGGGGCTGGAGCACAGGTCCTGTGAGCAGTGACTGAGGGAGCTTAGCCTGGAGCAAAGGAGGCTTGGGGAACACCTTATTGCTCTCTACAGCTGCCTGAAAAAAGCCTGCAGGCTTTTCCCAGGTGACAAGTGACAGCACGACTGGAAATGGCTTCAAGTTGTGCCAATGGAGGTTTAGCTTGGATATTAGGATAATTTTCTTCGCTGAAACTGTGTCCAGGCATTAAAACAGGCTGCCCAGGGAAGTGGTGAAGTCACCATCCCCGGAGGTATATAAAAGGCATGTGGATGTGGCACTTGGGGATCTGGTTTGGTGGTGAAAGGGGTGGTGCTGGGTTTATGGTTGGACTGGACAATCTTAGATTTTTTTTCCAACCTTAACAATTCTATTATTCTGCTTGAGCAAGAACAATTAGAAGCACATGTGGTTTTTTGTGAATTTGTTTGGAATTTTTATTCTTAAAGCTGGTTCTATTTGGATACTCAGCTCCCGAACAAATATTTAGGAACCTTATCATAGATTATATAACTGTTTAGTGTGTTTGTTTTCACTGTGCTGTGAAAACACTCTGTATGGGACACACAGCTCAGGGTCCATGAAAGTGAGCAGCTGAGAGGAGAGCTACTCATGTGCCTTGGCCTGGCTGCTGCTGGAAGGGTCAGGGGGAGCATCCTGGAGAGGTGTAAGACACTCTGAGAACAGAGAACAGGTTCATGGCTGAGCCTTACTCATAACAAGGGTGTTAAACTCTTGGAAAATAGAAGGGGAAAAAAAAGAGCCTGCCTTACAAAGATACTGTTACAAAGTAAGAGACAGTATCTCTTCAATAATT
This sequence comes from Muscicapa striata striata, assembly GCA_030060385.1. Lineage (NCBI taxonomy): Eukaryota > Metazoa > Chordata > Aves > Passeriformes > Muscicapidae > Muscicapa > Muscicapa striata. The sequence continues at coordinate 846,581 of JAREIS010000301.1, read as the reverse complement.
TAACTTATTGTGCTGGAAGCACTGAACTTTCTGCATATATTTCTGTATTTCTGTATTCTGTATTTTCTGCTTAAATTTAGGGAATGGGAAGTTGTTTGGGATTTTTTAGTTTTGGTTTTGTTTAATTTAAACAAGTATGTTTTTAGATACCAAACAGTGTCAGTGTCACAGGTGCAATCCTTTCAAAAGGAAAGTAGGGAGCGTGTTGTTCCACTCTGGTCACTACAGAATGCCATCACATATCACTGAAAGTTTTCTGATGTTTACATGTTCCAAGAACTTATGATTTGTGCTGACTTTGCTGTAGTTTTTGAAACTTAAGCAATTTAAAAAATTAAGTGCAATTTCATCAAATTAGTCAAGGCAGATTTTTGAGCCCATCTCCAGGTACGTAGACTTGGGGTACCTAATGTCAATTTGGGAGGTCAATATTTATCATGATTACCAGTGATGATAAAATGCAGTGTTTTTTACTCTTAAATCACCTTTCCATCCACTGAATAGTACAAAGCCACTTTAATGAAGAACTCTGTCTGGTCTTGCTGGGCAAATGCAGAAAGATTTAACACAATTATCTCTCAGCACATTCTGCATTTCACCTGCCAGCTTTCTTGGAAGAGGTGGAAGGCAGCTTGTTCTGCTTTCAGTTTGTGCAAAATTAGTCTTCATAATCATTCTGCTGCACAATTTCGCAGGTACCAAAGAAGCTTCTCCAAAAGTTCTTTGATAGTGACTTTGTGTGAAAAGCCACCATTCTTTTTTCATGGTACTTGATTAATCTCCTGGCTCACATAGCAGTGTTTGTATATCTCTTTTTTTGAAAAGACCATAACTATTAACACATGTGAGCGACTATTATTTTAGCAAGTTGTTTGCTTGAAAAATGAACATTCACTCCCAAAATGCTCAAAATAAACTTCCTTAGAGAAGTACTCATGAAGAGTGAATAAGAAGGACACGTGCAGTGAAATCACTGGTGGATCAAAATTTGCCTCAAATGCTCTTCAGAAAAAATTAGGAAATGCTAGCAGATTTCCAGGTAGAAATAAATATTCTTGATCCTCGGAGAGTAGCAGCTCCAGTGAAACAGCAGTAGGTGTACACAAACATATAAATATTCAAAGTCAAGGTGGTGAGTTAGCCATCTGAATCTCATTGAACATAACGAGGAACACATGGCCAAATCCCTGTTTGCAGCATGGAAAATTTATCCTAGTTGTTCTACGTAACATGAAAAAAATGTTAAATGATTAAACATTGCAGCTTTTAAAAACTTTTTAAATGCAAAGCACATCTTAGTCAAGTTACTAAAAAATTGTAAAAACCCCATCAATATCTTGGCTGTGCTTAAAGAAATTGTAACAAACATCAATCACTCTAATTTAGAAAGATAATCTCCGTTTCATGTAAATGAACCAGACAAAGGATGCTTTACTGTCTACTAGCAATACATGCTGCTTGTGTCTTCTAGAAAAGATACAATATAAGTAGCAATTCTTTGAGAAATCTTGGCTTTTGCAGAATCTGCAATTACAAGAGGATGAAAAAGTGCTATCGAGGCATGAATTCAGCAATGGTACCTAAGTAGTAACCACTTACCCCCAAAACTGCAAACCAGCTATAAACTGAATGCTTAAATCAGAAATGACATGCATACTTTTTAAGGCTGGCACAGGCACAGACACCAGCTGCAAGAGAACATATTGTAAGTTGAAAAGGTTCATTAGTAAATGGAAGTCCAAGGTGAAAACTCACCCTATTGGAGTCATGCAGAGTTTGAAGAAGTGAAATTACTAAAAGTGGAAAATGTTTTCTGCTCTTTGTGTGATGTATATAATTCCACCTTTTAAGTGCCATTCTTTCAAGACTTTGGAAGAGAAAGAAGCCAGAAAAGTTTTTATCTTTGTTTTGTTTGTATTACAGTGTGAGGAGAAACCCAAATTTTGCAGGACAAAATGGATGATTTTCCTTTCAGGAAAGGGAATGGAATCTTGAAATCAGAGGACAAAGTCTAACATCCCACTGGAAAGGAGGTATGATGAAATAAAATGCAATGGAAAAAATCCAAAAATTTGGAAATGGAGTCACTACAACAAAATAGACTGAGATAACATGACAGGCACTGAAATAGACCAAAACTTGCTAAAATTACTCCAAATGAAATACTGAAATCATAGAAAAAAGGTACAAAAAGACTGTAGAGAAAATGATAAGGAAATGCTGAAATAATAAACGGAAAATTCTGAAACCAAGTAAAACATTAAAAGTGAAAGACAAGAAGGACAGGGAAATGGAACAAAGCTTGCCCAAATAATCCTCATTGAAATCACAATATTTCATTCCCTTTCCTGAAAGTCCATCTTAGTCAGATGGAGTATGATTTTTCCACTTTGCTTTGGCAGATGCCTCACAGTGCAGTGCATGTATGTTTTCCCATAATTACTTACTTCCAGTGGTAAAGTATTGGTCTTTATTTTGAAATTAGTTTTCCATAATACATGTACTATATGATGTAAAATTACAGAATACTGAAACTGATGTAAGAGTACATTTAATCTTTGACCTATACAATAAACTGTTGATTTGAGACTATAAAAATTCATTTAGGCCTCAGGTTATTCTGAGGTTTAGGCCTCAGAAGACATGTCAGACAAATAAACAAATGAAATGTTTTGTGCTGAGTGTTTATATTATGCCTAGATATTAGCGTTGTCTCATGCAAATATGTAGAATGTTCCTCACTGCCTTCACTTCTTCCAAACATAAGATTTAAAAAATCTCAGTGAAAAAGGAAACATGTACATGATTTCATACCACACTGACAAGGAATTGATTTCTTTCCATTAATAGATGTTAGAGCTGTCAACATTTTTCTCTTGAAAAGTATCTCCACTTAGAACATTACTCTCACATTTTACAAAATCTTCTTTTCCATACTATTCTTATTTTTCTAGGCATTCAGAAATTAATATTTCTCCTTTTTAATTGGTTACAACAGAAAAAGCCATAGTATGAGGAAGATGAGGAAGATGAGGAAGAAGAAGAAGAAGAAGAAGAAGAAGAAGAAGAAGAAGAAGAAGAAGAAGAAGAAGAAGAAGAAGAAGAGTTATTAGACATAAAATAGGAAAAGTCTATTTAAACCATGAAATTCATCCTACTGATATCAATTAAGTGGGAATAAGCCCTTGTACATGTGTGAAGACATACATATTGTACACACATAAGTATTTATGGTCTTTGACCATGTCCTAAGAATCTTAAAAAATACTGTTCCAGCCTGATTACCCTGGGTTATCCAGGCAGAGCAATCTCAGTCCATAGCAGTATCTAACTCAGTGATATCTCACTGAGTAACTGCTATTTGCTAACTTGTTTTTTTGAATGCATTCGACTAGGTTTTCAAGGCCATAAGGAAACTCTGTGGTCTGATATTAACTTCAGCATAATATAGACACAAAAAAAAAAAGAAAAAAAAAAGTATTACTGTCTTGATCTTCTATGAACTGTGATATGAAAGCTGGGAAAAGTTTATAGATTGCAGATGGGAAAATCTTTGGCTATTTCAGAAAAGATTTTGCAGTACATATGCAAGGTACATACATCTCCAGATCCAGCAAATCCCAGGAGATGTATTTATTCAGTGTTACATGGTTACTTAGTGATAAGACTCTCTGAATACATCACTAGTGCCTTTATGAGATTTCCTGCAGCTTTGATTTCTCCTGTCCTTCTTCTTTTTTTGCTAGTGGTTGGTTGTTTTGGGGTTTGTTGGTTTTGTTTTTTTTTCCCATAAGAAATAAATATAGGTATAATTGTCTATAGTGATCTATATTTTGGGTTTGTTCTACATCACACTGAAATGAGCCAAAAGACTTGCACAGAATTCTTCAAGTGCCTCATTAGGCTCTGTTTCTCTTCATTATATCATATCTTTTAATGCCTTTTATTACTCTGGATGACTTTTTAATGCAGGCTTATCATAGCTTCTCATAAAATTAATATTCTCAAGCACCCCACTTACCTGACTACCACTGCAATTCTAAATCTATCTATCTATCTATCTATCTATCTATCTATCTATCTATCTATCTATCTATCTATCTCTGTCTGTCTGTCTGCCTATCATACCCATAGCAAAAGTACTCACACACTGGCATGCAAATCCAGACAGCTGGTAGTCCTGTTATCATCTGTGTGAAAAATATCTCTGAATATTTGAAAATATACATAGGACTCTGTAAGGATATTAGGATACTTGGAACACTGTTTTGATAGCTTAGAACAGGATAAATCTTCTTGTAAAGACATTTACCAGGAACAGACACAACACAGTGTATGGGGGACCAATAGACTCATAGAATGTTAAGGGATCAGAGGGGACCTTAAAGATCATCTGGTCCCAAGGTCTGAACACTGCCAGGCTTGAGGTGCCCACAACCTCTTTGGGCAGCCTGTTCCTGTGGTTCACCATCTTCACAGAAATAATGTCTTCTGTATATCTAACCCAAATTTCCCCTAATTCAATTTTTACCTGTTATTCCTTGTCTTATCACTACAATTTCTGACAAAGAGTCTGTCTCTGGCTTCCCTGTGGGCCCCCTTCAGATACTGGAAGATTGTTATGAGGTCTCCACATAACTTTCTTTTCTCCAGCTCCAACATCCTCAGCCTGTCTTCCTAGGGGAGGTGCTGCAGTCCTCTAATCAGCCCCTCTGGACTCACTCCAACAGTTCCATGTCTTTCTTAGCTTGGTGGCTCCAGAACTGGATGCAGTGCTCCAGGTGGGGTGTTCTGAGAGCAGAGCAGAGGAGCAGGATCCCCTCCCTCACCCTGCAGGCCACACTACTTTGGATGCAGCCCAGGATTCTATGTCAAGCTATAACCACGTTCACTTTAATGTGGTTCCCCTACTTCATTCATATTTGGGAAGAAAATGAGACTCTGCAGCTCTAACACCTTTGGGATGCACTGGACTTCCTTTATGTGAACTACATTTTGAGCACAGCATCAATCACCTGCACTCTGTATATGTCTGGGTTGGAGGGCTCATGTGCTCTGAACCTGCCCTGAGGCTGTTTCACCCACCAAAAATCTGCAGCTCTGAGCAGGTTTCCTGCTGGGGGCTGCTAGCAAGGGGCTCTCACACATCTTGAGTCTCTAAGCAAATCCATACCAGATTATCCTAAAGATGTTATGCACATGCAAAGATCCCATCCAGAAAATAAGCAGGGGAATAGACATACTGAAGGCAGAAGGCTGTTTTTGATTGTTTACCTCTTGTTATAGTCTTCCCACATATCTTTCCAAGTTCAGGTTTTGCAGTCTCACAACCCGAACAGTGATTTGCTTTATCTTTTGGTGGGATTCTGGCTGAATTGAATTCACCTGCTTTTATTCAGATCCTGTATAAGGAACACTCAAAATTGTTGCAATTAACTCCTCCATGATTTAAATGATAGTAAGCAGAAGCAGACTTTTTGTCTAATGGTGAACCTGCAGGGCTTGGTATATTTTTTAAAAAATGGTTTAATTTCACACATTTAGTTCATTCAGTTTAGTTTTTCAGTGTCTCCTGGGAAACAAGTATTTTAATTATGTGCTGTTTCAGTAGAGACCATAATTCTGTTTGCAGAATGTTTAGTTTAATGCAATTCAGTTCCCCATACAAATGCTAAATAAAAATATGACAATAGCATAGTAGCTACATGCATTAAATGTCACAACAGCACTCTTTCTGATTTACAAGAGGTTGTGAAAAGTCAAGATTAAGCTCCTAGTCTGCAACAGATATCTGTTACAGACATCAATTGTTTTGAAATAGGACCAATTGGCTGCAGGCTGTCCAAGAGTTTCTTGCAATTTCTTCTGAATATTTGCACAAATATGAGTTAAAGCAGTAAGTTGAAGACACCTCTAGTGCTGAAGCTAGAAAAGCACTGCACGTCAAAAAGCCCCAGTTCTTACCAATGAGCAATGCAAAACATTGGCTGCCAGTGAGCAAAGAACAACTATTTTATAGAGATCTTAAAATGCATCATTTTTCTCTGTTTTCTAATGTTTTTTTTCTTAACTCTTAACTAAAGAAACTGCTAAGGCACTAGGATTAGTAGCTGTAGCAGCAGCTTAGAATCTCAGTATTGTTTAGAATCCTTCACGTTACTCAATTGACACATTTCCTTGCAGCCTAAGCGATGGCAGAATTGTTTATTATTCACCAATAGAAACAATCAAACCACACTTTTCACAAACAGTGAAATGATGTCTCAAAATGTAAAAGTTAACTGAAGTTTACTTTGTTTAAACATCAACTAGAGACAGTTCCTAATTCCCTGGTGACAAGTAGGGCCCAGCTTCAAGATAGGAATGCTGAAAACTCCCTTTAGCCTTTAGGTGGACAAAGGAGTTGTGGAAAAGTGGTCTCCCACTCCCTGGAAGAGGACTTTCCTGTTTTTATGAATCAGAAGATGGCTACTGCCATTTTAGTATGAAATAATACCTTGCAGACACATGAAATAAGAAAGTGACTCAAATTCTAAATGTCAATTTCATAGTGGTATGTCAGAGTAGTCCTGAGACAAATGCCTGTAGAACTTATCCCTCAAACTTTGTTTGTCTGCACCAAGACTCCCTTGGGCTGACTGTTCTGAGCACTATTTGCTTATATTGCTTATTTACCTCAGCTAAAGAGAGTGTCATTGATTCACACACCTGATTTAAGACTCAGAAATTCACTTGAGGACCATGTCCATTTCATTGTCTGTATTTCTGTGGAGCAGAGCATCACCTAAGTCCTTTGTCTCTGGACATTAAATATTTCTCTCAGTCTTTTTCAAGTCTCTCCTGAGAGAGATATTTCACTCTGCCTGCAATAGATGCAATGAATTCTCTCCATATGAACTTATTTGCAAACAGTGGAATAGTCTTTGTTTTCTGTTTCCATCCCATTAGGCAGAAGATCTGTAGACTAAAGGTGCACTCAGTTCTGAATTCTGCTTTGGGCAGCTTCAATGAAGTTCAACAGAACTTCTCAGTTCACTGAGAATTCAACAGAAAAATGTTCAACCTGATGTACAGCAAGAAATATTTAGTGTTAAAGGGTGTAGTATTCTTTTGAATTTCAAGAATAAAAATACAGAGATACACAGAGGTGAAATATGAAGAGATGAACACATCCACAAGTTCTGCTTCGAGGGGAGTTTTGTGGGATCTAAACAGTAGTATGAGAATATTTCCCATTTATCTTTATTTATCCATCTTTAGGGAATAAATCAGAAAAAAATAGTTCTTGATTAACATATAGAGGTCATTTATGTCAAAGTATTAACCTGAGGAACAGGTTTGAAGTAGAGTAAGATCCCATCTACTTACTGAATTCTACATGTAAGTTGCATGTCATCAGAGGCAAGATTGGTGTGCCTAATTCAGCAAGTAGACTGAATTATGAGTCCTTACCTAAGGCCTGTCTTTCCTTATAACATTGTCTCTCTTATAACTTCAAACTTCTTGGTGAAATGGAGAGTAGGTGTTTTGATCTGAATAGTCCTACCAAAACAAACAAAAAAACAAAAAAAAAAAAAAAAAAAAAAAAAAAAAACAAAACAAAAAAAAAAAAAAAAAAAAAAAAAAAAAAAAAAAAAAAAAAAAAAAAAAAAAAAAAAAAGAAAGAGAGAGAAATGCAGTCAGTCTTGACTTAGGAGTCATCCTCAGCAGTAATCAGAGGTAAGAAATTGGAGGTATTTTAACAATAGGGAAGCCTTCAGGAAAAAATAAAAAGAAAGGGAACAAAACTGTTGTACTCAGTCTTGGGAAGCATGTAGATCTGGGTCTGAAAACTACTTTTCTAGTGCAATCCATGACTGAAAAAAATACTTGTTTATATTGAAATTGTGAATTTCAAGCACAAACCCTATATCCATGAAATGGATACAGTTCATGCTTGAAATATTATATGAAAAAATGCAATGGCAATCTGATATTAAACTGTTATGGTGTCTTTGTAGTGACAGTGGCTGAGTACCAGCAAAAGACAAACCATAGAAAAAATAAGAAGCTTCCCTTTTTGCCCTGCACATTACAGGGAAATTTTCTTTCCTTTTTTCAAAAGGAAACCATAAATAAAGGACAATATGTTTGCATTTGAATTTCTTAGCTTAATTAAAGACATGCCATAACTAATTCAGTAGATTTCAAGGACAGCATATATTAGATATACATTATTAATAAGCTAATAGAGATAGAAATAATTTTTAAATAAGTATTTATCATATTTCCAATAAGGTGTATGATTATGCTCAATATTGCACAAAAAAAAATGCACATTTATAAATGTTTAAAAATGAAAGTGACAGTTATTGATTTAAAATCATAAAATGTAAATAAAGAGCTGGAAAAAAGGGACATGCAGAGATGCAAATTCCAATTTCCATTTCCTTCACAGAGAGGGGAAAAAACCCCAATTAACAGTCATTTTGTCATGTCCCATGAGATATCTATGATGTTTCTGTCGTGTGAATGGCACAGATTGGATTTGACTGTACTTGGAAAAAAGATAGTTCATATGAGGAGAAGAGTCAGTATCTCATAATATGGAACAACAGAACAATATATTTCTAATACAATTAATGTGAATTTCTAACTATTTTTCTGCAGATTAACTACCATGACGAAAGACATAATATTGTCAGAATTTACAGTGAAGATGAAGGAGTGTGAAGCCATATTCTAAAGGTTAAACTTGGACCAACTTGCCTTTAAACTTTTAAAGACACTATATGGAGCCGTGGAGAAATTCTTATTTCTTTTTCATCTCCTGAAGGATTGTTTTCCCTGTTTTTTAGTGCTATGCAGGGATTTAAGGCTTATCATCATTATTTTTTAAAACATGAAGGCAGTAAAGCCTCTACTATTACACTAAGCCTATGATCAGAACAGAACAAAATATTGTATATTTGAGTCTCCTTTCAATAATGCAAACAAACACAAATATTTTTGTTTAAGGCAAGCGTTATTAATTTTGCAAATTATACTTTTCATTTATATATGTTTGTTATAATTTTAAAATTGTTAGTTATCATCTTAAAATTTCAGCTTGAAAAGGAATCTCAGGATGCTATGAGGCAGTTCTGCAACACTGAAAATATCTGGTTTTGTCTGATTGTACAATGCAAGGACATATCTCCTGTTTGACTTTTCTGTAGTCCATGCCAAGAATCCATCAGCAAAAATAAGGTTCGACATGCGAATTAAATCACAAACAGCATTATCTTCATGTACATAATTGATCTTTTATAGGGAGACAGAATTTCTTTTTCTTAAGACTTAGAGAGATTAGGGTCACATCACAGTATGTTAAAATACACAAACCTTGATAATCTTTGGCAGATTTATTACCTACCACACACTCACAGATCCCTGTGAATCTTTGCAGTTCTTAGCCTGAACAGCTGCAGAAGTAAATAACCAAACATAAAGAGCTTGATGGAAAGAGAAAGATACCTACTTATAGTCCCAGTGAGGTTCTTCATTGGAGAGCTAATCAAAGAATCATTCAGAAGAAAATCCAAAAACAATGTTCAGTTTGTTTTTGCAGATGTTCCAACTTTTAAGCTTTAATTTATCGTGCAAATATTTCAGTAAAACAACAAATAGTAGAGTTTAATCTTGACGAAATTTATCAAGAACTTCCAGTTTATCATTTTTAACCCATCTGATATAAGAAAGTTTTCTATATGCAAATACTTCAAAGTCAGTTAGTTGCATAGGAGAAACCCTTAAACATGTTATGAGGTTGATGAAAGAAAGAAAGAAAGAAGAGTAAATTTTTAGCCAAGTTTTAAGTGGCATGAACTAAACATGTGGATTTTACATTTGTTTTTGTTTTGTTTATATACTTTCTATATTTAAGTTGGGGAAGGTTTCTGTAGGAAGCTTGCTTATAGGGTCTCACAAGAAAGTCTTCGAGAGTTTTTTCAACACTTTCTAGAGCTGGGTTGTTGATAGACACCATGTCTTTGTCTGCAAGCCTTAAAACCTTGTTTAGCCACAACAATTGTTCACATGAACAGGGTGAATATTGCATTTCCAGCATGGTGCAGGGAACACTTTCTGTTCATAGACTGAACTCATGGCAGCCCTGTAGTTCCTGTAGAGAGGAATTGAACTGTATTTACTATTCTCATAATTTTTGTCATTGGCATGGTTTGCAGCCTGGCCCACTGAAGCTGTGGGATTTGAAGGGAGACAGTGAGCAAGTGAGGGAAGCTGGATTCCAGACACTTGCTCTCAACAGTCGTGTTTTGCCTTCTTTCAGGTCTTCAGAAGGGAGTATGTGAAGTCCTGCAGAAGGAATATGTAGCCACATAATAGCTTCATTTGGTGAAAACTCATATCACATGTATTTTGTAGTGCTTTTTATGTTCAGCAAAACTTTCTTAATGCAACTTACATTTTGTGTCATCTGCAGTTGTATAAATTATGACTTAATTTCCAGCTTTCTTTATGAAAAAAAAGCTCATCTTAGCAGAAGCAAGATAGATCTGGAAATGAAGCTGTGTCACTATCAGAAATGTTAAGTAGTACAGAACAGAGTGTGCATTTCTCATTACTCAGAAGCAGTATCAATTGCATCCTCTCTTGTTTATACTGGCTTCAAAGAAGGTACTGAATTAAGTTCAAAGTGCACATTGCTGTCTTTTAAGCATACAAGAGCTCCAAGGCATACTAAAATTAACAACAAATTAGAAGATGTAGAAAGAGCAAAAGCCATGGTAAAATACACTTTTCCAAGACAAAAAATTTTCTCAGAGACCAGAATATTCTCCCATATAAGGAACATAAGGCTTTAAAAAATGCTTACAATAGCCTCCTTCTCCCTCTATCTTTTGTGTTTACTATTATAAACTCACATCCCAAAACCAAAATAACCTTATCTGTCCTTCTTCCCTTGGGAAGACAAGAGAAATTATAGATATGGCTGTCATATGGAACAGCTGGGTGCTTTCAAGTATTAAGGTAATAATCACAGAACAAGATGGATTTGAACAGAGTAGAATAGCATAGCAACCCCGTCCACAGGGAATGGTATATTTTTGGCTCACCTACACAGTTTGGGAAAAGAACAGTTACATATCTCACTACAGCTCTGCATGCTTGAAATTACTCTTTGTTCTGCACTCATGTCCAAGATCACTCTTAACCTAGCTAGCTGTAAATGAATAGTTAATCAGTGGTCTAGAGTTTGAGGTTCTTGGCTGTACTGGCGGATTGCCTAGACACCTTGCCTGGGGAAATCATATAACTGTGTTGGTCAATGAATCACCTAAATACAGATGGACATCTGAGCCTGAGCCTCAGACTGAGGCCCTGACTCTTACATTATCTGAGCCAGATAATTAACTAAAATAAGCAAATTGCACTACTTTTTATCTACTGAGAATCTGACACACTTCTTTTTGCCTTATCACCTCTCACTAAGGTCCAGGCCTCAATTTGCACCACATCATCAACAGTAATATTAGATCATGAAATTATAACCCATGAGGAGGGAAGTTAGACTAACATGAAGGACATTTCCATATTTGGATGCCCAAGAATTCATCAGACAAAACATAACTTATCAGAAAATGTCCATATGACTTTTTTTGTCTCGTGAGGTCTCAGAGTGGAGATGCAGACAATCTTCTTTGGATATTGAATGATTTGAAATTCTTTTTCATCAGTCTTTAAAGGTAAAAAGTCAGTGGTCTATTGCAAGGGAACATGAGAGAAAAATACACATTTGGATTATTCAGCTTTTAGCCCTGGATATGAGGATATTTAACTGCTTGTGCAGTTACTTTTCAGAGCAGATCAAAAGGAAATGGCTGATACTTTAATTTTAGTCAATTCAGCTGCTTGAGTGTAGTTGCCTGAGCGAATAACTGGACTACTGCAGAGTGAAATTGAAATGTTTAACCTAGGGCTCACACAAGCAAGGGCTTGTTCAGCTGGGCTGAAGTGTGACTCGGGGTCCCAATACCTCAGTAACATTGAATCACAATATCTCTGGATCTGGGATTGTGTAGCTCAGATATCAGCCCTTGTTCAGGTCTCTGCTTAGTCCCAGTCTGTCCCTATGACTGTAAAGTAATTAAAATAAACCCAGATGTTTATTCACTGAACCCTTTTACCATGCATTTTGCTTTTCACTATATTCTTTGGTCTGTATTCTGCCATGCCATCTCCTCCCATGTATGTGTCTCAGCTCTGTACAGTTCCCTGAGCACAGTGAGCCATGGCTCCTGCATGCTAATTATTAGCTATTTCCTCTTACCTTAGGAATAGAAGAAAGAAAAATCTGGCATCTGAACTTGTTTCACTCACTTCCTGCAAGATTTCATTGTTCACTTCCAGTGTGGAAGTGTCTTTCTTTTCACACAGAGAGCATCCTATGTGGAGTCTTTTGGTTGCTCTCCCAAACAGGCTTTTAAACCACATATTTGCATTCATTCCAATATGTCATTTTAAGCTTTCCTTTCTTCTCTCTTTCTATTCTTCATCTTCCACTTGAATTGCTGACTCCCTGGTCATTTTCTGTTGGCAACAATAAGAGTTAATAGTGTATATATGTTGCCAGAATGATTAATTCTTCATGATTGTTTCCTCTCATCTTCATTTTCATTTTCCCAAGCCTTTCCATATGTCCTTCAATATTTCATTTCAATAATTAAAATTTCCAGAGTGGCCTGTCATGCAAAACCCATCAGCATAGTCTTTTTTTTCTCTCCCTCTTTCTTTCTTCTTGGCATAGTAGGAGTCACTATTTCTACAAAGGTCTGCCACAGACACTGGGCTCTGTGCCTTTGGGAGAGTGAAACAATGTTGGGAGTCACTGGGAAGCTGTGTGTGCCAGGGAAACCCTCTATTTCAAGTGTTCCTGTTCCACTGTTATTTTTTCCCCTCTGGATTCTTTTGATGGTTTCCAGGTCTCTCTTCTGGCATTTGACTACTTTATTTCCTGTTAATACTAGGAAATATCACCAAAATGGAGAAGTAAAATAATTTTCCAATCCTTTTGGTTGAGTTTAACTTGATTGCAAATGAGAACAAGTAACAAAGACATCTAATAAATGTGAAGTTTAATTATATCTAGACTGTGGTTAAATTGATATTAAAATCTTCTAATGCTGAAAAGAAAAGATATATAAGGGTATGTTTTAGTCATATATTCATTATTAAATGAGAAATTTTAGTATGTTGCCAACTGATGCAATTATGTGATTCTTGTGTTGCTTTTCTCCAGTTTATTCTTTCATTGCTAAGTACATTTGACTATGTGAATACAGGACTATTAAGATGATAAGCAAGGCTATATGCTAATTTTCAATGCAGTCACTTTATTGTCCCATTCATTACAATTTGAAGCTTATATTTTTTATGTTGTTTTTTACTGCAGGTGCCATGTGTCACATAATAGTTACACTCATAAAGTCAGAGGTCTTGTGGAAGCTGTCCTGCATATACCAGCAACCAGAAACACCACTTTCCATCAGACTCTAAAAGTGAATGTTCTGACAAAGGAATAGAAACTTTAAGCCACCTTTTCCACTTAACTGAGACATCAGAAGTTGTTCTGGACAAAAGAAATCAACACCAAATGCCTACAGTAAATCAAATACTGACATCTGATCCTGGGCAGGGAGACGAGGACATTTAAGGATATTATTAGTTTGCCTCAATGAACCAAATTCTAGATGCAGTGTTCTCATAGATCTCCATGTTTTCTCCAGGTGAGAGGACAATTCTAGTTTCATTCAACCTTGATGTCCAGGCTGAACCATTTAACTGATATCCTCAGAAGGGAGCACTAAGACTGAGGAAGTCTCACAGCATTTATGCAATCAGGGTCAGTTCTGGAGAATATAAAGTTTATTCATTTAATATTAATAAGTAACTAACCACAGCTTGCTTTAAAAATTTAGATTAATTCAGTCATTTAAATTCCTCTGCCAGTGAAAGTGTCAATAATTAGGGTTAGTCTGCTGTGATCTTGCCACTCCTTGTCCTCCCTCAAGTGTATTTGTATGCAGAGCCAACTCACATTTAAAATAAGTAAACTCCTCTCACTTACAGGTAAGCTGCCATCTAACACCTTTTCCTATATTTAAGGAGCATTTCTTTTCCCAGGACTTGGTTGTAGGAAATGTTTATGAAAGGCATAAGCCAGATCCACCAAGATGCACAGCTTTGCACCCATGTGGACCCATGCCCTTTCTTTGACATTTCTAGTCTTTTCCTTTGCAAGTTATTCGCTTCTTCACAGCATCACTGAATCACAGAACTAGCTGAGTTGGAAGGGCCCCAGAAGGATACTGACTCCAATCACTGGCCCTGCACAGCCTGATGTCACTCCTTTCACTATAACCCTTTTCCCCTAAACCATGCTTGGGTACCTGGATGTTGGTGTGCACTTGGCAGTAGAAGCCTATCAGGATGCAACACAATGGAAGTTTTCCATGGTAATGACATCCTGCTCCATTCACTTCCCTCCTCTCAATATATTTTTAGCACAGCTCTAAATGTGATCAGGCATGTCCTAGTGCAAAAGGTGCCTCTAGGATTAGGATTACCACTCTTCTGACTGTCCTGCTCACTCTAATTTAATTAACTTTTCCCTTCCCTTCCCTTCCCTTCCCTTCCCTTCCCTTCCCTTCCCTTCCCTTCCCTTCCCTTCCCTTCCCTTCCCTTCCCTTCCCTTCCCTTCCCTGAAACTTCCCTTCCTTCCCTCCCTTCCCTTCCCTTCCCTTCCCTTCCCTTCCCTTCCTTCCTTCCTTCCCTTTCTTCCCTTCCCTTCCCTTCCCTTCCCTTCCCTTCCCCTTCCTTCCCTCCCTTCCTTCCTTCCTTCCCTTCCTTCCCTTCCCTTCCCTTCCCTTCCTTCCCTTCCTTCCTGAAACTTCCCTGAAACTTCCCTGAAACTTCCCTGAAACTTCCTGAAACTTCCTGAAACTTCCTGAAACTTCCTTCCTGAAACTTCCTTCCTGAAACTTCCTTCCTGAAACTTCCCTGAAACTTCCTTCCTGAAACTTCCCTGAAACTTCCTGAAACTTCCCTTCCTGAAACTTCCCTTCCTGAAACTTCCTGAAACTTCCTTCCTTCCTTCCTGAAACTTCCTTTCCTGAAACTTCCCTTCCTGAAACTTCCCTGAAACTCCTGAAACTTCCTTCCCTGAAACTTCCTTCCCTGAAACTTCCCCTGAAACTTCCCTTCCCTGAAACTTCCCTTCCCTGAAACTTCCTTCCCTTCCTGAAACTTCACTTCCCTTCCCTGAAACTTCCCTTCCCTGAAACTTCCCTTCCCGAAATTTCCCGAAACTTCCCTTCCCGAAACTTCCCTTCCCTTCCCAAAACTTCCCTTCCCGAAACTTCCCTTCCTCACCCATTGTTTGTTGTTCTCCCATTTCCATTTTCTCCTTCTCCCTCTCCTTCTTCTTCTCCCTCTTCTTCTTCTGCTTCTTTTCTTCTCCTCTTTTTTTTCCCTCTTTCTCTATCTCCTTTCTTTCCCTGCTCCTCCTTCACATAAAGGACTTAAAATGGCCAGAGAAAAAAATCACAGTTACTTTGGTCACTATTGTGATTCATTATAGGATTTATGACAATGAAAGCATGACCCACCTCAGAATCTTTCACTAAACCAGGGTGCTGCTTGAATGAGAAAACCTTAAGTTGTGAATCACAGACTTGCCTGGAGGAGCAGTTTCAGTTTCAAGTCTATATATTTCTGATTGACTTCAGTTGATTAACAAATGTGCTTCTTAAACTGAAATAACATTCCATGTGAGTTATATACTGGTTGAAGTGCAACTTTCTCACTCAGACAAGTCTATGAATATACAATTGACAGTTGTTGTAGCTTTACATCCTTTGAGGAACAAATACAGAAAAAAAATTGGCATAACATACCCCAAACAAGGAAAAAAAAGTATTTTTTTCATCAGTGTTGTCATATATTTTTTTTTCAATGAATATTCAAAGAACAAAACTAGAATGTTAGGGAATAGTGTTCATGGAAATTTTGACTAAAAAAAAAGACATCTGATTTCCATGTTTTATTTTCAAAATTGTGCAAGAATCTTTACTTGGTGCCATCTTCCCCATATTCACTCCTGATGAAACCAACACTTTCAGTGGAGTCAATGAGCTTCTGACCCTCTGAGCACTGGCAGGGTCAGAAACATCCAATACTGTACTTCAAGTCTTGTGACAGAATGCCTTGAAGGCTGCCTTTGCAGCCTGAGCTCCTGCCCTCCTGAATCCTCAAAACCATCCAGGGTGTCTGATGGGTGCCCATCGCTCTTCACAACTGACCCTGCCCTCTTTCCTGGTGCACCCCAGCCTGGCGTGTGACAGAACCTTAACTGTTCCCTTGCTTGCTTGCTTGCTTGCTTTGCATCCCCATGGCTGCAGAGCTTTAAAAAAAAAAAAAAAAAAAAAAAAAAAGTGAAAAAGCCAAAAGAGCACCCTGTTGCTGACTGGGATGGGGATGAATCGTGTCATAGTTCAGAGCGCTGTTGTCGCTCTGGCACCGAGTCACCGCGCTCAGTCTCTGCCAAGACGGGTGTCAGCTGGTGAATTATAACATTGGCAGACAGGACAGAGATAAGCAAAAAAACACAATGACAGCTGCTACACAGAACTATTCTTTCTGGCCTGCTGAATACAGTAATACATTGTGTAAATAAAGACAGACAGCTTCATTATGCAATTGTCTGTTACTAGGTCTCTACTAAAGGAGTTCTATTGATTCAGGAAACTATACCCGAGCTCATCAGACTAATGTGTTCCTGCTTTTGGACTCCCAGTGTAGCAAGAAATATTGTAACACAACTCTCTAACAATACTTCTACAGAAATATATGCTCAATGGGGAAAGAAGGTCTTGGTGATAAATCTAGCGATTTTGTTTCTGATAAATGCTTCTAACATCTATTTGAGTGCAAGGCAAAATATGAAAACAGATACACTCACCTTGCATGGCAAATGTAAGATCTAGTAGGAGTTAACAAATAATCTCCGTAGAGATATCACCCTATCATTCCAGCAGTGCAAATCAGGAAGCTTTTTTTTTTTTTTCTGTTATGTTTTAACACAAGTGGCAAGGAGGCACCACATGGCAAATTATAATAGACAAGCCACAGAAATAAGATGCAGTTATCTTACTGTAGCATGGTAGTTAAAATGTTGTTTCTGCTTTCTTTCACATAATTATCTTTGTAAACAATGCAGAGGATCACTTTTGAGTGTGAGATGCAAGAAAGAAACATTTAAACAATCTTTCAAATGGCCCCATTCACCTTTGCTTTAACCTGAGAGCAATGAGCTCCTTAGCTGGACAAAATGAAGTGAGAAATGACTGCAAAAATGTTCTCATGGGTGAAAAGCAGATGAAACTATTCATTTTGAAATAAAGGAAGGGACAGTTAAATCAGAAACATATTGTGCTGAATATTGCAGGGCAGTCTTTGGGACTGCTAGGGAGCAGAAGTCTCAAAAAAAAAAAAAAAAAAAAAAAAAAAGTGGGAGTGTAAATAGACTGCAAAGAAAGAGTAAACAGTCTTATTCTCAGCAGGAATTAGTCAATTATCCGAAGCTCATGAGAACGATTCCAGTTTTCAAGGGGGAATTGTGTCTGAACTGGCTCAGCTATACATTTGCTGGGATCCTGGAAGCACTTGTGTGAACTGTGAACAGAATATTGAGAAGGCAGAAACTGCAAGGAAAGCTACTCCTAATTCCTAAACTGACTCTTTTTCAAGTGGGAAGAAGATGTGAGGAAGACCACAGTTTACCCTGAACAAGTCAAGTTAAAATGTTTTCATAGATGTGTTGTTAATCAAAGAGTAGCACAATGATGGGGAAAGGTTTTCCTGGGTCTTTTTGCTGCCTGTGTTTGTGCATGCACTCTGGTCTATGAACAAGCTCTTATCTAGCCATCTCACAGCCCATGTAGAAAGTATGCAACCATCTGACTTCATCCAAATCCTAGGTGACCTCTGCTAGAAAAATGTTACATTTATTAACTGGCATGGACAATTCTGGAGCTGAAGCTTCTGCATAGGAATTAAAGGGAAGGGGAGACCTGGGCCAAAATTAGGTGAACAATTTTCAAAATGCTTGTAAAATCACATAGTCTGCTCCATTTGTATTTGAACACCATCAGTTTGTGCTTTGGCTACTCTACTGCTTCAGTTATATGAGTAAATTCACACTGCAAGTAGTGTTTTTGTTGTGACTGTGTCTGTGATTTTTGTTTTGTTTTTTTTGGTTTTTTTTGTAATCAATTTTGAAGATATTGCAACCATTAAATTAGGGATTGAAAGCTTTTTAAAAAAATGCAATAGTTTTAAAAACTGCAAAATCTATTACTGCTTTTCAGTGAGATCTTTACTGGAATAAGGTATTCTAAATCTAGGAGTACATAGAATATTATTAACATATCTGAGCCAATAGGTGAATTAGTATGCTTAAAGATTTATGAATCAGATAATTTAAGTCTTCTTTCTGTTTAACTTGTCAGTTTTAGTGGGCTTGGCTTAGCTATTTTTTAGGCCATAATTGCTCTGAAACATGGCCAACAGCTTGGAAACGTGTGAACTCAAAGAGAACAAGGTTATTACCATTTAACCTAAATTTTCACCATTTTTGGAAAATAACCACTCTGGAACCCAGCCAAAGTGAATTTGATATGGCTATGCTCTCCACCTTTACTTCTCATTGCAAATGTAAAAATAATAGTCACATTGAAAGGAAAAATAAGCACAGGCTTAGCAACTAATATACAGAATATTTTCTCAATAGAAAACCTGGGGTTACTAACCCCAGAAGCAGGCTTATAAGGGCTGGACATGGCTGCAGGTTCTTGTGAGAGGCAGAAAGTTTCCTCCTTTTACCAATTCTTTGCAATCAACACCTTTCTCCCATGTCTGCTGCAATGTTGCTAGAGACTCACATCTAGAATCCAGAGGGAGCTCTGCATGCTTCCACCCACCTCCTCCTGCACTGGAAGCTGGAATCCCATTTACATGAACCACAACAGGAGAAAAAGAGGATGCAGAGACTGATTACTGTGATAAAAAAGTACTGTTTGCATGGCTGCACTCTGCCTTTTCTAGTACAGGCAGAAGAAATTTAATGGCTGTATTAATTCTGTCACTCCTACCATCCTCTGCTCTGAATAGGTCATGCTTTCTCTAGTCTAACTTAAAATAAACATGGGCCCTGTGTCATCATGTAAGTGGTTTTCATCAACAAGCCTATGCAACCATAAATTTGACTTTGCAAAAGAATTATTTCAGGATGTAAATAACTTGTTTAAAAAATAAGTGAATGAAGACACAATAATGTTTTTGAAGAATATTGGCTTTGTCAGCAACAGCTGTCTATATTTAGCTCTTAAGACATGAAAATGGGATAATATTTTCCAGTGTTACAAAATTTTGTGCCCATATAACAACTATTTAGGCTGAGCATGGTATTCTTTCATTGCTGTTGATCATATTTCTCCTGCTAACTCCCAAGGTGTGATGTGCTTCCAATTAGAATGGTACTGTAGTAATTTTGGACATGAACTCTAACCATGTTTGTGACATTCCTAGAGCTGTGAGTGTCTGAATCCTGATTACTTGGCTTGAATATCATAACACTAAACATATATATTTTAAAATATTTCTGCTGGCTGTACCTAGATGACGCTCTAAATACCATATCAATGCTGTTTCTTTTACTGTCACCCCGTTTTGATTTTATATCTGCAGTTTGGAGAGGATAAAAAGTTGTGTTATACTGTAAGCAAAGCTGCTCACAGGCATTTTCAACATTTCCAGAAGCTGGAAAACTCCAGAGAATTTTCTCTGAAAAGTGAAAACCAAGCCATTTGAAGAACATTCTATATCTGAAGACCCAAGCCTGTGGCTTCACAATTGACCTTCCAAATTCCTTTCTGCATATTAGTTTGAAGAGGTTAGTGCAGCCTAAAACTTGGTTTCCCCTCCCCACACCACCAATCCTTGTGCCCAGCATCCATTGTACTAATCTAGTGCAAAATTAAACTGCATAAATACGCTGTTTCATTTGCAGTACAGATAGTTCAAACTACAGCCATGACATAGCCAGTTCTAGACACCAAGGCAAAAATCTAATCAGACTCCAGTTTTCCCAATCCACCCAAACACATTTTGTAGGTTCTTCAAGCCAGATATTTCCTGAATGTGATCATGACCTCAAAACTGCTTATTGCAGCATAGTTGCAATGACTTCTGAGAAGTTCCTTCTCCTTTGCACTAGTATTAATGAAAAATAATGCAAACCCTTTCTTCTGCTCCCCCTCCCTTCCTTCCTTCCTTTCTTCCTTCCAGGAGGTATGCATCATGAGGCAAAGGGGAACTGGGGGGGAAAAAATCTGTCTTAGAAAGAAAATAATAACAAAAGAAAAATCCTGACTAATATTTTGAGAGTCCCAGTAGAGTTTAAGGCCATGTCTTGAATGTGCACAGACATCATTTTTTCCTTCAACAGGTGTTAGGGTGAAATCCCTAAATGTATGCTCCCAGAAAATTAATTATAATTTCTTTTCCTTTTCTTGTTTTTGTTCTTCACTCATTATTTACTACTCAAGCAAAAGTTTTGTTTTCTACAATTAACTTACTAACCCACATCATTCCTTCATCATTTTATAACAATACAAAACAGAAAATGAGAAAGGAACACCAAGTTCCTGCCATACTTTTCTGATAATGGTTGTCTGTTTTCTAGAGCCTGAGTACTTTGAGTAGTCATCTCAAGTATTCTATGTAACATTCAGTATGATGACTAAAAGATTGAAAGTTGTTTCAAGCTTTCTTTAGGAATTCTCAAAGTATTGTGAGATGCCCTGGAGTCCACTGTAACAAATGCAATACAAGTTAATGCACATACAATTAAAATACATCACATGAAATAAAGTTCACCCCCAAAAGCTTCACCTCTCTATTTCTTGCCAGCTGCAGATCTCTAAAGAAGAACTTTTCAAAGCATCCTAATCCTATTTTCTTCAGTATAAAAATATCTTTAAACATATAGTTAGTATAAATATACCTATAATACATTAAATATATCTGTAAAATTTTTTGACTATACTAGTAGTCCATATAAAACATTACTACTGACTTGTGAAATAAATATAAATGTATATAACTCTATTATTGCTTGGGCATTTAAATTTCTATACTGATGGCAAATAACTGACCTTCAAAATATTCCAGTAAGCTACATAAATGTTAGTATTTCTGTTATACACGGGAAGCAAGTGGTGCTTTTATTTGCCATAATTTAAGAAAAGACTTTTAAAATGTCAGCAGCAAGGCTTGATTTCAAACCTTATGCACTTTTTAACTCCAGCTTTAAACAACATTATGCCCCATAGCAAAAAAAAAAAAAAAAAATCATAAAAACCCCCCTTCTCTATCCCTCTTGCCATGGTTCTCCCTCCCTCAGTCTCCTACTTTCCCTAGACACCTTTCCTTACATCCCCTCTCACAACTACTGTGACATGTCTCACCACAGAAAACTGAAGCTATTTTGTCAGGGTATAATCTATTCTTCACTGAAACAATGCCTACACACAAGTGAGTGAAAGTTTGTTCCATTATAATTCTGCTTATTTTTACAGGAGGTGAATCTTCCCCAGTGTGTTTTGTCTTCTTTCTTGTTTAACATATGGCAAGAAAATCACTATGGAGACTGTAAATTAGTAACCCCAAAAACATTTTCTTCCAACATCCTGAACTTCTTGGCTCTGTGCTAAATCCTTAAGTGCAAGAGGCTAAGATACACTCGGGATTAATTTGGCCAAATAATTTCTCATGCTTACTTGGAAAATCTTGACCAAGATGAAATTTGATTAAAAAATGAAGAAAACATTTTTGACAAAACGTGGTTCTAAAATGTGTTTTCCATTTTCTGCTCATCTCTGAAATTCAGAAAAAGAAAATTCTAATTGCAAGCAGAAACATAATCCACCCTGAGTCTAATCACTCAACTGATGAGATATCTGATGTGATTTTATCTGCATTGGTTGTTCATGACAGGATCCTAAAGTGAATACTGCCAGTGATGCACAGTCCCACTTGCTAAATAAGAAAGCAGACATTAAGTTAACTTCAGGGCTAATTTCTGATTAAGAAATAAATGGCTGGGTACAGCACAAAGTATTGATGCCAGGGAGCTGGGTTCTTGAGGCCCCTCTGAGCCCACACAGGGTCAGAGGGATAGGGGACAGAAGACTTACACTGAGCTCTCCAGTTCCACAGCCATTGGCTTGGTCTGTGAAGGGATCCTGCATGGGTGAGCCTTTGTCCAAATCATCTGCCATGTTCCAGATTAGGAAACCTACTGCAGTGTGACCCTTCTGAGTTGTGTCTGTTTTAGGGATGGGTTACTGTATGCTAGGTCTGTCCTAGCATTCAGCTTCTTTCCTGAAGACATACAGACATGTCACATCACTTTGCCTGAAATTCCTGCCAAATTTACTAAGAACCTGCCTAAAACATACACACAACTCGGGACCCGTGCTGGCTGTGTTTGTCTAAACTTCTTCAAAGCCTTGATTTGACCTGAATGGTCACCAGTGCAGCTTGGATATTAAGTGACCTGAATTTGATTTTAGCCATCTGTGGATTGTACCTGTGTAGATACATGGGGAAGGATAAGGGCTCACCATGACTTGGCCTGGCAAATATGACTTGTCATGGTAAAAAAAGAGTGTAAGATACTCACTTTAGAAGCTAAGAGTTTTGATCAGGTCTTTGATCAGGTCTACACCCTTTTTCATGATTTCTTTCCACCCCAGAAGCTGCCCTGAGGCAAGTATTCCTTGTTTCTGAGCAAAACGCCCTTGCTTCAATGTTGACAGAAACATTACAAGTTTTCTTCCTGCTGCCACTTGGCAGCGATTTTTAAAAACAAGCTGTAGGCACAAGCAGCAATGGTGCTAATTTATTCCAATCAACAGTGTGTTTGGAGAGGTGAAACTAAGCTGAACCTCCATCCATTTCCCCAATAATTAATAGCAATTATGCAGCCAACTTCCCCTATCCAGTGCATTACCATTTGCAAAATTGGCTAAAAAGCTGTATGACTGAGATGGGATTGAATATTTCTCTGATTATTACATACATGGGATGCAATTACATACATGGGATTTTGATGGTTTTGTAGTTTTTTCAGACATACAGTGTGTCCTGAAGCACCCTGTGCTTTAAACATCAGCCAGTCATTCTACTTAAAAATCCTGTGAATGTGCATATTTACAGGCCAAGGCGTTCCCCATCTCTGCTAGCTTTGCTCTCACTTCTGAAACTGGTCTGTGCTTCTCCTGACATCCAACAGGTCTCCAAAGCCTCTCTTGCTTCTTTCTCCTTGCTGGGGAGATCCTCTTCTGAGACTGCATGAGGCCACTGCTGTGACCACTTTTCTGTCGCCACATGTCACTCCCTGTGGATGTCACAGCGATCTACATGTGCCTCTCAAGCTCACAGGCATCCTTCAGTCTTCACAGAAGGGGCTTGGATCTAGTTTAAAGTGTAGGAATGTGGCTTGTCCAAAGAGCAGAGCAGTGTGGTGCAGATCACAGCTATACGGTCTATTCAAATTAGCAGAGCTTGTTGCCAACCCAGCCAACAGTTTTGGAGGCTGAAATGAATCAAGGGGAGTGAAGAAGGATGATCAGTGTCCTGGACAAAATCTGTGAGGTAATGAGACAGGGAAAGCAGAGCGTATGTCAGATGCAGAGGGGTCTTTTTGCAGAGGTTCATTTTGCATTGAGATATGGAGGTCTTCAGGATAGCTGTAACTGGAGAGTAGCCTCAGTGTCATTCATTGCATTACTATTGTAACCATTGGTTCAATTGCTCCACAGTTTGCAGTGTTGATAGTTGAAAAAAAAAAACAAACATGGAGAATATTCATATATACTTTATCTACAGAAAGTTTGCTACCTCTGGCCAGAAGAATAGGACTTTGTAATTCTGTGTAAATGAGGAAATGGTATAAAGGTGTTGCCCAAAATCCAGAGAAGCAGCTTGTCTATTTTTCTTGCCATTCAGCTATCTTTTTTTTTTTTTTTTTTAATAACACCAAATTTATTTCAAAATTACAAGAGCACCTTCTTGAATATGTTATTTCTTCAGTTTCACACCCCTGATACACTGGGATTGCATCCCTTCTTTCTTTGTTTTGCTGGGGAGATCCTGCAACAGAATCATGATGTTTATGATTAAGGAGAAGAAGGAAAGTGAGAGCAACAGGACACTTGATTCCAGATATTGCCAAGTACAGACTAGCAACTAATGTACAGTTTTAGAGAGGTGGTCTGCAGTTTTGGGTAGTCACAGCCTACAGTTAATCCCCTCAGAATCTAAAGATACTACTCTGTTCTGTTTATGCTCAACGTCATTTAACCCACTGAACAGCTGTGTGTACACCATTAAGTGATGTATATATTCTATCAAAATTATTGTAATACGTTGACTTTTTACCCCGAAACAAGTCTTTGCTGTATGTGGTGTTACACTGATTTGATCAGATCTGCAGGCTGTCTGAAGATGAAGATTGCTAAATATAATTACTATTGTTATTATCAGGTGAAAACCCACACTGTGTATTTAGCTTAACAGAAGGAGGGAGAGCTCCATGGTTTTGTCTTTTTAAAAATATGTAAGTGCAAGGTTAAGAGCATTGGGGTTAAAAGCAGTCAGAAACAGTGTATATTAAATGGGCATATTTGGCAGAAAGCAGGGAAAGGACCTGGGATCAAAACACAATAAACAGAGCCAGAAAACTGTCAGCAAAATGTATTTCTGCAGTCAAACAGGAAAGTGCCAGAAAGCATGTACAGGGGCACAGAAAATAAGACAGAGGAAATAATTCCAGACACATACATGTGACATTACAATCTAAAAAGTGGGACACTCATATCCAATTTTACACCCCATGATACAGAGGTAATTGCATATTACAAAAAACAGGAACAGAAGCCTAGCAAAAGGAAAAGTCTAGAAGTGCTGAAATAGTGGCTGTACTAGATTTGCAGTCTCTGGAGAGAAAGTGAGTCAAAGCAACATAGGATTCAGCTTTTTACTTCTTTTTTGATTTGTGAATTCAAGCATGCCAGAGGCATGGCTTCAGTATTTTATAGATTTTTTTTAATGTATTGTTATATTTAGGGGACAAATTATATGGCTTCAGTGTATGGCTGTCTTTTATAATCTATTTTGAGGTATTATTATTTTAGAATATTTTAAGTGTCACCCACTGCCAAAATTTTGTGGCTGATGTTAATCCTTACAGTTAGAGTAGATACCAACAAAACAAAACAAAACAATTCAATGTTTTAAATACATTGTATTTATTTAAATAACTAAAATATTGAAAAGTGTTTTGGTATTCCTCTCCCTCCTCAAAAGCCTTAATGTATCTCTTATGTGTAGAAAGAGACGAACACCCTATATATACTTATTTTTTGTACTCTTTCACATTTACTCTTCCCTATCTCATCTACATTGTCAGAATAATATAATGTTGTCTCACATCTAGAAAATTTAAATATGTGTACATCTAAAGTTCCTTATAAACGATCATCCTTTCTTCGTCCTGCTAAATAAAGAACAGACTTTGTGCTCTGATAATTTGCTTCGGATATTCTGTGTTCTCTTAGCATCCTCTGATATAAAGAAAACTTTCATTTCTTTGATTTGAGCAATAATATCATAAAAGCTACCAAAAAGTAGCTGCAGGTCACTGTATGGAGGAGTCTTGCTTCTCTACAGTCCCTGACACTGTACAGGAGTTTTGCAGAATGATAAACCTGCAAGTACATCATTGCAGCTTTTTTAAAGATATAAATTTATTTCTGGATTTACCAATATATATGTTCATTATCTATGTTACAGAGTATATATACTGAAGCTGCAGGACTTGTAGAAGAAATGTTGGTCATCATATTCATTTGGTGTCATCTTTCATGTGGAAAGACTTTTATTTTTCCCTTGTGTCAATGTACCACTTTATGAAGCTATAGATCACTTTCATGGTCCTGAATCATGTTTAGTCATTTCTTACAAATCAAGTTAGTAATAACTATAAAGCCCCATCATTTAGTGTCCATCTCAGTTCACTCATTTCAGACTGCTGCTGGCCTCTGAGTTAATTATGGAATGTGTTAAATCTTTATTGCCTCATTTGTGCTGTAACAGACTATGTAGGTAAGGCTATGGGAAAATTTGCCTTTCTCCAGCTGAATTTAAAGCTCTAGGACTACAGCTGAATATGAATCCTGTAAGTATGAACTTCCATGTGTGTAGCTCAATCCCCCTGAGATCTCAGGGATGTTTAGTTCTGGACAAACTGCCCATCCACCAGCCACATAGTCTCAGGGTACTTGTAAAGCTGTTGAGTTTCCTCCTCAAATGTCCCTGTGAGATGACCTTGTTCATCCCAGTCCCAGCCTGGCACTTTCTGTTTCTGGGCAATATTTTATCCCTTCTCTCACCTCTTGTGCTGAGCCCATGCCACCATCCCCTGCATAGCCTTAGCTGTATACAGCTTGCACACCAGAGCCACAGTGCCTACAAAGAGGCTTTAGGCATGACCTTAAGTCTGGCTTTACATGAGATACATGCTAGATAATATTGCACCACCAATTGCATGCCTTTGTGTTCAACACATACAGGTCTGCCTTCCCTCCCCTCACCCCACCAAAATACACAGTGCCTGAATCACTGTTTGCAAAGAACTATTATTAAACTTGTTTTATTTGAAGGGTAGAATTTAATTGCCATAGAACTCAGCTATTATTTATCTGCTAAAAAAAAACCTGTTAAAAATAAGCTATGCATAAAATTCAAAAGCAATTTGTCAGGGGATGGGACAAATATTATTCTAGTTTCTTGTTCAGTAGCAAATTTTTTAAGGCTAAAAACCTGATACTGACTGATTTTAGCTATGGTTATGCTGGTCAACCAAAGAAAATTCCAACGTACCTGGTAGGTAGGAAGTCAGAATATGAGACACAGCTTTTCCCCACATGTAGATCAAATTACCCTAAATTAATTTAAATGAACATCTAATAATTGTTGTTCTGTGAATGCCTCAATTTCAAAATAGGAGCTATTTTAAATAAGATGGAGCTGAACTTCAGAGACAGCCTTTGGGTAACCAGCTGTCTGCCTATGTCAGCATTTGAATTTGCTGACACTCTGTCCAAATGCTTTTGTACACAAGCTCAGCTTTCTTTAAACACTTTGGTCAATTTAATCTTGGCTGAAAACACAGCCACCAGGTCTGTGATGACTGTTTGTGTTGGCTGCAGGGTAGAAGTCAGTTTCTGGCTAGGTAACATTGACAGAGGAAGATTACACTCCATGTGTGAGGGTGTTCCCCGTATATTTGAGGCCTGGTCATTTAAAAAACATCATGCCTAAGTAATGATTGCTATTTAAGAATGTCCTGGCCATTTCCAAAGGGAAATATGGATTTGGAAGATGATCTTATTTTGATTCCATGGGTTTTGAACATGTCTCTTGACAGAAAAGTGGGAGCTTCTTGTTGAAGCTTAGAAAAGGTTGGAATTAAACATCCAGTTAGGGCTGGACTATCGAGATTTTTTTTCTGCATTTTTGATGAATAAAATGATGTTTCATATATTTTGGCCAATCAAAAGTTCAGTAGGGAAGCAAAGCATCAAGAGTACATTTATTAGATATTTCTGGTATGTAATTAATACTCCTGGGCAAAATGGTTCTTATTCAAAACAAGCTGAAAATGGAGGTAGTTACAGGTTTGAAACAAAAAAAAAAAAAAAAAAAAAAAAAAAAAACAAACCTTGTTACAATTTTCATTTCACTGTTAAAAATATTAATACTAATATGACTGCTAATACTAATAAACACAACTCTTGAGACAGACTCTTAAGTTCAGCCTTTGGGTCATGCACAGCCCAAAGCACATCCATAACACATCTATGGTCTCTTATAGTATAAAATTTGACATATTTAGCTACCCATGTCCAAGTATTCTATCTGTATTCTGTTTTCACATTTTTTTATGTCAACAGATAGCCAGCAGCAGTACTGGTAGATTAGTTTACAAAAGAATACAGTAGATTGATATAGTTGCTTGTTTTGTCTCAGTTCTGAGCATTGTACCAATTTATTGTTCAATAAGGAGAACTTACAGTTCAAAACAGGGTTTTATAGAGTTTCTTCCAAGCTAATTCAATACTTTTTTCATGCTGGATTGGACTTTGTAAAGGCTATTGATCTTAAATGATTTTTTGTCTTCTAGATTCTCTTTACAGTGTTCACTTTCCAGCATTAGTAGATATTTTTTCATAAGTGTCAAGGGACCTTACCACATCTTTTACAAAGAGGTCACAAATTGGATTTTTTCCCTATTAAAAAACAGTAGAAAGCAAATCTAAGTTTTAGACTGAAGGAGAAGCAAGCAAAGAAATAATGAATACCTCCAACAAAACAAAGCAAAAAAAAAAAAAAAAAAAAGCACAATAAAACACAAAAAAAAAAAAAAAAAAAAACCAAAACCTCTCACTCCAGATTTACTGTGTTTTCATTATTGTTAGCAATTCATTTGGAATCATCCAACTCAGTTGATGACAGACTTCTATTCAGCCTTTTCTACCCCACCAAGTTATCTGTAAATGTAATATGTATTAATCTATGGGCAATGTGTCACTGAAAAGAAAGCTAATTTAGGGCACATATTCAGTAGAATGACTCTACTCTCAGTTAAAAATAGTGGAGTCTAAAAGTCAATAAATCATTGCTAGAAGTTCATATGTACACACCATCTAATGTTGCTATAAAAAGCTAGCAGTCCTGTAACTTTCTCACTTTGCTTTCAGGACTTTGTGGAAAAGAAATATGGTTTGTATGACTTTTTCAGAAATAGGAATTTTTTTTCTGTAAGGGAGAGAAAGATGGGGGATTGAGGGGAACAAGGGAGAGAAAGAGGACACCTGTGCTCCTACTCATCTTATTTCTTTTCTTAAAAAAAAAAAAAAAAAAAAATCCTCTCTTTCCTACTAATACTGTCCAAACCAGTTACCTAGATGTCAGTAACTTGAAGACAAATAAACCTGAATTATGAAGTCTCAGAAGAGCATGAACAGAAGTGATAAACAATGTTTCAAAGCAGCTTAATATTAGTGATAAGTAATGATTTAATATTTCAATATTATCAGTAAGACTTTCTTTCTGAAGATATGTTTTCTTTACACTTATTTCAACAGTTGCATATCTATTAAACTGTCTGTGTAATATTGGAGTTTTCCTTTTGACCTTCTTGAGATCAAGTATGTATTCAGATAGTTCTGAAAATGTAAAGAACAGGTTTATTTTGTACACAGTACTGTAGATTCTTTATCAAAAGAACCTCAAAGCTTTTATTAAAATGGCATACAGCTGAGCATTAGGTTTGAACACATTGTACTAAAACAGCATGTACTGAACATAACAGTCAATCTAAGGTAATGGATTAAGTCTTCTGAAAGATATCACTGAATAAAAGTTAAGCCATAAGAAATGTATTTAGTAAAAAATGCTTCTAAATGGGTCAAAGCCTAACCTGGCATAACCAAAAAACATTCTAGTTATAAAGGATACAAGCTCTCATATTGGATGACACCAAAAGAAGCTTTGGAAGAGCACAGCAAGTGATCGCAACTCTAAAATGAACAAAGATGGCACAGATAATGTTCACTGTCAGGAGCTCCATATGTACTATAATAACACTCAAATTATTCAGTCGGTTAAATCTTTTACGCTTGCATCAGATCTCAAAGATTGGCCTAATATACTTGAATTTTTAATCCTGTGGGGAGCAAAGCCAATCTGCCTAAATCTCAAGAATGGTCTATTGGTGTATTCAGCCAACACACAGTTGAAACCTGAGGTAGTCTGGAATATGGTAGAGAGAATATGGAAATGTCTCCTTATCTTTCTAAACTTCATGTGTCCCATACAATTTCTATAGTAGTTCTGCCATTGCTTATGAAGTAACATATTTAGAGGCTAAATTTCCTTGATTATTAGGCAGAGGTGAAAGTTTTGTGCAGCTGCCAGCTGAAAGAACTGTATTTCAATCTCTCATTAAGCCTTTTATAAGATGATTGGTTCCCAGATTTTATACTACTGCTAATATTTCTCTAGTATAAGAGTAATTTTTAGAAATTATTTTCCTTATAACTAATCATACCTGAAACTAGTGAAGTCATGTTTAAAGTATTGTACCCAACTTTGGGTCTCCATGTCCAGGATGTATTTGAGAGATTAAGGAAGCTGGGACTTCACCTAGCAAAGAAAAAGCAAAGGGCAATATTTACTTGTTTACAATTTATTTAATTTTTTTTAAGATAAGAGCATCCTTCACTACTCAGTTGTATTATTTGTACAAATATATACATAAAATGTTTTCAATTTTATTTACAGTTGCCTGTTAGCAAATACTTTCTCCTTTCTTTACTAAGTCTTGAACACTATTTATCAGCTTAATTTTAGCTAAAATTTCTCAATCACTAAGGTTCAGTAGCAATAAAATGCAAAACTGCAGTGATATCAGTTGATTTAATTTATGTAGGGAAGAAGCAATTTATATTTACAAGCACAACATCTTAGCAGTGTATAATATGAAGACCACTTCAATCTATTTTTCAGGGAAATGTGCACAAGAAAGTAGTCTGAGGATACAAAAGAGATGGCTAAAGTCTGAGGAAGATAATGAGAAATTATGTTGTATATGGCATTCTGTCAGCCATTGCAGAACTATTGCTTATTTCAACATTTTTTAGTTTTCCTATTAAGTTATGGCTCCCTGTAGAGATGAAGTGTATTGGTAATAAACCTGTTTTCTTTAGCAGCATTTCACAGACCCCTGAGAAGTAATCCAGCAACCCTAGGGAGCTGCCTAACATAATGTCAGAACAGGTCTATGTGCTTGAAGACACGTATGAGAAATTTAGTTTGTAAAGACAAAAAAGTATCCCGACTTCACAAGACATCTGGAAAACTAGCCAATTTAGTCCATGGTTATTTTCAAATGCCACTGCAATGAAAGTTAAGAAATTAAAACTACATGCAAATAATACATATGTTTGTGATATAATTGTATTTATAAAGAAAATGGTGAGAAAATTAAATTGGTACATTCTATTTCATGTCTATGAGATCTCAGGCCAAAGTATATATAGGTCTGTAAATGTAAGCATAAGATATTCAGTAACTGAGAGGGTTTAAATTTGCAGATACTACTTTTATCATTATAACTAATAGTATTTAGAACTTACAAATATTAATTCTTCTGAACTTTCTAGTTATTTTGATGCCTGTAGTGCAATATATATGGATCATAGCTAGGAAAATTCTTTTATTCAGTTTGTAAACATATCTTGATATCATCTAATAGAAAATTGATGGAGAGATGGAGAGCAAAATATTGTTTTATCTCAAATCATTTATTGAAAAAAATGAAATAAAGACACAAGAAAAGCAGATGATAACAAAGAACTTGCCAAACATTTATGAGAAATATGACAGATGAACAGTATTGAGTTGCTTTAGCCAGACACAGACAGAAACTTCAGTGTCTTTTTGTCTGTGAGAAACAGACCCAAGTCTAGCACAAATGTGTTTTTGAGTCAGAGTTTTTAAGCCAACTCAACTATATAATGTGAACACAATTCCTTTATACAGTAATCTTTGGAATAAAGGCAAATGGAAAGGAACTGTTAATTCTTGTCAGTATCAATTATGTTGAAAATACCACCATTTTCTCTTTCTAACTACGAGAACATAATCCATTCTAAAGTATATGTTAGCTTAAGGTGAATGGGGAATTATTAGGCTTCATGTAAGTAGTCTATAAAATCAGCATTACTTTGTTACTGGAAGATTATCAGTCTGATTAATGGAAATGGTTCAACTTGACTAAACATTGTGTTTTATTGGCTCTTTAGTTAACAGTCTGCAGTGGACAGTCATCTGGACTACATTTGAAATACAGCTGAATGGAACCCCAGCTAAATGAAAACCCACAGGCTAAAAAAGTAAATGCTGCTAAGCAGGGCACAGGGCAGTTGGAGCACTCAGCACCCACTGACTGTTTTATAAATTAGTTAAATAATGCCTGAAAATTGAAACAAACCAAAAATGCATTTCCTGTTCATCAAGCATGGAAGTATTTGCTCCAACCCTCTGCATTCCAGAATTTCTTTTCTGTGATGGATACATCTGACATCTTCATCTGTGGGCGCCTGTATGTTTTACTCCCATTCTACTTCCTCTAACAGAGGAAAATCTCTCATACATTTTTCTAGAGGTCAGAAAAAGCCCTGAAAATATACTTAGCCTGCAACTCCATTGGACCCAAAAAGACAGGATGAGAGTATCATATGGATGGTTGGTTTTTTGGTGTTTTTTGGTAGGTTCTTTTTTTTTTTTTTTTTTTTTTTTTTTTTTTTTTCCTTTTTATGTTCTTGCCACCCCTCCTAGATGCCTGACCCACAATTTAGACGTGAATGAGTTGAGATCCAGCCCAAGCACATCTGTGTTCATTAGACCTGGCACCTTACTAGGTATCTGAGTAATGCTCCTAACCCTACACATCCCACCCATCTTGTGCAGTTACATATGGAATGTGGAACAGGCAGAACACAAAGCCAAAGGGCTCAACCAGCTGTGGACACTGTGGTCAAGACCATCATGCTCCTGCTTTCCCTCACAAGAGATCCTCTGTGTTTTTGTGCCATTCAGAGCCCTTAAAAATGCAGAATGTTGTATAGCTGGGCTCCTCCTTGCACAGCCTGAAACTTTCCATGCTTTTGCAGCCAGTGCACCAATAGCACTGTGAATGCACAGCGACTTGCATTGCATCTTCAGAACACGCGAGATTGTCCCGAATATTTAGTAACTTTCCTGCCTCCTAACAATAGAGATGTAAAAGTTTAATTTCAAAATTATCTCTATATAATATCAGGTTTTTGGGTTTTTTTCAGGTCTGCTGGTTGCTTTTTTCTTTCTAAGGGTTGTGCACATCCTTTGGCAGTTTAGGCTTTGTGCAGCCTTGACAAATGTTCATGTGCTGCAAACAGCCTCTTAACATGACAGTAATGTTGATGTTAAACTAATTCCTCTCCAAGAATGCACATTGCAGAAATTCTCAAGGAAGAGAAAGAAACAATTCAGTTTTACATTGTTTTCTATTGCCTCACACCTGCTGTTGGGTCTAGTAAAACAGATGAAAAACACTGTAAGATTCAGCAGGAGAGACCTTAGGTCAGAACTGTGAAAACAACTGATATTTGCTTGTTTTGCATAAAAAGAAATTATCATTTCCTCCACTGAAGACTGCTGATAAGCACCACAGGGGCTCTTGGTTGCATTCCAGGTAAAATTAATCTTTCTGCATGATGTCATGTAAAAAAATCAGTCTCTGTCATTGTTGATTTGCATATAAAGGCTAATTAAATGTGGGTTGGGTTTTTTCCCAACTTTCTTTTGTCAAGAGAATTTATTAGATAGATATGGTAGAGTTTCTTTACAATTGTGTGTATTCTTTTAAAAATAACAAAATAGTTGAAAAAAGTATTTAAGAAAAACAACCAATGCAGACTGTCATCATATTGGAATTAAACAGAGGTAAGAAATCATCATGATATTTCTTTTCAAATCTATTGTAATAAAATATGAATACAAGTGAAGCAACATGTATCTTGTCAAGCACTCTGTATTTGTTGTCTTCATAAGAATTGCTCACTGTACCTCCCTCAGAGGGTATGTCTAGAAGTCAGCAAAATCACTTTAGGCCAGCAATGGAGAAATAGAAACATTCTGGGATATTTCTTTACTTTTTCTTCAGATATCATTTCACATTCTTAGTGATCATGCTGGTGGATTCTGGCTCCAGTTTTCCTTTTTTAAAAGGACATAATCCATGAAAAAACCATAAAACAATGATTTCTGTAAAAAAATGTTCCCACAACAAAAATATCAAATAAACAAAATATTTTAGAGAAAATATTTTGTCTTTGTGGCATGTGTCACCTCTTCAAAGTTTCTCACAGAGTATGTTTAGTTATGTTGATGCAATTAAACATTAAAACATCTCTCTTTCAAAGAGACTCTAATGTTTACGAATTTGTTTACAAAAGCAGTTACATTACCAGAGAGTCATATATCTTTTTTTTTAAATTCTTCCTTTAAGTCTCATGTAAATTTCCATCCATGATGATATCACAGTCTGCTGTGTGCAAGTGTTCACACAAGCAAGAATAAAATACCGGAAGCATGACCCTACGTTCAAGGGAATATCTTTATATCTGCTTGAAAAAAAGTCACCTAAGAGCCATTTGTGTTATTAAAGGTAATAATACACATATTTAATTTTAGACATTCGAACATAAAGCCCTAAGTGAAAAAAACAAAAGTTCAAATAAGTTAGTTGCCTCTTTAAAGGTCATGTGTAAAGATACCACTACATATGTACTAGTTACATATCACTAGCTGGATTTAATCCATGTCATGTCACAGTACAAAGGTCTTAGCCAGAGCCATTCAACTATTTTAGGAAGGTCTGGGGTGGTCATTTGCAAGAAATTGCAAACTGAATGATGCTGCTGATGTACCGAAAAATTATTTGTTTAGAATTTAAAAGTGGTATATGTAAAGGTGATTCATTGGGTCTGCTTATACCATTTAATGCAATTGACCTCCAGCTTTTGGAGTAGATAGACAGGTAGAGAATTTATTTTGGAAATTCCTGGCTTGGATAGAGTTATACTGTATAATTCTAGTGCATTAATTCTCCAGTGATTTTTTGTTTTGATTCTTTCATCCAATTTTTTATCTCAGGAAACTCAATACTGAGAATTTCTGAGTCAGTGTCTTATTATCATAATGTCTGTGTGCCTTGTTTAAGCATGAACGAGGTGGCATTTTTCTCACCCTTTTAAAATTATATAATAATGAAAATAAATTCTTTATTTAATATATGGGACAATATCATTACATAGTCAAAGGGTATAAAAGAACCAGAGGCCACAAGAAGATAACAACAGAAGACGTGCTTTTAATCAGTAAGTAATGCTGTATTTCACTTTAACAGTCAAAAAGCTTTTAATTCGTAAGTACTTTTGCAGCTGTATATACTGATAAATATTATAACTATCAGTCCCATCTAGTTAATTGCAAATTTGAAGGATCTCAACTGGTAACAATGGGTATTACTTTAATTTGTATTCATATTGGTTATAATTACTACTTTGTAAAAAAATAAATATTATGTTTTTTCTTCAATAGTTTTAAAGTTAAATACAAATCAAACATCCCTCTGCTCTTTCCCTTTGTATAATAAGGTCTCTAAGCCAATGGACCATTTCTCCTTTACATATTGTACAACATTTTCAATCTTACAGTCAACATCTGGGCTGATATCTAAAATATGGTCTCTGGCCTCCTGCATAAAGCCTTGGCTTTGGGTTTTGTTTTTTTTTTCTTTTTAAATTAGCTGAATAACTGGTAACAACTGCAAAGACAGACATGGTTCAACATATGGCAACTTCACTGGCAAATCCTTGAAGCACATCTGAACAACTATTGTACTGTCATTGTCAGTAGCATCCATTTACTTTTGCAGTGATTACCTATGTCTTATATCTTAGTGTTTGGAAATCTGAAGGAACATATGCTGAAGGAAATAAAATTTCTTTATTTTCCTCTCTGTGCTCTGTACATGTATTTGGCATTAAATTCATCTAACAACTGCATTTTCAGCATAGCAGCATTTATATACAGTATGTAAGGAGAATCGCTTGCCTCAAGACACCAAACAAAATAGAAACTAAAACTGTAAGAGTAATAAATATGCAAAAGTACAAAAAAGGACGCTTCCCTTCTCTCAGCTCTTCAGAGTGTACCAGTTCTGGATATTGTGATGAGGTTTGGTTGTCCAAATCCTCTCCAGGAAAGAGGGAATCAGAGTAGAGATTTCCTGCATCCCAGATGCTCCAGTCATGAGGCTATGGGGAAAAGGGGAGCCATTACCATTTTGTTAAATATGCCTTAAGCTTGCCAATTGACCGAGTCATAGAAAGCAAATTACACAAGACAACTCTTGGTCTGTGTCTCTATAAATTCACTAAAGAGTGAATTAAAGCTAGAAACATTGTGAAAAAAACCCCCAAACATCCCAAACAACAACACAGGAGGAGAGAAGAGGAGAGGAGAGGAGAGGAGAGGAGAGGAGAGGAGAGGAGAGGAGAGGAGAGGAGAGGAGAGGAGAGGGAGAGGAGAGGAGAGGAGAGAGAGGAGAGGAGAGGAGAGGAGAGGGAGAGGAGAGAGGAGAGGAGGAGAGAGAGAAAAGAGAGGGAGAGAGGAGAGGAGAAGAAAAGAAAAGAAAAGAAAAGAAAGAAAAGAAAAGAAAAGAAAAGAAAAGAAAAGAAAAGAAAAGAAAAGAAAAGAAAAGAAAAGAAAAGAAAAAAGAAAAGAAAAGAAAAAAAG
Source organism: Muscicapa striata striata (assembly GCA_030060385.1). NCBI lineage: Eukaryota > Metazoa > Chordata > Aves > Passeriformes > Muscicapidae > Muscicapa > Muscicapa striata. Next base: position 810,008 of record JAREIS010000301.1, on the reverse strand, counting down.
AAAAGAAAAGAAAAGAAAAGAAAGAAAAGAAAAAAAAAGAAAAGAAAAGAAAAGAAAAGAAAAGAAAAGAAAAGAAAAGAAAAGAAAAGAAAAGAAAAGAAAAGAAAAGAAAAGAAAAAGAAAAAAGAAAAGAAAAGAAAAGAAAAGGAGAATCCACTTTTTTTGGTGACCAGCAGTATAAGTGGAGTGGCTTACTGACCCAACAGGTATTCAATGTAAACATAGATTGCATTATATTCTCTGAGAGTGAGATGAGTAGTTGCTCTTCAATCAGCCTGGTACAGCTCTGAACTTCCTTCTATGCTAACATCAGTCATTCAACCTGGGCAGCTCCCTGGGCACAACTGACAGCTTCTCTCAACAGAAAATCAAGCCTGGAGCTTGGACCTCTGTCCTAGCTCTGAAGCTATTTTTTTTTTTTTTTTTTTTTTCACTATGGAAATGACTTACATTCTGCTCTTGAGTCTGGTTTACTGCCATCTTAGGAGGATGTATGGAAAATTCCTATGTATCCCCTATGGAAATATATTACCAGTTTATTACAGCATTTCCTCACACACGGTTTATTTTCTTAGACCCTCAGGAGTAGAATTGGCTTACACTGTTCTCAGGAATTTAGAAACTCAATTGGATCTGGTCGTATTGTGTTCCAGCACTAAGTTGATCATTCATTTGATTGTCATTTAGTTACTGGAAGTGATAGATGGTGTCTGTTTCCCTGCTAAAATTTGGTGAATAAAAATAATAAAAAGTAACATAATGATACTGACTGCATGTTTTTGTAACCCTTGATGAAAAATGTCAGAAAATCTGGAAAGTTAAAATAGTTAAATATGTACTGAAAGAGACAAATCTGGACACTTTTCAAGGTAATGTTCTTAGGGCAAAGCAATGCACAAAAATCAAAATAATTGAAACCTGTTAAGGTAAATTATAATATCCCTCTTTCCATCATAGGAAAGTTGTATCCATCTTACATTCCAAGGACTACTGAGCAATGTAAGGTCACTGTAAAATACTATTCAGAAGTGCAGGCAGAAAAAACTTTGGAGAAACTGTTTCTGCAGGGCATATTTCACTGCCTGTTGCTTTTCATTGCAGTTTCCATACTGAGAGAAAATAAATCATAGAGTTCATGATCAAGTAGTCTCCTTCAACATCTTGGGCCATTGTCTAGTCTATGTGGACTACCAGTTTAAGTAGGCTTTTTAGCCAGAGTTTTCCAAATACATGCAAAACACACCATGTCACTCAGGGTAGGAATTAATCCTAACAGTAAAGTCAGCTGCAAAACTCAACTTGCACTGGCCCAGAACATGTTGCCAAAGATTATCTTGGAATTCTGTTTTGGTTAAGTGCAGCATGTCCAGATTTATAAGGGTTAAATTTGGAGTAACAAGAAAAATAGTAATTAAATTGTCTGATTAGTTTATGTGTATTTTGAAGCTCATAAAAAAATAAAAAATCTTCATATTTTCACATCTTTGACGAGCATCATTAAGATGTTTTTAGCAGTTTGCATCAGTGTCAGTTTCCATGGCTTATAGACATAGGGGAGAACTGACAATATTCACTGTACCAGTCTTTATGTTGGACTGATAACTTTTATGTAGACAAGAAAATGTCTTCAATCAAATTTCTATTTATTTTCCTGAAATGAAACAAAGGGCTTTATAAGGCAAATTTTCCAGCAACCTTAAGATCAAGCAATGCTGATAGACTGCCAACTTCAATATTTTCAGATGAGTAGGCTTTGTTAATTCCCAGTAGACTTACTGAAAAGATGATTTCAGGGAATCATTATATTCTCCTATCTTTCCAAAGTGACACTGAAGGTTAATTAAATCTGCAAAAGAGGTTCATGGTTTAGTCCTAAAGAATATGAATAATTACCATACTAGTTTGCTTTTCTTGTTTGCACCAAGTGAATAAAATCTGAAAAAAATGATGAGGAAGACTATTTTTCTGGTGACATAGTAGAATCATTTAATAGAATTTATGGAGTGAATTAATTTGGCAAAATCTGGGGAGCTTTGAGATGCTAGACTTACAATGTTTTGCGAGTTTGTTGATCCAGTGTCTTAGTATGAAATATATTGGATATCTGTGGAACCTATTTCCCCAAATAATTTATGTGGCAACTAAGAGTCACAGAATGGTGAACTAGGTTGCATATGTTTGCATTTATCATGCTCTGGTGTGCTCAGTGCACCTTGACTTATCTAATGAGCATTACCAGTTTTTCACACAAAAGAAAATATCCTTATCATCCTTCTTTATTTTTCTTATTGAACAAGAATTATCTGTTCTCCTAAACGAAACCTAAAATACTGTTGGTTTCTAGGAAAAAAAAAAAAAAAAGATGGAAGAAAAAGGTAAAAGAATAAGGAACACTGTGAAGTGGATGCCTTCTTTTCCCAATATAAAAATATAATGTAAAGTCTGCTGAAGACTGATTTTAAACCTAGCTGATTTTAAAATCTGTCCTTCGTGAAAAAGAAAAAACAATGAGGACAAAACTGGCCACGCCAGACACTCAGGTGTTGTTTGGCTCTTCACTGTCATTTTACATCAGTAAGGAAATGGCAAGGTTGCAAATCTGAAAACCAGATGGGGTTCTGTGGACCCACCAATTTCAACAACTCTATAGTTAAATCAAAGTGGATAATGAATATCTAACCTGATAATTGTGGTTCATTTCAGAGGAAGCTTTTCCACCTCTGGAGAGTGCTTTAAACACAATGTAATACCATCTGATGTCAGTGGAATTGAAGCACATGCTTTAGTGCTAGGCTGAACTGAGTGGTGACTCATTGGATAGCCTCAGACCTGTCCTCAGCCTCAGTCTTTGCAGGCAGGGTCTGTCTCACACCTTCAACATTAATTTGCAGAACTGAGTTTCATTGTATTTTGAAGTTTGCAGTGCTAAAAAAGATCAGCTAGAACCCAACTGCTTTTAAGACGTGAAATTCCATAATACTACCATGTTTTCCTCATCGACTTGTCTGACAACTAGGATGTGAAGATGAGAAAAGGAACGGATAACTCTCAGACTTTCAGTGCTAATTTGTATATGACAAGACAAAAATAACTGGAAAGTACTTCAAGCTATCGAGTCAAAGGGAAAGTTAGTAACTTTATTTCCCTTATTTCTCAGGTAAAGTGGGAGACTGTATTTTAAAGGAGTTTCAAGTTAATAATCATCATTAAGGAACATTATACTCTAAAACTGCAGTAAAGAAAGCCCTGAAGAATATAGGAATTATTCCTGTTCATTGTATCAATGGACACTTTTACTTTATGCTGGAATTCTAAGGTTTAGATCTTTCTCTCAGGTACATTAATATCAATTGAAAAGTAATTCCTCTGTGTTTACACAGTAAATTGCATAGTATAATTCATCTTACACTTGGGGCGTTGGCATCCACCTTCAAAAAATACAATTTTCTGAGCAACCAAGTCAAAATATTTGGCAATTTATTTATTTAAATCAAATTTTTAACAGACAGTTTCCCAGTATAGTAAGGTAAGACCATCCAGGTTTGTATCATTTTCAATTACTTGAGTGCTTTAGGAACCTGTTCTCACCAGGAGGCATATTTTGAATTTTCCAGTGATGAATGTGATAAATGCTGAGAAGGGAACCCTTTAATCATGAAAGAAATTGATTGTGCTCAGTAAGTCCATTAAGATATTTTTCGTGTTCCCAGATGGTCTTTTGGAATAACTGGTCTTAATTACAGCCTTTTTAGAAATAATGACTGTGTGTCACTTTTCCAAGTACCCTGGCAGATTAATATGAGCTATTCTGGGATATAGATAATTCACCTTTTGGAGAACAAAAATTTTTGCAGTATAAGTTTAAGAGTCCCAGATCTACAGCCTAAAAATGAAAGTTTAGTCTGAAACAGTGGGCATTTACAAGTACAGAAGACTACAGGACCTCTTAGGGATAAAACTACATGCCTTCAGCAGCACATGAGCTTGTAGGACTGGAGCTAGGAAATCTCCTGACACCAGCCTTTTTTTTTTTTCCTGTGATGTCACTGGCCTTTCAGACTGGCATCAATATCCCAATTCTGAAGAAATTTACAACTGCTCTTCATTTTAGATGGATGAGCCCTTCATATACTCACTGAAAATGTTCAACTTCTTGTCTGACATTTGTTTAATTGCCCGTTATCCTTTGGTCTCAGTAAAAGTTTAACCTTACTAAACAGTATTCAGAAGCTTGCCCTTCCTTACACTGCCTCTGTTCTTGGTGTTTCTCCAGCACAAGAGCTTCTTGGGAAAAAGTTCAGGTTTCCTCAGAACACAGTGAACTTATTTATGCATGTTTTCTGTTAACATTGCTGTGAACAAACACCCTCTTCCTTTTCTCATTGCCTTAACCTAACCAGGATTTTAATGTGCAGGATTTGATGTGTTAGCTTGTAAAATTCACAGACACAAGTCATCCACCTGCTTCCTTTTTTACAGTAAAAATCCACAATTGCTTGGAAGCAATTTTGCTCCTTTAACTGTTTTTATGGCTGATAGTGGGATGAAAGAGGAAACATAAGAATTGCCTACTTGTGGTATCTCCAGAGGAAGGTAGTTTCTCTTTTTGTTGTCCTGTTTTTGCACATCACTGACTGCTCCTAAGTGAGCTATAAAATGATGATACAGTTATGCACAGCAGTAATAGAATCAAGATGAAATGTTTCTCAAGGGCCTCTCTGTGTTAAAGGTGGGGCTCCCCACTGCTTGAAGCCCTGTGAATGGTCTGCTCCACTTGGGGCAGTTATTGTTAGAAAAGTTAGCTGAGATTCTGCTCTGGCTGAAAAATGCTGTGTAGGCACATCCACGGTAGGAGTGTGAGCCTGGGCCTTCCTTTATAGTTGAAAACAGATTGGAAGAGGAAAGGAACATTTCTTCCTGTGGACCCACTCTGCCCTCCTGGCAGGAAGCTCTTTGCAGCTGCACTGCTGGCCACCTGTGACAGCAGAACTCAATAGCTGGATATCCTGTTGTATGGCTCGGCTGCTCAGTCATCCAGGACTCCTATGTGGAATGTAAATTGTGACTTTCCAGGGTTTTAAGCATGCCAGGATAAGGTATGAAAAAAAGGATACTGAAACTTGCCAAGCACTGATTCCTTTTGGCACACTGCAAATAATGCATTTGATTTTCGAGACATGCTCATGTGTGTACATGAGAGCATGTGTGTAACAGCGATACAAAGATATTTAATCTTGGCTGTGGTTCCAGATCCTCATCAAGCTATTGAGCAGCTAACAGTTGAGGGAGAGCAACTGAAATGAGCAAACATCAAAACTAACCACAAAATTCCAATCTTCAGATTCAAAATCCAAATTGTTTCAAACAAGAATGCCAATGAAGAGCCTCAGTTTTGGCCTTTCTTTACTCCTTTGTCCAGTGAAAGTAAAATTGGACCATGTGATTTCCTCTCCTAGAAACATGGAACAGAGGGAGAAGTGGATATTAAAACAAAGTCTGGAAAATCTACGTATGAATCACAGCTTTAGATCATGTTACATTTTTTTTTAGGGAACTTTTAATAGGTGAAGGGTGTATGCCAGGGTCTAAACAATTTGACTGAATGGAAGATAAGGAAGCAGATTTACTTCATATTTTACATTTGAGTAAGTGTTCTACAGTCATTCTCTTTGTAACACCAAATCTTGCCCTGCAAGAGACAGGCTGTCTTCCTTTCTGTTTCTGTTTGTAGTCCTATATTTTTTATATAGGTAAGTTAAATAAAACATAGGATTCCTGGGAGTTTAAAAGTCGAATGAATGGGCATAATGTCACTCAGACTTAATTCCTTAATCTAGTAACCAAACCAGTACGGACTAGTAAAACACCTCTGTACTGGAGATGCATTATCTTTTCTACAGGAAGTCCCTTGGCACTGAGTTTTAGGAATGTTGCTAACTCATTTGATGTTTCTGAAAGGATGGTGAAATGTGTTTGAATGAACATCAAATCTAACTTTAGGAGAGAAATTTGTTCATATGATCACTTGGAATACCTATGTTTTGGGATGTTTGCTTTACAACTTTAAACATACAAACTTAACTTCCTTAAATGTGCTAATTGCTGTGCATTGATGAAACTGCAACAAACGTATACATAAGTTTTTTCCATTTTTCTGCCCATGTTAAATACTATGAGGTTATTTGATGTTACTGAGGCTGACAAACTTCAAGAACTTTACATAAATTAAGAAAAAATGGCACAGTTTTTCAGAACTAACAGCTCCAATAACAGGGCCCACAACCCACAGAACAATGATATATGAGATATACCATTGTATCAGAGGTTTTCTTCAAGGCTGGTGTAGCAGTTATAGGAGCTCTATTACAGATTACTGTGTTTGAGTGTGAGAGAGAAGGGACCTATTTATTCAAGCAGGATGAAACAAAGCTCACATGCAGTAAATGTGTTCCGAGATAAAGAGACCCAGTAAAAGTGTTGACTCACTGACCTCTGATAAGAGATTCAGAGACATGAGCACAGAAATTAGCTCCTTTTGGGGCCCACCTTTGTCAATATCTTAAGACTAGGTGTATCCTTTATAAATAATGAGAGGGCATTGGAGAAACTATACTCACTCTTTCTAAAAGAAAAAGTCTCTAATATTCACTAAACAGGACAAGTTGTTGAATCTGAAAGAAGGAGTGGTATATCTGAATAATTTGTGATCAAAACAAATCTTGAACCCAGCTGTAATTTGGGAAATTCAACACTGAGTTGTCAGTCCTCTGTCTAGTCCCTCTTTAATAAACCCCAAATTAGCTAAAAGCAAAGAAGTCCATCCGAATGAAACATTTTTAAATTAGTTGAACTTATGCCAGGATTGCATTTTTACCACATAAGTGGCAGAAAAAACAAAAGGGCTAACTGATATCTCTAACATGATTTTATTAAAAAATTCAGATGAACTTTCATGGAAAATGTTGTGTGGTGGTCCCAGAGTCCCACTTGGCCTGGTTCACTTTCTTCAGCAACGTGGAACTAAGTCTTGTTTTAAGTAACAAATGCCTTCTTCTATAACATGAAAAATATTCATTTGTCAAATAGATATTAAAAAATACTATTAAACAAAAAATTTGATGTCTAGATTTTTTCCAGATGAGCAAACATTGGACTGGGATTTCTCAGAATTGACAGTCTCTCCTTTTAATTTCATTGAGAATGCCTTTGTTTTGTTTGCAGGAACTCATCTTTCTCCATATGAGTATGTAAAAGGTCACAAGTTTCCACAGCATTTCTGCCAAGCACAGCAAAAAGAAAGGGTCTTTTGAATCATGACATGATCACGTACACAAGCTCTGGTGGTTCAGAAGAATGCTTATTTTTTTGCTCCTTTTCTCTTTTCTTATTCACTATTAAAGTAAAAATTATAATATTAGTCCTGTTGAATCATTTTTCCTTTTTTTGAAAAACTGATTTTCTTCTTTGAAGAGCCCCAAATGTTAAGTCTACCCTGGAATTATATGTGTAAACCCAGCTTTGCTGTGAACTTTACCTAGGTGTTTTCTACAGGAAAACAGAACACCAGTCCATGATGGTGACAAAATACTCAGAAACAGCCACAGATTAGAGATATTATTATTGTACATGCACTGATAACTGGGAGCTACAATGCAACCCCTGGAGAACATGATGGCATTTTACTCTTTATTAATGAATATGCTGCTATTATTATTTTGTATTACATAGCTACTATACGTCAAAAAATTTCAGAAGTATCCTATTGGCTTGATTGCAGTCTTGTTCTTCATAGAAAGATGAACCAATGCTCTGGGTTATCTTTCAGTGCCACAGCAGCTCTCATTATCCTTTTTTCCCCAAAAATCTGTTAGACAGCTGGAATATTCCTTTTTCTTTTTTTTTTTTTTCCCCTTCATAGAGTTGATGAGGTCCAGGCATAAGGCTGTTTCAGCTTCAAACTTGGTTCTTAACTATAATAAAAATTTTATTCCAAGCTGAATGTTCTGAAGAAAATTTCACAGATTGAGAAAAAAATAAGTCAGAATTATTTCTTTGAGCCTGAATAAAATTCTGCAGTTGTTGAATACACACACACGAAGAAAAAATACATCTCATAAAAATCAGTTTTTTTCAAAGTCACTGCTCATGCAAAAGAGTAAATTTCCCTTCTCAACAGTGACAGATTCCAGCTATAAAAAATTGCTACAAAGTATTCTTGCTAAGCAAAAGACCAGAGCTTTACTGCACAGTCTATTATGGCTCCCAAAATCCCACCCCATGAATTTCAGTTAAGGAAAAAAAAATTGGAGATCTATAGTATTATTGCATAGGCAGCCTGAGGTTAGGCTGCAAGAAGCAGCACAGCAGAGCAAATGTTGGCTTAAAATATTAATGCAAGACAAAACATGTTCATTTCATGAGCATGTGAGCAAAACCTGACAACAGTGGATCCCATGAAGTGATTCAGTACACAGAGGAGGTCAAAAGAAGCTCTCTGTGCTGAAAGTGTGGCTTTTTGTCTTATTTTCATGACATATTCTCCCCCAGTTCAAGTGTGCATCCTGAAGGAGCATTTTTTAAGGAGGTCTTTGGGATCCAAGTAACCACTTTTTTCCTCATAGTCTGGCCTGAAAGTTCGACGTAACTATAATATCAAATAGGACTGAAACTTGTCTAACTTGAAATCCACATCAATTAAAAGAATATACTTTAGAGCAGTATTAGCCTTTTTTAATCTCTACTGAGACTACAACTTGTATAAATCCCCTAGCATCACGAAATTCCTCCTTTCAGTTATGTGTAGTTGTATCAATGTCCAGGAAAACAGTTTAAACACATGTTTTCTCTCTCTCCTGATGTTTATGTTCAAAGACTGTTCTCTCAGTCTATAAGTTTTTCATTACCTTTTCTCTAGAATCAATCTTGGACCCCTATGACTTGGAAGAGACAGAAAATATTTGCAGAATAGAAAAATCCATATGCAAGAATATCAGCTAGAATTAGAATGCAGTTTTCTAGACTTTTTTGTGGTATTGATGGCATTATTAATAGGAAAAGTTAAGTATAGATTTCCCACAGAGACTGGAAGAAAAGAGAAGGCAAAAATCAAGACATTAATTTCCTGTAGATTTTAAAGGTTTCAAAATTAATTTTCAGTCCTCAGTGGGATGACAAGAGGCCATGTCCATATTTGCAGAGAAAAAAAAACAAAAAAATGCTCAATAAAAGGCAAGAAGTGTCAAAGAAGTGTTGATAAAGACACACATCTGGTCCTGTTGTGACTGGAGCAATCATCTTAATCATCTGATTGCCAGTTATTAATTCCTCAAATTAAACTGTTGTACTTCATAGGAATGGTCTATCATTTGTTTTCATATGGCACAGAACAGCTCTAGTACCTGAACTGTCCCATTCTAAAATACACAAATAAATATTAAATAAATAAATTAATAAAGTACACTAGTAGACATCATGAAAACATTTATATTAGTAATATCAAGGGAATGAAATGGTCATATTGGATAGGAATATTGAATTTGAATATTGAAACTGAACCTTCAGGATGCCTGGCCCTTGAAGAGTTAAATTCTCTTCATTTAATTGGGTTAAATTGAGTTTAGTTAAGGCAGACTAGAGAGCACTGAACCCAAGAACTCTTGTCATCTCCCACTTCCGCATTTTATATAATCTTTCTAGTTCAGCACATTTTCCTTCAGGGCACGTCTGCACTGAAGCAGACATGCCACATCTCACTTAAGGAGCTTTCTGAGTGGATTTGGCTAAAAGCAGCTCTCTGCCAGAAGACACACAGCCAAGTTGGAATGGCACTGTGCAGGTTCAAGCGTGCCCACAATGAGCGTGTGTGGCAGTGGGGTTGTTTTGTGCATGGCACCAATTTCGATGAACCTCTTTGGTGCAAAACCTATTTTCATCAATATTGCCACATGATGCCAGGAAATCACAGATGGATTCTCTTATATGAGCCTTCCTGGCTTCTCAGTTTACAAAGTATTCACCTACCTTTTCCAAGCATGGTCAGGGAGTAAGATACGGAGTATTTTATGCCAGATCTGCCAAAACCAGACTGGAAAATCTCTACGAGATCAGAAGCTTAAGCAGTATTGCTCTGTAGGTAATGAGGGTTTGGGATAAAAAAGAAAATTGAAAAGCAAGAGTTTTCTTTTCCTGTTCTTCCTTGTAAACAGGCTTGGTGAAATATCAATTCATTCCAGGTCCAAAAATCTCTCTGATTTTAGATTTTATGGATGTTTAATTTTAGAGAAAAGGGCCCCCAACTTCAACACACTATGGGAGCTTCTCATCATTTTACAAAACAAATAATAGCTGCTAAACCCCACAAAAGAGCAGTAAATTTGGCTGAAGCTGCATGCAAAAATCTAAATACACCTATTGTGAGACTGCATCTCTGCTGAGGAAAGCCAGAAGTGGTAACTCTAGCTTATTTAACATCTCCAACATGCAGTTATGAGACTCACCCAATACAAAATCAATAATTTAGACAAGAAATCCTGCATGTGTCTCTCCTAACTACCAAATAATAGATGAAAACTGACAGATAAAAGCTCAACTTCAACAGCATCTCAGAGGAAGATACTGTGTACATGCAGGGCATCAGTTAAATTTATTCTGAGTATGTACTATGTGAGGATTGGAGCTGGAAATAAAGCACAGCTGAGAGGAAAAAAAAATCTTTATATTTGAGTAACAATAAATTGGCTTAGTTATACTCCAGATAATGGACAAGAAAGTCACAGGACATTCAAGAGGTAGTCTGGATTCTCTCTTTCAACTTCATTTAAAATCACATTTGAAACCTACAGGGGATGTTACCCAAAAAAAAAAAAAAAAAAATCCTCGACCATTCTGCAGTCAGAAATGTAAGATTCATGGGGATACAGAGCAAGCTTAGCTAGCAAAGTAAGCAGGGGCTTGTTTCTTGCTGTCTAGTGTGAAAACACTCTCCTGGGACTGCATTCTCATCCCTATTCCCATGGATTTTTCTCTGGATAAAAAGCATAAGCCACACTCATTGCAGGGAGCACTAGATGACTTTTAAAAATGCTCCTTCCACTCAACCTATTCCATATTCTGTGAAATGGATGCTGAAGTATGCAGTCAGAATGTGGTATGAACCTGGAGTACAGGCATCACTGGATCCCAAACCAACCTGTACTAGCCTTGCCCCACGTGGCCTTTAGGTGTTGCTTCTGAGAGTCATTCCTCTTAGATCTTGCAAATGGTGCACTGTGGCTTTTTAATGATCCTGTTCAAACCCAGGCACCTGACCTGGAGCTGAAGCTGTAAAATCAACAGTCTGCCTGGTCTACTCTTAAGGGGCCCAAGTAGCCAGGCAATGTTTTTAATAATTCCTTTTCTTGGAATTAGAAAAGAAATCTCCCTTAAAGTGAGATTTGTCCCAGCTCCTTAGGAGACCAGAAACCCCCAGGCAGTGGTCTTCCATATGAAGCAAAGGAGGATACAATACATTTCAGAAACCTGTTTTGCTTTACACTATTCTATGGAATTTTTTGTAACAATTCCTAACCCAAAGAAAAGTCCTTAAGAACTTGAGGTATGTCATCTTATGAGACTTTTTCTCCACATCTCCTGACTTTGATATTCTACTTAGATCATGTTGGCATCATGTTTTCAGACAGCTCATGTTTTGTTTCAGAAGCTCATTTTTAGCAGACAAGGAAGCAAACAATAATTTTCTCTGCCAGGGCACTCCTGGTTCTCTACCTGCAGTCACTGCAGAGTTCCCCACATCTTCCCAACTCCCTGTATTCTGACCTCTCCATTTCACTGTGTACAAAGCAAATCATGTCCTTGGTCCAATGCACAGGTCTTTTTTTTCATAAATAGTGAACACCAATTCACTATTTATGCTATTTTCTTAGGAGAGACAGAATTTTCATTTGTTTTTTAATCAGATTATCGCTTTGTATTTTACCTTTGCATAACCCTATTCTTCAGTCTCCTTTATTTTTCCCTTGAATTTACCTGAATTCCTTGCAACACAATCATCTAGAGCAATTGAAGAGAATTCTTGTACATCTCTTAAACCTAGACCAGCCTTTATCAATAAACAGTGGTGCTCATACTCATCTTGCTTCTGGATGAAGGCTAGAAACCCAAAAAAGAGGAGTGGGTTCTCTAGCATTTGATATTTGCCAGAAAGTGGGTATATTTCATGTCTACTTTTGATCATCTACCTTGGACATTATCAGTACCTTAGCTGAAATTTGACTTAAAGCACAGAGGAAGCCTGTTTACTTGGTACAGAGGTAATCTTTTTTTTTTTTTTCCAATGTTGAAAATTCAAAATGTACAGAAAGTTCTGTGAAACCAGAGCCTGATTTCTACAGCTGTGTGCTACTGTCCTATAATTCACCAAAAGGTTGTCAAGCATGGGAATAGGTTGCCCAGGGAAGTGGTAGAGTCATCATCCCTGGAGATGTTTAAAAGACATGTAGTTGTGGCTCTTAGGGACATGGTTTAGTGTTGGACTCAGTAGTGTTGGGTTAATGGTTGGACTCAATGGTCATTAAGGTGTTGTCCTGGTTTAGGGCAAATTTAGTGAGGAAATCTCCAAAGGGGTCCTCTCTAGAAAGCAAATTCAAGCAGCCCCTCCCCCAACTGGTTCAGGAAAAATTTCCTTCTAGAAAAGTGGAAAAAACCTCTTTATTTAACAAGCAAAGTATTCACAAGCATGAGAAAATGAATAATATTAAACAATGGAACCTCTCACTGTCCTGAAGTGATGGCAAATTCAGAAAGTCCTTTCTGTGGGGTGTAGCTCAGCTGGCTCAGTCTCTCTCAGTCCCTCCTGCTGGGAAATGCCACATCCCAGCCCCGGTGGGACACAGGTGTGAGCTCCTGATGTTCTTCTGGGTTTTCAGTTCAGAGAAGGGCTGCTCAGTTCCAAGAAAAAAAAAACAAAAACAAAACAAAAAAAAACCCAAAACACACAGTTCAGGAACTTTACTTCCTCAGCTAGCTAAAAACTAACTAAAAGCAAAGGAGAGCTCTCTCCCTATGTCCATCCTGCAGACAACACAGCCCATGAGAGAGAGCTAAAGCTCTTATCTCTGTGTTCTGAATACAACCACCTCAGACATTCCACTCCTTCTCCCCCCACCCCCTTTGCTCTCAGATCTAGTTTTTAAAGCTCAGAACTCAATATCCAGCATAAGCAGGACAGACAATTAGGGATACAAGCATCATAAAGTCACCCTAGGACAGGTGTTTTCCCAACTATTTGATTCTAATAAGAATCTTCAGTTTACTACAACATACTAGAAAATATGGGCAACTCTATGAGGCCTACCAAAACTCTCTTACTTGTAACAAAACTCTAATAAGAAAATCCATACACACCGTGTGTGGCAACAAGACACTGGAATCTGGCGTGACGGTTCTATTTAATCTTCTCATGATTTTCAGAGCCTACTTCTTTTACTTTTCAAGGCCTTTAAAATGAATCCAGAAGGAATATTTTTATTGTGAGAGCAGACCAATTGTAAGGACCAGTTTCTTTTTTTATGGGGCTTTTGAGGTAAATGGAAAAAAATGGTTATCAACCTGGAAAAAAAAAAAAAAAAAAAAAAAAGGAGATAAAAATCAAGCTAAACTGTTCACACTTAAAATCAGAAATAAATTCAGCCCATGATTAGAAAATAAAAGTTTATTTAACACTCAAAACCTTCTGTTGCAAAACCAGATCACTTATCTGGATTTAGGAGTGCAACTTTAAGAATCCTACCTTTTAAAATGTTTATTCAAGTGTTTTGCAGAGCAATTAATCTGTGTTTTTTTCTATGAGTAATGAGTTTATCTGTTCATAGCCTTTATATAATCATGTGGGTTTGGAAACAAACAAATAAATTCACTAAAAGAATACACATTAACACAAGTACCCTTTTTTATATCAGTCATACCTCTTCTGTTATATGGAAGTCAATTTAAGTATATTTAACTGAACTATATTTTAAGATTTGCAAAGAACTGTGTTGAGACAATAATCATAGGAGTAATAGTGTCTCAGAGGCTTCAGTTTAATAGTTTCAAGCCTTTCAAACATTGGGGGAACCATGAGGAAACACAGTTTTATTTGCCTTTGTTTCAGAGAGGATGAACAATTGAACTGTGATACCCCAGAGGTAAAATACTAACAATATTTTCCAGTGGTTTATGCTGCTTTGTAGACTTTAATCCAAAGAGTTGGCAATAAATTCAAGACCTCTGAAAGCTACACAAGGTATTCCATCTGCTGAATTACAGGTGATTTAAAACTGCTTGTATTAAAGCATCTAATCTCGAGATAAAAGCCCTTTTTTTCTGTGTACTGAGTTTGAAATATATTTAAGCAATAATATTTTAAAGATGTTAAACTGTTCCTGAAAGATTCAGATGGAACTGTTCCATCAAGATATAGGTAAATTAAATTTAGCTAACATTTTAAAATGCCTGTTTTACCTGATTTCAGGTACTAATGCCAATACAGTTGTTAGAGACCTTAGAGGTTTTCACCCCATGGCAGAAAGGGCATACCTTGAGCAAGGTCTGTCCATACACTCCTTTTTGTCTTTTCTCTGGTTTCCTATCATCATTTTTGTTTCCTTTTCAGCATTGCAGACATAAATGCAGTGAAATATTTTATAAGCCAAAAAGAGGTTTTCCCTTTCAACTTATTCTTAATACTTATGATAGCGCTATGGGAAATGAAATTTAGGAGCAGAGAGTGCTTAAGGCTGCATTGCCACTAAAATGTTTCATATCATGGGGCCAGAGCTCAGAAGTGAAGTTCCATGTAGAATTTTATCTATCAATAAACCCATCTGAAGGAGATATTGTCCCCCTGATCTTATGTTGTCTTCTAACTTCTAGCTTAATGTTTTTTATGCTGATGTGTCCATATGTCCTCTCTCTTTTTTTTTTTTTTTTTTGTTTGTTGTGGTTTGGTTTGGTTTGGTTTTTTTGTTTTGTTTTGTTATACTTCTCTTGAAATATGCTACTGACATAACAAGGAAGGAAGAAAATTAGATTACAAGTAGTCTGAAAAATATCATGTAGTTGGACAGATAGGAAGAGTTTCACTCCATGTAGGTACTGAGACCATACTATGCTCTCCTCGTCTCACAACTCTCCTCCCAATTCCTGGGCTTTGACACTGATGGTGTCACCCAATTAATCAATGACCACAAAAGAGAGAAATCCAAGAGTTTTCATGAATTCCCTATCTGTGCTGTCTACCCCATAGGAGTTTGGTCACAGATGTTGGAATCGCACCTGAATCTTCAGAGGAGCATTTGTAATACAGGCTGTGTACTGTACAACCAGCATTTGGGCAATAAAGTTATTGGTAAACTTATCATAATGTCTTTTTTTCTGTAAACTTAACTTAGATTTAGTTCACTCAGGCAATTTGCAAGCAGGCTGTTGAAATTATTCGCTATGCCTAAAAGATTACTCCACTTTTTAAACATTATTGTTTTAGCAAAGTCCATCAAAGTGAAAGAAAACCAAACCAACCAACCAAAAAAAAAAAAAAAAAAAAAAAGGTGGCTGTAGATTAATTTTACAGGGACTAAGACCTCATACTCTTAATTTAAGTTAGATGTGTCAAAAAAGAATTTATCCACCAAGTGCCTTATTTATTTACCAGATCCATGTTTTGTTTTTTTTTATTCAGACTGAATTTTTTAAAAAACTTTTTTTAACCAGATGTTAATAGATAAATAAAATTTTAATTGCTTCTTAAGTATTTTTTTCTAGAAAGGACAAGAGATCTTTAATGAAGAATGGGTGTGGAAAATTGGGCTGGAAAAGTTGAGGAGTTTTTTAATCTTGCTATTTAATTGGGAAAAAAAATGTTTTTCTGTCTAGTTAGGTCTTCTGTGATAACTTCTAAACATATTTCATTTTGTTACATGTTGCTGCCCTAGAAAGTTTTACTTCCTAAATTTCTTTATAAGATGAGAAAAAAAAAAAATGTATTATCAATCAGCACAGTCAATCATTCTCTTCTAAAAAATAAAGACATCACACTGCTTTTAATAATTGACTGTAAAAGTGGCACCTTCTAATTTAAGAGGTCTATTCTTTACATATAATAAAACTGTGTATTAAAAATTGTATCTGGTTAGGATTATGAGCTGACAGAAACAAATTTACTGCCCTGTTAAAACCTTTTATCACAGCAGAAAGAATTTAAAAGAGCTGTAGCCTCTTCCATCTTGTACAGCAACAACTGGCTTGTTTACAAATTTTGAGCAATTACGTGCTGAGAAAGTCCACTTAATACAACTGCATTTACTTTACTGTTCTAGAGATGAAGTGGTTTGCATTTGGGGCTTTTTTCTTCCAATTCTAAGTGGATGATTAAGCACTAGAAGACATTAGTTCAATATCACTTTCAAGTTCTCAAATCTGAGTTTGCAGCACTAGCAGCTTCTACATTAACTTGCAGTTTGTCCCATTTCAGGGAAAATTACCATAGACAGATCTGCATTATAAAGCGTTGCCAGTATAAATTTTTCACTTGCATTTGTGAAAAAAATTGCACTGCAAAACACTTTTTAAAGAAAAAAAATCATAGTGCAAATACTGTTTTTTTCATAATATAACCGAGGCAATTTAGGAAAATATCTCAACACTACTATCTAAAAACAGGCCCTCTGCAGTGTTTTGCCAATTATAGCTTTGCAGAAAATCTACAGTGATATCGATGAGACACAAGAACTTACCAAAGACAGGTCTTTCGTGGGTGGTTCATATAGCTTTGTGATACTGTGCTGTGGTCTGCAGCCAGCAACCAAGCTCCACACATCCACTCACTCACTCTCATCTTCACCAGCAAGATCAGGGGAGAATCAGAAGTGGAAAACTTGTGGGCTGAGATAAAGACACTTAAACAAGGAAAGCAAAAGCTGTGCAGAAAGCAAAGCAAAACAAGGGATTAATTCACTGCTTCCGTGGGCAGGCAGGTGTTTAGCTAACTCCAGGAGAGCTGGGTCCTATCACACATACCAGGGGCTTGAGGAGGCAAAACCCACAGCCCCAAATATCCCCCACTTCCTCTTTCTTCCTCTCAGTTTATATACTGAGCATGATATCTCTGTGGTCAGCTGGGGTCACCTGTCTCATCTGTGTCTCCTCCCAGCCTCCCACACATCCCCAGCCTCCCTGCCATCCTGGCAGCATGAACAGCAGGAAAGGCCTTGGCTCTGTGTAATCCCTCTCTATCAGCAATTCCAGAAACATCTCTATATTACCTATACTGTGCTCAGCACAAATCCAAAACACACATTTGTGAAGAAAGTTAACCCCACCCCAGCTAAAACAAGCACATAATATTAAGGCAAACTGTTTTCTTTGGACAGTGAAAAAAAGTTAGATGATGTGTCACATGCAGCCCAAGAAAAGTGGGTCAGCAGAAAACTTTCTTATAAGTCTGAAGACATCATAGGTATAGGCAGAGAAAACAATGGTTCAAACCTTGGACTTGTCAAAGCTGGGGTACGTTCCCTGGCTCCTTCCAGTCACTTCCAGTCATTAAGTAACAAATGAAAAACCACTGACTCTAACCAAGCCAACAAAACGTGGAGGCAATCCCAGCTTTCTCTGGATTTTAACCCCTACCCATTGATAGACCCTTCCCTCCCCTTTTGCAGCCAGAGAGGTTCCTTTCTGTCTGCCAGTGAATAAACTCAGCACAGCTGTGCCAGCCATGCTCCAGTGCACGTCCCTGCAGTGAGGGCCAGGCAGCTGTAGCCTCTCCCCAGTGAAGCCTGGCCATTTGGCTAAGAGCTTTGGAAGGACTTATAGAGATCACATCAGGAAAAAAATGCCAGGCACATGTGATGGTTGGGAAAATCAGTCTGGAAAGAGAATTAAGAGTCCTCAACCTAACAATGATTCCTTTAATATGCTATGGATTGGTAATCTTTTTGAACAAAGTAGAAGAGAATAGCCTAGAGTACCTGCAGAGGGGGAGGAGGAGGAGACAATGCCCTTATCGTCTTTTAACAAAAACAATTTTGAAATGTACCTTAGTAAAACTCATAGTTTGAAATCTTTTTTCTTTCCAGTTCAGGCCTGATGCACAGCATGTTTCCCTAGTTTTGCCCTGTCCTTAATTGCATGTCCACCAAAGACTTTAGTGCTGAGTGCAGTTTACTACTGAGATGAGGAAAAAATGTCAAATGTTTAAAAAGCTAATTGACAAGGAAACTTTTTTTTTTTTCCCACTGTTCTTTTAAATGTTTTCAGCAGTGCTTCCTCATAATCCTAGACAATGCCACTGACCCTTTTACAAATCATTGTACACACTGAAGAAAATTTTATACACCGTTAAATTCAAGCTTTTTGGCCAGATTTTGACAGCTGTTTTTCTAAAACAATGTTTTGGCTCTGATCAAAAATATGACTTTATTTCCTTTTGGGTTTCTACCAGGAACCATATGACTGTTTGATAGATGTGGAGGAGGGGTGGGAGCAATAGAGCAAGAAGCTCTTTCAGCTGCTCTCCCAGTAGAGCTCAGGCTGCAATGTGGAATGAAGAAGGAATCTCGTTTATCCAGGGCATTGGCTGTGTGGTAGGTGGTCCCTGAACTACTGTTTGAAGGGAGGTGAAAGTCATATTTATGTTGCATATTTATTATGAAAGATCATGTCCTGAACTGCAGGATCAGTGCATGAGAAAACTTTTGTTTTCTACTGTTTTCTGAGAAAAATTAAAAGCTACTCATGCACAGGTTGGTACTTAGATTGTTTAAAGAGTAAGAAGTTGAACTACCAGTAGATCCATGAGAGCCCTGGGTGGAACTAGGGCAGGTGGGGGTAACACACGCCCTCACCAGCACGCTGCAATTACTTGCTCAAGTACATAACATTCCTTAGCAGGGCCTCATCTTGGCTTCTGACCACAAGCAATTGCTGTGGTTGCTTTTGCCAAAGCCTTTTCTGATCAAGTCACATCAATGTAAGGGTCTGAGCATGTCCATGCTGGGCAGCCTGAGCCGTCACCACCTGAGTCTGTGACCCAGCAGTGTCTGAAAGGTGACAAGAGCTGAGAGGGGCTCTGAAATCCTGCCAGGTTTCACTGGAAAACCATTACTGTCTGCAGCAGGTGGTAACTTAGGAGCATAGAAATTATTTCTGTGGGGACTAAAATAAGGTGTTTTAAGTACTAGTGGGATTTCCAGAAATGAATTATGGTGCCTATTATAGTATTACCTGAACTAAACCACACAAGTTTGAAATTCCCTTTTAAAGGTCACTTTTAAATACTGAGCAAAAAGCTTTATATGGAATCTTTCAGATGAACTCTGATCTAACTCCACCAAGCTTTGTGTATGTTGTCACACACTTCGTGCTAGTAACCAGCCTAGCTAGCTGAATTCTGTCCCAAATACTGCAGGAGAGAATATGGCCACAGCAGAATTAATTCAAGCTTTCTCCACTGTCCTTTCAGCAAAATATGTCTGTCCTGAAATCCTACATACCTAGAATGAACTAGTAAATTCTGGATGTAGGAACTGAACTGTGTGTAAACACAGATTCCTAGAAAATGGACAAAGGAAATAAACCCTTTGTCTCTATGCAGTAGGATGTCAGCAAGGAAAGGCAAAGTGTCTAGTCAATAAAATAGTAGGAGACTATTACACTGGTTGAAGAAAAGTAAACTCCAAAATGTGGAAAAAAACTCCACTTAAATGATTGCTTCTTCCTTTAATTTGGAAAGACTATGGCTTAGGATAAATATCTGAAATTTAGGATGAGTTTGCTTTTCCTGTATTTATTCCACCAACTCAGTTCTGATTATTTCATTCACTGTAAATGTTTTTGTTCACTGACATTTTAAAGAACAAAACCAATTATTGAGGCATTAAGTTTCAGATTATTGCTGTAAGTTCTCATTCTACTCTCACTTTTTGTGACTCTTAGGACACAGAAGACAAAATCTCTGCAATGACAGAAGCCATCCAACCTTTTATAGAATTGTAGACTAGTTTGGAAGGGATCTTAGAGATCACCTAGTTCAGATACCTTTCACTATTCTAGTCTGATATTTATGAATTCAGCATGTGGGAATAAGGATATTACTGTCGCAGATCTGTCTTGTCTCTATACTTAGCTTAGGGAACACTTTTTACCAGGGGGAAAAAGCTAACAAACAAGTAAACACACACACACAAAAATAAACAACCAAAAAACCCCACATTGACTGGGCTTTTAATAATGTATTGCTTTCTTTATAATGTTTGAAAGGAAAAACACGACTTAGAGACAATTGTATTTTCTTGCCTAGTAAAGTTATCTGATAACATTTCCTGTAAAGAGGCCTTAAGTGGACTCCAGGATTACATCTAGTGCTCCTGAACAGCAACTGACAATTATGATGTCATTCTTGACATTTATCAAATTTTCCTTATTTTTCATGTGGATGTACTCTCTATTCTGTACATGTGAGAATGTTAGCAAACTGCATTGACAAGAGATCTGGGTGGCTGGAGTGGGCTCTTAAGGACTCATAGGTCCATGGGCCATAAACCAGATAGACTGGGCATTAAAGGTTAGTTGCTAAAGAGACAGGAATTTTTTGTATATATATCCAATTATTGCAAGTTTCAGTCCTCTCCAGGAAGAAGAAAAGGAGCAGGATGGGACCTTCTGAGCCCTTTAGAGGCACTGGTACCAGCAACATGTTCTGACTGCAGCCAATCCATGTGGACAGGCTGGCTGTACGCTGCGTGTACGTGTGTGTGTGTGTGCACCTACCAGGAACACTCACCCAGCTCTCTGGATGGCTGGGATCAGGGAAGGGACTTGTAGCATCCTCACCTCTGTGGGGCCAGAGTAGGGGGGATCAGCTGGGACCTCCACCCTGCCACGCTCAGCCATCTGAAACCAATGAAGGAGCTCTAGACAATCTGCTCCAGATCTTTAATATCCCTAATCTTAGAGTGGTTTCTTGACATCTATCTTCAATTTAAGATTACTGCTTCCTGTCTAACAGCTATAGACATGAATAAAGATAATTTAATCTCTACATTTTTCTTCTCTGCTAAAGAGCATCAAGGGATGACAGACTACATTTGGAGACCAATGCAAGTTAAGCAAAAGTAAGCAGTACACAAAGACTGCTGTGGTTAACTTGAAAAATGCATGGTTCTCTCCAGAGTGTTGTTGCCAGCTTGGTGAGATTTAATGTTTCACAATGCTGTTTCAGCTTCATATTCTGTATATTTAATAGACTTGGCCTTGTTATATCACTTAATACATTGAGCAGGCCTGGCCTGTGGCCCAAGGAAAACCTTAGTGAACTCCACCTGTTACATCCCTCCATCCCAGCAAAGAGTCATTCCCAGATACTCTTTGGGTTCACAGGTCCAGCAGGATTGTATCCAACAGTAGTTTCACCAAGACCATAGCTGGCGTGGCTGTGAGAATGACACCTGAGAGAGTATCAAAACGCCCTGAAGTCAGCATGTATGATATTACTGCTCTGCTGCTCTCTCTTGTCCTGTCACAGAATAGAATTAGGTTAGTTTGATGAAACCTGTCCTTGACAAATCCGTGTTGGCTGCTGCACAGCTCCTTTTGTTGTGCTAAGAGCTATTGCACTGAGGGTGACCCCAAGTCAGGGAGATACTTCTTAAACCAGTCATTCAAGCAGGGCTGGAAGGAAGCACTTGGTGATTCAACCTGAACCTTGACAAGCACTTTCAGACACTTTGTCAAAAAGTCCCTGGCATAATATCCTTTTCACTCTGTAATTGAAGCATTTAATATCATATTTAATGCATTTTGCAGCTTCAGGACAATACAACTTGGGTTAAGAGGATGATATATCCTGTATGAAAATGAAGATGCATAGTACATTTGGATTGCTGCTAAATGAATCCAAAGAATCCCATTTAGGAGTATAACTTCCCCAATAGCACCAGCAGCTATTGAAGATTAGTATGCCAGATATATTTGGTTTATATAAGCTTCCTGGAAACACCCTCATCAATAGTTGTTTTTAATTCAGTATATTCCAGTTAAGCATTTCTTATTGAAATTTTAAATAGTACCTCTTAATTTCTCTTCTATTGTTATATTTTAAATTTCCTCACAGTTAAATGTACATTGCAATTTTGTGAAATAATTCTAGCATGCGATTTGTTCAAAGCATGTAACATAAATTACAGTTCAACTGCATCTCTTTAGAGGAAGAAGGTTTCTGTAATTTATTTGCTGAATGAAGCCTCAGAAATGGGTTTGCTTCTTCCTCCCAGTACCAACGTCCTCTTGTAATTAATGCAAATAAGGTTGCATTAATAAGGTTGCCCCTATATGCTTACCAAAATGTGATGGGGAAAAGACATCTCTGCTTGCAAAAATATTTTGTCTGGAGTAGACAGAGGTGTGTACGTCTGCAGAATTATGATTTTATTCATTCGTCTTCTAGTTTTCAACCATTTCCCCTTCAGATTTGGAATTACTCTGGCTGTGATCTAATCCCATTTTTAGGTTCATAACAATTTCAGATAATTTTTTAAAAATAAAAATATATTCTTTATGCAGATGGTTTTCTAGGAGGCCATCAATCCAGCTAACACCAGAATGCTAACTCAAGCAGAGCTCCATTGGCATCTTTCATGTCTGCCCCAGGAGAAATAGGGGCTGCAGCTGGGTTAGCATATAACTGTGTTTGTTGAAAAGCAAATCAAACCACACCTAATTTATTGTTCCTTGTGTACTAGAAAGATGGCAGGCATGGAGACACGTGCTTTTGACCAGAGAGTAGCACATCCTCAAACCTCTGTGTTCATAAGATGAACGGATGTGGCCCTGATATGTTCCTATATCTAAAGGAAGTACCACAAAAGACAGAGCCAAGGATGTTCTGACAAATGTTATTTTTTTTTTTTCTCAGAAGAGCATACAAGAAGTGTGATTGACTAGCTCAATATAAACCCAGTTTTTATGGGTGGTAACTTCATTTCTGTGAATGGTTTTGCGGTTTTTCAGGCTTGGTTGTCCTTCCTCTCCTTCTCCAAATTTTGTCAGGAGGACTGTGGCATAGCACAACCACTGACAACCATTGTCCCAGATTCACCCTGCACAGAGGATGTACGGCAGACTTGTTCCATTTGGCTCAAATTCAGAGGCACATGTACTGGCACCAAAATAAAGAAATCCACAGGCAAAGTCATTCCTGCAACTTGATCTCTATCAAATGTGAAAAGAAAAAATAGGGAAGGGGTGTGAAAAGTTGTTGTTTAAACTCTCATAACAACCAACTATGGTTGTTAAGACCAACTATGTCTTAGAACCTGCAGTCCTGTGATATCTTTATATTACTAAAATTATAACTGGGAATAACAATGCTTTAAATATTTAGGAAAAAAAAAAGTGTCTAAATACTTTCTCTATGAGGAACAATAGAAGTATTTTTAAAAAGAAATCCCAATTGTCCAAAGTAATTACAAATTTTGAAATTCCCTAAGTTACCACTTTCCATATTATCCTGAAAGACAGTACTAAAAGAATGGGCATGTTATTGGTTGACTAAGTGATTACAGGGGAATACTTAAAAATTATTTATTTTTTGCTTAATTGGTAAAAAAATCACTGTTTATTCATTTTCAGTGACAAATTTGTTTTAAAAAGTTCAGATTTCACTGTAAAAGCAGAAATCTCCCTCAGTAACTCAATTTTCTAGCAATGAAGCTGATGTTTTCATAATTTAGAGAGTGGTATTAGAGTTGTGAGACATAGTGAAATAATAATGAAAACCTCTATGCATGAATATCTTCAATGGACATACTGAAAATTTTACTTTTGCACAGGTTCATTGTAAAAAGTGTTGGCCAGATCTGAAAGCACTCAACAGGTTTGAACAAATGTTGAAAGATGCAGACGAGCACAGGTTATGAAGTATGTACAGCCTGAAATTTTTTTCAGAGTATCACAAGTCTTAAGTAAGCTTATGTTTGAGAAAACTAGATTTTGTCATTTATCTGATGAACAGTTTATTGTGAAATATTTTGTACTTGATACACATTCCCAGATCTCATCATCTGCTAATACTTCAGCTATTTGTCGTTCTTCTTGTATTGTTTGCCTCTCTAAGTCAACTCAACATGTTGTTTATAATTGCTGACAGTCTCTCTGTTAGACATGAACTACATCCCTCCCAAATCCGCTTTTATCTTTTACACAAAATAAAGCTGCTCTTATTACAGCCATTAATGGCTGCTAGCCAATCTCAGAAACAGTACTTCAGCTGCATCTTCTTTGACCAGCTTCTCTGTTTATCCTCCCTTGTGATTCATTTCTCTGTAACCTCATCACAAAACCAAATACAATTATTTTCTTACTGATTGCCAGATGTGTATTCTAGACTGATCTGCTTCTCTCTAGACCAAGAGTCACTCAAGGAGATAGCTAAAGTAGTTTCATCATCTCCCTCCCCACACCTTCTTTTGACAATATTTCCACTGCTTATTTTTTCTGATCCGTATCTTGTTAGCCCCTCTAACTCAGACCCTCCTGCCGGTCTCTCTGCCTAGGCTTTGCCCAAATATTAGTCTTTGCCAGACAAATATGCTTAAGAACATTCCTGTCTAAACTAAATTATACTAAAGCATGCAACTAAAGTATGAAACCCCTTCAAATTCAAACCATCTTGCATATTTTCTTTGTCTCCCTGATATGTATTATGGTGTCATATTCATTCTGAATGCTGCAATAAAAGACATTTTCTACAATGATTGTGTCATCACATGTCTCTGTACATTACTCTGCTTGCTTGCCCTTCTTCCTTATCAAACTCAATCTGCTTGTCTACCTTGCAGAAGGCTCTACCAGCATCTCCACTGAAAGCTTGTTTTTCAATTAAGACTCTGGGTGCAGATTCTATCTCTGTCTAGTCCTTCCAAAGTGGTTGCTCGGAGACTGGCTGGGCATCAGTCTGAGAGTGGGAGGCGTTGAATGCTTGCCTTTGCATCACTTGAATTTTTTCCTCAGTTTTTCCTCCATGTATTCAAGTGTCTTTATCTTGACCCATGACTTTTTCTCACTTTTCCTCTTTCAATTTTCTCCTGCATTCCACTATGGGGGTGAGCAAGTGACTGATGGACGCTTAGTTGCTGAGCACTGTCAACACATCATATGTGAAAAAGTTTGACTTTTTTTTCCAAAAATTCCCCTGATATGACGCTATTAGGAATCCTGTAACTTCCACCATTTGATGGCAGTAATTCCAGCTGTAGGAAAATTTGACATAATTTGAAGTAGCTTGTAGTGAAAGTTTTGGTATAACAACTAGGTCATGAAAAGCTTGTCTCATATCTACTTTCAAATTCTTAAGACCACAGCTTCAAATTTCAATCCTTGCCAAGCCAGACTCTGAGAATGAACCAGTGCCCTCTGGTTCTGTGCACTTTAGGGTGCACTAGTGGGCAGGGGATAGCTCTGTTTCCGTTTTGTTTTTGGTTTTTTTTTTTCCTTTTGAGGTTTTCTTTTGCTGGTAGAAATAAAGATTATATAGAAAATGAATGTTGCAAGTTGCAGTGTTCTTTTCCCATCTTCATCACATGAATGTTAATGCCACAGAAGCACTAAAGAAGATATTTCTAAAGTGCGCAAATTTGCAAAACTTTAAAGATGAAAAAAATCTTTTGCTATCTAAGCAAGTTCAAGCACATTCAGTTTCATCATGGATGACTCTTCATCCTGCATTCCTATTTTTCAAGGCTAAGAGATCTGCTTGCCATTAAAAGTAGAAACAAATATAGAAATAAGAGAAGGAAATAACTGGCAGTGTGTTAGTATCTGGACTATCAAGTTGGTCAACCCCCTGAAGGGTTCAACTTACATTTCTATACACTGTTATCAAGAAAAAAAATCAGAGTGAAAATGAGCTGGGCTTGACCCAATCTGTAAGATTATGTTACACCACTTGCATAGCAAACAATTACTGGCAGGTGGCAGGTACTAGAAAATCAGTATTAAACTTTTTGGCAAACTGAGCTTGTGAAGTTATTGCCAGACTCAGATGCCTAGAGTTGACTTTCAAGAGAAAAAGCATACTAAAATAAAAATTAAATACCAAAAATAAAAAACAGACCCCAAATAAAAACCCAACAAACCAGAAAAGCTTGCTTTATTGAACAAGTATCACAGGCAACTTAAAGCAGAGAGTGTGTGCAAAAGACACCTTGAGCAATAGTATCCTCAGCATTACCACATGTGTACAGTACAAGAAAGTCATTTCAAATGGTATTGTGCTTCTCCAAATAATGCAGAATACAACAATTTCTGTATCAGCTTGTGAGTGAACTGGTATAATAAAAGTAAATTTATGCAATAAATTAGAAGTGTTAATGATTTATTTAATTTTGCATGACATTAATTATCATATTGTCATAGCTCAAACTAATGAAGTCATACAAATATAAGCCTAATATTTTAATGGTGCATGTAAGTAAGTGGGCTGGGATTTTATTTAAAAACTTTTAAGACATGTTACTTAGGTGCTGATACATGTCATGACTTGGCAAAATAAAATCTTAAGTGTTTTGTTTAGCTTTTATAAAAGCCTTGTCTTTGAGATTGAACATAAGTTCTTGAAACTCTTTCTTTTTTGTTGCTGACAATTTTAGCATTTTCACTGAAGACACCTCTAGAAAAGAAGCTGTGGACTTCGTGCTTTAAACTCAAAGACAATTCCTGAACCAATTTTTCAAGCAAGATATGTCTACATATTTGATTGATGCACATTGCATGATGATGTGAGGAAGAGAAGCTGAAATAAATGTGGAATTAAAAACAAAAGCACCTTGATCACTTTTGACATAAAAGACTGTCTGATTTTTGTGCTTTTTTAATAGCATTGGGAGAAATGTCACAAAAATAAGAAATGCATGCTTTTTCTATCACCAGGAAGTTCTAGCTATTCTGAGATCTTTCTGCCAACTATTTTGCTACACAGGCAAAATAGAAAATGTAAAGAAAAATCTTTGCAGGATCTCCACAGAGTAGTAAGGACAAAACTGTTGGATTGCACCAGGATCATGGTAGCCATACTGTCTACTTTGGGAGATGCTTATATTTTTGGAAATAAAAAGTCTTTGGCAAAAACTGCATTGACAGGAGGAACTGAATCCAGGATTTGTCATTCCAGGAGAATGTGCTCATTTCCAGAGCCCAAATGCAAGGCTTTTTGCTTTCCATTAGGCAGTAAAATCTGTCCATTTTTTAGAAGGAGAAATAGAAAGTGCAACTCAGTGATGCCACTGTGCATCCACTTCTGGGTGGTGTTGTTGCCCAGAAAAGTAGGATCAAGGAGCCCAAATCACACACTGTCTACCACCAGGCTGTAATGACAATTGTGGCCTTTCTTCAGGCCCCTAAGCACATAAAGGAATTTCTCTCTATCTATTCCAGTTCTAAAGAGTGACAAAGCCACAAGCTGGTGTCTCGGTCTGAAGAAGCAACCCAAGACATGCTTCTTGGCTGGCTTAGGTTTACCTCTCTTCCTATGCTGGCCATCAAGCCACCTATGGAAAAGCTCTTCTATTCACATAGCTGCCTTGCTGTGCTCCATGAATCACAGAGGCAGTCCAAGGTGTCTCATTGCACTGACTGACACACTGGGGATCTGGACAAATACATCCCTTTGTGAATTCAACTGGACCAAGCACAAAATCTAAGTTCCAAGGGGGATATATATGTCTTTCTCCATCTCCACACATTTGAAGAACTTCCAGTCTAAGCCAAAGTTCTGTGGGAAAGTTAGACTAGGTTTTGAAATACATTGTGAGGGATTTTTAGACATGATAAGGATGATAAGCCTAACTCAGTATGTCTGTGTTATGCAAGATGACAGATACAATCATACAACTTGGTATCTGTTCTAAGGACATGTTATACTTGCAAATGATGACAAACAGTGCTGTCTGTCATGTCAAGCCATATTATATGAGACCTATTCTGCTTGGAAAAGCTGTGGAAAATCATATTTATTTCAAATTCAACCTTATACTTGCAGTAGTTTCTTTTGTGTCTTCAAGTTGAACTTTGTGTTTAGAGTCTTTCCATCCTCTAAAACTCAAGGCTTTCAGAGGCAAAATAGGGTTTTAATTTATTTTTTTTTTTTTAAATCTCCATTTTTTAAGCATGAACAAGTGACAAGGAGTTCAAGAGAGCTATCACCAAGCAAAAGAAATCTACAACTGGTTGAACAAAAAAGACAATGTATTGTCAGATAGATTCAATGGTCTGGAAGTCATTTGGCTCTTTCTGTATACACAGGTATATATACAGGTTTAGGTATATATACAGGTTTCTATAGTTGTGCTGATTTTGTCTAAGTTCCAGTATTTATTTTCACTCATTTCTGATTGTCTGACTGGGTGTGTAGATACTAATTTCATTGATAGCTAAAGCTCAATTTAACAAAGAATTTAAGGGTTCACTTAGCAGTAAGCACTGGGGTAGCGTCACTGATTATATTAAAAGAAGTATAAAACCTTTAAAAGTTAATTTTTTTTCTGCTCCGCTTTGCTGAATGGTTACAAATTTTCTATGATCAAGCTTCAATTCAGCAGAATCATAGCAGAATTTGGCTTTTGTAAAAGGTTTCACTGATACATCTGAAAGTAATTTTTAGAAATTATTTTCTTAAAAGCCTATGGATTTTTATATTTTCATTCTGCACTGGTTTAAATCTCCATTATAATGCCATATACAGCCTTATGGCAAAGCACAAAGTATTTTCAGATTTTAATATTGGAATTGTGCATTGAGTTTATGCAACACAGATGTCAGAATCAAATCTATTGAAGCATTACTGAGAACAGAAAAGTCTATGTACTGACAAGGAATCATGAATTCTCAGCATTTTCCAAATAAGTACACTTGAAATGTGTAAGAGTCCAGCCAAATCAGTGGAAAAATTTCTTTTGATTTCAGTAGCTATTGCCAGTTAGGAGGATGAAAATTAATTTTAAAGGATTTAATTTTTTTGTCACCTCTTTTACAACCAGTTTTATTTCAATAAATCTTCTGTGCCATTGACTGTTCAAGATAGTCTAGGATTCTATAGAGTCATGGATTTTTTTATTTGGGAGGGACCTTAAAGATCATCTAGTTCCTACTTCCCTGCCATTGGGAAAAACACCATCTCCTAGACCAGATTGTTCAAATCACAGAATTGTAGAATCACAGAACATACTGAGTTTGACCCATCACGATCATTGAGTCCAGCTCCTGGCCCTGTACAGGGCACCCCCAAGATCACACCATGTGCCTGAGAGTGTTGTCCAAATGCTCCATCCAGTCTGCCTTGAACAGGGATGGAGCTTCCACGACTTCTCTGGGAAACTTGTTCCAGTGCCTCACCACCCTCACAGTAAAGAATTGCTCCCCAATATCTAATCTAAGGCCACTCTTTCTCAGTTTAGAGCCAGCCCAGCTTGTCCTGTCACTACAGGTCTCTTGCAACCCTCCTTAGGTGCTGGAAGGTGCTGTAGGGTCTCCCAGGAGCTTTTTCTTGTCCAGGCTGAGCAACTCCAATTCTCAGCCCATCTTCATAACAGAGGTGTTCCAGCCCTCTGATCATCTTTGTGACCTGCTCTGGACTAGTATAGTACCACATAATCTTTGCCAACTCCTATTGCTGCTTTTTATCCTTTCAGAAACCTTGGTGCAGTTTTGTTTCTTCCATATAAATATTCCTGAACACTGAATCAAACAGACCAGGAGGCATTCCCAATTTTATATGGTTGGGTTATTTTTTTTTTGTTTTTTGTTTTTTGTTTTTTGTTTTTTTGTTTGTTTGTTTGGTTGGTTGGTTTGTTTGTTTGTTTGTTTGTTTGTTTGTTTGTTTGTTTGTTTTTTCTTTTTTCTTTTTTCTTTTGTTTTTCACCCTCTGGAAGAATTCAATTACACTTTTGTATTTTGAAACATCAAGAAGAGCTACAAAACATACCAAATTTGGCTCAGGCTTAGATGTTAAGTGAGTCAGAAGGGAGACTTCATTCCAAACACCAAATTGTTGGGATTTTTTTCATGTTCTGATAGAATAGATTATTTCAATATTGCAACACTAGATGTCATCACATCATGGTCCAACATGGTGAAACTATATTTAAGCTTTTACCAGGATACAGATGAGTGAATAATTCAAAATGAATAATTTATGTAGTGGATTTTGCTGCCATTTTTATTTTTATTTTTATTTTTTCATTTCCTGCATGAAATATTCAAAAGATTACAAGGCTCTCTCAAGTATTCCCTACCAGAAATTATTAGCAAGTTTCTTTCCATTTTTGCATCCTAAAAAATGAATTTTAACTGCTCATTTTGAACTTTAAATTCACAATTAGTCATTTATTAGAATGTTACTTCTGTTCATGATTTATTGAAAAACAGTGTAAAATGACAAGCTGAAAAGACAAGTGAAAATCAGAACTAACAAAAATTCAGGTCTGTTGCTAAATCAATATCTCCAGTAAAATAACGCTTAAAATTTTAAATTTCTCTGAAAGATATTCAAACAAAAGTAAATATGAAAAATATATTTATTTACGTTAATGATTAATCTTTCTGTACAATGCTCTTTAAAAAACAAAATGTCTTCCTTGAAATCAGCTTCAAGCAGTATAGTAGCAAGTATAGATTTTGACCAATGAATGACAAGTTTTTTAAAAATTTTTACTGCCCAGTTATGCACTTCCTATACAATTGGATTCCACAATTAATGCTTTCCTGCATAGATATTTGTGGAACATATTTAGAAATGACCTTGCTTATACTGGGCCTTTTACTGAGCTGCAGTAAATTCAGATCTTTTCCTTGTACTTTTAATTGTTGATAATGTGAGAAGTGCAATGTACTTTATAAATTATTTCTTGTTATGATCTCAGGTCATATCACAGATGGTCGCTGTGAAATAGCTGCCATTAAGTCTAGCAGCTCCTTTCTTTAGCAGTGTTATTCATGTCATACTTTTTGATTCAGGAAATAAGATATCTAGTCTGCTTAATAATACTAAAATTGTTATTACTTTCAGAATCTCTAACATTAAGTCTCATAATTTCCTGTACTCAAAAAGAACAGGGAATCTCCAGGGAGTTTTAGCTACCTCCTATCTCTTCTTTACAGTCTTCCTCTCTTCTCTACTCTCTTGTGTTCTTGCATATTACACCAAAAGGAGAAACCCCATATCTCCATCAATTTAGTCAAATGCAAACATAAAAAATGTTGATACCAACAAAACAAAAATGAAAAGAAAAACATACAAGATTGCTGCAACATCTACTTTTAAAGCATCTATAAGTTCTTCCTTTAAGTTCTTGGTTATTCAGGTAATTTGGACTTCTGAAATGAGTTTGTTAATGCAAAAAGGGCCATTGAATCCAGAACCTTACCTGATGAGTCTTTAAGACAAAATCTAATGCCAGTGTGAGTAAAGGAAGCTGAACCTTTTATTAACAACCCACAGACTACAGAGCAAGGCTTACTTATGTTTTTCTACTGATAACCCAATTAGCATCAAATTTTGTTCTGCAAAACAAAAGGTTGAGAAATAATCCCTGTCTAGACCAGACCATGAGGACTCAGCTGCTCTCCAGTCAAGCCTCACATTTTTGGATGACTGGTCTACCAACTTCTCTGTTTTAAAATAAAATCTAATTAATTTTTTTTTTTTCCTTGAGGACAGGAGGAAAAAGTTCAGATCATGAACTTCAGATCACGAGCCTCAGTTTTACTGATAATGTCACAGCAGCAAAATCAAGGCATCATGCTCTTATTAGCCTTTCCCATTGGTCATTTCATTCTCATGTATCCCAACACTTTTAAGACACATAGATAAGGATGCGTGGAAACAATGCAGCACACTCTGGATGTTTTTCTGTTATTTGCTATGCCCACCTCATGAGTTTCCCTTACTAAGCTGGAATTTTCCTCTTGTTCACTGGCATTAGCAATTTATTCTTTTTTGTCTTATTATTGACGATCAATATCCATTTAAACTTAAGCCATATCTTAGATAAGTCTAAATGGATAAGTTAATCATAATTTTAACCAATCACACTTATTGTGTTTACTGACATCATTATCTGTGATTCAAAATAGATAAATGCTATTGAAAGTTTGGTTTTTTTAAATTATATTATGTGGATTTCTTTGTGTATATTATGCTATTTCCATTGCACCATCATTTCTCTGTCCCTAGTCTGGCATTTTTTGATCTTGCACTTACTCCTAGACAGTGCAACCTGATTTGTTTTGATGGAACCACAGATGCAGGGAGCTATTCCCCAGAGCTCTTAGCTCTCAAGGCCTGTTTGCATTAGCTTATGATCTTGTTACCAGCCACTTCTTGGGCTGAAACCAGTGCAAGAGCAGGTTAGTGCTCATTGCTGCTGACTGCTTGCTCTGCCGTGCTGATTCCTTAATGCGTATGTTCCGTGGGGGATGGCAGGAGCAAGGCAGTCACCTTGAAGAACACTAAAAAGACAGAGCCAGGGGTTCTTGAAACAGATTTTGACATGTCTTTTTGCAGCCTATGGAAGGGTAAAAGAACAATTCACTGTGATCAGCTGAATAACCTGGAACAGTGTGCCAGAGAACAATAAGAAAGAGAGTCATACTGTTACATTTCAAAGTATTACAGCACTAAATCCAACTTCCTGCTCCTTTAATGAAAAGACTCTTAAGATTCTACTTTATAAATATTCAGAAGATCTTGCAAGAACAGCTAAGGTATGATATACATTTAATGTCATTATTCCAATATTCTCAACTGATAAATGGGACTTAAGACATGAGGAAGTTCTTTACATCTTACTAACATTTCCTATCCATTTAATAGACAAAATGAGAAAGAACCTAGATATTTACAGCAGTAAGTAAATGTATTCCTTCATATTTTGGTAACATTTCAGTGCAAGAAACACAATTTTTATTAATCAATTTGCTGCTAGAAGTCAATTCATAAATATTTTATTCAAATATGAATAGAGAGCAAGTATGCTAGCTGCCTAAAGCCTTGATGATTTGACATCAGATTGCCTAAATTCAGTATATTTGTTACTACCCAGTAACTGATCGTGCTTATAAATAATTAAATAATTGAACCATTTCAATTTCAGGGATGCAACATCATTCTCTTTATTGAGTTTCTAGACATGAAAAGTTAATACTAATCACCACATAGGACCACAGTTTTCTGTATGAGGATAGTGTGTAGAAGCTAATTCTCTCACTGTTATTATAAAAAAGTGAGAGAGGAGAGGAGAGGAGAGGAGAGGAGAGGAGAGGAGAGGAGAGGAGAGGAGAGGAGAGGAGAGGAGAGGAGAGGAGAGGAGAGGAAGAGGAAGAGGGAGAGGAGAGGAGAGGAGGAGAGGAGAGGAGAGGAGAGGAGAGGAAGAGGAAGAGGAAGAGGAAGAGGAAGAGGAAGAGGAAGAGGAAGAGGAAGAGGAAGAGGAAGAGGGAAGAAGAGAACTTTTTATGATCTGTCTGAAACTTAAACACTACTGCAATAGCAATTCAAAACTATCTGCTATTAAACTCTCCTTCCTTTGAGCTTTGACAGATTTCTGGAATGTTGGATGACAGTCATATGAACTCTTAAAATAGTAGCTGAAGGATGAGGAAAAAAGTAGAACCCAATCCTGTCATGGAAACCGAGTGGGTGCAAGCATCTGGGAGACTATTACAAACCACCTCTGCCTGCAAGAGGTATTGATGACACGAGCACTGACAGAGGGGAGAAAAGAATCAATTCATAGTAAGAAATTTTCACTCATGATAAAATTAAGAATGACACTCAGATTTTATATGCACCTCATGTATGAAATATAAAAAAATCTCCCATCTTTATAAGTGCTTCTGCTCATGCTGGTATGGTGTATACAGACCTAACCCTCCAGGAGTTTCCAGCCTGATTGCGTTTCATGCACTGTTTCAGCTTTACAGACATTGTTTTAGCCAAGCAGAAAAATCCGTTTGTTGTATATTTAATTATTTTCATATTACAGGACTGGAATATGATAAAATATTTTCATAACAACTGTTTTGTCTTCCTCATTTTGAGAAGTTTAACAGATGACAAATTTATGGATGCAGTTATGCTGACTTTACTACTATCATTTAATTAATATCTGTGATTTCATATATTACCTGCATATAAGGGGAACTCTCCTATATTTCACTATTGAATCAGATCCCAAGTTAAAAATATTCTTTAGTATGTGAATAGTGAGGAAGAGTTTACATTGATATGGTTATATTTTTGTATAAGTTCCTCTGACATAAAAGCAGCCAAGTTATTTAGTTGTCAAAGAAAAAAGAAAAGAAAAGAAAAGAAAAGAAAAGAAAAGAAAAGAAAAGAAAAGAAAAGAAAAGAAAAGAAAAGAAAAGAAAAGAAAAGAAAAGAAAAGAAAAGAAAAGAAAAGAAAAGAAAAGAAAAAAAGAAAAGAAAAGGATAATTTGGTTCAAAATCCACACTTAGTTTCCTTAGAATAGGTCTAGGAATGAAAATTCTTTTGTAAAAATGATTTTTTGAGGAAAAATTATCATCAGCCATTTTTAATCTTTGAGATCAATTTTAAATGCCTATAAAATGTGTCACCAGCATTGTAAATATTTCCAGCTCACCCTAGAGGATTGAGTACCTCATTAACATAAGTTATTGTTACTCTACTTCCTTTTAAATAAATACATTTTTCTCTTCACCTCAATAGCAAGGTGTGCAAACCTTTTAGGATTCCTTTGTTTGAATGAAACATGCTCTCCAAGACAAAAAGGGCATACTGATCATGCATCATGTATTCACAAGTCAGGCAGATGTATGCAAAGTGAACAATTATAATTGCATTAAATAAAGTAGAACCATTTTTACCATGTATTTATATACCTATATTAATCCATCTTTTTCTAGCCAATAAACCAGTCAGTTGATAAAATGCAATGGAAAAAACTGCATGATGCTATTTAAATGCTAAAGTTCTAATAACCACAGAGAATTCATTATCATACCATGCGTGTCAGGTCCATGGAGAGAGAATCTCTTTTTTGACCTCATCAAGGCACCAGTGTGGTGGTTTTGAAGTGTCCTGACAGAGCTCAAGCAGAAACCAACCTTCAGGTATGTATTCCTCTGAGTTGAAGACTTCTCATCCATGTAGACAGAGTGGAGCACACTGTTAGACCTTTTGGAGAAAATAAATGCCTAATCTATTAAGACAGGACATACATTGAGGGCTTGGATAGATTACAGTTTCAGTGCCTGTCTCAAAACCTGTGTGACTCATGTTTTAGTCACCTGTATCATTTTTTTACCTATTTCCAGTATGGTAATTAAGTCTAGTCCACCCTAATTATGGCAGTATTAATAAACATTCATAATTTTCCTCATTTCATTAGGATCTCTGGAAAACCTTTCACTACATCTTTAAGAGTTTGCACATAGCTCGTTTCACTCATGAGATTTCAATGTATTTTCTACCAATAAGATGTGATGATATGCACTGGAACAAGACAGTATTTGTTGCTATCCATATATTTAAAACTGTTTGGTAGGGGTTTGCTTTTTATTTTAATTTGTGATTTCCTCACAGACCTTTCTCCACAAGGAACTAGAAACAGAGTTAAGATTTCTGCACCACTCACACCAGAAATGTGTGAGAATACACTGTGACAGTGAAGAACTTAGCCTACTGCTGTGGCTGCACCCATGAGCTCTAGTGTGGAGTGGAATGAATAAGCAGGCTAAATAAAAAAAAAAAAAAAAAAAAAAAAAAAAAAAAAGAGAAAAACACTGCTTTCTAAAAAGGACAGAATTATATACTCCATGATTTCTTATTATTTTTCCTATTCTCTATTTCCTTTCCCATTTCCTGCTGTTGTTTTGAATTTTTTTTTTCCACTATGAGGCTGGGGAACACTTAAATGTGCTGAGATTCCAGGATGGAAGAAGTCCTAACAATATAACTAATACACACTAACATTTTCCTTTAAGGGGAGTGTGTTCTACATTTGCTTCCAGGAAAAAAAACAAGAACAAAAACAAAAGCAAACAAAAAGCAACAGTTGTTCAAGCCTGTTCTTTCACCTCTAATCATGCTTGATACCAGCAATGTGTGTCAACTTACACTAAGAATAAATGAACCATAGAGAAGAAAAATGAGAATAGGTCTCTTGAAGAAAGTGTGGCTCATCACCTTCTGGATGCTATTACTGAAAAGCAAATATATTTTTACTCTTGCATAATGGATGTAAGATGTGTTAGCATGGTTTAGTACAATTTAATGTTCTACAGCTCATTTTCTATTTCTCCCCTCTTAGGCATTTTCATTCTGGGCCTGCATCTCTTGTTTGGGTTTGTTTTGTGGCCAGCAGAGTAGGTTCAGCAGTGTCCAAGGCTGGTGTGTCCATGCTGCACCTGTGCTGTAGCTCCATGTTCACAACTAGGCCAACTGTCTGATGAGGTAGCAATAATGCCATCGCTTTACAATGAAACTTACTGCTACATTAATGAGACTAGAAAAGATATCAAATAACAGTAGTTTTGTCCTACTGTTTGCCAAATAATAGTAAGGCACAGTTTATGAACTCTGTGGGAGCTTACTCTACAAAGCAGTGCCTTGCACAGCTCGTACAGAGCCACGTTGTCTGTTGATGTAATCACCATGCCAGAACTAATTAAACTCAAAATGACATTTTCTGGGTAGGGCTATTGCAAAGTTCTATAAAGAAAAGCAAACTGCATTTGATCAGAAAACCTCATGCCCAAAATGTTTTCACGTACATAAGGTCAGATCTAGCTCTCACTTTTTGGAAGCATAGTAAATGTTATTTTTCTTTTCAACTATGAAAAAAATAAATAAATTTTAAAAAGTAATCTGTGTAAACTGAGTAATAATATGAAGACAACTATAATTTAAGAATGTTATATTTTTAGTTTACCCTTTGTCCTGTCACGATGGCAGATTATGGCATGGGCATTTCGAATGCACAAGGCTGGTGGGAGATTTTAATATTTTAAGACATAAAATCATTAATTTTGCAGAAAGTCAAGGCTGAAGGGATATTATCAGTTAAAAAAAACTTGTAGCAGTGTCTGTGCGAAAAAAACTGCTGGGCATTTTCTCTTCCACCCTGTCAGTTTGATTGTTCATCAATTGTCTGGGAAGCTTGTACTGGTGTAAGAAAGGGACTTTGTAAGAGCCTACAAAGGGAATGTGAGTGAGCAATGCTTGGGTTGTAGACTGGGCTGGAAGTGCATGGTAAAACAGAAAATGTGGTAGTCATATATATTCATGCATATACACGTGTTAATACAGAAGTACGGAAATTGCATGGTTTAAAATCTTAAAAATTCTTTACAATTTTAATTGAAAATTATTTTAGATAAGACAGTAGGGAATTCAAGTGAATTTTTGAAGTGCTACCAGGCAAAAATCGGATCAATTTGTTTACTGCAACATTACTTTTAAGCTTATCTAGCACGCAAATATAGCAAACAAATAAAAAAATCTAGAACAAATGTAGCAACATACTAAGTTTAAAAAGGTCTAATATCCATTAAGTTTATCAAACACTCACCAGACAGTAGAAATGTTGATTTGTGCAAAATAGAATCTGCCCCTCTGCTGAGCAGTATGAGGTGCATACATGGCTCTTGCAGATGGCCTGGCAAATGAGGAGCAAATTAGTGGTGCTGAAATGAAGTTTATCTTAAATATAATTATGTTCTTGATAAACACCAATCCTCAAACAGATTATAAGGCAGTGACCTATTACAAGATATTTACTCTGTAGCAACGTTTTATTCTGAAAAAAACATACTTTTAAGAGCTGATTCCACAGATTTTATCTCCTAATACTTGGAAGTGTTTCACTACCCAGTCATGGACAGCCATTTTAACAGTAAGCATTTTTAAATTTATTTTATTTTATAATGTGGTAAGACAAACAAACAAACAAACAAACAAAACAAACCAAGCCATGGGAAATTCTATATGCATGACTTCCACAGATTATTGTTTGTACCATTATATCCTGATTATTTCACAAAAATGTCTATTTCTCAGGATGTACTTTACAAAAAAGAAATCCATAAAACATGGAAAAATTATCAAAGAAAGATTAAAGCACTACCCCTTTTATATAACTTATGCACAATATTAGCTGGAACTAGAAGAATCCTTTCAAGAAATCATATTCCAAAACCATACAGATTTCAGATATTTATGGATCAGCATTGCATATCAACTCTCAAAACATCCTTTTATGGCATTTGATTCTTATTCAGAAATAAAGATGTTGTTAAAGATACAATTTACTGAGTCGTTTTTTGCAAATATCTACTCAGAAAGACTCTCATTATTTAGGTGTCAGACTACTCATTAACCAGTCCTAATGTTCCTATTCAATAACTTTATGAACAATATTAAATTAAACATTTGCAAACTGTTGGATTTAACATGACATAATCCATGATGCTAGGTCAATAAAGTTCATTGTGTTTTTTCTCACTTTCTAGTTACATGAGGGAATAATTAAGAACAGATACAACAGTCTTTAATAGGTGATGTGCCTGGCTGTAATTATGGACTGAGTCTTCTGGATTGCAGATATTTTCTTGTTGGCGACATCTTACAAACAAGACAAGGACTGCCAGCCTATACCTCATCTAATATTTTATAGTCATTCTTTTTTTGTCACTTTCCAGATGCCTTTTTCAGAGATTTCTGAGCTTGTATAAGCTTTTACTTCTATATAAATTAACAATTAAACTGTTTAAAATACATGGAACTGAGGATTTATAAATGTATCTGGAGTTATGCAAATGATAATTCATTTTTATAGCATATGTAATGATTTCTATCAATAACTACAACTTAAACTCTGTATTTTTTGTAAAAATAATAATTAAGAATTATTTTGTTTATCTGTTCAGATACTGTAGTTTAAGTCCTTGTGAGCCACCTTTAAAGATCTTCAAGAGGATATATTAGTATCAAGAGTTTATCTATTTTTGTAACACAAATGTATTGATTATCATGAAAAAATATGTAGAGGACAGTTTTAAATAATTTCAGTCAAGAGTTTTGCTCTTATTTTTGGCTCAGGATGAAGTTCAGAGCAAAACAGAAATAGAGTTTTTTAGTGATTTGTAGTCAAGAACAGATATTACAAACAAGAAAAAAACACCTGGTTGTGTCATCATCTCATCTAGATTGGTTAAATGTATTCAGGAGAACACTTTGACACAAACTTTGATTTTTAATATAATAGTATTTTTTTCACCTTACCCCAAATTGGTTTTATTTCTGCAGCATCTGTGCAACTGTTGTCAAAACAGAAAATGCCTAAAATAATAGTAAAACCAGATATTGTTTTGAAAGTGACAATATTTTTGATTGACATCTGAAATATTATATTGAAAAGTATAATATATATAATTATATATAAAATATATATTTATATAATATATAAATATAAAATATATTTAATATATTATAATTTATATTAATTAAATTTATATTAATATAAATATTTATATTAATATAAAATATATTTATATATCTATAAATATAAATAAATACAAGTCTTGAAAAATATAGTTCATCTGTGTTTCTATTCTCCTCTAGAGAATGAACTTTGCTTTACTCTTTGGAATACAGAGCTGGGAAAGCTCAGGAACTATCCTCCATCCTGAAGTCCAACAACTGTAACATCCATGAACCATAGAAGCAATACTTCTAAAGAAAAATCTGTACTCTTGTGGAAAACTTAGTTAATTTTTTTTTTTTTTCCCCCAAAAACTAGGCATGAAGAACACAGCTCCCATGCCCTGGTTTGCAGGGCAAAGTTTTTGAGATTAAAATGTCTGACATAGTAAAGATCCCTCATCAAGGGCTTGTTTCAGAGATTTTAATGTGCTGAGAATTAAGAGTTTGCATTGGCTAGAAAGGCAAATCTGTCATTCCCTCTCTCTGCAATATCAGACCATTCTTCAGGCATTCCTTAGATCATGTGTGGCTCTGACAACCTTATCTTAATTTAAAAATCTGAGATCATTGAACAAGCAATAGAGTCCAATCTTAGATAAGGTAATACTTCCAAAGAGCAACCAAAGTGCATTATATATTGTGTAAAGCTAAAGAAACAATAGTCAGAAATCAAGGCTGGCAAAAAATGCATTAATGAATTTACGACTGTGGCTGATAAGAGATTTTTAGAAGCATTAGCTAAACAAACACAGAAAAAGTCAACTGAACCTTTTTATTATTAATTTAATATTTTATATGGTGTTAACTGATGCCAATATTTGGTATGTGTTTGGGCATAACTCAGGAAAGAGATTCTGGGCTTGTCTATCTTCTAGAGCCAAAGATATGAAGCTCTTCAGAAGTCTTGGCTGTCACAGAATTTTGACCAATTCAGTACATGTATCTCTTCATTCTTCAAATATACAACATGAGAACAAAGTAGGAGAAAATTAATAGTGACTCAAAGAATCTTAAATTGCCCATGAATGACTAAAGTGGGGAATTGGTGAAATTCTCATAACCATCAGAGAGTAAAGCTCTAAATGGTTTTACAAAGACTTCAGTAAGAGAATATGACAACCAATTTTAAGATGTAACCACACAAATTGCTGAAGAAGGATTTTTGGAGTGATTGCTTAGATGAGATCACTCCAGACAACCCTTTAATTATCTTAAGAAATAAAACTGCAAATAGTTTTTCCCTCTTTGTTTAAAGTCTTATTAAAAAAAACTAGATAAAATACCTACCCAGAAAACTTTTATGACAAAATAAAATGAACAGACTTTTGTATATGGAACACTTTTTCTTAGGCAAAATGCAAATTCATGACCTGAACAGCTGCATAAAAGATATTTTTAATAGATATTAGACCTATAATTATTAGCAAAGACACATTATGTGATATATATACATATATACACATACACATACATATACACATTACATATACATATATAAAATCTATATGTGCAGTATATTATGAGCTTCATCTATTATGTATATGACTTATATATGAAGCATGAATTTATATGTAGGGAGACAGGTAACTCAGCAGTACAGCTCTGTTAATACAAGAGAAAATTTACCTTACTGTGGAGTCTCCTTGCCGCCCATGACATTTTGCCATCTTTTGGCAACCTGTCAGCCCCCCCTTCCCAATCTCTGGTGGTAGAGATTAGGTGATAAGGCAGGCCATCCACTGCTTTTCTTCAGCTACTTGTATTTTTAAGGCAGTGTTGTTAACTGGAGATGTGGGTTATGCATGTGTTAAACACAAAGGAGAAAATTTTGTGCATAGTTTTGGCTTCTTGCTGCTTTATTTTTATTTTATCCTTTTGTGTGTGTTCATATAAGATCACTAAAGGGATTTTAGGCTATGACTGTCAAAGAAATTTCTATTTCTAGAGAGGATGCTAGATATAAGAACTAATTAGAATATAAGAAAACTAAATCAAAACAGATTCGTTTACAAAGAAGCAGCCTAAGCTGTCAAATGGCAGCCTTCACAGAACCATCTGTGAAGCATTCACTTTGAAGTTCACCAGAGAATTAAATAATAGTCTGTTAAGGGGACTGTGATTTAACCAAGGATGTGCTGCCCTGCTGGTGCCTGACATCTGATAAGCAGTAAAACTTCACTACACTTCAAGTGTTGGGTTCTTACTTTCAGTCTGATCAGGTCATCCCATAGCCAAGCCACTTCACATTTCTCTTCTCTGATAAATTTCAGGTTTAAAAGCTGAAAGATTTGTTCTTACTTTCTTAATCTGGAAATTAAATTTTTGGGGAGGACATGTAAATGTAACACATGAGAAAGAGTTTTAATTTAATGTAATTCTTGACATAACTATTCTGGCTTTTTGTCAGGGTGAGGAAAAATGATTTATTTATGTGTTTATGCTACAATCAAAAACATTTTAGTCTCTTGTGCAATACAGTGCTAACTTGATAAATTATTCTATGAACCTAGCAGAAGAACATACCTTTCAGTTGAAAAGTTAGTAACTCTAACCAAGATGTCAGCTTAGATGTCGAAAAGAAAATCCGACTATCTCTCTTTTAAAATAAAATTGATTTCATTTGTCTGTGGAGTTAGAAAAAAATGCATCATTCTGAATAAAAAAGGGATTCAGTTCTATCAGTGAAGGGTCTAAAACCAAAATCTGACCCAATTTTGGCTTTGTAATTAAGAAAAGAACATTCAATTGAGGGTTTGTTTCACTCCTAACGTGGTACCATAAGTCTCGTGTCAGAAGTTATCCAGAAACCTTTCAGCATAGTCTCTTTAGGTCAGCCCTGCAGGACATCTACACAGTGCTTATATCCCTGTAGAAATCTTTTCTTCTCATCTGAAGTGGTAAAATATCAAATATGTTATCATTAAAAATATAAATACAAAAATGCAGGCGCTTAATTGAATATGAGTTGCTGTTACTGTAAAACACTTGAAACCAAGTCATGTCAAGCTACAGAGAAAAGTTTACCTGTGGGTAGATTTGTCAAATGCTTTAGGTGTGTTTGATTCCTGAATTCAGGAGTACTTTGTTATATAAAAAAAAATCTTCATTATACTCCACAACTTCAACCTCATCAGTTACCATTATAAGGATGAGAATTTTTTCATTCTATTGCATAATATTCTCATTCGTTTGCATAATAAAACTGAAAGCTGCCTTTCAAGAGTCTGTGACCACTTCCTTGGACATAGACTATCACATAAATTGAGCACTTGAACAATTTTGATGCTAAAATTTCTATATATTTTAACTAGCATAGACTTTTTCATCCTCCACTTGTCTTCTTCTCAAACATAGACCTGTTGGTATACTTTCTCTCCATGGAGAAATAAAGTTTATGCTAAGTAAAAATTAAACCACCAAATAAAAAAATAATTGTTAAAAAGAGCTTTCAATTTATTTCACACTGCTTTCTAGTGAGACAAAAGTAAAGCACAGATAAAATAACAGCTTCTTTTGCAGATAAGGAAACAATTTCTCTGGGAATAAGTTCTGTCATAGAACAAAGATAAAATCTTTCATATTGTGAGAAGTAGGCCATTTTTCTCTTTTGTTTTATTTGCTGATATCCTGTTTCCAGGCAAAAATATACAAAGCTCTACCAATAGAGTGGCCTATACTAAAAAAAAAAAAAAAAAAAAAAAAATTGTTGATTTGGTGTTTTGGTTTGGCTGGGATTTTTTTGTTGTTGTTTTTTTTTTTTTTTTTTTTTTTTTTTTGTAGGTTGATTGGTTGGTTTGTTTCGGTTTTGGTTGGTTTTTTTCATGTGGGGATTTTACAACTTTTTAGGTGGCATTTATCCAGCTTAAATCCAACTTGTCTAAGATTATTATCTTCAGCTTTAAAAGCAAGTCTCAAGACTAAACCTTGGAGATATTTGGTCTGAATTTTTCATCTTAGAGCACAGATGATAATGTCACTAAAATTATGTGTTATTTGTGTCCATTTCACATGAAATATGCCATTTATAATTTAACATATTGATGAGAGACAGCTTGTTCACTGGTCTAGTTCTGTTCCTGTTCTAGAAAAGCTTCTTAACAAAAAATTAATTAATACTGATAACAAGTGTAATATTTAGTCATATCTGCTAAGATGTGCTTGAGTAATTAAATTATTCCAGGAAACAAACAAGTTAAATTTTAATAAATATGCCAGTAGTTAATCTGTGCTTTTTTGGGAATAAACATAGAAAAGTGGGTAGAGCAAAATGCTCGGGATATTGTTCCTGGATAAATAACATGGAAAGTGCCACATCTTCTATATCACTGGTCCTTCTTTTAAACCTGATTTCTTATTGCTGAACATTTGCTGAAAAAACTTTCTGCAAGAAGTATCTCATTTAAAAATTTAAACACCTTATAAACTTTATGAGAAATGATAAAAATAAACAGCATCTGTTAGAGACAAACCAATATTTGCCAATGTGAGTAGTAAAACTTGCATGAATGGCACGCTAAATTTATA
Organism: Muscicapa striata striata; assembly: GCA_030060385.1. Taxonomy (NCBI): domain Eukaryota; kingdom Metazoa; phylum Chordata; class Aves; order Passeriformes; family Muscicapidae; genus Muscicapa; species Muscicapa striata. The sequence continues at coordinate 765,936 of JAREIS010000301.1, read as the reverse complement.
ATTAGGAGCCAGAAGTACTAGATGGAACCCAGATTAATCCTTATTTCACTACTTTTGATTTATCTGTTTTGAAGAGAAGGTTTTGTTATAAATAAAATCAAATCATTATTTGGCCTTGCATGAAAACTGCTGGAGTAATCAGAATTCAAAATGCTTACAATGACCAAATGCTTAAACAAAATCACCTCAGAGTTCCTCAGAAATACTGCTTACTTTTTTCATGGGATACTTTTCGATAATAGCTCTTTTTCCTTCCTTTTGTAAGTTTTGTATTTTAAAGGAGTTTAGAGCCTTAAGCAAAAATTTTGGGAATATGGGGAACAAAGAGAAGATGAACTTGTTATCCAGATGATGTTTCTGCTTGTTGTTACTGCAAGGTCTTGCATTTCCCATTCAGATTCCAGTACACACCCTGTGTTCTCTTCATTGGATTTTAGGCTGCTTTTTTCAAAACTTACATCTTCCACGCTTATTAGATCAGTGGAAGTGCTGAATAAGACATTGATAATGATGTATCAACTTCACTTTTAAGGATGATATTAAGGTCTAGAGGACTACTGACCTTCCCTATGTCCCTTTTTGGGTTATTTCCCTTCCAGAAGATGTGTTTCAAACTTGACTTTTGTGTTGGGATCTTCCATAAGAAATTTAAGATATTCCCTTGTGGTTTAGATATTCTATTTGCTGAGAACTCACAACTTTATTGGTAGCAGGGAACTGTCAGGATAGCAAAGCACACTTTCCACCTCTTCTTTAAAGCAGACCTTTATTTTTAATACTACCCTCTCTGTTTATGCTTGTACTTGTACTTTACATACTATTTGTATTTACTGCCCAGTTAGAGGGTGATGGAGAGTTTATGGGCTTCTAAACAAATATGTTTAGCTCATGCTCTGCAGAACACTAAATCAACTACTTAATGCTGAGTGACATTACCTACATGACCACATTTAAAGCCTCATAAAATGTGAGCATAACTGTCTTGTTGCACCAATGCCTTATTCAGTTTGGAATATGGATATCTACCCTCTATAGCAGTGTGTGGTTGATGACACTTACAGAAAATTAGATTCTCAAATGAAATTCATTCAAATGGTCCAGCCTGTCAAATGGCAGCAGTGAAATCAAGACCCTACAACTGACTGGCTAAGAATTTAGACCAGGAAAAATAGACAATAAAACTACAAAATTATAATTCATGACTAACTTATTCTAGAAACTCAGCCCGTAATAGCAATCATTGCTATATGCACATCTGGGAATGAATAGGAAAGAAATAGCAAATCATCTGGAAACTTTTTTGTGGAAAGTGCTTACTAAGGAAAAATGAGGTTTACAGTAAGTCAAGCAAAAAATAAATACACATGAAAAGACACATGTGAGTAGGTAAATAGCTTATTTTGGGTTTAGAGGTTTTTTTTTGTGAACCAATCCTAAAACTCTGCAGCCCCTCTAAAGCCAGTGATAAAAAAATAATTCTTTGATTCAGGTGTATTTCTTTTCACTATTTCTTAATTGTGCTTTTGCTTCCAACTTTAAAAAAGAAAAGTGCACTTCAAGTTGGAAGCATGTGCTATTAACACTTAAACCAAGTTAGGAAAACTAGTTATCCTTGCAACTTTTCAAGTTATAACCCCTTTTCCTCCTTTTGCCCCATCACAAAATTAATTCTAGCTTTATGGGAGCAACCATTCAGACTGAAGAGATATTATCTATATGAATATATCTATATTCATATTCCATTTTCTATATTCATTATCTATATCATATCTATGTCTTTCACAGGTGATGATTTTTTTTTTGTCAGAAGAGATTCATGCTTTTCAAACCATATAATTAAAACGACAGAAGCTTTGACCAAAAAGCTCTAATTTGAAGATACTGTTTTTAATTAGAAATTCATTTAGAAATCTGAAAGAAAAAAGATATTTCAATTTTATATATTTATCTATCTTCTATCCATTTGTATATCTATATGCAAATAATGAAAGAAAAATAGCAATTAAAGTTAATAAAGGTTTGCCTTGGAATAGAAGGTAATACTTATGACAATAATAAACATGAGAACTGCCAGTCGAGGGGAGAGGGAGAGGGAGAGGGAGAGGGAGAGGGAGAGGGAGAGGGAGAGGGAGAGGGAGAGGGAGAGGGAGAGGGAGAGGGAGAGGGAGAGGGAGAGGGAGAGGGAGAGGGAGAGGGAGAGGAGAAGTCTCACTATGGAGTTTCACTTGGTTGCCTTTAGATGTCTGAAACTAGTCAAGAGACTCAAATCAACCTTCACTCAAAAGTTATCTTAATTCTCCAAAACACAGTGCTACTATTTTTATCATGCTGTACAGCCTGATTCTGGCAGCCTAACACATTAATACACCAAAAAATTAACTTAGTTCACAGAACTGTTAATAGTTCTATTTGATCTTACAGAATAATTAGGTGTGAGGCAAATGGAAAGAACAAATTTCCCCATGTTTAGACATTTATTTTATTGTGTCTAGGCTACTTTGCAAGGAAGCTGTGTAAAACTATAGTTTTTCTATAAACAAGTTTCTCCGATGCTAACTAGTTGAAACATTGAGATTAGTTCAGCAATGTTGTCTGCAGAGTCTAAGGATGCTTGGATACATTTACACTGAATAAATGCAGCTATTAAAAGCAATTTAAAGTAAAATGAAAATTAGGTCAACCATTTGTTATAGATTGAAATCTCCCACAGAAAAACGGATATATTTTGATATGGAAGGAGATGATAGATATAGATAGATATAGATATAGATATAGATATAGATATAGATATAGATATAGATATAGATATAGATATAGATATAGATATAGATATAGATATAGATATAGATATAGATATAGATAGATATAGATATAGATATAGATATAGATATAGATATAGATATAGATATAGATGATATATATGTGTGTGAAAAATATTTGCAAGAGCTATTTAGGAAAAAAAAAAAAAAAAAGGAGACAGATTTAACAGATTTATCCATCCCATTACCAGAATGTACCAGCATCCTTTTGCAAAAGTAGCACAGAATTATTAAAAAAATGACAGATTTAAATGAAGGATCCATTACCAGAATGTACTCATCTCTTTCAGTTCACTGTCAAGAGGATCATAAAATCAACTATAATATATATTTATTTTTCTAATTTATGAACACAAACCAAGATGAAAAATACACCCAAATAAAACTCACCATGTACCTATTGCTTGTAGCTATCAGAAAGGAATACCTCACATAATCATTAAAATTCAGTTCTAGGCACGAACATAAAAATATGCAATAATGAGAATAAAATGCTGTGAAGTGCTAGCATTATTTCCATGTGTGAAGGCAGCAAAATCTATTTAAGAGACCAATTATTAGCTGTATGAGGACAAATATGAATGAGTTAAATGGTTTATTTTTCAGAGTAGTACTGAGTACTTATTAAACTTATGAGCCATCAAAATAACTCTTAGAAAAGCTGATAAGAATGTGAGATAAAGCAAACCTTCTTTTTGCCTCTTTCATGTAGACTATTGCCATTAACATATAAATTAATAGTATACCTTAGTAATTTTAGTCCATATCATTAATCACTGTAGACCCTGATGCATGCTTGGCTTCCCTCCAAAAAGTCAGCAGAGTGAGTACACTTCATGCCATACTGTATTTGCCCAACCACCATTAAGACAGCAAACCTACTTCACCCCAGGTGCTGTGAAAAAGCTAAGTTTTAAAGGAGTTCATTCCTAACAGGGAACCTCCTTCCTTCTAACACTTCTGACTCCATACATTGTTGTGAGTGTACAACATTGAGAGCAACTAGAAATTGCCAGCGCAGATAAGGTAGCTCTGACAGTTCCCACTATGCTTTTAAAATTCATAAGACTCTTAAAGCATGAGTCAGAAGAGCAGAAGCTGTTTCTCCTCAGCCTCTGGAGTCATCTGATAAAGCAGTGAAAGGCTTGGATACCATGAAGCTTCTCAGGAGCCTTGCAAGTATCAACTGATGGCATTGTTTACACATCCTTCTAATACTGCTACTTATTATTGGAATAATTAGTGAGCAAAAATACTCTTACAGGGCAGACTTTCTTTACAGTATCTCTGCTTTATAGATGTTCCATCATGTCTTTCAATAATCTGAATAGCTAAATCTTCCTCCCATCTCTATCCCCTTCCTCTCCTTTCACACCAAAGCCAGGTTTGAGTGGGATCAGTATCACTGGGAAGCATTTCTGTGGATGTCACTCATGAGCATGCAGCCACAGCTCTCTGGAATTTGCTTCACAATAAAAGATTTTTGTTGCAACACACTTTCAGCTATTGTTGCACTTCCAAAGATTATCAGAAATAACAGGAGGCCATCAAAAAACATGTCAGGCAAGCCTGAAAATTCAGTCAGCATTCATATGAGATTATTCTCCCCTCCTTGGTCTTTGCAAAGTACCTCTCTCATGATTTCAAAATGCTCCTGAGAGTTTGAAGAACAATAATGTGAAAGAAAAGTGCCAGGTTGCTGAAAAATCTTACAATTTAGCTTCATGACAAGCATGCATCATATCTCAGCCATCCTCAAAAAAGAATGTATGAGTCAGTGTGTGTCAGCAATCAGACATATTTTTCTGTCAAGCAGATAAATGTCTGACATCTTTCTGTCACTCCTGACTCTCTGTCAATTTTCTTGGGCTCTGTTTATCTGCTGTGATCCTAAACTTCCTGCAGGCCAGTGTGGAAAATCACAGATCCTGCTGCTGCTTTTGGCTGACCTACATTCCCCAAAAGATTAGGCAGCCCAAAATACCGCCTTTAACTTTCTGGGACACTTCTGAACAACAATAAGCTTCACGAGGAGGAAAACACATTAACACAAGCTCCAATTCGCATCAGTTTTCTCTGCTGGCAGTGTCTCTGAAGTAGCAGTGTCACTGAGGGGCAGGCACTGCTCTCAGATCTTCTGCTGAGTGGGGTTTGACTGGTGATTGCTTGCCTTTTAACTGCTTTGGAAAACAGCAGCAAAGCAATCCTGTCACTGCTGTTTTATTTACCCCAAAAAGGGCCCATGTGGCCTCGTGGAACAAAAATAACCAAATAAAAATCCTAATTAGATAATGATCAAAGTCTAGAGGACACATCAGCTCCTTTGTGCAAAATAGATGCTGGGTAACAAAAGATTCTTGAAATGTAGTCTCTGTTTGCTTCAGTTCACCAAATGCTGCATTCATGTGCATAATGTTCATTATCAGTGCAATTAAAGAATCCCTGAACTACATTTGTGGGAATAAACTGTGTCCTTCCTAAGGAGTACTTACTGAGGGTTGGGGCTGGGCATTCTGCTCCAGATTCATAGGTCTGTACATTATACATTAACTGTATAAAATGCAGGTCTGCCTGTGTACTAAGGGTGTCTAAGGTCCTTACTTGGTCCTTAGTCACTCAATCTAGTGGAGGAAGCTACTAGGCCACCTGTTCCCACTGAGCTCTACCTCATGTAGACATCTGCATTAAGCCAACTAAACAGCTCTCCATTCATCATATTGCCATATTTTGCACTCGGAATTTTTGAAATAAATTTTTTTTTTCAAACAAAAAGCCTTTGCTTAATGTGGCAAGGTTTGAGAAATTTTGGTGATGATGTGCAGACATGGTGATGCAGAAAAGGAAAAAGAAGGAAAAATTATGATTTTGTGACATTTGGAAAATTATTTCTCATTTGTGCAAATTAAAGGGAACCAAGTACAATGTGTTATAAGGAGACTGTTTCAGTATGTGGGACTTTCCCAAGTCTATTGTGCAAAAAATTGTGACTAAAAGCAGAAAAAGATTGCATTAATATGATTTACAATAATACTTAAGTTATCAAGTTTGCAGGAGATCTTCCTTCACAATATCCTAGTAAGATTATATCTATGCAGAAATATAAATGAAAGTGATACCAGTAGTGGAACATAGCATAGAAACACTTTATAGGTGAGTGACAACAGAGAGGAATTTGGAACCCTGTGGCAGCTGCCCACCTGAAAGTGACTCTGCCTTCTTCATGAGCAGCTCTAACAGCAAACCCCAAACAGTGAACCAAGCCAAGCACAACATCAGGTCCTAATCAGTGGCAAAGCCTGTAACAGGGTGCTAGCCACAAAACGAGGCTGAGGTGTAAATACCCAGGGATGATATTCATTCTTGCTACAGTGGTGTCAGGTATTAATGCCCACTTACCTTCTGTCCCAGTTTTATGCTTTACACTTCATTTATGAATTGCAGTCTTAGCACCATGTTGCTTCAGCACAAAACAATCTGAAGTGAAAAATAAATTGCCAGAGAAACCCCAATGATCCTGTATAATCCTGCAATGCTTTGGTGACTTCTCAGGATGCTTAGACCATTACTATCTGAGCAGTTTTGAACAACTTTTAGGCTCTTCTCTCTGTCATGAATGAAATAAGACCTAAAACAGTACTGTCAGTCTCCTAAATACATATTTTTAAAGATACAGAGATTAGTCACAATGAAAGAAGAAATACTCAATTCTCATAGTTTACCAAATCAAGAGTAAAGAGACTTTTAATTTATTAATGACATAAAATTATTACCAACCAGTAAACTGTACATTTGAAATTCAAAAGGAGTAATACAAACAAACCACAGTATTAGATGCTAGGAAAATGTTAAAAAACAACCACACATTTCTAAAAATGTTTCTGAAATTAACCCCAAGAGCCATACACACCCACACCAGAGGTACCTGCCATCCAAACAAAATTACCCACACCACTGTGTGTCACACACATGCTCCCATTTTCGGGACCATGATGCTCTGGGAGAGATGTGGATTACTCTTTGATAAAACATGTCAGCAGATAATGCAAAAGACAGTGAAATATAGATGTTTCAGCAAAGACCCATCAGTATTTAAAGGGTGCTGACAGTAGGAGGCCTTACAAATTTGTTAGAGGAGATTGAATTTGAACAGGGTCTGGAATTGTAATTGTGGGGTGGAGATGGCAAAGAGAACTTTTAATTTGCTAGAGGTGGGTAGGTTGGTTTTTTTACTTAGAAGTCAAACTTTTATTGTTATTAAAGAAGTTACTCAAACACTCCTGTGTTAAATCAGAATGGGTCATAAAAAGATTCCTTTAGGCAAAATGCATTTTTACTATGAAGCTCACTTTGGTTTTTGATGTTCTACTGATTTAAAAAAAATAAAAGGGATTGCTGGGTTTGTTTTCTTTCATGCCACTCTTCTACTGTGTCCTGTACACAATGTTTTTTTCTCCTGAAAACAACTAATTTAACTTTATTGTCTAATATGATGAATCCAGCTAAAATTTTTTGGTTGCTGATCAAGATTTTTAAACTGACTGAGCTTTGCTCTATCTTACTTTATAGTCTATTACTTTGGAAACATCTGTAAGGATCAACTGAAGAAAACAGTTAACAGAAAACAAAATAACCTTGACCATTATAAAATCCTGCTTTTATGAAAGTATTTTGTTATCACAAATGATCAGTAGAAAAACAGTAGTGAAGGTTTCAGAAAAAGAGAAGTTGAAATAGACATATAAAGATGGTAATACCTGAATTTACTTTGTAGGACTTCTTAAACTTAAACAAAATTTGTATTCTCTTTCTGTTCTGAAGATTCTTTAAAATCATTTTAATGATACAGTTAGGTGATAAGAATTGAAGTTGATGCTGGCATAAATATTGAACTATTTAATGTCAGTCAATGCAAAGCCATACCTCAGGAGCTCACTACTGGAGAAAAAATCAGCCTGTAGAAGATAGAACATGAGGCACAGTAGGAAAATCCAATAACAAAAAGAATTAATTCATGAAATGGGCAGGGAAAATCTGCCAACTGTGTGTTTATTGTCTTGTAATATTTATTGTCAACATAGAGAGGCAGAGCAACAACAAGGTAAGCAACAGCCATAGGGGTAGGTTATGTTCTTACAAAGCAAAGAAACCTTGTCTTACTGTGCTCTGAGCAGGCAGTGAAGACTTGAAGTCACATAAAGTGTTCTTTGATTGCTTTTCATTTTGTAAGGCTTTGCATTTTCTGCTGTCTTTTGGAAAAACACTCAAATATTATGAAAAGAGGGAGAGAAAATAAATAAAGATCAAAATGTACTCTGAAATAGACCGTAGCCATGGTATTTCTGTTCTGAGAAGCAAAATATAAAATAATAATAAAAAACAATCAAGAAGCATAGCACCCTATGGAAATTTCAGTTTCCAGATGAAAGAGGTCTACAGGTGGGTATCCAAACAAAACAAATCTTTTAAAGTTCACTAAGTGTGATGAACGAGTTCTTATTATTAGATTGTATGAGTGCCTATTTTTACATTATATAACTAATTTCACCACTGTGTTTGAAACATGATCTTTTTTTGAACTTAGCCTCACAAGAAATGTGTTTTTTTAGCAGAACTGCAATTCACTAGGCAGCAGTGCAAACTCTGTAGACATATTACTTGTGTCCTATAATAAATGTAATGAGGCAACTTCACATGGTTCCAGGCCAAGCAATCAGTAAACACTTGGATAAATTAAAAAACAAGACAGTTTCTGGAAAAAGTTCTTGAGGAAGGAATATGTTTTTGAGTTTCTCACTTCTGGGCTCTGACTTGGCATTTTATTGCTCTTTACATTCCAAAGGCTATAGGAAAGCTCATGAGACCTCCTTGCTTCCTTGGAAAGGAAAGGAAAATATCACCTCCATAGAATAGCTATGCCTAAAAATAACTTCCAGTGAAAGATATGTAATGAAACATGCAAAACATATCTCGTGTATATGGTTTATACATCTGCTAAAAATATTGAAATAATTCAAGTTTCCTGTGGGGGCAAAACCAAAATTTTACTGAGTGAATAAAACTTCGTGTAAATTGGATCAAGAAACACATACAAACACTGACCAAAATTCATATTCTAGGGTTTGTTTCCCATCCTGATAAGTCCTCATTACAAATGTCTTTGTTCTGTATATGGCACTTTATAAGTTTGATGACCTTTTTCAAAAAAACAACAGCTCATTCCTGAAAATAGAATCAGTGTGCTAACCCAGCTGTCATAAATAAGGCTTTCCTCTACCTTCCTTGTGGAGACAATTTGTCTTGCTTGCTTTACAGCAACATGCAGAATAATTAAGGCAGTTTTGTTTAACAAGTTAATTGCAAAACAATTCATAACACAAGCATTTACAAGTGGAATATTTAGGTTACAAAATGTTTCACAGATAATGACTACTTTAGCAGTTACTACTGACTTCTCATGGTGAATGCAGATACTTGTGAGAAGAGATAACCTTTGGGATGCAAAGAACAAAATCCAACCCCAGCTATACATGAAAAGCCAAGTTGCTACCTGGATTCTCTATTAGTGTTCAGATTATCCCTACATGTCCCCCTTATAACACTGGCAGGAGGGTTAAAATCATCATTAGAAGAATGTAGGTGCTGTCACAAGGACAGGACTTCTTAGTACTCACTTTTCTGATATTTTTAATTCCCTCTTGTAAATATTGTTGTCTGAGCCACAGACTGGAAAACAAGAAAACATGTCAAGGAGTAGAGATTTACTGTTTACTTTGGAAAGAATTTTAGAGTTCTAAAACGTTGGAACAACAAAACCAATGAGCATGTTATAAACAAGGGACCATCTACATTGTGAAAGTCCATTGCTTAGAATATTCTAAATAGATTAGAATTAATATTTAGTGCACCTAAGATTGTGGGCTCTACAAAATTATACTAAAAATTATTTTTTTTTTTTAATCTGAACCTGAATATCCCTGTTGCTCCTTAATTTACAATACAGATATTAAATAAAGCCACTCACATAAATTCAGATTTGTTTAGATTAGCTCAGATTTCTGTAAGGACTATATGAACTTTCACAACAAATTAGCATGCACTCACACATGCATAAAGTCAAGGAAAAGTATGAAAGAATAATTCTGATCTGGTCCAACCTCCCTGCTAAGGCAGGGTACCCTAGAGCATGTTGCTGTGGATTGATGGCTTTTGAGTATCTTGAGAGAAACAGAACTTGACAACCACTCTGGGTGAGCTGTTCCAGTCATCTGTCACTCCTCTCTCACTCTCACAGTAAAATTCATGTTCAGGTGGAACTTCCTCTGTTTCACTGTGGCCATTCAAGATGAGAAAAAACGATCCCTAAACAAATCCCAGTTGTTAAACAGGTAAATTCTGAGCTCCTAAAGCTGAATTTTTCAAGGACACCCCTGACTACACCACCTGAGCTACTGTAGTCCTGGTGCTAGGCAGCCTGTATTGAAGTTCTTACTTCAAAAAAGCTCTTCAAACTTTGTTTAACACACCCAGTTGGTGTTTCTTTGTTGACCCACTGCTCATATTTAATATACTTCCATAAGAATGTCCATGTGGCATCTGATAGCAATAGTTACTGCTTGACAGATATGATCTTTTAACAGATCTTTGGATCTATTTTTCCTTCTCACAAGACAGCCTTTTGTAAACTTTCCTTCCTCCCCTCATTTCTCCCAGCTCCAAATAACACTGGAGGTAGGAGGGGCACTTGTACATGACTTTTAGTCCCTAACAGGCTTTGCTCTCAGCTGCCATTCAGTGATGGCAATCTTAACCAGTGCTTTTCACATGTTCTTCTACTGGCCCCACTGCAGTTCCTCTCTATGCAGACATCTTTAGGAAGCTGCTCAGAGGGCTGTTCCTCACCAGAATATTGAGGAGCTTTACATATTAGGGCTTCAGGTCTGTTTTCCCTATTCAGCTGGAAAATACAGGGAAGGGCTGTAAATATCAGTCCTCAAAGACAAATCCTAATCCACCTCCTATTACTGTCTCCAGCAAATGCACTAGTTGTTTTCAAGACATTCTGACTGAAAACATGTGGGAAGCCATAATTGTTCTAGTGTTTTATGTGGGGGGATGTTTATGCTGTTTGAAGGATATGAAAATCAATCCATGGCTGGAGGTAGCCTACTTTCCTTACTGCATCCTGAGGTTTGCTGGAGACAAACATTTACTTAGTGTTTTAAAAGTCAGTGACTGAATTATGGTAAGTGCTCTTTGGATTTTCTGTCCTTAATATGTTTTGTCATTTTAGTAGTGGCTCAGCAAAAGAAAGAAATAAAATTAAAATCCAAAGCCATTCTGTTGTCTTACATAGTAGTAACACCACATCACTTCTCTCATCCTATTCTTTCTGAAATAAACACACTTACACAATTACAGAAGGAGCAATATGTTCAGTGCAAACAAAGAAAATATATCAGCTGAAGCAGATAACTCCTGGTTTGCACTCAGAGAAGGCCACGGAGCATTAGGTCATTTTACAAAGGAAAGATGAAAGCAAATCATCACCAATCAGAAGAGATCACAATAAATGAGAAATACTGCTGCTACTGTTGCACCACTATAATTTAATAAGTGAAACAAAACTGTTTAGTTTTCCTACAGCAAGAATACAGATTATTTGACATGAGGAGATGCCTATCTTTTTAGATATGACCAGACTCCTGGGTAACACAAAGACTGTAGGGAATTGCTCATGGGGAGCCCCTGGGAGCCCAAGTGCTTTGTTGAGAGGGAATAGGATGAGAGGAATGTGCTATAGTACATCAGCTGGAAGAGTTCACCCTCAAAATAGAGGACTCAAGTTTTGAACCAGGTATGGCATGCAGTGAAAGTAAACAGGTAAAAAAACTGCTGAGGTAGTGTTAGATTTTCCACCAATGTTAAAAGTTGGCGTTTTCAAACGTGTTGATTTCCTTACACATATTTATTTGTACACTCATTAGATTTGTATATGGCTGTGGAAGATGCTGCTTTGATCGTGTGTTTTCCCTGCTTTAAAACTCATAGGAGTGTCCTGGTCCATAGTGGTACATTTGAGTAGAGATAATAGAAAATATGAAGCAAATAACCATCTCACTAGTAGCCCCACTTGTAATAGTTTCTGAGGAGGTCACTATCTTAAAAACTTTTGTCAAAGACCTTATCAATGACAGATCAGGAACACCATCATGGATCTTCAAGGCCCTTGATGGAGCATTGCAAGTTATGTGGCTGATACACCATGCCAGCACAAAAGAGATAAGGCTGTAAAATTCTGTCATGCATGTCAAGGTAAAATAAATGCACTTTACAGATAGTAGATAATGTAGTGGATCACGTGGAAATTCTCCTCTGACCTTGGAGAGGTGGGGCTATCTATGGAATCATGTCAAGTTGCACAAGAGGGTCCTAAGGAAAACAAATTATGAACAAGGACTGGTTGCAAAGTTGAAACTAGATAATCTGAAAAGCATCTGGTTTTAGGCAGCAAAATCCCATTCATCAACCAGCAGAGGTTTTGTTTAAGCCTTGTTTTAAAGGCAGATTCCAAAGAGCCAGTGGCTAACAAAAAAACACAACCTCTTATAAATATTATCTGCATAAGAAAGAAAGTTAAGCAATATCCACAAACTCACTGTGTAGACACTTTAGATCACTGAATAAAATTTTGGTTGCTAATTAATGATTGACCATTGGTAGAAAGACAATGTGATAACCAGCCATGTTCTGTTGACATAATACATACACCAAAGTGTGATCTAAGCCCTGAAGCCATGTCCTGTCTAGACACAGACCATCTAGGGATGATATGTCAAATTAAAATGGGGATTTGTGGATGAGTACATGCAGAAGAAATGGCAACAGCTAATCCAAACAGGGAAAGAGAAAATTGTATGAAAACTGAAAAATACCAAATTAAATAAAGGTTAGATTTGTGTATCTGACACCCAATATAAAGTAGAACTAAACAACCTCTTCCAATTTATATTTGAGTGTTTTGAGTTGCTGTAGAACTTGTCAAATTTCCATGTTTATAAATAGATCATATTTGCATGAATAAGAAGGTCTTGCCTAACTGCAGACTCGTGTATGTATTCAGTCCCTGTTGTCAGTGCTCCAGAGGTGAGGAGGATGAACTGGGAGACAAGCATGGCTCCAGGGCAGGCTGTGCCATCTCCATCTTTCTTCTGGAGCAAGGCCAGGGACATCATGGCCCCAGCCTCTCCCAGGGATCCCAGGAAGGATGATGGATGAGTGTCACAGTCCAAGGGTCTCTTTAAGGGTGTGAGACCTCCTCGGATGGACATGTAGGTGGTTTGTGATTCCGGGTTTTCCTGAGGCCGCTGGAGAGAGGCTGCAGGAGACGATCTTCTGATGTTTTTCATGGCTGTTTATTATATCTTATCTACAAAGTGTCCCAGCCAGGCTGACACAGGTCTGCTCTACCAGGTAACCATGACCAAATGTTCCCCTGGAAGAGGCAGGACCTATCTTTCATACTCTAGACTACGTCTTCAATATTTTCAATCACTTTCCAATACAGTACAACCTTATTACACTGCCCAGTTTTGTCCCCATCCAATCTGTGGCTGCCAGCACACCATCCAACATGGATGACACAGAGAAGAAGGAGGAAGAGGCACACCACACCCCAAATCCTCCATGCTGGCCACATGGCCCTTATCATAAACAATCCAAAAATCTACTTATTCTACATTCTAATACTCTAATTTACACTTTACTTATTTTTGTGACTTGTAATTCTTCCTGCAATGTTGGCAGATTTTCCCTTGGGGCAGGGTCCAGCCCCCTGACCCCCCTGGCCTCACTCGGAGGTCCCAAAAGGGTCTGATGGGGGGTTCTTGCACCCACTAAAGGTCCAGAGGGACACCCTGGACCCCCACAGATGAGCCTGGTCCCAGACAGAAATCTCAGAAAAGAGTTAAAGGAGATGCCTGAAAACAGGAACAGAGCCAAGGGCACCTACATCAGGTCTAGGACCAATCCCAGCAGAGCAGCCAGTGAGTCCAGCCAGCAGAGACAGGACCAAGCACAAGTATTCTGGAATATAGCTTGGGCAAGGCAGAGGTGCCAGCCTCAACCAAAACAGAGAGGGAGACAAATGTGTAGAATGTTGTAGGGATGTTCAGGCTGAGGCCAGCACCTACTGGTGTGTTCAGAGTTGTGACAGTCTGCGTTTTCCTATTCCTCCAGCATATTCCCCTATGACTAATTTTACTATAGCTGGAAAAAAAAAAAAAAATCTGCTGCAAATAAAAAACTTGTTGATTGGAGTAAGTGGACCTGCTCAATCCATCTTGCCTGGACTCCCACAAGGGCACCATTTGCACATGGTGCCAGAGCTCCATTTAGGCTCAAACCTGGGCATTTGGTGGGTTTAGCACCTTGGTCTTTCTTAGGTACAGTGCCTCTATCACAGTAATAATCACTGTCCCTGCCCTGTTGCCAGCTCCAGGAGCATCCCACTCTTGCTGCTTACAGACACAAAATGACAGTGATCTGCAGCATGATGTGTCTGAATGGAAGTGGTCCAGATGTCATTGCTGAGAAATGTAAAAGTAGAGCTGATCCAGACCCCAAGATCTCAGCCAACAGGGGTGGTGGAGATTAGACAGGCTTATCATGCCAACATATAATTTAATTCTACAACAATTAGCCCAGGTAAAGCAGAGATCATGCTAATCATAATCTCCAGAAAAGTCTCAAAAAAAAAAAAAAGAAAATAAATTGACTAGAAATTTCAATTATGCCCCAAATTATAGTTCTTTCTCTTTCCACTGTCTATAGAGAAAATTTGAGATCATTTCCACAGATTTAGGGGTATGTAGTATACATATACTGCAGTATGCTAGAAAGTAGTATGGAACAGTAGGACAAGATTTGTGGAGTAAAGCACCTGATGCTGAGGAATGATATGTGCTATGTGTCTGGGGGATTTTACATGGTGTGGTCCTAGTCTCACTGCCAGGAATGTACATTGGTGTGTCTATCATTAGCAGGTGCAGCACATTAGGTGCATTCTTGGAATAATGTTTTGCTTTAGCTGTGAAAGTCCATTTGTGTGTTGTGAGGCTGCCCTGTGATATGAATGGATGCTCAGTAAATTCTGGATAAGTGGGAGGTTTGTTCAAACTGAGATGCTAGTATGGATGTTTCCACAGTTGTATAAGGTGGATGAGATTTATCCTGCTGTTACAGACACAGTGTCACAGTGTTTTTCTAGCTGATTGCAAAGTAGCCAAATTTCTGCTCTTAATGAAATGTTACCTGCAAGTACAGGTAGATTAGATATCAGTGCCTTTGCAAAACTCCGTTTTCTAAATGACTATATTTAGTTTAGTACTGCAGTCTCTGTGCACCTGTGTACAATAGGAGCCAAACTCTAAGAAATAATAATAACAAAAGCTCCCAGTCTAGTTTCTTTCATACTGTTAGTTCAGTGTGAATGATTAAGATGATGGAGAAGAATTAAGACTCTCATCTTTGGGAAATTAGTTGTAAAAACTATTCCTCCAATATCCTCTAAATATACTTTATCAATTTTCCTAATTTATTTTCTTGTTTCCTGCATATTCAGGAATAAACATTTGTTCATTTATATTAAATAATTTCTTTTTACCATCACTCCCATGTTACATTTTTAAAATGCCCTAATTGTATTATACCATATTATACTATCTAATTATATTTAATGCAATTTCATCAAAGTCCCTGATGTATTAAAAATATACCAAAATAGTCACAGAAATGCATCTATATATATGCAGCAAAATAAAAGCAACTTGTCCACACAGGAAGGGGACTGATTTCACAGTATCAGCTGCCTGTGCTCCCATGTGGGAGGAGTCCTAATTCACTTGGTGTCTTTGAAGGCTTGTTCTTATCCTTTTGCCTTTCTATAATACAGAAACCCCATTATTATCTGAAAAGGGAAATGCTGCAGTGAAATTACCTTTGATAAAATTCCCAGTTGTCTTCATTTGAGAGTAGTTTTGATGGAATGAGTACTTGTTGGGGAACTCCCTATTTGGCAGAAACCAACTCATATGACAGGGAATAACACAGCCAGGAAGAGGGGAAGGAAGTAATACTTTTTTGAACTAAGGAATGTGACACTCTACCTTTTTATTGTCACCTCTTCACTCTCACATTTCATTCTGCTCACACCACAGATGCTCCTTGAAGGTTTATTCTCAGGATCTGCATTTCTGGAAAACAAGCATTGAATATTGATATCCCAAACTTGAAACAATTCATATTATTTAGACATTTTAAAATCAGTATTGTCTTATGCAGTGAGTCTTTCCAGCAAGAATGGGAAATAATGTTGGTATTCTCTTCCAGAAGGAGTGATAGAAGTTTATTTAAGTAACTAATATTAATGGATATGTAGGATTTTTCAAAACAGCCAGATATCTACACTGTGGATTGAAATATTTAGTTTTGCCATTGTAAAGTCAGATTTGACATTGACATCCATGCAGACCAGATCCCTTTTCAAAATATTGGCAACAGTTACATTTAGCTCATGTTGACTCTTTTACACACAAATTACAATGATAATATAACTTCAGCTAATAACAAGGCCATTCATGTTTTTTACCATTTAGCTAATCTTTTATATGATAAAGAGATTTAAGATTAAAAAAAAATCTTTTGCTTCCATGAAAAAAAAATGAAGTTGTTTTAGTGCAGCATCCAGCTTAAGAAAAGCTAAGCCTTAAAAAATGGTAGATCTATGAATATCTTCTCTGTGATATTCCCTGGGAAATGAAATTTAAAAAAAAAAAAGGCCACAGAAAAAGGAGTTCTAAAATTCTATGGGACAAGCAAATTCTGTGATATTAGCTGTCTGATTTTGCTATTTTCCCAAGCTAACTGTTCTCACTGAGCCATTTAAGGCCAAGAAAGTGTTACATTTGTTTTTAATTCGTATCACACAGGTTTATAGCAGGATTTCATCAGAGAGCTGAAGTTGTTTATCTTGAAGAAGACAAAAGTGTGCAAAAAAAGCCTTAATATTATGATTCAATAAAGGAATACTACTTCATAAGAGGCTTAATATAATATTGTTAAAAGATTAATATTTGCTTTGAGGTATGGCAGAGCACAGAATACCAGCCAAGTACTTATCTTTACAGAGGAAACATGGAGCTGGAATCGTCCTTGGATAGGCAAATGTTGAAGTAAGATCATTTGGATTCCTGTGTGGAGAGGTAGGAAGATTCCACAGCTGTGAAGATGCATCCTCTCAGTTTCAGCCTGGGTGATTGATGGCTTCCTCTGACAGCCTTAACTACAGCTTTGGAAAGGCTCAGAGGTTGGAAGCTGGTTTGCATCTAACCCGACTCCTAGGAAAGGAGCCCAGGAGTACCCTGTTCAGAAACAGAGCTTTTGTGACATATCATAAACCACAGCAATGAGAACCAGACATCTTGGTGGAGTTTTTTGGCTGTGATTTGTGATAGTGAAGCATGGTCTGTCCATAGCAGACTTACAAGTTAGATGTTATTAATCACCTGTCTTTAACTGGCTGGTTATGAGTACTTTGTAACATAGCTTTGTGGATGTCTGTAGTGCTCAGAGTGAGAAAAGTCAAAGCATAAACTACAACACAAATGTTGTAAAAAGGAAAGCTGTAGCTGTAGTAATTAATGAAATTATCATATGATTATTTGGGAAGAAAATTAAAAATTTTCAATTTTTTATAGTCTTGCTTGTGCAATCTCTTTAACAAAAATAAATATACAATAAGGCATTTCTCTTACTCTCAATCTGCTGGTGCAAGTCAATATGTGCAAGCACTCACATTTTCAGGTATTTTAGATATGTTTTGCCTTTATAATTTTGAGTTTTCTTTTAAAGCTATTGTCCTTCCCTTTGCAGAGACAATATGAACTCTCTGAGCAAACAAACTGATTGAGTTAGCAACTGGAAGGAATGAAACACTATTAGCACCTAGAGAGATGTCTTTCCAAAATCACCTCAATGAGATAATTTCTCTTTGAAGTTTGCCTGACCCACAGGTAATAGTTTTGCAACAACTCCAATAACAAGAACAGCTTGCCAATATTCTTGTCCTTTAAGACTCACTGTAACAACCATGTTCTGTGTTTTAAATTAAATAAATGTTCCACAGATATTCAGCTGCAATGTTTCTCAGACAAAAGAAAATTCTTTCAATTTCTTTGACAATATATGCCTTTCCATCTTCATTTGAACACTGGTCAAGGCCTGAGATGTGTCCTCAGTAATAGCTTGGACTGTGGGGATAGTGTAGAATGAGTAGAAAAGTAGTGCACCAGGGGCAGTGGGAGCCTTCACTCCGATGTATTGGTTCCAACCATCCAATTGTCTGAAAATAATAATTTATTTTAAGGTATTTTCTTTCCCCTCTGCCATGCCCATAGCTATTCTCTATCCCATTTCCATATCTTGTATACATAAATTTTACATCTCTGGTTAGATGATTAAATGAGATGTGACTTATAAGATCTGAAATACCAAGCCATTTACTACTGTGATGTCTAATGAAATCTAATTCAAAGAAATACCTTTTTTGTATGAGAAATGCATTTCTTAAATTTTGTAATTTTCATTTTTAACTAGGAAATATTTTAGTGAAACATTTCAAAACAAATCAGTACAGATAAGAATACTGCAGTCTGGTATTTCAATTTAAACTTTGATTGAATATATAAACAAAATGAAATATTGGAAACTGTCGCAAGATAAAAACATTTGTGTTGGACTAAACCTTCCAGCAAGAAATTCTTTTAACTTTTATCCTTCTCGTCACTCATTCATACTTATTCTACAAATTCAAAAAGGAGCTCTGCACCCTGCAAATATTAAGACCTAACACATGCCAGAGTCAGTGTGAATCTGAATTTAGCTGAACGAAGTATTCAGGAGGTTAAATATGCACATGAGTGTGCTGGAGTGGGACCTTATAGGAAATCTTATTGAGACAGAAATCTAACCATTTTTTCTTTTCAAAAAATAGCAAAAATTGCTTAGATGAGACTTAAGCTTATCAGCACATTTTTTGAAAGTACTTTTCAGTATTTTTGAAAATGTGCACCCTCAAAATGCCAATCACAGCTTCTGAGCACTTAATTTGCTCCACGGTTTCAGTACCCCTGCTGCCAGTGGGACTGCCTGGTGCGAGGCTGTGGTTGAATTTCTCACTGCTGCTTTGACAGGCTTCAGGCACAAGGGAGGTGCCATCAGTTCTCTGCAGACCATGCCACAGCAGCAATAGACCCAGCTAGAAAAGAAGGTAGGAAAAGGAAAGGATGAATGGAGACCTTTCAGAACTCAGTTATTAGAGAGGATAAATAAAGTGCATTTCAAATATTTACTTGAAACAAGTCTTTTATTGACAAATAAATTTGTTAAAGAAAAAAGAAAAACAAATGACTACACTATCTGAAAATTACCTTTTAAATATTTCTCATTTTGATGAATAATTCCAAAATCAATTTGGACTTGTTTTTCAAAAAACAAAAGAATCACACTTCTTTGTTTTTCTTTTTGTTTGTTTTATATTTATTTATTAATTTGTTTTGTTTCCCAGCTGTTACAGTAATTGATTTGTAAGAAAGGATAATTCTCTTTTTTAAAAATCACTGTCAGTTACTTAAATTATGCTGCACTTTGATTCAAAGTAACTAGGAGTAACTAAGATTTTCAAAAGTATCTAAAGAAAACAGATGACAAAATGCCTTTAAAGCATGTCTTTAGTATTCTGGCCAGTTTCTATGAATCTTAGATATAGGACTATGTGACATCTGGCAATACGATGCCAAGACAAAATTTCAGGGCTGCAGACACACAACAGAGCCAAAGTGACAATTAATAAAAACCCAACATGTCAATCCTTCTTGTAGAAGCCTAGATTTCCAAGTTGGCTTAGTGCAAGAATGCAGATGTGAGTTATGATCTCTTTTTCTCTCCAGAAGCCTTCACTTTTTTTTCTTTGAACAGAGACAAAAATCACATTAATTTCCTAAGGCTTAAAAGAAGTGCTGGGAAATCTTCAGGCAATATTTTTTTCATAGAAGACATCAGAAATGTAATTTCCTGTCCTTCATTAATCTGAATTTTTGTAACACCATTTGTGCTAAATTTGTTGAAGAATCCCTAAAACCACTAACTATACTTTCATTTTTATTATTCTGTTTGGTTAGAATTTTCTTTTTAATGCCTTTTTTTTCTCTTTATGCTAGTCCTAGGGCAGGACTAGCAGTCATAAGTGGTATCACATGGAAACAGCAATTGTTATTGTTCATCAACCACGACATCAACCTGTTTCTTGATCAACAATAACATTCTGTACTAAGGTCTGCCACGCTCCTTGATGATTCTCAGTGAGAGAAACTTCCAGGGCTCATGCATTTCAGTACTAATGGTATCAACACCCCTATCTTTTTTCAGAATGGATACATTCTGAATATTTCAAGGATGTATATATATTTAATTAGAAGTTAAAATTCCCAGAAAAGTTTTGAGGAGATGGGTCTTCTTAAGAATATCTGCTTTGTCCAGATTTGGTGACTGCCAGTGAGCAGTAAAAAGGTGATGGGATTCCACCTAGCCCTACCATGGCTATGTTAAGGTAACTTAGAAGCTCACAGACAGAATCCCATGCTGTCTCAGCAGAAGATGCAGATCCTACATGTTTATTTACTTCATTCCTTGCCCCATGTCTGCCATGAAAACAAAACACAGTTGTTTCTGAAAAGTCAATGTTAAACTAAAAAATAGTAAACCATATGATGAAACTTAAAAAATAACTGAGGAGATTGTGCTTAAATTTCTTAAAAAAAAAAAGAAACAAAAACAAAAAACAAACAAACAAACAAAAAGCGAGTCTTCAGAAAGATAGAGATGTCAAAACTTTCAGTAGGAAAGGTGAAAGTTTTGGACAAATGGCTAGGAAATGAAGAGAGACTGTAATGGTAAATGGTTTATAACATAAATGTTAAACTCTAGAAAACTGTGTATGATCCTTACCTACATAAGTCATCACATTTTTAAGATGTTAATAATGAAAGCCATCTGATGTAATAAGTATAATGGCCTGTTCATATTTAGTACATTATTATATTGTGGTTTTTTTAGAAAAATTTATCAAAAAGCACTTCAGCCTAAAACAGCCTAAAATTAACATAAAGAAAAGAGGGGTCTGAAGTAACAATCTTTGCCAGGGAAAAGTAACTGAAAGTGGAAAAATGCAGAAGTCAAAGACCTTTGGCTCAGAGTAGATGAAAATAATTATTCAGAAATGCACTTTTATTTTTTAAAATAAGAAAAGAGATGGGCATTGAGTGCAGAAAACTGAAAGCAGACTCTTAAAACAGTAAATGGGATTAAATGAGTAGACATGAGGAAAATGTCATGTTCAGATGTACAAGTCAGCAACTAAAACACCAAGAGGCATTTTCATATCATATCCCCAACCAAATCTTAAATATATCATTGTTCTATCCCTGGGTATTCTGCAGTTCCTGTTCTTGGGGTATCTTTGTGATCATTTCCAACCACCTCTGAATTAACCTCTGGGCTCAGTTGTGGAAATAATGATGGACCTGATGATTTTGGTCAAATTAAAATGTGTTTAATCAAATTTTGTATAAGACAAATCATAATTACTTCAGAAAATCTGCAGGTTGTGCAGGAGCCAACCTCCACAGTATAAGTTACCAGCTTCCAACCTCCATCATCATGGAAATCTCCACCTTCAGTACAGATGGGGGAAGATCAAGTCAAACTCATTGTCTTGATCCCTGCCATTCTCATATTTCAGCCACAGATTCTAAGCAGCCCTCTTTAAAATAATACTTTTTTTCACTTTGGTGCTGTCATGTAAGCAAACAATTAAAATACAGTAATTCTGAGCAGTCAGGATGTAGGAGTAAAGGAAAAGATCTGAAAGGGTAAGCACGGGAGTGATTCTTAGCCTGGCTTTCACCAAAGTTCCAGCATCATGCTATCATTAAGAGAGCCAAGATCAGTCAGAGATGATCAATCAAAAATTAAAAAAACTCACAACCAGTTAACATTGAAATCCCTATGCAATGAAAATCCAGTAACAATATTTCTTTGAGTCTGTAAAGTCATGTTTGAAGCCAGGATCTCTTCAATGAGGGGGTCATGGCCTCTCCAGAGGTCACCAAAAGTAATCATAGGGTTGTGAAGCATTGAAAATTTATTAGTTACAGTAAACAAAATCTTGCCTTTCTGGTCCCATTCTATCCTTCACCTTCAAGAGCAAATGTCAATCTGTCATGAGGACCACAAAATGTATGCATAGGTAATTTTTGCAGGCTTGTCACTCTACTGTGTGTAAGTGCTTTCCTGCTGGCTTCTAGGAAATTCAAAAGTTTCCTGGCATCCGGCTTTCTTTTTTACTTTATGCATGCTAAACCAAGATCCTAATAACATGGATAACAGGGCACACAAAAATCTCTGGAAGTTCAAGGGCACTGACAAGGCACGATCCCAAAAGTGAATAAACACAGTCATAGAATCCCTGTATTGGAAGGGACCCTACTCCTGGCTCTGTATGGGACAGCCCCAAGAAATGAGAGCATTATCCAAATGTCTCTTTTACTCTGGCAGACTTGGTGCTGGGATCACTTCCCTAAGAATCCCGTTCCCATGTCCAACCCACTTCTGAGTGAAAACCACTTCTTAATATTCAAACTAAACCTCCCCTGACACAAGTTCATAACACTACATGATATATTGGTATGTTCATATTAACCTGAAATACTGTGGGAAAGGCTATGGCAAATAATATTCCAAGATGGGCTGCAAGGTGACTGGTTCAACCCAGACCATTCTATGATTCTATAGAATGATATAAGGTAGATAGACAACTTCATGAAATCTCAGAGTAAGGCAAGATGCAAAAGAAGTTGCAGCCAACAAAGAATGGCAAACTGCCTGCTCTGAGTGTGCCTGAGGAAAGGAAAATGTGCCTTTCCAGGATGATCAGCAAATCCCCACCTCATCTTTGCAGTGGGGTTTCTGTTGCTGCTGCCAAAGACAGGAGGGAGGACTGGAAAAATGTGAAGGAGGTATTTCCTGACAACAATACCTCTTCCTCTGAAACTCTTCTCTGGCTGTTTTCCCTGGCCTGGATCTGAGATTCCCCCACACTGGGAGCTGAATGTCTTCCAGTTACCTCCCAATTCTTAGGAACCTGAGAAGAGAGTAGGGACATTTGGATGTGAAACACGGGTGTTTAGTGGGATCTATCACACAAAGGGAAGAATCAGGAGTGAGAAACAGGAACTAAGATGGGAATGTGGACACACTACCCCTGAAGAAAAGATTAAAGGATTCCAGGAAGGAAAGAGGAGGCATGGCCTCACTCAGATCCCCTGGAGCTTCCTGACCTCTTGGCATCTTTCTCCACTTACTGTTACCCCATGCTTGCTATTTCGGATGGCACCTGGGCAAAGCTGTAAACATCTTTTCTGAGTTTATCTGTTTAGCCCTGTGGGGATGGGGTTAAAAAGCTGGTCACTCCAAGCCCATACAATTCTATTCTTGATCCCATTACTCCATGGACCAACACCTGCATTGATTTCATTTAAATCTGTCTGACTTTCTCATGAGCTGTACCTATTTTTGTGAAGAGCAGCAAGAGATCTTTGCCTCATGGAAAGGGCATCTTAGGGAAATACTACCTAGTTCCTAGAGCACAATAATGCTTTACTTTTCTGTTTGCTTCTGTTGTCTATCTTTTAATTGATGTTTTCACCCAGTCAGTCACTCTGTTGCTTGATCAGTACCCAAGATAAGACAACTTGATCTTTAATAATTTGCTGCAGCGTACAATAGCTAATTGTCTCAGCAGACAATGCCAGCTTCATGTTACCTTGCAAAACACATCTCCAAATATCTTGTTAGAGGTTGGTGTGCTCCAAACAGCCCACTCCAACAAAATAACAATCAGGAAACTGGCACAGCCAAATCATATCAATCTGGAATATCAGCATCAAAGGAACCAGCAAGGAGAGAATGCAGCTCAAATACACTACTCTGGGTCTAACAATCAAACTCCAAATTGATGGGTAAAAGATCTTAAAGAGTCAGCATTAGACTCTCAGCAATCTTCAGGACTGAAATCAGAGACATTTCTAGAGTACTAGAAACAAAACATCCATCTAAACAGACAGGGCCAAGGTTTTTTTCAGGGGTTTCTTTTTATGTTCTGTTATAGAGGAGTGGGAGGAAGAGGTATAAAGAAAGGAAGAGATTGGGTTTGGTAGCTCATTTTGTCCCTGACAAGTCTCATAAGGACCAGGAAGCTATCACACAATCTGTTGAAGTCAGAAAGGCTAGCAAAAAAGGCCTGCAATGACAAAATCAATGGAAGGTCAATTATGACCTGCTGCCATATAATAGATTATATGAGACACATACTATAGCAAACAAACAAATATCTGTCCATAGTAATTATGTTGAGACAGACACAACTGGCATCATCACCAGTCTCTTATTAAAAAAAAACCCTCATGCCTTCCCTCAGGCAGCTCCACATAACACTAATTCCTCCCCTCCTTCTTTCTGCATGACTGATTAAACCCCACTCTGTCCCTTACCTGGCCACCTAACCCTGTCTGGCCCTCACATGACCACATAGACCTTCCTCCTCACAGCCAGCAAACTCTGGGTCTCAAACCCCAACTCCCTGAAAACTAACCAACCCACTCTTTTATAATCCCCATCCTCATTGGACAGGCAAGGCTGTCTCCACTTCTCAGCAATCAGTACAGCTGTAGTTCATTGAGGAAAATTGCCTTCTGCACTATCCTTACAAAATATTCTCCTACATTTGTCCAAAACTTGTTGTCTAAAAGAACAAGAAAGTTGTGAAATGGAATCAAGATGTGCATTGAATGGTAGCTGCATCTTTATCATTTTGTAAAAGTTCTTGCAAAAGACCATGAGAGACAATTTTTGAAAGGTGGAACCATCTGACTCCTGAGCAGGCAAAAGATGAACATTTGGGTCTTATGCATATCTCTGTGTCCATGTTCACAGTTAAGTTGGGCTCCTCCATGTTAAAGTTCAAAATGAAGATAACATTGGAGCTGCTTCATACCGTACACCAATAATTAGCTAAGACCAGTTTCTTTTTTTTTTCCTTTCAGCTTCAGTTTCCAATGTGAGTCTCATCCACACTGAATTAGGTGAAAATATCTCTTGGAACTTTAATTGTTATATCATTGTAACTTACAGGAGCATAAAAAATAAGTCATACTTTAAAACACTTGTTTCGGTGGATATCAGACAGCTATAGAGAGTAGGAACCATGCATAAGAAACTGTTGAGATGACTTCAAGGAAACATGTCCATGAAATCTTAATTATAAAAACATTTTTTAGCAGCAGTAATGGCTTCTTAAAACAATAAACACTGTCTGTTTACAGAAGACCCTGGAAGGTAAAATTCAGATCTCAGGTTGTTTCAGATAACATTGGAAGCTAATGTTTTGTTCCAGTCTAAGTGTGGACTCTGACATCTTTCTTTCAAAAAGCTAAATTTTTAAGGTTTGGAATCTTAATTTTAAAATTTAAAAAAAGGAAAACCACACAAGACCAGCTTTTCAGACACTGGAATTCATATTCAAATCACTGAAATATTTATTTCTAAATCTCTTAGGATCAAAAGATAACTTGTCACATTCACATCTGAGTATTGCTTGGTAATGCACATAATCTATGATTATAGTAATTAATATGGATTAATACAGTATTGATTGAATTTCTAAAGCACTAGATCTGGGAAAAAAAGTTCCAGAAAATCTTATATTTATCAGAAAATTTTCCATAAAGCAGACTAAATAAAAGAAAAAAATAATGTATTTTCAGCTTTTATGACAACATTAAGATGGCAGTACATATCTGCTTTTTCTGAAAAATTAAGTTTGACAATAACTTAGGGTCAGTCTCCCATGATGAAGCAAATGAAAGTACAGCACAGATGTGAGAGTGACCCACAGGTTCGTAGGTTTTTAAGGCCAGAAAAATAATTTGAATTATCTTGTATTACATCTGCTTAATATAGACCATAAACCTTCATCCTGTTTCTTTCCTTCATGCTATTAACATGCCTTACTTTAAAGTATTCCAATAAATAAAACTCTTCAACCTCCCTTTTAAAATATCTTGTTGTTGTTGTTGTTGTTTGTTGTTTTTTTGTTTTTTTTTTAAGAAGTATGCTGTGGTTAAACACTGGGCTATGGGGAAACGTTGGGATATTTATAGCATCCACTGGAAGTGCTATAACTGTACTTCTCATTCCAGACCTTGCCTGCAGGTTTGATGTAATTTAGTGGGTCTTTCAGTCATTAAAGCAATGTGTTTGAGGTTGTAAAAGTATGTTTTATGACAGGCAATGAGGCATCTCACCTGATTTCTTCATAAGAAAGGGTTATTTTTCTTCTTGGGATTGCAAATGGAATTAGGATTTCAATGTTAGGGCCAAGATAACAATTTCCTCTGGAGTTTTACAAGACTTTAATATGAGGAAAAGACACTTCCTTTCTGGTGGTGACCATCACAACCTCTTTCCCTGGCTGGACCGCCATAGACGTGAAAAGGAAAGCCACAGATCCAGCAATGAAATACTTTCAAAAATCTCTGACTCAGAAAATTGAAACCTCATATAAAACTTGAGGATTCAATACACAATAATTGTTGAGGTGTTTGTATTTGCTTTCTTGAAAATTTTGACTGCCAAATTTGACAGGTTGCATGGGTGGAAGTTGTTTTTGAGAGTTGCTCTAAATAGATCTGTTACCTGAGAGCAAGCCAAGGTGCTGCTAGGTCTAACTGTTCTTATACTTTCTACATCTGTTTTTACAGTGGATTTTAAGGCTAATAAGTGAGAATATCTTTTAAGATGCTTACATAGAATAATCCTAGTAACAGTCTCTGTTCAAAAATGCTCAGGGCTCTTCTGTTTTTGTGCTTTATGTAAATTAAAAAAAAATTATGTCCTTCAATCATGTTGTGATCTCACTTTCTCTGCAGCAAATGCTCAGAGATTGAGAAAGGCAAATGCAAAGCAAGTAAATAGCATATTCTTATGCTGGCAACTTTTTGTTTCTTTTTCAGAGAAAAAAAAATAACTGCTTTTTAAAATAGTGTCACATTGAATAAGGAATTGGTTTCTGAGGCACAACAAAAAAACAAATATCTAAACCTAGAACACAAAAAACTTGTTCAAACAAAAGTGGTAGCACTATCAATAATGTGATTTCTTTCAGAGACTGTTGCTGGATGGATTTATCAGAACCTCACTACAGCAGAATAGCTCTTGAAACAGCCCTCAGCTCTATAAAGTTGACACAAAGTGTAGATGACCCTATCTGTAGCTGACACTACTGCTTACAATGATTTTGAGTCAATCAAGATTAAAAGATCTCTTAGATGAGTGTCCATACATCAGGTGTGTATCAATATTAATGCTACAGATTACACATATGTTACTTTTATCACCATGGGAGGAGGATAGGTACTGCACTGGGTTTTTTAACATTATCAGAAGTCTCTAAATCTTCTGTTCTTACCAAAAGTTTTGATTTTATCCTTTTTTTTTTCTTTATTCCCACAGTCAAAGATCAGAAAGTTCCTAATAAAACTTCTTACCCCCGCTAGCTATTTTGATGAGGTTTTTGTTACAACGGCACTCATAAGCAAAATTCTCTGACAACCTTAGTTAAAAAGTAAGCTTTCTGCAGACATTAATTTTAAGGAGCTGTTATCTATAGTTTTTGTATGAAGGGGCATTATCAACTCTACTTAGTTGATAATTGACCATTCTGTCATGGTTGCATTTATTTCTCTTTGGAAATTACAGTAAGAGGTACTGAAGTGTCTGTTCTAGAAGTCACGTCCTGAAAGCCATTCTGTCTGTGGGGGGAACCCTTCTGAAATGTTGCCTGCCCTGTATCAAAATGGATATGAAAAGCTTCTGTCTTTTAGGCTAATTTGGAAAGTAATGAGAGCATTCAAATAGTTGAATCCAGCTGTCACCACTCACTCAGGGTGACCTCAGTCTGCTCAGGTAGAGTTATATTGACAGCTACTCTGAGATAGCTCCAAATGAGATGATATGTCTACATGATACAAGTCAAGGTTCATAGAAAGAGAGAAAAAAAAATCATTAGGGTAAGTAGAAAACAATAAATGCACTTTCAAACAATCAAAAACTCTCTGTTAATAAAGTCAGCATACTTCAAAAACAGAAAGAAAAAGATCAGTCAAACAATTTCTAAGTTCCACTCAGGTGTGGTCAAAAGCAATTTTTACTTTGCTTTTCTGAAGAGAATTGGTTGTCAGAGCTAGTTCATCATTGTATATGGCTCTTTGCAATGCTTTTTCTGCCAACTATTCTTCTATGTTATTCTATACCTTTAATAAAGCTGATAAATAAACTCATCTGCAGTGACAGTGAAGAATTATTCCTCTCTCAGATCACTAGGGAGATTATTGGTGCTTACACTGTCTCTTCTGTCAGTCATAGCTATATTTCTCTCTGCCATATTTTCTATTATTTCTTAATTAATAGAGAAATCAGTTCTCCACCAATTGGTAAGACCATTACTGCTGGGATCTTCAGTAAGAGGATACACCTGAGCCACCTGTTTATATTTTTCATCTTTGTGAGCTGTTTTTGGCATTCTCTATGGCTCTATCCACACAATTCATACTCTATTGAGATGCACTCTGAAAGCAATGTGACAAAAAGGACCATGCTTTTTTTTTTTTTTTTTTTTTTTTTTTTTTTTTTGGTGCAGTCCATCAGTAGTGCTGCTGTTAGGCCCCACACAAAATACCTCAGTATTCACATTTCCATTTTCTGCTATTGAAAGATTTGGGTTACAGAACAAGTTTAGATTCCAGTCACCTGCCTGCATTTCAGCTAGTTACCATACTTCATTTTTTGCATTTAGCAACTGTTGATACAACTGCTGCTGGAAGTACCAAGGTTCAATCTTCCTCTGTTTTTAAGACACAACACTTTTTAAGATAAAACTATATATGTGAGGCTTACAGACAGTTATGACAGGAGATACCTGTTACCATCTTTTGACAGGATTTCCCCTTTACCTGTGAGTTTTGAAGGGTGCATGGACAACAAGATCAGATTTGACAAAGGTTATGCTTCTATACTGCTTTTGAGTATTCAAATTTACTGCCCCAATTTGCAAGATCAATTTTCCATTTGTGTGCTTCTTGACAGAGTACCTGATTTTGTTGTGAGGGCAGCTCAAGGATGCTTTTTTTTTTGCTGAAAGCAGGTTCATCATTTAAAGTACTATCAATGTAAGTTTTCATAAAAGGCCTTTTATAGCTTTACCAACTTGATGAATTGGTTTTAACTTTTTTTTACAGCAGTAAGCATGTATTAAAATTTTCAGATTTATTGAATTTATCATAAACTTCCATACAAACTGCCTCCAACAGTGACACCTTCATTAGTGTTGCTGTAAGAGCACTAATAAGACCTACTTTTCCATCCTAAGCAACACCAAGGAACAAACTACTGTTTTAAGATGGCCTATACAATAGTTTTCTACAGTGTGATGATATTATGGCACCACTAGATAGAATCTTAAATTAAAACTGTTTAAGTGTTTTACCTTCTGGAAACTGTACTAGTTCCTCTTTTGTTGCCTTGATCTAGGACCTGACTTACAAGAGTGGGAAGAGTAATGAGATTTTCATAAGATAGCAAGGGGAGAAGATAAGTGCAAAATTGAACTGATGAGCTTTAAGGTGGCAATGTTCTTGTGTGCACTGGTGACAGCTGGTTGGAAGATTTGTGATGAAAAGAAGTGGCTCTCCAGCTGAAAAGTATTTGATAAAAGAAAAAAAATCTAGGTTTGGCATTTACCTTTGAAACAAACCACGTTCCCCAAGAGAATTAAAAAGACAGTTCTTTTCAATAAGAAGACATGTGCCTGTGTTGCTAAAAATGTGGACTAGGAAATTGCAGTCTAAGTATTCTGAAAGCTTACTTCATGGGTATGAGAAAAGCCCCCTAACAGCAGTAGAGAAAAGCAAGAAATGAACTAGTTACTATCTACACTAAGATAGATAAATATTACACCCAAAGGGAAAAATAACTGAAAGAAGGAGCATCTGCAAAGATTTCAGAATTCCAAGTACTTTCTAAAAAGATGATTGATATGGATCCACTGTGTATATTTTTAATAAACGTGGTCTCCATCTCTATTCAGATATTTTTATTTTACTCAGATCCATTTAGTATTTAGCTAAATAATATGTCTGTCTCATACAATGCATACACACTAAAATCCCAGCCATCTCTGTACTTAGGGCTGCTGCCCCAGGGATTTTGAGAGCCAGCTTTTGAAAAAGGAGAGCTAATCAGTGACTCATGAAAATAAAAGAGATCAAAGCTTACCTTTTCCACTTCCATGAAATCTGAAGACATCAAAACATGAACAAATCAATAAAATGAAGGGCTGTGGTTTTTGTTTTTTATTCTACAATGAAGACGATCATACAAAAAAATGTTTTCAAGTCTTAATTTTTTTTTTTTTTTTTAAATATACACAGAAACAAAACTTAGCAAAAAATAAAACCCACCACAAAACATCTGCATTAAATTTGGGGAAATATTTTTTTTTTTATGAACAACTGTCATACAAAAGTTAAAATTATGTTTTCCAATATGATATTTGTGTTTTGCTCTAATTTAAATACAAAGTATTTTTAAAATCTTATGTTAATCTAATCTAACCTGAATATATGGAGTTGCAGCAACTTCTTTCAACTTAATTTTGTGAGAAGCTTTACTTCTTTGTCACTGTACACTTTAGTTAAAGTTACAGTCCAGTTGAAAAGGATTGTCTATATGTCTAGTGATCTTCACCAATCTATAGGTCTGTGCTACAGAAAGCCCCCAAAATTACTCATTCCCATACTTTTGTATCTCACTGGAATATTCTGGAGAAAAAGGACTTGTAGCCCAGAATCGAGTGAATGTTGATACTGCAATTAAGCTACATATTTATTAAAATTCTGTGTTCTCTGTAGGCCATCACATTTTACAGGTGCATTAGAAGTCAACATACAGCATTATCAAAGTGTAATCTCCTTCAAACAGCAGGAATTACCCTTGAGGTATCACAGAAATGATAACTATGTTCTCCAAAGAGAAAATGGCATTTTTCTTTCTACCCTGAAAATGTCAAAATAGCTCCTTTTTGTTGCCTGGAAGGAAGACACTCTGTTCACACATTATACATTAAAATGATTGAAAAGGGAGAGGAAAAAGACAAGTTGATAAAATTATCAGATCTGTTATTGAGAACTATTTGTGGATGACACTTTTAACTATGTATTCAAAAATAATCTATCACAAGGCTGAACATAGAAAGTTATCTCAGATTATTTCTGAACTGCTACTTGCTTAATATTTTTGGAAGACAAGCCCCTTGGGGCAGACAGTATTCCTCAATACATGTGAATACTGTGGAAATCACACTATGCAACAAGCATGATAAGAAGCTTTAATTGACTAATAAGATTGGACTGTCTAGAACAAGGTGAAGGAAAGACAGAAAAGCTCCCATGAAACATCCAGTTACCAAAAAACATATATTTAGGAAACTAACATATAAATACATTATTTTAGAATGAAAAATCATATAAAACTTGTTAAACAACTGAGATATTTTATGTAAGTGTTGTTATGGGACTTATTTTTCATTCTCGTCAAGCACAGACAGAAACAGAATGTATCTGCATGTCCACTGTGTCTATTTTTTACACATTCCATAAGACTGATGCTCACAATTATTTGGTATATTGAATTTCTTCAGGACATGCTTTATATTATTGGAATTTGCACTGAGTACAGAGATAAATGTTTTTAGCAGTGAAGTTTGTGAGCTAAACTACTGTACATCAGATCAAACATTCCTCCATTGTGATGGATGACTTCCCTTCAGCTCTACACTTCTGAAGCTGTTCTGTTTATTTCATTTCAAGCTCACTTTAATCCTTAGTTGAAGGAGCCAAATCTATATACAATATTGAAACTGCTCTGTGTTCCTGTCAGATCTTTCCTTTTATTTTTTACTAATGCTATTTAAAGATTCTCTGCTAGAAAGCTTAGAATATAAAAATATATACATGTCAAATTTACATTCTCTCTGCAATCTCTATGATAAAATAGCAAGTGATTCAGTAACCTTTAACCACATAGCATGTCTTCTTTCCCCAGCTAAGGTTTTTTTTTACTTTTGCTAAATTGGTACATTGGGTCTTCAGTTTAATTTAGAAAGTGGATCTTCTTTATTTAGTACAGTCTTGAAAATTAAAAGAGAGAGGTTGCATTTGTACTAACATGCTTTAATTTTTCACCTCCAAATTCAAGACAATTGGCCTCCATATATCAGAAATTACTGCAGAGCTTTCAGCATTTATAGAACTGGAAGCCCCTGTGTTTTAGTGTAAATCCATTGAATCTTCTGCCAAGATGACATTAGGCCAGAAGAAACACTCATTAACTGGCCATCCTATAACAAACACAAAGTCTTGAACACCAGCCAAAATTAAAATGTTTCCCTGTTGTGTTTACACTTGGTAGCATTTGTGTAAGACAGGATCATAAGATCATAGAATTCAGCTTTCACCATCTCACTGCTCCTGCCTGTAAGCTCATCAGTAAAAGCTGCACAAAGGGCTGTGCTCAGCAGCAGGGTACAGAACCTAAGCCACTGGCCTGGTGTTTTGGTCTCATAAGCATATTAGTCAGCTTTATGGGATTTGCATTTAACAGAACTGTAAGGAGATTAATTACAGCTCCTTAAGCCACTGAAATATAATGTAAAATCAATTACTGTGTTATTGGCTAGGCCAGATCACGTGGTGGCAGGCAGGACAAAAGTCATTTAAGCACAGCACTTTCGCTCTCCGTTTCAGATTCCCATTCGCAAAAAATTTTCAGATATGTGAAGATAGTGAAATATGGGATAATGCTGGCTAATTTTTGGCTAGGAGATTTTTCTTAAATTCTGTGATGGCTATACATAACACATTTGTGGGACTACAATGATTTTTTGTATTTTACTGAGGATTAGTGAAGAATTCTGCAGATAATGAATAGAGGTCCAATGCTTTTTTCCTGTAGATAAACAGCCATGGATTTATCATTTGATAATCAATGCATACTTCAGTGGGGATAATTCCATTTGTCTGCACTAGTACAGTCCTTACACTACTGAATTCATGAGACACATTAAACAGTTCATCATGCAGAATCAGATACAATTTTACTTTTGGAGTTTTGAAAACAGGATTGAAAATACTTGAGAGTTTTATTTAGGAATAGGATTGTAAAACAAATAAAAGTACAAACACTATTCCCACATGTTTTTCTCTCAGGACATATGCCTGATGTCCCCCGTCTTCTACAATTTCTTTTGAACTTGGGATATTTTATAGTGCTCCAATACACATTTAACACAGACTAAAGTCCTACTGAACAGAGGTGCATGCAACCAAAGCAGGAGCAGGCTGAGCTGAACTATTCTCTCTTCCTTTACCTGGGTTCAGGTAATATCCCACATCAGAAGACCCACTCTGCATGGTAAATCACGCATAACTTCAACACAGGATGGTGTAAATCTGTATGCATGGGACAGAGACACACACTTCCAGCTGCTGCAAAGCAGTATAAAGTCTCATTAGCTGTGAAGGAGGCAGAGAGGAGCTAAAGTGCTGTGAAAGAGCCAATTTTGTATGAATTGCTAGAGGGAAGATAATGGGGGGTAAATCTAATAAACCCAAGACTGCTATTAGTATAATGCCTTTTAAATTCTTTGGAGTTTTTCATGTTCAATAGTGACTCCAAATCCAAGTATTTTGTGACCCATCAGGGATCCTAATTCTTGGCATAGAACATATCCTAACTGGAAAGGGAGTCTTGCTGCGCGTTATCTCATTTCATTATGGCACAAAATATGCATTTGGAAAAGAACACTTTCAACTAATATTTTGACTGAGGTGAACTGTGAACAATGAACTGTGAACAATGTTCATCTAGGAACATTGCTACCATGAGTGTTCAAAGATGGCTGACTTGTAATTGCACTTGTTTCTGATCAATGAAATATAACTCTCAAATCTTATCCAGATATAGATGTTCTAAATCATTCCACATTGACTATTTTTTTTCTACAAGAGAGGCAGGATAACATTGAAAAGGTTAAAAAATGCCGGGACTCAAACATTTTTATAAGATGAGCTTGTATTTTCTGGATGCATTGGTGACACATGACGTTATTTTCTTGTACAGCATATTAGTACCACTTCATAATAGTCCATGCATAAAGTGAGATAATTGTTGGCAATGGGAATGTAAAGCATCTTCACAGCAGTGAGGACATAATAGGATGTAAATATCCACTGGTAGAAGTCTCAACGAAAACAGTCTTTAGATTTAAAGGCACTAATATTAAGAAATTCTTGAACCTTATGAATAAAGTGCACTGGGATGAATTCAGAATAAATTAAAAGAGAAATAAATGAGCAGCAAACACAGCGAAACTCGTTGAATTAATTAACATAATTTTGTAATGCCCAGGATCATTAAATACAGATTCTTTCAGGAAATCCACATACCTCATTGTCAATGTCAAAATAATTTCACCTTCTGGTTTGGGGAAAAAAAAAAAAAAAAAAAAATCTTATAAAACAGCACTGTCGGATCCCAGATCCAAAGAGTTTTTGGCAGGAAATACAATAAAGGTAACCACAAAAATAAATTTTAACAAGCAAGAATCATAAAGAACAAGCACTTTCTGGGAAGTTCGTTATGAAAAAAGAGACTCGTATCTGCTCTTGTACAAAGAAATAAATTTTAACAGCTTGAAAAAGCAGAGGAATTATTTGGTTCTGCTGCTTCCAAGCAGGTTAGAGAGCATATCCCCACAGACTGTAGCTCTGTCATGGATTAGAGAGGGATGGAGACTCTGTGAGATCTCTCATTTGGATGCCTCAGCTGTTCTCTCATTTGGTCAGTGGAAAATGGATGGGTGCAAACAATTATCTAAGATATTCTGGAAAAGTAAACAAACCAGCTGGTGTTGCCTTCTACATTTTCTTAAGTCAAAATCCTCAAAAAACAAGGCAGTGATTAGGAGGAGACTACTTCTCCTGTCATAGGTCAGGAATGTGACTGTCTGCTTTTAAGATAAGGCTTGGCAAAATCATTTCTGGCCAGAGCCTTGGCACCCTGGGGTAGATGGGAATCTAATTGCATCCTTTTTACAGCTGGTTGTCAAATACTTATCTGATGAGAGAACTTGCTGAAATTTCCCATTCAAACCACTAAGTGTCATAACATTCTGAATACCTAAAAAGGCTTCTTGGATTAAATAAATCTCATTTAGGGGGAAAAAAAATAAAATGTTCTCAGGTTACTCAGGTTTTGGTCACTTTCTGACTAATCGCCTCCTGTCTAATCCTCCATAAAGTTGAAGTCTCAGTGATTTCCTGTTACCCCTTTCCTGATTGGAAAGTCACATTCTTTTTGAGGGGAAGCAGAACCAATCTCATGTGACATATACAATCATTAACAACACTTTGAAAAATGAACAACTACAAAAGCACACTCTGAGGTTACTGTACCTTTTTTTTTCCTGCAAATTATTCCCTCGTTTCCAGCATATTTGTATGAAGAACAACACAGAAAGTGTTGAAAGAGATATATTGTGTCTGCTTAGATGAGAACATGCTGATAAGGAGTGGCACACGTCATGACAAATATTTCTCCTTACCTCATTACCTCTCATTCTTTTCAGTTTCTCCTGTTCAGCAAAATGCTGAAATGTGACTAGAGCAGTAACAGTGATTAAAATGTTTTCACATTTTATCTTATTTTTTTCATCCACTCAGATAGGTACAAGCAGTTGTAGAGGGCAAATGGTAACTCAGTGAGGCTGAAGTGGTTACCCTTTCAAAAGATGAGCATCATGCTTCTCTGTTTACACTATATAAGTACAGAGAGAAAGATATGAGAGGGTGAATCAGTATGTGTGTGCATGTGTGTGTATGTGTGTGTGCTGTACACAGAACAGTCTTGGAAGCATCAGAAGGCTTATTTTTGGTGGTGTGGGTGACACCACAAATTTGGCAGCACAGCTTGCCTCCTTAGAAAACTGTCTGCAATGCTATTATTAAGCAACATTAAGAAGTGAATGATTCTGCCTATCTGTAATATAAAATATTCATGGAAATTGCATGGATCCCTTCTTGCAGCAGGCATGCTAAGAAGATTCTGTACAACTGCATTATGCTTGCATTTGTAATTTTACAGTTAAAAATATATTAGTACTTTAATTATTAATCCTAATACACAGGGGCTCATAGCATTCTGATACAAGTCTCCAGGGCAGACAACT
Organism: Muscicapa striata striata; assembly: GCA_030060385.1. Classification (NCBI taxonomy): domain Eukaryota; kingdom Metazoa; phylum Chordata; class Aves; order Passeriformes; family Muscicapidae; genus Muscicapa; species Muscicapa striata. Next base: position 729,606 of record JAREIS010000301.1, on the reverse strand, counting down.
TCTCAATGAGAAAAGGCAAAATATGTCTGGAATAGAAATCAACATGCTCTTCCTGTTTGAAGAATGCAAGCAATCTTTGCTAAACTGAATTCATATAAGTGTTACTCATTCTTTGGTTGGATATGGACTAGTTTGTGTTCCATTCTTCCCCAAGGTGTACCTACCTGGAGAAGGACACTACAAATTCCAACAATCTATAGGAGATGACAAGGAAGGACTGATAATCCTGTGACTTTATGTAAGAGATTTGCAGTCTGCTACACCTTGGGAACAGCAGAGCTCCTCTGTCTTTGTCACTGTGAGTTCTTCTGAGATAGGGTAGGATACTGTGTGCCATGAATGAAAGGCTCAGGTCCCCCAAAGGATCACAGGCAAAAGCATGTTTAATACAAAAGTGAAAGCAAAATTCATTGTCAAGATTCATTTCTATTATGTACTGGATGACTAAAACACACAGAGAAAAAACAGATTAAAAGCTATCAATCAAAAAGTAAAATCAACCTAAGATTATCTACATGCAGGCTGGGGATGAAGAAAAGGTAAGGATGGGAATATGCCAGGATAAAAAGAAATCACTGTGGAACAGTATTCCAGCCTGAGTCTGTTGAGATGCAACCACAGCATTGTGGAGTACAGAGATTTAGACTTTAATGTGCAGTGAATGTTTAGAGGTTTAGAAGGTGATCTGGTAAACTAGTCAGAAGTCCTTGTTGCTTCATTGTTAGGCTCTGTGTCTGTGTTTCAGAGCAGGAAAATGCTCCTATTTTATGAAAGGTAAATCAAATGATCCTAGTTATTTTTTTCCAATGATTCCAAAGTCTTACAGTCCCTGAATAGTTTGCTGTACTTGTGTTACTGCTTTAACTTGATACTTAGGCTGTGCCTTTATCTAGCTAGTCTATAATCACAGCTATTTCTGATCATATTTCTGTTGAAGGCAAGATAGATATAGCTTTCTTATTTTCTTAATTTCCTATAGAAAAAATTCCTTGATTCAAACTGAATGCCAAACAGACAACTTAGCATCTTCTTCTCTTTCTTATGGGTAGTTAATAAAAATTCCCTTTTCAAAATATTACCCAGTTTTATTAATTTCTTTGACTTCTTTACATCATGGAAGGCTAATTTTTATAGATAATTCATATGAATGTGAAATTTGTGATCTTTAATCTATTTCAATCAGAAATCTCTGATTCTCTGTTCACTTGTCTTGGATGAAATTTTACCCCTATGAAGGGAAAAATGAAGCAGTTGCACAGCTTTTTATTCCCCAGCCATATTCTGGATAATAAGAAATAGAAAATTTATTTCCAAGAGCCACAACTTAAGGAACAATTAAGGCATTGGAAAAATTGGTGAAAGTTGAGATAAAGTCTCTTTCCTAACAACAGCTTGTAAGACAAGGTGGAATTCTTTCCCTTTATACACTCATCTTTGCTCAGACTGCATAAAATGTTCTGATGGGTGCTAGGGGTTCCAGTCTGAAGACTGCAGTGTTTTCTTACAGTTTTCTATTAAGGATTGGTTATAATGCCAAAGTCTAAAAGTTATTATAAGAAGCTAGTTAATAAGACTAAAAATTTGGAGGTTCAATAATGCAAAGATTATACTTGTAAAATTTTACAAACATAGACTATTTATTAGAACTGAAAGATGGTGGGGCTTTTCAGGTAAAAATTCAAATTTGCACAAAATTGTGATTCTCCATGGTTCTCATGCCAGTGGTTTTTTTTTTTTTTTTTTTTTTTTTATACATTTTAAAATTCTTCATTTTACTGATATAAAGAGTTGGGAAAAATGCAACAAGGCTGTATTCAGAAATTTTATTAAAACTCATTCCGCCAGGCACTTCTGTAGTCAGAAAAACATGTTCTTCAAGTTCTTGTTCAATGTTTCCATGAAGGAAAAGGAGCCCTGTGATTTATCACCCAGTCAAAACTGAGTTGCACATCTAGCAAGATGAATATTTATGAACTTTTCACTGTCTAGATCTTTATCCTATATTGCATGCAGTGAAAACATACTGACTTACACTTGAGAATTTTTGCTTAATACAGGAAATCTTATCAAAGATATATTACCAACAATAAAAAACTAAAGACAAGTATTTCAACCTAAATATTCAATTAGCTCCATCAGTAATGTACCTATAAATGCTGTAGTAGTGTAAGTCTATTTTAAGTCCTTCAGCACAACAGTTTTCACCATTTCTTACTCAAAATAATGTAATATAAAACAAAAACTCTGTTTCTGAAAGCAAATAAGACTGTACAATGTGTTGAGGAAACTTGTTTTTAGCTAATAAGCTTCAAAAATTGGAAAAAGGGGATAGGAGTGAAAAATGATGTGCTTAGGAAATAAATAAAAAAATATTTATGTTTATTTGGGTTTGAAAATATTGAAATGGTTTAGATCAGCTGGAATTTAGTAGTGATTTCCTCTGTTTAGTGTCTAGATATTTAGATGGCAATATATTTTAATTAAATGAAATTTTTGCAATTATAGTTACTAAAATTTTAATCCATTTAACTTTAAATGGACATTACAGATTTCATTATTTACTGCTTTATTTGTTAATAAACAAACTTGTAACATTTGAAATGGTGTCAAATCTAATACAAATTTCTGTTGGAATCATGTTTTTCTTCAGTCCTGAAATGCACCTTTAAAAATCAGAAGTTGAAAAGGAGCAAGCACCAATCTATCTCACTTCAAAGGATATTGCTAGACACAAAACTTCCCCAATAAAGAGCAATGAAAAGTTTGCAGCAAAGTATAGCTGCTCCTGAAGAACCAGACAAAAAAAAAAAAAAAAGGCCATTGTAGTCAAAACTCAGTAATATTTGTCTAAATTGCAAAAACTCCTATTTCTAAAAAGCCCAGGAGACAAGGGGGAAATTGAATGAAATTCTGCCTCTTTCAAAAGGGGAAATTATGCCTGACATATGTCAAAATTCCATCCCAAGAAATATAGCGGGATGGATTATAAGAGAAATGATCCCTACACGTTTGCAGCCAATTGGTGTTGGCTCCAGCTCAGGTATGTGACAGGAGGTCACAAACTTGAATTGCCCTGCTTAAGTGCTGACTTGATAGAAAAATCTAAACTTCGTTTGCTGCCACAGACTTTCCTCCAGGTAATAGCCATTTATCTATTTGCATGCTCTACACACCCTCTCTTCTGTAAAGCTCTGTTTTTTTGTCAGCATTGCCATAAACCACAGCCAAGGGACACTGGTTAATGGTTTGATTTATGTTGAAAGCCTTACCTCATAAAGACTTGATATACTGCCTTCATAATTTTACTTTTTCCAATCCCTATTGCAGGGTGCTAACCATAATTCCTTGGAAAAAGACTTTATTTACAATTCAGTTGTTATTTGGATATAAAAATACACAGCACAAGATCTTTCCCTGGTCTTTTAAGAATGTCTTGAGAGAACAATATCTGACCATAAGTTAAATACAACTTCTTTAAACAATCCAACTTGTGAGACTTTGCTTTCATAACTGATTAAGTAATGAACAGTCTGGATGTTTTGCGGCTAAGAATGTACAATATTTTCTTTTGTTGGAAAGTATATTTTATAAAGATCAAATGTCTGGACCAAGAGCAAAAAGGAACAAAGTCAAAGTAAAGCAGAATGTCATCAGGAAGGGTCTAACTAAAGCATCTGATTTGCTTCCTTCTATTTATTTTCTTTAAAATTAAATAAAGTCTGAAACTCTGTACTAAGTAGAGGTTTTTGGGAAACCAGGTTTTAACAGGCTAATTGGTCACTCATTTCTTAATACATTAATGATATAAACATGACTGACTGAAAGATCTCTTATACCCATAAATTTTGAAAGAAAATGGGACATTTAATACCAAACAAAATATCTTTAAGGGGTATTAGCTCAGAGGTTCTTCCAGATAAGTCTCATTTTTCTTCTGTTTGTACAGAAACACTAGAAAGGAACTGAACTAATGTTTGTGTCCAATCCAGATGTACACAACACCTTCACCAAATGTTTCCTTGATGGTGAAAGCTGGTCACCTTACTACACATCTGAGTCTGTGCTAAGTTTTACACTAACAATGGAAAACTGCTTTTAGACCATTTAAGGATGCTGTATTTGGTGTATGGGTACTCTGTTGATAGCTGCATAAACGTCAAACACTTTAGTACCATTTAAGGAGGGATCTTCTTGCAGATAGAAAGGAAAAAGTAAAAAAAATTTTGATTCCTATCTTCTGTTACCTTCCAGAAGTAGATGGGTGTTTCTGTCTACTATCTGCTTTTTTTCCCTTCAATTCAAATCAGTGGTCTGCTTACATCCCTGTGTTGGCCATGTCTCTGCATTCACACGAGCCTCATCCCTGAAGAGAGAAGGTACCTGAGAGATCATGTTTTTATATGTTGAGACTGATTCAAAAACCTCCCCTTTTAATTCTTAGAGAGCCTTAATTCAGAGATGTCTGATTCAGCTCTTCAGGTGTATCATGTCATATCCAGAAAATTAAGGAAAAAATTGATTTTCTGGGTGACATCTCAGCATGCAAATGAAACCAAATAGCATGAAGCTGAGCTGCTCTTTAGTCAGGAACCAAAACAAGGAAGCAATGATTGTTCTGTGAAGTACTCTTCTTCCTCCCTTCTTCAGCTTTCTTAGATGTTGTGCTGGATTCATACTGCGTTTTGTAAAATTCAATTACCTCCATTGTAGCACATCTGCAAATTATGGCATTGTGAGCAAAAGACAAGCAATACAGCAAACACAGGTTGTGAGCAAATATATATATATCACCAGGTGAGGTACCAAGTGAGGACAACCCTCACTTATGGTTCATTTGTGCAAAAATTTTGAAATCATTTTCCAACAAAAGGTGAAATCTCTAGAAACAAAATTGCAACATTTTCTTAAAATTAAATTAAAATTTTCACATTAATAACAAAGAGTTTCCATTTAATGTGTTTCAGCAATGACTGTTAATGATCAAAATGAACCATTCCAATTACAATAAGAATGGTCTGAGTGAAAATGCATATCCTGAAAAAGCAGAAATAATTATAACTGTATTGGGGATATAACTTTATTTCAGCATAAGGGCCCTGAAATGACCAGTGTGTTTCCAGCAGCACAAAAGAACAGCTTGCATGGAGCAGTTTAGCTCAACATTGAAAGCCAGCAAATTGGCCTCTTGAACCTCTCAAGCTTCACATCAGTGAGCAGAGCACATGCTTAAATTCAGCACCTGGCATGTAGCCATTCACACACAGCAAAGGGTAAAGCAGGTGCTGGGACCTCAGCACTGACACATCAGGTTATTTCTGCAAGAAAGGTAAAAATGGTGCTATTTCCAAAATAACTAAGGCATTTCTGATCCATAATGACTCTGGTAAATCTAATAGCCAGCCTGTGCTGTAACAGTAAAACAGGGAAAATCATGGGATTCACAGAATGCAGACACCCTTTTTTGGTCACATTTTTTCTATTACTTAATTTAATAACACTGTGAATAGAAGACTAAGCCCAGTATTAAAAAAATGGGGTGGGGAAACTACAGCTGCCTGACAGAGTACAGCTGTGCAGCCCAGGTTCTGCTTCCAGGAATGGTTTGTGTAAAGTGAAAATGAAAGCTTATAATAAAAGACCAGTGATCTGCAAGATTTTGCAGCTTGTTAGGTAGTTCATGGGAGGTTCGCTAAGACCATGCTGGCACAGATGAGAAACAGAAGTGAAAGCAGGGGGGCATTTGCATACAGAGTGCAGATTTCATTGTTCATGACAAAGCTGCCCTTGATTTGCTTCAGTCATTGCAACAATCAGCCCAGCCAACTGTTTACATGCTCTCCATTGTGCTGGTGTTGGCTAGGAAATGGCAGGAGCAGTGGGATTTGCTTTCTGCTGGCACTCTGAGGAGCAGCAGCAGCTCACACACTTGACAGACAGACAGACAGACAGACGGGCAGACGGGCCTCTCTTTCCAAGAAACAAGAGAGTGTCTTGCTCGCTCTGGAGCTGTGTTATTGTGGTGAGGACAGGAGCATGTGTGGCTCAAAGCAGGACCTGCAGCACTGCTTGGGTGCCAGGGAAGAAAGGGGGGAAATTAAAGCAAAGTGTTGAGAGCTCAAACCTCAGAAGGCTTTAAACAACTACCCCTCCCTGCCCAGCTGCTTGCATCTCAGCTATCTTATGGAACTTTTCCCCGTTTCTGGGAAAGAAAGACAGCTGAGGGGACAGGCAAAGTGTATTCATTCGTAAGTCACAATGAAAACCTCTGTAGGGAGGGAATGAAACTCAAGCTGTATGAAGTGATATGGAAATAGTGGCCTTCTTCCTGTGAAAGGGGTGGTAGTGTTGCTGCTGTCATAGCAATGTAGTCACAGCTGTAAATATAATAAGCTCTCAAATTTAAATATAATCACAATCAAACAGAAGGCTCATGAAAGACAATCCCCTTGTCCTCTCCATTGCCCTTCCTTCATTCATGACAGGCTTAATGGGTTTAGGTTGATAGGCTTTTCCTTGGCCCACCCTGGTCTTATTTGAAATGTATGGATAAAAACATTTGAAAAACTTTCTGGTGTGTTTAAAACTGAGATTTCATAGGTCGTGCAGTCTTTTTCTTAGAGCTTAGAATCTCTAGAATAAGGCTTCCCTGAAGAATAAAGGAAGGATTACAGCTGCATGAGTGGACAGTGTTTGTAAAACAATTTGGTTTTGCAGTTTGCTTTGCTTAAAAAATGAAAAAAACCTATCCCATGGCTGAGGATCATGGTTGAAATGGGTTTGGAAGAGTTTTTGGTTTGTTTTCGGGTTTTTTTGGTTTTTTTTTTTTTTTTTGTTTGTTTGTTTTTGTTTTTGTTTTTTAAAAATTTTTCTTTAAATTCTTGATCAAGTTCTTTTCTTTTATTAAAGCAAACCTCAGACTTATTGCTGGGAGCACTCACACAACCAATGTATTACTGCAGAAAGCAATCAGCAGTGGGCCACATTCAAATACATATATTTTTCTTTCAGAATGGAGATGAATTGTGCTCTAAATCTTCACTGATTCGGGGTGGAAAAAACCTCAGTCACCAGTAGTCAAATTCTTTCTCATCAGCCTACCTGCTGGATTTATATGATATACACCCTGAAAAGCATATTCTGCTCTCCAAGTAATTGGGGAAATATGATGACTAACCTACAGGATAGAAGAGTGAGGGAAAGATTCCTCAGCCAAGTAAAACACCAAGGAATGTATACTTGAAAACAGAGAAATAAGACCAGAGCTATCTACAGGCCAAGTTCCCCAGAGAAACAAAATATCCAGGAATATAATTTAATAAGGTAGAAAGCAAAGTAAGCATTTTACACTTCTATTAAATTTTCTTTACGAGTTTTCTCTGCAAATAGAGAAAAGACAAGAATGCCATTTCCTTTGTATGGATTATTAACATTTTGTTAGTTATGATTTATTTATACAGGTCTGACTAATGACTTAAAGTGAAATGGGTAGAGAAGGGAGATAATAAATTATCTGGCATATAACACTGCTTAAAACCTAAACATGTGTTTATAGTTGCTGTTCTGGGATAGTTGCCAAAGAGACATTTTACTTTGCAAGTTATATTAGTGTATTTTTTTCCTATTTAAAAAACGAAAAAAAAAAAACTCTCCAAAAATAATATGAGGGGAGGGTAAGGAATCTCAGTTGTTTGCTGCTAGGAAGCACCATGAATCAGATTTTAAAACTAGTTTTCATGTTGACTTAATTGAAAAATTCATTTCTTGATACGATTTGGGTAGAATTTTCAGAAAAGTACATGTTACCTACTATATACTCTATATGATAAAGAAGCAAATCCCTCAGCAGAGAAGGCTATAACTGTCTGTGGAGTCAATTGTAGTACATAGAAGGAGGTGGTGTTTTGCTTTTTGGCATTAGTTGAAGAAGTAACTTACAGTCACACCATTGAGGACTAACAAGCACAAATTACATTCTTGACAGTTCTTAGAGATAAAGGAAAAGAACTGAAAAACCATAAATCCTATTTTTGAAGATTTATTCTCTAACAGTAACCATTATATATGTGAATGAAACAACCTTAATAAATGGAGAAAAAGTCTGAAATCTACTATGTGACATTTATTCTTAAAAATCTTTACTTCAAGAAGCTTTTTATGAGATAAAGACAGACATTTTTACTTGAAAGGAGATAAGGAGAAAAAATATGTAAAAGTTATCAAATTAGAATCTCACAGTAAGTATACTCACCAGGAAGCCACCAAAAGACTAAAAGGCATGCCACAAAATCAGAAGTAATATTTAACTGAAGAAAATGGAAAAGAGGTTAGATGTAAACTATAATAAGGCCAACCAGAAAATATTTTTTTCTGAACAGCTTGCTAAAGGCATAAAAACTATTAATAAAAAGGTTTTAAAATTCTCATGAGCTTGCTGGAAGCTAGTATGGCAAATTCAGTTGAAAAGGAGAACTAAAGGAAAATAAGATAGAAAAAATAGATGGACTCTTTATATGCGCTATTCATGAAGGGATATAGGGGATTGGTTCCCATACCATTATCTGGCTGTGCAGGGAAAAATGTCAAAAATTAGTAATAGAATCACAGAACCACAGAATGGTTGAGATTGAAAAGGACCTCTGAAGGTTATCTGATCCAAACACCATTCACTTTTCCCCTTTCCAATTATTGAAAGCATTTTGGAAAAAAAATCAACAGAATAAATTATATTAGATCGTAAGTACCAGACATTATTTATCCAGAAAGTCAAACAAAATTCTAATGCAAAATAAATGATATTTTAGTTTTCATTATATCAGATTTGATACAAAATCTTTCGAGGTAGTCAAACTTAGAAATGACCATCTAAAATACTATGTTGAATTCCGTATTCATGAGTACAAAGCAAAGTATATTATAGACAAAATTATCCTACTTATATGCACTTATGATGATGTCCATTAAAGGAGGTAGAAAAGATTTCCAGTGTTTGAGGGAGATGTTTTTGCTAAAAAATGCCATACACAAAGTTCAGATACATTTAAGAAGCAAAAAAGGAAAACATTCAAGCAAGAAAATACAGAAAATATTTTGCAGCTGTTCTTGAATGCTGCATGCAATTCTAGTTTCCTAATCCCAAAAATGATATCGTTAGATGCAAAAGGAACAACACTGGAAACAAGAATAACCAGAGCTACTGCACAGACTTCATCCAAGAAGAATCACAAAGTAATAAGCAAAAAGTGCAAGTATCTCAACTGATGGAGAATATCTAAAAGTTAGTATAGTACAGGTGAAGAAAATTATGATTCATAAAATCATGAATGAAGTTGCAGTATTTCTCACAGTGCCCAAGTATGAAGTCATCCAATTAAATTAACAAGCAGCCTGATTACAATCAAAATAAAAGAAAGAACTTCTTTGCACACATTGTGCTAGTAGTGCCACAGGACTAAAAATAGATATAAACTAGAAAAATAATAGATGGAAGAGAGGCTGTGAGCGGGCTAATAAAGTCAATGGCCTGGACACAATCCACTGCAAAGGAAGTCCTTAAATTGCTAATTTCTACAAGCTAGGAAGCCATGTAGAGGGAAGAGCTCTTCCTTACCTACTTTCTTTAATATTTGCCTTAATATTTGCTATTTGATGACTACCACAGGTGGGTTAATTTGGTAAATAAACATTTGACATGAACTAATGCACTCATGTTTACTGATATTCTTAAGAAAATTAATTGAAAGCGATGAGCAGATGATAAAAAGAGAGAAATAAGAAATGAATGAAATCTATAAAATCAGGAAAGCTGTGAAAAAATCCGTCCTAAAGAAGATAAGGACTATCACAAGATGAGTTATTAAAGAAGAGAAACCAGACCAAGTTGACCATTAAAAAAAAAAAAAGGCTATGATTTACCAAATTGGGTGGGTGACTACAGTACAGGGATTCAATGGTGTTCTTGTTCACATAACCACTAGGTTTTGCCCTTCTTATTCTGTGAAAAGAGGGTACAGGATACAGTGATTTTGTATAGGTGTACATACTGATACTAGCATTTCAAGACAGTCCTGAAGGAAGAAGACATGGAAAAAAAATAAAGAGCAAATCACACGTGAACAAAGAAGATATAGTACATTCATGTCTGAGATGCTGATAGGTGTATATATTCTCCCAATAATTAAAAGTGGTCTCCTAAAACACCCAGAAATATGCACTTAACTTTCATTTCCAGACAGTAACACCAATTAAGGATGACTGAAATTGCCAGCTGAGTATGAGAATGCTCTTTAGATGACATGACTCCGATACTTCAAGAGAAATATTTACGTGAGGATAAAAAGATGATGGAGGACAGATATTAAACAATATTTGTTTTGGGGTCAGATTGTTGTCCTTCATCTCTTGATGTTTTTGTAATGAATATTCACAGTCCATTTCTCTCAGCAAGGGTTTCTTCTGTTACCAGACATGGGGCTGTTAGGCAGCTCCATTCATTCAGTCATGTCATTTCCTTGTTTCATTAAAGACAGCTTTCATTTCACAGGCCCAGCATGGGTTTGTGTTTGGAAGGGAGAGAGGAATTCAGCTCACTCTTAATAAAGCCATGCATGGTTCCAGCTTGTTATCTTTAAATTTCACCCTGCAAGGACAATTGCTTTACAGTAAAAATGATAATAATAATAAATTCTAATTCTATTACTGCTGAAATGCAATCGTTCTGGTCACTTTCTGCCAACAAACAGCTACAGATAAAAATGAATGTTTTACTGTGACTGTAGATGATGCAGTTCTCTCTTTGATCAGTACAGAAGGGAGGAAGAACTCTGTGTCTGAATGGATCTGTGCTTTGCTTTTTCCCTGGGATTCAAAAGTGCCACTGAGATTGCAGAATGAGCAAGAGGTCCATATAATTTCTTCAGCTTAGCTTTGATGGTGTGTTTAGTGGCCCACTGTTCCTACTAATATGTTTCCTCAGTGTTACCCTTCATGAGCGAACAGACACAGCTCATCCAGTCCATGCAGGAGCAATGTTTGAGATTCATTCCTTCTGTACATTTTCTGAACTGTTCTGCAAAACATGCTTATATACATTGAGTTTTCAGGACAAAAGTTCCCGTCCTCAAAAGAACTTGGGCATTGTGGTGCATAGCTTGGCAATAACTAAAAATGTGAATAGGAAGGCATTTTCTACTCTGAGGGTGGTGAGAAACTGGAACAGGTTTCCCAGAAAAGTTGTGGTTGCCCCATCCCTAAATATGTTCAAGGTCAGGCTGGATGGGGCTTTGAGCGACCCGACCTAATAGAAGATGCTGCTGCCCATTGGAGAGGGATTGGAACAAAATTATTTTGAGGGTTCCTTCCAACCTAAACCATTCTTGATGCTGTGATTCTATGATGTCAAGCTTTGAGAGTGTGTGCATGAGAGCTTGGGCATGACCCCAGGCTGTGTCTCTGCTGCCTGCTCTTTGCTGGCTGCTGCAGTCCAGTCAAGGCTTTCCCTCTGTGGTTGGTGCCTGGCAATCCAATCTCAGCTCTGGACCTATCCAAAGTGTTTGAAAGCTCACCCAGCTCCCAGCCCTCCTTAATGTGTGTTGTGTTATAGGTGTTCCTTGGGATTGTTTTAATACATCACTTTAATTGGGTTCACTACTACTAGAGGCGTATGTGCCCTGGACTGACAGCTACTTCTGGGTTCATTTTTAGTATCAGACAGCTTAATGGAGAAAATGTGTTAGTTTCCTGTGGAAAAACAAGAAGTGAAGATCTCAGCTGAAAAGAATGAGATAGGGTCACAGAGAAACAGACCAAATTTTATTCTGGAGCTATTAAAATGGAACTATCTTCTCAAAACAGAACTATTTTCTCCTACCCATTTATCACTCTTAATTTCTTAATACCAGTTTCTTTCTCCTTTCAAGTCACAAGGAACAGTCAGCAGGACTCTGCATGAAGGGCAGAGGTGCATTCAGTTTACTATTAAAGCAATTTCAGCGATGCCACATATCCAGACTGCTACAACACCACCCTGGCTCACATTACAGGGAGGATCGCTGTACATACTTTTTAAATGGCTCTCGGATTTCTCAGTTTTAATATGCCTCTATGAATGGAAACAATAAAATACATCAGCAATGACAGTGGCAAGGTCCTCTGACATCAGCTGGCCTGAAAACTTTGTTTCTCCACTCTTGTTTTTATCAGTGACAGAACATGACTTTCCCATTCAAGTGCCTCATACAGGCCACAGGGAAGCACAATGATGGATTCTGTGTGGTCCAGATGGCTTCTTCAGTGTAATGTGACTATCTGTGTGTTCCCCCAGCACTGATTTCTGTGCTAAGCATGTATTCCATTTTTGGATCCTTCTCTTGCATGCCACCTCACCAGTATATGCCATCTGTGGTAATCCTTCCTTTGATGCCTTCCTTTTCTCCTGAAGAATGGAACTCTTCTGTACACTTCCTTTCTCTAAAGGTACAGTCTAAAGGTACCATTGACTTATTTTTCAGCATTTGATAACATGAACCCATCTTGGATAAGTTAGAGAAATGAATGGAAACTAGATAGAAGTAAGCTAATATCACAACTGACACTAGCAAGCTATGCCAGAGGGAAAAAAATATACAAAAAAAACCACCACCAAAACAAAACAAACAAATCAACCAACCACAGGGAAATTGAATAGATGAGAAAATTCAGTAGCAAAGCAGAAATGTGTGAGAAAAAGGTTGAGAGATAGATGAAAAGAAAACCTCTAAAAAACAATTTTTAAAAAGCAAAAAGAGAGAAATAATAATGTCAGCTCTTCCAGACAAATTAAGAAATGGGAACTCAGCCAACACAAGGAATAGAAGAACAATATTATAATTGTTTCTTGAGAGATCTGGCAATGGGCCATTTAGCCTGCTTGTTTTTACCTTGGGTCATTGCCCAGACTGGACAATTAAAAGGATATTTTTGTCATAGAACCAGTCATTTTATTTCACTGCTGTTAAAAAAAAGTGTCGCTACCAACTGTGCACATTGATTTAATCTCTAGTTGTTGGATTTTGTGGAACAAAAAAACACTTGCTATAGTTCAGAAATCTCAGAAGCACAACCCTTTCTCGAGGTCTTCTCAAATTAAAAGAATAACTTCACAGAGAGTAGATGAAATCTCACCTTCTCTACCTCCCCTTCCCCTCTCTTTTCCCCAGAGGGAAATTCTAAATACAAACTGACAGCCAAATTCTCCCTTTATGATCACCTACACTTTCCTCTCCCATCCTGATTGTTGACATTTGCCAGAAGCACAATGAATCTTTAAATAGGAACTTCTGAAGACTGGTGTCATTTATTTTCCATCCTAAGCTAGAGAATGGATGGTGGTGAGCTTATAGTGTTTTCCATTCAAGACTATTAGCACATCTGTTTTCCAAGGCTTTTTAAGGGTTGCTATGTTTAGCAAAGAAGTTTTTTTAGTTGCATCAAATCCCACAGGATTAAACATTTCTGACACTCTAGTTTTCTTACCAGTAGAGTTTTAAGAATCTGAAAATTCAGATTGAATAAATGTTTTCTAGTGGAATTAAACATTAAAATTACTGTAAAGGAAGAAGAGGAATTGAAGGGCTGGGTTTGCAAACTATCATGCTGTAGGAAGTGACTAAAGCCCCCTGTTCCACATGTACCTGAAGGAATTCAAGTCCATAGCTCCCAGCTTCCAAGGCAGCAGCTTGTTCATTTAACTGTGAGGTCATCTGCTACAGCTGCTGTTCCATATGAAACCCTTCAGTTATTGTTGAGCACAAGACTTAGAATAAGTCCTCTGCTTAGAGAATAAGAGCTAAACCTGGAGGTGACACACCTGCATTCCAGGACACTTTTTGAACAGTCTAGTAAAAAACAACCTAAAAGTTCCATGTCACCAAGGGACTAAAGTGTGAAACTTAAGTTGCTTTTTGGGAGTTCTGAAAGATGGTTTCAAACAGAATTGTATGAACACATACATACAATTCTCATACAATTGTATGAGAATATGGCACAGAGCTGAATAAAAGGAAAATAAAATAAAATAACCCCCACATTTTTCCCAGCTGAAAGGATTCGGCAAATTTGGGTTGAGGTCATCAAGGATTTTAAAAATGGTAACAGTGAAATGATGGATTTAGGTAAATTTTTATTTCTTGGAGAAAATTTTCCTTGTTGTTTGATAATAGTTCATAAGTGTATAAATAGACATAAAATGTAAAAAAAGAAGTAATTAAAAAGTAATAAAACAATTGTATTACGTTGTCTTTTCTCAAAATTCTTCTTTCTCATACAAAGAGTTATGAAGTGTTAGCAGGTTCTTGTGGTTTATATTTATATTTTTGTATTGCAGTTCTTGAAACAATTGTATATGCCTAGTTAGCTGTTAGAAAAGAAATACCAAAATTTTTCTGTAAGATAAAACAAGAAATTAAAAAATATAATTGTCTATACAGTTTGAAGTATAAAAAATAAATCATAGAGCAGGATGTCACAGTTGATTCTGCCTGAAAAGGGGTGGGGAGATTGCTTCCTCATTTGTCCAACATTTACCTAGATTTGATTAAATAAAAATATACAAAATCAGGCTCAGATCCAAGATCAACACATCTTATTCTAACTGTTTTAATTTTCTGACCATATATTCAGAACACATATCAACAGGTCAGTGATTACATTCCAAGACTATTGTCAGTCAAGAAAAAAGTATCTGATTTATATATATATATATGTTTTATTTTTTTTTTTAACAAATTTATCTAGTTGTCAGGAAAACCAGATGTAGAAAAAAAAATCACATTTAAAAATAATTTTTTTCACTCATTATTAATGGAACCATTGGAAAACACTGAGTACATTTAAACTATCAAACAGGAGGTATGCAGAGCATACTTGTTTCCTGGTACCCCCAGGCATTTAAAACATGGAGTCCCAATTGTGTTCCAAATGCTCTAGAAGCTCTGTGGGATCGTAGACCTCCCTTTGCCATAGGATTACAGAAGCATGTAACCCTCTGGATATCTCCAGATCAGCCCCATACTTAAGGTCGGGACACTTAAAGCAAATTTCTCATGGCCGTGTCCATTTCACTTTTGTCTCCAGAGAGGAGACAGCCCACGAATTCTGGAAAACCTGCTCTAGCTCAGAAACCCTCACAGTGACCATTTTTCCTTTATGTCACTGCTTTCCCCTTAACTGCACAGCCACTCCTGTCATCAGCTGGGTTAGGCAAGACTTGCCCTGGGTAAATCCCTGCTGCTCTTCCCAGTCCCCACCTGAGCCAGCCCTTTGTGTGCCTGGAAATGGCTTCAGGGAGAATTTGCTTCATTGTCTCCCCAGGGACTGAGCTGCTGATCACCTTGCAGTTTCTTGGATCCTGTTTCCAGCAGGTAAGTGTGATGTTTCTCTTTGTTCCATGCCTTACCCCTGTTCTACTTTACTATGGATGTTCTTTCTCTTCCACAGGTGTGGCCAGCTTGCTTGGGCCTCCCCTTGGTGTTCAGTTTGGCTCTCTAACACAAGTCCCCAGAAATTCTGGGAGAAACATGGACTACAGCCAGCTGCCCTATGTCCTCATAACCTTCCTCACAGGGAGAGTGTGAGCAGACCCCCTTTCACTGAAGAAAAAACTACTAAATAAAAAGGAATCTCAACTGTTACACACTACAAAAATGCAGGGTAAAGGGCTTCCTAACACTACCCAACATTACAAAGTGTGAAATCAAGGTTATGTAACATTTGTTATACAGCCTTTAAGGCCATCATTCAGGTACCAAGGTACTGAGGTGATGAGACACATATATTGTATAGATACTTCAGATGGCACAAAAGTTAAATGATGCCCATTAGCAGCTGAAAAAGATAATGCCTAAGCTGGCTACCAGGTCTGATTACCAGGTCTGATTTTGTGTCATTCTGAATGCTGTACTCATGTGCCTACTCAAAGGCCTATCCAAACTGGAAGCCAATATGCAAAATTTGCACCCAGCTGTGAGGTTCTGGCCAGAAGGCACTAAAAATCAGAGTAAATACATGATCTCTGCCTTTTGTAAGCTCTTTATATAACATTGTTTTTACCATATACCTTTACAGTACTTGGCATGTTGGGACAACCAAACAAGCCCAGATGTGCTGCAATGTACTGAGGTTTAATCCCAGCTGGGAACTAATCTCCACACAGATGCTCACTCACTCACTCACTCACTCACTCACTCACTCACTCACTCACTCACTCCTGGTGGGGTGAAGGAGAGAATGAGAACAGTTAAAATAAGAAAAATCATGGGCCAAGATAAGGACAGATTATCAAAACATGAAAATTTTCCTCTTTGGTTTAATCTGTTTCTTTAGTTCTTCAGTATTATTCTTCTACCCTGAGGTAATTAAAGCAATGCTTTTCTTCTGAAAATAATGAACTGACCATCGTAACCGGACAGAGAAATAAGAGATTTTGAGGTAAAAGTATCCCTGTTCAAAAACATACACTTTTGTTTAACTATCTTGAGTGGTATGCAGAAGTTTGTAGCATAATCCTCTATCACTTATGCTCTATTAGAGATGTCTCAATTTTCAACCTGTTTGAAAGGTTTATTTCATAAAACAAGTTTATATAAATCAAGGCATGAAAGAACCAAGGAAATAATCATCATATTTTTCCTCTTGGCCCTGTGATTTCTCTAGTGCTGCACCTAGAACATGCAGAGTTAGAAATAATACAGGACAAAATGAAGTAGATGGGATTGAGCACTAATTTCCTTCTCACTTAATGATTTTTTTTTTTTTTTTTTTTTTTTTTTGAGACTGTCTTAACCCAATTTGTGTCAAAAAAGTTCAGGTGAGGTAGGCTGCACCTGTGTAGATGAAGGCAAAAAGGTAAATATGGGTCTTAAGTAAGAGGATGGGACTGTAGAACTTTTTCATTTTAAAATGGAATATTCAAATAAAACTGCTGAAATATGTGAGCTCTCCTCAGCCATCATGTTAACTCCTAACCACTGGCGAGTGGGAGGCTTTTCCATTCAGCACAGCCAAAGACAGATTAAATTAATAAAAGGGAGCAGGCTAGTGGTATAATCTGATCTGCAGTAAAGCAGTTGGGTCTGGAAACCCTTGACTTTACCATAAATTAAAATCTGAAAGTTTTTTCTAAATTTTCATTGCCTTCCTGTGCTCCTGCAGAGATTGCAGTTTCATGTGTCACAGCACCAGTCCTAGAGTATTTTCCTTTTGTGGAAGCTCTTTCCTAGAGACTGTGAGTTTGCTAAGAAAATGTATCTGATATAAGCACACATATGTGTGTCACACTCTATGTGACTTTCTGCATCCAAACTGGAGGTTGAACGGGAAAGGAAAAGAGGAAAGGAAAAAGTCTGCTTTTGACAAGCCAGATTAATATCAAATGTGGTTAATTGGGAGAGCACTCTCCTCTCTTATAAGTAGGAAGCTCTGTGTAACAACATCCTTTTATTCCATGTAATTAGATCTCTTAAAATATGTTTAAATATCAGTGAGTGAGTATCACAAATTATGTCACTTGGCAATCTTTGAAATCTCTTTTCCCTCAGGGTCAGCAGCAGGCGCAGTGAACCTGGAAGATGCTAACAAGGCTTTTTGAAGACCAAGTGGTCTCTCTCCAAACTGAAAATCTCTTAATCTACTCATTGGATTATACAACACAAACTCTTTTCTCCATATATTTCTTTCTTTATGAAAGAATGACCTGAGATGTAATAAGAAATAGCTTTTAAAATAGTTTCCAACTGTTACATGTCAGCTTGGACTGTACAGAAAAGAAAACATGTGAATAGATTTTCCTTTTCCAAAAGGTTCCAATTAACGCCAGAGTAGACATAAGGTTCTACACCAGTTATGATTATGCCAAACTATTTAATTTTGGCTGCAATTTTCCTTCATATTCTTCCAATCCTCTGCAACCATGCCCTATCTCTACTGCCTTTTGTGTCCTTTTATTTCTGTATTTCCTCAAACAGGACCATCATAACCCCATAGTTTTAAGACTTTTATCAGAGAGCTCAGTGGCTGGAACAGGTTTTTAATTGAGACACGCAATGGACTCGGACTGTGTGTGATAGGGGCACGTGCATTCCCACATGATTGTATGACTACAGCATGGCTTTTCTCTGGACAAGCTGTGCTCAGTGGCATGAAGCTCTGCTGTACAGTCTGCCTGGAGTGGTGCTGTTCAGGTCATTTGTAAAAACCACTCTGGAACCTCTCAGCAAGTTGCCAGTGTTTTGAGCATTGCTGAATTAAAGTCCTCATCCCCAAGTTCTTCCTCGGAAAGGTTCATATCCTTTTCATCCTGGGGGCCCCAGAACTGAAAACAGTACTTCAGATGATTACCTGAAGGTCTCTACAGCATCTACCTGGGTCTTTGCAACCCAGAAACCCTACATGGCTCTACAGCAGTATTTATAGAAGACCTGTATAGGATGATTTCAATATACTTTATGAAACCTGCAGTTCACACAAGAAAAATATCCACAATCAGGTTCTTTGCATATATTTGCAAATAGAGGGAGAAAAAAATTATTTTACCTTTTGCTTATAAAAATAATAATTGAGAGTAACCAAGAATTTGCACTCAATTAGGCAAGGCTTGCTCAGAGAGAGTTTCTGAAAATGTAAGAGGGACAACCTGAATGCATGTGCAATTTTATTCTTGCCATTGACTGCTTCCCTTTTTGTGCTATTTTGATCTCTAGGCATATGCTTTTTTGCTTCTAATACGTTTATGCAAATTTGCTCCAATTGCTACTTGCAAGTGTTCACAACATGACAAGTATTCTGACATATTTATGTGACATACCTTTTGAAAAGATGATAAGGACATTACAGCACCACATTTGCAATGCTATAGATGAGGGCTGTCATGCTTTCCATTCTAAAACAATATTTTTAGATGGTTTATAGTCCTGGAACAAAAATTATCTTTGGACCTCTGTTTAACATACTTGACTGGAATAATATATCTCTGAATACAATGTGAGAAAATATAAGTTCAGTAGAGTTTAGACACTCAGTGACAATGAATATACACCATTTGCAAGAAATGGGGTTTTGCTCACATCAGCAGTCTTTAAAATTCTATTTTGCAGCTGGTTTCAACTCTGTCATAGTTACATAGATTTTAGGATACAAGTATGTGGACATTTGTTGTAATTTGTATAAAAATAAAACATTCCTGTAAGAGTGAAGAATGAACGCTCTTATGATGCAGGTGTTTTTGGACAAAAGATGGTAACAATTCAAAAGACCTGTTAAAATGCTACTGCAGTTTTATTGGGAAAAAAAAAAAAAAAGGAAAAAATATAACCCAATTGTTTGTTGCTGCAAGATCTTGTGTGTTTACTATGCAACTTAGGCACATGTGAAGGATGTTGCAGACAATTGCTATTTTTAAAGGTTTTTTGTTTATGTTCTTTAGTTATATGGAATTATTCTCCCCTGAAAATACTCCTTAACCACTTTGAAAAGCAGTTTTAACAGACATTGTCTTTCTGCCATTTGAAAATACTATCAGATCTCCTTTGAATTCAAACATAGCATGGCAGTTTTCTTGTACTGGTATCAAAACTTGTGGAACTTTATCATTCTTTTCCAGGTACCTAATAACTGGATGATAACTAGCTAGAAGTATTTCTCTTTAAGAACATTATCAACTGAGGCAAAAAAAAAAAATAATCTTATCCTCTAAAATTTGTTTGAAATGAAAAACCAAAGTCAGCAAAAACAGTGTTTTTCTTCTCACCTTGATCTTCTGCAAAACCTAGCTGTGTCAAATTCCAGTGAAAAGTTTCTGCTATTACAAGAATGTAATCCTGAAAAACTAGCAGTGTCTCAATGCCATGCTTCTGCCCAGAGTCTCAGGGTATTACACCAGCCATTATTGGGCCATGCACCAGCAGTTTCTCTGATATGGTTCTGACTGAGCCATTGCTGTCCTATGTGTTCATTTAAGAAATGCAGAGTGGTGCCACAAGTGCCTCTGGCTTGGCAAGTGATGGCATCCTGTAAAGGGTGGGACACATGGAGCAGGCTGACAGTTCCAGCATCAGTTCCTTGCTGAAACAGCACATTCACAAACCACACATTCAAACAACCTACACAGAAACATGCAAACACATCACAACTTTGCATCCCAGGTGAGCCTCAAGCAGCTTTGTTCAAGGTCAAGTCAGCTCAAAGTACAGGCAGATGAGGTACAGACACTCCACTGTGGAGAGGAAAGATGAGAGTTTTCTACCCAACCCAGCAAAAAAAAAAAAGCACTGTTGAGTGTTTTGTCTGCTGAGTTTTTGAGCAGAGGACAAGGGTTCAGCCCAGGAACCATCTTATTCCCATGAAGTTCTGTCCCTTTGTAGATGTCCTAACCCCCTAGGTGCTTGAACTCCTTAAACACTGCCTCTCCTCACCAGAAAGCCTCCAGGGCCATTAGTTTTAGGTGCTTGTTCATGCCAAGAAGTGCACAGAAACTGATTTCTACTTAGTAGAGAGGGAAATCTTTCACAAAACCATGTGTTAGTGAAAGCACTGGGCCAGGAAGTATGGAATCACACTGAGTCCTATTTACTCACTGGAGTGCAAGCCAATGGACCAGGAAAGCCAACAGAACACTGTGCCCTGGGCAATCCTTCCAGGCCACTTGCTCTCCACAGTTATCCTGAAAAGTGCAACAGCAGAAGTTGTGCATGTGGAAGGAAAATGAGAAAAGAAGGAAACCAAATCTGTTTTAAAAGTCAGAGGGCTTGGCTAGCCAAGGGGAAAGCTGCTTCTGGTTTTTCTCCCTTTTCTGTAGGATAGTATGTACAGAGTAGAGAGCATAGGTGAAAGCCCACACCCTCCGTAGGTCATGGATTGCTCTATAGCTTGTGTCCATGAAGATTCATGGGTCTAACTTCACCAGAGAGGTTGGAGCAAAGCCATTCCTTTCTATTTCTAGCATCCAAAGGTTCATAAACTGTACTGCATGTGCAAGACACACCATGTTCCCTCCTCCATATACATGCAGATGCACACAGATCAAGGCATAGCTCAAAGGGAGGTTCCTGCCCTGGAGTGAACAACATAACTGGAAGGTGACTAGAGAACAGCAGGTGATAATGCTGTTTCTCTCTTCAAAATAAAGCCAGGCCTGATCTATTATGTGCTGCCTATATTTCAAAATGCATAGGGGTGCCTACCATTCCCAGCTGATAAGCTTGGCCTTCAGAAGGTTATGTACCAGCTGGAGCTAGTGTACTAGCTCTTTCTTTTGAGATCTGCTTTCCTCCTTTGAATTTAAGAACTTTTTTCAAGGACACTAGAATTCCCCCTCCGTTTTCCCTCTTACAACAGATCTCATCACTTTGCTACTTAAGGCTGCCTTCTGTCCCGAATAGACTCCATGAAAATTGTAGTTTTATTTACATTGTCCTTTTCAGGATAATGTGATCTGCACAAATTGCTTCTATCTGACATTTTATCTCCTTTTAGCTTAAAACTTTGTTTTAGTTCTAGGAGAAAATGAATAATAATGAGACAAAAATATATATTTCCTCAGGTGAAAAAAGAAGAAACAAAAACCATTCATGTGCACTAAAGAGCAAAAATCACATTCATTCAGAGAAAAATAATTTTCAAAAATCTTTGCATTTTAGTTTTTTATGTAAATCATGTGAATCATTCCAGCTTCAGGAAGGAGTAGGGCTGATGTACCTTTTACTTTACCCTGTGTGGGGATTTTTCACAAAGAATAAATCAACAGCCCTGCATGGAAAGACAGCCTTCCTCAGTTTTCACAACCCCACATGTCCACTGGTAAATTTATGCCCTGGTCCACCTGCTACCATGGCATCAGGCCCACTCATGCTAGGTGAGCACCTCACAGAAGCCAATCAGCAAATCTCTGTGTGGCTTAGGGAGGTTAATACACAGAATACCAAGAGTCAGGATTTTGAAAAGGCTCCTGGCACATCTTGTGTGTTTAATGATTAGGATCTCACCCTCAGGGCCGTGTGTTACTGCCTCAGCCCTTGTAGCAGGCGACTAGAGCAGATGGCTTGGCAAAACCAAAAGGTTTTTGCCTTTACAAAAATTAAAGATTAATTTGTTGTTTTCTTCTAATAGGAAATTTCTTGCTGACGAACAGTATTGATCTGACAGGCTTATATTTCTTCATCCATCTTCTGTTCAGAGAAAAGCATAACCATCCTTATGTTAACTCCACTGTCTGTCTACATCCTTCTATGCAGTGATGAGAGAATATTTCAGCACTCCCAGCTATTTTGCCCTTGGCATCTCCGCTGTGGTTTCCAACAAAGATGATATCACCATGTGTTTATAGATTTATTTGTTTGTTTTTCATGATGTGGGCAATGGGCTTGAGCTCCAGTTATATCATATAGACCAACCATCTGGCTCAGGATTAATTAAGGGTAACATTTTCAGCCATTACTCAGATATGCAACATGAGAGGGAAAAGCCATCTTATTGCATCACCTTGTCACCTGAAGCAGCCAGAAAAGTCAGTGCACGGTGCTGGGTGCTAGTAGACTTTGATGGTCTGTTCAGCAATGGTAAGTAATAGAAGTGTTTTTCAGAATATTAGACAAGCAGAAAGGATAAGAGGGGATTAGCCTTTTCTGAGCATGGGCAATGGGAATTAACCGGGCTCATAAGTTTTCTGCTGGAAATTTTCATGTTCCTGTGTGAACACAATGTGTAACAAGGAACTGTTTGTGAGATTCAGTGTAATGGAATCTGGTTTTACATTTATCTGGTTTAATCTATTTCAAAAGACAGAAGAATAGAAACAGTGTTTTGCTGAAAATGACAGTAGCTATCCACACTGTTTATCCAGTGCTAGTAGCGCTTTTAAAGGCTTTTCTAAAGCCCACACTCCAAAATCTTTACCATTTTGAACTCCAAACCCTCATAGGAGGTCATTAAGCATATAGGAAGCAGAACTGCACAGCTGCTCCTCCAGTCATACTAATCTCTAGACAGATGCTCTTCATGCTCCTGGGCTGTGATGAATGCCAAAGAAACTATTAGAGAACAGATTGACTTAGACTGGACCATGATCCTTGGAGAACTGGTTTCAGACTGCTAGAAGAACTGAGGCATCACATAGTGAGTTGCAACACAAATGACAATTTGATCAGACAGAGCTGCCTTACAGCTAGATTTTCTCCTCCAGCATTCCTGAATGCAGGCTTGCTTGAAGAGACAAAATCCAACACTAAAGCAGACTTCCATTATTTTCTCTGCTTGTTTGCTTGCTGAATTTGCTGCAGCTAGCTTGGCTGCTCAACTTTGCCCAAGTCTGACTCACAAAGAGATTCCTAGGCATTTCTGTGTCAATCCTGTGCTCATCCACTGGCCGCTGTGATCTGCCACCGTAACTGTTGGGAGTATTTACAAAGCAGTAGAGTGGGCTAGAGGCAGGCAGCCATTCCCCATCACGCTCTTTCCTTCCCTGCAGAGGAGGCCTGAACACAGCCTAGTTGTTAGAAACTCAGAGATCACATCTGCTCCCCTCCTCCGAGGCTCACAGAGAGATCACATGCCTTTATGGGATCTGAGTCCAGGGACCTGCCTGCCCAAAGAGAGGTGTCATCTGTGCTATATCCCACCACAGACCTTACTCTTCTGACCTTCATAGCTACAGCAGATGTTCTTGTTATGTTGTTATTCTGGGGACAGGAGCCTCTCTGGGCTCCCGGGCTCTCATCCAGCTGCAGCTGTGGAAAAAGGATACATATAATAATAATGGAATCTTCTTTCTGTCGTTTTAGCTTACATCATCTTGGCACCAGCAGTCAAGGTAGCATTAGTCAGTCAGTCATGGGGTTTCTGTGGAGTTCTCTTCCAAACCACCACCCTTCTGTCTCCCCTGCTACACTGCCTTTGCTCTTATTCCCACTCCTTCCCAACTGCAGTGACTTCAGACCTAGGAAATAAAGTTACTTTTCTGCTGACCACTGTGCATTTCCTCAGCTCATACCTCTTACATGTGCTAACTGTGACATTTGGAAACACAGAAAGCTCAATCCACTTAGTAATGGTGTACCCAGTGCAGTGTGTTACTTGTAAAACAACAAATGTCTTTTTTTGGCATTTTTTGTGTGTCAGCCTTTTTTATATGGACTACCTCTCGGGTTTATGCCTTCTATAAAGAGTAAAACATAAGCTGCTCCTACCACAGACTTAAAGAGGATTTCGAGCAATATATTCCTTTACATATATCTCAAGAAGCTACATCCCTGAAGGATCCCTACTGCTTGGGAAATACCCTGAAGGGTATCTGTATCACATATAATTGCACCTTTTTTGAAAGATATACACAAAGCTCCTTCAAGTTGTTATGCAAACAGTCCCTAGCTATTTCATATAAGGATTCACTGCAAGAAGGAGCAGAATCTGTGAACATAAAGAATTATGAGGAGGCAGGGGTAACACTTGGGGAAAGGAAACTAGCTCCCAGTATGCTATGCCATAATGATGGGAAAAGCTGTGTAGACTGATTTGTCAAAAATAAGGAAATGTTACAATTTTTAGGCCTGTTTTAGCTCTTATTTAATTTTGCAGAAGCTTATAAGAGGCCATTTATTTTTAACATAAAACTCTTCCTTGAAACTATGGCTTGCCAGGAAAACCAATGCCACTGTTGTACACTGACTTAATCATAAAGAACAAAAATAAAATGTTCTTAACTGACATCCAGGAAAACCAGCTGAAATGAATTGTAGTTAAGCAGGTAAGGCACAGTCTCGACAAATGGGAAAAGACACAGAGACCGAAAAATGGTAATGATTTTTCCATATTAACAATGTCTAAAAGTGTTACCATCTATGTGTTTATGCTAAACCTGTTGATGGGCTAAAACAAAACACCAGTCCTGGACTAGAGTGAAAATTTCAAGAGAATGTGCACTGCCTTCCTATGAAAATAGGGAATCCAGAATTATTGCCTTTGGCAGTGAATAAAATTTGAAAGCAGACTGTGTTCATGCAATGCTCTCTATTCCACCTTAAAGATCCAGTATGCTCAAACATTATCTCACACAAAGCATGGAGGCATGTATCCAGTTTGCTTTTCTTGTTAGAGAAATTTCATCCTCTCTTACTGTTTCCTTTACCTGTCAGATTCCTTAGGAAGATATGTGCAGCTTGAACAACCCAAATCAGAGTTCTTTCTCCTTAAGATTTGTTTATGCTTGCTATTTCTTCCAACATGCTTCCTATTTTTTCTGCCAAATAGCACTCACAAAAGCCCTCTAAAGAGAATAATAAGAAAAAGGCTGAACAGAAGGTGTTTAGTCTGAATGCTGGCTTCTTTTCAACAAATTAAGTGAGTATGTTTGAGACAACTTTGTAAATCACAATGTGAATGCAAACACTAGAGACACCTTGCATTTCACTCTTGGATAGAAGAATGAGGTTCACTATGGAAGAAGAGGTTTTTTTGTTGGGTTTTTTTTTTTTTTTTTTTTTTTTTTTTTTTTTTGCAAATAGGACATTTGCAGAAGGGATTTTAAGATCAAACACTAAGAAATACACAAGAGAAAAGGACAAGAAAAAGGAGGCATTTAACTTTTATGTGGTTGCATTTTATTGTGACCAGGGTTGAACCCTTCTATTTACAGTTATGGAGAAAGAAAATATTTTCCTGACCACAGTTGAAGAGAGACCCTGACAGGGCTTTCCTGCTTGCCATCTCCCATGTCATCAGTGTTTTCTGGGAGAAGAATTTGAGGTGGTTTTCCACCTAAGTGGTTACAGCTGTTTCCACAGGATCAGTCAGATGGAGTTTCTGCCTCTGTTTATTTTGGCTCTGATTTTCGGCTGGAGCCCAGCAGGATGACAGTGTTTGCTCAGGGTCTTGGGACTTTGGACAAACATTCCAGAATTTCTGACTTCTTAACATTAATGTTTGATGAATTCTGCTCTTAATTTCTTCTGGAAAAATGTCAAGCCCACTGGGGATTACCCTTAGTCTTACAACAGTCTTTTATTTTATCTTATTTTTTTTTTTAGGGGAAAAAGAGAAAATCATTTACTAGCCTGTGAAAATGAGCATGCTTTAAAAATTAGAGAATGCACTTTTCTAGAGCTCCAGGCTTCAATTCTTTTTTAATGTCTTTGTTTTCTCTTTTTAAAATCTTCATGTTAAGAACACTGCTTGACAGGAAATTTCTACAGCTAAATCTTCCGCAAAAAGCTGTTACACGCAGGGCTTTAGTTGGGAAGGTTATTATCCAGAAGTTAAGTAGCTCTTTCTCCAAGTCGCTGTTTTGATAGCCTCAAAACATACTGCGTCAATTCACTGTTGTCAAAGGTGACCTTTAGAAATCAAAATAAACACCCAGGTGAAATTCTGACCCCAGTGGAGAGAACAGCCTTTATCATTGACTTCAGCAAGGTCAGGACTTCCTCCTTACTACCTTATCTCTTGAACAATGGAAAAACACAAGTCACACAAGTCACATCTTCAGGAACATTTACTAACTCAAAGGGATAGATAGAAAAATGTATTTACAAAAATATGCATAATTGCATGGAATTAAATCTGTATTTAAATTATATTCAATAAGCACACTGCGTTGCATGAAGCAGCTGCTGTTTTTTGTACTGATATACTTACAAGGAACATCCAAATGTTCAATATGTATCCAAATGATACTTGCACCATCATCAGCTGACTGCAGCTTAGCTAGGCAGCTGTACTTCAGAGGTCAGTGTCTAATTTACTCCAAAGTACCTCTAGAAGCTCACGTTGTAGAGTCCTGTGGGTACCAGGGGTTCCCTCCAGAGACCCCTACAAATCAGAAGGAGGCAGACAGGGAAGCTTTTTTAGGTTCCAGATCACTGTTCTCTTTTCCTCTTGCTCACCTCTTCTCTCTCCTTCAGTAAAAAAAAAAGGGAATCAGAGCTTCCTCAGGTGACACAAATAGTCTTATCTTTGTTGATTTACACCAGCTAAAAAACTATCTTCAAAAGTTATTATAAAGCTTTCAAAAAAAAAAAAAAAATAAAACAAAACCAAACCAAAAAAAAAAAAAAAAAAAAAAAGAAAGAGATTTGTGTAAATATATTTGTGTAAGTATGACTAGACACAGGAAGATTTCTAATGAATATACAAGCTTTCACAGCAGTAGCTTCATGCAAAATGCTTCACAACTTTTCACAGGCTGCAAGCACTGTACATGGGCCATGGTGACAGCATCCATTTGTCTGGAGAAGTTACATTGAGGGGCAGATCTAGTTTCATTATTTGGAGTCTGATCACTGTCCCTCCCTTCTCAGTCTGTGCTGTCAGTTGTCTAGACAAGGAATATATTTAATGTACTCATACGTTTGACTTTACTGTGCAAAGCAGCCAGAAGGAACTGCAGGGAAAGAAAAGGTTTTGTAGATGCAAAACTTTGTGTTTATGCTTCTAAATGCAAAAGGGACAAATCAAAGCATTTATTGAAGATCATGCCATAGCACAAATCCCTGTGGAGGAAAAAAGCAAAACAGAAACAAACAAAACACTGAAAATGTCATTCTTATGTATTCTCAATGGACAAAGAGCAATAGAACCTCAGTTATGAACTTTTTTGCATCATTCATTCATTCATTCATTCATTCATTCATTCTTTCATAATATACCCTGTAAATCTTGAGAAGAAAGTTGATTCTCACCCATATCTAAATCCAATTAAGTTTACCTTTAATATCTCTGTACACCTTTAATAATGAATCTTTCATTTCAGAATATAAAAATGTATCTTTTTCCTTGAATTAACAACTTGGATAGCTATATACAGTTTCAACCCTGACATCCTAATCTAAAATATGAGAAAGGGATGGTAGCAGATAAAAATGTAGTGTGAGATCCCTGTGGAAAATAGAAGTTACAAGAGAAAGCAATCAGCATGTAAGTGAGTGTGAGGCTGGAAAGCTGGAAATAGAAAGGCTAGAATTCTTTATCTGGTGTCATAGAGAGAAAACATAAAACAAAAGCTAAATATATGACATAAAATTAAAAAGAGAGGTTCTCAAACAACAGTTTGGAAAATTTGGCTGTTCAACCCTATGAACACACAAGACTTCCTTCCAAATCACTCCCAGAAAAGGAGGGACAACCATTCTAAAGCCACCTTTAATTGATTGTCAAAGTCTGCCCTCTATTTGGTGACACAATTTTTTATTAAAAATAATAACTAGCAGATAGTTTTGGGGTGTATTTTACCGAGGTAGCTAGGCCCTTTGCTTGGAAGCTGAGAGGTAATGCCATTCCATACCTGAAATACTTGGAAACATGTTCAATCTGGGTTAGATAGAAGTTTACAGTGGAAAAAAGCATTTGAGCATACAACTCATTTCCATGAGATATTAAGTAGGGGGAAGGAACAAAACTATCAAAATAGTATTGTCAATTATATAGATGTATAATATATAAAAATCTTTTAAAAATTCTCATGCTTTAGGCCATATTTACATAAAGACATGAACTTGTAATAGCAGGTAAATAGGGTGTATTAACCAGCTGCCAAAGGTACAGTGGGACACTGAGTCCATGAGATGATTGAAACCTGCATGCCATGTCTCTTGATAAAATTCTGAACAACTCCTGGTGAGAGATACTTGGACACTCACCAATATTGGTGAAGATTTGTTGAAGGTAAGAGTGTTTGCAGTTTGCATAATTATTAGGGGAAACATATTAGACAGTGTGAGATCATAAATAATGCACTCATGAGGAATAAGGGTGTGATTCTTGTAAAAGGAGAACCAGAAGTTCAAAGTTGACATTCCTCTGATCAGGCTGTCTAGCTATTGTTGCAACAGTCAATATTCCCAGTGTATCAGCCATAGAGGTCTACTATTTTTCATTTTTAGTTAAAAAAAATACCTTCAACCTATATAAAATCCATATGGCATTTGAAACACAGTGGATGCAGTTTTCTAAAACCATTTACTGATACGTAATATCAAAT
Organism: Muscicapa striata striata; assembly: GCA_030060385.1. Classification (NCBI taxonomy): domain Eukaryota; kingdom Metazoa; phylum Chordata; class Aves; order Passeriformes; family Muscicapidae; genus Muscicapa; species Muscicapa striata. The sequence continues at coordinate 700,613 of JAREIS010000301.1, read as the reverse complement.
CTGTCCTTTCAAGGCACTGAATTCGTGAGCAGAGTTTGGAAATATAAAGACAGCATAAAATTTAGTTCTGCTAAGCCAAGTCCATAGCACATCATCATACAAAGTAACACAGACCTAGAATATGAAAAAACACACTCAAAAAAGTAAGAAGAATTCCTTGTTGTACTATAAATGCATACAGACACATATCCAGATGGACTGACCAGAACAATTTTCTTTGTTAGTAATAGCTAATTGCAACTGCTGATGTTTTGCTAGAATATTTTTCCAACTGCTAGTTTATATAAAACAAAAGTAAGACACTCTGAAATGCAGACACAACTTTTAAACTTGGTTTAGAATAAATATCAGCATGGCAAAACTGAACCATCCTTAACATGCTGAGCAGGTAGGCAATTGATAAGAAAGTCAATGAGAACCAGTTTACACATCAGCAGAAGATGGTTGTATAAATAGAACTGCAGAGTGGAAATGAACTCTGAGTAAACCAGGGAAAGGTTTTGTTCACAAACAGGCAGCTGCAGCATAAAATTTTGTCACAGGCTCCCCAGGGAAGTGGTCACAGCTCCAAACCTGCCAGAGTTCAAGTGTTTGCACAATGCTCTCAGGCACATGGTGTGACATTTGGGGTGCCCCATGCAGGCCAGAAGTTGGACTTGGATGTTCTTTGTGCCTCCCTTCCAACTCAGGGTATTCTATGATTCTATAATGCAGTGTTACAAATATCACATTATGCCAGCAACATATAGGAAGACAAGAAAAATGTTTTCAGGTCTGAGGAATGATCTGCTTTCTGCTGTTGTGTAGCCATTTGCAGGAGATACACAATTAATCTGGAAGGAGTACTTCTGGTACTGGAAGGTACAGATGAGTTTACTATTCTCTCCATGAGGCTGATCATTGTCATATAAATTCCACAGTAGTATATAAGATGCTAATAGAAGCACCCTCAGCTGGAGCAGGTTATACTTTTTCCCAAATAAAATGCAAAATCTATATGATAATCAGGAACACAGCTGATGTTCCAAAATAGTGCTAATTGTGTGAAAAAGAAATAAGGAAGACATTCTCAGTCACATATTATGAAACCCTCTCTTGGCAAATAATCTGGGAGAAGCATGTTCTTTTATCATCATCAATGATTTAAAAAAAAGATAAGTATAATAAGTAATTCTGTATAAATGTATAAATATCTTTGTCATCCATAGGGATTCCTAGAAATTTAGTCCCTAATAAAACAAAATGCTATAGTGCCTTGGGGCCTTTGGGAGCTCATAATAAATTATCTCTGCAGGTCAGGCTTGAAGCGCACTAGCAGCAAAGTGTGAAAATGATGGCACTGTTTCAGTGATCAGTGGCTTTTAGCTGCCAGAGCAGACACCTTTAAAAATAAAGAGATTAATTAAAACTTCTCAAGAAAATTGCAAGAAAATTATTTATTCTGCTATTTATTACACAGATTACTGTACGTCTATCTTTCCGGGCTTCTGGAGTAGCTGATGGGTATCAAATTGAGGTTATAGAGTGCAGCTAAAATTTCAGTCAAAGAAAAAGACAGGTTGTAAAAGGAAAGATAGAACAAAAGAGCTTCAGTTGCACTGAGAAAGCAGTGGCATTAATCACTTCAGAAAAGCAACTTGGAAAATGCCCCAAACAGTTATTGTCACGAGGAGATATTAAAGGGCACCAGAACCTCTCTGAATCAGTAATTGACAGTTATGTCTACAGCAAATTATTTTCTGGTTCCTGGTAGTTCCTCTGGAGCTAATTTTACTGAGTAGAAAAGTCAACTTGTGGTTAAAAGGAACTGTAAAAATACCAGTAATTTGTTGCTCCAGACTGTTTTTCTTCTGCCATTCCAGCAGCAGCCTGCAGCAAACACAAGGCTGTCTCGTCATTGTTGCCTGTCATTCACTGCACTGGTTTGTTTGTCTCAGAGTAGAAGAGGTAAGGCAAAGGCATGTTCTAAACGAGTGTGTTGTACTAGTCAAGATTGAAAACAGCGACAGGGTATGAAAGTACCTCCCACTGAACCACATAAATAGCTATGTTGAAACACAAGCTTTCTCTAAGGAGAAAAATGTTTTCAGCTGAACCAAAGGTCTTAAAAATGCAATTTTTCACTAATTTACACTACGTATTCTTAAAAAAAATAAGAATGTAATCACATAAAGGAGGAGCTGCATGGATGAATTGTTCCTCTCATTTAGACAGACTTTCATGTTGAACTGAGTTTGTTTTGAGCTGTTTTTAACATATTCTGCCACAGTTAACAGCTTCAAATATTTATTTTAAAAGGCAGAAAATTATTGTTAATTTTATGTTGTCAAACAGCCAGCCCATGCTTCATTTGGGAGCTAGCAGAGACAGACAAGCATAAGAAACATCCTGCTATCTAGTGGACTGGTGATTGTATTCTAATCAATTTAACAAATTGAGCGTAAAAGAAAAATGCTTCACAAGGGAAATTGTTCAACTCTAGTCTTGAAACTCTGTCAGTGTCCCCTCACTCATCCTTATATCACACCTTCTTCAGCCAGAAACTGAACCTCATATGCTGCCAAATATGGAGAATTTTTTAACACTCTTCCCTCCTAACTCCCCCAGTTTCCTCTTGCCTACTCTCACTCTCTTTCCTTACAAAGTGGGTGCCATTATTCCATTATTTCTATTTTCTATGCCATTTCTAATTTCTCCTCCAGTCTGTCCTCCCCAAGGCCTCCAAAGCCCAGCCACGCCTAACACAGGTGTTCTTTTTATCCAGTGATGCAGGCACTCTGAATCCCAGCTGCCCTCTACTATTTAAAAGAGAGCTAACACATCTCATGCATGACTGTGGAGAATATCCTTCCCAGAGGCAGGTAGCAGGTGAACCTGAATAGGTGAACCACAGACAACAGAAGGCAGAGTAGCTCAGGTGAGCCAGGCCAAGTGGATCACAAGAAACACGGACTCCAACCATCCCTTCAAGTGTTTGTGCGTAAAGCTAGTAGCAGCAACTAGTCACAGAATACTGCCACTCTCTTGGAAGAAAAGAAGAGAATTTTTTCTTTATCTTTTGGAATGGCAGACTAAGACATTTCAGGGTTTGGAAGCACGCCGCACAGATTATTTTGGACATACTGATTTGAGCTCCCATGTGTGTAGCTACCCAGGATAATGCTAATAAAAAGTTGCTAGATGCATGCTACCTGCCACAGATTTTATGTGTTAATTAGTAATCCCAGGCTCAGTGGTATCAGAGCTAAAATAACACTAGTTTACATACAGAGCTAGGGAGTGCAGATGGATATCCGCCACATGTTGATTGAAAATCAAAATTTTCCTTCCATTGCTGTTCACAGGATGGGTCAGGCTGGGAGGAACCACAGGAGCCATCTGGTCCAGCCTCCCTGCTCAAACAGGGTCATCGCAGAGCACATTGCTCAGAATTGCATCCAGATGATTCTTGAATATCTCCATTGAGGGAGACTCCACAATTTCTCTGGGCAGCCTACCCCGGTACACTGTCACCTGCAAAGTGAAGAAGCTCTTCCTCATGTTCAGGTGGAACTTCCTGTGCCTTGGATTCTGCCCGTTGCCTCTTGTCCTATTGCTTGGCACCAACAAGAAGAGCCTGTCTGTTTGCTCTATGCCTGCCCTTGTTCTATTACAGTCCCACCAAGTATAGACAAATTTATTTCTGCTTATACATAATTATTTCTGAACATGTAGCTGTAGTATTGGATTGCTGAATTCTATAGCTTTAATCTGATGTTCATGGCCACATCTTCTTACGACAGCTGTAAAGACTCAGTGACTATTCCTCACTCGACTTTCATTAAATCTGCACACCAAATTATATGGACTATAAATGGGTTGAGCTTTACTATATAAGCAGATACCTGCTTTCAATTCTTTTAGCTGCCCAAAATTCATGTCCCTGAACAGAAGGGCTTAGTCAAATACTAAAGTCAGGTTCTGCAAAAGGAACCTGTTCACCTTCAGCTTTCACTGAATTTGTCACAACTCTGCTTGCAGCACATTTTGGAAGAACATATTTGAAGACATATTGCTGTATAACAACTAAATCCCAGAGATGATAAATCACATATCTGCTCTGAAAAGGCAGGAAAAAGAGGAAGGAAAAAGGCCTCTAAAAAGTTTTATGTCTGGCTAAGGGAGAAGCACACAGAATTTTTGAGGGAACATACTTCTCCTAACAGTTAATAAGAGCCCTCACTTACAGAGCAGTGTTTGTCAGGATAGACCCCAAAACATTTTACAGCATCCAGCTACTACATGCACAATACCACTGAAATGCACTAAGCTATCCTCTGAGGGAAAAGGGCAGCTGGCATTGTGGAACAAAGGGTTCTGTGATACTGGACATGTATGAGCCTTTAGCTTTATAAAGTGAGATACTAATTGACAACAACAAAGATCTTGCTTGGGTTTGTAAAGGAAAGAGGCATCTTGACAAAAAAAATTGTCCTGCTTTACATTGAATGTGAAAGGAAGAGAGATTTCCTGACATGAGCATAGAGAAAAAAAAATCATTCAAGAGGAAGATAGCTTCTTCTTGAATGGCTCATGGAAACACCATGTCCTAGTGTTCCCTGATTTCAGCTTACTAAAAGGATATGCCAATGGCCTAGTTCTGCCTGGCTCTGTATTGTGCTTACAAGCACTGCAATCCTCACGTTTAGGCCACTAAGTACCTTCTGTCAAGGTTTTGTCACAAGCTGTGGTTGAGATCTGGAGAGGAAGATGCTACTGTTGTGAAAAAAATAAATTAACATAGAACTGCAAAAAATCATCACGTCATAAAACCAAAATGTGTTGCTTGGTATCCATGGCAACTGCAGAAGCCAATGCTCTTTAACAGCCTTGCCTGAAATCATGTAAACTGCTTTGATAAAACATGAATCGTGGCAGATGGATATGTGCAAATAAAAATAACTTTGCATCCAATCTATTGCCCACATGGGACACTCTTGAAATAGTGTGAGTTATATAACCTTATCAGGAGTCATTTTGTTATGAGACCAAGATAGAGGTAGCATTTTTTCCATGCATCTAAACAGAGTTAAGAATGGGTTCAGAAGAAATTGTGTAATAACTAAACCTGGGAAGCAAATGCTCCCTAGCACCTCTGAGAAGTAAATCTAACCCTGAGCTCCACAGAAGATGAGCTGAGAGTCTCTTGTGCCAGGAAAGGGACTAGTTTTCGGCTTTGACCCAATTTCACAGTTAGAGCACCTGCTTCATGGCATAGGCTGGAGCCACAGATTGGCTTTCTGTAAACAATAATCATAAGGGAACATGATAGAGGTGAAAACAGAGCCAGGGATGCATTAGGCCAAAGTATCCACCCCCAAGCCCCTTCAATACTGCTCCATGGATGTGCAGTTGGATATAGTTTCACTGGCTGTTTTTCCTTCAGAAAAGAAAACCTATCCTCAGCTCAGTATGAGCCATCACTGAATGAACTGCATACCAGATAGTGTCAGAGAAAATTAGAACTGAGTCTGTGAGCACCAGATTGCAGTCTACTCTGGCTTTAATATCCTTTCCCTTAGATGAGTTAAGTCTTGCTTTATATTTTGGCTTTTGTACAACAGCTCTGGAACATGCAGGTATCCATCACTGCAGGAAACGAGGGTGAGAAACACGTGGAAGAATTAGGAATTTATCCAGAATCTGAATCTACAGTTCTGCTAAGAAGAGCTCATATTTATTCAGAGTTAGTGTGGTCTGAGAAGCCAGGGTTCCCTCCCAGGCCAGGTGCATTGTCTGCTCAGTGCATGAAAAAGCAGCACCAACACTTAAGACCTTTCCAAGGAAAGAACCATGTCAGTGGTCTTTATTCTTCTCTCTCCTGAAATTAAACTAAATCTGTCAAATCCATTTTGTAGAACCCAGTGATTCATAAAACAGAAATTTATTTTTATCTTTATGAATCTGAACACATGAAGCCAAATACCCAAATTTCAGTAACTTTAAAACTCCACCACAAAGGCTCTGGATTGACATTGTCATCGCCAAGACTGGTGCCCTATGCCAGTGCTGGGAGGCATCATTCATGAATTGTAAAATGATCCCTTTTCTCAGGAACATACATTGCTTGTATTCTTTATCCCTAGTAGTGTTATCAGATAGTAATATGTAAAGTCTGTCTTCACCTGAAGCTTATCATATAACTAACAAAACCAAAGCAAACAAGCACCTAAAATGTGTGTTTTGCAAATAAGACCTCTTCCACTGGAAATGCCATGCCTACTTCTCATTTCCCTTCTTCTGGAAATCTCCTTGTCCCTTTCAAAAGATGCAGGTCACATGAACTCCAGGAAGAGTTGTTTTAAGTCAGAATGGGGTCCAGTCCAGAAATGAGGTCAAATGCAATTGTTATGTTAGTGAAAGAGAGTGACTTCAGAAATAGGCTATGTAAACACTGGAGGCAACTCCATGTTTCACTGTGGAAGTGCACTAGGGGTTGAGCTCACAAAGCCGTACCGTCAATAAATCACAACTGGAGAATGGCAGTTTATACTACCCCATACCTTGTTGGAGTCACAAATGAACTCAGCAAGTACATGAAGAGGCCCCAAGGTATTTTAGGTTAAAAGCTCTTTCCCTCATTCTAGCCTGTTGTCTTCTGAGGAAACACTTTTTCTTGGCAGTTTATTTAATGGGACTTAATTATATTTCATTTTATTTTCAAGATGTAGTCCAAAATGTAATACTCTTTCTTTCTAATGCTAAAAACCACACTGTTTTTCAACACTATTGTATTTACTCAAAAGTAAATATTTTGTCAAAGGGACATATGAATTATTGCTCTCCTGGAAAATAGCTCTTTGGAGACTTACACTTTTCATTCCAGTTCTTCTATCGAGTCTCTTTGGCTCCATCTTGTGATATGCTCGTATTAGAGTCTATACATTGTAATTGCCATCATCCTTTTTGCTGTCTCAGCACTGTTGCTGGTATTTTAATAATCAGAAAGTTCCATTTGAAGTAGCACAGAGCCATGAAAAACAATTGGAGCAGAGAAAGGTCTAGCAGTATAGTCCTCTTGGATTTATTTCATCATAAGAAATGAACCTGGACCTTTATGAACATTAATAGCACAATTTTTAATAACAGTGGATATTTTTAATAATAAATACAATGGCAATAAAAATTTCAGTCCTTTACAGTGTTCTTGTGTGAAGCTTCAGAGCAGCTTAGTATAACTGATTAAAATTGTGCAAATAATACTTCTGATACATTAATAATGTCATATTACTGATACAACATGTTTTTGCAAACTGTGTGTGTGAAGGAACTGAGGCAAACAATGATGTTGTATTTCTGCAGTAATAAAGGTCCTGAAAACTGAAGTGCCATATAATTCCAAAAATGTTTTGGTTTTGTTTGCCTCCCTTATGGAGATAGAATAACTGCTTAATAAACGTTATATACCAGTGACACCAGAAATAAACTGAAAGCAATAAATAGACTCCTGAGCTGCTTTAAACTCCAGAAATGCAGCATAATATATGTCAAGATCCAGTCTACATCCCGTCAAAGCTAAAGTATGTCCCAGAAAAATAGAATGAACCAAATTTCAGTCTCAGAGACACTGGTAAAATTTGGATGTAGAATTTGCTGAATTCCCTGGTATGAGACAGAATCTTTCTTTTTATCTTCAGCGTTTGTCACAGAAAGGGATTTTATCATAAGCAAAGGAAATTTGAGATTACTGTATATTTAAAATGATCCTTTTGGAGCAAATATAGATTTTATTATGCTTTGCACACATAAAATTGTCACGCACACCGCATATAAACACACACACAAGATATTTCCAACCTATAAGGTTTTCTGAAGTCCACTTCAAGACCTCACATCTAAGCTGCAAAGTTTTTTGTGTTACATCAGTTTAGGAAGCACACCTCAGTTGTTTTGCCAAAACTTTACTATTAGTCTGAATGAAAACAAAACACAACAAAACCGCGACATCTTTTTCCACGTCATTTAGTTTTCATCCCTTTCGACCATTTTCCTGTTTTACTTTGGAAATCTCTTTAGTTAGCTTTCATGTTTCCTGCCTGCATCACTTCCTGTGCATCAGTCACATCCTGTTCATCTCTCCCTTGCAGGTGGCATAACCTTTACTAGAGAGACTTTGCTTTGTGTGCTGCAGCACATCCTGCTCTGCTCCTTGTCTCCCTCGAGTCCAGGAGCCGTCCATTTCCTTGGGAACATTTCTGTATTGAAAAGGATTGGCGTCATCCCTCTTTGCAAGCACTCAGGGGCCTCTGCTACACATCAGCACAAAGAGAGGAAACAAGGGGAATGTTAAACTTTTGAGGAATATGGTAATTTCTAAGGGGCCAGCCTTTGGAAGCAAAAGTCAGTAGTGGCATTAGAGGGTCAAGAATAATTTCCTCAAGAGAGATGGAGATGTAGACACCAACAGCCTTTTACCTTCAGAGAAGCTTTTGAAAATAACTTTCTCCTGAAAGGCTAAATGAAATGAAATATTTCTAAACTATCTAATCATAGTTTGTCCCTAAAGACACAGCTACTGTTGGTGTCACTGTATTTTCCAGTGTCTTGATGTAAATATAGGTGACTCTCTTTTCACTGCACTTCCTAAATGCAAGTGAATGTGATGCAAAAAAAAAAAATTATAAAAGTAGTGGAAAGAACCACATCTAAAAGAAGCTGTCTTTTCAAAGATCACCCATTCTAATGCACGTCTGTATACAGTTCTCTAGATGACAGCACTATTTAAACCACTCAACAAATTTTCAACCTGTAATTTTGTCATCAACAGAAAAAAAAAAATTTAAAATCATATTTTCTCCTTTAGTGTGACAGCAATGTTGTATTATGATAGCACTGCTCAAAGAAAGTCAGTGGGGACCGCAAAAATCAGCAGCTCTTTACAGACTTCTACTCCCATCCATGATTTTTGTTGAAAGCAATTTTATCTTAAATTAAAACCTTGATCCTCTTTCCCCTTTCATTTCTACAAATTGAGCTAAAGAGCATTAAGTTCCACCAAGAAAAAACAATAGCAGTATTTTGTAATAAGAAATAATGTCCTTTGTGGATAATCCCAGAGTAGCAGAGTGTTCACACTAACAAACACTGACAAACACTTATAGCAGAATGGTTACTAACAAGCCTCACATGGTATCTGAACAAATAACCTGCTTTTAATCCTATCAGGAAATAAAAAAATAAATAAATAATAATAAAAAAAAAATCCAGGTATGGCATGATTCTGTGCATTTTAAATACTGAGTGTAGAGTGACTTCAGCTCCTGAATCATTCCTTTACGGACAGCTTTCAGATATGCTGCATTTAGATACATGTTCTGACTTACAGCACCACAGGATGGGTCAGACTGGAAGGGACAGCAGAGTCTGTTCCCTCCTCCCTGCTCAAGCAAGGTCATCCCAGAACACACCACACAGACTTGTGTCCAGATGATTCTTGGTTATCTCCACTGAAGGAGATTCCACAACCTCTCTGGTCAACCTGTTCCAGTGTGTGGTCACTTGCACAGTAAAAAGTTCTTCCTCATGTCCAGGTGGGACTTGCTGTGCAACAGTTTCTGCCCTTTGCCTCTTGTCCTATTGCCTGCCGCCCCTGAGAAAAGCCTGGCTCCATTCCCTTGACAGCCTCCCTTTAAATTTTGATGAGACCCCCTCTCAGTCAGTGCACTTACAGTAAGTGTATATGTCATGTCTCTTCAAAGAAAGAGGTGAAAGCATTCATGTTTTGGAGAGTAATTTATTTCCCTAACCCATTCTCCTACTCATACATTTTCATCTGAGGGTTTTGGCTGAAGCTTGAATGGTGAGCATATGCAAGACATGCTTTCATATGAAACACTGTTGGTATGACCTCAAACTCATTGTATTTTTTGCTTCTTGTTTTCATAAGACTGGTTTTTTGGCTCCTTGCCCAACCTAAAGAGGCAGGAAATGGGAGTATCAAAGATCTGACATTCCTTCTTGTGAAAGGAAGGGAAAAGAAGCATTCTACTTAATTTTTCTGAGCACAACATTCTCTCACTATTTTTCTACTACATTTGTGCAACTCCATTATATTTCAGCCATCTTCTTCAGCTGCCTATTACGCTCTTCTGATCATTTCTAGTCAGATAATGATGAAGGGGTGGGAACACCTTCTTCTGCATCAGATCTGCAAGCACCAGTTTGATTGTGTGGCAGCACTTCCAGTATCCTGTAAGTGAGACCATGAACAGTCTCAGTTCTTTACAGATGGGATAATACTGCTTAAGTGCCCTAGTTATGCTTCAGCATAACCCTCTATTATTTACCTAGCTTTTACATCTTCTGCAAATGATAGGCAAGTCTTGGTCTGACACCTCATGAAGTTGTCCCCACTTCCTTAAAGGTTTCAGAAAAGTCTTTGCTACTGTTAAAAGCCCAACCATACGGGATTTGCTAGCCTGAAAATCTCATGCTTTAGGGTTATCATGCTCCCATGGCTCCAGTCAATCAAATACCTTGGAGATGGGTCTTTGCTAGGAGTGGAAATTACATTATTTAGGTTCCAGTAATGAGTTGTCCATGCAGAACAGCAGCTAAATCACATAAAGAAATCTAGCTAAATCCAGCTGCTGCTCTTAAAAATGAAACACAATTTTGGGGACAGTAAAATTCTCTTCCACGTTCTTACCTGACATCAATGATAATACATAAAGCAAAGAAGTGGTGTAAAACACAAATTATCCAAACACAGCTGCTCAAAATATGGCAAATTATTTTAAAGTTTTTAGTCTCTATGTCTCTCAAATCAGGTGGTTGGTCCCCAAATGAGAACAAAACTAATAAGTAAGGGATTAGTCCTAAAATCTGCAGTGTAGATTCTTTTGAGGGCTGCACTGTCTGCTTTCTCTGCTCCTTTATGGCAGATAAGGAATTGGATTCAGCCAATGCAAAGTTGTCTTAAACTTCACCTCTGAATCTTCATCAAGTAATTTTTCTGAAAGTCAGCATGTCTGAATTAAGTGAAATATGCAGAGTTTTAATAGTGTGTCCTTCTGGCCTTAATTATTTTTACTTTCCCTTTCAATGTGTGGCTTGGACCTTCACTTCCATTTGAGCTTTTATTTTCCACTATGTGTCATTCTATTCTGGATTTTCATAATGAAACTGTCATTATGAAAATTACTTTCGAAAATATAACTTTGTATCATTTTTCCATGAGGCCACTGCTGATTTCTGGAGACATATTCACATCTTGGTCAACTCCAGCTGAGCTATATAGGGGCTGGCTTGGCACATTTGGCTGACAGTTCCTTTATTAGTAGTTATTTTTTTGTCCTGCTACTAACTATATATGTATATTTTGCATGTACATAAAGATCTCTTGTAGAAGCACTGCCCAAAGGAGATTTTGAAAATGTTGCTTTACCTCTGGTCAGCACAAATTGCACTGGCTTGCATTTTTCAAACTTTTCTTACTGATTCCCTTGTGACAGATGTAATGCACATACTGGAGCCAAGTATTTACAGCCATCTCCTTTCTCTCCTTTTTGGCTTGTGCACACACCCCTGAGGAGAGTGCACACAAAGCTCAAGGAAGCCATTAGCTTAGGCTTTAGTGAATACACAGAGCATGAGATTTACAGAAAGAAAGAGATTTACAGAATTTACCAGAAAAATTCATCACTCAGTTCCAGATTACAATGTTGCTCTGGTTGTAGTCTAGAGGTTAAATTAAAGCAGGAAAGTGGCAATCCAGGGGCCAGCCTTCTCTCCCAAAAAATGCCCTGTCTGAAACTTTCACTTTACTCTTTGTAAAGTATAACTATAACTCATCTCACCCCATGTACTGCTGGTTCTTCTGGTACTCTTTGGGACCTAAAAAATGTTAGGGAACTTATTGCAGGAGCATATAGGCAGGAAAAGAACTGAACCGGGAAAACAACTGGGAAAAAAAAGGGAAGGATACTCAAAAACAATGGGAAAGCAAAGCTCTGTAAGAAAGATGAATGTTTATGAAGGGCATTAAGTGATATTATAAAAACCATTCTTCTTATTTCTGTCACTGGTCAGAGTCCAGGCTTTCCAAAACACAAACATGATACTCATCTCCTTTGGTCTCCCCTAGCCCCCAGACTGTAACTCAGAGTTAAATTCCCAAAAGACAGAGACCCATTACTTCCTCAGAAGATATGTATTTAAATGTATGCATATATATGTATAAATATTCTGTGGGTAGCAGGAGATTAATTCTTTTTATTCTCATTAGCCCCTTCTCCTGAGCCAATGTGACCTTGTGTGAGCAGCTGAGGTCTGCTCCTCTGGGACTTCAAGCTTCAGCACAAGGTGAGGATCCTTTTCCCCACCTCTACTCTCTCACTGGAAGACCTCCTGTTGTAGCACAACAGCAGTGTTCAGAGGAAGCACACAGATAGGAGCAGAGCAAGGGGAAGGAGAGAAGGGAGCCTCTCTTCTAGCACCTTCAGTCCCTGCTACTGGAGCATTGACTCTAAAAAAGGAGCATCATTCCAGCCACTCCCAGAAGAAAATAAACAGGGCCATGTTTGTTCATGTTTTACTGATGTGGATACCATGAAATCACAACACAGTTTATGTCTCTTCATTATAACTTAGTCTAACGTGGCATTCATTTGAAAATGTAGTAGAGCAAACAGCATTTTACCTGATTGCAGTTGCTACAAGAAACACGTTTTATTTCAGGCATACCTTCATGATGGATTAATCAGGTATGAAATCCAGACATCTTGCTAAATTCTAACCTTTCCATGCTCAGACTAGTTGGCTCAGCTCCTAGGTGATGGGCATGTGGAACTGCACGACTTTGGTTTTAGTCTAAACCCCCTGCACCCTTTCAAAGATTACTATATCAAGTTCCCAAGAATTGCTGTCCTCTGCCTCTTCTCTAAATGTCTTTGAGACCTTTCAAGTGTTCTGCTCTTTTATCATGAGCACAAAGGCTTGCAAGAAGTCCATATCTTCTTTCTTTGGCTCAGGGAAATCCCCAGCACTGAAGAATAAGCATGTAAGTTTATTGTGTGATTTATATTATGTCAAGAAGTTTAGACCCGAGAAACATCCTGAAATTCATAGATAACAAGCATTGAATTCCAAGTAATGTCTTCTGCTTAATGTATAATATCTGGTTCCTGAGCTCTGACTCTGCACTAAATGAATGATGATGTATTCTGCTCAGTTTTGCTGACCTCACACCCCCTACATTGAGTGGGACAAAAAGCAGTGAGGATTTCCTGGAGTTTCAGTAATAATTGTCATTCAGCCTTACACAAATAATTTCTACAGCAGTGGATATCTCTCTCTCTCTCTCTCTCTCTCTCTCTTACTCTCCACACTTGCATGCAGACTAAAACTAAAGATCAGATGCAAAATTATTTTGGGTAAATACACCTGTTTTTCCAGACATGGAGTGTTAGTTAAAGGGCTGAGCACTCTGATGTCAGAGGGAAATGTTCTGCAACACAGTGACAGCTGGATGAGGGAAGAACTACAGTCTGCAGCTCAGGACTGGCAGGAATCTGAGCCAGTGCCATGGAAACAGGCATCAGTACCTGTCAGGAGCTGGGAAGGCGCGACATTCATGGTTTGTGTTATTGCTGCACATTTGTGTCACAGATGTCGGAGCCACACTGCACTTTACATTACAAATACATGCTCCTGGTAAAGAAGTGCTCTTGAGCAGACTTTGACAATGAAGGTTATAAAAACAGATTCCTCCTCTAAATATTCAAATTGTATTTTCAACAGACCTATCAATGTCCCTAAATATAAAATAACCTGACTGCAGCTGCCGGGATTTGTGGAAGGAAAAAATCATAATCATTATTTCCTAACTGGTAAGCAATTAGCCAATCATGCTACAGGACTTTTGAAGCATGTTAAATTGACTAAAAACAAAGCTGATTTGTAAACAAAATGGTTGGATCCAGTTAGAAAAGGAAAATTGGCAGCAGCTGGGAGGCTGTCAGGAGACAGACGTGTCACGAGGAGGTTGTTTGAAGCAGTCATAGTTTAGCAGCTTGTCTTGTTAAGCATGAGCCAACTAAAAGGATTTTAAAATATGACTATGTATGTATATTTATTTATTAAACTACCTTGTCTATATAAGTATATATTTTATAGACCAACATAGAGAGAATAATAACTATGCATACTATATATATACATGTAAATGTAATCTGCATGTATAATTATACATATTTAGCTTACCTACTATTTGTAATATATGTATTTAATTTTTCCTGGTATTTTAAATCAGATTAAAACAGTTATTTAATCAAAATTCTGGCCTAAATATCTCATTTGAAAATGCTGTGACATACAAGGTAGTGTTTGAAACCATGTCTTCCTTTTCAAAAATGCTATGTTGCAATGCATGAGAGGAGCACCCTGTGATTCTTGTCCTCTCAGAGCTCTAGTGATGTAGAGCATAATTTGTCTGAATGCAAGTTTTCTTCTTACAATTGAGTTTCAATTCCTCTGCAGCAGAAGATAAGCACATATGTTTTCAGTAAGAAAGAATATCTGGAGATAATCTCAATGAACAGCAAAACCATCCAATTAATGCAAAAGCAATGCTTATCTTAAGGGAATTTCAGAAAAGAGCCACTGTTACTTTAGCATTTTCAAGTGTCAGAGGGTCACATTCTTCTGTGGTACAAAACAACAATGATGTAAAGTGTTTAATAGTAAACTGTGAGTCAGATCTGATAACTCAGATGACAACAGTGGGAAACATCACAGAAAATCCCATCATGAAGCTACAGTCAATTGTGAGTCTTTGCTGTGGTTACTCAGGAGGGGAATCAAATCTGCTGAATTTCTAGGAAAATCTTGAAACTTGTCTTCTTTGCCCCTGTTGCAGCAAACAGCTTTTCACCCTGGTGTCCCCCTCACTGAGAACCAGAACTAAAGGAAAAAATCTCTTTTGAAACATACTGGAAAGAAAAATATTGAGACAAAAGCCTGAAGGTTTTCCTAAACATTACTGAGAGAAAGCCATTTCAACATCACTGAAAGTCATCTGTATATGAGGAGCTAGGTCCTCTTCTAAGTGTCCTCATTCAACTGCTTCACTCAATGAAGAGGTGAAGTCACTTTTGGTGAAGTCAAAGAAAACATTAGGAGAATAAAGAGGGTTGTTTAAATGATGAATGAAGGATTCAAAGCCTGTCTTAATAAAATTGCTAGTACTGTTCCAGATTTATTTATTTCTGTTGAGACAAATAATCTATGCAGGAAAAAATTAAACATATATAAAATATAAATGCTGTGGGTGTATCTCAACACCTTGGGTAAAAAGATGTAAAATATGTAGATACTTATTGCCCATATTTGTTCTGATGTTGTAATTGCTTCTTTTAAACATTTTAACCAGAATTTTCTTGTGAAATCACTGCCTTGGATGAGCAATCAATCTCTAATCAAGGTTCCCTGACACTAGATCTTTAAACATAAATATTTGCACCTGTCTTATTTGTGTAATATGACAAAAATTATCTCAGTCAAAATCCCAGTTTAGCTGCTTAGCAGATTCACACCCATTTAATGAATGGAGAGCCTTGCAGGCCCCCACATCTACTTCATTCACTCAGTGCATAATTTCTGTTTAGATAATATTTGACTGTTTCCAAATAAAGTTTTTGTTTATTCAGGAATCCCCTTTTAAGCCATCCAGGAACACTCTCCAAATTGCCTTCAAACTCTCATTCATCTGTGACAGAAAATGAAATGGGATCCGTAGTTCCAAGTGGAATTGGTAGAAGGGACTGATGCTGGGAGGAAGAAAGGGATATAGAACAGGCTGACTCCAGAGCAGTTTTTTTGCACTGGGGGCTGGTAGGAACTGCCTGGGCTGCCAGCTGAAGCACAGGCATCAGTGCCAGCTGCCCACAGCTTTACATGACACAGTTGGCACTGTTGATTTAACAGACTGATGAATGTGACCTCCTGAATGAAATGTTAGTAATTATGCAGTATAGACAGAGAAGGCTCACATTAAAGGCATTTCATAGCAGTTTCCTGTTTTATTTTTGTTTATCTGTTTGTTTTGAAGGGGAGAAGATTAACTAATTCTCTAATGAGTTCTCATTTATTAACAAAATACTCTGTAGATATTCCATATTGTGTGACCTTGGTCCTGTTTCTTTTCTCAGGAAAAAAAAAAAAAAAAAAACAAGCAATTTTCAGGAGGGTGTTAAAAGGATGAAGACCAAAAGTGTGAGCTATCACATAAGCATTTTCCTTTGTTCAACTGTGGTCACTGTGTCTGTTAAAGTAAGGAAAAGACCTAGAGGGATACAGTTGTCCTTCATGGAAGATTTATTATAGAATGATACTCCATCAGCATCTCATTACAAAGCACAGTTTTGAATTCTCTTCAGATTTTAGTGGAATGAGATGCTCTTAGGTACCTGTTACTCGTGCTTGAAGAAACTGATTTTGCAGAGCAGTCAAGGAAAAGAGACCTCAAAGACACAAGTCTCTCTGTCACTTCAACCCAAACAGTGACAAGGCAAAAATACACCTATTGTAAGTTCAAGTGAAAAAGTCACTAAAAGAAATAAAGTACTGTCATGTTCTTATGGACAATAAGCCTATGGCACTGAAAAATAGCCACAAAACATCTGTTACAAGATTGAAAAGAGCTTGAATTAGCCATGGGAGCAAAAGATAAGAGCATTCTCTCTGAACATGTGATTTGCAGGAATTGTATCCTGTACATAAATCAGGTTATCATTTATTATTATTTAGATTCATACAACAATAAAAATAGAACATGATAATTAAGTCCTTCTTCTATCTATACACTATAATTTATCATTAAGACAGTCTCCCACAGATCTTTAGAAAACTAGTAGCATAATAGGTAGTCATTAGAATGTATATTTCTAGCTTTGAGCTATTTTAGGCTCTCATTACCATGGTATCTAGGAGATTTTTAATGTATTGAAAAAGGAGTTCCCTAGTGGACTTCATGTTGGCTCTTGCTCTCTCCCACATTTGCCTATAGAAAACTTTGCTTTGGCTAAAGAGTGAGTTAAATAAAGCTGTGTGCAACTTAATGTGTAGTCTGCACGACTCCTTTTTTCTTTCTGAGGAATTTCAGTTGGCAGGAAAAAAAATTAACTGCCTTTTTGCATTCTCATTTGTAAAAAAGGAAATGTAACCCTTAGAAGATGAACAGTTTAGTTAAAATGCCAGCAGTAGAATAGAGTCTGCAAGAGAGTAGGGTGTTTCAGAAACTGCACATTGCTCTCTGATAGCCCAAAAGAGAAAAAAAGAAGTTGAAAGCTCCAAAAGGAGAAGTATTTTAATCAAGATGTATCATGAGTTTATTGTAATGAGACTAAAAAGCACCTGGAAGAGCCAGAATATTTCTATATACTCTGATAATGTTGTTTCATGCCATGACATCAAATACTGAAGTTAAAGCAACAGGCAAATCATGGAAGATTAAAAGTAAGAGCAAACAACACACACAAATTCAGAAAAAAGTTATTTCATTTAGCTGACTCTACAATTAAGTCTACTCATTCACAGAAACAAATTAAACAGAGAAAATTTTATTTTAAAAAAAGAAACCATCTTAAAGTGATATAAAGTTTTCCATATTTGCCCTTTCCTTTTAATTTTGCTTTTTTCAGGCTGGTGATATGACTGATGAATCTGACTAAGATCAAATATCTTTCTGGTATATTTTTATATCTCTACATCTGGTTATCTCAGAGATCCTTTTTCATACAATGTTCATATTATACCTAAAAATATCTTGGGTTTTGTTTTCAAAATCTTAATCTTTGCCTGATATAAACCAGAAAAATTTCACTTGATATTTCTAGATCCATGGTGATCTAAATCAGTCAAAGATCTTTTTACAGCAGAAACTTTATTTGGTCTTTGTAGTGGCTGGGGTTTGCCTGGGATTTTGCTGTTATTGTTGTTTTGTTTTTCTGGTCTTCGGTCTCTGCCTTTTGACATGTTTATAACAGGAAAATTTGCCTAAGTGTGCAGGAAATTTCTTATAGGTTGAAAATCAGTACTTTCCTCATTATATCTCTTACTCTGAAACTTCTACCTGGTCTGAATGTATTTATGACAGGTTTTACTTCATCAATCTTCCATGTTTGATCCAAGAGAAGAGATGTATTTTTTCCTGCACTGCGTGTTCATGTGCAACCAGTGATACAGTTTGACTCAAGTCACTGATGGCTTAAACCACTGATGGCCTTGAGATCAGCAATGTGTCCTTGAAAGAAATTACTCCATACCTGTTGGGATTGCAACACCAAAACACAAGTTCATGGCAGCCTCTTTAAGTTCTTTAAGTTGGGTTTCTGCACATAACAGAGCTGCTGTTACTCTTGTCTCAGCAGCTTGGCTTAGAGTGAGGGATTAGATGGAGAGCAGTAGCTCTCCATGCTGGTGATAGTTGGCAAACACAGAAGTTTTCAGTACTGGCAAAATACCACTTTATTCCCAGGGTCTGGCAGATTCACCTGTCTAAACTGTGGTTGATGCCTTCCGTTAGCAGCCGACAGAATAATTATTTTCTTTGGATTTCAGAAGCCTAAAGTTGCAAGCGTCTTGGCAGAGCAGGTCATTGTTCAGACTGCAGGTCAAAGCAGTTCACTTCCAAAAGTTTCTGGCACACTGTTGTTTCTCTTCAGCTTGTTTTGATTTCCTTCTTTTGTTGTCTCTCACTCTCAAGTCCCTATTTGCCAGCATATAAGCCATCCTACTTCTCTTCAATCATTTTTTTCCTAAAAGTACTTTCCTTATGATTGTTCCTTCCAGTGGTTGGCTTTTAACTACAATGAGAAAAACAGCGTTTTCTCAATGATTATTTTTAATTTTTTACTGAGATTTTGTCAGAATAAAGTAACTTTTTCTAATACTGATGAATAAAAAAATATCAAAATTTTTTAGACTTCCAGAACATTTTTAATTGTTCCATTAAAAAATATGGAAAATAAGAGAAGTAAATTTAAACATTTCAAATGATAGTACTGTTTCTGCTGTGCTTTTCATGACAATGTGTCAGTAATATTGCAGCTTAGGATCCTGAAGCCCTGGTCACCCATTGCCCATATGGGGAACATGCTGAGGGTCTTCTCTGCCCTGGAGGTTTGCTTGCAATGGAAACAGGAATGTGCAAGGCATTGGGAGGAGGGAGGTGTTATGCACTCAAGCATCATAAAAGTAGATTTTTCCACAGTGATTTATTTGCCACTGCATAAGTGGAACGTGGATGTTCCCATGTCCTTAGATGCAGCCACTAAAGTAACAGCAGCCACTGGATTCCCACCCTGACATGCCTTACAGCTGAGGGAGAAAAGGGCTTTTAGCCTACAACTTTTCCCTTAGATCGTACCTAGACTATCTCTCTGTCTATTTGCAATTATCCAGACATACCACTGTGCTCTATAAGAATGTTTCTTCTGTTGGTGGGGGGAAAATCAAATGCCTTCTCCAGAATAATTTCACAGACATAGCTGCATTTACTGATATAAAAAAAAAAAAAAAAAAATTAAAAATATCTACATTTGTTAATAATAAAACTGAAAATACAGGAAGGAATCAAGGAAAAAAACTGTCTCTGCAAGAAAAAGTAAAGTTCCACTTGCAGTATAAGAATATTTTCAGTTGTCCTTGAAAGTCTTCCTTTTCTTCATACCTCCCAACCTGTTTCAACTTTCAATTTGATGCCCATGATGATTTTAAAGAATGTAGTCCATCATAGTACACATATACAAACTGTGAGGATAAAGTAAACAATTTTTGGGGTGTCATTTATCTTAAAAAGTTATTCAGGTCACTGGACTAGGTATTTTTTTTAATTAACCTATGAATAGAGAATGTAGAAGATTGTATTTTATGTGTGTGATGCTAGAAGCAAAAAAGCCTGAACAATTAAAAGGCTTTTATTTGTCTTAACTTTCATAAAGTGGAAAATAATTATTATATGTGAGCCAATAATTATTGAGCTAATCTAACAGGTACACAGATAATTAGAAGGTAAAGAAAAAAAGTGCAAATAATTTTTTTTTAAAGTTTACACACTATTTTACAATAAATCAAGCTGTGTAGAAACCTTTAGCTATGCAAATTATTAATGTAAAATTTGTTGAAATTATTTTTGAAGTTAGCTACTCATTTTATCTCTAATGCTAGTCGAGGAGATAAATAATTACAAACACATATCAGCTGGGATGATCCCAATTTTTTGGCCCCGTTTGAGTGGAAATATTTTAAATGATAATATGCAGATGCTTAAATATTCCTAGTGAGTTGAAAGGCATAAGACTGTTCCTTCCAACAGGATGTTACATCATTAGGAGCTCAAACTTCCTTGAAAGTCATTGACTGTAACTTTGGTAAGGGCCTTTGAAAGCTTTTTCTCCTGCTTCTCCTACAACTTTTTTTCTCTTCAGGCACTAAAACCCCAAAGTTCAGAATGGATTTTAAAGGTGGGTGGTCACAGCCCAGTGGAGGAAGAGGGAAGTGGTAAAAGGATAAGTCACAGCATAAATCACATGTGGGAACTGAAGAGGTAAACCACATTCTCAGTTTCAGGCTAAGGCTGCCACAGGACTTCAAGCCCCACAACACAGCACAAACTGCTGGCTCACAAGAAGCAGAGGTGTAGGTCCTCAGCTGTGCTCAGGCTGGAGTGATTTGCCCTCTTCTCTAATTTGGCATTTTTCTAAATATTCCGCTTAGCATAACAGCACCGAGGTTTTGTGATTTATTTTTCACAGCATTTAAGAGCTTTTGGCTGTGGCATCTGTGCTAATCACTGTCTCTTTTAGCAAGATCCTGGAGTGTTTGTGTTATTAACAGTGCACCTGTTTACACTCTTCATTTTCTACTTCTGCTGACAGAAACCAGTATAGATCCAGCAACCCAATTCTTCAGGGTCCTTTGTCAGTTTCTCCTGTTACTGTGCTAGCATCACTAGCAAAGAACAACCTCCTGAATAAGAGGGGTTGCACTGCTTATTTGAATCGAAATTTAACAGGTTCATCTGTGCCTCAAATGACAATCATAGAACAATATGAGTTTCATCTAGATGATACTTTAGTTTTATATTCCCTAAGTAAGCATTTTAAACTCTAGAGTCAAGGTTCACGATGCTGAGTTTGCATTCATTTCTGCCCTGAATATCAATGAAACACTTCTCCTTTATTCCATGGGAGAAATAGAAGATCCTTTAAGGTATTTGGAAATGTAATGTCAGTCAAATGCAATGCCTGATTCTATCTGTTTCATTGAGTTATGCTATTCAGCCCCCAGATCCCATGTAAAATGAATAGACAGGAATATGAATTAGCATCAGGTTAGATCATCCTGTTGCTCATTTACTGTGGGTGCTGACACACCTATTACAGCAATGGCCGTGTATTTTAGAGGCATGACATTTCTTCAGCTGTCTTTAGGGGAAAAGGGAGAGATCCTTTTATGATCTGGACTGAGTGTAAGATTAACTTTTCCTAAAGCTCTACTGACTGAAGTGCAGAGGAAATCAAAGCTTTGCCTGAAGAACTTTTTCCAGCCTCTACCTACACACTTCTGTGAGTAGCTCCCCTACACAATGTGAAAGAAATAGTGTGGATGTGGACTGCTAAAAAATGTTTCTTTTCCTTTCAAATATCCATGAACTTCAAAGTATGACACAAGCATGAATGGTGTTTGATTCGTGTGTCTCGGTGGTGTAGATTATGTAAGAAATAAAACTTAATTTTATTTTAAATTTCCCTTTGGGTTCTCTTTCCTCATTTGAAGATCAATATCTCCAGTGTGTCTGCAAAAATGTCCTTTTCAACTCTTTATTTACCAATTGATTTATAGTTCCCCCTGTTCCCACCACACACTTACACAGGAAAAACTAGAACCTTCCTTCTGAAACACACTGAATTTAATTTCTTGATTCTGTTCAGCTTAACTGCTATTAAAAAATATCTCCATTCATGGATTCTTAGTAGGTACTGTCACCTGTTTAATGAAGTTACATTTTCTTTTTCTCTTTTAGGAATTGACACAGGGGAAAAAAACCCAACTTTTTATCTAATTGGCCTTTACAGGATAAGAGCAGATCTGTTATGTTGGCATTAACAGTATTTCACTAAACTCATGTCATTGGCAATGAAATTTGTCTTACAACTTGGATGAATTTTAAACTACCAGTGAAAAGGAAAAATAGAGAAAAGTAAACTAAAAGTCTTACAACTCAGATTATAGAATGCTCTGTTCACTGCATAGTAGAAACATCTGAATTGTGCCCTGATCACCTGTTTTGTTACTTGATTTATCTATTGAGTTTAGGAAATACAGGAGTCTGAAGTGACTGTGTGCATGTATGTGTGCCTTTGTGTGTTTCTGTGTGCAAGCATATAGATATTTATGTGTGTGACTCTCAATTTCTCCCAAGGCTGCCAGAGACTTTCCTTCAAAATACTTCTCTTAGAAAGCAACAAAGACTATTTAGGCTCAATGTCTACTTTTACCCAAGAGAAATCCCTAGTTTTTTCTCTTCTTCTTCACCACTGAAACTATGTCACCTTCTGACATCACAGTTGGGAACACGAGGATATTAATGGAATCTCAAGTGCCCACCCTTAGTCTCCTTCAGTGTACTACTAGAAATTAGATTTTATTTCAGGCAAGAACATAGTAAGCCCTTTTTTTCCCCTGGATTGTCTGAACTCAATGGCATGAACTTCCCTATGACCAAAAATCATAAGGCACTGCTTTTCCTGTACAGAAGTAGTTCATGATGACATGGTAACTTCAGGCATCTCATGTCTCCATGGCAATACACAAAGGGGAAAGCTTTGGAACACAGGCAGAGCAACCCATGTAAAATAATTTCATGGATTTAAATTGACCTGGAGGGCCAGTTACAGGATGAACAGAAGCATAGTGTCAGTTTCAGGGGGTCTCTTTATGGGCGTGAGACCTCCTCGGATGGACATGTAGGTGGTTTGGTTTTCGGGGTTATTCTGAGGCCGCCGGAGAGAGACTGCAGGAGATGATCTTCTGTTGTTTTTTTTTTTTTTTTTTTCATGGCTGTTTATTATATCTTATCTATAAAATGTCCCAGCCAGGCTGACACAGGTCTGCTCTGCAAGGTGACCATGACCAAATGCCCCATTGGGAGAGGCAGGACCTATCTTTTATACTCTAGACTACGTCTTCAATATTTTCAATCACTTTCCAATACAGTACAACCTTATTACACTGTCCAGTTTTGTCCCCATCCAATCTGTGGCTACCAGCATGTCATCCAACATGGATGGCACAGAGAAGAAGGAGGAAGGGGCACACCACACCCTAAATCCTCCATGCTGACCACATGGCCCTTATCATAAACAATCCAAAAATCTACTTATTCTACATTCTAATACTCTAATTTACACTTTACTTATTTTTGTGACTTGTAATTCTTCCTGCAATGTTGGCAGATTTTCCCTTGGGGCAGGGTCCAGCCCCCTGACCCCCTGGCCTCACTCAGAGGTCCCAAAAGGGTCTGATGGGGGTCTTTGCACCCACTAAAGGTCCAGAGGGACACCCTGGACCCCCACAGCATAGGAGTGAGTTGAACATGTAAGAAACTCCACACAGCTCAGGAGCTGTTGTATGACCCTTCCTGTCTCATGCAATAGACTGGACTAGTCACAAAAAATGTTTTAAAGCAGGTGTCAAGTAACTTCTATTAAAAGGAACGTGCCAAAAATATCCCAGTATAATGAAATCAACCAGCATAAAAAGACACCAACCAAATATAACCAAATTATTGATCAATTTTTAAAATGTTTTTTTAATGTCTTTAAAAAACTATTTATTTTAAAGTTTTGGTATTGTTTGTGTTTTAGACATACTTTCTGAGCAGCATAGTTTTCTTTTCATACTCCTAACCTTGCCAAGAAAAAGAAGAAATCTTAAGTATTCAATGTGATTCAATCCTTCTGTATATCTAAATTATTACTTTCATGGATACAGAAGTATCCAATTTTTCCTGTTCCTGAGTGCACATACCTAATTGGCTAAGAGGGTACATTGAAATTCCTTTGGGAGACTTTTATATGGAAAAAGAACAACCCTTCAACGCATGCAGAAACTAAATTGCAAGCAATCTATAGCTGAATATTTGAACAGTTCCCAAGCCTCTTATTCTTGGCATAAAACATTTTTAATGTGAATTCTGCTTATATCCAGCATGGTTCCTCTGGACACAGCTATACAGCTACTTGAACCATATCTGAGAGCAAGTTTTACCTTGAAAACATTGACTATTCAGAAAGTTAGTATCCCACTGCCCACATTTTTTTTTCTCTTGTCTCAGCTTGAAACTGTAAGACATCCTACTATCAGAATATAATCATGTTCCTTGATGAACTTGTGGGCTCTATGATGACTCTGATGAAGTAAATTTTCTTCATGTGGATTGGATTTGTGATTAAAACAGGATTGATTACACACCAGTGTCTGGTCAGTTTAAGAGCAGTGCTTGCAGAGCATCAAGGTTTTCCTACTCTTTGAGGGGTTTCTGTCCCCACTCAGCCTCTACAGCATGTAAAGTGGAGGGTCCACAAGAACCTAGGAGGGGATGAAACTAGTACAGCTGGCTTAAACTGACCAAAGGAATGCTCCATGTCAAATGGTGTTGTGGTCAGCAATAAGAGCTTGGGGAAAGATGGAAGTGGGGATCTTCATGGCCATGGCATTTGTTTTTCCAAGTAATCACTGCATGTGCTGAGGCCTTGCTTCAGGGGGAAGAGGCAAGACATCTGCCTGCCAACAGGAAACAGTGAATAAATTCCTTGTTTTCCTTTCCTTGCACACACAGCTTCACTTCACTTATTAAACTGTCTTTATCTTGATCCATCCTGTCTTTTATTTTCTGATTCCCTCTCCTGTCTTTCCAGGAGCAAGCGGCTGGGGGTGCCTGGCTTTTGTCTTGGTCAATTTACCACAGCAGGTTAAATTGAAGCAGCTGCAAGCCTACAAAAGGTTAAGAATAAATTTACACTTGAGAGTAGGTGCATAAACTGCAATCCAGCTTTAGTAGTATATTTGAATCAATTTTTTAGGGCAAAATTAAAAAGACACAGCAGAGACCCCTGTGTTCTTTGTTACTGGGAGAGCAACACTGAGAACCAGCACCATAAAATTCAGCCACCAGTGATTTATTCTCACCTGGCTGACTTCTCTTGGGAGAGGAAGGCAAGCACTCATGTTGCCAGGCACTGAGCAAACCTTCACACTTCATCTGAGATATTAGGGTTTTTTTTCTTTTCTCTGAAATGCATGAAAATGTGGACACAATACTGAAAGGATGTTAAGTTTGTCAGACCAAAACTCACCTGAGGGGAAGATGTGGAAGTAGCAGTGCACATAGCTTTCTAGTTATGCTGGTAAAATCAGTGCTGGAGAAAGAAAAGAAAAGAAAAAGGTATTTTTTTACAGGGGCAGCAGAGCAAATAGGGATTCACTGTGTGTAATGCTTCAAAGCCAACCACCCTGGAAGTAGTGCTGCTTCAACAAACACTTTGACTTTCTTGGGTACATAAGAATAAACTCACACTCCATAGTTAAATGACAGGATTTCAATAAACCACAAACCACACAAGATTTGCCTGCACAGGAATTTCAGGCATACAGTACAAATCAGAACAATCTCTATTCACTAATCAGTGCAGGACCAGAAACTGTTCCTCTGGTGTAAAGCGTTTCCTTGGCTCATATAGGAAAGCCCCTACCTCTCACCCCCTGCCACTGGTTTTCAAATATAAGTTAAAACAACACTTACTGTTAAGTGCAAATAGTTGAAAGAATGCCACAGAGATTTAAATGTTCAAACAAATCTCCTCTATTCATACAGGAAAGCTGGGTGTTCATGGGCTGAGTGATTGAGCCAAGGGAATTGTATTTAAACCTAACAACAAAATTATAACTTTCCTAATTATTTTCCTCCCATGTAGATATACACTAGAAGACTTCAGGAACAAAACTGTCAAAAAGGACTGTAGGTAATTAATTCTACAAGTGCAAAATATAGCCAGAAATATCATATTTTCTAATGGTGCCTTCCTTACAGAGAGCAACAACAACATTGCACAAATGGCATTCCTGAAAGTGTTCCTGTAATGACCTTTGAGGACAAATACAGAAATGTTATAAGAACCTGGAAGGCTATTTCTTGACCCTTTTTTATCTCAGAATTTCTGAGAAGCCCAGAAACCTCACCTGTCTCTCTTTCACAGCTCAGTATGCATGCCAGACTATGGCTGGAAGATGAGGAATTTGTTTGGGAAAGAAATAAGGGTTTCTTTGCATTTCCTGTATAACTATAAAACAAAAACTGATTTTGCATGGTGTGAGGACAAATCTATCCTCTTGGTGGAGAAATGAGAGTAAAAAAACACATTTTGTCTAGAATCATGAGGCAGCAGATTGTATGTAAAATTTGGATGTAAAATTTAGATCTCATTTTGGTTAGCAGCCAGACCATCCTTTGGAACTACTGAAAGTGCACCAGTATTATTTCATTACATCTACCCACAACTGACCTCTCAGCAAGAAATCTTTTGCCATCATTTCTTCTTTGCAGAAAATAAAACTTTGTAAAGGACAATAGTTATTTTAATTTTGTTTGAGCAGTGTGACTTTTTACCAGCTATAAGACCAATAATGAGATTTTCTACTTAATATACTACCAACATTGGCACTGAAGAAACTTCTGTGCTACACTCTCTTTCTGCTTCTATCTGCAGCCCACAGATGATGGGAAGAGTTTCTGCTTTGGAAGCAAGTTAGAGCAGCATGCTCACATCAGCAAAACCCAGTAGTCACATGTCAAACTCATTCTGGACCCAGACAGATGCAGCAGACTGAAAAGGAGCTGCAGTTTTGCATAGAGAAGTTCAGCATGGTGATTCTAGAAAGGTTTATCCATAAATTAGTAATGTGGAGTTGTGATATGCCTCAGACAAGAAGAGTCATGACTTTGGCCATATCTAGCTAGAGAGAGACAACACTATACAAGAACAGGTCTCTTCTGTCCCAGCCTCTGCTTTCTGAGTGCCAACCCTGCAGAACCAGTGCAGCTGAATTGCAAAAGCTGTAGTCAGATACACCAGACTTCTCCCAATGTAATTCCCCAGTTACATTTCAAGACAGACTGAGGAGCAGCCACAAGAGGTTGTGGTGTGAGTGGAGTGAGTTACACCTTTCCAAGGAGTACCACAAGTCAAAGGGGCTGTGATTCAGAGTCACCATCCCAGCATCTGTCTGAATGGCTCTACTCCATCTCCTGCACCTCTAAAGTGACCAGACATAGATATAGATTTGATATAGATAGATAGATATAGATATAGATATAGATATAGATATAGATATATGATATAGATAGATATAGATATAGATTAGATATTGATGATATATAGATATATGTAGATATAGATTTAGATGTAGATATAGATAGATATAAATAGGTACATTGCAACACTAGACAGTCCTTAAGTGTCCAGTACCCTCACTGCAAAAAACCATGGAGGAATAATCTTGCAATTTACCATAGGATCTGGTTTTGTACTTTACAAACTCTGTGGTAGGTGATAACAGAGTAAAGGCAGGCTGCATATGGCAAGCCTCAAACATCACCTCATACAGTGCAACTTCCCAAAGGCTTCCTGGACACCTGCCTTGTTCACTTGGGATGCAAATGGGACTCCAGATTGATGGAAAAGGAAATTTGGAGCTAGTGAAGCACATAATCCTGACATGGAGGTGGAAAAAATGGCTTAAATCTCTACAGTTTCTTTGTTGAACTTTTTCATGAGGGGGGATGTGAACCAAATACCTCACAATGTTTTGCATTGGAAGTTGAAAAACTGCTGTTATTCTGTTCCAGCACAGTTTCTTGAAAGCTAGCATGCCACACCTTAGGGCTATTGTTCAGACTTGCTAAAGAAAGACTCAATTCTCTCCTCTCCTCTGTGAAAATATACGTTGTCTCTGCTTGAAAATCATCAATACAGTGCATCAAAGGATTTACCCCAGCTGCCTCAAATCCAACTCGTGAGAAGCTGGGTGCTGCTGTGTTAACAAAAACGGAGCTGTACTCAGCTTAAGGCTTTTCAGCTGTGTAAGCAAAACTGAATACTGTTGCCTCAAAGGTGAGGACAAAATAACTTGCCAGGTCAGAGAGTCAACATGGTCCCTGCTCTTCCCTTCCTCCAGTCCTCTCATATTCCCCAGTCCCAGCAGACCTCTCCAGAGCCCTGGCCAGCTGAGAGAGCAGCAGTCCCTTGGCTGCCTTTTCACGCTGGGGCTGCACCTGGGGCTGCTCTCTGCACCCCAACAAAGTGCTGTGCTCAGCACTGATGCTCGGGTCCCACCTGCCCAGCATGGGGCCATGGCTTCATCCTGCATCCTGCCAGTCCTGAGGCAGCCCCAGCTAAGCACTCCTAGCAGTAAAATGGGGAGCAAATTCTGCACTCTCTCATTTAATGGGTGTTGTGCAGAAGCTCAATCCAGACAAGCTATTTGCAGAGGGTTTAAAATAACCAGTGCTGTGTGTTGCACACAGATTGGCCATATGAGACCTTTCTCTATGAAAGCAGCTGCCCTTTAGGACTTCTATATCTCAGAAATTATGTGAAGCAAAGTCATTTGTGAGTCCTTGAGAATACAACAGGCAATTCCTACTCATCAGGGAAATAGGTACAGTTCTCCTAGGAGACATTAGACAATATGAAAAATACTGTAGTTTTATTGTCCTAAACATATTTTTCAAAAATTTAGAAATAATAATATAGGAAAAATTATTGAGAAAATGAAATGTTTTTCCTGTTTTACATGCTGCTAGTTAAACTTTTTGCTCATATGTGAATGTATATATGTGTGTGTCCTTGTGTATGAATAACATATATAGCAAAATCATATTTCCTGTTAAAATTTTCAGTCAAATAAAAATACTAGTAAAATCTAATTACATTAGATTTTTGATTACTTTTTTATGACTTGTGTGTTTTATTTGAAGATTTTAAAATTTGAAATATATTTTGTTCTATTTTTGCATATAATCATGAGAATGCAAGGAGAGGTATTTTTATTATGTTCTGCTTTCAAAAATATATTCTTTTCTGCTTTCTAATTACATGAATATAAAAAAAGAAGAAGGAAATAAGTTCTAATTATATAGAACAACTTTCTTTTTAATTGAAAGTGCAAGAGAAATTCATTCATGGTGCTATAAAATATATGTGAGGCAATTATATCATCAGGATTTCTTTTTGTGTATAACTTATGAGCTAAGGAAATAGAGCAATTATGATATCATGACTTTTTGTTGTTAATTAGAAAATTAGTCTACTGTTTGCATAATTACAAAGAGATTCTCTTTTATTGGATCTTTTTATAATAAGTATTAGAAGTAATTATAAGCAAGAGAAGGAAAAAAATAGCTTATTTGCAAAATAAAAAAGGCAATAGTGCTGCTTTGTTATTATAACAGCTTGACTTATACACCATATAAGATGCAGAAGATGCTTCTTATGTAATGTTTTCAAATTCAGATTATATTTGAAAAGCACAGAAAAAAAAATCACTTTATGCTTTAATTATAGAAAGGCTTGATGGTTTAAATTACACATGAGGTCCAGTGCAAAACTAGAAAGGACGTGATCTTTTGCTAATTACTCAGACCAAAGGCTAATATCCCCATTAACAGCAGACAAGGCAGGAATTCAGAAAGGCCTTAAACATGATGTTGGTGTTCAAGCTTTTTGAAACAGCTGTAAAATAGTTAAATGGGATGATGTGAGAATTTGAAAGCATGAAATGGATGTGTCAATGCCTTGCACTGAATCTGAGCATGAGGAAAGTAGGAGCCAGATACATCCACAGTCTGGCACGGCTCCTTGGACCTCTGTAAGAGCTGGACCCCAGGCTTTTAGCATTCACTCCCTGAGAAAGAAAAGGCAACAGATATGAGCCAACCTCCACGTTTGTAATGTCTTCTTGGTCAGTTGTTCTAGGTGATTAAAGCAGAAAGGAAAACAACAGCCTTTTACATTTTCTGAGTCTCTTGCTCCATACATTGAGTCTTGTACAAAATCTGTGGGTAATAAGTTATCAGAGTATAATGTAGTAGTCTCTGCTCTCCTTGTTTTAGCATAAATTACATGTGTAATCCAGACAAAATCCTTATCTATAGAGAGATGCAAGTTTCAAGTAGGAAAATTCTTGCTTTCCTGTATTGGTTCTTTATAATTTGATGGGGGAAAAATCAGTTTATTATGCTTGATTTGCATGAAATTTTATATTAGATGAGCAGTTGATCTCCGAATAAAAAAATGAATTAACTTGATTTAAGCTGAATATCTCTCACATTAGTGATTTTTCTTGTGTTTTTGGTGTCTTTAATGAATACTTACAGATGTTTGGCCAAGAGAACATAGCCTGCTAATTATAATTCTATTTTAAGTTTCAATCCATGTAAAAATGTAAAAACATTCAAGTGGACATCCTACTTAATAATACAACCATTTCAAATTGATGGTTTATGGTAGTGAGAGCCATGGCCACTGCTTACATGCTTTTGGTTTAAGTCCTCTAATCAAACCAAGTCATTGGTTGCAATAGTACATTCTCTTGATAAAGGTTTTGCCATATTTTGATACCAAATCAAGAAATTAAATTCTTATAGAGTTTCTGTACTTCTATACTATAGTGTTTCCAGTGTTTTCTAGTAGAAAAAGTGTTTCTTGTATAAAATGAGTCAGTTGTGAGCAGCCTTTCCATATCAAAATAGGAAAACTCAGTGTCACATTCGACAGAATTAGCTGTTTAAACAGCTTCATTAAATAAAAATCAGTTCCAGCTTACTAAGTCTTTGCTCTCACATTTCATTTTCTTTAGGAGAAAACTACATCAGACTTTGTTGTCTCTCATTTAATTTGCCATTTTAACATTATGGGGTTTTTCCCTATATTGAAGCTGCTCTATGAAAGCATTGCACGGCATCCCTTTTCTCCTTGCCCTTATCTGGAAGCAGGATGTATTTACATCACTCACAGCCCCTAGAGCCCTCAGGGCAGGAGTTCAGGAGCCAGCCAGTAGCTCAGCACAGGTGTGGGACGTGGCTTAGTTTAACCCCTGTGCTCTCTGGCTGCTGCACTTCACTTAGATCCCTAAAGACACAAATGCTCCTCTTGACCTAAATGATCTTTCCTTTTGCAAGACATAATGTGCAACTATAGTTCATTGCCCTGGAGTAGAGGCCCCTGTCTGGTCTACTTTGAAGACCATTTGGAAGATGAGAGACAGAAAGGTCAAGGCTATCTCTGTTCTGAGGAATATTTTGGTAAACTCACTGAAAATTGAGGAAGCATTGGAAGATGTGTGTTTGGCTGCCAGAAAGGAGATCCTGATTTCAGATCAACCCGCCTGCATAGTTTAAAGGTGAAGTTCTCTGATAACAGGAAGTGTGCCAACCCCCTTCAGCAGATGTAGCACCTGGAGACTCCAATTCTCTGCTGGGGGAATCAACATCATCTGATCTTGGTGGGTAGAGCTCAGACACCAGGCAGCACCCCCGCTTCACCCTGTGCTGCTGTTGCACTGCACCATCGTGCCTAAACCTACAGGAACATAAACATGCACACTGTGCTCCAGGAAGTTCCAGCCTCCAAGTCAAAAGGTGATTTTGACCCTCTGGTTCACTGGAGTGGAAAGATACTAACCAACAAGGTGGGATTGCTATACTGAGAAAGGATTTCCTTATAAACTTCTGAAACTTATGTTTGCTTTTCTTGCAAGTGCTGAAACTCTTCCTCCAGGATGAAAAGTTTTATGCAGAGCAGAGGGAAACTGGTTTTAAGTGAGAAACAATAGAATATCAATTATACATTCTTCTTAAACAACGCTGTCTTCAAACTGATGACCTCTCTTACCTGTCCTTAGATACAACTCAGCAAAGTTTTACACCCCCATAAGATTTGCATTTCTTTTGATTCCGGATGAAGGTCTATGTCTATTTTTTTGTGTGGAGGTTGCTATTATTTCTGTCATCTGATTTTATAAAGCAGCTTAACTGTTGTTTGCCTTCTTTCCTCATCTATTGGTAAAACAGAATTGTTCTTGCACCCACAGATTTAAGTGATTCCCATACCATAACAATACTGTTTCAAAAATACTAGAATTGTTTAGAACTATATGAACATTTGTGAATTTGGTCCAAATGTGTACAGATCTATCAACATGTATTTAAAATGTTTGTTTCTCCTAGGATAAAAAAAATCAAAAACAAACAAAAAAAGAAAATCCAAGTTTAAAGAACAATTACTCTTTGAAATTAAACCCTTTATTAAAAAACACCATAGGATTTAGTGTTTATTTTCAGTGATTCCATAGCACATATGTTCTCTTTATACGTAATAAGATTTTCTTTCCCGAGCTGCCACCAATGAACTCAATGTGTTCTCTAAGCTCTTTTCTTTTCCTGCAGCACTAACAATAAAGGGTCTCCAAACAAATTAGGCCACTGCTACATCTGAATAAACCCTGGTATTCAAATTGCGCTCTCAGTGAAAGCCACTCAGTCTCATTGCTCTTAATGCTTTTGAACAGGTTTTCAAGAGAAAAATTTACTAAAGCAAACAGACACAGAAAGATGTTGGTGACCAAGATCTTCACCCTTTCTCATTACCCATTACATGGTATTCTCATTACCATTACCAGCACAGAATCATAAGTGACAAGTTCCAGTAATGCAAATCCACAGTCAGACTGACAAATAAGGCTGGAAGTATTTTCTGGTGTTTTTTCTGAATTGCATTTCTATTTCAGGGAAATGGTATTAGCATACAACACCAAGCTGGATAAGTATTTTGGGCTGAGAGCTCTTTACTCATCAAAATATTTCATTGCTTGTGCCCTTCCAGCTTCCCAGGAAGTCCCCAATATTTTGTGACTGGAAAACAAACAAACAAACAAACAAACAAACAAGCAAAACAAAACAAACAAACTAATAAAAAAAAAAAAAGATAAAAAGATTAGGCGATCCATAGCCAAGGGTGTTCAGGTAATTTACTCCTTTCTTTATATCACTTGAAAAGTCAACATAGAATCACAGAATCATAGAATGGTTTATGTTGGGAGGGACCTTAAAAATAACCTAGTCCAACCTCCCTGCCATGGGCAAATTGCTCAAAGCCCCATCAAGCCTTGAATGCTTTGAGGGATAGAGCATCTGCAGCTTCTCTGGACAATCTGTGCCAGTACCTCACTACCCTCAGAGGAAGTACTTTCTTCCTAATACCTAGTCTAAACCCACCATCTTTCAATTTAAAGCCATATATATGCCCTTTACATGCATATGTATATATAAAAAAAGATGGCCAATATTTACAGAGTGTTTACAGACACCCGTGATAAAATAATTATCTTTTGGCAAATTATGCCACAAATCCTTGTGTTTTCATTACATACAGAGTGGCTATCTTCCAAATACAGTGTATTCAGTATAAACCCCATGGCTCTTAAAACAAACAATAGGAATAAATTCCTCTCATGTCATGGAAATACTATGCTGAACTCTTGAAAAAACTAAACCTATTATCTCTCAGTGAAATTTATTTAAATCAGTAATTCATTTTTATAGGTCTAAGTCTTAAGACATGGACATACAAATAAATATAACTGAGTTAGACAGCTAGCATTTGGTTTTTTCCACAGCATTGTGAATGTGCTGCTGTTTATCACAAAATGCTAATGGCCTCACCACCCCATCCACAGGACAGACCTGAATAAGAACAAGGTAAACAAACTTCAGCTGGTCAGCATCTGTTTTCAACATACTTGATCAGATGCATGACTAGTCTGAATTCAAACAATCACTCTCTTTCTTCTTTGGGGAATTAAGGGTCAGCAAACCTTTAAAAATATTTAAATTACAAAGGTTTAGTTATTAATTGTAATAAACATTCTACACAGCTCATAATCTTGAGCCATTCTTTTATTTGCAGTTTAATTCTAGTAGCATCTTTATTTGTCTTCCAAGTAACCTTCAGTGAAATAATAAATTCCCCATGAGTTCCCCAGGCATTTTGTTGTTCTTGCAGAAGAGAAATAGGTGCAGCACTGGCAGTTACATCTGACTGTATCAAATGCAAGTTTGAGAACATTCCCCACAGATCTGAAACACAATCCTATTTTATTCTACATATAGTCTTCATGTTGCTAAATTAATAGGTGCTTTGTCTATGTAAACATAAGAAAGAAGTCTCTTTAGAGGTATGCAAGGCAGTAATCCAGGTCAAATTTGCCTCTTGTATGTATTTATATGAATCCTATTGACTAATGTAAGTGCAAGAAAACCACCAGTACAAGTTGCATTTGAGCTTATGGATTCACAGCAACTTCCCAGGGTTGGAAAAAACTGCCGGTGATAATATATCTTAAAAGTTTCTCCAATGTGGAATGTTTTTGAGGATTTTCTTGGCTACCAATGGGTTAGGGGTTTTATATGATTTAAGTATCTCTGTAGACAGCAGACTTGCTTTCCACACACCCTTTAATTATAGTCTGTGAAGTGCAGCTAAAGAGGGGGCAAGCTTGAGGCTAAGTGAAGGGGACAAGCTGAACTGGAGACAATGCCTAATTTTAAAGACCAACCATCCCTCTTGAGAGCTGCAACTACTATGTGTCTGCTCCTCTCCACATTGCCTTTCTTTTTATTAATGACATTTTACAGTTCTGAAGAG
The DNA here is from genome assembly GCA_030060385.1 of Muscicapa striata striata. Lineage (NCBI taxonomy): Eukaryota > Metazoa > Chordata > Aves > Passeriformes > Muscicapidae > Muscicapa > Muscicapa striata. The sequence continues at coordinate 665,811 of JAREIS010000301.1, read as the reverse complement.
GGCTAGGTTAAGCTTTAGGACAGTCCAGCTCTGGTTTTAAGGGTGGGATAAAGAGCAAAAGATGCTATTGACTGGAATTATGTTGTTTCTATGGGAAACTGATAGTTGCAGAGGTGCCAGAACACACACATTTCAATACCAGATTATTCACTTATGCCCAGACAGAAACAGGCTGTGCCACTGCAGGTTATTTCTAGTGTCACATCAGATCTGATGTCAAATCACTGCCCAGTTCTCATCTTTCTGCTAGAAATAAAGCAGGAGCAGACTGTTTGTGCTCTCACACTGGAGCCTGCTACACACAGCCCACATAAAGAAGAAAAGAGGTGAGTAATATTATGCAGCACAAGGGAGTCTCCATTTTAACACCTATTTGCATCAATCCAGCTAATTCCAGCTCACGTGCTCTTGAGTTTTAATTCACATTTCCCATTTCTTTTCTCTTCACCTGGTCAAATGAGGAATTTATTCTCACTAAGTGAGGTGTCACTTCTGACATCAGAACATGCTCAGAGACATGAAAGCTTCATGTGCCCCACGGTGGGATCTAGAAAGGGAGGGTGGATGCTTTTTCACAGAAGATTTTGCAATCAGGTAATCTAGGCACTCTGAACTGATTGCTGTTTTACAATAATGATGGTGTATAAAATGAAATAACTGCAGCTTTGCACAAGCCTCAGTAAAAATTGCTGGATTGTATGGTATTTATTTTAAAAATCTAGTCAGGGTAAATGCTAAAAGTTCATGTTTACATAGGAGATGCAGAGAATAAATTTTCCATTGGCAACCTGTGCATTTAACCCTCATTCAGAGAATACAAAGAAGAATAAATGATGTATATAATACTTGGGATGAAGAAGAAAAGTAAGTGTGTAATTTTGCATGGAAAATATATGCAAGTTTTAGAGTTTTCAGCAGGTGTTGCTTCCATCATACAACCAGAATCTGCACAAATTCTATACTGTGTAAACTTATCTCCTTCCTGGAGCTTGCCTTTTAATATTAATATAAACAACCTCAAAGTAACATAAACCAGAGCATAGTGTTTCTCCTGCACATGGCTACTCTTCCAATTTTTCCTTGTAGGACCATACTTTTTTCCCTCTTTGAGCCAGGTTATGTCAAGGTCTTTCCTACTGCTTGTTTTGAGGTAACAGGAACTGATTTCAACACAAGTCAGATAAAATGGCTTTGCATCTCTCCACAGGGAGCTACCATTTGACATGTCAGAGAGATAGCAAAGAGCTCAGGGCTGAAAACTGGCAAGAAGAGTGAATGGAAAACACTCAGAAGAGTGGGGTATAAAATAAAGGCTTATTTTCAAACACTCAGCCCTATATCATTTACAAAAGAGCTCTGAATAAAGCCACTTTCTGTTTTGCCTTACATGTAAGCAATGCCATGTGAGACATTTCCCATTCCTTTGGCAGTCTGGAGAGCTGAGGCAATATATCCAGCACTGAGCTGCCTGCTGCTTCAAAAAAGCCTGAGGGAAGGGCACTGCTGCAACTGCCAACTGAGCTTGATAGCCAGAGGGACACAAGGGCAAGTCCAGGGCTGTGAGGAGTCAAATGGGTCCAGGCTGTGTGCAGTCTCTCTCATCTCAGGGAAGAAGCCAGCTAGAGTTGAAGTGATGTAAATTATCACTACCAATCTCTGTCTGCAGCTCCCTGTGCCTTTTTACAAATATTTTTTACTGACTAACCACTATGTTGTGTAAAGTTCATTACAATTCACTGAGTTTTGGTCCTGTTGTTCCCTAACATAAAATTTTCTATAAACAGCAATCGACAGTGGTCACAGAATGAAAGCAAACTGCTGAAGGTTGTCAGGCTCAGCTGAAGAAGTAGCCACAGTCATTTATTATCCCTTGCAAAATGGCATAGTTGAATAAATACCATGTTTAACATGGGCATGAGTATAGCCTGCTTGCACTCTAGAACTCCAGGCACAGCATAAATTCTCCTGCTGGTACCTGACACAAAGATTATTCCTGTGGCACTGGCTGATACAGGCAGGGAAAGGAGGTGCCAGACGGAATCTCACCAAGGTCCCCTGCCCAAGTAGCAATTTTAGTATCAACAATATCACCAGGTTGACTCTAAACAGCATGTCTTTTCTACAATTCTGAATAAAGTAGTTCTATAAATTGATTTGTATTTTTGTGTGTCTTTAAAACTGGGCGTTGCGTTCTGCTAGAAGTTAGAGAGTGTGCTTCTCTCTGGAGTGGAAATTCTCTTCTTGTTGAGCATTAAAAAACTGAATCTGTTTCATCCTTCAACAAAAATAATTTTATACAATTAGCTAGGGAGCAGAGAAATCTATCTGAAGTCAGATTTTTATACATATTACCTTATACAATGAACACACGGGCTTTATTACTCAATACTACTGGAAAATAAATTTCTGACATGATGTGGCATTTACCATATGTCAGGTTTTTAACTAGTTCATTAATTACTCATATCCACTCATTTTTATTTTATTAATTATTAATAATATATGAATATATTTATTAATTATAAAATAATTAGGCATTTCTAGATGCAATTTAAGATTTTCTAGCTATGCATAGAATTCCAGCCTGAGGACTAATTATTTCATCAACTTTCTGTTTAACACCAATAACTAAGACCAGACAAAATGCAAAGGTGACAAACCTCAGATTTACAGACTTTTAAAAGTATCCCTCCCTTAATTAAATATGTGTTTATAGGATACATAACAGTATATGTATATATATATATAAATAAATTTACCTTATATGTACTCAAACTTTTCCTCTTCTCAGTTTCATTGTTTATGTCTCTGACAGAGCTTTGAAAATTGACTGTCCTTTCTTTAAATGATAGAGGTTTCTTTGACTGGAGAGTTAGTTCTGCTCATAATACAGACAGAAAAGTAAGAGCTCAAATTAAGTTATTTTTCAGCTATGCACAAATGCCTAGCAAGCTGTTGGTATATGGATTTTTTCACTTCTCTGAGAATAAAGAAATAACACTGAAATATTGTTGTAAATGAAGATAACATTTAGAACTCATTATGTATTTCTAAAGCAATTTGCAAACATGACATTAATTATTAATTAGATGATTAATTGCAAGTTATAATCATTAACTCATTATTTTTCAGAACAGTCATGTGGCACAGAGGACATAGGGAAATCACCCAACAGAAAACATGAAAACTTCTTGAGCCTTGTTTTGAATATTTAACCTGTGTCTATACAGAACTTTTATCATTTGCTGAAGGAATAACTACCCAATAAGTTTTTTTTAATGCAATAACTCTTCCTGCATCTGAGAAGGATAATCCTTCATGTCTTTTCCTTCTTCTGTTCTCTTAAAATTGAGGGGATGGCATTTTCAACATCTTTGAAGTTCCTTGATGTTTTAAGATTTTTTTCAGACCATTGTAAGTATTTCTGAAGAGGGGATTGTAGTGAAAAAGTAAATGTAATCTTATTAGTTTTTTTGTTTTTTTTTTTTTTTAATTTGGTATATCAGTAAAATTATTATATACTCAATGTGTCATTTTTTCACTGAAAAATCTTCTCATATCAAACATAATATGCACCATGGTAGGTTTAAATAAGCACATGGACTCCAGTATTACATGCACTGACTGGAACTGTCACTTGATATAAAGGGCAATGCTGTTGCAGTCAGGGCAGGGTAGTGTTCCATTTCACTTCATAAGCAAACCTCAATTATCATCTCTATGATGACATCCCTACAGTTTATCTGTGATATGATGGACAAATAACAGCAGTAAATTAATGCTTGGCAGGTTGCACATATATACTTCTCGGGTCACAATACCCAATAAGCTGTTAAAGGATATAAACTGAATTTTTTTGGTGTCTCAAAATTGTTTACGCCTGAAAAGCATCTTTTTTCAGCTGTGCTAGATAATGTGCTCCATTATTTTCTCTTTTTTATTTTTCCTGTTCCTATTATTGTAGGAATAATAAATTATCATGGGTTTTTGCCTTTTTTTTATGGAAGGAAAGAAAAACAAAAAGTGTGGAGGAGCACTACGTTCTGCAAAACACTGTCCTCCCAAACCAGCCAGTGCTTTGGCATTGTATCACACATCAGCCCTGAACATCCCTATGCCCATTCCTTTTTTTGCTACCATGTCAGGCATTAAGTCCTCTTCTTGCCAGGAAAAGTCTCTGGGACCCAGTTCTGCACACTGGGCAATGTCCTACAGTGGCTTTGGGGAAAAGCACAAAGGTTGTTGGTTGTTCTTGTTGGAAAGGACAGCTCTGCTGTGAATCCAAAGGGATCCCAACAACCCTGTGCAGAGCTACAGGCTGAGCTTGAGAGCTACTCTGCAGAAAGGGATTTGGGGCTACTGGTTGACAGCCAGCTGGATATGAGTTAGCAGTGACATCTAAATTTAGAAATAATCAGAATTTTTTTTAAAACCTCAAGACAGATTAAACTCAAGAACTAAGACATTCTCTTCTTCTCTTTCAGCTCCCACTGATGCAGGGAGATATTATCCCAGGAGTATCCCAGACACTGGTGACCCCAGATGCTCCAAGCCATAGGAATAGGAAAGAACATTCCTCACAGCAAGAGTGAAAGCCCACATTGACTGGTGGGCTGAGCATGAACCTCAAGAACCAGGAAACTCAGAGTAAGTATTCAGGGATTACCTGGGTGACTGAATGGTGTGAGTTTTCATCCTAGAGTGGGGCTTGTAGAGGGAAGGGAGAAGATACAATTTCTCAGATATTTTCCCTGCAGCTCAGGAGCAGATCTTCAGCAAACAAAACAAAATTTTGGTGGGAAAGGCAGAAGAATGTAAAGGTTAATGCACTCAGAGTTTACTTAATATATGCCTTATTAAATACAAAGAATGCTCTGGTGGTAGAAGCTATATTCTCAGAGGAGGAGCCTAGAAAATTATTGGTATCTAATCTAGCAATAAATCACAGGTCATTATGGAAGAGATGGGTTGGTTAATGCAGAAGAGGACCTGTCATGCTGGAATACAAAAAGTTGCAAGGTACCAAGCTAGATCCAGCTCTCTGCTCCAAAATCACAGCATGGATGCAGCCATCCTGACTTGTCTGACAAACTTGAAATAAGCCAAAAGCTGTGTAACTGGAGTAATGGTTAAGAATAGTATAGCAAAATATGTAAGCAAAGGAACAATGCCAGCATTTAAATAATTTAAGTGTACTATTTAAATTCTTTGCTGAGTGACTGAAAATGCTTATTCTATTATTATGATGCTGAATACTACATATAACTATTTGAAATTCATAATTTTTGTAAAGTTCTTGGAAATGTCTTAGAAACCAGCTATCAACACTGGAATGCAAACATCAGGCACTGATTGGCAGGGGGCTGGGGTTTTTTTCTAATAATTATTCTGTGCTTCAGAATATATTTTTCTTTACTAAACTTATAAGTCAAACTTACAAGTCTGTCAGTCTCTTTCTAGAGTGCAAAATCAGACAGATTAGGCCAAATAAGGCAGATTTGTGCAACTATGTCAGACTGGTAGAACAAGGAAGGTGAGTGGAAGCTGAAGAACTATCACAGTGCCTATCCTGTCAATTCTGGTGGCACCATCCAGGAGAAGGGTAATAATCAACCATTGTAAATAGTAGTGTTTTAAAAGCATGACAGCTGTCTGCTGGGTGAGCTGAGACAGAGCTACTAGGAATGAGTGTTAAGTTAAATTCAGCTGTAAATTAAGTTAAATTCAGCTGTTTTCTGTTTATTTCAGAAATTATCTGTTCAACTAACATCTTTCAGTTGTTCCTTCAGTGTCCTCATCCCAGTGTCAATGATCTATTGCTCATTTCAGTGCAAGCAGTAACAGATGTGTTTGACATTATTTTCCAACCAGTGTTTCCTGATCACTGCTTATAGGTTCAGAACAAAATGTGGGTATGGGGGTTGATAAACTTTAATTTGTCTGTTGTCGCAGCCTATATTTTAATGTATCAGTTTAATTTGTATTTCTTTGCAAAATGTGTTGTCTGCAGCTGGACTGGAGGGGTTTTTCCTTTTTGAATTACTATTTTACCTGACTCAGTACAACACCTTAGCTGAGTTCACATTTCTGTTTCCAATGATTTTGTACCTAGAGAAGATCTTTGTGGTGAAACTAAGGAGAGATTCCTCTTTACAAGACACATGCCTCAGCACAGGATCTCCATAATGTTTTATCCTGGATCAAATATAAAAGAGCTAATTAAGCTTTGCAATGACTTGTTTCCACAGTTCACTAGTTGCCCTTTTTACACATGCTGAAGATTTCCACTCAGTTTTAAGAGCCATCTGGTTTTTGGATCTCCTGCTTAGGGCATGATCAGATACTTTCATTTTTTCCACAGTGTAAGTGGGCTAATATCCATGTATCCCTACCATATATTGAAGTTCATTTCCACTCTATAATACATGTCTAGGTTTTCCTGTGCATACTGCATTTGGCAACAGCCCTTTTTTTCCCCAAGATTTTTTTTTATTTTTCTTTTCATAGCGATTGTAGCTCTCATAAAAAGATTGTGGACTGACAATTCTGGCAGATGAAACCTGGCTTATCTGTACAACAGAAATAGAAAAAAGATATGGCAGTCTTCCTTTTGTGTTCCTAGTATCATGCATTATCCTTGAACAGGAAAGACATTTATAAGAACTGAAGACAAAAGTCCCTATAATGGTTCATATCATGGATATGTTACAGTAGTGATGGTTAAGTATAGCAAGGCTTTACTTTTAACCACTTATTCAATAATTCTCAGACACAGAAACACTGTCAGATGCTAATTCTTACTTCTAGCCATTAAATCTACACATGTGACTCCGTGATTCCCGCTGCCAAATGTTTTATTTCATTGATCATAGAAGACCAAGACAATCAGAGAATTTAACTGGAGAATTTATATCACTTTACAGCTTTACATTATTCACACTATTTTAAATATGTCTCAGATTTAAAGTGGGGATTGAGGGCTGCTATGCTTAGGAGCCAAATTTCCTCACATAGTCAGAGGGAAGGAGGCTCTGGAGGAGGTTTTGAAAGCACCTGAAATAGAGATCTACTGATGAAGTGGCCACAACTTGAGATATAACAATAAGGAGTTTAGAGGTAAATTACGTCTCCCCTGCTAAAGACATCAAAGTGATTGCCACAAGTTCCCATAGATCATCACAGGTCTGGTTGGTTTGGGTAAGTTTTTTCTTCCTTTTACTGTGGGAAACCTGGCTGGTCTGGGCATACCTCACTTCATTGCTGCTGAAAAGCTTTGGGCAGTGAGGGCACCTCTGTATATAACAATTCTGTATTTGACAATTACATGACAGAGGGTTGATATTCAATAAAAAGAAAATAGATATTATTTTATAGAATTATTGTTTTAGTATAAATTATAAGTTATTTTCTGAACACTAGAATTAACAAAACATATTTATGTTGTTACCTTTCACCTAGGTCCAAAAATCTCCTTTCCCCTCTCATCCCCACCAAGCAACAAAAAGCAGTACATAATATATGTGTTATATGTGTACTGGCTAGACAACCATCTACTTGCCTTAAACAAAGCAAGTCTGATTTCTGTCTGCTTTTCCATCAATCAGAAACATATTTGAGTCTCTGTCTTCAGCCACTTATTTCTATGGAAATTTGTTGCAAGTTGTCATTGAGAAGTCTTCTGTTTTATGTAATTTGGGTTAAAAATGTCCAAAGAGACCCCTATGTATATATCACATAGATATACAACTTATATTAGAACAATATTGCTAAATAATGCCTTTATTTGTACCTAGATATCACATATATGAATAGATAAGTAAACAGAGATAACGTGATCTCATAATTTCATTTGGTTAGAAACAGTCTGTGAAGCCAGGAACTGGGATGTCCCCTCCTTCCCTCTCCTCTCTGCTACCTTGGATTTCCTATGAAAGGGTTTTAAAAACAATTCCACCTTTATTTGTCTCAATGGCACTGGAAACCAGAAAAATTTTGAAAAAAGGAACAGCTCAGACCTCCACAGCCCTGAAGCCACATTCACACTTTTATTCCTAACAGACAGGTAGAAAAGAGTAGGGGAGAGAGAAACATCTACTGCTTTCTCCCCATCAGTGAAGTTACACTCCCTGATTTGCCAGCCTCTCAGGGATCACAGAGGAGCTAAAGAGCTACAGGTGAAAACAGCAGGCAAAAGCCAGTGCCAGCATGTGGGCACCATGCCAGACAGAGACTTGTGGCTGAGTGGCCACACAGGAAGAGGCATCACACCCAGAACTGCAGCCTGACCCTTTTCTCATATAACTGTGCAATTTGGGGTTTGGCAGCCTGTGCAAAGCGTGTTTGCTATAATAGTGTGAGAAGTGAGAATTGAATCAGGCTCAGGCTTACCTGCATAAGGCAGAAGATTCTGTCCCAGCTCTGAACCACATGGGATATCTTGGATTTTATTTACAAAATCTCAAATCATAGTAATTTTTTTCTAGGTGTTTGGAAGGCCAGCCAGCAATCCAGTCCCATGCTTTTCTTTGATCCTGAGAAAAGGGGAGAGAAGGTGAGAAAATTGGATGGAGACACAGCAATAAAATTACAGGTGAATCTATTTTTTCACATACTGAACTCCATGTCCACAGGCAAGGAAAAGGACTTTTTTTTTCTTTCTTATTTCTCATTCTTTACTTTAAGAAGCAGGATAGTATATCATGCTATGACTGAGCTAGTAGAGTGATCCATCAGGTTGCCACCTCCTGCAAAATCCATAACTTCTTGATACTAAATTTGTATCTTTTCAGCTGCATCATTTGTACCAAACAATTTGAGGATAGGTCATTTTTCCAAAGAATAGCTATCAAACAGCCAGAACTTAAATCATCTTCTGTCCTATCCAATAGCTATCTAATATATTCAAGGCAGGCAGCAGTGGTCAGACAAAGAATACCATGAACAGGTACAATATTGTTGCCTTGAGTGTGCTGGGAGCCTGAAATCTAGTCCTTCGTTCTGTATGCCCACCTCCCAAAAGTAGCATGTTTTCCATCAGCAGGTGTAAAGTAAAAATCAATCCTTCTTAAGAATCCGATTTCACTAATACGTGATTAAATATAAAACAATTCAATAAACAAGAAATTCGCTCAGGAAGAGCTAGTCTAGGCAGAAGCTTTGTACTGGTAATATCAAGTGATAAACTGCTATCCAAAATATTGACTTGGTGGTTATCCACTGTTATCCACTACAGCTGTGTGCCAGGAGACAGCATCGTCCTCCTGAACTCTCTGCTGTCTTCAGTCTTGAACTTTGCACTGAGGGAAAGTGGGCATGAAAGTAAAAGATACCTGAGGACTTTCAGAGTAAGTAGACAGTGGAAAGAGAGGCTACATGAAAGGTAATAATGTTTACACAAGAATTACTTCGATCTGTGGAAGAAAGAGAAGTTTTCTTCACAGCTGAAGCAAAAGAGCACAGATTTGAATGCTCCTGTTTCCAGTAAAACTAAGCATTTTTTTTTCTCTCTCTCTTTTTAAATTATAAAGTGGTTTTATATCAGTAGCTAAGCAGTATACAGAAAAAAAAAAAAAAAAAAAAAAAAAAAAAAGTCCTATCCTGAAAATGTCTTGTCTTCCTAAAAGAATACCCATGGACATACACAAAGCCAATCCTGCAGAGTGCATGCATGTGCTAGGGATAATGGAAAAAAACAATCTTGATACAAATCAAACTTTCCACTTTTCTTTTTTTTTTTTTTTTTAAATCAAAGAGATTTAGGATATCCATAAACCCAAATCTGTTCCCTCAAATGATTTCAGCAGCTGGAGGCGAGTTCATTAAAACAATGTATCTCCAGCCTTTCGGCAGAGACAAGTTCTCCCTAGGACAGTACTCTTGCTTATCTGGGAAGAGCTTCTCTCTGAGTCCCCGCTGGTTTATTCAAGACGGCACTGGGCTCCTGTTACTCTCCTGCTGAAAGTTAAACTGGTTTCAGCTAGTCAGTGCTGCCTGACAGATCTAAATAAGGCAATGTTGAGCGTACAGACCACACTCTGATATAGAATATGATTACCATGGGAAGCTTTCCAAATTCGAAACAGCCAGGAATTTTAACCTTGGAGCCAAGGCACTTCTAATAAGGGGAGAAATTGCCTTCTGAATTGCATTTGCAAAGTAATATTAATGGGAAAATAAGTAACTTGTACTCTTGTCTTCTAATAAGAAGTATGGTAATATATAAGGAAGATTCAAACCCCAGATTATCTAAATCAAAGATCCATATTTTAGCCAGAAAAACAAATGATAAAAAATATATACATGCAGTAATGCAAAAAAATGTAAAGTCTGAACATATGTGTAACATTTTGGTTTGAAAATTAAGGTATCTGGGTTCAGACAGAATTACATTCACATGTCACATTGCTAAGCAGGGAGGACTTGTTCAGAAAATTGTGTGCTTTTTCTAGTTCCACTGTTTGGTCTGAGAAAATGTTTTGTTTCTCATCTTGCTTTATTCATTGTAGCTATGGAATATCATTTTCATTACTTTGGACTATGGTGCTTGTCTGTTAGGGCTCAGGACTGGATGTAAGAAATGCAGTTAAATGCAAAAATGTTTCTCTATCCTTCATAAACAGAGTTCCAGTCTTACATATGTGTCTCAGAAGTATGTTAACATAATAATATATTAATATAGGATATATTAGAAGGATATTTAAAATGGATAGTGCCTCATATTAATACTTATATCTCTGATTTTAAGTACCATACAACCTCACACAAAACCTGAAAAAATCATCTGGCAAATCTCAGACATTCGTACATGTTCCTTTAAAAAGTTACATGCTCACAGCACACCTCTTTCAGCAGAAATCTTGTCTTATAGGAAAAAAAAATTGGGAAGATCCAGATACAGATGTAAGTTCTTTTTCCATTTGCTAGAGCATCTTCATAATAACAACAAAATCACAGTTATCCCCATCTTTGAATGACTCTCGGTTTTGTAGTGTAAGATAGATGTTGCTGATTTTGTTGATCAAAAACTCATGTTGTTTCTATGATAATGTGAGGGTTATGGTACAAATACATGAACATTTGAAAAGCAAATATATTTTCTTTATATATTGCTATTCTTATGCACAAGTAGAAACTCAGTAGAACAACTGTATGTTACAAGGAATTCTGAATTCAAAAAATGCATTTAAAAAGTCCCATGCACCAGGATTATCACATCATTTCACACGACTTTGATATTTTCAGAGCCCAAGAAATATACTTAAGTGATTTAATGTAATTTGTGAAACAAGAACAAAACCTTCTTCATATTCTATAAAACACTTTCTTGTGTCTTAATATATTAATGAAAGATGCAGGATGCACTCATAGAAGGTACTTATAGTTATTAACTTTGAAAGTATATTTACCATGATTATTCACTCATAAAGCCTACTGATCTAACAACAATTCTTTCAGAAAGCTTTGTACCTATACCAGAAACACTGAATTTGCTTCTCACTCCCATTTAAGATAATGTAATCAGCAGCAAAGCAGCATGAAAAAGGCTGCGCTGTGTATGGGGACTAATTTATTAAAAGCCAGCTGTCTTAACTCAGAATCAGTGTTCACTAATTCATTAATAGTGTTAAGCTCCCAGCAGAGCAACTCCTTTAGGAGTGCTTTGCTTTGTAGGAGGTACTACTGGGATAAGTCAGAAACAAAACTTTTTCTGTAACATCACAGTGTTTTCTGGCCATCTATCAACATCTTTCTCTTTTTGTCTTTGTTTTTTGGTTGCTAATTAAACTGCTGGGGTTTTACTTCTAAAAAAAGTGTAGACTTTTTCCTTTTAATCTTTAAGAAAACAAAAGCTATCAAGCCTTGGAGCTATGAGATTTATTTTCCACCTAAAAATAGTTGCAAAGCTTGGTGAAGGCTAATGGTTTGTGTAATCTCATTTTAACATTTTATTTGCAGATACATCTTCCCAGTGAGAAATAACTGTGAGCTACCTTACTGAGTTGGTTAAAGGGAAATAAAAATAGCAAACGGTGAAAGCTGCTCTGTTTTAGGGATAGGTTAATTTCAAAGTCTAATAAGAACAACTAAGATGAATATATCATTGTTTCTCATTTAATCAGTGTTGCAGACATATTAACTAATTTTAAGTGGAGCTTAAGCATCATGTCTCCAAACTCAGTTTAATCTCTGTCTAGAGATGAATGCAAAGTGATTTCCTCCCTCAGGTTAGCAGTTCATATGGCAGGGTTTCTATATACTTTTCTATTTAGTTTAATCTATTTAGGGTCATGGCTCCTGACCTTTACTTTGAGTTCTGAGTTCAGATGAAGCCCAAATATTGAGACTAATCTCTCTTGCAGCTGCCATGCATCACCTGATACTACATTCAGAAAACAAAGTATGTAAAGAGACAGTTTAGAAGTTTGTACACCGTGTATCACTCTTCTTTCCTTTTCCAGATAAAGTACTTAAACATTCTCTTCTTTTTTTCCCTGGCAGCTGCTTAGGCATGAATGTCCATAGCAAATGGTGACAGCAGTAGGAGGCAGTGAAAGGGGTGGGGGGGGTGGGACAGACAAGGGCAAAGATGACTAGTTTTTTTGGAAAGTCTAAGGCAAATAGTCAGCCAAACACCTAAGTGCTGTTGCTTCATAATATCACATTCCAGAAAAATTGAAATAAAACACTCTTACCTTGAAAGAGAAACTATCAAAACACATGCTAGTATCCAGAGGAAAATAATAAGAATCAAAACAGAGAACGCTATACCACTCTCAGTTTACGCCTATTCAAACATACCCTGAAATTGTTTTTTACACCCCCCAACTCTTCCTGAAGCCAAACTCAGTGTGAAGCTAGTGTGAGGTTGGCCTTGAAATGTAGTTGAAACTTAAAAAGGGTTTTCTTTGGTAGGCAGCTTTGACTATTTGCCAGTCACTCAGCAGAAATTAGCAACCTGACTGGCAGTACATTTCCTCATCTGTGTGTACACATTGTTTCAAATGGATGCACTGTTTCCTTAGGAACTTTTTTTTCCAGAGGGAAATTTTCATCTGTCATGTGCATTTTTCATTCATTGTAGATTACTACTTCTGCAAATTACATGGAAACCATAGCAAAGATAGCCATTAGAAATGTGAAAAATCATGTAGGGCTATTAAAAGATTTCAGAAACATCCATGGTATGTAGTGATATTTTATAGGACTGTATACGTTCTTTTCACTAAACAAGCCTGACCCCTGTACAGTTAGTTTGCTAACTCATGGACTAAGGGTGTGACACAAGCAAGTGCATCATGTGCTTCAAGCATTTAATGCCTCATCCCTGCCTGGAAGTGTTCAAGGCCAGGTTGGATAGAACTCTGAGAGACTTGATTTAGTAGATCTCATCCCTGCCCGTGGCAAGGGGGATGGAACTAGATTATCTTTAAAGTCTAACACAAAACATCTGTGACTCTGTAATTCTAATATTATCGTATACATGTGAAATACAAAGGGAAAAAAATGTTTATTATTTCTTTTTCATATTGAGAACAATAATAATGAAAATAAAAACAAAAACACTGACAGGAAATTTAAATAAATCATCAAATATTTTGGATATATAAACACAAAAGTGAGAAAATCAGACCTTCCTACCCAGGAATCGATCTGTCAACAAAGACCCAGACCAATTAGATTACCAAAAAAAACCACTATAATGAGCAGTAGACAGAAACACTGGACTACATAGCTACACTTTTTTATAGCCCTTCATAGTATCTTTTTCTTCCTCAAGACAGATATATTTAATTAAACAAGATGGGTTACTAATGAACAGCAGCTTGTTTGGCATTGCTAGCTAACAAAATCATATTTTCTAAAAACTCCGCTGATTTCATAGGAAGATCGGAGGCCATTCAAGGTGCTGACCTTATTTACAAAGTCCTGATAAAATTTTAGATTCCATATACCTTAAAGATTTTAATTTCCTTTATCTTTTTCCATGACTGTTGAACTTAACAGAGTCTCCCAGTGTTTGAACATCTGGAATGAGTCATGTGTTCCTTTAACATGGGCTTCAATTCTAATGTTTTGTTGACAACACAGTGCAAAAATTTCTAAATGGAAGATTGATTCAGAAGGTTGTGTTGGTTTGATTACCTTGTTCATATTCAAATCAATGAGACCACCAGGGGAGGAAGGCCAACCTGAATGCAGACCCCCAAGACAACTTTCTTATTGCAAAGGTCAGTCCTTCAGTAAAGATTAACCACTGTTACCATGTTCAGCTATTATTCTGCATTTCATATTTATGCAGATGTTTAATGAAGTGATGCTGCAACTGAAAAAAACATATGTAGTAAAAAATTACATGTATTTTATATATTAAGTTATATGTAAAACATTTAATATTTCAAAGTATTAAAGAAATTTCATCTAATTTAATTTTCTTTTGCATAGTACTGGGAAAATTTTCTATAGCTCTGGCAGCTATGAAACAAATGTATTTTTAAAATCTCTCAGTAGAAATTTCAAATAAAAAAGACCAACCACTGACTCTGTTTACAGAAGTGAATATGAATAACATTTATGAATAAATGTTATTGACATCAGTGAAGCAAGTCTGCATTTATGTTGAGCGACCTGAGATCAGGATTCAATTATGAATTAATTAATTACTGTTGGCTCTCGGTTTGTATATTTTCAAAGTACATATCTTACTTAAATTTTTCATGTTTACAAATTACTATGGGATATTACAGCAATAATTTGAAATGCTTAACCTTATTGCAGTGACACTATGGAGTGGATGATTATTACAGCTATCACCCAAAAGAATATCTACAGGAAGCAACCTTGTGTGCACGAGCATATGTGAGTGAATTCCACAGCTAGTTTTTGTCACCTTCTCTCTCAAGAACTGTTCAAGAAGAGGTAAGCATGAGGAAAATAATCTGGATCATGAGGGGTTGTTTAAACATGCACAGGCCAAGAATTCTCCCAAGGCAACTAACAGTGGACAGAGCATCTTTAACCTGCTGGCTGGCCCATCAAAACAGTGGTAAAAGGAAGATTCATATAACATAATCTTTCTCTGATCCTCTGCATGAAAATTTTGATCAATGCCAGGACAAAAGCTATCACTGGGTCAGGCTGTAAACCTGTTGGAGCTCCCTATTAAATCTGTAGGTCGTCACTGACTTATTCAAATTTCTGGGTTTTTTTCAGAAAATAAATTTTACATTGTTTTACTTCTGTCTCATTAGTCATTCAGATAAGGTCTTGGATAGGCTAATTTTGCTGCAGAGGAAGAACCAAGTCTTTCAGAGTAATTGACTTAAAATATTTCAGAGTAATATCACCCAGTGAAAGTCTTTTGGATTAGTTGGGACTGTAAGAATAATAAGAGTCCTTTTAGGCTTCTTCTCCCTTCCTGCCAAGTATGCTGATCTTTAAACTAAAAAAAATCAAAGGTATTGGTTGTACTGTGCAGGCCAATGTACAAATCCTTTAGTTTGGTTTTTCCAGTTTTAAGTATTAAAAGTGCACAAACAGATGGTCTGAGGCTGATCTTCACCTCTATGCTTCCCTTTAAGCCCAAAAAATACAGCTGCTGAAACTATAAAAAATTAACACTGCTTTAATTGAGATTTTGAACCAAAAATCCAGTTTTGGACAAAGCAATGCTAGTTTTTCCCATATGGCTGAGTTCATAATCACAAAACAGTTTTCCTTTTGTACCAAATATGAAATTTGTGTTTGGGCTCAAAGCAGTTTCAGCCTACCTCATCTCCCATTCTGTTCAGTGCCTGCTAATCACTGATAACGGAGTAAAACTTGGTATTATTCACTTTTGATATTGGAAACACAAAGCACCTGCCTTCCCTTTGTTCTTAATCTAGATTTCTTCCTCTTCTTAGGGAAGAATCTTTACATCTTTTCTTATATAATTCTGAACATAGCAGGAAGGTAAATACAGGCTGCAACACATAGTGGTAGTTAGTATTCAGGCTTTTTATGTTTTTCTTTTCTGTTACGGAAAAAATTAATCATTGAGTTATTAATCTCTTGCATTACTCTATTGCATCCTGGATATAAATGTCATGCATAAAATCTCAATTCCTATACACTATAGAGCCTTAAGACCAGAACTGTTTTATTTATCTCTAATACTATGCCTTATAAGAGCAAATATGCTACCTAAGTGTGAATTTTTAGTTTTCATTACTCTGCACAGAAACACTCCTGTCATCTGACACTCACTTCCCCAGATGCACATTCAGATGACTGATAACTCACACTATATATACCTGAATCTTAACCAATTTATCAGAAAAAATGCGCTTTGGGCAGTGACTCTTTCTGTTTCAGCTGTCTATTTCACACAGGAACTTAACAGCTTTTCCAGTTATCTTGACAGATGGGTAGATACCATAACCTTCAGATTTTTCTAAAGTTTCACCAAATTTGTTGTACAGAAAATATGATTCTTCAATAAGAAATTTGAAAATAGTTTTTAGAAAAAAAATAAAGACTTTAGATCAATTGTTCTCCGTGTGATACTATAGTGAGAAAATTATTTTCATAGAGTGACTTCTAAAATTGAAAAGTCCCTGTCTGAGCACTTCCTAACTGAAGTGATTTTCTCAATGGCATCAGATGGATGCTGGGTCAAATATAATCAAATTATAAACTTAATTAGGCAGAGAGCACCTGTAGAGAAGTAGATGGGGGAAATCCAAGTCACAATTATTTTTTTCTGGTAAATTGTGGACTAATTGTAATCTGCTGATTACTTGTGGGAAGTTCTTAAAGGTTTATGATAACCATAACAACTAAACATGGAAAGGAATTTTATTTAAATCATAAAAATACATTTCTCTTTCCTGAAAATCATACAGCTTTCAATAACTAACAAAATGGTTAGTTTTGGTTTGGTAGCTGGAAAAAAAACCCATTACTATTATCAGAATACATTCAGAATGCCAAGAAGACCCATGTAAAGGTTTCAGCAGATACCCTCCCTGCCATCATATTCTGAATTTAAAATGAATGATTAATCCTGAGAACAGTTTAAAATAGACTTAAAGAAAACCAAACATTTTAACAAGGAAAAACTAATTCCGAAGCAACTAAATAGTAAAAATATAAATAGTTGAATGACGAGCTGAAAAAAAGCAGTGTGAATGGTTATCCCAGGTTTTCTGTTTCCAGCCTTGGTTATGTGACTACAAGACCAGTTACATTTTAGCTTTGAGACAACCTTAGAAAATTTGTTTCTCTTTTTCAGCTATCCATTCTCCATACTAAACAAAATATTAAAATATTGTGAAGTGAAGCCTGCTGCCTCAGGACTACAGCCTCCCACACAGCAATTTCACTTAAAAGAAAAGGGGAGAATTTCTGTCCTTTTCTGTATAACTTTACAGAGTCCCCTTGACAGAGTACTCCATACTATTGTTAACTTCAAGAATTTAAATGCTTGGAAATATGCTTCTACTTGTCTACAGACTGTAAGATGAAAAAAATGTTGGCCACACATTTGGAACACAGGGAAGAAGACACTACAGGCCTTGCAGGAAATCACCACAGGAGGAAGGTAGGAGACCAGCATAGCTGAATAGGGACCTCCTGCTCAAAATTAAACACAAGAAAGAAATATGCAGGCAGTGGGAGAAGGGTTATGCTTCCCAGGGAGAATACAGGGATACTTCTCTGGAGTGCATGATAGGATCAGAAAAGCTAAGGCATGTCTGAACCTTGTCAAAGGGCGTGAAGAATGATAAAAGGGTTACTACAGGTACATTATTCAGAAAAAGAAGACAAAATAAGTTGTACTTCTCTCTGATGAATGAGAGAAGGGTCTGGAAGGAGCCAGCAAAATCAGTTGTTAAGCCACTCTTCATGATATTTGAAAAATCACACCAGTTAGACAAAATTACCAGAAAAAGGGAAATATCATCCCCATTTTTATAAAGGGTAAATTAAGGACCCTGGGAACTATCTGCTAGTTACCTTCACTTCTGTGCTTGATAAGATCATTAAGCAGATCTTCCTGCAAAGCATGTGGATGACAGGGGAGATTAGAGAGAGGCAACACAACTTCACAAAAGGCCTGACTAATCTGGTCATCTCCTACAATGGAGTGATTCTGTTGGAAAATGGAAGAGCGACTGATGCCACCTCCTTCAGCTTCTGCCAGGCCTTTGCCACGGTCTTACAGAAAGAAACATCAATGAACATTCTATTAACCACACACTCCTAGAGTAAGAAACCATAGTAAGTCTTTTGCTAGTTTCCTCTAGAAGTGGAGCTGAAATTCCTGGCATGGACATACAAGTCCATAACATGCAAGTCCATGGACATACAAGTCCAAGACATAACATCCACTGGTGTCTTCTCCCTTTTCTGAACTGTCTCTCTTGCTAGGAAGGTTTTTAGCTTTTATTATTGTGGAAATTATTATTCTCACATTGAAAGGAAGGGGAGACATCAGGATTAGCTAATTCATAACCTAAGGCAACAGAAAAGGGTACTGCAGGGACGAGATTTACCACCTGTGTGGCTGCTGAACCACACAATAGCAATGGATCCAATAATAAGATTAGAAAGTATAAAAACCTTCTACGTTAAGTGGTTCAACTGCTTGGCAGATCAGGACTGTTCCCTAAAGCATACTCACTAATGTGTTGTCCAGATAAATCTTAAACATCCCTCATAAATGTGTGAAGTGTGCACAAATTTTTCCTGTATTGTAATATTCCTGCCGGGACTGGCCAAAGATCCAAACATCCTGCTTTAGTGTCTGTACCACCTAGGAAGAAATTTATGAAATGTTTTGGTCCTGCTGCTTTCCGGTTGTTTGGGCATCAGGGAAATACAAAACTAAGTCAGTTGGATCCTGTAAGTCTTTTTTTCCTGTTGACTCTGGCACAAAAGTACATATTTTAGACTTGGAAAATTGAGATGTTCTCCCTCCACTCACAAGTGAGGTAAATTCTATTGCAGAGGATCAGCCAGTAAGGAAAAAAAGAACATTCCTGTACTGAAAATATTGGATAAATTTTATAGTGAGGGGAAAGATATGGAATGGTTTCAGGGTTCTGTCATTCTGTGAATCTACAAAGGAGAATGTGAGGAAAGCAGGAATAGCCATGGCTACTTGGAGTCTGTGGACAAGGATGTGTATTTGATCATGTGGAACATTTGATCATGATGCATTCCATTAGCCCTGGTGTTTCTGCAGCTTGTCTCCTTTCAAATGCAACTGGAAAAGAAATTTTAATTATAGCATATAAAATATTAGACACACTACATAATAGAATACCATAGTTCTTGATTTGTGGAACACATACTACTCCAAAACACTAGTCACCAGCACAGGTCTAGAAGTTCTCATTGGTACCAGCAATATGATTTATTGTTGTCAATGATGGAGGTACTTAAAAGTTACTGTTAGGTACTATGCAATATGTATATATTATCAACATGGCATTCTTATAAATTATAATTATTCCAGTACTTAACAGATGCCATGCAGATGCTATCAAAACTAGGAAATGTTCAGTTAGAGGCTGCTGTCTGAATAGGAAGAAGTCCAGATGGGAGGGGCAATATTTGGCAGAATTGTTTTCCTTGTAAATAAAATTTAAAATGGAGTAATTATTGACAAGTGTTTCTTTCCAGAACCAAGATACTGGATGGAGAATTTCTTGTATGCATGTCCAAATAACACTGCTTAATTTCTAAAAGCAGACAGGGTATCATCAATATCCTTGAGAGGAACCCCCTGCCAGGGCTGCAAGTTGGGTGTAACAAAATCACCACCTCTTCATGTGCAGCCTCCTCCAGGCTGGCAGCCCTGGAGCTGCTCTGTGTTGGTCATTGTGTGGTTTATCAGCCTGGAGCAATTTTTATTCAAGAATTGAGTGGAAGGAGCTGGCAAGAACTATTCCAACAGGAAAGTTGGCCTTCACAGCTTGGGGCTCTGCCAGGGACTTCATAATTTCACCAGTAGTTTCACCACTCATTCATCATTACAATGACATCTGTGTGCAACCACACATGAAAAAATTAGGACACTTAATTTTTTCATTAAAAAAATAAAAATATTTGAATTGCCTAGCTCAAGATACTAAATTGAAATGGTTTCCATTATTCATAGATTTTGCTTTGAGATATAAAATACAGAGACAAAAATACTGGTAAATTAATGGAAATGCATTCAATTAGTTATTGTACATAACCAATGTACAAACCAATGATGTGTTTAAAAATACATCTCCTCAGTGGGTAGGAGACAGAATGGTTAACTAACAAAGCAAGAAAACATTTAGATATGCATTCTATTGGTTGAGCTGTCAGCTTTTGTTTGCTGAAGAATATTTCATAATAGGAGATGGATCAATACTTAAGGAAATAGTACATTCATTTGGCTACTTTTAGTAGTGTAGATAAATGCATTCATGATATTAACATAAGGTTAGTAAGGAATTAAAAACAGATTATTTTTATAGCAAATTTCTGTCAGGTTGAACATGAAAGAGAGATATTGTGCTTTCAGGAATCCTTATATGTCAGCTTAGTTCTTCCCTCATGTCACAGCCAGCTCACTTCAATGACTAACAAGAAAAAGTGGAAAAAAAAATCCTTTCTCCTCTGGTAAATATATGCCTGATATTCCTTCACTTTTAGGAATGATGACATGCCAGTGAGAGAGACACACAAGGTTAGTAGTGAAGTATTCTATGCTTTCACATATAATGCTGATACACAAATTTTTTCAAATAAAGCTATTCAAAGTTTGATCTTACCTATTGCTGCTTGAGAAGCTACCTTAGACAAAGCACTAAATGGTAGGGCTTTTTTGTCTCATGTAATGTACTTGTGTCAGGTAACAATATGGGCATGAAGGGCTTGAGAGCAGCCCTGCCAGGAAGGTCTTGGGGGTGCTGGTGGGTGAGAGGCTGGGCATGACCCAGCCATGTGCACTCCCAGCCCAGAAAGCCAAACCTGTCCTGGGCTGCATCCAAAGCAGCGTGGGCAGCAGGGCCAGGGAGGGGATTCTGCCCCTCTGCTCTGCTCTGGTGAGACACCACCTGCAGTGCTGCATGCAGCCCTGGGGTCCCAGCACAGGAAGGACTTGGACCTGTTGGAGCAAATCCAGAGGAGGGACACCAAGGTGATTAGAGGGATGGAGCTCCCGTCCAACAAGAATTGCAATTGTTCAGGCTGGAAAAAAGAAATCTTTGAGTGATCTAATTGAAGCCTTCTGGTACCTGAAGGGAGCCTTCAAGAAAGATGGAGAGTGTAGTGCCAGGACAAAGAGAAATTATTTCAAACTAAAAGAGAGTAAATTCAGATTAAATGCTTGGAAGAAATTCTTTATTGTGAGTGTGATGAGACAATGGAACAGTTTTCCCAAAGAAGATATGGATGCCCCTCCCCTGGAAGTGCTGAGGGCCAGGCTGGCTGGGGCTCTGAGCAGCCTGATCTAGTGAAAGGTGTGCCTGACCACGACTAGAGGGTTGAAACTAGAAGATCTTTAACATCCCTTCCAGCCCAAGCTATTTAATGATTCTACAACTAAATGTCACTAGACTCTTTAGAACATGAGCTAATTCCATTGTAAGCTCCCTAGAGCAAAAGCATCTCCTGTGGGCATAGTCTACACCTAATCAAGTGGGTAAAAATAATAGTAATAATTAGTAATAAGGTTTAATAATATAATAGTAACAACAGCAACAACAACTTGCAGACTTACAAGTGGATCTGAAGAGGGCCTAGAGTTAATCACTATTAGAAAGTTTGAAAATCAGTGAAAAATTTTTGCTTATTTATTTAGTTTGGCTCTTAGATTTTACACTGTTTTTCCATTAATAACTCAATTAATTTAAATTTATCTGAGATTCAAATAAACAGCTCTTCAGTGTAACTTAGTAGCACATGCATAAGTGTACTTTATTATTAGTTGTCAACAAGTTGTAAAATTTCAAGAGGAGGTAGTGATCCCATTAATGCAAAACTCATATATATTAGTAAAGAAAAGCTCTGATGAGGTGTCAACCTTCTTCTTTCTCTTGAAATTATGTTATAAAGGCATTCTCCAAAAAATTGAATGTGGGAGACTGCTTCCTTTACTTCTTGAGGGAGGCAATAGCAAAACAGTTGGAGATTTCCCAAACAAACACGAGCTTCTATTCATGGGAATGAATAGGGCAAGTAATTTTGACTGGAACATCTCTCTTGGCTTCTTACTTTCAAGTTCAGGTGAAGTAACCAAAGTCTTCACCCAGTAAGTGCACAAGGCAAGCAACTCTCCTCAAAACAAATCTGTAGTAAATATCCAATAACAAAGAGCAGGGCCACAGGCAAAACAAACAGGAGGCCCCAGCCATCTGTGCATGCTAATGCTTCAGAAACTTCCTAATAGGCATGAAGCTACGAGTGGAACACAGACTGCAGTATGTCAGTAGTTCTTCTAAGGTCAGCATCCTTACAGACTGGCACTTACACAGTAACATTTTCATACACATCAGTATCTGACAAGCATCTTAAATTTTATCTTAATTGCTCAGTGCAGGTACAGTTCATCCCATTAATTTGGAAACCTCTGCTTTGCAGAGATATTTACCCAAATTTTCAGAAAGCTTTGTAAAATAAACCTTTTTGTGACATAGAGCTGCTTTTAGACTTTTTGGATATGGAGGATTAATACCTTCTGCATGCACAGTGGGAAAGGTCCACTTTGAGACCCTAATTTAAAGAGCTAATATTAACGGAATAAAGCACATATGTATTTGCTTTACTGCTTTTCCTTGGCTATAGGAGCACTGAATGGTCATGCTGGAAATCTTGAGGTTGAAAATTAGATTATTTTGACTACATGTTTTTACTGTTGCTTCTATACTGTTCCAACCCAGCCCATACTCAGGAAACTAACAACTTTCAGAGAAAATGGCACTATTCTTTGCCATTAGCAAGGACCTCTCCCTGTTAGCTATAAACTGGACAAATCTTAAATGCTTCCCAGAGCTGCTGATAAGCACCCAATATTTCTGAATGGCTTGCATTTGCAAAGCTAGGAGGGAAGTCTTGTAAAAAAGTCTTTCCTGTAATTCCAGACAATTCCTGTTTAAGGTCAAGCCAGAAATTCTTCACAAATAGTTTCTCTCGGGGTACAGAGGTATTTCCTCTTCAAGTTCTGGCTAGGACCCAAAGCGTAAAAGAATGAGGGAAAAAACCTAATGATAATCATAAAGTTAACCAAAAGCCTGCTATCTCAAAAGCGCTCCCACTAATACTTGCACTACAGTCTGGCAGGCACTCATTAAAACTGATATCAAACTGATGTGATATCTTACCATATTCCCATTTCAACAGCCTTGTAAACAAGGTGCCCTCTTACCTCCAGTTCTATCTCAGTTGATAAAGCATTTTATTAAAAAATGAAAAATAATTTTTCACTTCAGTCCATATTTGCAAAAGATGTGCAGTTGCAGTTGGTGCAATTTGCTAATTAATCACTGATGTGCAGGGAATCTTTGTGCACTTTGCTCTTGGCTCCAAACACTAACAAAATCAGTAGATAAAAGAGGATACTAAATATCTGCAAGGAAAGAAGACATATTTGTTCTCACTTTCTGGCTGCTTTCATTAACTTATTTTATAAACCTCTTGACATTATTTTAGCTTTTTCCAACGTGGCAGTGAATGTATGTACCCTCTTCATTTTATTTACCAGAAAACAGTAATCAAAGGCAGATGGACCATCTGGATCAAATGTCAAGTTCTCTAACATGTGAGCCCAAGAAATCTGAGCTCTGAACTATACTTTGACTGCAGTTCTGGTTTGGATTTCAGGTAAATAATTTAAAATAGGAAAACTGTGCCAACATAAATCAATTTCCTGTGTTATTTTTGTGTTTAATGTAACAGCAAGTGCCTCATTCCTGAGTGACATGATGAGACCACAACATAGCAAGGGCAGAAATACCCCCAATAAAGGCTTTGGCTCAGCTTCCTGATTCCTTTCAAAGTATACCTTGCCAAAAAGCCCATGTATGGCTAAACCAGAACCCATCAGAGACCTCATCATGGGTTAAGTATTGTGATTTTCAGGTCATCTGTTTCTAGTTACAGCAGGAGAGGAATGGAAAGTACGAATTCAAGGTAACAACCCCTGGCTCCACTTTTGTCACCAAAAATTTACTCTTATAACCCCAAAGGTACATTAATTTAGGTTCAGTATTTTATTTCACTTCATCATACTTTGCTGTTTCGTATAGTCACAGGCAGTAAAAATTCTAAAGCAACTTCTATCCCACTAGAGGCCATTGTATTGGGGCCCATTCTCTGGGTTTGGTGATGAGGGGACTGGCCCACATCCATGTTTTCAAAGTCTCCTACCTTACAAAACAGGGTGGCTGCACCCAGATTGTTTGTCAGGATTGGTTTGTGCTCTGGGAGAGCCCCATCTGGTTAAGGGCAAAATGGTGCTAGTAATTAGATAGTGTAAAGGCTGTGACATGGCATTTTGAATTTGTAATGTAGGTGTTGACTAGAAAGCCTTGTATCCAGCTGGATCTTTTCCTTTCTGAGAAGGAGGAAATTTCAAATGCTATGCACTCTAAAGGCTCATTTCTTCTGTTGGTGTTTGTATCATTATTGCTAACATACATGTGATGTTCACTGGAAATGCATTCGCTAAGTAAATCTTTCTTCTAAATGCAGTTATTTACCTCAATTAATATAAATTCTCATCTTAAAGATTGTGTGATTCTGTTCAGAGTGTTGAAATCCTTAAAATAACTAATTTTCTCACAGCCTTTTTGAGATCTTCTCTCTCAGCAAACAACAGCAACAAAAAAATGCCTTTCTGAACTTCCAACTCTTCCTGATTGGGAAATGAAAACACAAAGAAATATATATTAATGAAAAATTTGATTAAAATAAAAGGCATTCAGCTAAGATTTTAACTTAAATTGAATCAGATTTTGTATTGCTTTAGATCAGTTTCTATATTATCTGAAGCCTTTCCCAACAGCAGTGTTATCTGTTGAACTACTGCAGACTGACATGTCATCTCTATACACTCAGAAAATAAAACAGGTTGGATATTTACACTGTGGGTTGGAAAATGACTCTCAGTTGATTATTTTAAGGGCTTCAGGAAAACAATTTTGTTGTAAGCAAAGCATTTAAGAAAATTAAAAAATCATTCAGGTTTTGTGGTCTTCCCATTAAAGAGTTTATTTATTTTAATTTTTAGGAACAGTAAGAGAAGACTTTATGCAAAAAATCTATGCACATTAAAATTAATTCCACAAGGCTTAATATGGCTTGGGCCCAGTCCACACAGTGGAGAGAGCTGCACTCTATCCCTGGGCTTTTCCTTCAGCCCTCCATTTTTATGGCACTTCCCAGCTCCAGGATTTGTTTTTGCTAAATTAATTGGAAAGACAATGACACTCTTAGAGGTTGTAGAAGAGAAAGCCAGGAATCTTATACTTCTGCCTTAAGATTAATCTAGTCATGCTATGGGAACTCCCTACTTGTCTCTACACGTTAATGTGACTGCAGAACATAACTTTGCAGATGGAGTCTACATTTTTGTTGTCCAATGTTAACCAAGATCAATCCAAAAAGGATGATTTTGCATTTGAAGTGAAAATATGCACACATGCGTGTGTGCATTTTTGTGGGCAGCTGTACAATATGTACATATGTTTGCATATCCATCTTTCATTTCTTTCTTTGGCTCCTTAGGTTTGTTTCTTTTCTTCATGGGTGCCATTTTGCAAAGTAACATTATTTCCATTATTTACCTTTTTCCATTAATGAAAACTCATGTGTTTGCCTTTAACAGCAGTTTAAAGAAAGTTATTATGTGCATAAGCATAGTTTGCATTTCAGATAGGCTGGGCAAATACGATGCATGTTTAACCACTTTTGACACCAAGGAAGAAAAAATGCCAGTATTCCAGACTGTTGTTCTGATACACCTTCTTGTCTGTTACTCTGAAAATCATATTTTCCCAGTGTATGTAAACCATAGGCTGGTACCTGTCCTGCCACACGCAGAAGTGGAAGTGGACAGGAGATGCCCTGCAGCAATCATGCAACAGGTGCTCACTGCTCCTTCCATCCTTCCAGAAAGATCAACCAATGAATTCTCACCCACTATTCTGCTGAAAAACTGCAAAACACTCTAATCACCAGGGTAAAACAGTGTATATACTGCTTTCAGCAACCAGATAGTGGAGAGAAATGGAGCAGGAGAGGCCATAACTATGCTCATGTTTCTGTATTTATTCCTTAATTCCAAATTGAAATTTTATGTTTTCGTTGCTTTGGCTCTTTGTTTTATGAAAGGTCAAAGTAACTTTGTGGGAAGCAAATACTAATAATAAGCTAATTTTTTTTTTTTTTTTTTTAAGTTAAAATGCATGTCTATTTAAAGAGTTTTGTCAGCTCCCAGAATATGTTACAGTTTGTAACTGCTGCTCCACCAGTTCCCATCACATGTTAGAGAACTTAAAAAAGCAACACTCCTACATAAAATTTCACAGTGAAGAAAAACACTGAAGTTTCCTTTAAAAAGCATTTTTCTGCCTTCATATCTCTGAGACATATTATTTGGAACCATTTCTGCACATCCAAAGCTCAGAATACTGCAAAGCCATTAGCAGTAGCTGCGAAGGAATGGCAAACAAAACACTGAAAATATGCCAACCTTGTGTGTCAAATTTCAAATGGCAAAATTAATTTCTTTAGCTACTATTGATTTCTTTTCTACTACTTCAAAATAATCTTAAAAGTAAACATTGGAGAGATAAAATGAATTTTATCTATTCTTAGGATGTCTTGTGACTATTTACTCAAGAAAAAATTATTTTCATGCTGCACTTTTTTTACTGTTCTGGAAGAAAAAAATGTAGAAGAAATGCAGGCATAACACAAATTACAGTACTTCCATTGCAGCAGAAAGAAATGTCATCAGGCAGGGTAAATCCTGACATTACACTGGCTGATTTTGGGTTTGGTCTTCTGCTGACTGTTCCTCACACATAGACATGAATGTTTATAATAGCAGTCTTCAAAATGGCACACTTCTTTCTGTCTCCCATCTGTTCACCTTGTTGGAAAGGTAAACAGTTAATTGGACATGCATAGACAGATATTTCTCACTAGAAAATCCTCTTTGATCAAGGCTCATACCTTCACAGAATTTAGCTCTACAGATTTCAATTTTTTGGGGTTTTTTTTTCAATTGGTAAAGACCTCAGCTTTTGATAACATTTCTGTTCTGAACCTTTTTACTTATAAATGAAATTATAAAGTGTACCGCAAACTTTTTTGTAAGAGAAATATTTTAATAAATTAAGCATTTTGCAGCTACTGAAATAACCCAGTCAGCACTGTTTTACCTAAGATAGCTGCAATCAAAAATAATTGTAAGAAAAGAAACAAACATTGGCAGTAATTATTCATGGTGATTGAGAATGAAAATTTCAAAGTCTTGGAAATCTACTTCAGACAGGGACTGCAATCCAGTCAGCCCTTGAGTTACATGCTGACCAGGTATTTGTTTCCTTGCATGCAGGGATGTTTAATACAAAACAGAGAATAAAATCTACACTCCTGCTGCCATGCTTTTGAAGTACTTTATCTGCAATTTACAAACTAAAGCCATTCTTTACAAAAATTAGTAGGAGGGTAGCCATCTAATGTGTATAGAAATGAGAGGAAAAGGTTCCCTGCACTGTAGGAAAATAAACATACATGCATGTTGTTTATCTTTCTCTTTGAGACAATGTAGCTGTAAATGCCTACCCAGAACAAACAATAATTGTGCTTTTGTGTGAGGCATTGCAGCCACCACTTTGCACAAGAATTAATATAATATTGATATATGACCAGAGTAACTGAGAGTAGTTTCTAGCCACATGGTAAGTACTGCTTTTTCTTCTAATCTCTTTCTACTTTGTTCTCAGTATTATTAGGTATGTCAGGAAATGTGCCAAGTTGAAAGGCCAATCTACTCAGCTAATACATTCCTCGGGTCTACGATCAGTTCAGCTTGAATGTGGACATTTTGCACGCTGCCTTTAGGCCCCTTCCAATTACCAACAGATAAACTCCTCTTTAATAGAGTTATTTAGTCCCACAGTCTGCTCATGACCTGTCCAAGTTAACAAGGAGCTGGTATGTGGGAAGGCTTCACATAGACCGCTCGCATATATGGTGAAGTTACTCTCAGGGTGCTCTGTGGAAATCTTATAAGGTTATGGTGCAAGATGAGGTGGTTTGTGACCTCTTTTAGCAGAGAATAGGGGTAAATACTTTCCAGGTTTAGTAGCACAGTAAGTGAGGAGCACGGCTAAAACTTCTGCTTCTTTGAGTCCGTTTGAGTCCTTTCCTACAGGCATGACAATCTTGTTACAACCAAAAACCCCTTGATTCAATCTGCAGGTTTCTTGCCTATGTTAATCTCACATTATGTTAAATCAAACTATTCTGATGATTTCAAAAAGAGAAAAAAAAATTAAAAAAACAAAACAAAACCAAAATTAAAAAAAAAAAGCCCAAAAAACCCCTCCGCTTACTTGAATATAGAAAGGATTTACAACTAGGGTTTTTATCAGCAGTTGAGCAAAGTACTAATATAGAAATGGTTTCTCAGTTGCTTCAGGTTTACATCAACTGACTGCCCAGCCAGGGAAAATTCTTCAACAAATATGAAAAGCCTGTGGTTCTCTGATATAGGTACTGCCTTGGTCTTTCTGTCTCAACAGATTTTGTGGGTTTTTTCTGGTGGTTTCTGGTAGATGTCTGTTATGTCAGTTACACGTTTCCTGTTTAAAATTGGTACAGCCATTAAATTATAAGCTCCAGAAGTATCTTAAAGCAGCTTCACCAAGGAGACAGCACAACCATTTTCTTCACAGGTAAAGATCCAATAGGTTGTTTTCCAGTCACTGAAAGTTTGCTATGTAGTTCCACTGTATGAAGAAATCCAAAAGCAGAGGTTTAGTTTTAGAAGAGCATCATGCTCCTACAAAGTAGTTGTAGTACCACCACCACCACTACTACTACTACTACTACTAGCAATAATAAATAAATAAATAAATAAATAAATAAATAAATAAATAATAGGAGTGTTTTACAAAGTTTATAATCAGTAACTGGTTGGCCTTCATTTAAGCTCTGTCATGACGTATACGTGTCAGTGTTAAAAATAACTACGGAAAGTAATTTTAAAAATGCAGAAAAATAAAACCACAAAAAGGCAAATTTCCTTGAATGGTGGCCTCATCATTACATGAAGTAAATAAAACCCAACATGGGCTTCATTCCAACTCTTTTTGTCAGTGGGACCCGAGTCTCTATGTTCCTGTCTGAGAGGTCCCCTGTGTGCCTGTGCACATAAATCACTTCCATCACCAGAGCACTGAGCAGCTAAGTACCACATAAATCCCTTGGGCTCAGCTAACCAGGTGTCCCCCTCTAACTTTGCCTGTGTGGTGTGACCCATACAGAGCTCTGAACTCATCCAAAGAAGGGCATAGAGCCATAAAATAGACCAGTCATAGAGGAAGGGTCCCCTAGAGAGATCTGCTGCTAATGCAGAAACCCCTGGAGTGCTGAGCCCAGACTTGATGTCATTCCTTTACCCTCAAGGACACACTGATGTATTTCAAGAAAGCCATAAATAGCATCTATACGAACAGTCCCCAGGGTTAGTGTCTCTGAAAATGAGCTAATAACACTCTAAGGCAAAGCTTTCTTCCCAAGAGGGCAGAAGGTGTGCATATGCAGCCACTGAATATTTCTATTCACTTATTTTCATTAGAAATTTCTTCTGAAGATTAGACATTTTCAAAGAAAGCTCAGAAAATGCCTCTGTGTTGCCTCTGTGCATCTGATCTTCCATGAAGACATGGCTGTTTAGTGATAGCTATTGTTTTATGTGTTTTAAAACCGTATCTACATGCAGGGTTTCACCTCATGAAAAAAATAAACAAACAAAAAAAATCCTGTTAGTTAAACTGGTGAGTACTAATGGCTTTCCATTTATAAGAAGCAACATCTTCTCTAATTAAAAAAAAGAAACAATTTTTTGTTGATGTCTTAATAGCCATGTTAACCCAGACACACTGTACCTCTTTTAAACTGAAGAATAAATGGATACATTGGTCCTGACATTTCTTGAAATTGCACTGAAGAGCAAGTTGTTATTGTCTCCAATTAGACCCGTCTCCATGTAAATTTCGTGGGAAGTTTCAGGTGCTGTACATAAGGAAGAGAAAAAAAATACAAAATCATATTGAAGCATAAGATTTAATGTTACCTGAAATATTTAATATATTTTAATTATTGTCACTGCATTTTTAATTTAATTGCAGCTGTTTCTTATAGAAGTGTTGCCAATACATCATTTGGCCTCCATTTATTTTCTGATCTGACAGCCCTACATGCATTTGTGTTGATGGGTTAATTGTTTCTTTCCCTGTGCAAATGCAAGTGGAGTAACAACATCTCAGGATGCCATGCTAGGTTATCTTAACTACAAGGATTGCAACAATTTGTGACTAGTAAGCAGGCACACTTAAAAACATATTTTCATAGAAAAAGATAAATAATTACTTATGAGTGTGTTTGGGGTAAAAACTAAAATGGAAGGCAAAAGCAGCAGCAAAGGATATTTAATACCAAATTGTTTCATGTTTAATCAGAGATAATAGTTGTTTTGACTTTTTTTCCCCACAGATTCTTATTTTTATGTTTTCCTTTCACAATAGCTGTTAAATCCATAACAAGGAAAAAAAAAAAAAAAAAAAAAAAAAAAAAGGAGAAGCAAAATTTCAGCAGGCAGCAGGCAAGAAAGATGAAAAAGAAGACACACTTTCAAAACAAGTCTGAAGAACAACAATTTTCTTATAAAGATTATTGAAATTACAACGGTTTGAAATTGAGGTATTTTGCTCCAAAGGTAAACTTTTTTCCTACATAATGGCTTCATTTTTGGGGGACTATCCAATGCCATTTAAAAGCAAAAAGGAATGAATACTGGCTGTATCTATTCAGAGGTGGCTCATCAGGCTACTCTGGCTAAGTCAAGCTATTTTGTCCAGTCTGTAGAAAATCAGAGATGCATAAAATATGAAGCTTTTTTTTGTTAGCAGATATTTAAGGATTTTTACATCATTTTTTCCTTGATTATCTGTTGCTTGTACAGTCCTACAATGATATAGGGTGTAAGATACCAACCCATCTGTTACAGCACATTTTACAGCCTCATTTTGCACCATAATATTTTGCTGCACAAGTCATTGGGCATGGTGAATAAGGCAACAACAATTTTCTTTAGAATTTGCAAGAGGAGAAGAAATTATTTTCTTAATATGTCACAACTACTTGCTGTGCTGAGAAAGTGGAGTCATGCTACTGAGAGTAGGTCAGGTCCAGGTCTCCAAGATGCTTTACCTGTTCATCTTCATTCGAAGTTAGTTTGAACTTGGCTGCCTATAATGAGCTAATTCCCACATGGAGATTTTCATTTGTTGTAAAGTGACAGAAAATGATAATGGAGGCATTTTTTTGTGCCTATTTTAATTAAAAAAAATTCTTGCAGCATTGTAGCACCACCTGCAGGAGGCCTTTTATTTTGCTTGGGTACTCAGTCTACCCTGAGAGATCTTCTGTGGGAGCATTCTAACCCAAAATATTAGAAACCCAAACCCAAAGATCTAACAAAGAAGTTAAGACAAAAAAAAAAAAAAACAAACATGAAACATGCTGTTTTAAACTGATAATTTTTAGATCTTGATTTTAACTTTTTTTTAATTAATTGCTCCAAGAAATCACTTTTAAATTTTTTTCAATTAATTGCCTAAATTGTAGAGTGTAATACTGCAAACTTTCAGGCTGATGCAGATTGAAAGATTAGAGGTGCATTTAATACCTGAAGTGCACACTCCCTGACAAACAATGGAGATCCTGGGACCTCTGCTCTCCTGATAGTCCAGGGGGGACCTGCCCTACAAGGACAGGGGAAGATTTCCCACCCACAGGAAAGCAGCCCAGGGACTTGGCTGAGCACAGGCCCCATCTCAGGCTGCCCCATGGGGATATTCCTTTCCATACATGGTAGAGGCACATGATGCCCTGGGACCATTGGACCAGCAATGCTTCCCCTGTGCAGCTGTGATTTTTAACATCCATCACAGCAAATGCAAGAAACCTCTGGGAATGAGTGGGGGCCAGAAATGTAATAGAAATTAATGTTTGCTTTGGTTTTTTGTTGTTTTGGGGTTTTTTTTTTTTTTTTTTTTTAATTAGGTACAAGGGTATAATTCTCATATATTTAAGAACTCAGACACCTGAGCATATCAGCTTAAGCTTTCCATCCCACCCCTGAAAGTCAGGGCTACTGCTGTAGGTAATTTAGTCATGGCAGCCCAGACACCATTGATAGGGACAGCCCCTGAGTCGTGGCTGGGCTGTGGAGACAAACACTGCACTGCCATTGGCTTTGCAGGCAGGACTGGACTGCCTGGGGGGACTCATCCCCAGTGACAGGATCAGGGATGTCTGTGACTTTCACCACCCCCATCCAGAAGGCTCCAGCACTGAGAGAACTGAAGCCCTGGAGGAAGGACTGGAGCATCGAGGGAAGCACTGCTTGCTGCCAGCTGCAATGGGTGCAGGTGGGGGAAAGCTCCAAGGCTCTGTCACCTCTGCAGCTTTGTGCACAGCACAGATAGGAAGCAGTGCCCAAGCCTCCCCGAGCAGCCAGCCACAGCACATTAGGAGAGATATCAGCAAGACCAGCAGACCGTGGAGAATTAGTGGGAAAAGGGAGGAACAAGCACCTGTGATTTGCAATAGCTGGTCATGCTGTGCACATTTCTAGGGAGTTTTATGCGTGTGTGACTGCAGATACAAAAGCACACACATGTAAAGCAGCTTTGCTCCTCTGCATGCGAGCTCTTGTAAGCTGTAAAATCTTCCCTTTGCTGCTGATTTAACAGTTTTCCATTGTGCTACCTCTCCTTACCCAGGGCACAGGATGTGTGCAGAAGACCAGGATCAGCAACGGAAGGAGCAAATGTAAATTAATATCAACTAAGACAGAAAGACACTGTGACACACTGCTGTTTGGGAGAGAGGAAAACTGCTGATGGTAGAGAAAGGACAAGAGCCTGTCTTTGCCCAGAAATCCTGCAAAGCCAGCCCCATACCCCACCTGAGCAATGTTCTCCTTCCTGGGCTGAGGAGCTGAAGAAAGGTTTCAAGGAGACAAAAACAGTGCTGTCTGCAAACGTTTTGAGAGCATCACCCCATGAGATTTTGCCTCCCCTCTGAGAATCTGACTAACAGCTGATGCACTTTATGTGTTTGCTGTCTATTTTAACTGATTTTTAATTGTGTCAATCACAACAGCCTGTTTGGTGATGCCAGAAGATGCATAGGTACATGTGGCTGGTAAAGGGATTTTGCTTTTAAAATCTGTACTTTATTTTGTGAGAAAGAGAACCAACAAAAGTATCTCTGTTTCCTGGCAGCAAACCATGTGGGTGTTATTCTTCCAAAGTGTCTCAAAGAAGGGAAAATGGGGTTTAAAAGGTAGGTTTTTCTTGTGAAAGTGTGTATATTTCTTTATCGCAATTTCCCTTGTTCCCTCTTTTCCGTTCCCTCTTTTCCATTCCCTCTGCCCAGGTTCACTCCTGCTCTCTTACTCTCTTACACTCTGCACACTTAAGTGTGTGTGTGTATATATACATACATGTCACCTTTCCTTCCTTGATTTTTGATGTTTGTTTGTTTGTTTTTCAACAAGAAATTCAATCCTCAGTAAATTACTGAGTAAAATCCTGTCTCCTATCTGCTTGCCTGTTCTGTCCTTCAGGCAATTTGGTGCCAACTGGATTATGTCAGAGCAGTTGCTTTCCCCACAAGAGCAGGAGAAGGTGCAGATTAAAATAAAGATCAACCAACCCTGTAGCACAACAAATTAGCTGAGGCCATTAAGCATAATGGCCTTCTAGGGGCCAAAGGGGTCAGCTATTAGTTCAAAATAATGACCTTCAGCCCAGGCAGGAGGAAGTATATACACAGACGCCTGTCATTCTCTTGATTCACTTTTCTAAAGATCTACCTCACTCCACATTTTGTACAGTTAAAATGTTCAACACATTTAATGGGATCTGATGTGTTTGGTGTTTTTTCTTTCAGGCTGACATGGGAGTTTGAAGTTAACCATG
Organism: Muscicapa striata striata; assembly: GCA_030060385.1. Classification (NCBI taxonomy): domain Eukaryota; kingdom Metazoa; phylum Chordata; class Aves; order Passeriformes; family Muscicapidae; genus Muscicapa; species Muscicapa striata. The sequence continues at coordinate 631,561 of JAREIS010000301.1, read as the reverse complement.
TGGAGGCTGCTAAAAGATCCAGGCACAGTGATTCCAATTAACAACATGAAAACAGAGTTTGCCTAATTTTGAACCTACTTAAACATCAAAGGTTCAAAAGTTCAGTGTGAATGTTACTGGATTGGATTATTTCAGAGAGGAAAGGAGAGTAAAAATAAATAAATAAAGAATTTCCAAGACTATATAGTACCGACTGCATATCATATGAAATATGAACTGGTTAAGGAAGACATTGAAACCCTGAACTGGGATTCAGGGAATGTAGATCAGATTCCCTGTCTCTGCTACAAGCTTCCTGTGTGGCCTGGAGCAGACTGCATTACTGGCTCTGTGTTTTAGCTTTTGACACATGCATGGGGTGCAACTAATAAGTCCTTTGTCCTACCCTTTCTCTCCTTTCTCTCCTTAGAGATGTCCTTCAAGAAAGGTCATCAGATCTTCTCTCAATGAGAACATATACAGAGAGGAAGACTCAATATAGGATTCACCTCTACTTTGAATACTGCCAAAGAAGAACTAGAAAAACAGTAATTGAAAAGAGTAGATTGGCTTTCAGGAAATTCTTGACTCTGTCACAAATTTCCTGTGTGACTTTCACCAAGTCATTTAATGTTTCTCTGATTCAGCTCCACAACCATGAAAGTATGTAGTATGTGACACATCATTTCGTGGCTGTAAGGCAAATGAAAATCACAAAAGGAGGCCCAAAATGCATCTAGGTAGGCTTTCTTTGATGAATAAAGGCTGGATAGTTCAGTATCTGTCCATAACACAGGCAAGCCTTTCAGGGAGGCTGCCTTGGAACTCCTAGGCTGCAGTGTTCAGCCCAACAAAGGAGGAGAAGGACTAGCAGACCACAGATAAGTTGCACTCTATATGGTCTCCATATGTGCCTGTCTTGAATTTCAAGGCCAATTATAAAGTGAAACGCACAAAAAAACCCCAAGCATATTTGTTTGTTTAGATTGGGGTGGAAAGAGGATTAGAGGGGAGGGAAAATTTACAAACTCAACAAGTTCTGTGAACTCCAACTGTCAAGAAAAAATCCTTGAACCCGCATTGCTTTCTTTCTGTCATACCTTGCTCCAATATGGAGAAGCCTGGATTAGTTTATGGTAAGAGAGCTACACAGTGTTTGTGGGAGTATGAAAGCTGTTGTATCATAAAAAGAATTAAATCACAAAACTGTTTTCACAAGAGGTTAAAAGGTCTGACATAAATCTTCAAAGGGTGGGTGGAACTCTGTCCTTAATCTGCCCTGTTGTGCTGAGGTACTGTAGGCAATTCATACGGTATATAACATTACCCAGTGCTTGGGGACTTTTATAAAGCCTGTGGGCAAAAAGAAGCTGATAAGGACAAAACTGCATCATTAGGCTAACATTAGATTTTCTCCTTTCATGACCAGATATTGAATGAAAAAGGTTTTCATTTAAAACTAATACTAGCCTTTTCTGGACTGCGTGAATGCAGCCGTGAACCCTCGTTCCCTATGGAGGTCTTGTGGGCGCACAAGAAGAGAAGGAAAAAATGGATAAGGGGAGGATTGGCGTGAGCACTGGTCTCTCTGCCTCTCAGTGATGCCAATTAAGCCTGCTCTCTGCTGGAGAGCTGAACTGCTCCCAGTGAGCTTTCACTATCCATCACCTGCCAGCAGGACTGCAACAGCTGCACAGCAGGGCTGGGAGTCCCAACTGCAAAACACCTCGGAGCACATCTGGGAGCATAGCTAGAGAGCTTCTGTGGGACTTCGTGGGTCCAAATCCTACTCGGGATAATACTTCTTCCGAAATGCTATAGTAGAACATTTGCAGAAAATTAGTTAATGGCTTTTAAAATACAAACTAGGTCTTTGGAAATGTTTTTGAGCTGTGCAAGTGTTAAAAACAAGCAGAAGTTCATTTATACACCAAGTAACTCATTAGGATACAAGGTACATTATGATTTAAAGTTCAACAATGATGAGAGATGAAAGTATTCTTATTAGATAACATTAATCAAATGTTGGTAAGAGAAAAACTGAATTTAAAAATCATTAAGAAAATATCACTTCCAGGCCAACACCGATGACAGGGGTTTTTTTGCCTGGACTGAGTTTTATATTGGAATTATAATACAAACCTCTGAAAATAGGGTTTACAATGGAAACACTGACAGACTCTTAACTGAAGCATGCTACGTGTGCCTTTATAAACATACCAAGCATGATGGTCTTGAGCCAAAAAAGTGCTTCTTGAAAAATGTATTAAAAATTAATTTATTCCTTATGCATGTCTAAGTTAAAACTTCTTGGCATGAGATTTATCAATTCCCTCAAGGCCCATCTCTGTCCATTGCAGACAACAAAAATGTACACTGTATAAGATAAACTGGAACAGCCTGAGCCCTCTCTGGGATAAGTGGAATGCTTTGCTAACATAGCAAATAGCATATTCTGCATGCTCTGTATGTATGAGCTGTACCGAGAATACAACCAGAAATCAGCTAACCTTGATGTCACCTGGTTTTGCCTTCTCTTAAAGCTTTACTAAGCAGCACAAGCAGCCACATGTGCATGGGAGAACTTAAGATGGACATGTCACAGTGTGGAGTTTAGGTGGGAGCACACTGTGGTCACAGTCCTGCTGGCCCACTGCCCAGCCCTACGTGCACATGTAGGAATCCAGCCCTGGGGCAGCAGGGAAGGACATCCATCACAAAGGAATGGTGTGCACCTACATGACTTGGTGTGCTGTGCTCCTGTATGCTCTCCTCTCTCCCTCTCTTCTTCCATCCCTTCTGTGAGAACACAGCAAGGCAAGAAAAAACTTCTTTCCTGATCAGGGTCCCCCTCCACCAGCCAGGGAGCACTGAGATTTGGCCACAGTTGCCGTCACTTCTGCAACTGAAAGAGAGTGCAATTTGAAAATTGGATATGGTCTCCAAATGAAATCCGACATGCAAACAGCTAAGAATGTGGGTTATGTGTGATACCCAGCCCCACATCTGCACACAATTTGCACAATGGATTCCTGTCATTTTCTGGGTCTGAAACAAAACCCCAGTTCAGCAAGCTCTACAACTTTCAAGGTCTGAAATTTTTAGCAGAGTCTTGCAGTCTGCTTTCCCCTCAGATGGAAACATTTCTCACTCTAACTCCCCAGATCCTCTCTTCCAAATGCTGAGCCTGTTCTCAGTCCCAGTCACATGTGGCTGAAGATAAGCCTGAGGCAACATCAAGAAGAGGCTGCAACGTTTCTTTAAGGAGCAACTCTTAATATATTTCCTTTTAGACACGGAAAATAAGATTAGAGGTGAAATTACGACAAAAGCCTTCTGTGAAATGAGGAATAAATGTCATTAATGCCCCCTAATGGGCAAAGTGGTCTCCCACCTGCATAAAGGTCTGTATCATGCCTGTATTAAATTGTCATACATGATTGATAGTGAAATGAGACCCCTTTCCAACAAATGGGTAAAAAAGTCTCATGCTGTAAATTCATTTACAATGGATTCATTTGCTAAGAGATTGAGCCAATCAAAGACTGAGAAATTGAGCTCAAATTGATTTTATTACATGAAGACTGGGATCAAGTTATAGATATCTGCAATGTATGCAATGAGTAAAAACCAAACAAAGCCAATTTTAAAAAATCCTCCCTCACCCTGAAAGGAGTATGTACCTTTTATTCTTCTATGTACCCTTTATTTCTTCTTACCAGTTGATAATGCAAGGTAATGCAACACAACTGGTCTCTTTTAACATTGGTATCCCTTAAAGTAGTGTTCTCCACGTGATGTTTACTAAACAGTGACATCTATTGGGGATTAGTATTTAAGAAACTTGGAAAACAGGAGTCTGTTCAAATTTGACTCTCAAAACCATTTGAAATTGCCCATTATAGGGCACGATTCTGAATTAGAAGAGAGATGGATGAGATTAGCTTGTAGATCTGGTCCATCTCTTGGGCTAGACCATATTATTAGGAGACACACTGAAGCAGTTGTAGATGGAGAGGTATGGGGGTGTGAAATTTATCGCTGGGTTGAAACGAAATTTTCACGAACAAAAAGGCAGCAAAACCTTCCCCATCATTCTAAAAAATGTAGTATAGATATATGTTTTCCATCATGGGGCAGCTTCAAAAGCCAGAAATCTGGGTAAAGGACTGTGGCTCCTGTTGCTCCCCTGGCAGTATTCTTCCCCATGCCAGAGGGAGATGAATGTCCTCTCTTTCCGTCCCCATAAAGTGGCCCCTTCTCTCTAGGACTTTCAGAATGAAGCTCTGACAAATCACACAACCTTTATTGTGCAGTTTTATGAGAAATGGAGTACATAACAGAAAAATCAGCATTGTCCTGTTGCTGTGAGGAAACTGGGTCACTCTTCTCCAGCCCCCCTGGAGCCATCTCTGTCCCACACTGAGACAGCCCATTCCTCAACCTCTCCTTGCAGGGAACTGCTCCAGCCCTGACCAGCCTGGGGGCCCCACACTGAATTACACCAGCTCATCCACATTCTGCATTGAGGGAGCCCCAAAACCAGGCACTGTATCATGGTCTCATGAGTGCAGAGCAGAGGGGGTTAATCCAGCCCCCAGATGCATGGATGAACCATGTCCACTGGCTCCTGGCTCCTGAATGGCTCCTGGTGCCCCAGGGCACCAGTGACTCCCACAGAGCTTCTCCCCAGCCCAGCCACCCCCAGCCTCCACCCTTGCAGGGTTTTTCCTTCAGAGGTCCAGAGTTTGCATTGATCCTCCTTGAATTTCACCAGATTGCTGTTGGCTCACCGCTCCAGCCTGGCTGGGCCCTGAGGTGGAGAGCTCTGTTGTTGTTGCTCCTGAAATGATTTTGCTAATCTTGTACATGCCTTGGAATCCCTTCAGCACATTTCTGAAGGCAGCTCCAGGGCCAGATGACTTTCTGAAGTGAAGCTGGCAAGCAGTGGCTGAGAGGCAAGCCAGACCATTTCCCACAGAAGTTCAGTGGCTGTGCTTTTGATTTATATTGTTATTTTGTAAATGGCACATTTTAAAATTAAAAAAATAAACACCAAGTTAAGCTATGTAGCCTAACACATGCTTAGAAGAAAAGTGAAATGAATGTTGAGAACCTGCAGAGTTTAATTTCTGTGGCATGGCCTCAACTTCAAGTTGACCTGAAATTCTTCAAAAAGAAAATACAAATTCATTGCGATGAAATTTTTCTAATGAAAATATATTGGTTTTCTGTAATGACATCCAGAATGGAATTTCTGGTGTGAGCCAGAACAAAGCAGCACCTCTGAATAGTCCCTGTGTAAGGCCCACTTTTAGGGGAGCAGGGACTGAGACTCATAATCCTGTTGTGCTCAGCTCCAAACAAGGAACTCCTACCACCCAGTGGGTCCCTCACAGATTGCTCTGCTCCATTTCCAAAACAGTTTTTGGAAGACTTTGATTTTATTTCAACCGAGAACAAAAATAAGTTTCCAAACCTCAACATTTTTTGTTAAGCAGAATTTTCCCAGCCAAACCTACCATATATTATTGCTGTTACAAATCCCTCAAGAGCTTCCAGAATAATCAGAAAGGAGTGTTGCATCCAGAAAAATCCCAAATCAAAAGCAAAGGGTAGAAAGAAGAGATAAAGCATGTCAGGAGGCCACTGGTAGTGTGGCCACCCCACACTAGCAGAGTCATACAGGGGAGATTGTTACCATTGTGCAAGTGCCCGCAGCAGCAATCCAGCCTGGGCTGCCAAGGGGAAAGCAGCACGGAGTTGTGCAACCTCCCACACACAGGCACTGCTCCCTGTGCACACAGCCATGTCTCCACATCCCCCTCTGCCTGCCTTGGCAGCTCCTCCTCCCACATTTCCCCACCACAAAGCCAGCAGCCCTCCTCCAGCCTCCCTGCAGCAGGAGCTGTGCTGCCAGTACTGTCCTGCTGGCTTGCCGGGGAGCACAGCACAGGTAAGCAGGGAGGAGCAGTGCTCTCCTATGGGAAGGAGGAGAGGTGCAGATGTGAGAGTGCACAGCCCAGCCCTGCTCACTTGGGAGGAGAGAAGGGACCCAGGGTCTGCCATGAAGCAGGGGAAATGGGCTCATTCCCTGCACTGCTCTCCTTCCTTCACCTCCCAGGGATGACCCAGCACATTGCACTGCCTGCTGTTGACCTACCAAAGGTCAGAACTATGCTATGCCTGGCATTAAAGGTATTTTGCAGACACATGTCACCTAGATCCTTTCTCCAAATACCCTCAAGCTGTGCCTGTTTGGGTGTTGATGACAGGGTGATGGTGGGAGCAGGACTCACAGAAAAACTCTGGGTCTATGCTCACAAATGTGGGTCTGTGGCTGTTAGAGCATCACCCCCTCCCTGCTTTCCAGCAGCTTGAGCGTAGCTCCTAGCTTGGGTTCATGAACTTCACTGTTGATCCTGGGGCTGCTGAGCAGGGCTCCAATCAATGTGTGGTGTTTAGTCCTCTTCTTCCCTAATTATCCATCTGCAACATGGAGAAAATACAAATATTTCCCTGTTTTCCAGGATAAATACATTGCAAGATTGTGAAGGCCTGGATGGGGAGCAGAAGCTAAAAGTCCCTCTTTTCCTATTAAAATGGGTGGAGTTTTCACAGGAAGAGAGAGACAAACCCTTTGCTTTCTGTAGCAGAATAATAGTTTCTGCCTGGAGGGAAAAAAATAAAAGAGACTTCTGGTAGGAAGATGTACCTTTTTTGTCAAAGGGTTCCACTATAAGACATAATAGTTTCATATTTTTCCTTAGAATAGCCTTTCACAAATAAAAGATAAGCTCTTGGTTGAATGTTCAGCACCAAACAGCAGATAATCAAGTGGGCATTTCTCATGTCCTGATGACAGCGAGGAAACAAGGGCTTTGTGAAAAAGAAAGCGCTAAAAGAGCAGTTTCACAGCTAGTTGATCTTCCTGCTCCTATCTGAATAATAGTTTTTCTGACTCTGCAACCCTTCTCCCTCTTCCCTCAGACCACTCTGCTCTGTGTTGAAGCTTTTCCTCCAGTCGAGTGCTGAGGAACACATAGGTCAGGGACAGGGTATGCACTTCCTCAGCCTCTTGTCCCAGAGATAAAAATGAAAAGAACAAAAGCACTAACCAATCCAGAGCTCCTCTGTATTTATAGCAATCGTAATTAACATCCTCTTGAGCTGACCTGGAAGCTCCTGGGGTTTCTTTGCCTCTTAAGAGACTGCTTAGGGATATAAGAAGCTCTGGGAAGAGATCCCTGTGGAATTTTTAATTACTCCTGCATGGGTCTGGGTCTTCATCTCAACATCTCCAAATATAAAAGGGAAACAACCAGCAAAACAGAAGTATAAAGATGGTGCAAATCTGATCTGTCCCCCAGAACAGCTCTTCTTGGCACAAGTTCTGCCAACATTAGAACACCAGGCTTTCCTCAGGATTTTCTCAGCAGGTTTCCACAGACCCCATGTGCTTGGCCCAGCTTGTGATAAAGTTGCCAGCTATGCAAACACTCGCTCTGCATGATGTTTTCATAATTTGCAAAAAGAAAGGATTAATGCAGAGCCTCCTGATCTGATTCACAGAAATAGTTTTACCCCAGGAAAGAAAATAGGTGGTTCTCCACAAAGATCTGTGAAGGCAACTGTGCTCAGTAACCCAAGCTGTGATTACAGGGATTCAGCAGCAGTTAGTTGTGACTATTTTCCTGCTGAAGCAGAAAAATAAAAGCTGTTTAGTTTAGCTGGCTATTCCTCTGCCCAGTAAGACTTCAGGTTCCCTCCTTACCCTGTTCCACATCTGTCACTGAGTTTGCTTTCTCTTCCAAAAACTTGGGCATCGTGAAGCATCCCAGTGCTTGAAGATTGAATATGAAGGACCAGAACTCCCCACACATTACACCCCCTGTCTCAGAGGGCAATCGGTAATTTTGTTTTTCTTTAATTTGAAAAGCATTTATCTAATTGTATCATTACTTTTGTTTATATGATATTTGAAACTTCCCATTATTAAAGTTGTCCAACACGTCAGTATAACAACGCTTCTATTTGCTTGTTTCTCTGCCAAATTTTCACATTCTCACGCAAAGCGCTTTCCTCTGGCTGATTATATTTTTGAGAGGTTGTTTGTTTCAAAATCAGCCCAAATCCCATTTCTTAGAACAAAGTTGAAAATAAGGTTTGTTATTTCCCGTATTAAAATGTTATTTTCTGAATTATACTTTGCATACTTCTATAGTATGCAATGGCTTTCTATGTCCTAGCAGGGTCTGGAAATTTTCTGGCATCATAGCCTTAACGTTAATGCAAACCTTTTGCCAGTGAAAGGACAAATATCTATTATAAACCAAATTTCAGGGAATTAAAAAAGCATTTATTGAGGATAAGGATTAAGGATATCCACACAAACATAACGCTTTGGTGCTTTATTTTCAATGTTTTCCGTATATTATTTATATGTGCTATTTTATTAAAGTACTTTGAAAACTTATTTTCCAAATCATCTTTTATACCTTACTGAGTAGCTTCTTTAGCATTTTAAAATTCACAAACTTATGCACACACACACACACACAAAAGAGCTATAACTACAGCATTGATTAACAATAAACTCATAAATTAAGGTTTATAGGCTAGAGTAGCACAAATAATTATTACAATCAACATGAAGAGATTTTTAAAAATAACTTTTAAAATAGGAACAAATTTGCAATTTGTGTTGTTTCCTGTATTGAAAGCAACTATTATTTGCCACTTCTACCACATTGCTGTTTGAATGAGACATTAAAAATAGTGCCTCTCATTTTCCAAGCTCTGAAGCCACCCAGCTGGGAGGACAAAGAAAAGAAGTGTTCATAAACAAAATGTGCCAGATCTTGATATTGATCCTAGCAATGTAAGTCTGGAGTAAATCTACTGACTGTCTTCATGGGTACTCTGGAGCAGTATAAAACAATGTGATTTAGTCCTTTGGTAATAATAAGACACAGAGGAAAATAAGGTAAAAAAATTAAATGGAAAGAAGATGGGCTTGCCACAGTCATCACTGGTTTCTGGGCTGCTGGGGCAGAAAGAAGTAACAGCTTTTTGAGTCTTGCTGGCAGTGCATGCTTTACTTCAGCAAAATGAACAAAGTACGGTCTGCTCTAATCACATTTGACTGGTCCTGCATTCCATCACACCAGCTCCAGAGATCACACCCTGCAGTCTTTTTCACAGCATAAGTACCAGGATAGTCAGATACCTGAAGCATCTGCAGTCCCATGCCCCTGCCCAAATATACCAGGAGAGAAGCCAACTCCCAGTTGTCCATAAAAGACCATGCATTTTTCCACTTCCCCTTTCACCTCACATTTTGTGTGCCTCCATATTATGTCCTTGTGGCATGGTCCACACAAGCTGCTGATGCTGCCAACATGGTGCATAACAAGCTGACTGCATACAGAAATATGGGTTTATACCACATTGCTTTCCTTTCTGTATGTGATAGGTCTCTTCTCTGATTGTGTAAAAGAGCAAATAAAATCAGAGGGGAGGTCTTGGAATAGACATCATGTGTGGAGTATAATGTTTCGTTTCAGTATGAAACAGCTGTATAAGGATTATAAAAATGTGATTTGCCAAAAATATTTCAAATATTTGAAAGAGGAGGGTGTCATTTTCCTTATAAAAATAACCAGTTCCTTCTGTGTTGACTAATGTGATGTACATAAATCGCTTTGGCAGCTGTACAGATTGAGGTGTTTCAGCTGTTGTTCATATAGACAGATCATTCTAGAGATGTACAGATGTGATGCACATTAAAAATGTAGCACTACAAGTTTTTGTAACATTCATAGATGTTTTAAGAGGTGAAGAGCAAAGCCTTGACATTCAGCTGGCGTCATAGTGTTTTCATTGGGGGAGGAATTGTGTTATTAAAGTCAGGAGCAAGACCTCAGGACTAGTCCTGTGCTAAACACCATAGCTGGAGCCCAGGGGAACGTGAAGAAGCTGCAGAGCACTGCACAGATGCTGCCTGCAAGAGAAGTGCACTGTTATTAAAGCTACTGAACACTGATGCCAGGGCTCCATGTTGGATTCCTACTTCATGCTCTATTTCAGAATGCCCACAGGGTCCTACATGCCCCTGGGTGCCAAAATATCCTGGAGGTATTGGCTGAAACCAGGTTTCTCTGTACCTCCCACACCTCTGTTGAGCAGAAGTATATAATCTCCATGAGATGGGGCCCTCCAGACCTGAGGATGCTGCAGGAGCAGCAGAATGCTGAAGCCTGGAGCACATGTACTGTGCCAGCTACAGGGCAAGAGCCACTGTCTAGTCTCTTGCTGACAAGGTTTGCAAGGGATTGCAGAAATCCTAGCAGTAGATCTGACCCAACTGCTTGATGTGCAGAAAAATGGGCTCACACACAGCAAACCACATGCATAGCACTCTTCTCCTTGTGGAAATGAATCCTCTTAGCCTGCCCATTCTGCTATCCATACACTGCAGAGCTGGATTTGTTAGATTCAGTGCACATGAGCTGAAAAACTCATCTGCTCATGTGTTGGAAGTCTGACACATCCAGAATATAAACAGGCTAACAGCACACATGCTCTGCATTGCACACAGGCATTTTCTGTCTAGAATTACAGAGAAAAAAAAAAATAGGAGCCCTAAGCTCTTTATCATATAATTGGAGACACCCCAGCTGTGTTCACCTAGCACTCCCTTTGAGAATCAGGGCTTACTAAGCCCTGTGTGTATCACTGTGTGCTTGTTAAGTGTTCAGTGTTACACCAAGACAAAAATAGATTCCTTACATAAAACAAAAAAAGAAAAAAAGTACAAACTGAATGACAAAGAAAGGCAAGACTTAACAGAAACCTAGAAATAATTGATTCATACTCTTTAATAAGTAAAAACATCCATCTGAGCATCCAGGCAAAGGAGGGATACTATTTGGAGCATCTTACACTAAGGTTTAAAATACAGAAAAGAAAATTTATTTTGAGGGGAAAGGTAGGAATGCGAATCACAGGAAAGTCACAGGACTGTATGACAAGAGGATCTTAGTAGGTGGATCTTGCACTGGCTCACTTTTTGTGTTGTGAAATAGAATCCTGAGTAGCAAAATTCCACAGGTCTTAAATTATCATCACTGAACAGAGGTATGAACCTTCAGATTTTCAGTATGAATGTGAATCAATACATAGTTTTGGATGCCCTACTGCCTTAGAGCTTTTTGCTATGCTGGAGTTTGAGTGGGAAGGGGAAGGTTGCACTACAAAAATGAACCTGCTTACATATTGAAGATAGATTGTTTTGGTTTATTACACAAAAACAGCTGGAAAGAGAGAGAACTGAGGTCAGTATATACATCCCCTTGTGCTGTGATACACACTGCTGTTTCCTAAGTTGTGAGGGTAATGGATATGCATAATGCAAAGCTTGCTACTGCAAAATGTTCTACAATTTCACCTCTCATGGGTGAAAACACAAGCCCCAAGCTGAGGATGCCAATCATTTTTAAATGTGCACTTTGAATCACACAGAGCTGAGCCTGAAAACACTAATACTGCAACTTGCTCCAGGCATCACTTTAGAGATATGAAAAGTTCATTTTATTGTTTATAGATTATGCTGACAATGAGGCAATAAAACTCTCCCCCAAACAGGGGAAGAGCAGATCTAGCCTATGTTTCATTTCAGGTGTTAAACAAATATCAGAAAATAGTGAATTGGAAGTTTCCATTCTGAAATGTCAAATGACTTCCCAAAATGAAGAAAAACTTTTGAAAGTGTGCAAAGGTAAGCAAACAGATATAGATAACTTTGGTTTGTAATAGCAGCAACACAAAAAACTTTTCATGTTGAAGACTGAATTTGTCCCCATTGAAAGAAGCAGAGAATCAACAAAATAACACCTAAGTTGTGCAAATATATAAACAGCTCTGCAACTGTAAGATGTAAACATGCAGACCCCATTAACCTGCATAATCAATATTTTGATAGTAAACGTACAGATGAGTCTTTACACCTAATCACAACCTGCTATTTTTAGTTTGAATCTACACTAAATAGGGCAATCTTCTTCTAATTCCCTACCTTAATTTCTCAGTGTAGAGAGCTTCCACTTAGGACACATAAATACCTTGTCTGGATTGCCTCCACAGGCAAGTAGAAAGAAACCTGTATTTTAATGAAAATTAGGAAGTTCATAAGGTTGATGCTTTCAGGGTTTAGCTTGTAATTATATTTACTCTATAAATACTAGCTGTTGCATAGGCCTCCAGATATGTTGCCTTACACTAGCACAGCAAGAATGCCAGGTCAAATGTAATTAGACTGGAAGTAATGTTGGAGTAAAACTCAAATCTGTAATAGGAGGAGAAGCTGACAGCAAAAGTCCATTTTCTCTCTCGTCATTAAGGTCACAGATTGTAGAACAGAATGCACTTACTGCAAAATGTCTCTCCATCACTGTAGCTAAGCAAAAAGAAATCAAAAATATATTTCTTATTTAACATCCAGCTACATCTCAGATCTCAGCCTCTAGACTCCCTTCAAACCCTGATGTTCACACAAAGCTGTAACTCATATACATGAATATTTTTCATTTCTGTTTCTTTTTTTTTTATCCTCCCAAGACCAAAATTCCTTATGACATTTTGTGTGAAGTTCCAATAAGTTGTGCCACAAAACAAACAAAATGAAAATAAAATCCTTATTGTTTTAACATCTCAGTGTTGGTTGTAAGGAGCTGGTACATTTTAAAATTACTCTCTTCTCTTGAATCACCACTGAGAAGAGAGAAGTAACATGTCCCTTGAAAAATCCTTTTTGAAACCCTCTGGAATAAAAACCAAACTCTATTTGCATGAAGGAAGGATTTTAAAGAGCTCAAAATTAGGATTTTGCTTGCTATTTCTCCAGTAATCAACAAGCAAAATATTTGATATTTGGCTAAAATAACACATATAATAGCTTATTTGAAAAAGTTATTTAATTTCATTTTATAAACCTCTTATGCAGAATAACAACCCTTTCATATTGCATTTGCTAACATATTGCATGTCAGCAAAAAAACACTCCTACTGATTCCTCTACCAGGATTATTTTGACAGGTACTAATATTTGGAATTTAATTGTTTAGTTGGCATTTAGTTAATTATGTCTTTTTTCTATACTGAGAAGTGCTGAACACTTGCAGATAGTATTGAAGGAATCTATAGACCTTTCATGAACTTTAAAAAAGCAAAAATAGAAAGGTTAGACAAAATTTGGCAGGTCTCAACAATGGTGGTGGTGTTTCAGAAGGATACTTAGAGTGATCATTAGCTTTTGTAAATAGGTTTCACATAGTGGATGAAAAATTAAGTAAACTTGAAATCATTGTCACTTGGCTGTCATATGTGTGAAGGTCCACTCATTTATGCTCCAGCAGTTTCCATGCTCAGGTCTGTGATCCCAGTGGTGCTATTTGTGTTTTCCAGTTGTATTCTGAGGGCTGTAGAAGCAGCAAGTGAGGTGTTACTCACTTGAAAAGGGGATAGATATTGGGCCCAGAACTCACAGTCTAATCTCTCTAGTGCTTTAAAAATTTATTGCATAGTGTAAAGTATTTTTGTGTAAAGGAGAAAGCAGACAGCTCAGCTGGTAAACACTTCCTAGACCTCAGTAGAAAATTGGATGGAGAAATGTCTCCACCAGGAAGGAGGCAAAGAAACCAGGAACAGGACCACTGACATACTGCTTCCTTCAAAAGGCCTGCAAAGCCTTTATTTCCCAGAAGGCAAAACCCAGGAACTGCTGTCCCCAGCCAAGGTACCAAATGAGGCCAATCGCCTGGTGGCTGCTGCAGTGGGGGGACAGACCTTCTATGCTCCTTCCCAGAAAAGACACTAAGCTTGTCCTTGCCATAACATTCCTCTTCCTGGAGCCAAAGACAACTAAACAATTCTACTCCATAACAGTGTACAGACATATTCAAACAGATGGGAAGATGAACTTACTTATCATTTCATGCAGAAATATGTCAGCATTGTAGATTCCGAAGAGGTACCACCAAGAAAGAGGGATCCAGAAGTAAAAAACTGTGGGGTTTTGTGGATTTGGACAATGACATGTATTCTGTGATCTCCAGCAGAAGCAGCATTCATGACAGGGGTTATCAGAAAAGTCTGTCTCCCATGCAACTTTTCTGGTGTCTAATAGTGCACAAACTGATGCTATAGCCTTTCCTTCAGCTACAGTATTTATGGAGGATTTTACAGTCTTTCCCTCCTCTGTTTTAGCTCCTCATTCCATCCATAAAATTGATGGGAACTCAGATAGGTCTGCCCTTCAGTTAGCTTGACTTAAGACTGGCCAGCAGATTCAGAAATAAATGGCAAGAAAAAGCCAGTGGCAGTGCTGTCATACATACCTTCTTCCTAATGGAAATTGGATTAGGTGAGTCCAGTTCAAATGATGGAAGTTATTAGGAATTTATGGTTAAATGTCAACTTATGGTCTATCTTTAGGGTAGTGTTTGGGGTGGAGGTACAAGAGTACAGTTTGATTCAAACTCATATTTCCATGCCAAATACATTTTGATTTGCTTTGAAGTTTAACCCTAACTATAAATTTTTGATGTTTATTGAGAGGTTTTTTGGAGATCCCTACAAAAAGTGAAACCTTTTGATTACTGTGTTTAACTTCTAATTAATATGGAGCTTATACTAGCTGAATATATAATCAACTATTTTGTTATTTTCTGGTACAAAAAAAAAGTCTCCAATAACATTATTTAGGAAAGACATATTACCCCAGAACGAATTCTATAATATTAATGGTTCTCCATGAAAACTGAAAACCCAAAGAGCTTTTAAATTGGCTTTGTGTCAAGAAACTCCTAAATTTTTTCAGAATTTATGGGTGCACATTTTGTGAAAATAAGTATATGATTTGAACACCACTTCCAAATTTCATGGAAAATAGTCTGAAATAGAAACACTTGTGAAGACTAAGGTGTATCATTACACTGAACTGAAACTTCTGGCTTGGGATACCAGTTATTCCAACATAGCTCCATCAAGACATTTGCTCTGTGTTGGTGCAAAACTGGCTCAACAACTAGATGAATCACTCCCAGTGCTTTTACCTCTCATGCTGACTTGCTTTACTAATTGATCCCTCTCTTGAAGTTTCCAAGGCATTTTCATTTTGCTGTAATACCCTTTCTATCTTACACCACTTTCTTTTAACCACCTGGAACCGATTCGTTGCAGGATGACCTAAGGTTTAGTTCAAATTGAACTATTGCTTTGTTTGCAGTAGAGAACAGCAAATTACATTAACCTCCAAGACAAAATGAACATTTGGCATAAAACTCACTCTGAAATGTTAATGAATCTCAGAAATCCTCCAAAGTGAATGAATGAGGCTGTACTTAACCAATATAACCAATATAAAACCCATGCAGCAAACACTGCACTCCTAACATAATCCCTCTGATTTCTGTGAGTCTGATATTTTCAGTATTACATTAGACTTATACCATAATAAATATTACAAAACAAATATACAAGATGGTACAAAACAAATGTAACCTAAAAGGCAGTTCAATCACTCATTGTTTGTGCTTCACGTGGTGCCAGCTGAGACACAAGCCTCACCAAAGCCCTGCACTGCAAAACTGGTTGTCCTTTTCCTAAAACTTTCAAGGGAGTTGGGGGCATTGTCTGTGCCCAGAGCCAAGCAGTGACAAAGCCAGTACCCTCTGGAGAAGTAAACACTGGGATGGGAGGATGCCACAAAGTTTCTTTTGTATTCCTTGCTAGGCATCTCCCAATGACACAGGAACTTGGATGGATTTTATGCTCTCTTTGTTCCATGGTTTAAATATATATATATATATACTTATTTATTGATTGATTTTAGTGGAATAAAAGCAGCCAAATCTTTTCAGGTCATTTGAAAAAGTGCTTAATAGCAATTAGCAGTGGTGATAAGGGATTGGAGGTACTCATACCTGGGTGATTTCTAAGGAAGTGGAGCAAGAAGGGCTAGAAACAATGTTTGATCCATGATTGCCATTTATAATATACTGACTCAGACCTTGGTCCCTTTAGGATATTCCTTGGGTAAAGTCTTATAAACCTATGCCATGAGAGGTTTACCTGATATTCTTCAGTTTCTTCACTAGTACTGTTAGTCAGTGCTGTTTTAAGGGATGCAGAATGGAGGGGATTTCCACGGCTGTCTGGAAGAGTCTGACACCACCCAGCAAACACTCCCACTCTGCAGCTGGGGTATCACTTTCCATGCCTTTATGCCTCTCAGTGTCAGGTGGTTCTGTGGGGAGGGGGAATCAGCAGCCAGTGAGGTCAGCTTCTTATGGAGAGGTTATGAATGTTATTTAGTCCCTGAAAGATAAAGCAGAGAAGCACTTTCTCAATATTGAATGGAAAGAGAATCCATGTGGGACTAAGATCAGTAATACAGAGCTGAGGATAAGGAATTTAAAATTAGGTTAGTGTGGAGTTAACCCATTAAGCTGTAATTTAAACTACCTAAATGGACAGATCCATGTCCCCCATCTCTGTACCATCTTTTATTATCAACTCAGAAATAAGATACACAAGCTGGTAGCCTCTGTTTTATTATTCTGAATAGGAAGGGAGGAAAATGGAGTAAAATTATGAGTAACTGTTTCTTATCATGTTATTTGTATTCTGCCCTTTGCAGAGCATATTATAATGGAAGAGGGAACATAAAACCACCAGAGGCAGTTCATGGTTCACTGCAGATTACAGAGACTGAAAAAGAAAAACAAAATCAGTAAACATACCTTTTTATTCATACAATATTGCAGTAGTTGCAATGACTGGTGGGAAATTTTCCCTCTAAACATTTTAATGTGTAAACATTTAGAAACCTCCCTGAAAATTACAACTAACTTGCAGAGCACAGTATTTCTGCAAGTTTTTTTTTTTTCTTGAATAACTCAAATGCATCTTCTTTAAAAGATTTCTCCCAACACAAGTTTAAGTATCAGCAAGGAATATACATCACATACAGACAAAAACAACAGCAAAAAATCAGAAATAATGTCTTCCCTCTGCAAATCACATAACTGAAAGGAAAACAGCACTGCTTTTTCCTCACCACAATTCAGTAACATGATATTTGTACATGAATGAATCAAAACAACAGCATTACTTCATAGGGTTTTGAATGACACAGACATGAGAAAGTTGATCCTAGGTGACTTAGAAATTGTATTCCTACATTTCTGCATTTGCTCAGGATGTCTGTGCAAAGCCAGTACTACTTTTGCAAGTTGGAGTCTTTCTTTTCAATCAAAGTAAAAGCATTACTTCCTTTTGTCAGAGCAGTATTATTAATTTTTGTTTTTCTTTTCATTTAAAGAAAGAAAAGACCTAATGAATAAACCCCTAGGTGGATTGAGGAATTTATTAATCACATTAAAACTTTGTAGGACTTGGAATTAACACTCTTTTCTTGCCTCTGTGCTAGGAACTAAGAATAAATTCCTGCTTACAGTTATGGCAGGGGTGGAGATCAAAGCACATTTGAAACTGGTTGGAAAACGGGAGAAGCAAAGGGAGATAAGATCTGCTCCACAGCTTAGTGCACCAGCCTTTGCCAGCAGTTCTCCAGGTCTCACCACTTCAGGGAATTCCCTGGCAGCATACCTATGCAAATAACTGTGTTTCTTCCACCTCCTGAGTCAGGTCACCTGAAAAATGCTGCAGTTTCCCATTAGGATCAATCTCTCCTTTGTATACCATTCTCAGATGGGGCTGCTGGATAGAGTAAGCAGTTGTGTCTCCTGGTGTGCAGACCCCTTGTGTATCTGTGCAGCTACACAGGATACACAAAAAACACAGGGTGCAACAAGCACAGTCTGAATAGAATAGATAGTACTTGGATAGTGAAGTTAACCACACATAAACTAGTCTGGTCCTTCTTTTTTTTTTTTTTTTTTTTTTTTTTTGGTTTATTGATCTTCATGTGTTTTGCTGCTAATTTGACCATTCATTGCCAGCAATTCCTCTTCATGAATATACACAAGCTGGCTCAAAATAGCTATTTCTTGTCTTTTCCCACAAGTTTCTGAAGTTTTGAACCATTCCAGGTTAGAGTGAAACAGGTAAGAAAAGTACCTGTAATTTATATTGTCTGGCTTTTCTTTTTCAAAGCTTGAAACAAACAAACATTATTTTTTCACTGCCTTCTGAACGATTTCTAATACTGCTTGCAGTCTTCCATTTCATTACAAGTTGTACATGATTTTCTGTTTCTGGGGAAGTATGCAAAGTGTAACAGAACCCAGTATCACAGGGTAAAACAAGAGCTAAATGATCTAATTTTTTTTGTTAAAAATTAACTTGGGACAGTTCAGTGTTGTCAATCTATTTTCAGGTAATTCTCTTTTGGAGAAAGTGCAGTGGCTTGAGTTAACTGGCAGACTGCTGAGATTTTGGTAGCGTAATCCAGCCAAGAATTATCTATGCTTGTTAAGATCTTCACTGCCAATGAAAACAGGATTATGCTTTGGACCCACAATCCAAAATAAAAATACCAAACTAGCTGCCAGTGTGTTTGGATCAGCCAAATCTTTCTTCTCAGCTCTTTCTTGCTTACCTCATCTCAGAAAAGCAATTTTGCTTTCAGTTTGCACCAGGCAACTTCTTGGCTGCTGTTCACAACAGTTTTCTGTTTCCTTAGAAAGGATGTAATCTCCTGAGATACTCAGCAGTTTGTGACAGCCTTTTTCCTGAATACAAGCACTGCAATGTGCAGAAGTTTTTATCAGTGACCTATGGATTGGAAACATATTAAAAATAAAAGCATGGTGGGAATTGAGCAAGACACTGTAGATGCATAAGCATGCCTTTCTTTATTTAAATGTTACTCTATGGGCTTCAGGAGGATATTAATGTGAAAAAGTTAGTCATGTAGGTCAAGTGTCTTTAGCTGACCCAAAATAAAGATGTGCAGGTCTAGTAACAGGAAGGGAGCCACACCAGTCTATACCACAATTTTATTGAAAAGGAAAATTTTGTCTTTAATATTAGACTGGAATGGATTACTATCCAACTTTGAATCAAATATATTGAGATATTCAAATATTGTTTCTTCATATTGTATTCAAGGTGAACTTAATCCTGAAAGGCTCCTGGAATTTTGGATTACCAAGCAGATTCAGGACACTCACAGAAAATTTGTGACTCTGTCTTTCCTAGGCCCTTTGGTACTTGTGCATTTGTTTTAAACATATTTATACATGTAGAGAATGACAGTACAATGATTTTAAAGACAACAATTATTTTTCTGTGGCCAGCCTGTTAAAATAAACTATTAGCATAATATCAATACAAATAATCTCAGAATTATCTTAACTGAATCCAAATGGCTGTAGTTCAGCAGGTCAACATGATTAAATCATACAATTATAAAAAAAGCCCTGAAGCCAGGCTGAACAAACCTAATTCTGCCAGCCTCTCTTCGTAGGAGAGGTCTTCCATCCCTTTAAACATTTTGGTGACCCTCTTTTAAACTTCTCCTTATAGGTCCAAGTCCTTCCTGTGCTGGGACCCCAGGGCTGCATGCAGCACTGCAGGTGGTGTCTCACCAGAGCAGGGCAGAGGGGCAGAATCCCCTCCCTGGCCCTGCTGCCCACACTGCTTTGGATGCAGCCCAGGATACAATCGGATTGCCAGATCATGTCCAGCCTCTCACCCACCAGCACCCCCAAGTCCTTCTCAGGAGGGCTGCTCTCAATCTGTTCAGCCCCCAGCCTAACTTGAACTGACCCAAAACATCATCAACTCTAATGTATGCAAATGTATGCACCTCAATTGCTTTTTCTGTCTGTCTCTGATTTATTTTCATTTTCCATCTTTCTCCAACAGCTTGGTTCAGTTCTTCTTACAGAAATGCAATAAAATATTCAGTGATAATGAATATAACACCAAAATTCTAACCATTTTCAATATGCCATGAAAGTAAAGCAAAAGCCTATTAAAATCCAGAAGATATTACATGGATTTTTCAACATGTGATGAAATCACAGGTTTTTTTGTTTTTTGTTTGTTTGTTTTGTTGGGGGTTTTTTTGTTTGTTTGTTTTGGTTTGTTTTGGTTTTTTTCTTTTGTTTTTTTTTTTTGTTTTGTTTTGTTTTTTGTTTTTTTTTTTTTTTTTTTTTTTTTGTGTTTTTTTGGCCAGCATTCTTTTTCTGCTAACGGTAAAGAAGTCAATAAACATCCCAGGGAGCTTACAGTCTAAAAATCCAGTATATACCTCCAAGTTAACATGCCCTGTCCATTATATACACATATTTGTGTTTAGCAACCTCTCCTTTTTCTCTGGGCAGGTAATGTACTCTTTGATCATCCATGCCAGGGATACAAAGCCTTATGTCCAGCAGGGTGTTTATTAATACATGAAGAACACCATGAATTCAGCTTTACTGCTTCCAGGGCTGGAACAGACCCAGGACTACAATGCCTACTTTTCCACAGAGCTTTGAGTAAAAGACTCTGCTGGATTCAAGTTTTATCTGTGTACAAGCTTAAGTTGACAACCAAGAGTGTTAGAGAATAGCCTGAGTCATGCCAGCCCCGCACAGAAGCCGAGATCCTTGCAGCAGTATTTCCCTATCATCCACAACAGACCTTGTGCTTGTTTTATCCATTGTTTTCCATTGTAGAACACAGCTAAGACTTCCCTTGCCCTGCATTATCAAGATGTTGGAAGCAGTATGGGCCCTATGTGCAGTTTGCATGATCATATTCCAGACACACTACAGGACTGACGAGGTACAGTTTTCCCTGCTGTTCAGCACTGCAGCCAAAGACCTAATCCAAAGTCTTAATAAAACAGTGGGTAACTTTTTGTTGACTTTAAACTAAGGCCTAATAACATAGAGCCAGAGGAATGCTTCTCTAACTTATACATGAGAGTATGTGCTCTGAGTCAAAGCAGATGTTTCTAAGAGATTAATTGCCCTGATCAGTAAATTCCACAGTAAGCAGATACTATTTAATGGCTGCAGAGGATGCACTGGGAATCAGCTCCTTCTGGATTAATTGGAGTGCTGTCTAAAAGGCAGTGTCATCAGTTTTGAGCTTGAATTTTATTGGCAATCGAATGTTTATCAATAGGAACAACTATTTGTATCATCTCTTTAGCACACATAAACTACATATGAAGCAGATTAATAGTAGTCAATTACAAAGTCATTTTAAAGTAAAATCGCAAGTAGTGTGTTAACCCCTAAGAGACCACCTCTAAGTTAACGTGTTGAAACCATAATTACTTTATTTTGTCTCTTAGCATTAGGATCAATTTATCTCTCTGGAGAGAGTAACTCAAATATCGTACTTACAAGGGGGAGAGTAAGAGAAGTCACGAACACTTAATCAGAAGTCAGTCTGGGTCTGCTTGGCTCACTTGGTGCAATGTGGCATTGTCAATGCTTGGTGAGCCCTTACTGAGGCTGCCAGTAACACCACCTCCTCTTCTTACCAGGGCTGGCCCCAGCACAGGACCCTTCTGACACCCAGAGGAAGACAGCAAGGATGGTAGCTCTGCCTGGAATTAGTCTGGGAGAAACTTTGCTAGGTGTGAAATTTGTAAAGGAAAATATCCCTGGGTTTAATACATGCTAATTAACACCCCCTGCTACTGAGACATGCCTGACCTCAGAGTAGTACCATAGTATTTCCAAGGGTCAGAAGGGAGGACTGGCACCAGATTGTACCAACAGCAGCCCATGAGACACCACACTTTAGCTAACACACCTGTATAGCATTCCTGCTGGTTGATGGTATAACAAAAAAATTGTTTGTGTCCAGTAAGAGCATCAGAAAAAGCATATGGCACTAGAAGCATATGGAATGAGAAGTAGAAGAAAAGAAAAACAAAATGAAATCCTGTCCAAGAAAATTCTCAGAGTTGCCACAGCATATCTCAGCATTGAAGATAAAAGGCTCACGCTTCTTTACATTTGTGAAGTTAATCTGTAGGCTATAAATCTTTTCTAAGCTAACTTTCTTCTATTCAAGGCATTAAACCATTTGCTGGTTTTGTATGTTTTGTAAAGTTATATTCTTCATGATAAGCATGCCCTAAAGCTCATATTTTTGAAGTTGAATTAAAGCCAGTTCAGCAAATTAATATCCTGTTATATTATTATAAGGAGAAGTTGGACTGCTACAGACATGTAACATTTTTATCCCTTTGTGCACATCAGTCCCGTTTCCTGCATGCAGACATCCCATGTATGTCTAGAGATCTGTTTTGTCAGCACCAGAAAAGCAAGGATTAAGGGCTTTAACTCAGTCTCCATGGCATCCTATATATTTTGAATAAATTTTGTCATAGCAAGTAGAAACTGAGATCCAGAAAGGTGATTTCTGTATGATGTGATCTACTCTGCAACTGGTATACTCCTTTGCCTTGTGTAAATCTCTTTCCCATACATAGAAGATTTGGCCTTGAAACTGACATTAGATTTCCTAGATTAGTTTGACTGAATGCTTCCTTTGGTTCCTTTAGTATGTTTGAGGCACACTCACCACTGTTGTACTGCAAA
This sequence comes from Muscicapa striata striata, assembly GCA_030060385.1. Taxonomy (NCBI): domain Eukaryota; kingdom Metazoa; phylum Chordata; class Aves; order Passeriformes; family Muscicapidae; genus Muscicapa; species Muscicapa striata. The sequence continues at coordinate 609,005 of JAREIS010000301.1, read as the reverse complement.
AAAATTTCCTAAATAGCGTTAGTCCTCAAAATACTTATAGTCAGCAATCAGCTGAATTGACAACTCTCAAACCATTCTGAACAGAGGAATATCCTGTTAAACTTTAGATATTCCATTAAATATCATTTGAAAGCTATCAACATAAGATGATACAGTCCAATTCATGGGATAGGTCATTATGTTACTTTTAAGAATTTCTTCTTCAAAGAATAAAAGTCCTATGAATTTTCTTATCAAATTGCAACCACCTTTAGTGCAAGGGAGGTTAAGATGACAGAAAAATAGAGTGTATTTATCAAATGCAAAAAATACCACTGAAAATCTTTAGAAAGAGATAGAAGCATGTACATATCTACTACTAAAAAAGCTTCAAAGTTTCCTGGTCCTCTGCAGTGTGCAGCTGGAAAGCTGATAAGGTGCTTTGTAGCCTTGTCAGTATCATTATATGCAAATCTTATGTCCTTACATTATCTCACAGAACACCAGATTTGCTGGCTTCTCTTCCTTTTCATGGCCCAAAATGTTCTTTTTCAGGGTGAGTTGAAATGCAAGTCCAGCTCCCTCTTCTACTCTTGCAGGACTTTTTATAGATACCTCCAATAAGAGGTAGCTTCAAAATTCTGTCCCCAAACTTATTCTTGAATCCTTCTGCTTTGGAAACACTAATATTCTTTGGACATGCTCAGGCAGGGTCATCTTTTGCCCCAACACTGGATGGAATTTGCTAATGACTAAGCTCTGCAAAGAGAACTCAAATGGCAAAGTGGAGCCTTTATCAAAAACTTATATTTTCATATAAATATATAATTTGATTATTACATCTTAGGCAGTTATATTACCAAAATTAACACAAGAAAATCATTAGTGGATTTCTTTAGTAGATATAATTGTAACTAATTGTTTCAGAATATTAATGGATATTAGGTTTACTAAGTCCTAATCCTGTTACTGGATGCTAAAACATGTTTGGTTTCTCCATATTGCAACAAGGGATCTTCATTTTCCTCCTATCCCTTCTCTTGGGTAACCTCTGTGTTCATAGCCTTTCTACAAACTAATATTTGTTGAGAGAAATGTAGTTCTTTGCCTTCTAATTCTGAGAACTCCCATGCAAACAACTTCAAAAATATCTTGCTTATTAGAGTATCTAGTATTTCTAAATACCTTACATGGGGCATTCAGAGAGTATTTAAATCTACAAGAGAATATAACTGCTTACCCAATGATGAGAAACGTTTAGGAAATGAGAGAAATATATGCTTTGAGGACAGCTGGAAAGAAATGGCAGCGATTGTACTTGTGTGATATGTGTATAGGCTTGCAGTAAACCATAGTGCTGAAGGAAGTAATTAAAATCAGCATCACCCAGTCAACTGGATAATGGAAATGCAGCTTCTGCCAACACTGGATCTAACAGACCTGTTGAAAGATAAATCAAGTTCATAATGAAGTCACCAGATTATAATCTAAATTAAGTTTTGTATAAGGTATTTAAGTGGATGTGTGGTGAGGTCATGGGAGGAAACATAACACAGATTTTAAGAAAACCTGGGTTTTGAGTGACACAGTGAAGACTGTGCTGACATTGAAAATGGAATATGCAGAATTAACATCAGCAGAATGTGATGGGATTGACTGCATATACCACCCTTTCTCTCTGTGTGAAAGAAATAAAAACGCAGCATGACTGACCAGCACGCTGAACAAATAATGATGAAATTTCAATGTTCTACTTAGATATTCCATGGATATGCTTCTGTTAGGCACAACTGTGTAGATAAAGAAGCATATGGGTTCACAGAAGATTTTAAAACAATTGCCAGTACAAGGTTTGGGGTGGCTTTCTGAATCAAGTCTTTGATAGATTAAGGTAGAAATGGTATCTGAATAATTTTGCTTTTGAAAAACATTATCTACCTTCCAAGTTTCTCTTTCTCATATGTAAAATGCCAAATGAAATCCTGCAGAAATCCTACAATAGCTCCCATCTCATCTCAGTGCAGTAATATTTTTAGAACATTTTTAAAAATTTCCTTGTAACTGCAAACGTTTTGTCAGGAATTAAAATTCTTGAATTAATAAGTATAACAAAGTTTTGAAAGTCACCTTTTAAAAATAATACAAGGTGCCCTGAAGTGTCCCGGGGATATTAAACCTCCTTAAGTAACAAAGCAAACCACACGTAATTAGCCCCAAAACTTTCAGAAACACAGGTGATTTGTCAGGTCTGTTCATACAACTGGGCCTGTGTGAGGCTGGCCTTGGGGACACAAACTTTCAAGTTGCCAAGCAATCAAAGTGTTGTGTAGTTCCAATTTCTTTAGGCTTCAGGGAGAGGAAAAGCCCATAGGGAACCACTGAGACTCAGGACCCACCACTGGAAATGGTGAAAGGGCTACAAAGGAGTTGGTCATGGCTGGTAAGGAGTAAAAGTAAGCAATTAATTTATACCAAGAGTTACTGTCAGCTTTTCACTTTTTTTCTTAAATCAAGGACTAAGCTCTCTTCTGGAAATTATTTTTGATAAAACCCTTAGAAATGTACTTAGAACCATATAATTGTTAAGTTTGAAAAAGACCTTTAAGATCACAGAGTCCAAGCATTAGCTGGCAGTACCTTGTGCATCACTGAACTACGTCTCCAAGTACAGAGAAGATGCCACTAGGCAATGTCACTCTCCTTGAAGTAGTGGTGCACAGGTATTTTCATATTGCAAATTTCTTGATGGGAACCTCTGACATTCACCTGCATTGTGTGTGGGAAGCTGCGGAGTGGGTTCCGGAAGGGAGGAGACATTTGATAATGGGGAAAAAAAAAACACTCCTGAAACTCATAAAGAAAATTCTGTGCCTTAAGCTTGCAAGACGTGAGTCATTAAATGGCTCCATCATTTTTATAAGATTTCTCCAATGCTTACCACCTTCAGAGAGCAGCAGTGCTAGGGAGAAGGGTAGCAGGAAAACCTGATGGAGATGTAAGTGCTCTCTCCCAAGCAGCCCTTCCTCAGACATGCATTTCAGTTTCAGCCTTAAACATTAAATGTTTGCATTTCACCACATTTTTGTTAACTCGTTAATTATTATTGTCATTGAGAATTAGTAAAATAAACCCTGTCTAGACAATTTCCCTTGGTAGGATCTTATAGTGCATTAAAGGAAAAAAAAGCCATTGCTTTATGTGGGGAATATTTTTCTTTCTAATAATTGACAGTTTACCTTTGAAAATTAATATTTTAGAAATAAGACTTGAGGGCATCTAAGGGTTGTAAAATCTAGTGGTGACACACCACAATGTTTAACATCTTTGTGTACTCTGTCTTACATTTAAAGGCACCAAAGCACATCACTGCAAGACCATAATGCACACCCTGTCATGTCTTATCTTTTAATTAGGTCACCTAGTCTGCTCACCTTTTAAGTGCAGTGGCTAAAATATATTTCTATCATTTCTCTAGACTGCTTTTAAAATTCCCAAAGGTTCTTCCACTAGTGGTTTTTTTCTTTTTTTTTTTTTTTTTTTTTTTTTTTAGGAGTATTGTTTTATAATTCAATAAAGCACCTTTAAAATTGTTTCTTGACTAATTTTTTATTTATTAATATCAGGCAGCTAAAGTATTGTTTTTCTATGTGATTGCCAGGATTTCACATCTCCTTATCACTTCCCTTTCTCCTGTATAACTTCTATAAGTATATAATATCAATATATATAAGTATATTATATAAGTCTCTCTGGTTTTGGCAAATATGTGCATATTTATACTGAAATTTAAAACTGGATGAAAAAAATGTTCACTTCCTTTTTCATCTAGAGTTTTATTTTAAGTAAAATTTCTGGAACCTTTAAACAACATGCATGTCCTGGTCTTGTTTCAACTGCAATCAAAACATCAGTATGGACCACAAGCCTTTTCTCACCCACATCCTAACCCAAAGGGCACTTAAAGTAGGCACTTTCAGGTGCAGGACACCTAGAGAAAATCCCAGGATTTCTTCTTCATGGGGCATTGGATACAACCCAAACTTAAAAGAGAGGTCTCCACAAAGACCTATTGAAACTCACTTTATTTGGATTGGTTTTGCTTTAAAGTATGGTGAGAAGACACATTTTTCATAGAGCTCAGAACTTGAAATATACATGCCTGGAAATTGGGAGGAAGCTGGGATGCAAGCTTTCTAGAGGCTACAGGAATTTTAAGGTATCTTCTATCCCCCCAGAGCTAATATTTGGTACCCAGCTATATGGTATTTTATCCACCACTCTCAAAAAAGTTGTGTAACTGAGCAAAAAGGAATGCAAGGATTAGGAACTGAGAGAGAGAGGAAGGAGGAGATATCCTGGAGCCATAACCTAGCCGTAGATTGATATGCAGAAGGGAGCAGAAGACACAACGTATAGCAGGTCTCCAAAGTAGTATTGAAACTTAGTATTTCACCTTTAGTGTGTTACAGACAGCAGCTCTAGGTGTAAATCTGCATTCCTTCCACTAGGAATGAGATTTCTGGTTTCCATTCCCAGGACTATTTAAGTACTCGACCCCTTTCTCTTTTCAACACAGGCTACAATGCAGAATAAAGAAATGCACAACACAGTTCTGTTACAGGAGGTTTTTGTCTGAATAAATCAGTCTTATAAGACCATTTGAGAGTCTTTCTCTTATGATTGATTGTCAGGGCAATCAAAGAGCTGCTTGGCTCAAACAGAAAATAATAACCCGTGGTTACAAAAGCTGTTTGGTGAACAAAAAATATGAACCTCCTGGTACTTTCTTAACTTCCTTTTCACTTCATAATGTAGTGTCAAGACTTATAAACAGTTTTATCTCTGATTCAAGGGCAGAAGTTCATACATTCTCTAATCACTATTTTCCATTAGTTATTTTTATTTAATATACTGTCCTCTTGTGTCTCTTTTCCTTGCTTTAAGGTTTGCAATGTCTAAAAAATTTAGTGTTCAGGGGAGATCTGGAGTCCACACAGGTTTCCTTCACAGGCTGGTACATGAGCATACAATATTGTCTGCTAAGTGTGAAACATTTCATTTCCAGTTTGCAATGGAGTAACAACCTTGCACATAGCTCATATCTGCTACAAATACTCATGAAGGAAGGTGAAGTGAGATAAACTCATAAAGGAACCCAAATCTCTCTGCACACTAACTTTTCTGTGTTAAAACCTCATGCAAAGTTTAAGGACAAGATGAAGAGGTGCACTGAACTTCTTCCATAGCTAGACAATATAAAGTCAAGTGTTTATGGCAAAAAGAACAATATTCTTGTTTGTGTTCAAAAATTCAATAGAAACCTATTTCATTCTTTAACAGCTATATTTCAGATACAAACCCCTCATTATAGGAAATAGTGTGGAGAAGTGTTTTGACTTCAGAAAACAAATTTTCTGAGCATGTGAATTGAACTGAATCAATTTTTGCAATTTCAGGCTATTCACTGTGAACACAGTTTAAGACTCCAAGGGAGCACTACAGCAAAACATTCAAACTGAGCTCTTTGAAATTGGTTAAAGGCTACCTCAACTTTATTTCTACAGCTACATTTTGGAAGGCATGTTTTCACAGGGTAAATTCAATTTCCAGTTGAACTGCTTAATTGATTAAATGTCTTATTGCGTCATATCGTAACCTTATTTTAATGCCAAAGTTCCCAAAAAATTTAAGAGCAACTATTAAAAAAGCTACAATAATGGTACCTAGTCCACTGAAAGCACATTAATGCAGTCTTGAAAATTTGACAAAGTACTCTTGTCTATCTCAGACCTTTTATCTTTTTATTTAATTTGGTTCTATTTGTTGCTCTGTTATGAAAAACCGTAAATATCACCTCCAGTTTAAAATGTTGGTTTTTCCTGTTATGTCTCCCTTTGATTTTTTTTCCATACAGAAAAATATTAGTGTATTTCTCTGTCCCCTTATGGTAGCCACCAGTCACGTTTCCATGTACCTTTCCCCATTCCATTGCTGATTCTCTAGAGAGGAAAACTGCAGAGCCAACATTTTGGGGCACTGAGTATGTATCAACTTTTAAGAACATACAAAACTCTTTTCCATTTTGGCTTGATTATTTTTTCCTTCTCCAGCTGTTTTCACCTTTCTGTAACCTCTCTGGCTGGCACTGGGCATGGAGCTGGCATTGGCACAAAGCTGTCCACAGTAACTACTTATTCCTTCTTCCAGCTGGAAAAAGCCAAACATTAAGTAGGCAGAACTACAGAGTTTCATTCCTATGAACATAACTCTGACTGTATCAATATGATTTTCATCTCCCATTTTGTATCCCAGGCATCTGATAATAAAAGCATCCTCCAATATTTTGTCAGCTTTAGTTTAGTCCATCCTAAGTCTTCCTTTGAGAGAACCCTGAAAGAAGATTAATAACATTTTGGAAGGCAATAATTTGGCAACCAATGGCTAGAATCTAGAATAGGAGTAAATATGGAAGATGTTCCAAAATGCAAACTGGGAGTTAAAAGCAGCAATTTCTAATTGTAAAATGTTTGGATCACAACACTTCATTCCAAGGCTAGCTAAGCCAGTCCTTTCTGGTAAGCATTCCAAACAGTTTCCACAGAACAGCCATTCCCAACAGAGAAAGAACTTCACCTGGAAGTTACTAACTACCAAATGCAACATTCAGCTGCAAGAACTCCTATTGAACAATGGTATTTCCTCTGAACTCTCATACCATCAATCATCATCCACACTGTTTTGATTAGATTCACTGTACCATGTTGGTCAGTTTTGCAGAGCATTTTCTGAAAAATTACACAGACAAGGCATTATGAATGTACATTTTTACAACATCTGTTCTTCTGTGCAGAGAACGTGCCACCATGACACAATGCAAAACAAAAGGGAGGTTATAGCTACATTTTTGCAGAACCCTGCAGTCTCTCATCATGCTGGCTCTATCTGTTCTTATGTACTCAAGGTAAAGGCATTATAGTATATTTATTTTATTCCTTAGTGTTTGTATGTAATTCCATTCATGGGACAATTCTGAGTTGAGCATATCCAACGCTCAATAAAAAGTATATATCACGCCCCAAAAATAAAGCCTAAAGCCTATAAATTCTGCAATTTTATTCTGCCACAGCTGTTCAGAAGGTTACAACTACATTTTGCAGATGTTCATTGTGCCTGTATTTAAGTATCTCCAACTGGACAACATATTATCTCTGTAAATGCATTCCTGTGCACTGAGTTATTTTCAAGTTCATAAAGTTTGGAAATACCATGAGGTTGTCCCAGTGTCAGCACTCTGCTTATGCAGTGAAGTCTAACACATGGACTCTCACAGAAGTAAATAAAATTATCTCAGGCTGTCACACAGCCTGGAAAAAATGTCACATTTCTTTCTGACACATCACTTTGAACAGAACAGATCTCAGGAAGTAGTGCAACTGTGGGAAAAGTTATCTCTGGAGTTATCTAGTTTAGTAACCTTGGTGCTGTGTATATTGACACCAAACTCAATGTGACTCTCATTTCACTGCAGTGGGACTCCTGCAGCAAGTGATACACAGTGAGGCCAAGTAGAGATAAGGAACAATATGATTTTAATTTTATAATAAGTGTAAATACTATTGTAACCTAATTTCTTACCAGCCTTCTGTGAATACTTTGCAGAATGGTACTTTCAGTTATAAAGGGATAGAAATTTTAAAGCCTAGTCCCTTAAAGATGTCAGTGAATGATTTTCTGTGAGGGAACTGTTTCATGCCTCGGTGGAGACAGTCTGCTTCAAACAGACACTAATATTTCATTTAAGACAAAGTCTAACATTTCATTTAAGATGATGTCTCCTGTGGTTTCAGTTTCCAAAGAGGCTGTGCTTTGTGTTGGGTCACTGTATTACCACCTATTGGAAATCAGGATTTAGCCCTTGTGCTTTTGTTAGCTTCCTATCACTGAGATTCACACACTCTGCTGAATTCTAAACAGAGCAGCAGCATTAATTACATATTTACAGGACCAAAATACAGAAATAAATTACTTCTCAGAACACAGGACCATATTGAAAGAACTGTCAAGCAGGGCATTCGATTTTAAATGCTTCTGATCTGGCAAGGAAGAGATTACTGCTTTTCATATTCATATTTTATATTTTGACTGACTCCAGACTAACCTCAGGGAGAGCCCAGAATATCATCTTGTCTGTGCCTGGGAGCTGATGCTGGAATATGCAATCAGAAGAGTCTGCCATGTGATTAAACCCCTCCTGACACCACCCCAGCTTTGGTGAAATCTAAACTGCCTCTTCCCCTGTGCTTTGCCTTTGTGAGAGGCACAGCAAGTCATTACACCCCCTTGTTAATGATGGATGGCCCTGCTGGTCCAGCCCAGGGGACAGGGCAGAGAGGGGCTGGCAGCAGAGCACAGGCACAGGCCAGCAGGGACCCCCAGCCTGTGTCACTGACAGCAGCAGCCACTTTCATTTCCTCACACCCCCAAGGTTTTAATATTATGGTGCAGAGAAAGAGCCTTTTAGTACTTCATTGACCACATTCATTGATGCTGCTTCTCAGAGCCATTTGGACCAGAGCAGGGGAGGTGGTGTCAAAGGCAGGGAGATGTAGTAGGAAAGGAGAAGCATCAATGTTTTGACTGATGCTATCACCACAGGCTACTGCACTGATAGGAAAGTTAAATAAACCACTTGGACAGCTGTAAGATCTCTGACTGCACTAAAATCCTTTGCTATCATAATTCACTTTGCAGTGTTGTGTTTCAAGGCTTATTTTCTCCATTTTTTAGCAGGCATGCTTCGTCCCAAAAAACGGTATAAATGGACTTTCCCTTCTATATGTATAATGCACACAGACTTTTTGCTCATTATTGTACTGCAGTGCACAGATCTGTCAGAGACACAAGGATCAATGACAGAAGACTTCATTTCTGGTGTAAAGAGTTTTTGTTATTATGACAGAGTAGGTGTCTTGAAATGAGGATGTGCCTGAAGGGACAGATTATAAGCAAACACAGTGGGTGAAAGATAGAGACTATAACCTCAGTGTGCACTTACACCCTTAAGGTGAGTCAATGGAGTATCTCAGATTATCATATTAGTGTTATAAAAGAGGAAGCGTATTTGCTACAGGGATCATACAAGACACTGGTGCTTATATCTTTAAAAAAAAAAAAAAAAAAAAAGAGAGAGAGAGAGAGTTGCTACATCAGCCCAAAGCATAAATTCATTTGTTAGTAGGAGCTACAAGAGAAGGCCCTATTTACCTTACTCATCTGTCTGTGAAGTAATTTCCCCTCATTTCCCCTCCCCTTCTCATTCTAACACTGAATAACTTCTCATGGCAACAGGGTCTTAGAAAAGAGCTTGACCAGTGCTCTGCTTTTCCCAAAGCTGTACAGTAACAGCTGAAGCTCTCAGCTAGAGTCCAAAAATCTCAATAACACCTCTGAATCATACAGACAAAAGACTTTAATCAGAGGAATTCCAGCTTCTGAAATTCACATTGGAACTCCTTACCTACTCCATAGGAAAGAAGACAGAAATTGCCTTTTCCCTTCTGCTTGACAATCACAATGCTGCATTTTAAAAATAGCTACAGATTATATAATTAATACTATATTTTAGCTTTGTTATTTTTGTTTTGGTCTAATCTATCAGTCTAGGTCATGTATTTAAATAGTTGCCAGCAAAAATAGAGGGCTTTGAATACTGACCTCATATACAAAATGTCTAAATGGGAAGATTCATGAAGGATCATCCCTGGAGTATGAGGCTCTGGCTCATTAAGGGCAAGGCATAAGCTATTTGCCTTTAAGTAATAGGTGGAGGGATTTTGGTGAAGTTGGAGTTTCGGACATAAAAATGCAAATACTTTCAGTTGATGTGGCTTAAGTTCTTGACTATAGTCAGAGGTGAAACAGCAGCGTACAAATAAATAAACAGTGCATTTGTCAATAGATAGAGGTGTTGGGAAGTGTTTCAAGGTAACAGTTTCAGCTAAAAGACTGAAATGTTATATGGAGGCATCTCAGTTTTGGTAAAAGTCAATAAAACCACAGGCAGGGGAGTTCTGGTGGAAGAGAACTTGAGGGGAACCAGGAGGCACAAGGTCTTTGTCCCAGCAGCAAGCCCTTGGAGGAAGGTTCTCTGAGCTGGACACCCATGGCACTTTGGTTCATGTCTCAAGCCAGAACATAGCAGACATTAGCTAACACCAAAACAAGCAAAATAAGTCATAAGGTTGTTTTTTAAATTTTATTTAAAATCAGAATAGAAACTGATAATGAAATCAAGCATTTCCTTTGATTCCATTATAGTCTGTTCCAGGCCAGCTGTATGAATAGATACCAACACACTTGTTTAGCAAACAAAGCTTCTATTTAATATAGCTTCTGATCAATGTCTTCCCCTAAAGGGGAGGCAATATAAATGCAGCAAAGGCTGAGAGCTTACTGTGACATCAGTAGCTATTTTTATCACTACCATCGTCATGAAACCCTGCAAACCTTTGTTACCACTTAACTGAAGCATTAACAACGTTTTAAAGTAAAGAAGGAGCTCTGGTTCCGGATGTAACTCCACCATAAAATGCTGGGGCTTGTGTTTTATTTTGCTGCCAGCCACACAGCTGGTTATCACCCTGCAGCCTCAGGCACCAACATCCACAACGACCTCAGGAACAACTTGTGGGGCTGACCTGAGTCTCATGCAGCTGATCTATCCAGGCCACACTGGAATTGTCCTGGGAAGGAGACCTCATGCACACTCAGCACCTCTGTGTGTGTTCAGGGTCCTGTTCAGGTGCCCTCCGGCTGAGCAAGCCATGCGAGTAGAAGTAACCAATAAAGGGATGAAGTGAACCTCTGGGTGTGTTAGCCTCTTGTGCTACTGACCAAGTTTCTCCAGAGCTTGTTTGTCAGCATTGTGCTAGAAGACAATTGCTTCCTCTTCCTATACAGAGGATGCCAGGGGGAAAACTCATGGAAACATTACTTTTTTGCATTCCCACAGAGGTCAGCTGCAGTCCTACCTTGTAAATTACACAAGTAAAACATTTCTGTGAAGCAAAGCACAGTGATTTTGAAGGCTGGCATTTAAGCAGAACAACTTTATGGTTACATTATTTAACACACTTGTTCACCGTGTAGAAAATCAGTAAATTTTAGCTGAACCAGCTAAAGGAAATTTTTTTTTCCCAGTCTGCTGGTAAGGAGCTTTGTATGTGCAAATAAAGCATACAAGGTGCTGTTAAGAATCTGGCCCTCAAATTTCTGTTGTGTCCCAGTTATTAGCCACAGATGTCCAGTAATGATTGCTCTTTGTTCACCAAATTGACTTTTCTTTCCCCTGTGGGTAGAAGGATGGAGCAATTTGGCTAAAGAAAGTCTCTACCTCCACTTCTTGTTTCCTTAATGAAAAAAAATGAAATATCTCAAAACATGGAGTAGGTTAATTGGAGCAACAACTGTCTTGTTCAGTTAATCAGCTCTGAATTCACCAATAGGTATCCCAGCTGGCACTGGAAGTAATCACTGGAAGTGTAGGAGTGTGGATGTAAGCTAGCCAAAGCTCACAGAACAAAACTCTGCCTGTGATGACTGAACAGACAGCATTATCCTGATGAAGGATTTCTTACAAAATTATTTCAGTGGAACAAAATAGGATATGCACGGTATAAAAAAGGAAAACTGGAACAATACTAAAATGAAAAGGAGGAGATCATAAAAAAGGAACAATAAGACTTGAATCTACAGAGTCAATAGAATTCAGTTGAATAGCCCATTGTACCTATTCTGCCATAAAAAAAAAAAAAAAAAAAAAAAAAAAAAAAAAAAAAAAAGGCAAGCTTTTATTTTAGCTTGAAGTGACACTCTGAAAGCAAATGTTCTGAGTAAGAATTCACCGGGACTAACAGTCACTACTAAAATAAGAAGAAACAATAACATAAACTCCTACTAAAAACACCTACATTTTAAATACATTCCCCTATTTATAGATGCTAGCACTTGTAACATCTGGAGCTTGCTGGTACACCTCTAAACATGGCTCTGCAAAGTGACACGTCAGTCAGATCCTGCCTCTCCCAAGCCACACCACTTACCCCCATACATTCAATGAGATGACAGAACTATCCCAAGCCAGTGAAAACCAACACAGCAGTATCTTCTCATTATCTCTTTCTACTGGAACCTCCTTTTTTATTTTTCCAGCAACAGAGGGCCAGGTCCTGCTCTGGGCTATACCGAGTGGTTTTTTTGCCAGTGTAATTTTAAAGGGATCAATTGAATAGCAGAGAGTAAAGTTGAATAGCAATAGGAGTAATCTCAGGGCATGGATAGAACATCATGTCCTGGATCAGCATGGAAGAGGCTATGACTCATTTTCCTCTTGACAGCTTTTGATGATGCAACTTGACATGGAAGTTTTTGGCTACCTCAACAAAAGGACTCGTGCTGTATTTAAGGTGTAAACCCTTGACATGTGCCTTTGATATGAACCTCCCCTAGATACCAAACCATTCCCTTCTACCTCCCAGTAGCCTGTAAGTCCCTCAGTCTTCACAGGACTGGGGAGCTGTGGTCCAGCTTCCTTCCATCCCCCAGCCCAAACCAGCTCAGGTCAGCTCCCCCCATTTGCAGCCCCCAGGCAATGATTGCTATCAAAGGAGGCCTGCCTGGCTGAGTTTCCATAAAACAGTGCCAGAGATCATGCTGGCAGCCCACACTGTGTAGTAGTATCCATGCAGCACAGAGAGCAGTACCCAATTTAGGTACCACAAACATTGCCAGCAGCCTTAACACTTAAATCCTTTTTGTGTAGGCAGTCCTGAGGTACAGCACAGCAAGTCAGCCTATAATTCCTAGTGACTGCTGAAATAGTGGTCTTGTTTGTTTATGATTAAAATTTAAGAGTATTTCTGCTTAACTGGATACATATTTATACCACATTAGTAGCACAAAGCTAATTATACTACTTCTCTACAACCACAACAAACGTTCCATCTTTTTAAAGAATGAATTTGCCTAACTCTTCTGCACTACCATAGTATTTCATGGTAATTGCAATAACCTGTTTTCTGCTGGCAGGGAGTGAGCTTCTTTCTATCAAGGTCATGCAGAAGAAACCCAGCTAATACAAAAAAGGGAACAAATTCTAAGAAGCACTTTGTATCAGTTGTTGGTATGCAAAGACATAATAATGGTACTTAGGCTGTTAAATTGAAGTGTGTCATTTTAAGTAGCATAAAATATCACTCTGGCTAAGAGAAATGTAATATCAGGGAATAAAGCAAAAAGAAAATCCCCTAAATCCTCAAGAACTAAAGCAAATCTGTTCATTATAAGCCAATAAATTTGAACCAAATATCTAACTGCTCTATTAGAGAGACACCAGTGGTAATTCTTTGGCCACACAAGGTGGGATATCCCTGATTAAATCCACCAGTGCCAAGATCAAAAGAAACTGTCAGACATTTAATCACATCACAGAAAATATCTGAAGGAGGCTTCTGTTTGCTGTCACAGTTTGCTGAGAGGGTATGTCAGGCTGCTTGGGGAGGTGTCCAAAAGAGAAATCATGCCTCTTTCTGAACGGTGTCCCTGTTTACACGATGCCTCTGCTCAAGTGTGTGAGGGACAAAGCTGTCAGCAAAGAGGGATTCATAGTGGATGAATTCACACTTGCATTTGCCAGTTTTCTGAATGCAATCTTTGTGAATAAGTCAGAATTTAATAACACAGATGTTACAGGGGAAGGACAGTCTAGTTACATCCTATTTACAGCAATGTGACTAAGATCAGAGTCTGTCTTGAAACATCTAAAACTGGAACTTGAATAATTTGGATACAAAGGATCAGAGGTTTGATAGGAAACAATATACACTTTTAGAGAGTACTTTTCTTTGGTCTTCACCATCATGTTCAATCAAATAATCCTCTCTTCTACTGAAATAGATTTAGTAATGGGCATTTGTTAATTCCCTGGAGTTTGAAGAGGTTTTTGTTGTTTTACAGTAAACATACTTTGTGAGTTGAGGCTACTGATAACTCTTCTGAGAATGACTTGTTTAGCAATTACTTCTGTAAAGCCATCCTTAACATTTTTAAAGTTTTTTTCCTATGAAGGCAGGGTAAAAATAAATGGTCTTGTCACAAGCAATCCTATTGATTTCTGAAGAGGAAGGGCACCATGATCCTCATGTGTTACATTAGAGAATAAATTCCTAAATACACTTTTCCAGACAAAATCAAGCACAATATAATCCACATTCACACTGAAGAAAGTCATTGCCAAAGCAGAAGAAATCCTGACCGAAGCAGAATCATAACTGGAAACAATATGATTAAAAAGAGAAAGAAGGATTGGAGAAACACAACTGCTGTGTTTTTGATCTGTCTTGTTAGGTCTGTATATTGTCATTCATCAGCAGTGTCACAAGGATATATTTAGCTGTATTTCATTGTTTAAAAGATCTGTCTTCCAGATTAGAGGCATTAGATTTCCTATAGTTTCTAAAATACAAGCTCAAATCCTTTCTGAGCATTAATTTAGATAAAGACAGGCCATAAAGTTCTGTAACAACAGACTTATTGCTAATTAGTTAGTGCAGTTCCTAAAACACCAGTGAAAGATGCTTTTTTCTTGAATCAGTTACACTTGACACTTATTTTTTCACAAAAAATAAAGATTTGTTGTGAGATCCTATCTCAGTCTGTGGTGAGTGACATTATTTACGACACAGAACCTGGGGGTTACTAACTACTCAGTTTTAACATATATCAAGCCTTATCACCTTTTTCAGTCAAAAACTTTTTGAGCTACAGAATAACTACAAGAAAGGCATTTTTTTCTGTATCAAGGATGATTGAATACTGGGGACTGGTTGCTAATATCTCATACTATTACTTTTAATTGAATAAGGTCCATCTGCACAAGCAAACATCCCTGAAACCATGCAAAGATTCTTGATTTTTCACAAAACTATTAAAAATTTAACACTGCTCCCTGATGGAGGGAATATCTTGGTGAAGCCAGTGGCCTCTGCAGTCCCTGTTCATTCTAATTATGTGAAACAGAGAAACATGCTTATTAGCTGAGACATCACTGCCTTCCACCTGATGAAAAACTGAAAAACTTTCATGTCAGGCTGAGCCTGCAGCTGCTTTAGAGCTGCCTGGTTATCTGTGAACCAGCACGGCTGTTATTCTGAAGTATTGATGTTTGAAAGACTCCAGCTATTCTAGAAAATAAATTTGAGGACACAAAGAATATTTTTAACAAGATCAGCTTGCACAGACAGGATTTGAAAGGTTAATACCCTATTCAGCAGCAGTGCTCCATATTTTATGAAAGCATGGAACACTTTAGCTTCACAACATGTCTAATAACTAGGAAAATAAGTATATATAAGTATATATGATTCCTCTTTAACTTTAACTCTTTTAGCTTTTGCCAGGGACTGATTACCTTACAATTTCTACACAGATAATATTTTGCATCAGTGAGTTCTACAAATTAGTTCATCACATCTTTAAAGCATTCCTCCTCATTCCTTACCAGTCGCAATCACAGGCATTGCCTCCTCCTTCCCAGCTCCCCACACTGTGATTAACTCCCATGGCTACCATCCAGTTCATGACTAGATTGATCACATTTCCAGCCTGTCTTCATTTCCCATGCTTATTACTGTGTCAAATAATTGTGGTGTTTCCTGAATTAATATTTTGCCAACAGACAGCCCCTCAGAACACACATATCCCTGGGCCTTTCTGCACAGAGAGGTGCTGACTAGTCAGAAACAGATGGGTTGGAGGGAGTGGGGGGGTAAATAAATACAGACATCCAGCTGAGCTTGTGGGTGACTTTGGAAAATTAGGCTATAGATTTAGTGTCTTACATTCATATTTAGTTCCCTAGCTTTGAATACTATTAAATGTGTTTGCATGGGAGTTATTCTCTGGAGCTTTTGCAAAATGGGTGCATAAGAAGTAACATCACATAATGTTTCTTATACTTCTTGCCCATGCTTCTTCATCTGATGCCCAACCACAATCCCCAGCTGCCAAGCTGAAGAATATATCTTCCTGTCACACAGCATCTGCCTGTCTGACGTGTTCTTGGGAGCTGCCATATGTACTTATCTCCCAATATTTCTTCTTGGATGCACTGCTCATAAAGCCTGCTATGGATTGCACATCCAGTTTCAGGGCTACAGTTTGCAAACCAAAAGCTCAGGATGCCCCTGAATAAGTCTTTTAATGGAGCAGTACATCATCTTAAATTGATATCAGAGGGTGCCTCCATATTCAAGTGCATTGGCTCATGTGTTCCAGCTGCTTCTCAAGCTGAAACACTTGAAACATATTTCTGACAGCTCCAGCCTCAGAAACATCTCAGACTAATGGGATTACACTAGCTGAAGTGGTGTCTTTGTTTTCATCAGAAAACACTTCCAAAACAACACCATTAAACACACCAGGAGAAATTCAGTAGTAGAATTTTTGTGAAGTTGCCCACAGAAATTTCAGATGGCTCCTTCTCCTAGGCAATCCCTTCCTCACTTTTCTTGGTTAGTAGCATCTCCTTGTCAAGGCAGGAAATCTGGATGGCCTACAGGGGTGAAATGGCAGCAGCTCCCTTGACACACCCACCTACTAATAGTCAATATGTTAATTATTTGTAGCTAAATAAAATATTTGAGAAAACCCATGGATCTTTTGATGTATATATTTTATATCTAATTTAATTATATTGAATCAAGGCTCTTCTCAGTATCTTTTGTGTATTTTTTCCATATACTTCTTAGTTGGGCTCATGGTATTTTATTATTATGCAGCAAGGAGGGCAAACACTCAGGCTTGCCTTATCTATTTTTTTAGCTGAGATCTGATCATGAAAATGTTAGAGAACCTGCCCTATGAGAAAGACTGAAGGAGTTAGGTCTTTTCTCCCTAAGAGAAGGTTCAGAGGTCACCTCTCAGTATTCCAATACTTAGAGGGCAGATACAAAGAGGACAGAGGATCCCTTCACAAGGAGCCCTATGGAGAAGGGACAATGGGTACAAATTTCACTGGGAGAAGTTTCATCTTCATGTAAGAAAGACATCTTTTACAGTTTGCAAGAACAATCACTCACCAGATCAACTTTTCTAGGAATGTGATAGAGATTTCATCTCTGGAAGTTTTTGAGATGTATTTGGACAGTGCCTAAAAATGTCACCCAGGCTCCCTTTCCCCAAAAAAGTTAGATAATTTCATCTTTCAAGGTCCTTTCCGACCTGGAAAAAGGTTCTTTGATTCTTATCATCTGCTCTGATAGAATTTCCCAACTGAAGCTGCAGCAGTTTCCGACAGATGTTTTCCAAAATAATGTGAGACTGGGAAGAAACAGTTTCCTCCCAGGACCCACATAAAGTCACACACCTGAGACTCTAAGAAGGACTAAATAAACTATACCTGCAGTTCAGAGGCAAGCTAAAGTACACCATTAGCTTGTTTTGTATTTTTTTTTCCTAGCTCCTGTGAAAAAGTTGAACAAGATTGTAGCTGTTGGCATTTTCTGTTTAGTAGAACAGGGAAGTGTGACTCACATGCAAGAACTCAAATCTCTTCTGCAATAAGGTGATAGATTGTGACAGGGGATCTGCATCCCTTCAAAAGAGGAAAAGCATGTCATCCAATATAGAACATCTTTAAATTCCAGCTCTCTAGGATCAAGGAAGAAACTGGCAAGGAATTGAGACCTGAAAGTATTACTGAGGCACTGTTCCTGAGCACAGTTGTTGGAACAGTGCTGTTTTAACATCAAGACTTCTGTACAGCACATTTTGAAAGCATTCTAAAAGGTTCTTTCTCATTATTACAATTTTTTCTGGCTCTTGTCACGTCCAGAAATAAGTAATTATGGGACTACCCACCTTCCCAGGAGACTGACTTAGTAAATATGGTTCCTCATATTTTTACAAGCCTGTTAGAACTGGACCTTTTTCTGAACATTCTGATCTTTTATATTTAACTAAAAATTCCAAACAACTAAAATTTCCTGTAAGCTTAAAAAGATACTGCTTATTGTTTTGAATTGAAGGCACTGAGCTTTCAGCACTTGTCTGAAGCACATCAAGGTCAAGTTGAAGAAGGCCTCTGGAAGGTTGGTGCACTTTCAATAAGCACCTACCAGCCATGCACACTTCACATTCCTGTGCACTTTTTTTCACTTGGAAGTGAAGGTCACTTCTATTACCAGAAAAGATTAGCAACCATAGATAAAAGGAAAAAGGATCTCCTGTCTATGCCCCAGAAAGAAAGAGGTTGTGCACATTTGCTGGAGTGGAATTCATCAGATGTGTTGCTGCTGGGAGCTCCTAAGAAACTGAACAAATCACTAGGCCCTCACTTTCTGTTTAGAAAGGCTTGACTCAGACAGAAGTAAAAGCAACTGTTTTTTCAGCAAAGACCAACTGGTTCAGGGCTATCTGAAGAGTTTTGCATGACCAAAACTAAAGATGGCATCAAAATCTCCCAATATTTGTTTTAATTTGAGATTTAAATTTTAATTTGAGATTTTTCTCTGCAAACTCTAAAATTTTTCAAACTACTCTACAAGAAATACAGAACAGCACCATTCACAAGTGTGATTATTAATAAATTTATTTTCCAAAGTAAATTAAACCTCCACTCAAATCATGCAAAAATCCAAAGGTTAACTTCTGCCCTAAAGTTAATGATGACTACTACAAGCCATGTAATATAATGTAGATAGATATTCTGTATAATATTGTAAGTTCTCATCATTGTTTCACAAATCTCATTATATTCTTTACTTTATAAACCTGGTCTCTTTGAGTCAGGATGATGTAGAGTGATTTCATATTTCATTCAGCTCATTTCATCTTAAAAGCACCACAATTACACAAAAGAGAAATTATAAACATAATAAATAATAGTAGCACTTGCAGAATTAATAGCTATAAAAGCTCAATGGGATCAAGGAAAAGGTCTTACTATTCTCAGCAGATGATGGATTGTGAATTAATTATTTTTACATGTCTTTAAGTATCAGTATAAAAGTAATTGCATTTTAAAATTTGCTAAGAAGTTAAAGAAGAATTTAAAGATTATAGTTGTTGAAGGACGACTCCCTTAATGAACTTTGCAAAAATAAATTAGCTTTTGCTAGGAAAGGATTAAAAAAACCAAATCCTTGTAATATTTTCTTCTCTCTAAAGGCAGGAAGAACTGGCATAAAAAGATTATTTGGAAAATATTAATGTAGTAAACACTTTTCCTCAAGTCAGGGAATGACAGAGGTTGCCTTAATTTGGACACCTTGACTACAAGCACTATATTTTAATCTTTATTTACACAGTTCCAAGCTTTACAGTATCCTGCCTTACTCAGTCAGCACTTAGGGCAGAAGAGTGTTCACTGAAGGAGCTGCCAGATATTGTCTTTTCTCAGTTGTTCTGCCTTCCCTTTGTCCATGTGGTACCCTCTGACACTCACATTGCACTGTGACAACTAAAATTCAGGTTCCCTCAGCTCTGCCCTGTGGAATGGACTCCATCAGTGCAGAGCAAATCCTATGATACAAAATTGTTTCTCTGCTAAGAGAGATGCACCTGCTGGGAGGTAGGTGATGAAATTATTCAACAATTTATCTACAGAAGTATTTCAGTTTTAAACTTTATATCCTGATTCAGGAATAAAAATATTTTTATTTGTTTGCAAAGCAAAAATTTAGATGTCTTTTCAGTTCTAAATTTAACCTACCTTTTCTTTATGTTCTTCTCAGCATCACAGCATATAAATCTATCACCAATTAATTGCCAGACAGAGATGCCCAAAGCTTCAATCAACTTTAAAAAATATAAAGTCTGAAGGGAAGAAAACAATGTTATCTTCATATTGCAGATTGGGAGCTAAGGCACAAAAAGATTAAGTGGCATGCCTAAGTTTATCCAGGAAGCTTTTAGCCAGGCCCAGTAATTGAATCTGAAGTTGTTCTTGCAACCATTTAATCTAGTTTTGCAAAAATATTCCTTTTGTATCTCATTAAAAGTCTTTTGAACACTCTTCCCACTTTCTGATTTCTCATCCCAAAGTGTGTTTTGTTCTTAATTTCAGGAACTGGAAACAATGTCCACAACCATATGAATGAAACTGCTGAAAAAAAAAGAGGTATAACAATTTGCAGTATTTCTGCTTACATTATGAAAGCAGGTTATAAGGTGTGTATTTCCAGTTTGTTCAGAGAGTATGGATTAAAAAGAAATTCTTCTGTAAATGCCATGTTTGCAAATTACTTTAGGTCAGCATATGTCCCATGTCTAAGTGGGCTGTTTCATTATCCTAAACAGTCACATGTTCTGTAAGGGAAATCAAGAAGAAGGAGTGGTATTTTTGGGGTCATTGGATTAAAACATATTTTTTTGCATAACATCTTTAGCACCACTGTCTTGAAATGATTCCTTCTGGAAAGGTAAGAAGGAGCTCCTTTGACTTGTAGGAACAAGTGGTCACATTTCCTTCCTTAAAAGCAGCAGCAAGGGAATGCTGTCCCTTCCCATACACCAGGATGTAGGCAGAGTCAGCTGGTTGCAGCTGCCTTATCCTCTCTGCCACACACAAACCCAAAGCCAGGAGCTGACCTGTCCTGGGGCAATATCCCTTTACTGTCCTCCTGCAATGATACATAATCCCCACCTAGCTGTTTGTGCTGGTTTGGCACAAAAGTTCTTGGGTATATGCAGTTTTAGAAATGCACTGTTGAAGTTACAACACATGCTCAGAGGGAAAAAATGCTTAATGAATATTAAAAGCAGGCAATTAATTTTTCCTCTATGTTACTCCCAAGCAGACTGTATGGAACAGCCATGGAAATTATGCATAATAGCTTTATAAAGTGAACTTTCCATTTGTATGGCAGGCAAGAAGCACCTTCTTTCTATCTGCCTGTGGGGATTTTGTTTATGCTTTGAAGCAGATAGGAGTTTTACAATATTTCTGTAAATGTATCATTTTCCTTTCAAACTAAGCATCTTTTCTTACAGGTAAAAGTCTTGAGTTAGATGATTTTATTAATCTTTAAATTATACAAAGGTTGAAGTGGCAAAATCAAAGCCTGATTTCCTGACTTGTACTCTCTGTTGGAAAGATTGCCTATTACTCAGAAAACTAAATTTAAATATGGCACAGGGTTGTTACAGGTAGAGAATGTAACAAGGCAAAGCAGAATTCTTGTTCCAAAATAATCTTTTGTTCATTTTATTTATCAGCTTCTCACTAACAATAAAGAGGAGACTATTTTTCATCATTTGCTCAACTTTACATATAAAATTAACAAGTCAGCTCTGCTCGTAAGAAGTAATAGATTTTTTTTCTACAAGTTATTAAATGTTAACATTTTATTTGTCTCTTTGTATGTGCCCACAAAAGCATTTTTTATGGGAGACATTACTTTGTTATTAGCCCTTCAGAAGGAGAAAAGCTAGTACATTGCAAATCCCCCTTGGGACACCAGGTCCAGTCTGCCTGGAAGCACTGTATTGCATCTTTTCTTCTCCCTGGGAGCCTGAGACAGACATATGGTATGTACCAGCATATTGTGAAGAAGAAACAAAACCTCCCTCTCATCAAAGTACATGTCAAACTTGAGTGGAGTGTGCTTCCTGGAAAATGGGCTGAGCATAACAGGAGCCCATTTATCTTCCATTTGATCCTGACTGCAGCTGGGATCTATATCCATTACCACAATGCCTCAGTCACTTTGAGGCTCTGCTAATAGTGTAACTCGTGTCACCTCCCAAATGACAGCACGAGCCACTCTGAATAGTTGAGGTGACACACAGTCAAAGTCCCCCACGTAAAAAGTACCAGAAATCTGTTCAATCTCAACCTGGGAATAAATTATTTCTACAGTTTGTTTTTAAGACTCATACTATGTTCTGACTCTCATCTTCAATGAGAAGGCTTTTTGGCTCTTCAGTGTGTTCTTTTTCAATACTATTTAACATTCTGACAAATACAAATTAGTTCCAATTTTGAAAGTTTTGAAATTACAAAACTGGCATCAGTTCCAATACTCATGTATAAGTGGGAAGGAAAGTGGGAAGGGAACAATACAGTTTCAGTAACACCACACACATCATCCTGTCTTCTCAGCTTCTCTTATTTAGAGAATACAAACATAGTTTTATTTCTAAATAATGAACAACACAAACATCACCATATTTCTTCCCTTTTTAAAAAATCCTAAGACAAATTTTGAAGACTGTTTAGATTGAGCAACTGAACTACCACAAGACATCTACTCACAGGATTTTTGCATAAAAGTACTGAGCAACCAAGGGATCCCTGATTCCCACAGCACTGAGGGACAGGACAAGGTTGTTTCTGTGTTGTTTCATCTGATGACTGTGGTTATGTAAGGTTTTGTGCCAGGAATGCAACTCAAAGACTCTCAAGACAGAGAGTATGTGATCAACTACATAACCTGGGCTCCCAATGGACACTGCCCACAGATTCTCCTCCTGAGCTGGGTCAGACCTTAAGTACAGCTTATGCACAGCTCTATCTGCCCCCAGACAAATTCCCTTGATTCCCTTGATACCATTTTGGCAATGTGGAAAGACTTGAAAAGCCAGGCATGATTTGAAAATATAGCTGGAACACTGTAAGAAGTTACAACCATCATAAAAGCTATGATCTTACCTATCCATATCCTTCCAGAAATGCATGTTTTAAGAACAGTTTTCAGGTTAAAAAATGAAGAACTAGAAACAATTGGAAGAGCACAGAAATGAGGATGTAAAATATAATTTGCTGTTTGTGTTCAGATCACTGACTTATCGACATAAAATACCAAGAGTTTTCTGCAAACTGAGTTTTTAAAACTATTGGAGAAAGATAAACAAAATTATTACCTATATTTTTGCATGCAATTTTAAAGGTTAATTTGTTAGAAAAGTTATCCAAATGATGTTTGTAAAAATTAAATGCATTAATTGAGTTCCTACCCATTGTAGGAATCATGTAAGAGATATTTATCAAAACTTTTCTCCAGAGATTATTAAAGTCTTTGTGGCAAGACCCTTGATTAGGTTTTAAGTTCCAAATTTTATATACACAAACATTACAAACATAGTATATAAACCTGAAGATATGAGTAATATTAATAATTAGACTTTCAAATGTGCTATCCAGAGATATTCTGTCATTAAACAGAATGAATATTATACATAATGTAGAAAAAATAGTTTGTTGACATCAATTTGCAATGAAATGCAAATGCATTTTGGCACTGATGAACACATTGGATATAGGTTTCCCCAAATATACTGGATTTTTCTGAAAAGAGCAGCTATATTACTCTCTAGAGAGTCATGTATTTCTGCTGCATGGAGCCTGTGGCTCAAAATCACTTTTATTCCTGAAGTAAATACTGACCTGAGTCACTCATACTGTTAATTTTTGAGTTCTGGCATTTGAGTCTAAATGTTCAAAGTAGGATATAATTCCAGAGATGAGTGGCAGTTTCCATTCAGGTGAATTTATCCTTTTCTTGCAGTGCTTGTGTACATGAACTCAGAGTGTATACTTCTTTTGACAAGCAGAATTGGAGCCTGGAAAGTGTGTGGTTGCACTCTCTGCTCTCAAATCTCAAAAAACGAAAGTATATAAGGCATATGACTTAAAATATTTCTCATATTCTCTTCACCTCCACAAATTTAGACAATATTGTATTAATGGTACAGATGAAACAGCATGGTAGTTTCTCCCAAAATTTGTGTGTGTGGAAAAATGCTTCTCACAGATATCAAAAATATACAGTTTAACCTGACAGTGGCAGCCAAAAGGAAAATGGTGAAACCCAGTCCTTCTGAGATAAACTGCTGCAGAAATTCAGAAATATTTTATTACTACTCACTTGTAATAAAGATGAGCAAATGAAGAGCTGCATTTGCACATACTGCTGGCATAGAGATTTATTTAGTCAAGAGCATTGTAGCTTGATCAGCCTCAGTCTCAGAGTCTAAACTCAGGGTTTAACTCTGGCTGCAGAGCTCTTTTGTCAGGTTATTTTCTCCTCCTAGATACTGTCAATGCCAGTGCCACATGCAGAGAACACTGAGGTGTGTTGCCCTGTGTCTCCTGTGGATTACTGCCATTCATTAGTCAGTGACTGGTAAGGGTAAAATCAGTGAAACACCATGGGAAATTGAATTCCAACCTACTGACTCCATGAGCCACAGAAGGAAATGGAAAACTTTCCTGGACACAGGACCTCACTCACTTTTTGCAGAGGAAAATCTGAACTTATGTCTCTCCATAAGTGAATTGGTTAATCATAAAAGTAGTATTATGAATGTGGATCTTCATCTTTCTGTCATTTATTACCAGTTTCAAAAGAGAATATTTTATTTTTATTTTTATGAGGTTAAAAGAAAATTACTGTTGAAAATAACTAAAATGGTTTTATTTTTATTGAAAACAAATATTTTTCTCCTGTTTTACCACTGCAACAACCAAAAAAATATTATTCCCTCCATTCTAGTTAATGAATCTCTTAGTGGATGATGAAAACTACCAGCAAAATTAGCTGTTTTTCTCAGTGCATGATAGGGATAGGATGGCATGTAAACAGAATTATTTCTTCCTCCTCAAGGTGAGGTTTGAAGCATATTAGCAGATGCTGTATGGAAGTTTGTACCATCATTGTGCATGTTATAACCATCTTCCCTTTGGAAAAAAAAACAAGATTTAATTTGGCAGAACTGTCAATACAGCAGCTTTAATGAACACCAAATTATTTTAATTTTGATTCTTTTTTGGGGGGGTTTTCAGCATCTAAGATGATAGAAATCTCTAAGATCTAAAGCAGCCATGGTTCAATAACTTATGACTTTCAACTGGAATACAGATCAGTTCTTATTTTACCTAAGTGAGTTCATGCCTCACTGCTCAGTTTCCTAGCAGAAGAAATGTGTAATAAAAAGGAATTAAACAAAAGGATAATGTCTTCTGATGGTAGTAAGTGTTAGAAAATAATATTCTTGATGGAAGAGGAACTATCTCATAATACAGTTTGCTTCTACTGCCAGAAATAAGATTTCAATTAATATATAATTAGTTATCCATTAAGATAATCGTATATTTGGCTTTTGAGGATCTTTAAATGGAAGTAGAGTATGTCTCTAAAATTAAATGAAGCAAAATCAGCTTCACAAATAAATCCTACAGAATATCTTCAAATTCTTATCTAATAACTGGTGTATGCAGACAGTAGACATTTTTGGCTAGCTAATCCTTGAATGGAGCAAGTACAATGTATCTTTTCCAATCTTTAAAAAGAGATAAGGTCACAAAACACTGATTATTAGAATCTTTTAACGAGTTTCAACCAAAGAAATCACACAGTATGATTTCAACTTCATATTTAGTGAGAATGTCAATATATAGAACACATGGCTTATTGTTGAAACCCTGGAATTCATAGTAGATACAAAACCATTTACTTAAAAAAAAATAAAAATACAAAATGCAACCTCTAGATGAGGAACATGAGTATAAAAATGATTTAGTACCAGAATTAATCCCCTCCCCTCAGTATTTTCAACCACATCTAGCATGCAGCATGAAGCTTTGTGCCTTTCAATTAAGAGCAGACATTCATGAATTGGCAGGAGCTAAGTGAGGGGCCCCCAGGCTGATTTGGGCTGGAGCAGTTGCCCTGCCAGGAAAGACTGAGAGATCCAGCCTGGCTCATCCTGGAGAAAGATGGCTCTGAACAAGTCCAAGAGCAGCCTCAAGTCCCTACAGGAAGGCAGCTGAGATGGAGCCAGGCTCTTCAGCTGTACATGGCCACAAGGTGAGGAACAGCTAGCATGACCTGAAATGAGACAATCAGACTACTTATCAGAAAAGTCACTTTGTTCATGAGGACAGTACGCACTGGGACAAGCCAGAGATGTTGTCCAATCTCTGTCCTTGAATGTTTTCTAGGTCTGACTGTGCCTGGAAAGCCTCTTGGGATCCTTTCCTGCTTCTATTATCCTATAACCCTCTCAGAACCTGGACAAAGCTACTTGGTGGTCAAGTTTTACTAACGATCAGCAGCCTAAATAATTTTCAAACCAAATAATAAATCAACTAAGAAACAAATTTATTTTTCAGTGGAGGAACCATTAATCCATTTACCTGCCAAGACTTTGCCCTTACTTTTCTATCATTTTCCTCCTATTCTAAATTTTAACATCATCATATAAATTGATAAACTTCCAGAGATCACTTCCATCCTGAATTTTCATGCAGTGGTGACTATGTTCTTTTGTCACCTATGATCTATAAAATGCATGCATGTTTGGAATTTAATGGAATCATAGCTGTGCTCACATAAGTCTGGAATGCTTTCCTAAGTCCACTTCGCAGAAGTTCTGCCATAAACTTGTCACAAGACTCAACAAGCAAATTAGGGGGAGCATAAGCAGCAGCAAACCATTAACCAGTGGCCATTCAGCAGTGAAACACAATATACTTCCCTGTGGTTTGCACCACCTGTTTCAGAACAGGCTTTTCAAGAATGATGCCCCACACCACGTAAGAGTATATAAAGTCAATTTTATTCTCCAGGAGCTAGACTATGTGGAAGCTCTCCCTAATTTATATGAGGGTGTGTTGGGTTGATGTGGCCAGAAATGTTTATTCTATTACCATCTGTTAAGACCGGGTGGGGTAGTGATTCCTTATCTCTGTGGCACACATTATCTGCTAATGGGCCATCTTTAAGACAAATTGGGGCAATCACCTTTATCATTTCCACAACCCATCCTCCCTCCAGGAAGATACCATCTGCTGCTGGGCCCATTGAGTCCCATTGTATGACTGATAAAATTACATCATCCCATTGGGAGATGCTCCAGCCAGGGGGAGGAGCCAAGCCTTTCCTACCTAGATAAAAACTGAGATTTTGGACAGCAAGTTACCATCTTTCCACTGGATTCCAGAGGAAAACCAGACCTTTCCACATCATCTCTGGACCTTCAAAGGAAAACTGCACCCTTCCACAGGAGCACTGCTTCAGCTGAACCACATCTGCCACAGCAGGAGGACTGTAGCCACCATTTAATGGGACTGCTACAACAGCCTGACTGACAGGGTGTCAGGTTGTATTCTGACTCTGTCAGGGTTGGGATTGTTTTTTTGTAGTACTGTAGTTCTATTTTAATTTTCCCAGTAAAGAGTTGTTATTCCTAATTCCCATCTCTTTGCCTGAGAGCCCCCTTAATTTCAAAATTATGATAATTTGGAGAGAGGGGTGTTTACATTCTCCATTTCAAAGAGGGGTTTCTGCCTTTATTGGCAGATACCTGTCCGTCAAACCAGGACAGAGGGTTTACAGCTTTTCAACATATTTAAATCAAAAACTTTATTAGACTCATATACATATATCTGAGAGCCTTAACCTTAGACTCTCCTAACGTTTATAAGAAAATCTATCAAGGAACCCAGGCATCACATAAATAGGACAGTCAAGCAAATTCCACCTGACAGTTAGTTAGGCATTAAGACTTTTTTCCTCTAAGCCATCATGGAAGAAATACACTAAGAGGCATATTTTCCACCTTTTCTTCTTTGCTAAGACATATAAACTTTTTTAAAATTACCCCTTTGAACTATTATAACTCAATTCTTACCATTTAAAGTTTTCCCTGACACATAAGGGAATAAAATGCACTAATTTTCTAACTGTAAAGGTACCTGCTTTGTATTTAGTATGAGAAGAGTAATTCAGAACTACAGACTTCAAAACACAGTTCAGGAAGAGATGTGTAGAGACACAACTCCCAACTGGTGTGAAAAAAATATATGCCCTCACTAAGACAGATCCATATTAAAAATGCATATGCCAATAATTACCAATACTATCAGAAATGGCCCAGTTGCAGACAGCTTGAAGATATAATCTCAAAAACAACAGAATCACATGGGCAAATGCACTAGAGGAGACAAACCTTTTCAAAGACATCCATGATGTCTGCTGCAGTCTTAGATGGTCTGAAAGAGAGCACTCTGCATGCGTGGTGTCCCAGAGGAGCATGACCCATCTGCCCTAAGCAGTAACTCTCCCATATGTTCCTATATATACACATAATGGGCAAGCTAATGTGTGAAAATCAAGCCAGCTATGGTCTTAATATGACATTTGCTGCCATCCCTACTCAAAAAAAAAAAAAGATCTGTTTTCCTCTACATCTTTCTCTGCACTCTCTTGCATGTGATATTATTTTTTTACAAGTTGTATGATAAGAGAAATAGAGAAACAGGCAATTGTTTTCTGTTATGCTCTACTAAAGAACTGTGAAATCTTTCATCTTGTTTGTGTGTAATTTGCAGGGCTTTTTGTGTTCAGCTGCAGAAATACAAAGTGAAAAAAAAAATCCCATTTGTATCATAAATACTAGCACAGAAGCACACACACAGATTCCCAAACAGTAAATTCAACATTAAAGACAAAAGAGCTATGAAAGTAAGTCCTACAGCTTTCTACTATCTGCTACTATCACTCTCTTTATCTCCACTGCCTTCTGCATGCTGAAGAATGGCCTTATTTACCCATCTCTTACTCCTGGATTTCTGAGAAATCCTGTTCCAAATTGCTATCTAGTTGGCTGAAAAGAGCTTTTAGGGATTTGTCACTACATCTCCCAAATTAGCAGGGACGTTGCTACCTGAACAAGTTTCTCAACCATACAAAAGTAAGCACTTCATTTTATTTCTGAAGTGTTTTCAAGCGCTCTTACCTACCAAAGGACTCCCATGGATGTGCAAAACAACCCAAAAGATATGAAGACTTCTGTGGAGGAAAAAAAAAAGAACATTCCAAGGCTGTATTCATTCCAAAGAGCTTAGAAATGTTTTCTAGATTCTAGGAAAAGAACAGTGATTTTTTCCCTCTGCCTGGTTTTAGTCTAACATCCAAGGCTGTTCTTTCCTGCACAGTTTAGATAGCACTGATCACATCAGTGTTAAGAATGACATAAAATGGCCTTAATCCCATGATCTACTGGCACTATACCACTCATGGCTTTCTTTTCACAAAATATTTTTGCCTGAAAAGCACTTAATGAAAAAAACAGCACTTCATGAAAAAAAACAATAGATGGTTTCTACATCTAGTTCATATTTTTGAACTGAATAATGAAAATAATATTTGTCAGCTTAAATCAATGCTGAAGCTGTACTCCAATCTTTTGCAAACCAGTACCAGTTGTGATGACCCAGATAATATGCTAATCCATGAACTTCGCATAAAGGGCAAATAAAAAGCAGAAACGGGTAGAGATTTTTGTAGTCAGAATCAACTGAGGAAGTTGCAGAGTTTGGTCACCAGATAATGTCTTTTGCAAGTAATTTTCAATAAAATGCAAAATAAGTCAAGGGCTTAGTGGTAAGGAGGTGTTACTGTTTTCTTAAGGAGTTTTTGTTGACTTTTCTTCTCCCCATGAGCTTTCTTGGACTAGAAAATTATTCTCCTACTCACACTGCATGACATTTCTAAGAAACAACATATGGCATCCATTATTTTATCAAAGTTCTGTGTTTGTGGCAGTGGCAAGGCCACCGGGCCGAGGGCCCAAGTTTTGCTTGTTTTGAAATATTGCTGCTTTCAGCTCTGTGCTGTTAAGAGCGCTGGTATACTCAGATTTCCAGGTAATATCATTTCAGACCTGGTGAGGCCTGTAAGATGATGATGCAAAGTGGTTTGGGTACTGTAAAAACTTTACAGTGCAAAACGACATGACATTCCCTTCTCTTTGTATTTTGCAATCTCCCATGACAGCCAGTACACTGGGAATTGAAGAATGAACAAATCCCACTCCTCCATTCTCCCCTTCCCTTGCACTTGGACATCCAACAGAGCTTTCTGGACATCTGGCAATAGTTCTGACAAATTGTAACAACACATGTTGAGATCCACGGCACAACACATCATAACTCTGAAGCATTTTGAACAAACTTACAGTCGCTTAACACACTGCGTGAGTTGCGAACTAAACTTTTCCATGTACATCTAGGAAATCTAAACATGAGCAAATGGTGCCATGCAATATACAAAAGTGCAGTAAGGGCTGATGCATTCTGGATGGATCCAGGTATTTCTCCCTCCTGGTATCTCCCATGCCTTCCTATTTTTTTCCAGGACTTCTCTCAGTCATGGAAACCAGACTCCACAATGGAATAGGTGCAGACTATGGGAGACAATACAGTGATGTCCCACAGCATAACATTCCTTGAGAGTGAAATGATCTTTAAAAGGAAATTGTATCTTGTAGGTAAGAATTTTCCTCCTAGGCTGTTCCCAGGCAGTAAGATAATATGCTTGGCTCATCATGGGCAAAAGCAGAATGCCACAAACTGACTCCAATTTCAAAGGCTTTTTTAGAATTCAAATACTGTATTTCTATAACAGTTTTCTTATAAAATATTCTATGGGATTCCCTGATTGAACCCAATGGAAAAGTCATTCCCAGGACTTAGCTGTCGCTAGCAGATACTTTTTGTTTCAGCCAAATGTGCTGGCAAACCGTGTAAACCTCTGCAACATTATCTAAGTATTTTTACATTAGTGGGACAAAGGCAAACTTATTAATAACACACCATCTTGCATGTCAACAGCATTTTCCCATGAAGGAGGCTGAGGCATCTGACAAAGTGTTGCAGAAAGCTGTGGTCTGACCCAACATGTTCAAGGTAGGATGCCTTGGGGGAGGCAGGGGAGGCAAACATCTGCAGTGCACAGTGGGATGTTTGTTTTCTCAGAGGCAGCAGCAGCAGCACCCGCTGAAGAGCCAGCATCTTTCTCTCCTAGTGCCAAAACACAGGCCTGAGAATGCCTGGAAATGGTTAGCATGGTGTTGTGGTTTAACCCCAGCCAAGCAGGAGCTGAACCTTCCTGGGGTATCAGGAGACTGGAGGACACAGCCAAACCTATCCTCTATCTACTGCTTGTTTTGAACTTCAGGATAAAAAAAGTTCCTTGCCTTATGTCAAGTGTTGATCTGAGCTGACATCCTTTGGAAGGCTGCTGGACTTCTGAATATAAATAGAATAAATTTGCTCCTTCCCACTCACATTACACAGATGAAGGCCAGCAGATGTACCTCCCTCCAACCACATCCTAATGGGAAATAAGAGTGTCCTGTTTCCACATTCACATCAAATTGCTTCCTCTCACCAACAGGTGCTCTAAACTTTCTTCACCAATGATAACCAGTTCTATTCCAAAGAAAACTGTGAAAAAAGGTGGGCACCAAATGACCTCCTTCTGCAGTAGCAGATATAGGATACTAGACAATCTGCGTGTGAGAACATCTAACAACTGCAAGTGCCACTGGAAAATGTGAAATGTGAAATGAAAAATGAAAATCTGTGGAATGTGTGTGCTCACCTGAGCAAGACAAGGGTAGTCTGGATTTCTGACTCCAGCATTAGGCAGCCATGAGAGCAGACCTTCCACCTTTCCACATATTGTCATACTCTTTTTGCAAAAAGCATATTTGGTTAAAGAAGTGTCCTGCTGTGCATGGAATACTCTTTAAGAAACTATCTATTTCCTTTTATGTACCAGAAACTAAAGACAAACTTTTGGAGACTGCAGGAGTTTAAGTTGTTTGGAACCAAAAGATTGGGTAATCAGAAATTGTTGTTGTTGGCACAGCCTTACCATGACAGGCTAAAATTATTAAGCAACACCTGGTGATCTATGGTATATTTCATTTACTCCTTTTCCCTCTAGCAAAGAAAGCCTTTTCTTTTTCCCATTGGTCTATATAAGAATATTGTTCAACCAGCATTCCACACTCCAAAATAAGAATGTTCCCCACCACAATTTTTTTTTTTTTTTTTTTTTGGTCAGAGTGGGTGCAAGTTTTTAAATTATGCCAGTCAAAATTATGCCAGTCATGGGCATTTACAGATTACAGCCAACACTGCTGCTGAATTAAGGACAATGTAGTCCAACCAATACTCTGCTTTTAAGAACTATTCATGCCCTCCAGCAACCTAGACCAGGGTAATCCATTCCATGTTCCTAGGTTGCATCCAGAGAGTCATATAAAAAATTAGGAATGTAGGGCTCTCTCCTTTTTTTTTTTTTTTTTTTTTTTTTTTTTTTTTATTATTAGGTCAAAACACAATACAAGGGAATGTTTATAGCTATGTGTCTCCACGTTATCTGAATTAGGTAAAAGATTACTGCTTGAGCCTGCTGAGGTAACCTTGGTACATGCACATCTGAGCAGATTCCTATGGTGTATCAACTGCTGACTCTTTATTTAGCAGACATGAAACATGCTTTGAAGGACTTTGTGCTGATCCCAAAGACACATGAGTTTAATAGATGAAAACACAGGGGTGTCATATTCTGTGGAGATCATATTTAAGTTAATTCAGTGTATCTCAGGCTCATGTCCTTATGTTATTACCTTGTTGTGATGTTCCAGCTTAATATCTGTGCTGGCATCATATTTTGTTACAGCTCTGTGAGTGCATGGGGATTCCTGACAAGATCTTCTATTTCAGTACCTCCTCAGTGTTTCCCAGTGTCAGCAGGAAAGGACATATATCTTTCTCAGAGGCAAAAGCTCCTTCTACAGCTCTCAAGAGTGAATTGCCCACAACACTCACTTTCCTATCAGCAAATTAAGGGGCCCATGTGTGCATTGGTTAACTCACAACACATACCACATACCTGAAGCTTCCTGGCAAGAGTTTTCAAGGATACTGCTGGATATGTTTCCCTTATTTCCACATCCCAATGCAATAAGGTTTATTCCAGTGTTGCAAATGTAGGTTTTTCTAGTCCAAAGCAAATATAGGCTGTTCCAATTTTCTACATATAAATTACCTCTTTTTTATGTGCAAGATATACAAGAATGCTAATTTTCCTTAGATACACAACTACAATGTCTTATTCAACTAAAGGCTGAAGCTCTTGCACTTAAAACAAGTTAAATACACAAAACGAAAGAAAATTTCTTTAAAAGGTTGTTTCTGCATTTGCATTTCTTAGAAATTTTGGATTCTAGGCAGAATAGTATAAGGATGTTTTTTTATTACATTTTGGCATCATAAATAACAGAAATCTCTTGGGAAACCCCTTGGGGCATTGCAAGAGATCAGAAAAACTGTATATGAAGTGTGTCAGATTAGGTGTCCAAACTTTGCCTGTTTTGAGCTCTGAAATTTTTGAGGTGTGAGTAACCACTGATATCTGTCCTGATGTTATTTCATTGCATTTACTCAGCTATCACTTGTATCTTTCTGCAGCATCAGCAACAACAAAAAATACTTTTGACAGTATTTTGGAAGTCCCAGCAGCCAGGGTCATGCTGTTCAGTGAGAGACTCCATTGCTCTGTTGGAAAGTACAACAAACATCTGCCTCCAAAGAAAGCAGTGACCTGCAGAGTGCCAGCAACCTCATATTGTTACAGCTTGGAGCACTCCATCCTGATGGGATGCACCAGATCTGAGCTGCAGAAGGGTGGGAGTGAGTTTGCTGTGCACAAAGGGAGGCTCTCATCAACAAGAGGCCAAAGGGAGGCAAAGAATCCTACCCAGGAAAGCCAAAAAAATATATATGCTTCATCCTTTCCAAAGGCCAAGCAATGGCAGATTTTTTTCTCATGGGTACTGCATTTCAGCCATTAACAAGGCAAGCCTCTGGGATAAGGGCCTCATGAGAAGGAGAAAGATTGCAATTGTTCTGAAAGAAACACATTATGTGGCCTGATTGAATAAAAAGCTGTGCTTCAGCTTTTGGGCCAATACAAATGGTAGCTTGAGAAGTTAGTGATTAAGTTGCAGCTTAGGAATTTGTTCCCAACTATCAATTATTTAATACTCACAGCTTGGAGAAATATGAAACATTTCAACCATACTTCTAGCTAGAAATAAGCAGCCCATCAAAGCAGATATTTTTGAAAGGGTGGAGTTCAAAAGAATGTCTTAAGGGAAAGTGTTATAATTACTATCAAAATGGCAACTGCACATCAAGAGTAAAGGGAGAAAGGTTTCCTTAATAGGCAAGAACTAATTTGAGCATGTGCAAAGCAGAGAGAGACAGATGGCTTCTATCACCACAAATAGAATAAACTGGCAAAAATTGTCACTTACAGAAACTGATGGATTCTAAATGAACTGATAGCTTTCTCATATAGTAACTCTAAGAGTGAGCAGATAGTCATTTCATGTAAAAATAAGTCTCCCAGACAACAAGGCTAATAGCTTTGTTAATAGAGCACTAAGCAAGATTCCAGAGATGCCTCACAGTGTTAGAGCAATCTTCTGTGTGATCTCATATGTGATGCAATAAAGTGATGCATTAACAGAGCCACCAGCAAATAAAAAACTGTTTAAAATAAGATCTATAGCTCCTGAATGATGTCATAAGGCCAGAAAGAAGATTTGGAATTGGGCTTTTTTTTTTGCCATTCATAGGTGCTGGAACATTATTCACCCTTAAATGTTGAAAAAATTTACATTGTAGTCGCCTATTATTTAGCTGGATGGATCATTAGGTATTTGCACCTATACAATCAATGAACACAAAAGCAGAATAATACAACTAGAGTTTTTTTCTAACAAGGATCATTTTTAAATCACTTAATAGAGATGCATTAATATACAGTAGAGAATCATTTATTCCTCTAAATATTCAGGGAAAAGGAGCGCAGTATTTTTGCTAAGCACCTAATACTAATGTTAGACACACAGAAAATGAAAAATTGACAATCTTTATCTATAACAGCTACCCATTTCTGACCATAAGCAAGGACTCACCTAAAAAAATAAGATCCATTTTAGAATCAGTATTCAGCAGCAGAGTATATACATTTTCAAAACAAAATATTCTTAGGGGTATATTTGAGCCAATCTTTATCCAAGACACCTGGAAGATATCACTACTGACCATACAAATTTGCAATCATATTTTTAAAACCCTGAAGTCAGTATGTTATTTACTGTATTGAAAACATGCATACTGAGCAATAAATTGCACACAACTTGTCACTTTAGCTTTTTGTGGAGTTATGTAGTTAGTATATGCTAAACTGGACTGCATATATTTCCAGTTGAAACAAGGAAAGTAGGCAGAAGGTGAAATGCTGTCGGCTCCTTGTGTATTCTTCATTCTTCTTCTGCACAAATGTGTGCAAGAGAAAATACCTGTGAGCTTGTCTAGTTTAGCCTATGCCTGTGGGAATACAATAAATGAAACAGGGAGTGATGGACCTCTTAGGTGACATATTGTTATGTAAGTTTTTTTGGGAGTGGGTTTTGATTTTTGTTTTAACAAATAAACTCAGTCCCTGAAGTAACATCAGAACTTTCCCCATCCAGTTGCAGCATTATAGTAAATTCCTTGGTCATAAACAATCTTTCATATAGTAAATTACTTCCATGTACTTTAAAACCATAATAGCTCCACCAAGGGAATAACTGCTGATGTCAAGAGAATTCTGCTTAAGACACACAGGGCACTGATTTTGCTATCTTATTAAAAACTCTCTAGCAGGTAAAACCTTTGAAGTAAATCTTTCCTCACATAAAATAGATAAGAAATGACTGTTCACGTGTACCTGTGGGTACATCAGCACATATAGAGTCTGCTGTAGCTCACTGCTAAGCACACAGAAATATGTCATGGAAACAACAGAATGGAGGAACAGTCATATCAACTAAAGACTCATTTGGTGTGGAAATTGCATTTTTGTGTGCAATGGGAGAACTGAAAGGTACTGGCATTGAGAGAAATTGTCTGCCCACAAAAACGGAAATTTGGATGAAGAGTACTGATAGGGGGAGTAAGCTGGGTCCTTGAAAAGCCTCCATTTGGAATTAGAACTCACACCTCTTTGAATCAATCCCCTGTTAGCTGCTGTCTGTATGCTCCAGCAGTGCTAAACCAACAGGGCAACACTCAAGGCTCCACTTTGTATTGTGGGTCACAGAAAAGAAAGTGGTTGGATGGCAGTATCCAGAGGGTAGTGGTAAATGGCTCAGAGTTGTGATGAACATCAGTGACAAGTGGTGTCCCTTCAGGGGTCTGTACTGGGACCAGTGTTATCAAATATCTTCGTAAATGATGGGGATGAAGGGTTCGAGTGCTCTCTCCTCACATTCACTGATGACACCAAGCTGTTTGGTGCAGTTGACTCACATGTGTGAGAGGCTGCAGAGACTGATGTCTTGAGACCTTTTGAGTGCACATGAGGGGAGGAAGGGGCATGTTGGATCTTCCTTGGTGAGGCAGCACCCCTGTCTACAGCCCCCACCTCCAGAGCTTGTCGTGGTACCCTGGTACTGCTGCTAACACTGGCACATTGGAGGCAATGCTCTACACCTGTACCTAGAGCCCCTAACTCCGCTCCTAATTGGCCAAATGACTGGAAATCCCACCTGGGGGACAGGCCCTGGAAGGCCAAGGGGTATTTAATGCTGAACAAGAGGCACATACCTGTGTTGACCCTCCCTCCTTTGGGAATTTCTATCAGCTGAACACCCCTGGAACTCCAGAGTTGGTATCTATATGTGTTCTTTTCCAATTTTTTTTTCTTTTGTTTTTTTCTAATTATCTCTTCTCAAAACTTTTGTGTAACTTGAAATTAGATGGGCTTAGTGTTTGCTGCATTCATTGGGGCAAGATAAAGCTTTGAAAAGTAATTTACGTTGATTAATGTTGCACTAAACATTTTGCCAAAGTTCTCTGATTTTCTAAAGTTGCCAGTAAAGTCTTTTTTGTTGTTGTTGTTTTTACCTCTTGAGAATATCTTATTGGGGTTTCTCCTATGTGTCTAACGTAGAGTACAAGAACAACCGTAAGCCCTTTTAAAAGCCTTGATAGGTAAGTTTTTTGGGGCCTTACACACCTGAGGAAAGAGGTGCAATCCAGAGGGACTTGGACAAGCTAGAGATGTTGGCCTATTTAGATGTCATGAGGCTTAATAAGGCCAAGTGTAAAGTGCTGCTGTGCCTAGGGCACAGCGCTGTCAGGGCAGCTCCTCTATCAGTCCAGGCTAGGGGATGAACAGATCAAGAGTAGTCCTCCAAAAAGGCCTTTGGGCTGCTGGTGGGCAAGAGGCTGGGCATGACCCAGCCATGTGCACTCCCAGCCCAGAAAGCCAAACCTGTCCTGGGCTGCATCCAAAGCAGTGTGGGCAGCAGGGCCAGGGAGGGGATTCTGCCCCTCTGCTCTGCTCTGGTGAGACACCACCTGCAGTGCTGCATGCAGCCCGGGGGTCCCAGCACAGGAAGGACTTGGACCTGTTGGAGCAAGTCCAGAGGAGGGACACAAAGATAATTAGAGGGACAGAGCAGCTCTCCTTCTAGGAAAGGCTGAGAGACTTGTGTTTGTTCAGCCTGTAAAGCAGATGGTGTTAGGGGTGACATGTTTACAGTCTTGTACCTGAAGGAAGCCCACAAAAAAACTTGAGAGTGACTTTTTATAAAAGCATGAAGTGACAGGACAAAGGAGGAAAGGTTTAAAATGAAGAGAGTAGGTTTAGATTAAGTATTGGGAAGTAGCTCTTTGCTGTGAGAGTGGTGAGGCACTGGAATAGTTTGCCCAGAGAAGGTGAGGATGCCCCATCCCTAGAAGCATTGAAGGCTGGGTGAGGCTTTGAGCAACCTTGTCTGGTGGAAAGTGTACCTGCAGGGGGGTTGGTACTAGATGATCTTTAAGGTCCCTTCCAACACAAACCATTCTACAATCACATGGCACTGCAAGAGGACACTGCATCAGACTGCTACTGCTGCTCCAGATAACTCAGTCCATTTCACAGACTGTCTTATAAACAAATCGCCAACCCCACACTTCCTCAGTACATGAGGCAGTACCTTTGACAGACTTCCCTGTTAGGTCCAAGAAAAGGAATTCCATGAAAAGCAGTGCTTTCTCAGAAAGTAATTTTGACAATGTAGCATTGAAAATTGCATCAAGCAAGTGCTATTTTAAGGAAGAAATAGAACAAGAAGACTAAATTGTGTGTGTATTCTTTCAGAAATTAATTTATTTCAATTCTTCACACAAACACAGCATCTCACTCCCAGAGCTTCATGACATCTGAAAGTATGAATGCTGGTATAAATGTGTTAATTGTCTCAGCAGTCTACAGGATTTTTAGTAGGTTTTTGGTAATCTGCTGAATATCGGGGTCAATGAAGAAAGCTCTGTGTTTGATGATGACTTATGTGTGCTCCAGAAAATTGCTCTGCCTCATCAGAGTCAGATTTCATTTTAATCAAGACTTGAACATTTATCAGGAAAGAAAGTGAAAAGATAAGGCACTTGAGCTTCACAATAGTTATAGGTCCCTTCCAACTGAAATGATCTCTGTGTCTTTGTGGTTTTATGCATTTAAACTCAGTGTCCAGATTAATGTTCCCTGAGACTCACTGTCTCCTCAGTTTGTTGGAAAATTTCAATTAGCAAAGTAATCTTTTGATAATCCATAGAGACTGAGTTATCTGCTTTTATAGTTCCCATGAAGTTTTAAGAGACTTCTTGTGCATGGTGAGGAGGAGTAAACAGAGGATAGTGCATGATGAGGGCTTTGCTCTGTTTACAGCTAGGGAAACATATCTGAGAACACTTTGCACTGTTTTGCAATCATGTCCGCGGGCTGGCTTGTTTGGGAGCAGCTGAAACTCCTTTCTGCACTTCTCAACTCCCTCTGTCATCTCATTGTGTCAGAGATTGCAGCAGTCTTTGTTTTCCAGTGATTGCTTTATAACCTCTAATAGACTGTATCTACTAATTGAATTGGAGGTTAGAGACAAAGCTCTAATTTAACAGTGCAAATTAAGCACAGCAGAACTGCTAATGGCCTGCTAACAGTGCAACTCTATTCCAATGTCATAGACTCTTTAACAGAGAAAACAGTTGTTTGGTTTTTTGTGAATTTCGGGAATGAGCAAGTACCAACACAAATGGAAAAGGTATGTTCTTTATTAGCTTTGTATTGACTATCTCTTGAAAACCCTGAGTTGTAAACATTCATAATAACTAACAAGTAATAAAAATCCATTGATGAGTTTTCTAGGAGAGTGAGCTTCTGATTACTCTTCAAAGCTGGTATCATATGGTCTGAGAAGTCTTTGTATCAGTATACATATCATGTGCCCATGCACACTGTGTGCTCTGAGACAAAACACCCAGTGTTGCTTCGAGGGCTTACCCAGCAGAGGTGTCAAATGCAAGAAATTCATCTAAAATCTA
Organism: Muscicapa striata striata; assembly: GCA_030060385.1. Taxonomy (NCBI): domain Eukaryota; kingdom Metazoa; phylum Chordata; class Aves; order Passeriformes; family Muscicapidae; genus Muscicapa; species Muscicapa striata. The sequence goes on along the minus strand of JAREIS010000301.1, from coordinate 569,749 downwards.
TCCTTCACGATTGTTCAAATAAGGCTTTTCCTTCCCAGCCCTCTTTGAAGCCTGTTCACATAAGTATTTGTATTTTCTGTCTGGAAAAAAAAAAAATTTAAAAAATCAATATAAAGCAATTGATTGGGGAGAAAAGCATATTTAAATTAGAAAATCTTGTCTTAAAAGGATATATTTTTGATTTGATGGCTGAATGCTCACAGGCCTACAGTCTTTTCTCTGAAGACTCAATCACTCCTAAATCAAAGCACACTTCTGAATTATTCTCTAGCTGAAAAGCAAAAGACTTCTAGATTTGGAGAAACAACAACACTCTCCAAGAATTTTTTTAAGCTACTTCCAGAAGAATCAATTTTTAAAAACTTTATTTATTTATTTATTTATTTGCTCTCTTTTTTTCTGTGATTTTTTTTATAATTGCATTAACCTACATTTTAAAAGCAGTAATAATAAAAATATTTTTTCCAGATCACTGGGTTTGAAATGTACTATTATGATATTTCAGCTATTTGTGTATAATACATGTCAGAAGTAGCAAAATATTTTAAAGTATCACTCAAATTACCATACATTGAGAAAATATAAATAGGATTTTAAAATTCTAGAGGAATAAAACTTAAAAATGAGACATTTTCCAGTAAGGTTCAAAAGTTTTGGTTTGGGTTTTTGTTTTTGAGTTATTGTTTGTTTTTTATAAATGAAATTGAAAATGTGTTTCTTTTATCTCTAAATACTCGAGGAGAAATATGTCAGTTTACGTTTTGATTTTTTTTTTTTTTTTTTTTTTTTTCTTTTTTTTTTGTTAACTTTTCTTACATGTTATTTTAGTGAAAGATTATGACAGTTTCCTGGTAGGTTTTCATTTTTGCAATTACAGTTTTTCTTTGTGTACCTTGATGTGTTCAAAAATCAAAGCCCACAGCAACGGAAGATTGAAATGATCTCCACTCATTGAGAAAGATCACCAGAGAAAATGGCAACGTTTGTCCTTGGCATGGGGTCTCACTAGTTTCTGGAGAGAAATCTGTGAAAGTGCTTTCCATGGGGAGCAAAGGGATTTTCCGTTTGGGGCAGCACGTGCCTCCATTGAGAGACAAAAGTAATTATCAGGCAGGAATACACCAGGATGCTGATGCTGAATAGATCCAGGAGAAACCAGAATCTGAAATCTTAAAAGATCCAACACTTTGCTAGAGAAAAGTTGAGTATTTGGACCAAGAGGTTGCTTTGCTGTTGACATTTTTCTTCCATGATGAATGAAACAGGGACATGTTCCCCGTTAATAACCTGGATTTCACCCAAGGCATACCTGACATTTCTCATCAATGCCATCTGTTAAAGGATATAGCCCATGGTGCCCAGGATATTGATTGAATGTGCTGAGGAAGAAACAAAACCTACTTTTCTCTAGTTTTGCCTACTTCACTAAAGAGGTAGAGGGAAGGAATATGAAAGTAGAATTTTCCCCTTTTAAACATTTACAATAAATATGTAGAACTCTCACTGAAACAAGACGATTTGTTTCTGTGAAATGATAATTCTTCAGTGGTATACTATATCAGTGAAGATTATGAATACATTTTTCCAGGGCCATATTGGTCATTTTTACATTTGGAATCTACTTTTGTCATCATCACTATAGTGATGATGAAAACTTCTAGATTTCTTGCAAGTTTTTTCCACCTTTCAAGTCTTTACTGTAATTGTGCCAATGTTAACAGGTGGTGTTTGCAGATGTTTATGTTCTTGCAATAGAATGTGACCACTTCCTATCACAAGTCTCTCAAAGTTAAATCTCCCCTGTCAAAAATATTTCAATTTTTCCACTCTTTTTTCAGTCACTAAGATGTCTCTGTCAGTTACATTCTTGTGACTACGTCTTAGCAGATGTCTAGAAGGTGGCAGCAATTATCAATTTCACCAGATAAGAGCTAGCAACATCCAACAGACTTTTGTAAGCTATGGTTAATAGCAACACACACTCACAATTTGTATTCAGCAAATCCCTGTGAAACATCTTTCAGGTTAACTATTATCCTGGTGTTTTTCCAAAGATAATAGATCAAGAGGATCATACAGGTCTTGCTTCAGCAGTGTGTTTTGGCAAGACACCTAAGTTTAAGATTAAAGGTTACCTTGTGCTTAGGTACCTCACTGACCTCCCTTGGGTCATAGCGAAGGAGCTTATTGCAAAGTTACAATAGACTCTTAACTCTGAATTTCCTGCCTTTTATACTACTAAAGCTCACCCTTAACCTTCCTGTAACAGGGATTTTTCATTTAATTCCCCAGAGGGTTAAAAGACAGATGAGCTGGTGGTAAGAAGCATATAAATGCTTTTTGCATTGAGGGTGTCGACCCTGGAATGTGGTTTGCAGAAAAATGTTGCCATATGTTGAAGAACGTCTTCATATCTGCTTTTATTTCTTTAATACCTTCCAGACAACAAAACAGGACGTGGCTCCTATCAGAGTGGCAGTTTAAGTAGCCATACAATCACTGATATTTGACTGTCAAGCCTGCATCTAACCACTGCTGTAACGGGCTCCAACAAAAAGGAGACTTGAGACCTACTACTCTTCCCTATTGTCTTTATTATTGTGGTGCACTGCATGGAAACATCTAATCTAGGTGAACTTCCAATTAATTTCCAATATGTATGGAGCACTACTAATCTCCCCTGGAAAAAACACTGTCAGATTGAAGTAGGTATTCATCTGATTCTTGATCAGATGAAGTTTATTACTAAAAAGTACTTGACATCAAAAATGTTTTTGGGTTGTTTTGGTTTGTTTCTTTTCTTTCTCTAAAAATAAGGTTTGTGAGTTACCTCTTGTAAAAATTACATATTTTGATTAGGGAAAAAAGAAAGAAAACTACTTAACTAATTTGGATTCTGTTATTATTAGTAGATAAGAAAAATATACCAAGAAGTTAGGCATGATTTTCAGAGATCATCTTATTTAGCAAAACTAAAACAAGATAACATTTGTTAATTTTCAAAAGTGATGTTCTAAAACAGAGAAGCGTGAAGGACTTGTTGAAGTCTAGAATTGTGAGAGGAAAGAGTGTCCAAGGTGTATTTAAATCCTTCTTGTCAGGGGATATTGTTAAGAGCTTGCAAGAGCATTGTTCCTCCTGGTGTCTTTCACCATGCATTTGAGTGCCCAGGTAATCACGTTGTCCAAAAATGTTTGGCACCAATTGCATTTAAGCTACTCCTTTTGCTGAGAGAGTTCTGCTATCACCCACTTAGAAACAACTTTGATACAGCATGAATGGTGGCTCAGCTAAAGTGCTGAACTCCTGATGGTTTTCATATTTACCACAACAGGGATGTGCTGAGATGACTGTTTCATCAAAATGAGTTTTCATCATTTATTTGTGAAAGTCATTAAATAAATAAATGAAGAGATCATAATTACAGCTTCTGTTTCCTGAGATCAGCCATCTTTAACCTAGCAAAAAATGAAAGTCACTTTTTATGAATTCAGCTGATAGCTGTGTTCAATATTTAACAACATGTAACAACATTTCAATCTTAGTGTAATAAATTATGATGTTTTAATGTAAGATGGAATAATGCCTTTATCAGTCTTTATTATCTCTATTAGAGATGTTTTTTTCAGTTTGTTCACAATTATAGGTGATTTTGTCTGCATAGATTTCATAGAGTTTTTAATGAGATTTGTATAATTGATTACAACTCTGACTGTTAAAAGCTGCCACACAAGGGCTAACTGGTATTCATAACCCCTAAAGATTAGTCTTATTGAATGCCAAGCATGAAGAGCACGGACTGTGTTGCACTACTTTTTGCTGAATCTCGTGGGATAAGTGGATCATTTTCTGCCAGTTCTGTCAACAGTTTCCACAGTGACATTATGAAAACCAACATCTCTCAGGCCAAAAGCAAACTTCACACATTCTGAAATAAATCATTTTTGGCAGCTTGTATCAAATCATGACGGAAAAACTTGTGGGAGTTCAGTCTTTCCTGCTTTTTTCTGAGTCCTGTTGTCTGATTAAATGCCCCAAATAACTGGTCCAGAGAACTCCTCCCTTTTTAAATCCAATGGGCAAGATGGATGGCAGGAGCCAGGTTATACTTTTGGAGGATCCAACTGAAATATTCCTTTGACTTTCTGAAAGGCTGAAATTTGATTAAATTCATCTGCTCAGATCAGATATTTGATCTTCCCCTCATGAAATAATTCATGTCATGGTAACACCTAGGTGCTGTTTCCACAGAGAAAAATTTCAGCATAGTACCAGACAAAATCTTGGGTGAATCTTTTCCTATGTCAAAGCATAGAAAGGTTTAGTGCTGTGTAAGACACAATTTTATTCGCTGTTGTTGAATAATGATGCAAAGGGCCAAGTTTGAAAGTGTTTGGGGCTCTGTGAAGACAGAATGGGCTTGTGTTGCCTCTTTTGAAACAAGTCAGGTTTGTTGGTAGATTAACTGCTATTCCACAGTGGTTTGTGATTTATATCGCAGGCGCCTACATTTCTGGATAGGAGCCATTTTTATTATTGCAGGAATTTACAGAGATAATCTCAGGACTACAGATCCCTTTAGACAGGCATTTCAGACATGATTAAATGCCCTTGCTGGAAACAAAAATCTCTACTTAGTGCAATGGGTTTCACATGGGCCCTAAAGCCATCCTTCTGCTCCCATTCCACTGGCAGAGAGATATCCCATCACCTTCAAACAGCTCCACTAGTTGTCTTTTACCCCAAAGCAGTACAAGATCCAGTTTTACTTCATGTATCTTTAACTATTTGGATCCCTAATGGAACATGTAGGCACAGAACGTCAGGAAACTGGCAGATTTTTATTCTGCATTGCTAATGCCTCTCTGCTAGTACTAGTTAAATTGAAAAGTAACTTTGGTGCAGCATCAATTTTCTCTGCTGCAAGGGAATGGGAAAGAAAGTCAAGAGAAAAACATTGCCTTCTTTCATTTAGGAAAAAAAAAAGTAAAGACCGTCTACATTGCTGACAAAAATTTCTGGTGGTTGGGCATTTTTAGTATGACAGCTGACAAACTACACTAGATCTCCTGAAGGACTCACTAAGCATCTGAGGAAAACTTTGCTTTCAGGCTTCTCATCAGAATTTTCAGCTTGTGCCTGTTTCACAACTGCTCCCACTAAAAGAATGTTCATCTGCAAACTGGAATTGCAGGTCCTTCATGTTTAGGATCTGAAGATATTAGACCCTTTAAAGACAGGGCTGACTCTGATCTGGTATTTGTCTCCTAAAGGCAAAGTGCTTTCAGGGACAGATCAGGATCATACTGAACCACCTTGGTAAAAGACTGTGAGCAGTCAGAGACAGCAAGTACTGACTTGCAAAGATGAGTTACATGGTGAACTTTATGGCTGCATACCAACATATTTCCCTGCATGCTTCCCTGAGGGAAGATTTTCCAACAGAAAGCTAATCACTGCCACCACTTCTGGCTTATTTCAAAAGCCAGCCAGGCTGTGTGAGTTTAACTGATAGCAAAATAGAACTCTTTGCATACAGCAGTTTTCATTTACCATATGTAACCACAAAATAATTGAAAAAAATGTGAGGAAAAAAACCACACCAAATAAAACAGTTGATGTTAAGCTTGGAGTGGAGTTGTCAATGAGTGTAAGGAAAGTGTTCTGGTGCTCTGTGGCATGCAGCAGTGTCAGATCCTCTCTCAGTTTGTAGGTTAGGTAGATCTGTGAGAGCTGAGGAGCACTAGAGTGCTGATTGATGTCAGGACCAAACAGAAAACCAGAAGTGGAGGAGAAGGCGCTGCACTCAGCACACGGCAGAGAGCAGGGGGTGTGCACAATGCAGCAACGTGAGCAGCCACGGGCACAACGGCGAGGTGCATCCCCCATGCAAAGGTTCTTGGGCCTGGGCCTGTCAGTGTGCAGAGGAGAGCCACCCTATGGTGTTACCTGCTGCAGCTGAGGCAGGTGCTCCAAGGTCTTGCCGGGTTCCTGCAGGCTTACTCTGACTGCAGCAAGCCTCTGCTCCAGCTGCAGCAGCTGCTGGAGGCTGCCATCAAACAGATGCGGGGAAAAATCTGAAAACTGTCAGTCATAACACAGCCACTTCTTCAAAGAAGATGGTGTGAATGTTGTCCAAGCAAAACAAAAGCCTGCTGCCTACTCTGTCCCACTTGGAACTCTGCAGTCAGGTTGAAAGAGAAGGGATTTGAGGAGGGATTTTAAGAGAAATGAATAAATAAAAAGAATCTTGGAGACCAGACGGCAACATCTGGAGAGCAGGGCTGTGTTTTGGCTTTGGGTTATTTACCTTTCTTGATCTACATTGGCTTATCTTTTCAGTCAACAGCTGAGCAGAACTAAACTAATTTGAAAAAAAATTTGGAAAGCTTCTTCTAGTGTATGGCAACACACCTGCTAGTATAAAGTAGTTCAACTTTTGTAAAAGCTACTATTATTTGGAGCTGCTGTACCTATAAACATCTATCTCTTCAGTAATCCATAAACATTTCTATTTCTTCAGTAAAAATATCTCATTGAAACAACTGTCACCTTTTTTTTTTCAGGTGTGCTGGCTGGAGAATAATCTGTGACTTGAATAGCTTCTCTGAGGCAGCATATGAAAGGCTGATGCAGCAACAAGTTCTTGGTGTTTACACAGAGTTTTAAGGTATTGGCACTTCCAGGGCTAAAATGGTGTGAAGGTTTGAAGGCCAAATGTCCTTGCACAAAGTACTGAAAAATAAGAAACATTCACAGATTTTAGGTGTCCCCAAAAAAAGATAAAAAGGGAGGAAAACCTTGGACTAAACAAATTAAAACCTTACATTTGGATACTAATTTTTACATGAAATAGGCCTCCATCATGGCAATTTTAAAGAGGGACAGAAAAAGATCAAGAGCTTCACAGTATCAAGTGGATGTTCATGTGTGGTGTAACTCACCCAATGTAGTGGATTAATTACAGAGTTTAACCTTTCCCATTTTAGGTGGGCTTAAGTCACATTCTTTAAACTAATAGTGTATGATACAACCCTCAGGCCATCAGGGACCATAATAGATGTCCAGCTATGACATGATTTTGCATGATTAAATAAAAATTATGGCAGTTTTCCAAAACTGAAAATATGACAAACGTAATCATTTCTGACAGAAACAAGAATGAAATAATGCTTCAGTGATTCAGAAAAAAAGGAAAAAAAGTGAATAAACCCCACACAAATCACAATTAATGTTTCAGGTACAGCAAATTTCTTAGTGACACATGACAAGACAGAGTTGGGGTCAAATTCTCAAATTAAAAGGTACATTCAGTTTAAAAATAACAATATCTTGCCACCTTCTGTTAGTTTCTCAGGCAGATGTGCTGTAGGAGTGTTTCTGTGCCACAGTCCGTTTTTTTATTTTCCACCAAATGCGCCAGTTCAGCATCTTTCCTTACAGAAACATAATAGTTTGAGTCTTTCCTCAGACACCTTCAAGGCCCAAAGCTCTCTTGTCATGGTCAACATCCAATTTCTATGTTGGTTCTTCCCCCCTGTCATTCCTCCAAAGCCCTTGCGTCTGGTAGGTAACAGGAATAGAAATTATGACCAGGGATATCATGAGTGATCATGCAATTTGTTTGCTGATGAGGTAATTTCTTTGTTTTACTTCCTTGTGTCAGAGTGCAAATCAGAAAATAAGTGAACATGGCGTTCAAGCTATAATTTCTGTAGAGACAAACATAAGGGAGGGAAAATGAAGGGGGAACCAGTGAACCCCATGAAAATACAAAGGAGATGAGTTACTCTACTGGACTCTCTAATTTTTGTTTAATGACAGTCAAAAGAGGTGAATATAGAGATAAAATACCATTTACTTTGATCTTCAGTGAAAACCTCAAAGAATAACAGAATGGATCAAGCTGGAAAGGACCACAGAGGGTCCAGCCTCCCTGCTCGAGCCTGGTCATCCCAGAGCACAGGGCACAGGACTGTGTTCAGACAGTGCCTGAATATCTCCATGAGGGAGACTCCACAGCCTCTCCGGGCAATCTGTTCTAGTGTCACTCCACAGTAAAGTTCTTCCTCATGCTCAAGTGGAAATTCCTGTGCATCATTTTCTGGCCATTGCCCCTTGTGCTGTTGCTTGACACCAGCCAGCAGAGCCTGGCTCTGTCCTTTGGCACCCTCCTTTCAGATATTGACAGACATTGATATGGTCTCCAACAAATTGAGGTTATGCCAGACCCACAGTTCCTATGACCTAAGCAGACAAGGGTCAGGCTGAATCACCAGTGGACATGACAGTTGTCTCACCTGATTATCTACAACACCACAGAGTTCAAAACCACATCAGATGTGACCTTTACAAAGAGAAAATTGCTTCTTTCCTCTTCCACCCACCCCCACCTTTGCCCTCCAAGCCTGCATAAAGCATTGCTTGTTTCTCAAAGGCTTTTATCAGTGTTGCAAATATGTCCTGACATTGGGGCAAATCTTCAGCACACACTGAGTAGAGATAGGGGGTAGGACTCCTATTAATAGTGATCAAAGTCGTTCAATTCTCCTGCAAGCTGTGCTGAAAATGAGCCATACTCTGCCATGCCACATCAATTAGGACACACTTCTGACCTGAAGACACAGTTCAAATGCAAAAAAAAATTAGTGTCAGTGTAAAAACAACGCACAGGAAAGTAATTGCAAAAGATTTTTTTTTAACGATGTAGTATCATCATGAAAATCACAGATCCTTCTTAAATCTTACTTTTGCTATAATTATGCAATGGTTAACATTATATAATGAAGAAACATTGGGGTTTTTTTATCCTTTTAGGTTTTCATTGTCTAGTATGTCTATTTCTTATGTAGTCCTTTTCTCGTATTATTGCTTTTTTGTGCATGTATGTGTGTGTGTTATTCCAGCTCTTTTTGGATTGCATACCATGCCACTGTATCAATGCTTTCAAATAACCCCTGTAAAGACTGCCCTCTGTCAGAAAGAAGCATCTGTTCTTTTGAATGCAAAAGCAATTTTAATTTCTAAATATTTGCTCAATTTTTGCAGTTTTCTCTGTCAACTGTTAAAATTGCTTTTCAGATATTTTGATGGCTAAGTACAGGGTAGTCAGGCTTTCACCAAGTTTTCATGTTCTGATTTCTTGTTTTTGTTTGTTTTTTTTTTTCCTTTCCACTGCACAGAAAGCCAAAAAGTGGAAGTAGGTGAAAAATTTTCTTTCCATTATAAAGGATACATCTATCACTACATTGCCACCTTCCACATAAGCCATGAAGGGAGTCATTGTTTTGGATGCATGTCAAAGCCATGTTTCAAACTGCTCCTTTGACAGCAATTGAATGAGAAAGCTGCATGGATTTGCTCAGTCATTTGACATTTTGTTCTCTCTTAAACAAAGTGATCATAAAGACTTGCGCTCTTCAATTTTAGGTGGAAATATTTGTACCTTGCCTGCAGGAAACAAACTGGCAAGATTTATTATTGCTCAAACCTCCTCTAGGCAGTAGGACCTTTAGCAGTTTTAACATTCTGGTCATTTTTACTGGCATGTGTAACACACAGGAGTTATCCATCAATGTACTTTCCATATGTGGCTGTGCTCAAGCTCAGACCAAACCAAAACCCCACCTGGGAAGACCTGCATGTTTTAGACAAACTCAGTAGGCAGGATCACATCTTCCTCTTGTTCATATCAACACCTTCTACAAGCAATTGAACTTCACCCTGCCTAAGTATTTAAAGGAGGGAAGCTAACACTGCCATTGTCGGCTCAGAAAAGGCAAATATCAGATGTTTCACCATCCCCTAATTCTTAGATAGGAAGAAATGAGAGTTTAAAAAAACCCCAACAGATATAAACAAATAAACAAAGATTTTGTAGGCCTAACTGTCAAATCACACTTCACAAGGAAACTAAATGAGATGAAGATCACAGAACAAACTACCCAATAAATAAAGACCACCCAGAGAAAGAAAAGTATTACATGAGAAATGGAGACATAATAGACCACTCTACACAGCAAATGAACACAATTTAAACTAAGCAAGACTGAATGTTAAATTACATGCAATCAAGAGATCAGGGAAAAATAAAAAGGCAAATTCTAAAGGTATGGTTGGCTTCTTTCTGTCTCTCCCTTTGTCTATCTGATAATAGTCAATACCATTAAGCATCTCACAATTACTGAATTAAGTTCATCTGATTAGAGGAATTTCAGTATCTGGGAGGATGTGCCTTTTATTTTCCAGAGTGCTGTGCTTTATTTGTAAAAATCACTAGAAATAAAATAACCCTGTCTCTTTGTGACCAACAAGTGACATTTGATATTGTAGATCTCTGTTAGGGATAATTTCAGTAAAAGTTTTCCATTCCCTCTAACAGCCAGCAGCAAGAACACAAGAGAAAAGATAAACCTGGAAGGCTGAAGAAACACTGTGAAAACAGAAAACACACAGAAAATCAAATGGTAGAATCTAATTATAAATATTAAATTAATATCACTTTAAGTTATTATTTTAAATTAGATTTGAGTTGCATAAACTTAAAATCATTTCCAAGAGTGTGCATTCAGAATAAGTACCAAAAGTCCTACTTCTGGAAAAGTGCCCAGGTGAGCAGTTCAGCAACTTCAATAGAGATACTCACTATTCTGAAAGGAGCACATGTTTATAGAATGGGAGACTAGGAATATTTTCATCTTTCTTTACTCAGCTGGATTACATCCACTTTAACCTTGATCCAGAAAGTACCAGAGGCAAAAAAAAAAAGGTTTCCGTGGATGATGAATTATGGTGCTTCTGAAAACATTAATTAAATGGAGCAATTAGATGATGTAAAATGGGGGTAGGAGCTCAAAGTGGAGGAATGGGAAGTTTAGCAACTTTCTATGGACTTCTATAATGGACTTCCATTTCCACAAACTTGCTATAGGGTTTTCAGTGATTTTCTGCTCCTTGTCTCCCCAGCTTTTAGGATAACTCCTTCTGTGATTCCAAAGAAGAATTTTCTGGGACAGGTAAGCTTTACAGGCATGTCTGTACATGCACTCTTCTCTTTCATTACTTGTGGGCTCTAGCAGTACTAATGGGATAGGAAGTATCATCTGCTTCACCACTTGCTACTTAGTTTACTCCTGAAATGACCCTACATCTCAAATCTGCCAACATGTGCTTCTTTCTTCAAAAGTTTTGAGAATGTACAGATTCCCACCAGATGCAGCTCATATTAGCTGCTGGCTATTACAGGAAAAAGTAGAATAATCCTTGTAATTAAATACTCATGTCCATACCCATCAATATTCTTCTTATCTTTCACTCTTGGCTTCAGTTCAACAAGTTATGGTATAGAGGCCAAAACACTTTCATATTAGCATTCTTCTACAATCAGAAAAAAAGAGTGCCACAAAAACCTGACAGTTTGCATATAAACAGATTGATATAGGGAAAATGTTTCATTAGAAAATATTCTGCCTTAACTCAGGCGGGCACTAACCTCTGACTTGACCTTATATATTGCCTGTTAAACTAGTTTAAAGCAGGCTAGTATAAATTGAGTTTCAGCTTGAGGAAATGCAAAAACTGTTGTATATTGCATATGCCATTTAATTCCTGAGAAAAGGCCCTGAAATCTATGTCATGCCCCACTGACTGCTAGCTTTGTTTCTTCAAGTCAGTAGAGCTTCACAGAGGAGCTAGGATCCATCTGTATAGATGCAAGTGCAGAAATGGAGCCATAGTGCTAAATCTTATGACTAACCAAACTTTTTATACATTTGAAGCCTTCAGTAGGTATAAATTTTAAACAAATGAAAATATATGCTAAATTACATATTCTTGATAAAGCCATATATTGCTAGTTTAGTTTGATACTCCCGTATCAGTGAGGTTCCTTAAATAGGAATGACAAGATTGTGCATGTGTATTTTTCTACAAACATTCAAAATTCTACTTGGTCACTAATCAAAAAACCCAAACTATTGTGCAAAAGCAAAATGTCACATAATTATAAAGCATATTTGATGTAAGTCAAAAGCAGGCCATACTGCAAGATTTTGTATGTATACAAAGGTGTGTGAAGACACAGAGAAGAATAAAGCAGTTTATTGAGTACTTTATAGAGAGACCAGTCAGAGAAAATTATCAAAGTAAAATATAAAAGAAAAAATATGTAGTCTTTTTTTGCCTAGTTTAACCAGAAATTAAAGCTTTCTACTTTGAATATGGTCTTTGAAAAGCTCAGAAGAGGTTTTGTGAGCTTCTCATAAGTCAAACAAGAATGAAAAATATTTTGCCAGCAATTCTGGAAAGGCAATATGGCAGCAAAGAAGGTGGCAGTATGGGTTTGTGGTTTAATGTGGGTTGAAAGGCTCTTCTAGCTGTCAGATTAAGACAGTAATTCTCCAATGTTTATAGGAAAACATAACTACATTCTTGCCATTTAGAGGAGCATATAATTTCGGTTTGGTAAAATACCAGTTAAAGCACTTACAAAACCAAAGTCAGTGTTAATCTTAGATTAGTGTCATAATCCTTGAAAGACTGACTGTAAAACCTGTGAATTAAAATAGCACATGACAGAAAGTGGGAATGGTTTCTTCATCCCCTGCAGCAGAACAAAACAGACACTTGTTTCAGCATCACCTGATATTTCTCTTAATTAAAAAGAAAACAACAAAACTCCTCAGCTATATATCATATTCTATCCATGCAGGCATGTGTTTTGGCTTTTACACTATGTGGTCTACAAACAAAATGTAAATATAGTTATATTGATTTGTTTCCATAGCAATGTAAAACCTCCTTTTGGGTTTCCAAGGTAATATGCAGCAGAGTAACAAATCAGAAAGGCATGGGAAATGCTCAGCAAGCAAGTGGTTTGTGCAGTGCCCCAGGCCTTCAAGAAATGTATTCTTCATTAAAGCAATCTGAAAAAAACCCTTGAAATTAAAACAAAAAACTCTCATCTTTGACATTCATATTTTCTTTTGTCATTAGAAACTCTCTGTAGAAATATGCTTTTGTTTGTGACAATTCTCACTCAAGATAGTTCCGCTGACAGTGAGGGATCTTCACTTTATTTTTTTTAAGTGTAAAGGGGTCTAGAACCTCTGACACAAAACCTGCTAGAGGAGGAGTAGCTGAAAGAGAAAACCCCATTAAGTGATTTGACAACACTTTTTTTTTAACCATTTAGAGATGCCACTAATGATTTGAGTAAAAGAAGATCTGGTATGAATTTTTATCCTCATCTGTTTAAGCCTTCTTGGAATAACCTTCAGATTCCTTTTCTATCTGCTGAAGAGATCTGTCACCAGGGACTACTTTACAAAAGTAAAAAAGCTTAAAGGAAAAAAACCTCTTGGTTATAAAACCAGTGTTATATCCATAGCTCTACACTCCATAAATTCTCAAAAGGTTTTTATCTCTCTCTAAGTTAAGGCTATGAATCTGAGAAGATCCCATCCTGTCCTAGGAACAATCCCAAGTACAAACTAGGCCAACATAAATCATTTAAACCTGTGAATACCTAAAGTATATTTGGACTTAAATTTCATGTTTGTTCAGACTTAATACACATTTTGGAGGAACATTTGTCACTTTTTACTTGATATTCAGAAAAAAAGAAGTCTTAAAATAATTCTAGATTCAGGCAAAGGAATGAACAGTTAACACTGAAACACCATCTCTGTTGCCACATATCATCTCGAGAATTGAAATTAAGTGACAAAGCTTTTAATTTGGACTTAACAAATAGTGTTAGTGATCAATAAAAATTTAATTTATGTTGTATAAGGTGAGATGCCTCACCTGCCCCAATACACCCTCTTCAATGGTAAGAGATGCATCCAACCTTGCATGAGTCACAAAAAAACAATAAAGCATTTAGTGTTTAACTTCTCTAAACCTGTAGTATTGACTGCCCCCCTCATCCTATTCCTCTAAACTGACTGGTCTTGCTTTATTTTTAAAAGCTTGTGCTTTATTTTTTTACTTTGTAGGCAACAAATTATCATTCATATTCAGGTTATGAGTAGGTAATTTTTCCATTAGTTTTTCACTTTCTTCAATGAAGAAGGAAACAAGTGAAAAAACATTTGCTAAGTAGTAATAGGCAGTATGATTGTTGATTGAATTTTCAGAGCAGAATTCAGCCTGAAGAAAACTAATCATTTAGCAAAACCTGTCAAGCTCAAAGAGAAAAGTTTTCTTTTTCATTATTCCAAGATTGCTCTAAATTACACACCTGCCATGAAAATCAGAATATGGCTTCCAGTTTCAGGCTTCTCTAATTAAAATATGATCTGACCCCTGGTTTGTTTTTGCACTCAAAAACAACATTCAAGAAAGAAAACTTCTAAAAAGCTTTACTATAAAACTTGCTACATAAAATGCACTGATTTGGGGTTTGGTTCTGCTGGTTGGTGAGATTTTAAGAAAGGATAGGGCTTAAGTTGTGGCAAAATGAGAGATTGTTCAACAACTTTGGAAGTTAACTAGACGTCTCTCCAGATCTCTCTGGCAATTTTCATCTAACCTCACTTGCCTATGGCTCAAGTAGACCAAAAGCCTCCACCAAAGCAATGAAAACACAATCTAAAAATCTGGGCTCCATTTGAGCTTGAGCTGTGGCAGGAGTTCCAAGGGAGACCTGTAATTTTCTTGGCATCCCCTATGACTAATGTTCCTGTGGGAAATCAGATATCCCAAATGGGATGGACAGCTGCTTTCACTTGGTGATGGGTGTTCCAGTGCAAGCAATGCTCAATTTAATACTTATATCTCGCTTTTAACTTGAAGCCCATGGCTCTTGCCACAGATGGAGATCCCTCTGGGTCTTTTATTTGCAAGAACTGTTTGAAGCCTGAAGGGTTAAACCAAGAAGAAAACTTGTGGGAAGGACTTTGAGAAGTATTTTATCCACTGCCGTGGAAGTAACATTTATAATTAACCGAAAATGGTAAAAAATATTTACATCTGGTTAATTTTCTGTATCACACATTAAATACAGAAAAATACCATAGTTAGGTCCCTATCTGTGTAACAAATTTCTTTATACTTTTTCTTCACTCATGAAAAGTTTTGAGTCATATGGGTGATATTATATTTTCTCATCCTCAGAACTTGAAAATGTTGAATTTTTCTCCAAGTTTATCTCTCCAAAGGTGATAAAGACCAATATTCAAGACGTCTTTCATGACTGAATATTACTTCTCTCTTTCACAGTTCAGCTAGGAATTTCTCTGAAACAATCTTGTACATGGAAAATCTGACCTGAATATGCTGAAGGTAATAACAAAATAGGCCCAACAATGGTTAAATTAAAACAAAATTTTGACATGAATGTAGATTTTTACTAAAAGCACAAATAACCTTAACAGTTGCAGAACTTTTTTCTAGAAGGGGACAAAAATGAAATATACATGTAGAAAATTAGAAATATGAAAAACAAGTATATGTATATATTGGTTTTATACAACTGCTGCATAGAGTACTTCTCTAAGATATCTGTGTGTGCCATATTATTCTTATTAGAGCATTGTATTATCTTTAAAGTTCACTTTATTTTGTGCAATATTTTTAAATACGTAGTTTATTCAGTCTCATTCAGACTTAATGAACTGCAGCAACTAAAATAACCATTTTCTTTGTATAAAAAGATTTGGACAGATGATAAGCAGTATTAACAGACATCTGTGCTAATGCAAAGCCTCAAATTATGTGTTAATTTCCATTGCAATCATAAAGATGTATTTGAGTGTATGAAAGGTGCCTTTAGAGAAGAAATAAAAGCTTTTAAAATTCAGCTGTAAGTCAAATAATGGAGGAAATGTAGACTTGGAAAAAATGCATTATATTATCTTCCCCTAAAATGACCCTTTAAATAAATGTCTTTAACTTTTAAGATAATTATCTCTTATTTTATTTCAATTCTCTCCTGACCCGTTTTCCAATAACACACCTCCATATTTTTCATATTGCCACCCTATTATCAGGCTATGATATTACAGCTGCCACATTAACTGGTCTCCTTCTCCTCTTATCCATCACTTATGGGAATCTGCCCAGTACTTGTTTTTTTAGTCAAGCTAATGGCAGAAATCACCAAGAGACCATAATTATTGCCTTAGTCTCATGCACTGGAGGATGTATTTATTAACTATTATTTTGCCTATGTTCTTAGAAGCACATTTCTACTATAAAAGAGTCACACACAGGTTCAGGCATGTTGGCATGACCCACACTCAGAATTAGCAACTATATGATCACTTTACACTGCCAATACTTATTCATCACTTATAATAGACAGGGAGAAGGCCCCTCACCCCTGCCCATACCAATCCAAAATTCAATGCTGGGGGCCAATTTCTCTCTTTTTAATACATCTTAGTCCATGCTTCAGTTGGATCTTCATGCCTTCCTGTTTGGAAATAGGGAGTCTGCACTGCAGCATGAAACCTGGAAAGCTTAATTTAATTCTGTTTTACACAAAAATCATCATTTGAAAGCTATGTACTGTTAAATTACTTGATTATATTCTTTCAGGAATATTTGCAACTGCTAAGGAAAGGAATTTAAAGCACTGTCTATGTGTTTTATCATGTGTGTTTGAAGAAATGACAAGAGTTTTTAATGCAAAAAATTCTCACACTTCACCCATCTATCTCATTATTTTTAAAACTCTTATTTTTTGCTCATACTCCCAATCCATTGTCTTTAACTTGACAAATAAACAAGGGAAACTCTTCTCATCCTGGAGTGATTTATACCTATTTATATTAATTAACGACCACAAAGTCTCCTTTGGTATTTACTATTTGAAACTGACTAAGAATCATCTCAACATTGCAAAGTAGTTGAAAGAGTTTTGCTAAAGATATGCACATATTTTCAAATAGTTAGAGATCACAAGTTAGTACAGTGGATGCTGGAATTATAATAGGCAGAAATATCTGTCTAGGTCTGTTCACAAACAAAGGCTTCTGAACATAATCTTACCATATCCCAGCAGAAAACCACTCAACAGTGCAGCTCATGTATATTGGCTACAGGGGAAAACATTCCTCATTTCCATGTAGATTGATTTACAGGTTTGGGGTTTCTTTGTGTAAAGGACATCACTGGGTGTTGTTTGGTTAGTTTCTACCATTCATGTGTTTGAAGACCAAGCCTTTTTTGTTTTCTGTTTAAGAACTTAAATGTGCTCCCAGGCTGCAGGTCTACTGTAGAGCTGTGAGCTCACTCAGGGTGTTGGCGCATTATGAACACCAATTTCAATGTTTGCTCACGTCTTTTGCTGTTTATCTTAAATAATAGAGAACTAGTTCCAGCTGTGATTCATAAATAAACTACAGGCCTGGATTTATAGTGGTCTAAGAAGGCAAAATTATGAGTTCATAAAGAAACAGTAATAAGACATGCTAATAAAGAGATGCCAGTATAGGATGTCTGTACACCCATTGCCTGTCTCTGATATCAGTACATGGGGTATGTCCAAAAAAGAGTCTATGACTTATTAGATAAATTCAATCACTTATGGAAGGTGCTGATGCTCTCCCCAGGGAAACAAATGTGATATGTCTCAGGTTAGGTGAAATTAAGTTAACTTGGGTTGCATCTTTTAGTCTACCACATAGTGCTTACATAATTAGTTCCTATAGTTGCAGATGTGCAGGATTTGCTGATCCTGTACCTCTGGTCAGGGCAAAAAAATCCAACAGATTTAGAAAAGTATCATATATATCATGAGTGTGCATATTCTCATTCAACACATGTTGAAAGTTCACACAGACTTCTGTGAGGAAATCTCAGATAAAAACATGTGAGCATTTGTTCATCTGTCATGTAGAATTAGAATATTGATTTTGAAAATGGCAGCTAAAGATAAATAGTCATAATCTTTTGTGAACCAGAATTGAAAGTACAAGATGTGATCTCCCCTCTCACCAGGGAAGTGTCTGCTTCTGAATAGGCAATCTGCATTTGCTTTTCCTGGGCACATAAATAAATGAAGGCTTACTTCAACAATACTCTTCACAGTTTACAAGGAATGTTTTTATCTGATGGATAAGACTATTCCTTCTGTTCAGGATCCTTCAGCTGAAATCTATTCTACTTAATCAGAGTAATTCAGAGAAACTTGGAGAGGAACAAAAAGAAAGAGAATCTGGAAATCACACATGATAAGGTCAAATCAGAATGAATAAACATCCTTTTAAAACTCCATATTGTATTTCACACAAGAATAAGGGTAAACCCTTAGCCTGTTTTTTCTCTAATAGAAATAAACCAGACAGATGTTCATCCAGTTCTCAGAGTCACCCCCTACTAGCTACAAGGTCTGATGGAATTACAGTTCTGGTACTCTTCTCCCCATGGAATTGACAACTTTTTCAGTAACACACAGAACAAAGAGGTGCCAAACTTGCAGGAAGAGATCCCAACACACTCTGACAAGATGAAATAAACCTTAGGTATCCCTGACAGATGTTTGTCTAGGAAGGAAACTCCAGATAAACTTTCTGAAGAAGTTTCATAACTCTTACAGGTGAAACCTTAGCTATATCTTTCTGGAGGACAGCTACTTCTTTTTGTTCTATCAGCCAAAGAGATACATCTTACTCCCCTATTCATTATGACTCTCTACAGAGTATAAAACTGTTACACATCCTTCACTTCTTATTTAGTCTCCTATTTCCTAGATATTAAAAAAATCTAATTCCTTCAATTATTCCTTGCAATTTGTTTCCCAAGTCTATATTCCCAAGTTTCCACTAGTCTATAGATCCTTTCCAACTGCAGTGGTAGCAATTCCAGGAAACAGTCTCAAGCAAGGCTTTCCAAACACCACCTTGGCTAATAAACTTCCTCACCTTTCTAAATAGGTTCTCAGCAAAACATGAAAAAACAGGTTTCGCTTTTCTTCATCAGTCTTGTGCTACTAACTGCTTTTTGTTCTTTAACCCACTGTTGATTTCTGATTATTCCTCCAATTTGTTAAGATCTTTTTTAATCATGATCTTGTCTTGTGAAATGCTTGACAAATCAGATCTTGCTGGTTTGTTGGCCAGTTAGTTGAATTGCTCATTGATTTATTTATTGCCTCATTATCTGCTAAGTAGTTATAAGTGCATTTATTACAGTTTGTTCTGGTGTCCTGCTGGCTATCAAATCGAGACTGACTGGTTTATTGCTGCCAGAATTCTCCTTCCTCTTCATTTTAATGCACTGCATCCCTTCAAAGCAACAGTGATTCTAGGATGAATTCCAACTACAAGATTGGTCCATGAACGGAAGAGAGCTACTTCATTTCACACAGGTATTCTTATCTTAAAACAAGCAATGTCTACTCAAATTTGAAGGGAATGTAATCCTGTTGCTATTTTTTCTGATATTGTGCTTGTTTTGAGCATGACAAGACCCTGAGGTCACAAGACACTTGGGTTCTGAAACTTGACTAGATCTATGCAGCAAAGGAATTACAGGGTATGCAGGAATAATTGTTGGCAAGTACAGAGGGAAATCAGAAAAATATGCCATTCTTCCTAAAGTGCAGTGGATAAAACAATCATGTAAAATGTCTCAAAATGTCAGAACACAAGCAATGAGATTAAAAAAAAAACCCTACTTAAATTAAAAAAAAAAAAAAAAAAAAAAAAAAAAAAAAAAAAAGGCTAATCATTAAAGTCTGAGATTTCAGAAATCAAATTTTCATAGTATCAATTACAATAGTATGAGTAGCATATATTATGGAATTAGCTTACTTATATTCCTGAACCAGGTACTGCTATTATAAATACTTATTGATGCTGAAAGCAGAAAAAATGCAGAAAATATATCTTGAAATGACATGCTTAATTTTATTAATTCATTTAGTTGACTTAAGTAATCTGTTCTACAGAGTAATATTTCTGTGCATACTTTGGAGATTCTTGTTTAAAATATTCATGTGAAAAATGAAGACTGCTGGAAAGCAGAAAAACTCTAGAATGATAAGTGTGAGATGCCAGTATGCTTGTTAAAATCACTAAAACCACTTTCACAGTTTTCCCATAATTTATACACAGCTCAGATAACTGGATTTTTAATTCAATCAGCACTTTCGTTGGTGTTAAGGGCATGTTAATTTTAATCAGTTGATAATTAAAGGCTTAGCTTATTGTTCTGTAACACCAAGCCATCAATCCTTTCCTCACTGATAGAAGATAATGATTTCAAGTTTCCAAAACACTCCAAGATTCATACATATCATTACCATGAATTACTGTACAAATTAAAAAGAATAACAAAGAAGTGAACTTAAAAGTGATCAGATGACCAGACAAAATACAATGATGAAAAAGACCAGCGCACTAGGCATTCCACAAAATTTGGCACTCTGATACCTAAAACACCCAATCTTGGAAAGACTAATAACCCCAATCATGAAAGGTACAATATTGATAGCTTAGTAAAAGTTAGCCTAATGATAAGTGGTTTAGTGCACACTCAAAAAAATATATTAGGGAAAGCTTTTGTGAAAGACAAGAAAAACAAGAGAGCAAAAGTGAGTTAGTGAGAGTAACAGAGTACCCAGGGACCAGGCAGCTCAAGGTCAAACCAAGCAAGCACTTCAAGTGTTTTTTCTTCATGACTGAAAGGAGTGACCCATAAGTCCCCCTCTTGGAGTAGACAACTGCTTAGCTACTGCCAGCCTGGGATAAGAACAACAGCAAAGCTGTCACCACAGATCCCAACCAGACTTCCTTCCAGCTGGGGAAAGATGCTAGCCCTGCCTAGGACCACTTTCTTTGCCTCTCTGGTTCATTTCTTTGCTTCACAAGGCAGCATTTCTACTCTCTGTGTTACATGAACAGAGAGACTTCTTTCCTACAGCTTGCTGGCCTCACATGCTCCCTTTGGGCAAAGCGTGTATATCAGACTTCAAAATGCAGTTCTAAAAATCCATAACCTCTTTACAGTCAAATTCTTTTATAGGAGTTCATGTACAGTTTATTCAAATCACAGGTGCTGGAAATTGAGTTTGTCTAGAGAGGAAGGAAGTGAGAGTATAATGCATTTTTCATACCAGATGATGACATGGAATGCAGTCATGCAGAAATCACTCAGCTTCTTCTTAGAGACTTCATTTCAAAGCACCATTAAATAAAGCTGATTGTTGTGCCCAAACACTAACTTCATTACTTAAAAGTAATCTGCAAGGGAAATGCATGCGTTCTTTAATTCACTAAATGATTTGCCTTGTTGAAGTGTCAGATAAGACAAAGAACCTTTAAACTCCAGAAGAGCTTGCTCACAAAACGAGACAAGCCACTTTTTGTTCTGCAGGTTGATTTGATCAAGAATGCCTGAGTCATGAGTTACTTGTCTGTTATAGATTTCAATATAAATCTCAAATTATGCATTTGATTCTGATTTCATTGAATATTACAAAATCTTCAACAACTGGTCAGATGTAAAGAAAAATTAAAGTGCACAGCCAGTGTGCACTATTTTAAAATCTTTTTTTTCTACCAGGACAAAATGATTCCCCAAAATAGTAGAGCTAGACAAAATTCCCAGAGGCTTGCAGCAGAGCCATGTGGAATCTGGGAGGAGTTCTGCTTTCATATTAAGACTAACAGGCAAATGCTAGCTGCATATGTCACCTTCTATCTGTAAGTCAGCCAGGAAATCTCAGCCAAAGAATTATCTGTGAAAATTCTTTCCGACTTACTGTAGCAGAAAGCTTCACCAAGTAATCCTATTTTCCCACCCAGTAAAAAACTTTGGGATGTTTTTTGCCCTTTTTATAGTCCTTCATTAGCTTAAAATTACTGAGGTAATTAGAAATAAAGCATCCATATTTTATGCATTTCATGCTAATTTTACAGGCCTGCATGATGTTAATCCATCTTTATCCTATGTAGGCCACATAGGAATTCTGCCTAATAATAACTGCTCTCTTAAGTGTGTGATCACATGTGTGCACACAAATACATTTTCCCATTCCAGTAAAGGTATAAATTCACCACAATCTATAGTAAGCATATGTAGGGAAAAAAAGTAAAGGACTAACACTTGACTCCTGTGGCCTCAGAAGCAATGAGGTTAAATTTTTGCTGCTCTTTTTATCCCTGTGACAAGCATTTTGCTTCAGAGACCCTGATTTCCTTCAATGCAGCACAGTTCTGCAGATAAAGATGATGCCCTCGTGCCATTTGTTTGTAGGTATTTCATGTCACAGCTGGTTCATGGGTGCCACTGTATATGAGCTGCTCATCTCTCATTTTTAGCTTAAGTTCAGCCAGACTTTTGTAAGCCAGCAAGTCACCATGCAGATGCAAACACAAAATAATGGCTTTCCAGGAAGAGCTGGTGATTGAGAAATTCAGATAATTGTAATAAACCTTTCAGATCTTGAGTAGGATTCTCAGGCAGCTCCTATGGCTGGGGCCTACTCTACTAAATATTTTCTTTTGCATGGATAGAAGCAAAAATAATTCTGTCAAAACAAATTTAATCAATTGCAAACACAAAATGAGTAAAAGCTGACCAAATGGAAATTAATACATTAGAGTCTTGGAATCACAGTTCATCAGGAATAAAAGGTTTGTCACAAGCTATGCAGAATTAGGAAGTTCTCTGAAATATATCACCCAGTTTGGAGCATCACACTTCAAGGAAGGCATAAGTGAGCAGAAGAGACTCCATAGAGAAAAGGAAGGGTCCAAAGTCTAGGAAGTTTACTATGATACACAACTGATAAGAGTTTTTCCTAAGATGACGGAAGGAGCCCTGGTATCAAAGATTACAAAGTAGGGTATGAATCAGAAGGGAAGAAACCATTTCCTGTGACCACCAGGGCAAGACTAACCTATTGCACCTATACATTTAAAGTTTTAGGTTTGGAAAGAAAAAAAGCTCATTTTCTAAAAGTAGGCAAACACATGGATTGACATTTTTAAAAACAAGTTGGAGAGATATCTATCAGGAAAGACATATAGCTGATCTTCCCTTGAAATAGGGAATGGAATGGAATGGATGATCTATCATGGCCTCACCCAGCTTAATTTTCTACAGAGCTAACATTTCTGTTCAGCATCTTGAAAACATAGGATCAGAAACTTCAAGGAAACAGAAAAAAAAGAGGGTTCGGAAAAATTCCAGCTTCCGCTGAGCACAAGGAAAATATGAAAAAGAAAAAAATGAAATTATGGCACCCTGCAGTAAGGATCAAGTGGCAGACTGGGCACTCAGAGCCAGTGTCTGGAGGTCACAGCCTCCTACAGGGCAGGTGGGGAGATCTCTGCCTGGTGCAGCTTAACTTTTTGAGCAGAGAGTGTCCTATACATACTGCTGTTAAGCAGATTTTATGAGGAAGTGGGATGAGTGGAGAGGTTTCATGCCTGCTTCAGAAACACTGGGCTCAGAGGTAACTCTCAGGTATTTTGGTGATACCCTCTACATCAGAGAGCCATCTCCAAGGCACAGGACCGTTAATTCACTGAGGTTATCAAAACCAAGCTGAACAAACAAAGAAAAAAGAAAAACTTTGACTTCAAAGTAACTTGTAACATTTGCAGCATCGACTGGGTTTGTGCATCCTTTATTTGCAGGAGAGAAAATACAATTGCAGACCTTAAAATATTTAATGCCAAGTATACTGAGAAAGATACAGACACTGATACATGTTGCTCTATTTCAACACATTCAGTTACTACATCTAACAATTTAAATACATTTTTCTCTCAGTGGTTAATTCTTAAGTCACCTGCAACTAATTAAATTATTTTACCTAAAAAATGTACCTGAAAGTACCACTAATCCTATTTTTCTTTAGTAACATTATTATCAATGCAGACAGAACAAGATTCTCTTAAAAATATTTAATCCAAGATTTTCTGTAATTGAAAAAAAACCAAACATTTAGATATATATAAAACATAGATGTTTTTAGAGAAGGAGAGTGCAGACGAAAATTAGGAGAAAATAAAGTGTCTAATAAATATTTTACATTGTGTTTCTTACTTTTATTTTAACAAGTTGAAGCTAGACACAAAGTTCCACATTAGGAAATGAGCATTAAATAAACACTAAGTGCTGCATGCAAGCATTGCTTGGGAAAACTGAAAATGTGATATACAGAAAACTGTTTAATCATTAAATATAAAAACTACACATTCCACAAACAGCAAGTGGACAGATGGGTGGAAGGCTTGGATGAGCTGTTTGATGGCCTCCCACCATTTGTTCTGGTATGCCAACTGGTAATTATTCTCCAGAAAACTATGTAGGTCCAGGCTGTGTTTTGTCACATAAAATCTATACAATGACACGGGTCATAAACAATCCGTAGGCATATCTACATTGGATTTACAAAAGAAATGATGTCATGATAACTCCATGTAATTTTGAAAATAACAGAGGCATGATTGTGTACAGTAACGTGGTCACATCTGGTCAAACTGCAACATGTGCATAATCAGACAACTTACCAGGCCAGCTGAAAAACTAATGCTGAAATATATCTGTACAGACTGTATTACTTTGTCCCAACCATTCTTGCAGTTATAGTTCCAGCCATGGCCTTTTGTGCCACAGGGCTAAAATCCAGTCCTGATAACAGGCTATGTTTTCAACCAGTCAGTCATTTTTAGCCAGTTAGCAATCAATCAGTCAGTAATTTTTCTTCTGACATGAGAAAATTTGGTACAACAGTTGTGTTTAGCTGCAGGTCAGCTACAGTTCATTGCTGCAGCCCTGTGTCTGCACTCTGTTGAATCATTATCATCATCTCCTTCACTGGTATTGTTTCCAGCTCATCTGAAATCATAGAGAGCACCAAGTACCAATTCATTGATTGACACTGTTGCTGAATTTGAGTATTTCAGATGAAATATGTGGGGATCCACCATGCACATTTTAAAGTGATAGTTTTAGGGTAAATTAGGATGAGCCTGCATCTTTCCCACAATAACAAATTACTGTTCTTATTACAAATGGGAATATTAAGTGTATATTTTTCTGCTTATTAAGGGTTCTTCTTATTTTAGCACTGGTGCCAGTTTTCTCTGAGCTATAACACATAATTAAGATGACACCTAAGGCTGACTGTTGACAGACTCCACCCAACAGCTTACCTCCACTTTGCTCTTTCAGCAAAATCCCAACACCTACTAAGATGTTTATTGATATGATATCTCAGCTTAAAATCATAACTACTAGCCTCCCATTAGCCTGGGAATATGAAAAACATTTTTCCAAAGTGCAGAAATGTACTTGGAGGACTTTAAAAATTGCTGTGATTTAAAATGTCATATACATATATCTGTATAAATAGATATAGATATTTATAAAGAAATAATTCTATTTATTAGTCAGCCATTTATACACAATCAAGAATAGAAACTGAAAAATTTCACTCACTTTAAAGAAAAAAATATGAAGGTTAAAAAAAAAAGTCTGGAACGTCATTTAGAATAAAAAGACAAGATTAATTTCTGTGTTATCCAAGATCCCTGTCTTGGTATTCATTTTCTCTAAAACTACATGAAAAACAACATCTGGGAATAAAATTTTTGTGAGAAAACTCAATAGCAACAGAATAATTGTGTAAATAAAAGACTGTCCTCAACCGAAGTTCTACACTGGCCACCTGGACAGCTCTTTGTGGAAAGCAGACTCACTGAAAAAGCAGGGGATACTCATGTATTCATGATCACATTCACAGTACTTGTTTAGCTAGTTAAAAAAGAGAACAGATAACAGATTGTCACACTTTCAGATGCTGAATACCTAAACATGAGTGCTAATAACCATGTCTATACACCTGAGCACTGTGACTTCTCCAAAGCCAGAGTCACGGTGCAAAGCAAGCTATTTCAGGCCTGGTGCTGGAGATGACAAGGGCACATGTGGATTTGATTTTAATTTTAGAGTTTTAAACAGATAATGGTATGAATTCTGCTAATTTTCTGCTCTTCTCTTGTTTTGAAATACTGATATTTCAATTGGCTATTTCGTACAGATAGGTATCTGAGAATGAAGGATTAAGTCAGTCATAAAGCACATATTCTCTCTTTGAAAGAGAGAAAAGGAATTGACTATTAGTTAGACTAGATATTTAATGATTCAGACTGAAAAAATATTCAGCCCAGAAAACTTCAGTGTTCCCAAATCCATTATAAGAACCCTCTGCCTACATAAACCAAAGTTTTGCTGCCCTTCTTTGTTACCATATTGCATTTCAGCTGCTTATCTGTTCAAATTATCTACTGCACACCAGCATCTATTCTGGCACTGCAGTTGATGTCCAGGTTTTTACTGCTCATGACAAATTCACATTTCATTAGCGTTGTCCACATGGACATCTGTCATACTACATCACATCTTTTATGCAGAATTTCATACAGGGTTTGATGTAAAAAACATGTCCCCAGAGATTTGCTCAAGAGCTGAGAGGAAAAGTAGATGTCTGGGATTTTTTAAGAAGGTTAGTTGGCTAGCCTGATTCTGACTCTGGGGAAAAAAAAAGAAAAAAACCAAACCCACCAACCAAAAAAAAAAAAAAAAAAAAAAAAAAATCACACCAATGTATGTTGAAAGCAATCCCAAATCCATATTCTTTGCATAAGTTAACAAAAGAATTGTAGATTGGATTATTTATAGTCATTTGCTTATTGACTTTCACATCCTCTTCAATTTAGGAGCTAACCACCATGCAGTCCCTCCCCCCTTCTGAAATTTTCCACTAAATATATTTTTATTGCTTTGAGCTGTCAAAAGTCCATCACAAAAAAAAATCCCAATCATATTTTGAATTTAATCTTATCTGATTGTCTAAATGGCTCATCTTGTTGGTTTTCTTCCTCACTGGACAATCATAATTGTTAATTTAAAATTTTCCTAGTCCAATAGTTTCAGGAAGTACTTTATCAACTGTGAGAGCCTCCTATTGGATGAGTCCTTTTCTAGGATATTTTTGGTCAGAAATTAAAAAGATGTTTTGTATCTGAGTGTTCCCAAATCCTGATTTTCCACTACTAGCCATAGTTGTCTGAAAAAGGGACACTTGTAATGAAAGTTCTTCTGTAATCTTAGGTTAGTTTATTAAAATTCACTCTTTGAATAAAGAACTTGTAAAAGAGTTGTCTCCTGACACTAAATAAGTCACATGAATCTTAAATATATTACCTACAGGTAGAAAACTGAGGAAGCAAATATTTTCTGGCATGAGAAGAAAAGACCTTAGCCTGGATGAGACACATCTTACAGGAGCATTTAGTGCCAAAAGATATTTTAATCTATTAAAATGCAGTAAAGCAAAGAAGTTACAAGGTACAACATGATACTGCATGACATAAATAATTAAAAATAAATCTACTGCTGTAGTATTTATGAAACTTAAAGCATTTTTAATAGGTCAAGCAAAAAAAAAAGGTTTTTTTTTTCCTGTCTCAAATATTGAATACCCATGATTTAATGCTAATAGCTAAAAAAATATTAATAACATTTCCTTAAAGAGAAACTTAGTCCTCTACAAATTTCCAACATAAGAAGTTTTGCCAATGGAATGGAAATTACAGTCATCTCTGCCTTTATCTACAGCAAAGAAATTAGTATGAGAGAATCATACAAACACTGGAAGTGAGCAAAAACGGCTCTAAATTTTTTTGGTAAAGAAAGGGAAATTGAATGTCACAGAGGAATGATGAAATAGAGAACTATTTAAAATTATCAAAAACTTGTTTTAAACTTGTTTGGAAGGATTAAAATAGATAAGCTCTGCAATATAAATGGAGTCATTCATACACATTTGACATTTTAAACTGCTGCAGCACAAAACACAGATTATTGATAGATCAATAAGAGTAGTTTCTTTGTTGCCTGCCCAAGAATTGAGATTTGCATTATCATTCCTTGGATTTTTTTTTAATATAATTGACATAATTGAATTATTTCAGACACACTCAGAAGGCACAATTAATATTTCTAGGAGCTCCAAAGACTATTAGATATTTTGGTCTGCCAAGAATATCATTAAAACACACAAAAATTGCAGAGCTAATTCTTTTTAGAATTCAATTTTCCTTAAATTTCTCACAAGTCTGGCAACATATTTGTTTATGACTTATCACATTTCCTACAACTCACAGTACTATGTTCAGCCACTTTGGCCAGAACACTGCTCATAACCCCATTCATTACCAGCCAAAGAGATTCTTGAAATGCCTCAAAATACGTACAATGGTCAAAGGGTCAGCAGTTCAGATGGTCACTGGCTCCTTTGTCTTTACCCCCATCTATGCACTGGGTGTGCTCCAGAGGCTACTGGGGATCTTTTGAAGGCCTTCAAAGGGGACTGGCAGAAATGCCCGTGCAACAAAACAGACCCTCCCTGTCTGCCAGGGCATCTTTTCCCCTCCACCCCTGCTGATCCACCCTGGGCTTTGCTGACCTCTACAAGACACACACATCTGGCTTTCCCTCACTGTGTCTTTCTTCTCTCTGAATCATTATTGATGACAAGCTCACTATGAGGTCTCAACTGGATTAGCAGGCTCAGCTGTAAAAGGCCTGTACTAAAACTTACACTAAGAAGTGTTTTCCCTGGACTGAATTCACCATAATATATTTTTTTTCCTCCCTGTCTATAGTTGGGTCAGGTAATTTGTGAATTAAGTGAAGTCAGTAGACAGCCCAGCTGAAACTTGTCATGGGATATGCGAGATAGCAACAGGAAAGTAACTGTGTGAATAAGAGGCCTGCACTGGCTTCACCTGATCCCAATTCCTAATGACAGATGCCACCTGTCCTTCTCTCTGAATGGGTTTTGCAGTCCTCAGTACAATGCAAGGGAGATATGTTAGAGAGAGCTCAAAGAAGCAAATATTTCTGGAGCAGCATTCTGGCTGCACTAGTACAATTTCTTGTACAACTACTACTAAAGTGGATGGTAGGTACTTCAGTGTTATAGGATAACACTGGTTAGAAATAAAATCCTGATTCAAGAGAAACACTCTTGAAAAAGTAAGAGGAAACTTCATGTTTTTTACCTATATTTTATTTATTTTGGAAACCTGGTTTTTATGTAATTTATCCCTTTTCCATGTAAGAGAATGAATTAAAATTAATTTCTTAATGGAACAATTTTATTTAATTTTAGGTCTGTCCAAATACCTGAGAAAGATGTGAAATCTTTTATAAAACTGTTTTTCTTACCTCTACCAAAATTACAGCTATTCTTAGACCTGTACAAATCACTATTGCACAGCTAAGATCCACATGGGAAGAAATGCAAGAACAAGATTCTCTGGAAAAAGTAGAACAAACTGAAAGGGACTCTTGAGCTCCAGACAGGGCCCTTTGGATGATTCCTTGCATGTGCTTCACACTCAGAGACCTAAGGAAATTCACTGGTATCCATTGCCCATATTTAGGTTTCTGTCTGTCTGCTGCCAGCCCCTCTGGAGCCATCTGAGCCCCATCTGGCTTGGAGCCCTCGATGAGCTCACACCAGTTTGCCCACATCTTGCATTGAGGGGAGCCCAAACCCAGACACTGCATCTCCCCATGGTCTCTCCAGCATGCAGGGGGATAATCCCACCCCTCTGTGGATGGACCACGCTCCTGCTGCCCTTTGTCTGCTTCCTGCATGGCTGGTGATGCTCCAGGGCACCAGTACATCCCCCAGAGCTGCTCCCCAGCCACCCTGCCTGCCCACAGCCTGCCAGGGTTATTGACTCCCCCAGGGCAGCAATCTGCATTGTGTAGGGGCTTAAATCATGTGATATACTGCAAAGCCAAGTTTTCATAAGTGACAGCAACTCGCTATTTCCTTGAGGATTTCAAATGAGAGGAATGATTGATTGCAAGCATATGCTTTTAAGGGGGATATGCAATTATGTAAAAATCAGATGGGGGGGTCTTGGTTTTTCCTCATCACAGAAAGGTTAACAGAAAAAAACAGTATGGCTCATGAAACTTTTTAATTAAAGGGTGCCTCCTCATGGTTGGATTAATGTTCTAACCAGCAAGCTCATCTTGAGCAGAGCAGCTGAAGGGAAGAGCATAATGCACATAATGCAGTGTTTGCAGCTTAGATTTTCCTACTTAACATACGGTTTGTCTTCCACCCACTGTGTTTTCTATAAACACTAAACTGTATCAGCAGGACTGAATTTTCATTTCATGGCTATTGACACCCTGATGGTTTTTGGTGGATTAGAGGTGATTTTGCATTCAAATTTGAGTCTATACCTGAGAAACCATTTTTTCTCTATTTGTGTCACTGAGGAACAGTGTCATCTGACACTATTTGTGTCATAGAGGAAGAACCTCAAAATATTATTTGGTCATAACTCAAACCTGCATTTGTTCTGGGACAGAAAATTACAGACTTCATTTTGAGGATGCATTAAAGTCCCAGAAGTAAATAAGCATGGACAATGCATATTAAAGTTACTAGAAGGAATAAGGACTTAAGGATCAAGACCCTGATTCAATGCTCAAGAGTTCTCACTACAGGGTAAAAAAGGACAGATCTGGGAAAAGTGGGGGGTGGGGGGAAGGATGAAAAAAAAGTAGTTTTGTATGCTGCAATTCTCTCCAGATTGGTCCTCATGCTATTCACATCTGATATGCATGTGATAAAAGGAGCAGAGAATCACTAGAAGAACTGAGGAGAAAGAAAAACTCTGCTGTGATGTTTCTTTTTAAATTCCTTGAGATTTTGAATTCAGATGAAAAATCCTGGGTTGTAGTAATTTCTCTGACACAGTGCAAAACCCTGCTGCTGTGCTGGAGAAGAAAGCTGCAAAACCAATCAATTTTATTTCTTCATTAAAAGAATAAACGATTATGCAATGATTCTTCAAACCAGGCCATAGATCAGATTGGAGAGAACTAATACTGTAGTCAAGCATATACTATCACCACAGTTACCATGGTGATCCACTAAGCAGCTCCCATTTGCCCTGAAAGTGGTTGTCATTCACATGAAATATGCCTTAACATCAGGTCCTAGAAATACTTCATACTGATCTAGAGGCAATATTTTATTAGTAATTGAAAATACTTTGGTTGCTAACACACAAAACATTATTTTTTCTGGAAATAAGCCCATATCAAAATGTGCAATGCTAGTGCACTGCTGTGTGGAAACTGGTTCCTTTTTCACAACTGTCTATCTATAGGTTGTTTTGCATGTATGAAAAATATTTGTCAGCTTTCATCTTTGCAGACTGAGAGCTCATAACGTCTTGCTAGCTGCTAGGTCAGGTATCATTGAGGTGACATTCAACACAGAAAAACAGCTCATCATCATTTTAATTTTAAATTAGAGGTTGTGCTGTTCCCTACTGGTTATCTGTACAGTTTAATTTAAAAATTAAATGTTAGAACTCCCCACTCAACATCACGCCACTCTGCTGTGCTACTTGAGGAAATCCTGTTTCTATGGTAACTGCAGGAGACTTATTCAAAACCACGGATGTCACCCACATACAATATCTACAAACCACAGAACCACTGATATATTTCGTTTTATTATCTGGAACAGTAGTGACACTGTTATCAGTTATGGTCACAGTATTTTAGTAATTGAAATAAACATATACAGAGAGAAGGATATAGATGTATTTCCTAAAATATATATCAATAGAAAAGCTTTAGAGAGGTTCAGATTTTTTTACCAATGCTATTTTATTGACACTCTAGAAGCAGATATCACTTCATTAGACATTTGCCAAATTCCACTGGGGGCTAGGAAAGTGGTTGAGGACCATCCAGTCCAAACCCTCCAGCTACATCAGCTGTAGCCAAACCCACCAGTTTTGATATGTGGAGTGCCTCAGTACAACTCTATCAGTTCTGCTGGGGTTTACAGGACACCTCACCCCTCTGGAGGGCAAGGGTCTGCTGGTGGTTCCTGTCCATGACTGAGAGAGATCTGGATTTTAGGCCAGAGCAGGATTTATAGAAGCATAGAGTAGTTTAAGCTGGAAAAGGTCTATAAGGGCATCAAATGCAGCCATTAGCCCAGCACAGCCAGGTTCACCACATCTTGTAAACACCTCCAGGAATGGTGACTGCACCACTTCCTTGGGAAGCCTGTTCCAATGCCTGACAACACTTTTGGTGAGGAAATTTTTTCCTAATACCCAATCTAAACCTGCCCTAGCACAGTTTAAGGCCATTTCCTCTTGTCATATCTCTTGCTATTTGAGAGAAAAGACTGACCCCCACCTCACTACAACCCACTTTCAGGTAGCAATAAGGTCTCCCATGAGCCACCTTTTCTCCCTGGTAAATAACTCCATTCCTTGTAAGACTTGTGCTCCAGTTTTGCTGCCCTTTGCTGGCCTCACTCCATCACCTCAATGTCTTTTCTGTAGTGAGGGGCCCAAAACTGGGCACAGGATTTGAGGTGCAGCCTCACCAGCACCAAGTACAGGGAGACACTCTCTGGCCACTCTACATCCACAGCATTTCCTTCATCCTCTGAGTCACCCTGTCACAGGAGGAAATCAGGTTTGGCAAACAGGACCTGCCTTTCACAAGCCCCTGCTGGCTGGGCCTGGTCCCCTGGTCGTTGTGCATGTGACACACGGTGGCACTCAGGATAATCTGCTCCATGACCTCCCCCAGCACTGAGGTCAGGCTGACAGGTCTGTAGCTGCCCAGATCCTCCTTCCTACCCTTCTTGTAGGTGAGCATCCAGTCATCTGGGAGCTCTGGTTAGCCAGGACTGATGGTAAATGATTCATGATTAATCTTCAACCACTGTGCACAAAGCAGTAAGAGACAGTCAGAAGAGCAGAGCTGATGTGTCATTAGGCTGCAGAAGCCAATGCAGAGCAATTCTCTGCAAACATCTCTGAGCCAGCAGAGATGGTGATGATAAGGAAGTTCAGAGACTGACAGACCTGCCATTTAGAGCAGCTCCCTTTATAATGTTCATCTGCACAGCCTAGCTTGGAAAAGAATTGTGCGTCATGAGAAACATTTTGACATTGAACTGGAAGAAACAAATGCTTACAACCTGCAAAAATCAGGCCACATAGAGCTGAGAGATTTTTCAAAGCTTTAGACTGTTTCAGTCTACTTGTGACAAGCAAGACACATCAGAGATCATTTCTCCACCTGGAAATGAGAAACTAGAAGCTATTGATCTTCCTGTAAGACATTTTCCAGAGAAACCAGGAAAGGAAAGGTTTCACCTTTGATATATTTTCTCAGGTATAGCTGTAGCCCATGAAGAATTTACATCTTTTACAAGGAGACAGTGGCCTTAGCACATTCACACTCTGATGACTGAACCTGGGACATAAGTTCAAGCACTGCACTGAGATGATTTCTTTTAAAATTTTGACCATAGCCACACAGAATCACAGAATAAGCTGAGTAGTCATAAGACAATAGATCAGACCTTGTTTTCCACTTGCAGCAGCTCCTAAATTGTTGCTTTAGTAGCTCACCAGTACAAAGTTTCCCAAATTTTTGGAAAGTTTTGTAGTAATGATACAATTAAAAACTTAATTTCAGACTATGGTCTAGAAAAATGAATGTTAGAAAAAAGGTGCATTTTCCATGTTATTATTTTCTGTTTCTTGTGGTTTTTCATCCTGCTATTACAGGGAACAATAGCATGTAAATCTTTCTTTGACAAGAGAGTAGGGAATTTCCTCCATCAAGAAAAACTATTGCCTAACATTGCCTAGCAGTGACACTTCAAGTAAATTGTAGAGTGAAACTACAATCACAAGAGATGTTTAGAAATTCATCCAATAAACATTGGCTGTGGCTTCTTTTATTCCCCCTCTGGTCTTACAGAAACTTGCAAGTAGTCCTTAGACCATCCAAACACAAGAAAAAATAATTGTTTCCTGAAACAAATAAAAATAAAATTTATAGTCAAGTTATAGTATTGAGTGGCCTAACTGCAAATGTGACCCTTAAACTCAAGCATTTATGTTTTGTTGTCCTCACTTTCTCTCTTTTATATATTGGCATCCTTTCTTGGAAATCTTTTCACTTTGCTGAATTCTGGATGTATCTTAAAAGATCTGTAGTACTCAAGAGAGAACACGGTTTGCAGCATGGAATTGCTTTTGAGAAGGATACCAGAAATCAGGCTGCATGCAGTGCTACAACATTTGCTGAAGCACCTTTTGATAAAGAGAAAATATTTATAAGCATGATCTCTGCTGTTGCACAGCATGAAGTATCTGCAGTATCTCAAATGTGATATGAACAGTTAAGAGTGACTCTCACCAAAGGGATTCAAAGGTGTAAACACAGCAGAACCAGAGCAAACCAACCTGCAGAGACTGATTCATGTGGAATCCACATGTGTATAAAATATTTTGTAGAATAGAAGAAGTGCAAGAAAATCTTTATTCTATATACACAGCTGACCATGAGAGATAATGACAAGATAATAAACATGGAGCTATTTTGTTGCTGTTTTACTGGCTTGCAAAGAGGTTTGTTGTTGTTGTTTTTTTTTTTTTCTGACTGGTTTTCACTACCCTATTGAAGGGAAAAATGCCAAGGGAGTAAAATGTATTTTCCAGAACATAGCTAGTATATTACATAGAAAATTTTGCCAACAAACGAAACAAATCTCAGGACAGATTAAAGAAAGAGAAGTTGTTGCTGATACACTAAACTTTTCTGCATTTCATTTTTAATAAGATAGAGATTCTAAGAGTATTATTAAAGAAAAAAAAAAAAAAAAGAGGAAAGGCATAATTATGCATCACAACTAGAAACTACATAACTCAAAATTTGTGAGGTTCCTATTAATATGGTAGGACGTGTGATTTTAGCTTCTGTGAGAGATAATACACAGATAATTTGAGTAATAACTCCAAATAACAGAGAAAGGGTTAAAGCTACCACAGCTTCTGAGACTGAGCAAACAGTGGAGATTATCCACACAGCAGGACAGAAACAGAATAGTCACTAATTCCCAGGCTATGGAGCAAGGATGCTCAAACCCTGTGAGCTTCAGTACATCTGTCTGTCTTTGGGATAGAGGCAACACCAAGAAAACCACAAATACAAATTTTAGTGAATTCAGTGGTAGAGTTTAAGGATTTATAGCAAAGGGGAGGACACCTGTGTAACAACTTTATTGTGCACACAGGTGTTCAACATGGAGCCAGCAAGGGGTGCTGCCATCACTACAGCTCTGTGTTAAATTAGTGACCCCTTGGATTTCAGCTACATTGTGGAGCCAGCTGCAATGTGATCCAGAAGAAATGAATCCAGGTGCTAAAAATACACAAAAAGCCATTTTAATGCAGTTGGGAAGAAACCAAACCAAATCAGCGAGATATTATGAGGCTTGGGGTTTGCATAGTTTTGCTGCAACAGGTATGAAAATCAAAAGCAAAAGACTATTAACCTCAGGAACTGGAGAAAAGAGTTCTCTTTATAAGAGCTGAAGGATGAAGCAGAAAGCACACATGGCTAGAAAGATAAACACTTGCAGCACCACTGCAAACATTTTTGGCAGGGCAGCAGGTTAGCCTTTACAGCAAGGAACTCACCTTCAGTTGCTGCCCAGCACAGAGTTTTCACTATATAATCTGTACGTATATATATTGCAGGCAGCTGGGTGTACAGCAAAAAAAAACCTTACTCCAATATTTGAATAATGTGAATCTAATCTGTGTTCTCAGCTACTTTGAAATAAATAGGAAACAATATGACAAAAGGCATTATAGTCATTCCAGGTTTATGTGGCTGTCAAACACTTGATGATGAATGAGACTTAGATAATTTTTCCTGTAATCAAAGACAAGCCCAAGCCTTTAGAAAGAGTTCACTAAACTTTTCTCAATTAGGTATGTAAAATAAAGACTATTTATGTGCACAGATTCATCCTAGTCAAACCCAATTGAGTTCTAAGTTATTTTACTGATTTTGTAAAGAGTATGTCAAATTCACCTGCACTTTCAGGGGTCAAATGGGCATATCATGAGCAGAAGCTGGCCCAGCAGGTAACATGGACTGATATAGATGATATTCTAATTTGGCCTGCTCGCACTACAGTTTTATTGCAGCTGCTTGAATGCTTTACCTCTTGAATAACTGCAGGCCCTGAAGGTCTCTACTCAGCTAATTCATATGTCATTTTTCTCATTGACTTCAAAAGCACCAGTAAAATCTTGTCTCCACTGTGCAAAACAGCACAGCATAGGGCTTGGTGTGCTGCCAGGGCAGAGGGCTGGGCTGCAGCATCAACCCAACAGTGCCCTGCTGCTGCTGGCCCAGCCTCACCTCTCCAGAGAGCATTGCTCTGCACCCCACAGACAGCCCAGCCTGCTTACAGCAGCATGACATCACTGCTGGGGCTCCTGCTCCAAGCTCCCCAGGAGGAAGCCCAAGTCTATTGCATTCAGGGTGGTGTCTGTACTGATTTAAGTTTTGTATATATTTGTTTTCATGTAATGGCACCAGTGTATTTTCTGTCTTCTATTAAGTACAATTGCCAGATGACAATATGGTATGACAATATTGTATGACAATAGGATTGTTTGGCTTTGAAGCCTAGACTGTGGCAGTCCTCATATGCATTTAATCTTCATCACTCTGTAAAGTACAATAGTGATAGTTATGAATGGTTCATCTTGCCACAGAGGCCAGACTTTAAGTGTCTGCTTTTATCCTAGTGTGGGATTAGAAAAAATCTAAAATGTTTTTTGTTAACTGTAACATTAAATTGCTTGAGGTTAGTGTCAGTCTTCCTTCCATGGTTATTTATTTTGTGTGTTTCATAAATAAATCAAAACCTAGATGGACCCCTTTACTGTCTGAAAACCAGGTTGTACTCTCAGTGCACATGGTCAAACTATGATGTGCTAAGGAAAACATAGCACCAGGGCCACTTGCTGGATTTTCAATGAAAACAGTACCTATCTTCATGGCTTTTGTGCTCAGGGAAGGGCTTCTGGCTCCAACTCCCACTTTGTCTCAGAGGTGGATCTCACCACTTTGGTGGGCCCAGTTGTATCTAAGTGATGGCTCTATTTCATCCCACCAGGGGCTTTGAAATCAGGACTGAAATTCCAACCCAGAAAGAGACACCAGCCTTCCTTAGTGGGTGTGGACCCTTGTGCTTCTCAGGGAAGTTTGCTGCTACTACAGCTGTTATCTGTTTGCATTTGTTGCTCCAGAAAGTGTTGAAATATGTTGGGATTTCTTAATCCCCAAAGAAATCTAGCACTCCCTAAAACAATACATGTCCTTGCTTTAGTTGTATATGACTGTGAGCCCCTGGTGGAACAGTAACAGATTTGGCTACATAATGCCAGTGATTTGTTAAAATCCATATAAACACTGAAGACTAATACATTTACACAAGCACTTTGATTGACTTCACACGATTTGCCTCAGGTTTTTCCTTACATTGTATAGAGGAACACAGCAAAAACAAGGAATAAAACTGGCTTTGAACCCCATTAGACTATGTCATGTACAAGGGCTGAGTATCCACAATGATGACTGTAAGAGTGTGAGGAGAATTGACAAAGGTTGTCTTCATATTGCTTCAGATGCTATCTGGAGTGCAATTTGAATGGCAAAGAAAAAAATACATAGCAAAGAGCACACTCTTTTCTCCATATAATCACACTATTTCTTATCACTTAACTAGATACATTTAGCTACATGTTCTATTTTTACTGAGATACCTTATAATTGAAATTCACATTCTTCTGTGTAATTTTTAAAGATGATGATGGCTATTGCAGTGAACGAGACATAGTGTATATCTCAAATTTTATAGTGCAGTAATGCTGGATTTCATTAATAAAAGAATTACTTTATTGGAAATAACTTCTGCAGTTACAACGAGACTGCAGATAATGGGATTCTGAGAGATTTGAATCAGCTGTGCAACAGCTACTGTCCTTCATGAGGAGAGCTCCTAGTAGATGGGGAAGTGACCACATGTGCAAGTTAGAGGGGCAAAGAATTTGCTACTGTGATATTAACTGTTTCACCATCATGCAGGCTGTGTCACTCCACACAATTCCAAGAAAGATATGCTCTGGCCCATAAAAGCTGGAAGAGTGGTTTCCCACACACATGAGGTTAGCATTGGGACTGAAAGAGATCTCCATTCATCCCAGCTGCATCAGAACCCATAGATGGTGTTGAGACAAGGATGTTCTGGAGAACTCAAAAGATGCAGAATACAGCTATGTCATCCATCTGGAGAGCCCAGGATCCATCCATCCATCTACATTTCAGCCCAGGATCCAAGAATAACTGCAAACAAAACTAGGTGCTTGCTATGAGCAAATCCAGTATTTAAAGTATTTTCACTGGTTCTTTAGCCATGTATTAGTGAGTGATTTGTCAAAATGTTAACTTGGCAGTTTTACAAACTTGTATTAAACATACCTTTTTTCACTTCATTTTCCAAATTACAGCTGGAATTTTGGCCACAATCTCCCTGGAGAAAATTCAACTAAAGAGACAGGGTTATATAAAGCCCTTAGGTCTCAGATGCATACAGATTTGCATGTGGGGACTTCTGAAGCACCACAGGGTATCCAAAACATCCATTTGGGATTTGCAAAGATAGCACATGATTCATCAGAGACCCACACCCTCTTTGTGTGTTAGATGGACTTCAGGATATGCATCTCAAACAGCTTTGAACTGACCTCCAGTGACCTCAGAGGAGGTGAGTGGTATGAAACAGCAGCTGATAGCTGTTTTCTTCCTCAGTGGAGGATCACCAGATATTAACAAGCAGAGCAGTGAAACTACCACCAATTGCAGCTGGACAACCATAGAGGGAATGCAGGGCACTTGATGGCCTAGAAGAGGAGAGAAATTAAAATCTCTAGATCTCCTTTTTCTTGAGGGTTTTTAGGGGAGGCTGAAGACCTCCTCCTCTACCACTTCACTCTGTAAGGAATTCAGTGTCCATGACTAGCAATAGTCTGGAGCTATCCTAAATTGCCATGATTCCCATGTGATTCACTGAGTCATCACCAGGGCAGAGGCAGGAGATGCTGTGCCAAGGCAAACAGCAGTTAGGGCTGAGGTAGCCTCCAGGCAGGCATTCCCCAAGAAAGTCAGACCTTTGAGCTTCTCTGAAGTATATGCAGCGATTTCCTGTGCTGCTCCATTTGTGCTTCACTTGGTTTCTTTTTAAAAAGTGAGTGACAACCATTCATCCCCTCCTAATCCTGCTTTTTCAGCAGCTGATCCTTTCCAGCTGCACTTCAGTTGCAGAGACTGAAGATGGAAGATGCTAATTTGCTGGGCATCTTATTTACAATTTCAGTACAGAAATGCCATTCTACTGTAAATTGGTTGTGAGGGTGGTTTGTTGTTTTAACTATAACCCATGTGCAGTGATGCTTCAAGGCATCTATTAGAACAGAAAAACTCAGACACAGATAATTAGCTGTATTTAGCATGGCTACTTTGTACAACACTTGGGAAAAGAGCATCAAACAGCAGCAATCAGTGATTCTCTGTGATTATGAACTGTTTCTTACTAGGTGTGACTCCATTCCCCTTAAATGATTTTAGAGAAAAAATATTGTGGTAATAAAGATGTTTTGTTTTCTGGGTAAATAAAGAGTATTATTTTCTTTTTAAACCACTGTTGTCAGCCTGACTGCTTCAATTTTGCAGCTAATGTGGGTCACAGTGCTTGTCTTTCCCTTTCAACAGTGCTGTCTTTATTTACACAGTTAATCTCTGTTTTCAAACTACTTAATTATTTTGGAAAACTTACATTCTACCATGCATGTATTTCCTACACTGTTTTAGCTTTGAAAGAGGCACAAGAGAGGCATCAGGCTTGGCCTGCCAAAGCCAGTGACTGGGGGTACTCAGGAAATCCTCTGGCACATATCCCTCTTGCTGCCACACCCCCAAGTATGACAGCACTGAGGTACCTGGAGACAAAAGGAATTGTGAGGGTTGGATCCAGCTCCAGATTCAGCCACCTAAATACAGGCACTGACAATGAAGTTGTCTGCTACCTAAATATCAGAGAGTACTTCTGGATGATATTTAGAAGTAGCATTAAGAAGCCAGATGGAACATCTCAGACCTCAAATGGCTATGCATGATCTAGACCTCCACCAGCTCCTTAATTTACACCACACAATGCCCTAGACTGTAAACATATATAGATATTTGAATCTCATAACCATTGAAATTCACTGGTGAGGAAACAGATAAAAAAGACATTGAGAAAAGCTCAGTGCAAAGATGACTCAAATTTATATTATTTTATACCTGGTAAACCCAGGTAAACTCCCTTTTTCCATCAATTTCTTCAGCAACTGCTAATAACTGAAGAACATGAATTCATAGGGAGAATAGAAATGTTTTGTTCAACCCAAACCCTCTTCTCTATTGAAAATGCCTGTCTAAAACCAGACTCTTTAAGGCCACTTTGCAGCTACCTGGCTGAACTTTCTTGAGCTCACTACTCACCCAGGTACACTTCAGCACTTGCAGTGTCCTTTAGGCAATGAGCTCTACAACATTCTGCTGCTCAGCCCTTCCTCTGTCTTTAGACATAGCTCCTCACCCTTTGACAGCTCAATCCCAGCAGTACAGAGGACTCCCTACTGGTTTCTGTGAAAGTGTGGTGCTGCAAGGCTGGCAACATTCAGCTAAGCCAGACATGTACATCAGAGGAAAAATATTCATGCCTTTGCTCAGCCCTCGCTTCAGTTGAAATGAAAAAAAAATTTGTCTTCTTTCACTTTCCTTGTTTCCCTATGAATCTCATCAACAATTTCATACAAGTTCTGTCTGAGTCAAATACCAGCAGAAATAAAAAGCACTCTTTGCATGAAAGAAGAGGATCATTCTCTTTTTTTTGTTTGAGGAAACTGTGTGATTGTAATTAATATTAGTTTTGAGCAACACAGAAAAGCCTCATGGCCATATAGGCTGAAAAACAATATTTTGAACTTCTTTGATGTTTTCCCAAGGAGAAGAAGGTGGTCAGAGAAGGAGAAATACATTTTATATTTCTGAGTAGTTTTCTTTTATTATTTGATTTTTTTTTTAAAGCAGTATGTTCATGCTATGCTAGTAGCTTGCTTCTTGGATATTCAAACCCTGAACAGTATTGTTTGTAAAGGCACAAGTGCACAGGCTGACCACATGGATACTGAGAGATTTAGTATCCCCTTTTCTGAAAAGCACTGTTAGAAATTTTCAGATGGACAGCATTTCAATATCTGCATCTACAAGATCTTGTATCTACAGGCCATGAAATCTGTAATGAGATGAAATCTCATGTAAAAATAATTTAATTTTGTAAGAAACACTAAGGTAAATTCACCATCATTTTCCTACTCTAAGAGATCATGTTATTTCACAACTTAATCCTCATTTTAATCCAAACTTAAGTCATGGATTCATCTGGTTCAAGCTTTTCAAAGGAGAATTGTGGCCTGCATCCATCTTAGTAAAGTTCTGGATCTGATGTTTCTAACAGAGAGCTAAACTAGTACAGGAAACCAAATGTCTTCAGTGCCATCAATGGAGATACTGCATCAAACACTGAGAGGAGTTAAAGATAACCAAAATGCTCTCACAAACACTTTACTTAGGCCTCACCATGGTATGGGCACCAGCTGTAAAACACAGTATATGGGAAGGGGGTGGGGAGGACAGGGTGGTAGTTAATTCCAAAAACCTCTTGATATGTGATTAAGGCCATGAAAGAGCAAATTTAATTCATTGTGGAAAACATAATTAAGAGAGATCCCTTGATAGAACTGAACATCTTTTTCCAAGATCGTAAAATAGGAAAAATAATTGCAGATAAGCCATATCAGCTGTTGTCTGAGACTGGCTTGAAAATGATATAAAAAATGAGGGGATAGAGACTCAAGGCAGCTGAAAGAAGCAGAGCACAACCTCTTTTGTTGAGGCTTAATAGTAGAAATAGCAACACATATACTCATCTTACCTATCAGAGAAGATTTTCAGAGCTATTTGCAGACAAAAGGGCAAATTAGGTAACTGGGCCACACAAAGATCAATGTTATTAATGTTTCTGTGTTGATACTTTTCAGTTTTCTTTAAGGAGGTGCTATAAAGTGAAGCAGATGCTTTGCATGGTCATTGTTATTAAGGAGTGCTAGTAGACATATAGTCCAGTTCCTTTCCTTTGAGAAACACTTTTCAAAGTTTTCATTCATCAATAAGAGTGATTGATGTTTGTATCAGTACTTTAATTCATAATTATGCTTTAGTAATATAAATATATTTATTCTTTTCCTAACACTTTAAAATGACAACTGAAAAATTGTCACTTCTAGAATGTAAGGCAAGCTAGTTAAACATGATTGACCAATAACTTCTTTTAGTGGAAGATATGTTTTGATAGGACTAACTACTGAAGAAAAGAGTAACTAAAACTTGGTCTACATGCAGGTGTAAAAAGGCTGTGTAAATTATTTGATAGAGTAAATACTGTTTGATGCTTGGCAGGAAATTAATTTCCACACAGGCACTTGCTATGGCAGTGCAATGATATGACCCTGGAGACCATCCAGTTAATTACTGTATTTTTCTGTGGTATGTAAGTTTTTTCTCTATTGTAAATCATGGACACAAGTTGGAAATCCATACTCCAGCAGCAGTGAGAATTATCCATAAAAAACAAATGTAAAAATCCTTCATACAGGGATGAAAAAGTTTGGGCATCAAGAAATGCAGAATTTCAAATCATTAACTCAGAGCAGCACAATTGTTAAGATAATTCCTTGATGTTAGCACAACAATTAAAAATTAGATTTTCAGGTAGGGAATCCTCTTTCCTTTGCAGAAATATTGAACTGTACTTGTTTTGTGCCAGCAGGCCACTACACAACGTGTTCTCTTCAAGTGCAGTGTAAGAGGCAGCCTGTCCTCCCCCAGTTTAATGCCTGCCCTGTGCAGAGCCAGGAGCTGGACTCCATGATCCTCCTTTGAGGATCTGCTTTAGGGCAGAATTGATGCAGCTCAGGGTATTCTGTGATTCTACTCTGTGCACATCCAGGAGCTGTGCTTGTGAAAGCTGGGAGGTTTCAGCTGATGTCAGGAGTCAGCCCTGAAAGAAGCTGAGTGGAGACAGGGATTTAAAAACCTCTGCCCTGGGTGATAACAACTCATCCAGCATCTATGATGGGCATAATATTGGACTTGTGCATTCCTATCAAATTTGTATGGAGGCACTCAAGATGGAGTCCTTGCCAGACACTAGCCCATCAGACATCTTTTCCAGGAAGCAGGAAAAAATTTTCTTCAACCAGCCATTTTATTAAAACCACTCTTCAAATGCAGAAATTTCAGGAAGTTAGTAACCACTGCTGAATTTGGCTGGTTCCTTCGAAATCTCACAGCAGAAATGAACATCAAGAGATCAAGAAGAGTAAAGGCAAGAGAAATCTGATACAAATCAAAGTGCTCCACTTTGAAATGCAACCATAAAAGGAAACACAAAGGCAATGTAGGTAAAAACAGAAGATGGAA
Source organism: Muscicapa striata striata (assembly GCA_030060385.1). NCBI lineage: Eukaryota > Metazoa > Chordata > Aves > Passeriformes > Muscicapidae > Muscicapa > Muscicapa striata. The sequence continues at coordinate 526,249 of JAREIS010000301.1, read as the reverse complement.
TAGGAACCTCTATGTATTTTCCTATCCTAATGAAGCTTCATCTTCCTGACCAGTGAAAGTAATTTCATCAAGTAAGATTTTGTTTGTCTAACATTACCTTTCTCCCCCTTATATTGATTCTTCTTTCTTTCAGTTTTCTTTATGTAAAAATTTCAGTATTGCAAGTACCTTGAAAAGAGAGTTTTCTGACAAAAGCTGGGATTTGGGGTGTGATAGAGTAAGTGCAGCACAGTGAATTCTTTAGAAAATAAACTTATTTATTGTTTAGTAAAATAGAAAACATTTTAAAAAGTAATTATTCCAAGAAAGTCATGTAAGTACATATAATAAGTAGTGGAGAATGAAGAGATATATCAAAACAAAATAAACCCTGGCCTGTACTTTTGTTTTTGCACAAAGGCATGAGTAATCTATTAAAATATATCAGACAAATCAATGCAGATTGACACACAGCCTATCTGAGTAACAGATTCATCCTGATTGTGTTGGCAACTCTCAGCTGTCAACCAAATGAAATGGTGCAACTCCCCAGTCCTTCCTGCAGCACTCAGGATGCACAGCTGCAGCACTGCCTTGGAGGCAGCTGGGGGATGGATGCCCAGGGTAGTGTGTCTTGGCACAGCAGGGCAGGATCTCCAAGAGCCCCATTTCCAGTCAACAAGAACATGCTCAGCTCTCTATGGAGCCTGAAAGTTGGAGCTTTCCAGAGGTGTGCTTGACACATGGAAGGAAGCACAGCACCTTTTCTCTTTTATTTGAAGAGACTAATCTTGGTGATGACAAGTGTGCCAGGTGAACCAGCTTTGCCTGAAGGAACCTCAGATCCAGTTCTCTGTGCTGTCACAAGCAATTAAAGGCAGAGCCAAGTAAAAAAATACACACATATTCACAGATCTATTCATTCTTTCTTTCTATCTACATCCTCTGTCATAATCCCACTTTATTTCCCTTTTCTCCAGCACAAATGACTTTGGAATCTTCCTTTCTACTCCCACCAAGTCAGATATTTAAATTGTTTTTGCACAAGGGTCAGCTTTGCAGGAAAATATGAATAGGAGATAACTTTTGGTACTGAGATGTGGGCAAAAAGTCTCTGTAGGTGATTTTACAGCTATTCATTAAAATGGTAAACAACATTAATTTTTGAAATTTTCTGCTTGGTGGAAGTAAACGAGAAATCACAGACAAAACCAACATGTTTGCTTAGGTTAACTGAAAAAGCTGAAATTCAGACTTGACACTGATCTCAACCTATCAACTACTAAGTCCAGGACTTTCAAGAGAGTAACTCCATTACAGCTCTCTGAAGGGATCTCAGTCGATGTTCTCCTAACATTGTTTTGTATTCTGACAGCAATGAGAGGCTTATCAAGCTTCCTTAGGTTTATAGCAAGGAGTCAATTTCCAAGCTTTTCAATTCCATAACATGTTTATTTTGAAATCTTAAAAGAAAAAAAAAAGCGCAATTAAATATTTGCTGTTAGATTGTTTAGTTTCTTCTTACAGAAGCTACAATTTGCTTTTACTAACGTAACACTGGTTTTTAATCACTGCAGGAGAACTGTAGCACATACCACTTTGTTATAGCTATGAACCAATGTCTTTAAACCAAAAATAGAACATAGAACTAAAAAAAAAGACAAGTAAAAATTAAAATTAATCTTGAGTCAAGAAAAACAGTTAATCTAAAAGGCACCTAAGGAGAATTGGAAGTTAGGTCCCCAGGAGGAAAATCTAGATCCAAATAAAAGCACCCCATCCAAAAATATTCTTCCTCTTCTTCCCTTAGAGGGTTTCACAGTCATTAGATATCTTGTCTCCTGATCCAAATTGTCTCTACATCCTGCTTGCCTAAAAGTGGCCCAGAGTCACCAGCTGTCAGGCACTTCACTCCTACTAAACCCCTTGAGGAACCAGACAAAAACCCCACTGTTGCTTGATGTCTGTGTTCCCATGTCCCCACAAGGGCTCTGCTGAGACTGGGATATCCTCAACCTGGTCTGCACTCAATCTTATAACAAGAACCTCACAGAACCTTATCCAAGCTCTGTGCCTGTTCCTGGGCTAATGCAGGAGAAATAATTCAAGGTGTATGGGCTCTGAGAGCAGAGCAGGAACACAGCAGTACCATCATAGACTCTCCATTTCTTTTCCTGAGACTGACCTTGTATTTCCTCCAGGACAGGCTGGATGGCATGAGGGTTTCTTCTCTGCAATATGGTGTTTCAGGAATCCTAGTCCTTTCCTGAACCCAAGATAAGGTCTTTGCTGTAAAGACCAGATGATATAAAGAAATAGATAACACATCAAAAAGAAAGGTGGAGTGATTCACACAAGGCCACAGCACAGGATAGTCATCAAGCCAATACCAAAGCCCTTCTCACCTGACTCCCAGCCCAGTATGCTTGTCTTACATTTAGCAGGGAGTCAGAATTCCTGTAGATCAGGCATAGCACCATGGAGTGAACTTATATATGCACAGTTCTACCTAATGTGACATATTCCGGTCTTCACAACATCCTCCAGCCTCCTCATCCTCCCAGAAAACCAACTATTCTGCATGGCCCAGGCTTTCTTAGGTAACCAGCAAAGCATGTTGATTGTTGACTTACAACATGGTAGTAAATGGGTAGTCTGACACTTGGCTTCAGTGAATTCTTGGAACTTGCTCTTCAGGTGTTGCCAGTAAAGTAGCTTAAATCTTCAGTAGAAGAAATGGACACAAATGTGCTGATGAATAAAACCAAATTGGATTTAGTTTAAAATTAAGTATCTTTAAACAGAATACTCAAACAACTGGTTTTGCTTGTTTGTCCATTATCAATACTTCATATACTGCTATTTCTTTAGGAACTCAATAGAGTGCAGAAAGGGATATAAACAGACTGTCAATGTGTGCAGGCCAAAGAAGCATAAAAATATTTCCTTTTGTCACACTCACACAAATCTTTCACTATTCTAAATGTCATTGATGCTATACTGAGAAATTATTCAATATACTAGAACATCCTATTTCATGCTGTGTGACTTTTGATGTGTGGTATTTTTAGTATAGATTACTACCTTGGAAAACTGACTTGAGTTGTGTAGTTTATTAGCACAACTCCATTCAACACTGTGCTTAAAAAAGATCAGCTATTGCATTATCAAGCTATTGATAACTTGAAAGAAGCCAAATCACTCTCTATTTACATAATATTGGCAGATAAGTATATGATGGGCCACCACATAACAGGTCTCCAATCAATACACCAATCAAACAATATTACTCAACAGGAGAGGAGACCTTCAGAAGGCAAAGCCATGTCATGGCTGCACAGCTTTGTATGTGAGCAGTAAGGACCAGGTTAGCAGCAGTGGGGATCATTGGTTCATTAAACATCTTTTGCATCTGTCTTTTGGTTTATGGGGATTAGGGAGATCTCTGGACTCCTGACAATCCTTTTTTGGAGCACAATTCTTCTTTTTTGAAGGAAATATCACAGACTTGGTTGAAAGAAGTCAAGCCTACTAATTCCTTTTCTGAACTACCACAAATGTGGCAAGATTGAATTTGGATACCCCAGGCCTCCTTTCCATTGAAACTGCAAGGTCCCACAGTCCAAGTAAAGCAAGTTGCTCAGCCCAGCTCTCCAGCTCTTTAATTTGTCTCATTTTTCTGTTTTTCTGGCTATTTACCCCATAGAGTTTCTAGATCTCATTTGGGCAGTCATGATTTCACCCCAGGCATCAGCCAACCCCACACAGCCCCTCTCTCCCACCAGCAGGCTCAGGGAGAGAATCAGAAGGATAAAAGCCAGAAAACTCATGAGTTGAGATAAAGACAGCTTAACAGGGAAAGCAAAATCTGTGCATACATACTAAGTAAAATAAGAAATTGATTCTTTGCTTCCCATGGGAAAGCAGGTGCTCAATCATCTTCAGGGGAGCAGGGTCCCATCACACATAACAGTTGCTTGGGAAAAACCAATGCCATCACTCCAAATGTCCCCCTTTTCTTCTAACTCCCCCCAGTTAATATATTGAACATGATGTCATATGGTCTGGAATATCCTTTTTGTGAGTTGAGATCACCTGTCCCACCCATGTCTCCTCCCAGTCTCCTGTGCATCCCCAGCCTCCCCATCAGCATGGCAGCATGAAAAGCAGGAAAGGCTTTGGGTCTGTACAAGCCCTGCTTAGTAATAACAGCAATATTTCCACATTATCAGCCCTGTGTTCAACACAGACCCAAAACACAGCCATAAACACTTTGCCACTGTGAAGAAAATTAACTCCACCCCAGCCAAAACCAGGGTAACCACATTGTGACATTGCCCAGCTCTTGCCTCTGAGAGACTGGCCTCAGCTCATAGGAACTACTCCAAAGAGACATTATGGGGAGGCATGGTCTCAATTTGAGACCAGCAATCCATGAAAGCCCCAAACAATTTCCTAGAGAAAACAGTTTCCTAGTTTCCTGACCTATGATCATGCTAGGTACCTCAGGCCTTGAGAAACACTTCCTGAAACAAACCCACACTACTACAGTGGATGGCAACATGTTTTCTTATTTTAAATACTTTGAAAGGAAAATAAAAATATTCAATTATTAAAAACTAATGGCCACCCTATGGTTCCTGATGCACCTGAAGGATAATGTGAACGTGGCCAGTATGTATCAGAGGGAGGCAGCTGTGTATGTGCAAGTCACCCTCCACACTTACACTCCTACAAAGAAATTCTCAGGTATTCCTATTTCAAAAATATTAGTAAAAATGTTGGTAAAGTTCTTCTTTTGTCATCTGCAAAGACAATGCAGAGGAGGGATTTACACAGAGAGTAGGTAGGTCACCTTAGAAAAGCCTACACTAGGATACAGAAAATACATTTGAGCTATACTATCCTTGGGATTGCTTGAGAAAAATTCAGCTGGCATTTAAATTTTGGAAATTGTTGTGGTTCTAGAAGGCAACAGACTACCACTAATGGTCTCTGAAAATGGCTTCATTTAAAAAAAAAAAGATGTACTTTGACTGGTTAACTTACAGATCAGAAGATCCAGCAGACAAGATGATTCTGTTTTATACTGGAAACAATATTTGTCTTGTTAACCAAAGTCCTTGTCTGCAATAAACAAAAATTCACTAAGGTCAAAATTTGATTTTCACATTACAAATTCCAGTTTTTCTTCTAGCTCCTTATTTCTGAACCAAGCAGAGCAATCCCACAGAGAAATGATTCCATGGGGGCATTTGAAAAATGTTATAAAAGCAGGCTAATGTCTTGGAAGGCTTGGGGAGTGCCCAATGCAACCCCTGTTCCACAGCTGCCCCTCGGTGCTGTGGAGCAGATTCCATATCATTCCTGGCACCTGTGGCACAGGGAGCCAGGCTCACAGTGCTGCTCACAGCCCTCCCACACCCTTATCCCGTGTGCTCCCTCTGCAGGAGGGGTGTGCTGCTCATTGTGGTACAGGGAGACTTGTGGAGGGATCACAACACTGGAATGAGCACCTGGACAGATGTGGGGAGAAGGATGCGTGGGGGAAGGTTGGAGTTCTTGGCACTGCGCTGATGCTGTTGATAGCAATTTCAGTGGAAACACTGTCATTAGCAAAATACTCTCCCCACCCATCATTGTTGCTCACAACTTGAGAACTGGCAGTGAAGCAGGGGAATTCCACTGCTCGCATATTTGAAATGGTTAGAGAGATTATGTTTTTAAATGATCGCTTTGTAGCATATTTTGGGAGGTTTGCCTTATGCTGCACTGCAGAGTTTGCATTTTTTTAATGACTGAGTCCATGTACTCTGAATTGATAAGGAAATATCTTCCTAGTACAGTAGCTTTATAAGACTTGTTTGTTTATGGCTCTGTGTACCACTATCAGTCAATATTCTCCTCCAGTATTAAGAAGTTCGGATATGATTTAGTGTTAGGTAAAAGGCAGAACAGTGAGAACTCAAAAATGAAAATAATTCACGTGATGGGCAACTGCAGCTCTGCACACTAGAAAATACCATTAGAAATCAGGGACATCTGTAGCACAAGTTACCATGCCAGCTCTAAGGTAGAAAAATATTTCTTGCATCTTGCCTCGAAAAGGACTCAAAAAATTTTAATGAGTCTAGTCCAATATTGATGAAAAATTTATCTCAAAAATAATAATTCATTTTTCCTAAACTGTAGATAACTATCCTTTAAAAAAATATGCAATGCTCAGTTTGAAAAACCTCTGATTGCCACCTTTAAGATTCCCTTTCTGGCTGAGTTGATGAAACAGATAAAAGTTTGGAGTGAATGTAGCAATGTTGCTTGTCCTTTTCTGATACAGTGGTCCCTGGCATTTTGCAATGTTTTAGTGGCCTTTAGTGGCAGTTCCAAGATGGAATTGTGAGGAAGATGCCCTATTACTGCTACACACAGTCTTCATTTAATCCAACAGAAAGGTTGTGCATCCAAAACAGCTCACAGTTCTTCTTGTAGAGGCTGTGCCATAATTGTCACATTGCACCCACAGCCATCATTAAAATTTCCTGTCAGATCTGCCATTAAATGAATAGCCAAATTGTTTCTCTGGTTAACTGTGCTTAGTGCATTTCCAGTAATCACACAGCCCCTGCAGATGTTTGCAGCCTGATGCAGCATCAGGATGGAGTATAACTAAGAGACTGGTAAACATACAACGCCCTCTTACAAAAAAACAAAACAGAAACAAAAAAATCAGAGGTGTTTTAGAAGCTCATTAGCATCTCACCTGAATGCATTTGTTTTTAAATTCTTCTGTCACCCCCTGTGGAAAAGAAGACATAAAAGTCCAATCTGGTGCTGAAAGTATTTGAAATTGCACACACAGTGTTGGATTGCAGTGGTTTAACAGAGCAGCTTAACAACTAACTCTGCCCATACAAACTGAAATTAAATGTAGCTCATCACCAGGCTAACTCATTATACTGGAATTTCACCAGAAGTATGAATAGAGATATGTTATTTTATTTGATTTTTTTTTCCTTATAAAAGAATGGAGCAGATAGGATTTTTTAAAATTAACTTTACACTGAGATTCCACTATTTTTATAGCAGAGTGTAATCCAGGGAGAAAAAAGTCCACACTGCCATACACAACCCAGTGTTGGGGTGGAAATGCTCTGATCAAGATACTAAACACTGCAGAAAGAGTATTTCTTATTCCATATCAAAAGATCATATTTTCTCATCTCCCTGCCTTCATTGTACATTGTACATTGTCTTGCCAATCTGGGAAACTAACAACTGATCCTGATTGTGGTAATCTCACATAACAAATTCCAGCATAAAGGAAAGGGGAATCTCTGATATTCTGCTCCACTCTGACTGCAGTTTTGCAAGAATCTGTAATGGTTTTATTCCTCAAGAATCAGATTACCACACATAAAGCTGCTTGTGAGAGCATTCTGTCTCTCCATTAACCATTCGGGCTAACTAACTGTATATATGTATGTGTTCAGGCATGTATGTATGTATGTTTATATAAAATCACTGCAGTAATATATATGTCAGAATGAGAAGTTGTCTATCATTTGCAATACTGTCAAATTCTGTAATATTGTCAAAACCACAACCATTCATTCTGAAGTTTTTCAAACTAAGCTTCTATCTCAAGTTCCTCTATTCACAAAAAACACCCTGGCCTTTGCTACAGAGACCTTTCTTCACTGTTTTGGGGATAATGAAATATGGTGCTTAAACAAATGAAAAACAAAGCCTTCAAAATAATCAAAATGCTGACCTGCTTAACACAACACCGAGATGTTTGAATGCAGTTCCAGGATACCATACTGCTATTTCTTTTTGCCAGGGAAGACAGCAGAGATGCCAGAGTACTTTGAGCAAAAATAAACTTCATTTCTGGTCAATGCATGCTATGGGGGCCAGAGCAAGAATCAAAGCTCACTGATTCTGCTGTCACTCGTGCAGGATCCACCACATACTCCCTGAAAGGCAGCACTCACAGCAAACTGGGGGATTTCCAGATATTTGCAAAAGGCAGCACAGGCTTAAGGGCAAGAGCAGCAATCTTATTCCCTTCAGCTTGATTCCCTAGGCAGCTACCTACTTTGCTTGTGATCAGACCAGTCATGCAGTAGAAACAGGAGGAAGGAGGTGAATACCCTGATAAATCCACTATATCTGATGTGCTCAGCTATTGACTGTGCTGCATTGTGTTAGAAAGATTAAAATAAATATAAGGTCGTGCTGAACTGATGGATTTTGTTCTTGTCGGGTACAGCTACTGAGCAATAGAGGCATTCAAGCTGTATAATTGCAAGGTAATGCTCCCAGTTCTACTAAAATTATAGGAAAGAAATATAGGACACATGCAGCCCAACAAATCAGCAATTCCTTGTAATGCTTCACAGATTTTTTAAAATTTGATTCTTGATTGGAGAGAGAAATGAGCTGAAAAATTAGATGGCAGAAGGCAACTCATTTTCTAGGAGGCTCTCACCTTTCTTAGGTGGAGAAGGGGCAAAATAAGCACCACAGACTTCAAACAAATAGACTTTCCAGCCATGATGTGTGTGTTACCCCTTGCTTTCAAAGGCAGAGAGAAAGAAGCTCCTGATTTTCTGCCAGCTGCAAAGCAATGAAGCAACTCCATTGATGAAATCATCATCTCTAGCCTCTGCCTGCTGGGCACAGTCTGCTGGGACTGAGCAATGAAGGTGGAGCCCTTCATGTGGAAACTGAGGTGCCTCATGCCATGTGACCCAGAAGACAGCCAAAAGCTGCCTCAGATTCAAAGGCTTATGTGTAATTGCAAATGAGACCAAGTCTAGTTTGTTGTCTTAGAAAATAAGTACATTTGCTCCTATTCTGGAAAACAAGTTTTGTTCAAAAAAATTTTAGTCTTGTTTGAAGCTGGACTGGTCTTTCATTTGCAATAAGGGTAATTGAGTAAAAGAAACAAAGGCATTGATTTATTCTGATGCCTCCTGCTAGTTTTGTTTCTTTGACTAGTCAGTTGTCTAAGTGTTAATGGCATAGAAAATTCATTACTAATGCCAAGATTTTTTTTTAATATTGTTGACAAGCTGAAGGGCAGCATGTTTTGTGGACTGTGGGTCAGACTTAGAGAAATCTCAACTCCAGGTTTCCAATGCATATCTGTATTAGAGCTATCAAGTTTGTAATATGTTTGCAATTTAAGAGCACAAAAATCACCCACAAAGATTTATCAAAGAAACTATAAAATGGATAATTTTTTTCTTGAATAAGCATGATGAAGTAATGGAAATTATTCACTACGAACAAAAATTGAACACTGTTTTTGGCAGAGAAAAAAATAAGACATTTCTTTCAGCATTAAGGGACAGGAGGTACAGGGTCATGCACCCAGTGGCAGAAGAGATTATGTATTTTAAATATGGCATACAAACAACTCTGCTTATAATTAAGACTATGCCAGCTTTTTGCCTTCAGCTACAACTTCCACAAATTATTCCTTCTTTCTCAAGTAGAATTTGACAACAGTTGCAAAAGATAACCAGATAATGTAAATCATACACTACCTTGAGTGTAAAAACATTTAAATATTTTCTCTTCCCTCTTCTTGCCCCAAAGAAAGTATTTATTTAAGCTAAACTGTTGTTCCACAACACTGAATGAAATCCAGGAGAGGACATTAAACCAACATACTTTTCAACTCTGTGGGAAAAAAATAGTTTAATTTTTTTGAGGGGACCCATTTGTAAATAGCTTCCTGTACATCTGTTAGGAGAGTTGCAAGACTCTGTTATTTTGCCCATTAACTCACTGAGCTGTAGAATTTGAAACACAAATGTGAGTCTGGTACCTACAATTCACACAGCAACTTGTCAAACCACACCTTTTCATCAAAAGGTTTTTCCAGAGCCTGAACTGTGAGCTGAGGCAAAATCAATCTGTCACAGAATATCCCTTGTGAAATACACTCCAGAGAATAGAAACAAACAATGATTCTCTCTTACCACACTCTGATGAGAGGAAGAATCACCTTCCTGGGGGGCTGGGACAAAAGAGGACAGCAAATGGTGTAACCTGAATATTGAGACAGTCCCAGCAGAATGTTTAAAATCAGATACTGAGTAAATATGAGGAAGTCAGCACAATGCACTGCTATTTGGTGAATAAAAACACTGAGGGAATTCAGTGCACGATTATGAAATTGTAGATGCAAGAAGAGAGGGAGATTCTGTAGCCTATAATAGAGTAGGAAATAATATTATAAAAGAAAGGTGGAATGACTCACACCAGGTGAATATGATGAGATTGCAGTTTGCCAGAGCCACATCACTCAAAAGCAAGGCTGATCATCTGGAACACCTTTCTGTGGTACTGTGTGTTTGTGCATATCACATCACCCATCCTCTCTCAGCAGATAATTGCATTTTATGCTGCATTGGCACAGCTTTCATTCTTCCCACTTGGCTGTCCCAACACCTTAGACTGCCTCAGTTTTCTCCAAGAAAAGACAAAATTAAAGAAATCTAAAAGTTATTAAAGGAGTGATGTGATTTTAATGTCTGGGACCTCCAGTTTAAAAACACAGGTTTGTCTATCCCACTTGGAAGAAGGAAGCACACACATTTTGAGGGCTAGTTAAACAGAGTGCCTATTGCTGCATTTATTGAGAAGGCCCATGGTTTAACACATTGGTGATCACAGTATCAATATATATTTTATTTTAAAAATATATTAAGCATTCCCTCTTTTCTTGATACTTCTATAGACTCCACAGTCTTAGGAGAAATCCTTCCTGTTTAGAGGAAAGAAAAAGGGGTTTTCTTTCTTTCTTTTTAGAGCATACTCTGTAGCTATTTGAAGCTATTCAGGGATTTGATGTTAGCCATAGCAGAACTAGTTCCTAGAGTCACACTAGAAAAAAAAAAATCAAAAAATAACCAAGGAGACAAATCCTACCACTTGAATAGAAATAGACATACATCTTTTACAATGTTCAAGAAAGAGAGTAATGAGTTCCTTCTACTAGTAATACCTTACCAAAAAATACCTTTCTTTCTCCAGAAAAAAAATCCATCTAATTATGCCATCCACACTTGGATTATACTGTTTTTCTATTGTTGTAACAACAGAAAAGCTGAGTAAATAATTGATTTCTTAAATACTATTGCAGTTATTTGTCAAATAGGCCAGCAGATCTGTAGTGCTCATGCACTAAATTCAAAGTTCTGCAATTTCAAAATTTAGTAGAAGCTATCTTAACCATGAAAATTAATGGCGGTATTACGCCTGTTAATATTTGAACATTGCAACATAGAAATGAAAAACCTTTGAAAAATCTATGTTTACAATACAAGCAGGCAGAAAAGTTTATTTGGTGTCCTCAAAACAACCTAATTAACAAGGCTAAGGCTGGTTTTGGCAGTTTGCTTCATCACACGGTGACTATTGACCAAAAAGTCCTCCAGGCTTTGGATTTTTTTTGCACTCTTATATTTTCCAGACTCCAGTGTCTCTCTGCTTAGTGTCATGACCCAGAAAGATCCTCTAACTGGAAGAGGCATTGTGAGATCTCTGCCATCTGTCACAGTTCATTTGGTGTGGACAGGACCAGATTGGACTTGGACTGGACCAGACTGGATTTGGCCTGGACCTGGGTCAACCTGTTAAAAATCCACTCTCACAGCAGTCACACCAAAAATCCTCCAGCCATTTCTGTGGGACCACTTTGCCCTTGCTCTGGTGCTGCATCCATGACTCGAGGCTGCCCTGCTGGAGTCACTGAGCGCCAGCTATGCCCTGAGAGCCATCCCCTAGAGCTCATGCACTGCCAGCATCTAGTCTAGTTATCTAGCTAGCTCAAAGGCTCTCAAAAGATATCCTTCCACAGGTGGGTGCTGGGAGGTGGTCTTCCTAAAGGGCTGCAGCCACTGGAATTGAGCAAATGCAGGACTCACTGCAGAAGTGCTTATGTGAGCCTTCCTCCACCAGCAGCAGCACGGGCACACAGAGAGCTCTCTCCCACTGAGGATTCCCACTGAAGCCAGACAAAGTGAGAGTGTGAAAAGCTTCTGGCAGGAGGGAGGCAGCTTTCAAACCTCTTTTGTGAAGCCATCTGCTCTTTGCTGATATCTATCAGGCCACTTACATATCCAAAATGAAAGGTATCCTTGCAAATAAATCAACAGGGTTCATATTAATGTACAGTAGTGGTGCAATCAAGTATGTCCTGAGTATTTTTTATATTTTATGTTTATTGACACACAAAAACAAAATTATAAACTCCTTCAAGAATCCCCAGTCTGGTAGCTCTTCCTTGATAAGTTAATCCTCTGCAGCCATGCATGATAAAATGGACTCTGACTGCTTTCAAAAACATTCATGCTTTTATCTTCAAAGGCAAGATGCATTTATTCTAATCTTTTTCTTCTTGTTATTTACTTCATGTTTTCAAAGTCTTTAGGTTTCATGATTTCAAACCAAGATATTAAGTTTGTATAAAAAAATTTAAAGCAGGCATGTCCATGCAATCTCATGATTCCAGTAAACTGGCTTTAAATAAATGTATCAAATGTCACAAAATGGAGATCATCTTGGTTAGCATTAAGGCTATGAAATCTTGGCATGTTATCTGGTGGAATCATTGGAATTGGTCTTGATGAGCTCAACACATACAGAAAAATCAGAATTTAATTTCTTTTGCTGAAAAAGTCTTGACAAAGGAGGTCCTAAGGAGGTCACTTCTATTGCAAGTTGTGCTCTTGGATAAAGACACTGAACTCTGCATCCCACATGAACTTGCTCTCTTTCCTGCCTGCAGCCTGGCAGTCTCAGAGCAGCCACCTTCAACTTGGGAATAGCTGAGGTGCCCTTTGGCCTATTCAACCCCAGCTTCATCTGTGCCTGGTTCTCCCATATCATACAAGAATCCTGCCAGAATTCACCCTGCCAGACCTAAGCCTCATCCTGAAAGGGTGGCAATAGTGGACTAATAAGCAGTTTTGGACTTCTGACTGGGTTTGGGCATATGCTTAATGGGCAGTCTAAAATTAAAGCCAGGAAGGTGTTTTGAGGATATTAGATAATATCTATTTTTGTTTTAAGGTGGTTTTTCACAAATTGATAGATAAATTATAAAACTAAGATACTTCTCTGCAAATAAGATAATTGTCCTTTAAAACACAATAGGGACAAAGGCATTCATTAATTCTATATAAAAATACCATTTTTTTTATTTGTAAGGAACTTTGATGTCTCTTAGCTGCCACTCTTGTAAGCGTGAACACACTTCAAAGCCCCAGGATTAAGGCCCTGCTTGTATGGGGGGAAGCAATAAACCAAAGGGCAGAAGCCTTACAATCAGAGAATATGCACATCCCCTCGGAATGTATTATTGTCCAAGAAATTGTCTAAGATACTAAAAGGAGCTTTGTTTGCATTTAGATTTCTCCTTTTCTTAAGCTGTTTGTTTAGAAATGGGTCACTTAGCACAGCAGATGTTTCCTCGACTCAACATATTTGTGACACAGATGAAGAAAACTTTCCAACCAACTCCCTTGTTTTAGCAATTACAATTTAATAATACTTTTTTATTATTCTTAGAGCAGACAGTAAAATTAGCTCAATATTCCTGTTGTTCAATTGTATTTTCCCCCACCACCACAAATTTTTACTGATAAGCTGCTGTGGGGAATTTCAGTTTTTCCTAATAAAAAAATAAAATCTCCCCATGAATGTGCAGTTTCAAACCTCCAGAAATTATTCAGGAAACATCACTTAGCTGATTTATGCACCAGAATGTAAATGAGGCCTCCTTTTTTTTTTCCCCCTGCTACCAGTAAAGCTGAGGCATTCACTGCTTTCATCTCACTAAATTCCCTTTTATTCCAGTTGCCATAGAGACCAGGGTGCCAGTCAGGCTGCCGAGGAGGCTGCCATTGCAGGTGCTTTGCAGATACTGTATTAATAAATGGAGAAATAAATAAATAAATAAATAAGACCCCCATTTCCCTCAAAAAGGCAGCAGCAGAAAGAGCATCACTTTGCATTTGTGTTGTTGGCATTTGTAGTCTGGCTACCGAGGCTTCATAGAAAACATCGCCTTGGAAAATGAGCGTGCGTGTATTTCTTGTACCTGGCAAGCCTGTTGTGTATATTTACAGCCTTCTCTATAGCAATCAACTAAAATATTGAAACAACATAAGCCAATTGAGTAGAAGAGAATGAATCCTAAAAAGAAAGGGAAAATAAGAGTGTGTGTGTGTGCACAAGCATGCATCTAATGATTATTCATGTGAATGTTTGGGTTAGGTGCCTGGGATTAATAACAACTTCAGGTCCTATTTGTACAATGATTCTGTTTTTCTGAAGAATTTCAAATAATATAACCTTGATCTAAGAAATTAGAATCAACAAGCCAGATAACAATTCAAAAAAAAAACCAAGACCCAGTCTGATTTTTAGAATGAGGATAGTCAGCTCTAGGAATCATTTGAATCAGTCCACCTGGTAATCCCCCATAACCTCAGAAGACTTTTGGCTAAATTCAATTAAATCCACCTTGAGTCTTGTATGCAGTTTTGGGCAGCAAAACACAAAAAAGGCATTAAACTATTAGAGAGCATCCAAAGGAGGACCACGAGGGTGATGAAGGGTCTGGAGGTCAAGCCATAAGAGGAGAGTCTGAGATCACTGTTCATCCTGGAGGAGAGGAGACTGAAAGGGACACCCATTGCAGTCTGCAGCTTTCTCCTGAGAGGAAGAGGAGGGGCAGGTGCTGATCTCTTCTCTGTGGTGACAGTGACAGGACCTGAGGGAATGGTCTGGAGCTGTGTCAGGGGAGGGTTAAGTTGGATATCAGGAAAAGGTTCTCCCCCTAGAGGGTGCTTGAGCACTGGAACAGCCTCCCCAGGGATGTGGTCACCGAGTCTGGCAGAGTTTAAGAACCATTTGGACAATGCCCTCGGGCACACACTGTGATTCTTGGGCTGGTGCTGTGCAGGGCCAGGAGCTGGACTCAATGGTCCTGGTGGGTCCCTTCAAACTCATCATATCCTATGATTCCATGATTCAGTGGAACTAAAATGGACAGAAATAGCACAAGCAATTATTCATGTAAAATAATTTGCAAACATTAGGAACTGGAAGAGAGATCAGGACCTCCAGAAAGGAAAGACAAAGATGCCTCTGTTAGCTATTGTGTTTGACACTTTTCATTAAGACAAAAATCAAGCACACAAGAAGTGTCAATTATCTCCATAAAAAAACGCCACAATTTACTAGATGTAAGAAGTGGAGGGACTGTATAGCTTATCATTGTACCTATGGAATATCTTAACTCTTTCCTGTATAGAGAAAGCTCTACAATTATTGATGACTTAGGCGTTCTTAACATTTTAATAAAATTTAGACTTTCTTTCTGTCATGGTTCCCCTCATATTTCTCAACAAAATTAATGTTAGTGTTAGTCTTCCAAGGAATATCTTCTTCCTCTGTCAGAGTTCTCCAGATAGACTAGTTATCCAACACATAGATTAAAATCAACAGATCTAAGATGTAAAAAGAAAACAACAAAACATGAATGACCCACTTTGCAGACCAGTAGAAGTTTGAGGCTTTGCAAAAACTTACATTTAAATGAAGATGTCCTTGGGTTTCTCCAGTTCTGCTCTGGTCCCTACAACCTAGTTATTGTATAAACCACCATGGGAAGAGTTTCTTTTTGCTGTGATTATTTCTTTCGTGACCTGAACATGGTGTGGTGATAAGTGGCATAAATCCTAGAAAAAGGCTGGCAACAAGCAGTGTACCCAAGGATCAATATTCACTCCAGCCTGTTCAACATTTTCTTTAATGTGGACTGCATCTGGACCATGGAGTTTGGTGGACACTCTGAAAGTTTGCTGATGATACACAACTGGAAGGAGTGACCAACATCAGGGGGATGCTGCTGTACAGAACCCAAGAGGCTGGGAAAATGGTCTGACAGGAATTTCTTGAAGTTCAGCATGGAGAACTGAACAGCCCTGAACCTGGAAAGGAAAAAGCCCATGCACTAGTACATTCTAGTGGCCACCCAATTTTCTGCAGAAAAAGAACTCAGTGTCCTGATGAACACCAAATTAAGAAAACCACAAACATGCCCAGTTCTGCCAGCAGAATGAGAGAGGTGATCCTTCTTCCCTCTTCTAAGTAGTGGAGAGGCCACACCTGGGGTGCTGGGTACAGCTCTGGGCTCCTCAGTGCACCAGAGAGAGTCCTTAACAAGAGCCCACTAAGATAATGAAGGGACTGGAGCATCTCTCCTAGGAGGAGAGGGTGAGAGAAGAGGGACAGTTCATCCTGGAGGAGAAGACACTGCACAAGTAAATTCCTGAAAAGATGGTGCACAGAGCACAGAGCCAGGCTCTTTTCAGAGTGCCCAGTGACAGGACCAGAGGCAGTGGGCACAAACTGAAACACAGGAGGCTCACTCTGAATGTCTGAGAGAAGTTTTTTACCATGAGATGAGCTACACAGAGTAGCTTGCCTCAAGAGGTGGTGCAGTCTGCATTGTTAAAGATCTTAAAAATCCATCTGAACATGGTCCTGCTGTCACTAAGCATCCTTGCCTGAAGAGGTAGGTTGAATCAGATGGTCCTTTCCACCACCAGCATGCCTCAATTACTTCTTATCCATTATTATTCCACAAATTCCCCAGATTTTACTGCACATTCTAGAAGGAAGGAAAGAAATCTCTATTTTACTTATGTGAAACAGTTTTAAATCCTACTCCAACTAATGTAAACAAGCCAAGCCATGGCTGTAAAATACTATTGTGCCTGTCAAGATCTCAGCTTTTTACTCAGATAATTAATGGAAATTACAGCAGAAGTTTGATTGAAAAAGGCAACTTCTCTTCCACTTTCATCACCTTTCAGCCTGTTTCAGTTCAAGCATCCAAGATCCCACTGAAAAAACATTAGCAGGTTTGCTGCAAACATCCTTGTTTTCGAAATCAGTTCATGTTTAACAATAGCATATGCACTATATTTTCTTGTCCTGAAGGCAAGAGGGAGAAGAAAGAAAAAAAAAAAAGTAAACAAGCAAAGAAACTTACTTATCTTCATCCCTGGGGCAAAAAGCTGAATTTTGTGGTGACTGAGTGGATTGCAAAGATACATTGGAAGGATGAAGGAGGGAATGGGAGAAATAGCACGAGTTTTGGAGCTGAGACATTTCAGATAGTGGAGAAAGACTGAGATGGTAGGAAAGCTTGAGAGTTGTGTTTCATGAAGGGTGTCAGCTGAGACTGGGACATTGCAGGGAATTATAGCTGTCTATGCAATCCTGTTGTATAGGGTCCCATGCAGGGTCAGGGGTCCCTTCATCTCTTACTCTCTCTTTCATTATTCCCCCTAAGGTGTCCTCTCCTGAATTACAGGATCATAACTCTATTACCCTCACCATCATTCCCTTTGTAGTCAACTTCCTTGTCCACAAGTCTGTTTCCAGGAGCAACAGCTTATTTGGCTTACGTGTTCCTAATTTTTTACACTTGCTCCCTAAGTAATTCATTGACAACTGCTAACACAGGGTAAGGAGTTTGATGAACTTCAGCTGTGACCCAGCATGGCCTTTTCTCATGCTAATAATATATTCACCAGAAAAAAATTTAAAGAGAATTACTGTTTTTAGCAGGGGCTTCTTTAGGAACTTATCAACAGAAATTGAATTTCAGAGAGCTAGTATAACCTGCTTAGCAAAAATAGAGCATATAGAAAAGCAGTGGAAGCTATGGAGGCTTCTTCATCTACATAATTAACTGCACTCTGTAAGCTGTATCCATCCATGATTGTCTGCTTTCTTATTCCAGACCTGATGTGCTGTCCACTGCATTTAAATACATTTACAGATGCCTGTGCAGTTGGAGGTAGGCCATTAATGTATGTCATATTCCTACAGAACTAATTGAAAGTGGCATTAACTATCCATAGATCAAAGTCTTCTGTAACTCCCACCAACAGAGAACAGATTTGACACCACTAGTTGTAAAATACATTTTAAAACAGGCATGCAAGAACAAATCTCCAGAAGTAATATTTACATTCTAAAAAGGAAAAAGAAAATAATTCTGTACAATGGATCAAATTACAGAAATCAAAATCTTGACCTTGTTATTACTTTTACATATGACTTTTTTTTAAAGCTCTGATTTGGAGCTGCCAGCAGAGGGTTTCTGGTGAAGGCAAACAAACTGTTGCTTCTGTTTTCATTATTTCCATCTCATTTCAGTCTGTAATGTCATTTGATGCCAAGATCATTCCACAGTACAGTTTGTACTAAGAACCCTCCTTTCTGTTAGATAAATGTGCTATTATATTTTCAAGCAGGTGAGAACCTGTAAAATTTTTACGTGTAAATGGAAAAATGCTTATATTGGTAAGAGAAATCTAAACCACATCCTTTTGTACTCTAACCATCTGCCCCTTAAAAGACAAGATTTGTCAGTGAGGTGTTTTAACTCTGAGTCTGTCTGAAGTTTCAAAATAGGCTGTTCCTTTTCTCCTTTAGTGACCATATATAAACAGAATGTAGGAATTTCTGGGTTTAGGTTTCTCTTTCTCAGCAACAGAGATAACCTTTTACTGTGTATCCCCATTTAGGCAAGATGAGTTATAGGAATATCAACCTTACAAAAAACAATGAGCCCCAGCAACATCTAGTAAAATTGGAGACAGCTCTGAACATTTCTGAAACATATTCACTTCATGATCTACCACTTCCTTTTTAGATGCAAGAAAAACTTGACCATTTGGAGACAGGTAATCAAAACTTTGATTTAATTTAGATTTGGATTCTGTTCAAGTCCATCTGTACCTAATGTAAATGTTAAAAAGTATAGAAACAAATATGGATTGAAACTGTCAGCACTCATCTGGACAAAGCTCCCCTGAAATCAGTGTAAATGTGCCTCAATTAAGTTTCCAGGCTGGAACTTGCTTGGAACTAGAGATCATAAACATCTGCTGTATATCCTGTAATATTTGTCCATAAAATTTTCTCAAAGACAATCTTAAATATGTAGTGCATGTCTTAATGAGAAGAGAGGAAAACTTGGTTTGGATTAGTTTTTATGATGGCAAGAAAACTGATGTCATAGAGTAAAATGGAAAAATATAGCGAAGTATTGCATAATTTAACCTCTTGCTGAGATGGAGCAGAAGATGCCAGGGGCCCTTAGTGGTAGTTACCACATTGTTTTATTCTCATGACTTGTTTTCTGAGCCTGGTAGAACTCTGGAAAACAGATGGAAGGGGACAAACCACGGAGTCCTGAAAATTTCCAGGAAACCCTGATTATATAATTTATGCTAGTCATTTCACCAAAGGGCCTATTGCTACTGAAGACCAAAATAATACAGAAGAACTTTCTGAGTAGACAAATGCAGAGCAGATGCTCAAAGGAAGGCAACAGCTTTTCAGAACTGGAGGTGGTTGTAGAGAAGTGAGAGTTGCAGCCACTGTGGGACTAAAGACTGCCCAGCTTCACTGTAACAAGCCTAGAAGCTGAAAGAATAAGCTAGAGCAGACATTTTGGAAACTTCTGCTATTTTGGAAACTTAAACTTGAGATTTAGCAAGTGGAAAGCACGGGAATTCCCAGTAGGAAAATATCTACTCTCTGAGTGAGATTAGTTAAGGAGGAGATAGAGCTCTGCTTACCCTCAGAGCCTGTCTTGGGTATGGCACCACAGCTCAGCAAAGTGTACTGTGGCTAGGTTTCTCTTCAAAATTAATATTTTGAAACTGTTGGCTTTGATTTATTTTCTATCAGTTCCTTGCCTGTGCTTTTTAGTGGGCATTTCCAAAAGCAACTTTGGGGCTAGTGGAGTAATTCCTGCAGTCCCTGGGAAGAAAGAGGATTCTCCAGAGAAAGCACCAGGTTCTGCTACACTCACTCTGAATCACCCTCTGGAGAAGTCTTATTTTCCCCATGGGCTATCAGGAGACATCAGGGACATTTATCTCATTAGCAGTCTACAATGGCCTTTCTGAGTGTTTCCCTTGTGTGTTTCCACAAGTGTCTCCTGTTTTTGTAAGTTAAGCAGAAACCATGGGATAGATTCATTCCCACTCTAAGCTGACTGACGCCAGCAGGGTTTTCTTCCAGAGAGAAACTCAATCCCAGCACTTCTTTTTAGTCCAAATCTGCATCAAGTTTTGTTTGTTTTCATTGTCATGCCTTTTAATTAGCTGTGTTCTTAGAAAACAGTGTTTTCTTCCAGTGTTTTCCTTTCCAAAAGAGAGAGAGAGGATATGCCTTTTTCCAAAATATCCGAGTGACTTAGGAATGGAAGTCTTAGGAGTGGAAAATCAGGCTTCTGAAGTAGAATATAATGGCTCTACATTCAAAAGGCAGAATGATGTCAGCCACCACATCACTGAACCTGTCCCTGGGCAAGTAATATATTCAAGATCCAATTGGGTCTGATATTTTAATTATAGAACACATCAATTTATTAAAGCTTAATGTTACTTTCCTTGAAGAGGCAGGGGGAAATGGCACCATGGTAAAACTGAAATACAGTAATCCCATTTGCTGTGCCTGCCACCTACTTTTACAACCAACCACATAATATGTTTTTGGCAACCTAGATACAGCATTTCCCTTACATTTGATGCATTTTAATAGAAATGGTAAATTACTTCAGCATTTCCTGGAAATGTAGAAGTGGTGAGCATGGATGGCTCCTCGGGTGCAGCAGATGGAACAGGACCATGAATACCAGTGGGAGTGTCTGCACAGCTTTTCCTACACTTTGGCTTGCACCCATAACAACACCATATGTTTGGAAAAACCTCTCCATGGCTACCTGAGAGTCACATGAAATACAACAGAAATGGAAAGCAAAACCTGTCTCTGAGGGTGTGTTTGGCATTAGGGTTGGGTGCCAGCCCTCTGTGTTGTGGTGGCCTGGGAAGTCAGGAGTTCACCTCAAAGAAAGCAGGATGCTGAATTTGACTGCATACTCAGAACAGAAATCCTGAAAATGTGATTGAAAGAGCACAGAATCATTTGGATATTTTGAAAGGAAGTAATAGGAAAAAGTGTATTTT
Source organism: Muscicapa striata striata (assembly GCA_030060385.1). NCBI lineage: Eukaryota > Metazoa > Chordata > Aves > Passeriformes > Muscicapidae > Muscicapa > Muscicapa striata. Next base: position 505,187 of record JAREIS010000301.1, on the reverse strand, counting down.
TTCCTTTCATGAACTCAAGTATGAATGCCTTTGCAATCTCTATTGGGAAAAAACCCTAGCTTATTAAGTCCTTTACCTTGAGCATGTACAGAAGCAGCAGAGTTTTTCAGGTCCTGCTGCCTTGCCCCAGAAATATGCCTTTTTCTTAATAGCAAGTGGACAGCCACAGCCATACTAAACTTGACTTTTATTTATGTGCTGCTTACAGTGATTTGACAGCAACTTTGTTTCATTTATTCCTGGATTCCAAACTGAAATAATAATTTCTTCTTCTGAGGGAAGTAATTCTTATTCTGCTTGTACAGCTACAAGTAGAGAAAGAAAAAGAAATTAAAAACATGTAAGGCCTAGCATTACACATAAAAATATGTTACCAAAATCTGGGGGCTCATTTCCTCTTTGTCAGAGATGTTATGCATTTCTACAGCCACAAACACTTTAAAAGTAAGAGAACAAAAAAGGCTTTAGTAGCTTGTTTAGACACATCCAACAAAGTCCTGCAGACCAGTTAGTTCATATCTGTGTTATAGGTAAGCAACCAAACTGAAGCCCACGGTTTTGTGAAGCCTGAACATTTCCTGCAACAGCTTTGCAACACCAATTGTCATGTTTGCATTGTAAGTAGGTGTTGGAAGTTAATGAACCTAGCAATACAAAAAATGACAGAATATTCTGAGTTTGAAGGGACATAAGGATAATCAAGTCCAGCTCTTAAAGGAATAGCTCATATGTGGAGCAAGTCATGACCTTGATAGTATAAGCACCATGGTCTGACAAGCCAAGTTGATCTCAGGATCAGATGAAAGAAAAAATCAAACAAACAAACAAACAAACAAACCAAAAAACCAAACAAAAACAAAAACAAACAAACAAACAAAACAACAAACAAAAACATACAAACAAAAAAAAAAAAAAACAAAAAAAAATTTCTTGTAAACATTTCAGGTACCACCAAATGATTGTCATGCTCAGAAAGGCAGAGAAGACAGGAAAAATCTGCATTGCAATTGCCACTTATTGCATATTATTTGATTTAATGAATTGTAAATACTTCAATAATCGGTTTCACCTACAGTTAATGTCAAAGATTTTCAGTTCTCATTTTAATATCTTAAAATTAAAGCATGTATTTAGGACCTAGATTTCTTGTGACATTCCTGACATAGCTGGTTCAAAAATGTCTTTAGAGTGCTTTTTCTTTTCAAAGTTCTGTGTGTGAAAAAATGAAAATTAAAAAAAATTCTGTAAAGTGGAATAAATATCTTTATTACATCAATAATATTTACATATTATTATATGTAAAATATATTTCTATATAAAACACCTGCTATTTAGTATGGCATTACTGCTGTTATTAGTCTTTATTTACATTTGTTGATGAAAAAACCACAAATGACAAATATATTACTTTGTACATGTAACCATGAACTTTAGAGCGCACAGTGAAGATAGTTCAGAAAAATTTTACTACAAAAGTTAATGATCATATCTAATCAATCATGTGTGTAGGCATTAATTTCAGTTGCAATCGCAGAGTAATCTTCCATCTTGAGGAAAAATTAGCTTATCTTTGGTTCCATAAAGCTAAAAACAAGTACTATTGAAAATATCTTTCCTTGAAAAAATAATTTTAATATCTCTAGATTTCAATACTTATGAAACTACCTTTTTCATCCTGACAACTCTTCTGCAAAAGACTTCTAAATATCCACCCCGCTTTCCATATGAAAACAAGACATAGAGTTGCTGAGAGGAATTGTGTATCTGCCTGACTGTCTATCCTGCTGATAACTTTTGGAACTTCTCCAAAATCCTAGGACAGAGGGGATCTCCAGAGAAGGGACCTCTGGAGGTCAACTGGTCAAAGATGATATAATTTCTTCTAGTCCAATGCTCTTAGAAAAAAATTGCTCTCTGTGCACAGCTAAGTCTGCTCCTTGCAGTAGATAACTATTGCAAATAAAATCTTTGTTCTCAGTGGACTTGGAGAAAGAACCCAGTCTTAAAAGCCAAAAGCTACCTTCAGCTATAGGTGAACCCAATGTTACCAAGATCTATAGGTATGTATTTATGGATACAAATTTTGCTAGGACAAGGTTGATTTTTTCAGTGGAAGGCAAGTTTGTAATAGAAAAACCTTTATTCTTCACCAGAGGGGAAGCTCTTGATTTTTTTCTCGTGTCAACAACTCACAAGGAAACAACTCCTTTTCCAAGAATTATTATAAATGTTACAGGGCCAGGATCCCTCAGGTAATCATGCAGCAGCAGCCTTCCAGGTCCTGAGAAAGTAATCAGACTCTGAGTACTGGGAATTTGTGTTGCTCTCAGTTTTGATTTGTGCAGGAGTTCACTCAAAGGCAATTTTGACAGTTGAGCTGAAGGGAACTTTATTCCTGTTAAAGTTTTATCTCAATGCAGCCTTGCTCCTTGGAACTGGACAATGAAAATGGGCTAAGGTTGTTTGTCTGAACTCTGCACATCTCATTTCAGGGCTTGTATAAACTGAGAAAGTTGTGTGAGCAGAGGTCCAATATCACTGATTACTACTTGGTAGAAATCAGATGGAAACATATTTGTAATAGCTAAGCTGAGAAGCGAGGAAGGTTGCAGAGTACAAATTTGCCTCAAAAGTAAATACGTATCTGTACTTGTCAGCTGTTTCCTTTGCACCTTTCCATGTTACTGAAGTTTGGAGATTAATCTGTATTCTTTTCCATTCATTATTCAGGCTTTGCATTGCAGTGTTTCAACACTTTCCATATGCATAGAGAACAGCATGATTACGAGATGTCAGATGCAGTTTTAATTTTCTATCATCCCCTCCCTGAATATTGACACTCAGGCTGCACACTCAGGCTGAGACTGCCCCTTTACTTATTTGGCCAAAATAGCACCTTGCCTTTTGCTTAGTGATTAGAGCAGAAGGCAAGTTTGGGAGAGTCTCAAATTTGTGCCTCTGAATATTTTGTGCCCAATGAATAATTACTTATTCAGGAAAGAAATTGAGAGAAAACAACTGGAAATTATTGTTGAATAATTTCACATGATCAAATGGGTGGCATAGTTATCTGTGCTGTGAAGAAAATTGAGAGGTTTTGAACCTGTATGTCTCCAATTCAGAGGAAGTTCCTATTGCCATGTTATTATCTGTCTGGGGCTGGTTTTCTGGTTTTTAAAGGAAAAAAAAATAAATCTTGAGTTTGTCACAGTGGAGAGTGGGAATTTTTTTTTCTTTTTTAAATCACAGATTATCAGATTCATGGCTCATGGAGACATAAAATTACTACCTGGGACCATTAATTGGACAAACAGGATGTCACTCTATTTCTTCATCTCTTAATCATTCAGTCCTTCTTTCTGTGGAGACAACTTGGTGCTAATATACACTGATGGACTTTTCAGATGCTTCACTTGGAACATATAAAGTGAAAAAAAATTAAATCACCCATGATATTACTTTCCATGAAGGAAAGTTTACTGCTACATGCAGTGGAAAAGTCCAGAGGTATGAAAGATCCAAGAGTTCAACAAAAACACTGTTCTTCTGTGACACAATCAGAATTAAAGTATCTATTAAATAAGAAGTGTATGTATTTACTTATCCATTGGTTCATCCTGTCTTTGGACAATGAAGTGTCCAAGACCAGGCATCTGATGATCTCCCTGGGAGCCACTGTGGAATACCAGCCAACACTGGTTTAGTGCTCTGCTAACAGTATCTCCACACAGATTTAGTGGAGACATCCAGTCTATGATGAATACAGCCTAGGGAAAAACAACCCTAGAACTGTCTACTGACTCATTATTAATACATTTGAATAGTCTGGACCTGTGACCTCTTTACTGGATCTTCCCCCCTCCCTCCCACAACTTTTCCCTGCCTGTGAGCTTGTCAGGAGCCTTCTGGACTTTGCACGTTCATGAGCACACAGCATCTCTCTTCACACTCGTCTTGTTACCTGTGCCCCTTGCCCACACAGAAAGCACCCTTTGGCAGGACAGAGCCTTCAGGTTAACCAGCTTTTGTGTGCCCAGCATGCAAACACCAGCTCCCAAAACGGATCAGATGTGATTTCCTCTAGTAGTGCCTACTGTGTGCAGCTCAATAACAAACCAAAAATGCAAGACACAGCAGGGGAAGAAAAGAAAAGGAAAGAAAAAGAAAAAATAAAAAAAAAAAAAGAAAAAAAAAAAAAAGTGGAGTACATTAGATTTTTTTTTCATTATTCTTGTTTAGTCCTGTTACTTACAGCCACAAAGCAAAAGACTAGCAGATTTAAGTTCCATATAAAAATGAATAACAAGACAGGTCCAGGGAACAATACATCTGAAGGAAAGGGACTTCCAGAAGCAGACTCAGGGGCTTTTTTTGTGTGAGGCCTGCAAGCAGCTAATCTCTGCTGAGTAAAGATAGCCATTCAGCTCAGAACAGTCGACTACACTGCTGGAGGAGGAAAACCCAGGAATCATTTCATTGTCATTACTGGGGAGCCACCAGATGCTTGGGATTCCATATATTTGGGGGATAAACCTTTCAAAAGCTCCATTGACACTGGGGTATGTCAATAATTCCACGTATTAGTTGCATGCAAATACTACACAATAAGGTATGGAAAGTGAACTGTAATTGGGAATACCAGGGCGAAGGGGGCTCTATCTTCTGACTGAGCCCATTGTTGAACTCCAGGCTGAACCTCCGACCCTTTACTTTGGAGGGACACAATAGGCTTTGATATGAGATGGTGGGAAAGGGGCTTGGAGGCTCATTTCACATTCAGCTGCAATTCATCAGCTTGGCTGGGGCTTCTAGCAGCTTTAATGACCACTGCAATTGATGGTTAAATCAATTTGTGACGGTGACAGCATGGCTGGCCCCTAGACTGTAACAATTCGGGATTACAACAGGCAGAAAGGGCCCCGTTATTCAGACATGCGTGGTTTCTGCTCAGCTCAGAGTGGGAACAACAGCAGGACAAAATCTCACAAAAACAAGACCTGGAGAATGCACACATTCACTCCAGTTGACTACACACCACCATGGCTTCTTTGTAGCGTGATGAGGCGGGTAAAAAAAAAAAAAAAAAAAAAAAAAAAAAAAGAAAAAAAAAAAAAAAGGCATTGTTATAAATAAAAATATACAGTAAGACACAAAAGACGCTGATATCTAACTATATCCTTAGGGAAAGTGGCAACCCAGAAGAATTTCAGCTTTGTTCCTCCAGAGACAAGGTGGGTGGTCTGTCCCCCCTCCACCCTCGACCCCAAAATGTCTTGGCGCTTGCCCCCACAGCAGAACTCAGCCGTGGCTGGATTACGATGGAGCAGGTTTGCATTTGGCAAGAGGGGCATGGGCAGGGGGGATGGGTGCCAAGGGGATCTCTGGCAGTGCGAAGGAAGAACTGCTCCCTCTTCTGTCACCGAAGGATAAACGCACTTGGAACGCGCTGCAATTTGTTTTCCATGTTTACAAGGCTTTAATTACCTCTTACGCCAGAGGTATTACAGGGGAAGAAGAGGACCAGAAACCACTCTGGTGGCCTTGCACTTGGCAATTTTGTTACAGGAGATTCGGGTGCTTTGGGCAAGGGTCTGCAAGTCCGGTGCTCTCCTGATGACGAGAGAAATGCACCTCCAAATCATCTTAGCTCTTCCTTCTCCTGCATTTTGCTGGTGTAACATATTTGCATCCAAAAGATAAGATAATGTCGAAATCAGACAGGAAAATATGTGATTGTGATTCTGCTTTTCAGTACAATTTTATATAAACTAAAAATTATCGGATGTATATATCTGTGTTGAATTGTAGATATGACCTAATGTGCATGTGTGGTTTAAGTCAAATGACACTTAAAATATGTCAGTTGATTCAGTGTAAAGCTAACGTTCTCTATGTCATGTTAATTGAAATAATGTATTCAGCCCAAGTAGAACAGCTATAAAATTATTATGTGCTGTTGTGCATCTAACTAAGCATAGATTCATTAAATAAATCAATATGTTATGTAGTCAGAGAATTAAAATACTTAAAAATTTATATGAGGAAGCTGCTAATGCGAGGACTGCAAATTATGCCAATCAATAACTTGCACATTATATCGTAATTAATTACACGTCTCTGCTTGTGGTTAGGAAGCTATTTGTGTGTATACTAAAGAAACGTCTTGAAAACGAGCTCTAAAAAAAAATGAAAACGTGAGACACATTCCACTGACCTATTACATAAATCCCTTCATTCACATTCTGAGTTGAAGTCTACAATTAATAAGCAGCTCTGGCATCTTCCTTACAAAATGTCATGGTCTAAACGTTGCAAAAGAAAGAGCTGTTTAGCTCCTTGAAATGTGTAAATCCATTGGCTGATGTTAGTACCTGAGAATTTGTATCCTGAAACAAAGGACCACATCTTGAAAATATAAACAGGTTTTTTTTTCTTTAAAAGATCTGTCCAAATATTGAAAAAATATTATTGCTAACAGTAGAAAGGTCTGGCACCAGGTCCAAATCCTGACAGGAAGGAGGTTGGGGAAAAAAAAAAATCACTTGGTTTCTATGGTAACAGTGCTAGTAGAAATAGTTGTGTGAGCATACTGAACGTGCACAAAAGCCTTCCCAAGGGAGGTCAGAGGATTTAAAGAAAGAAGGAAAAAAAAATGGCAGCCACTGCAGAAAGCAAGAGACATTTTACGCTGAATAAGTGTTTCACATTTGTGGTGTGATCAATAACAAAATGCTATTGCTGAGAGAATATTAGAAGATGAGTAATATCTATCCGTTTGTACTCTAAGCATGCATCTGTGTGTGCTTGTTACTGTGTCAGACAGACAACATATGCAAATTTGCTTCTGCACACATGTACATGGAAATCAGTGTGTGAATAAATAATACATCATCCTACACAATGGAAATATAATGTGAGACTAGAAAAAACTCTTTAATACATGCATTATCATATATAATGCATCACATATGGATAACTTCACTATATCAGATAAATTAAAAACATCTGTGCACATTTAAACTATAAAATGTAATATCAGTCTAAAATATCTGACACACTGATTGCTCTTGAGAAAATCAGAATATGGAGCGACTCATAAGGAACAGCAAGAAGCACTCAGCATTATTTGGGTCCTGGTATTTAATTTTGGCAATTCAATAATTTTAATAACATTTTATTTTATTAATGATGACCAAGAGGAAGTACAAGCTCTGCCATTCAGCCTACTTAGAAAACAGGTGAACATAGTTCATTGTTTTGAGCTAAAAATGCTCACCAGCCTTTTATTTACATCTGCTTCAAGCCTCTCCACTTATTGTTGGTTGCTATAAACTCACTCCATGGGGGATGGATGGGCACAGAGTGAAAATGTGACGGAGGCTCCCATGCAGAAGATGAGCTGTTGTTGGAAGTGAAATCCTGCATCCATGAAGCCAGGGAAAGGGGGAGAATTCTCAGCTACACTTGAAAGCTTCATTTTTGCAACCATGAAGGAAAATATTTTGGCAATGCCTAATTTGGGAAATGTGTGTTGTTTTCATGGATTTTTCGGCTTGATACGATCCACCAAAAATTTCCAAAGCTTGCTAGGTTACTTTCTGTAGTATGGTAACAGAGGATTTTCACTCAGAAAAGATGGCTACTGAAAGCAGGAAGCAGGAAGATTATACCATTCCTGCATCTTTAAAATTCAATAGCAGCAGCACATTTTCTGGGACCAACACTTGCAGGCACAGCAGTAGCACTTAAGCCTTTTCTTCTTTTGGCTCCCTTCCCACCCCCTCCCGTGTGACTACACCTCACCCCACTAGAACCAGCCACCAAAGAGGTCCCAGCACCAGAAAGCAGCTTTTCCTGCACCAGCCATCACCATCTCCTTCCCTGCATGCAGGAGCTGCTGCTCCTCACTGGCAGCGTACAGGGTGTGGCAGGGGCACACAGCCAGCCCCAGGGACCTCCCCAGCACGCTTGGAAGAATGACAAAAGATGCATTTCAGACACAGGCTGCCAACGTGGGCTCAGCCAGACTGATGCTGGGTAGAGGCACTGCTCTGTGAGAGAGTGGTGTTTGTGAAAGGTGATTGTGCACTGGGGAAATGTAACACCCCCAGCTTCTCAGCTCCTTTGGAAAACCACTACACTGGCTGTACTCACCCTTCTGAAAATCAGAGGCAGCACCACTATCAATTTCAGAGTGAAAGCACATTTTAAGGAAGGTATTTTTCATCTCCCTTGAATGAGGATTTTTCTGCTCACATTAGAGATATGTGGAAATTTAATCATACAATGATCATTCTTCACCCAACTGACTAAACTTTCCCTGCTAGCCAAAGGCACCTTGTTAGTCATTAATTTTCCTTAATTCCAGCTCAGGTTCATATTTCCCTGAAATGTACAATGGCTCTCTGCAGTTCTCAGAGCTGATATTTGTATCTGTCCTTGGAATATAACACCACATTGGCATCTAACTAAAACAAACAAAAAAAAAATACACATTAAAAAAAAAAAAAAAAAAAAAAAACACCAGCAAAAAACCCACAAATAAACAAGCTACAGAAAATTAGGAAATCAAAGTATGACCCAGTCAAAATGGGGCAGAACCTTTCACTGTGCTCAGTAAGGACCTCACTGCTGGGTTCTCCAACGCTGGTGATCTAAAAGTATGAAGCTCTAGTAATTATCTGGATAATCCAGAAATGTCACAAAATCAGTAGCCCTAAGGGGCTGAACTCAAGATTGTCTATGTGCTCATTTTACTCCTGCTCTCATCTAGTAGTCTTCCTCTTTTGAGAACTGACAGTATTAAAATATGTGCCCTGATTTTCTCATACAACCTCCAGTTCTTTCCAGAAGCTGTAGAGGGCCTGACTCTATTTGTTACATTTTCCAGGATTTGGGTATCTTGACATTTTAATACATGGATCTCTTGCCATCTGGACAGTCAAGGTCCAACCATTCTTCTTCTTGTGCCCTGCAATGACTTAGACCTAGCTGCTGAATCTTAACCCACACTCACAAACACATATCCTGCCCCTCCTTGCACTGCTGAGCGAATTTCTCTTTTGTCTTCTGCTGTATGAGTGCTTTCATGTGCAGAGATCCATGACTCTTTACACCAAAACTCCTGTCCACATGATAACTTGTCCTCTTGCTTGAACTTGCTGTGCAATATAGCAATAACTCTGCTTTCTTACTCAGCAACCTCTCCGAGTGAGATGCCTTACATCTGGCTGAAGGTATTCAAGGTACAATTGTACCAATTTATTCTATTCGTGGTATGTCCCTACCAACACCCCCACTTGCAAGTATTGTTTAATCTCTTCCTGATAACCCTAGCAGGAATTCCCAGCTTAGAGGCCAGGTCTTGGCAACATGGAGGCAACACTAACGTGCTTTTGTACTGATGAATTGATATGAGTGATTTTAGTATAAATGATGGCCAAAAAAATAAGACAAGGACTACATAACAATCAAAATGACAGCTGTATGAAGTCTAGATACACAAGGTATTCTTAATTAACTCCTTACCCAGGGTTTATATTGTGGAGGTTGATGGCATATCTAGCTTAAAGCTAGTTCAGAAATCACTACATTGCTCCAGCAAATTCTGTGATTGTAGATTAAACACACCCTAAATCAATGAGTAAAGGTTTTTAATGGAGCATATCTTTTAACATGTGCGTAAATTATAGAGGGGAAACTGCTGTCTGAATTAGTTATATTTGGGTGGATGGTTGGTTGGCTGGTTGATTGTATCAGCCTTATAAACCATGACTTTAAATTTCATTCAGTGTTGTACAAACTTTCATCCAACAAGTTGTCTTCTCAGAATCAGTGAGACAACATTTGTCTTTGTTGGAAGAAAATGTTGAATTACATTTTAAAAATACATAAACACAAAAGCAGCAGTAGCACATAGTATGACATGTTTTATATATGTTTTTATAGGGGAGTTTATGTTTTTATGTGTATCAACATTATAGCTATTTACATTATAAAGGAGAGTGTGATAGCCAAAATGAAAAAAATTGTAAAAAATCCAGATCCAAAAACTTACTTTCTTGCTATATGTGATTAATAAGAACATAGAACCGTCAGTGCTTTAGATACACTTAGGTCAATCTGTACTCCTGCTATATGCAATTAATAAGAGCATAAAACCATGAGTGCTTTAGATACACTTAGGTCAATCTGTACTTTTATTGAAACAAAAGCCTATGTGGGTTGAACTTTGGAATAAAAATATTCAAGCCCCTGCAATGGTGCAGCACATTCGTATATTAGTTGTTGGCCTGTGTGGTGATGGCAGTGTCAATACTGCATCATTATCTTGGAAATTAGTATGGTGCAGCACTGTCTATCTGATGTCACAAGAACAATGTCTCAGAGGTTCTCTTATCCTTTCTTAGTCGTTAATCTCCTGAAAAAGACATGCAAAACATGTAAGCATGCATAAGCAACTCTCTCCAGAGCTGAGATCACAAGCCAGAAAATGTGTAGAAACCCCAAGAAGTCAATATCTTGATTTCAGCCTAAACAATTTACTGAAAAATTATCCATTCACTTATGACAAACCTCTTAAAAATACTACTGTAAAAAGCATTACATCTTATCTGTGTGAGCTGAAATCATTGCATAAACTTCCAAATAGTAAGTCAAGATGGAAAGGGAAATAAAGTGAATTCTCAGAATTACCATCTAACTTCAGAAACATCTTTCTCTCTCTTTCTTTTTTCTTTTTCTTTCTTTCTTTCTTTCTTTCTTTTTCTTTCTTTCTTTCTTTCTTTCTTTCTTTCTTTCTTTCTTTCTTTCTTTCTTTCTTTCTTTCTTTCTTTCTTTTCTTTTCTTTTCTTTTCTTTTTCTTTCTTTTCTTTCTTTCTCTTTCTTTTCTTTTTTCTTTTCTTTTCTTTCTTTCTTTCTTTCTTTCTTTCTTTCTTTCTTTCTTTCTTTCTTTCTTTCTTTCTTTCTTTCTTTCTTTCTTTCTTTCTTTCTTTCTTTCTTTCTTTCTTTCCTACAGCTGACTTCAGAGTTACTATAAATTATATTAATTCAGGCATAGTATGAGGTTTTTGTGGCTTTTCCATGAAAAAAGTTGCTTTCTCTAGGACATTTTCTGATACTTTTACTTAGAATAATTATTCTATTTTCAGGTAAGCAGACTGAATTCAACACACCTGAATACAATAGATTACTTTGCTTTTTGGTTTTGGAAAATGAGATGTTCATTTCCATAACATTATATTCATTCCACTTTTCTCAGTTTTCAGACTACTTCTGCTTCACCAAAGTCTTAGGAAGTCATTCATGAAAATTAAAATCCACTTTATAGGGATGCTTGTAAAGCTTTTGCCTGGCACAAGCCAAGGGGTCAGGATTTGGTTCTTTGCGTAAACCTAAAAAAAATCACAGTGGATTCAAAGCAACAATGTTTCTGTAGTGAAAATTACAGGGTGATTTTGTTACATGCCGTCTCCCTTGGTGCTTAAGGGAATAAAAGGTTTTCTTTGCCTATGATCATTAGAAATTGTAAATCTTAAATCATAAAAACGCCTAACAAATACAGTTTTCCACTAGCCAAGGAGTGCAGAAAATAGCATCTCATTAGCTGCAAATCTTGGCAGAAAAGAGAAACAGAGCCTATGAGTCCTAACAACAGCTTCTGTGCAGCGGCCATTAGATCATACTGAAAAGCACAACAGGTCTAAAATTTAGTTGCATGCATGCCCACATAAACATTTTGGTATTATACGATCATTTAAGTAATCCAAAATCTATGGTTATTGCCTTATGCCAGCTTTTAAAAGATTAGAGGTTGTATTTTAGACTAATGAATTCCACTTACTTTTATTTTCGAAAACTTTATTAATGTGCTTTAAAAGGTGTTATTCTCCTATTCAGCTTTTCACTGCTTCCATGTTTGGCATGGTTTTGGTACGATAGTGCTAAGTAGGCACAGAAAACATTTTGTTTTGTGAGTAAAACCAAGTTTGAGGCTGGTCTGTGGAATCCCCCACACACCTCAACCTAGACACCTGCAAGTTCACAAAGGCAGCCTTGTCTGAGTCATTAGGTTGCCTCACTCCTGCAAAGACCTCTCATGACTGAGTGATGTGGCATGCAAGGACCTTGTGCTTTTTCCCATGGCCACGTCAAAGAAACATAAGCACAGCAGGCAAACACCTATCCTTCCATGAAACTCACCCCATGTGATGGGAATCATGCAATGCACAGCTCTGATTCAACCTCATGAGCTCCAGAGAGGTGCAGGTACCATGATGTTACCATGTTCTGTGCCTCTGAGCACACACATCAGCCCTGAGTATTCATCCATCAAGGCTGGATGATTCTTTTCAGGCTGCAAGACATCTACACATGAGCATCTAAAGTAAGTTGTCTGAACCTAACCCTAGAAGGCAAATTCTCTGGTGAAAAAAATCAGGTTTTGTCCTTGCTTCTGTGTTTCTTGAAACTGAATATATGAGGAAATAAAAACCAGACAGACCAAAAATACTAGGGACACTTATTTTAATAAAATGGAGAAAGTTGAAAATAGCAAGCATGAAACCCACAGTATGAGGTAGCTACCATTTGTTTTGTGTAAAAATACTCTCTTGCTTAAAGCTCCAGAAAGTTCTCACCATGAGCTTTTCTGCTCTTTGCTTATGTGGCACTGAGATCTCCTTCAGCTGCTGAAGATGTGCTAAGTAGCAGTTAAGGTCTTCTTTATGAAGTGATCTGGACAAGAAAAGGCTGATTTCTTTCCTATGTATAATGAAAAAGGTAAAGAAGTAGGACTTAGAGAAAACCACAAGATGTTAAGTCCTCTCCAATCCATGTGTTAGTGGTGTGCTTTTGCCATACATCTTCATCTTAACCCATGGAATAACTTCAACTGCTCCCATTTGGGGTGTTAACATTCTGCTTTTTTTCCCTGTCTGGTTGCTTTCATGTTTGCCTGTTTGGAAAGACCTGCTGGTAGAATCGACTGGAAAATGAGCAGACAAATAAGAGGGAACAACATGAGGAAACAAAGCCATCTGGGTCACATTTCCTAAAGTAAATCTTAGTAAATTCTGACTAAGTCTACCACACCACACAGCTTTACATCAGATTGGAAACTAGCCCAAGTTTTTAAATTTTTATACAAACTCTTCCTTATATATCTTTCTCACAAAACAGTTCTAAGTAACCTTCTAATCCTTGTTACTCTTACCACATATGCAAGCTTTCCTTCCAAAGTGATTAAAGGTATTTTCTTTTCTAAGGGATACCAAAGCAGGGTCATGAACCTTAGCATCTATTCACCAAGATCACACACATATACACGGTATGGCATTCAATATAGTTGTTAATTATTTCTTTCTGCCAAGAAATTAAAATAGTCAAGTGGATTTGCTAAAAGAAAAATATAATCTACCCTATAATTAGCTTTTTAAGTAGCATGTTTCAATAAATATGCCTCAGCAAGATGTTTTGCCATCAACATAAAACAATTTAAAACATTTGGAAAAAAGCATATTGAGAAAGAGAATGCAAGAAAGATAATTAAAACCAATTGGGAATGTGGTAGATGTGATTCTGGAAGGGCAATAACCTAGACAGGAATGGATTCAGTTTAATGAGAAAAATCAAACATGTCTGCTGTCTTTAAAACAAATGATAGATAAGAGCAATAACCAAGGTTTGGACTAGGTCATATATTTTATTAAAAACCCACATGACATGATGATCCACTATGAAAAATAGTGGTGGTAGTTTATTGCTGTGGTTTGTAGACAGGAAGATTTTTATTTAATTGAACATTTTCCATCGTGTTCAAGACAAGAAAGTGTTTCTAACAATTTCCTTTTAGTCATTATTTTGGTATTATGATATTTGATAAAATAAAAAGCAGCATCTCAGTAGAGCTGAAGTAATGTAATTAATAACATGTGCTACTTGTTGTTTGTTTTAGGATGGGCTATTCTTACCACCTGTTAAACATCAGCATACCTGATTCTGGATATTTGGAAAATGTGTCTGATTGTCCAATGTCAAGTCCAAACTCGAAGTAGTATCAGATGTGCTACTGTTCTGGGGCAATGTGGCAACAAATGCACTGATTAGATTATAAATAAGTAATTTCCTTCTTTTTCATTGGTACCACTGGGATCTGTGCAAGAGGGACAAGAAAACCCACGTTCCCACACTGTGTGATGAGAAATGTGCAAGCTGCATGGGTATTAGCGAGCATGCATCTGTCCTTCATAGAGAAAGTTCATGGTGCTCTGGGGGTGAAACTGAGCAAAGTTTACAGATCAGCAACTTGTCAGCCCCAACCTCCAGATGAAATTAAATGCAGATAAAACAAATAGAATGTTTTAAGGAAATGGAAATACCAAGTGCTGGAATTTCCTGGCTATATACAGCTGGATTTATTTCAAGCTCTGTGGACATGGAAAAAAGTATGAGCTCATAGTCCCCATATGGGAAATGTGATGTTGGTAAGGGAAGAAAACAAGAGTTATAGTCTCTGTTCTATGGAAACTGCATGATTATCCATGCCAAAGACAAGGAAATAGTTTCAACAAGAATAGCTGGTCAGTCACAGCTCTGAGGAGAACATGAGCAAGAGTATGTATTGAGTAAGCAATATGGATGAGGGTTGCAGGGACTGCTGAGAGGCAGGGAAGAAATAAAGCCATGTGGAAGCAAGGTCTGCTATGATCCTTGCCCTGGCTGTATGTAATTTTCTAATAAAGAAGTGACTTACTGATTTTAGTGTGTAGTGAGAGGTCAGCTTGAATTAAAAAAGGGATGAAAAGCTAAGACAGGAAAATATCAGGTCCACACCCTGTAACTGCAGCAAGACAATGTCAGAGAAGGGACTGGTCTAAGTGGTAAGTCTGGAGGGACTAAAGTCCTGTTATCTCACATTCACACCCAAAATTAGTTTATGCTTTTTGCTCTAACCTCTGTGTGTGTGGTTCTTCCATCTGTAAAACAGATGGTCCTCTCACTGGATGTGCCTAACACAACCTCTTAGGTCTGAGCTGCAGTGTGGTTTTGAAGAGGTTCTGCCTCTTCAATGACTCTGCAAGTCATTCCCACTTGCCATGCTTTGGTTTACACTCCTGCACTCCTCTGCAGCACTCAGGTCAGTTTTCTTCATGTGAGATTAAACTGGAAGGTTGCTTTGCTGTCTCTACCTGATGTCCCTCAACTGCTCACAGGTATTCAAAATGTGTTGAAAAGATGCAGCAAATCCCCCTCAGTGTGAGCATTAGCTCATCAGCCCCCTCTCTGCCACATAGACTCACTAACACAGACACAGATTTCTACAAAAATGATGCAGCAAAGTAATGAGTTGCAGCAGTAGTGAGCAAGAGAAAACTATGGGAGGAAATGAACTCTTTTTCCTTCAGAGCAAGGTTTGTGTGCTGCACAGCAAAAGTATCACATGCCAGACACGAGAAGGAAAATAAGTGTTGCATAGCTGCTCCTTAAATGGGCAACTCACACTCTCTGTGCACTGACTGAGGTGGGTGTCTTGGAGAGAAATCACATGCATTCACGTAACTAAAGAATATCTGAGGCATACACTGACGAGGTCAAATTAAAGTTGCACAGACCACCTTAATTCTGGCATTTCCTAAGTCTCAAGTGTTTGACTTTACAACCTTAATAATGTTCTTTTGACATAGTTTTTGTATGTGTAATAAATTATGTGCCCTTCTCACTTTCAGTGCTCTTCTCACCAGTAATGCTGTTGGACTCTGGTTCTCCATTATGAAAACAAATATTGGAAATTATTGCTGTTGTTATTGAAACCAGATGTACTGCTCTCAGTGGCATTTATTTGTATAATGTCAAACTCTGGGACATTCAATTTCAGGGTAGTTATTGAACAAAAATGAGCAATATAACTGCTAGTGAAATGTAAGTGCTTGAAAGGCCTAGAAGCTGTCTCTGTCCAGGAAAGTTTATCATTTTCATTTCATCAACAAACATTCCCACAAATGACTGTGCAAAAATGACCCAATCACATATTTGTGTCAGTATAGAGTAATGAAGAATTAAGAGAGAGTCAAGATTGAAGAATCTGGGCTCAAATATGTGAAGTACTAAATCTGCCCTGAAGAACATCCTTCTACCTCATGGAGGGAATAAAAGTGATGTTCATGGTAAGCTCAGAAGGATAAATGTAAAGCAAATACCTTATTCTTGATTCATCTTATTTCAGATGTCAGGTGTAAGGCACCTTGAAGGACAGAATTTCTCTCCATCTACTGCCAAGGGATATGCAGGCTTCAGATTTAGAGGTCTAATCTTTGAATGTCAAGTGGAAGGTGAGAAATATTCCATCTTGTCTGTTCTATGCTGTCACTGTTCATCCTGATCTCACCAGC
Organism: Muscicapa striata striata; assembly: GCA_030060385.1. Lineage (NCBI taxonomy): Eukaryota > Metazoa > Chordata > Aves > Passeriformes > Muscicapidae > Muscicapa > Muscicapa striata. The sequence continues at coordinate 488,799 of JAREIS010000301.1, read as the reverse complement.
ATTAAATACAGTCCTTGGGGAGGGGGAAGGAAAAAAATAGGAAGTAACCATTAACAAAGTCTTAAAGTAATATTACAGCTTCATATATAAGTAATCCAAAATTAGGAACTCCCAGAACTAAACAGGATACACTCAATTAATTACTTCTTAAGGTATTTTAGTATGAATTTCAGTTCATGATCATCTTTCCCACAGGATTCCTACCTGAATTAATGCACATGGTGTGTCATGTTCTGTGAGTCATCAGGGCTGTGCTGCTAATTAAGCTATGTTAAAGGGTAGATCTGCAGCTGTAGCTGCAGCCAAGGAATGTCTGTGTTCTGGGTGTGCAACAGAAAAATCTAAAAGCTCTGTAAATTAGTCCATGGGCTTCTCAGATTGGATGGTTTTTCTTGTAGTGTTTAAATTACTTAGATGATGTATCCACAAGCCTGGATATCAGTACACTTTTGTCTCAGAGAGCTGTCAAGAAAACCCATACATTAGGGGTTTTCTCCCCCTTATGCAATGTAGTAATGGTGGTGCAGTAAAACCAGTAGAAAGATTAAACCCTCATGGAAGATGTGGAAAGGCAGAGTAACATAATTCCATGCTCTGCATGAAGAGCAAAAAATCCTGTTTACTGAGAGCTTTTGCCACTTAAAGACTTCCCTTGCAGAGGTTTTTTTCAGTGTAACTCCCTGTACAAGTCTCAGGCTCATGCAGTGCACTCATCTGCTGGTTTAAATAAATAATATATCTAAGAGAAGGCTGAAAAAGCATTATATGTACAGATAAGCATCTTTTCCGTTAGTGTATGTCAGCCATTACTACTAAATTAGTCTCAACTTCATTATTCTTGAAACCTTGAATTCCTGAATGCCTTCTGTTCATTTTTACAGACTCTGCTGTTTCTGGCCAATCAGTCTAATCATCTAATACTTGCCTTAGTTTATCAGCTTTCCATCTCATTCAGGAGAGCAAGGGCAACCTATCGATTGACTGATTTCATTTCCATCCTCCTGCCATTCCTTGGATTTTGTGAAGCAAAGAACAGACTCCCCCCTCAGAAACCAATTTGGAATTTAAACAAGACTTCAGAGACAGACAAGTTCAAAACAGCATGGACTTTTACTGGCAAGTTAATCCCTCAATACTTCTGACAACTGTAGAGAGGAGGCAACATCTGAAACAGGGACCAGTGACCAGATATGTTTTGAAGAAAAATGCAATCCATTTCAAAAAGCACTTTTACTGTAGCCTAAAATGTCCATCTGTTGAAAGGTTTGAAGGAAGAAAGGGGGAAAAAAGCTTTTTGAGTGCAGCTGTAAGTAAAATATGCCCTGTTAATTTATAAAGTTTTGTTTTTGTTGTGATTTATCAGACTTATTCTGCATATATAATGTATGTCCTAAAATCACAGTATAGGGGAAACTTTTTAATAAAAACCAGTTATTTTTGTAAATTTTTTATTAATATTGTAAAAGGATACTATTTTTACTGCAATATGCAACAATGCCAATGGAAAATAGTGAGAAGAAAAAAATATATTGTCTGGCACTGGTTGCCATAGTAACAAGCTGAAGTTCAAGGAGAAGTGGAGAATCTGAATTCTGTGGCAAGGTAATGAATTTAGCATCTACAGGAACAGAAATGGATTTTCTGTCACAGCCTGTAAATCAACCACAGGAAACCAACATGTGGGAGAAATTTTGGAATGCTTTATATCTGCTTCAGATGTACGAAAAGTTTATCAAAATTAATCCTCAGGGCTTTGTCTTCCAGGGCCTCGCCTTTCTTTTTTTTTCAGACCAATAGACTTAAAAATAAGTTGATGTTTGTTATTAAGGCAAAGGCAAAAGCCTTGCAATTTTCTCAGTTAGCCCCCTGAAGTCAGCAAACATCCTCCCCAAGAGAGAGCTGCTTTAACACACTCACTTTCCACAATGCACCCAAGTCCCAAAGGCCAGACATGAGCCCAATCATACAAGCCAGATACTTTTGAGATGCTTTTCAAGATGTTTTCTTATACAAATGCAAGATGCAGGTGAATAAAGGGAGTGAACACGAAAATACTTGAGGTAGGCAGCTCAGCATCCAGGAACATTGGTGTGCCCTGAAAAACCCAGCAAAGAGCAGCTGTCTTGGGGCACCTGTCACACCAAGGATAGGGAGAGGTGGGATTGGACTCTGAGCTGGTGTCTCATGACCACTGCCTGCAGAAAGGCTGCACACAGATTCAGGTTGCCCACAGAAGTCTCAGAAGGGATTTGGGGGAATGATGTCCATGCCTCAGTTAAATGTCTAATCTGTTCTCATGCTTTCTCAGCCTCTTTCTAATGGCTTGTTGATCTCCAGGATGACCTTGTCTTTGGCCACAATAATTATGCCTCAGCAATCCAGAGAGTATCAGGAAGAAATGTATAGGGAAAGAAGTCTCCCAACAGTGGAACCCAGCTAACCTTCTTCATGCTCTCTGTACCTTTAAAAACATGAAAAATAAATAGCTTCTCTTTCTACCACCTGTCTTGGAGCAGATGAAACACACCCTGGGGAAAGGGAGGAAAAAATTCTATTATATAAAAAGAATTGTAACAATGCACTACAGCTTATTATCCATAATGGGCTCCATTCCCAGTAAATCACACCCATGTAACTCAGATGCAATTCTTCCAAAGTGGGTGAAGATAAAGTGGTGTGAAATCATTGTGAGCAGAGAATACAGTTTGAAAAATTAAAAAACAAAAAAAAAAAAAACAAAAAAACAAAACAAAAAAAAACAAAACAAACAAAAAAAAACCACTCTATAAAAATAAAATAGAGGAAGATATTAGACAAAGAAAAAGTTTTGTTTTTTTTATATGGATGTCTTCCACTTAAGACAAAGGAATGGGCTTCTTTTATTGTATCACAGATCCTGTTATTGTAGAGGGTGCCTATGGAAGACCAGTTATCTCTAGATATTCTTTTTGACTACCAGTCATGTAACTGAACCCTAACTAAACATGAAATAGCATCTTAGGACTTAAAATATTTTACAGAATTTCATGTAACTTGCTGATTTTGGCCAAATCTTGTTAAAATCCTCCTTTGCTTCCACAGAAGAATCACAACTCTGGGCAGCATGAATTCCCCTGAATGTGCATTTGTAACTTCCATGGAACAAAATAAAATTTTTAAATGTAATTGAAACTTATAAATTAACATATCTAATATCAGAGCTATTTTTAAAGATTGATTATTGGTACTTTTTTCACTTAGTTATCAAATTCCAGAGGGTAAGCCCATCTTTGGCTATCCCCATGTTTTGTTCTGTTTCTCCAGATTCCAGTTCCACTACAATTGCAAGAAGTTAAGCATTGGTTTAAAGTAAGTGGGCCTCCCAAGTCATGTCAAATCAATCAGTGAAAGTCTTGAACTCATATTTAAATATTGGGAGTCATGAGATTAATTATAAATGGTTTCAAGACTTCTGGTGATCTGTGACCATTTGGAAAAGAAGAGAGGAAGCACAAAAATACACATTTCAAAAGCACTTATATGCTGGTTTGGACATCTGTAGAATTAAAGACGTGTTAAATCCCATAGCCACACTTATACTTTTTTGCTCTTCTGGGAGAAATCTCTCAAAAACTTCAGCCTCCTTTTCCTTTTATAAATACATCTGATTTTAGGCAGTAATGGTGTCCCAATTTCTGCAGATTTTTTCTGAAACTCTAAGTATGAAGACAGTAGGAAATCATTATTTCAATTACTACTCCTGCTGTGAGTATTAGGCTCTGTCTGACAAACAGTGCAAGACTTTCATTGACATGAACTTCTCTTGGAGTGGAAAATAATCAATCAATGCACATTGAGGCCCTTTTGATCATAATTGAAACAATAAAGTATTAATTACCAATTAAATCTGTTCAGTCTTTCTTACTGTCTTCTCACCCAGGTGTGCCATGAACCATTGTAATAACCCACATGTATTAGGGTAAAAAACAATCAGGTACATTTTATTTTGCCAAATAATTTTTCTGTAAGAGCCATCCTTGATTCCAGTAACAGTGTGGCTGTAGAGATTGTCATGGATCAACTGCTGGAGGAGTCAAAGGGGTGGGAACATGAGCAGTATTGTCAGCAAACCCACTGTCATATCCACTGTCACATCAAATCACAGCCTCAGACTCAAGGGTGAAAGATCTGATTGGGGATCCAGCTCTCTCTCATCATGGATGAGATTTCCAAAAAGTGTGGAGCACACTACATGACTTCCTCCAGTACCTTTGTGAAATAAGCCCAGTATATTCCTTTCATATACACAATCATAAAAAAGAAAGCATGATCAGCTATTTCAGGTCAGGATTTTCCCCCTGCTTTTAAATTATGTGCATTCTGGTCAGCAGATGATTTTTCTCACTTTTTAATTTTTTGCTTCAGTCACCAAAAATCTTTGTTTATAGTATCAAAAATACATGTGAACCCTTCTCTGAAAAATCTCTCTTTGACTATCTCTGTGGCAGTTTCCACAGCTCATTAATTTTTCTGTGCAAATATATCTATGAGTAGAAACTATTCTCTCCCCCCCCCCCTTCCCCAAAGTTCTCTTCAGAGAGCAGGGGAGAAGAGACTTACACTGGAAGGACTCATTGCATGAATAATTGGCCTCTATTTATAGTCTGTAGAAATATAATCTTCATGTTTGTGCTGTTCTCATTCACCTGAGAAATCTTCCTTTGTGCTAATAATTCCATTGAAGTAATTACTGTATGAGGAGCCAAAGTGTGTTATGTAGCCAATTCCCTTCACAAGCCATAATGCACAGCTGCAAATCTCCAGGAGGCCACTGAAAGGCATCCTGAAACTTCAGGGTAGTGGCAGGAGGGAAAGGGAGGACACCTGGCCCTTCTGGCATTCACCTAGAACTGCATGGTTATGTGCAGAGAGTGGGAAAGGGAGGAGAGACAGTTAGTCAGTCTGGTTATTCTTCCATTTAATCTTAAATTGCCTCAAAGGGTTTTTTGTGATTTGGTAATTTTTTAGCTGTTGGAGATGACAGGGTAGCCAGGAGTTATTAGTTCTCTGGGTTCTGTAATGGATGCCACACTTCAATTCTGCTTTCCTTGATCCTTCCCAGGGCTCATTCCTGTCCCTGTCACTTTGAAAGGAGACTTCTCTGCAAAAGGACCAGTTTATCTGACTTTCCATTAAGACTGTTCTCATTGCCCAAGCTAGTCCAGGCAGAGGTAGCTCAGCTGCCCACAGCACACAACATTGTGATGTGCTGCAGGAATCAGGATTGTGCCTGAAGGCCTGAAAGCTATTCATGTATCTTCCTGGCATTCCTAGAACTTTATCTCAGTTCTAATCCCTTCTAAAAGAGTCTGTCCACACCAAGGATTACACAGAGGCAGGATAACCTAGCAGAGGAAGCCACATGCCTGCAGAGCTCATTACCAGCACTCCCAACCCATCACTAGGTAGGACTGCTTTACATCTGCTCCTGAGTCTCTCAAGGACTGCCTGGGAGCACAGCATGCAAGCACAGGCAGGGTCCCTGCTGACACAGCCACAGCTTCAGTGCTTCCCTGGCATGGTGAAGGAGATGATCCAAGAGCTCTGGTTCAGGTTGTAGAAGAAGAGTGATCACCAGTCACAGACCTTGCAACTGAAGAGTAAGGGAAGAAAAATATCTCCAGAAGCACAAAGCTAATCATGCAGCTTCAGTTCTGGCATTCCCTAACATTTGAGTGCATGCCCTTTAAACATAACCATCCTTTATCTAGTTCATGAACACTAGAAGAAAATGGCTGCAAGTAATACAGCAGAGGGAAAAGGTGTTTAAGCATCTCCTGTCACAGAAGATCTTATCTTACAATAAGCTTTAACTTTCTAATTCCTGAAGTATTGACAACCACATGTAATTCAGTAAGGAAACAGATCTCTGATGAGGTTCTGTCTGTAGCACAGACTTTATGGGGCAAACACTTGTAGAAAGGCCATTTGACACACTATACCCAAAAGTATCAATAAACATCAGTCCAGAGAACTCTGCTAAGAAAGCAGCATTGACAGAGTCTCTTAAAAAGCCAGAGGAGGCTATGTAGTGAGCAGATTGTTTACATTGAAGGATTTAACCATTATCTCACTGGAGAAATGAGGCAGTATCCATGATGCTTCAATTTCTACTTGACATGAAAGGCAAGAGGTATTAGTTTAAATCTACCTGTGTAAATCTGGAGGGGTTTTGCTTACTTACTGCTTTAGAGACTAATGGAGTACAGCTCCTACCATGTGCTAGGGAGCCCTGGGCAGAGATCAGAGAGCATGCAAAGTCCCACCAGTACAGATGTTGTGTGCAGTCAGTGGAAATTCAGTCAAATACTTGTAATTGCTAAAGTAATTAAAGCTCATTACTGAAAGTAAACATAACTGCCAAAGTTAGTGCTCCTGAAGGAATAAGTGGCATTCCTCATTTATCCACACTGGAACCAGAGGAGATCATTAGGACACAGATAAACTCTAGGCTGACAGGGGAGGAGTACTTTAATGAGGAAATAGTTAAAACAGATGTTAATACGTTTATACATGTAAATTGTGAACATTTAAAAAAATAATACTGGAAGTGGAATGTATTCCCAGGAGGAGAGGAGAAATTTTCTTTCATGGCAGCAGAAATGAATTGATACTGTAAAGAAACATAAACAGTCTCACTGGACTTCCCACTCATGCTGCACATCTCACATACTAACATGGAGAGAAGGGAAAAAAGTCTGATGGATCTATAAGGCACTGAGCAGCAGGGAGCTGGGCTGCCAATTTCAAAAATGTGAATTGATACAATCCAAAATCACAGCTTCCAAAGTTGGAAGCTCAAAGTAGTTAATCTCAAAATCTTTTTGATGTTAAGCAACAACTTCTAGCTCTTTAGGCAGCCCCACTGCTACCAAGTGAGACAAGGGGGCATTAGATGGGATTTTTTCTGTGTACCATTGGTTACATTTGGAAAATTGTGCTTCCATGAAAGCAAAAGAAAATAGCTTTTCCTGTTCAGCATCTGCTCTGGATCAAGAAGCAAAATTTAACCAGTGTGTTTAGAGGCAAACCAGTACATGTACAGTATATGTACACCTATATATATAGCCCCATGTAGGTACACATATAAGCACCTACAGGTTTGTATAAATGTATATGATCAAACTACATACAGAGAAAAGCCTTGGTGGATACACATACACCTCCACCAATATCTATCTCCACAATTATACCTATACATGCTGATATACTCATCTACACTTTATGTCACATGCATAGATGCCTGTGTGAGAAGGGATGTGTATAGTCACACATAAAATGTGAGGTACACTTTTAAGTTCCTATTGGGATCACTGGAGATAGGGATAGATTCCTGAACACAGCTGTCCACAATGATCTGAGATATCCTCTGCTGTGAAAGGGAGCCACACAGGCCTGGCAGATGTGACACAGGTCTGGTAGATTCATGGCTTTGTGAACTGATCCTTCTGGAGGTCATGGACAATGATTTTGCATGCATATGTTTAGACAACTGAAACCAGCTCCCAGCCAATGCCTTCCAAAGCTGCTCAGCTGACCCAGAGTGAGCATCATTTGTTCACCTGAAGAGCTCTTGAGCCTCCATTGACTGTCCTGACTAAATCCCCATTGACTGGTAAGGAAGCTTAGGCAGCCAGCACACACATTGGCACCTGTAGGAGTCCTAACCTCACACAGAATCCCAGCTGTTGCTGCAGATGTATGAATTCTCTCATAAATTTAACTTGGAAAAAGTAGTAGTTGTTTACACAGCTCATGGCATTGAAAGTACACAGTGGAGTGCAGACCACTTCAGCTCTGCAAAATCTGTGCCTGTCTGTGGCTGTAAGTGGGAAAACTATTTTAGGTATTTTTTACATGTTTTTCAGTGATTGACCAGTTGTATACCTTGACTGATATATGTTTACCTGTTGCAACATGCAGGAAAAAGGCAATCATCTTGTCACAGCTAAATTTATCCTGCTCTTGCTGTGTTCTGGATTATCATTTCTTTCACACTTGAGTACTTCTACTATGCCTCAGAGAAAAGAACCATTTTCATTTCTGTGAGAAAATGAATTGCTTTCTCAACACTTAGTTTATGGCAGTCTATAACGTTGTTGACATTTTTGTATTTAATATTTTATTGTATTTAAATTCCTTCTCAACCTCAGCAGGTTCTCTTTAAAAACCAGGAAAATTCAGCTGAAATTGGTCCATTCAGACTATTTATCAAATTTACCACTTAGGATTTTTTGTGCTTTATGCTTTAACATCATTCAGAGATGTGCTGTCCCTACATAACCTGGAAATGCAGGGCCCACGTTGGCAGCTGTTCCAGGAGGAACCAATCCTCAATGAACCAGGGGCTGGACTGACCACAGTGGCTGCATAACACACCTCTATTGGGAGGCAGGAATTCCTATAGTTACAATCTCCCTGTTGTAGCCCTGCAATAGCTTACACTGTCAGGCTCAGGAAATAAGAATTTTAATTTCTGTGCACAGTCATTTTTCCACTTTCATGTAAAAAGAGTTGCCATCACTACTTTATCCAAAAAAACAAACATCAAAAATCACAAATTCTCCATGTGACTGAGTATGATTTCATGATTCAGTAGTGTACATTTTGCACTTACTAGAAGACTTTGCCAAACATTTTCACAGGCTCGAGTTTACCTGTTAGATGTTCCTTTTGCACCTAAGAACAACGTAGTTTGTCAATTCCCATATTGATCCTAACTTGTATCTGTTGATGCTTTGAAAATATATTTTTAAGGACCTAGACAAGATTAAGAATTAATTATTTTTCAGGGGAAATAAAAGGAGCTCTAACATGCTATCTTTTGCAAGGTAACACACTGAGAAATGCTGTGTGCTTGTTGACAGCTTTGCAAGGCTAATGTCAGCACCAGAGTCACACCTGGAAGCCTGCCCAAATTTTTCACCAGGAGACAAGTCATGATGTTGGTGGCACCTGTGGATAAGCAACACATGCAGCAACACACAAGCCATTAGTTTAGCAAAGCAGGATGTTTCCATTTACTGTTTGTCAGCTCTGTAGTTTGGCATCACAGAGATGAGAACCAGGGATGAGAGAATCTGAGTGAGGAAAGTATTTACCCACCAGCTGTCTAAAATGCCTGCTCTTAGGTGAGAGATCTTTCAGAGGGAATGATAACAGGTTAGTAGTTCTTGTTTTTTAACTGCAGGCTGAATTCCTTTGTATTCTGGTAACTGCAAACCTAAGGAAATCTTCCACTGTAAAAGCAGACTGGAAACAGATATCTTGCTGAAAATACTGGATCACCTCAATGGCTGAGCAACAAAGAAAAGAATAAATAAGTGTATGAATAATGCATTATCCCTTCCTTGGCTGCTATTTCAGCTTTTTTATAATTGTTATATAAAATAACAAACAAAGCAAACAAGTTATTGCCCTTCTTTCCTAGGATAAGAAAATCATAGAAGAGTTTGGTTTGGAAGGAGACCTTGAACACCATCTGTTTCCAACCACCCTGCCATGGGCAGGGCCATCTTCTGCTAGACTGAGTTGCTCAGAGCCCCATCCAACCTGGCCTTGAACACCTTCAAGGATGGGGCATCCACAGCTTCTCTGGGCAACCTTCCCCAGGGCCTCACAACCCTCAGAGCAAAGAATTTTTTTCCTACTATCTAAACTAAACCAACTCACTTTCAAATTGAAGCCATTCCCCCTTGCAAGCAACCACCAAAGCACAAGGGAAAGTGATTAAAAACTATTTAATCAGTTCTTTCAGCATTTTCTCTAAGTGCACAGTTCCACAGAAAACCACAATTTTTCAAATGAATCATGCTGAATTTAGATATTCTCCAAGAAGAGCAGCAGATGTGAAGGAGGGTGACATAATCATGTTTTACCACTCAGCCAGGGCCTCAGTGCAAGTGCTGCAGCCAAGGGCTGATTGAAACCCAGGCTAACAAACGGCTTTGGGACTGCAAACTATCTAACACAACATATGCTGTACTCACAGCCCTGTAAAAACACTTCATGTATGAAAATTGTGTCTGCTCCCTGCCTGCCAGTCCAGCTATCTGGTCATTTTTCATTTATAATGAATGATGGCTTTATGAGCCAGTGAATTCAGGTCATTATTCAGAGCACAGATTTTAAAGCATTCAGGTTACTATGCTTAAGAAACAGACCTTGTTTTAGAAGGAAAATATAGGAAAGGGACAGGAAAGGGTCTCACTCTTTATTTGGTCCTTGTCTTTTAATCTGACAGGACTTGTAAGAACCTCTTGGTAAGATGGCAGTGATGAAGTGAAAGCATGGGTATTGCCCTTGCCAAGCCTGGGGTTCTCCTTCTCCTCTGGTGAGTTGCAGAACATCAACTTGCTTCTCTTTCACTGCTTCATTTCTTTTCTCTGCACCCACTGAGAAGCTTTAAAATATAAAGATCACACATCATTATTTTTAAAATTTTTTTTTCAATTTTCAAGAAAAAGCTATGAAAGCTATTTTTTTAAGTTTGGATTCTACTTCTAGCAATATAATAATGCCCAAACTATGAATGGGTTGTAAAGGATCATATCTCACTGACTTCAGGGATTTTTCTCTGGACTCCCTTTATGTTTGTCTGCCTCTGCCCTAAAGCTGCCCTGGAAATAGGAAAAGCAGCACAAAACCTTTCAAAGGGAGCTCTTTCAAGAGGTGTAAAGCACAGGCATCCAAGAGAATGCACCATATCCTCAAATCACAGAGCCCCAGCACTGTCCCTGACCCATCTGCACATCCCTCCTCATAATCCTATTCCCAAGCATCTCATCTGGGAGCCATACTCCTGCTGGCTGACTTAGTTTGCAGCTGCAGAGCCTTAGCCCTGGGAAGGGGTTTTGGTGAGTTACCAGCTGCTGGGCTTTCCTGTTGTTAATTGTCAGGGTAGCCAAGGGTCTGTCAGCAATGGCCTGAGTTGAAGAGTCCATTCACATCATCTGTCCTCTGCAGCAATGTCCTCCTCCAACCTGGAATACTCAGGGAAGAGCAGATAGGATGGAGCAGGAGGAAGGCTGCTCAAGGAAATTGAGCGTGTGAGATAGGCTCAGTCACAGGGTAGGTTTGGAAAACTGAGATGGGTGAGCTCCATTCCACATGCCATGCATGTAGGTCTGTGCTCACACACAGAGCAGTCCTGAGGCTTCCCTCTGGATCAATACACTGGATCCCTGCCCACTGCACTTTGAAGCTGGGGCTCACAGAGCCAGGGGGTCATTGATTTTCAGAGCTACTAAGGATGACCCTCCCCACATGTCTCCCCATCAGGTGACACGTTCCGCTTCCACCCACTTCCACTGTCATATGCTCCTTCTGTCTGCCAGACCATATCCTGCCAGCACAGTGAGAGGCATAGGAAAAAAAAGCCTTTGAGGGATCTGCCTGGGAATCAGATTTTTTTTTTTTTTTTTCACAGAAACAGAGTAAAACAAGGATAGAAAATGCACAAGGCCTCTTGTTGCTTGTTGCAACACACTACAGATATTTTTAGATGGAACACAAGCCTCAGTATCCCTGTTTGATCCATTTGATTAAAAAGCAGAAATAAAAACCTCATCTGATAAAAGCAATTTGGCATAAAAATCTCAGAAAACAGAAGGAGAAGAAAATGCACTTCACTAGAACACTTGTTTTGGTTTTGTCCATTGACTTTATTGATTACAATGAGAGTATCTGATACTAATGAAGAGATTTTTATCCATGAAGTTATAGCATTTCATGAAAATAGAGCCCTACATGAGAGGAAAATACTTTTTTTTTTTTGGAGGTAGATGGCTTAAAACCTAGTTAACTCCCATCCTAAGACCCTGCTCTCTGGGACTCATTCTAACAGAAGTACATTTCACCCCCATGTCCATGAAGCTGAAAAGATTGCCTAGCAAAACCATGCTCATTTCTCTACAAGGCTTGATTCACTCTGCCCCAAGCTGTCAGGCACTGCAGTTGCCTGTCATCATCTAACCAGGCAGGATGTGCTCAGTTATGCATTTGGAGCATTTCATCTGAATTTTTCTGCATTGAAAACAGACTTTCTCATGATCTGAGGGGCGGAGTGACCCCGAAAGAGTTGGATGATCTTCTTTATTTATATAGAAATGTAGTAAGCTGCTTACCAGATGGACTTGTTTGCAAGCTTGCCCACTTCTGACATGAATCAATTCATTTACAAGGAGCTTTTCTGGAAACCAGCAAGCCCCCAAAAAATAAAATCAATGTGATACCAGTACTGCCACCTCGTGTAGGCTCTGACCATTGCAGTTGTTTTTTCTACAGATGCTGTACATTTTAGTAGCACTAAATGAGTGACACACAAGTTATTAAAGAAGCAGATCCTTTAAACGGCTGCACACGATGCAGAGAATATTATTACTTGTTACCCTTCCAGATCCCATCCTTCCAAGCCAACATCTGCAGCAACAAAAAGCACTCTTGGATCTTATTCCTAATTGGACTTCCATATCAAAAAGTGTAACTTGAATGCTTAATCATAACCCCTTATTGGAAGTGAAGAAATAAAAGGAAGCACTGCAGAAAAGTGGGAAAGACAACGTGCTTTATGGAATGATTTTTTCCACCTGAGGCCCAAGGCAAAAGGAGCCAAAAGCTAAAGCAACAGGAAAGATCACCAGGCAAATGTAAGATTGGCAAGTTAAAAACAAACAAAATATGGTAGAAAAGAGCACTGGCAGCAGGCCTTGCTTCAGTGAGCTCATGGTATCCCCACCCTGGGCGAGGAGGGCAGGGAGAGGGTGGGAATGTTCCAGAACTTTACACTGATGTGGAGTGTTTGTCCTTGGTCACTCACTGACACAGCCCTCTTGTCTCCCTCAGCAGCTCTCTGGAATGAAATCTTCTGTTTTGGACATACAACACCAAAAATAAAGCAAGAATAACCAATTCAAGAGCTAGGGAACATCAGACCATGTAAGTAGGACTGGTGAAAAGAGTAACCAAGAAACAGGAGAGCAAAGAATCACTGCCAAAGGATGTTCAAAGTTTACAGGAGGGCAAGGAGAGACTGGACAAATATGGCAAGAGAAATCCCCAGAAGTGACCCAGAGACACATGAAACAAGCAGGGCATATCTAACTCAGCAAAGCAAGTTATTCCACATTCTCCATGTCACCCAGTCAGACACTGACTCCAGAACTGTATTGGTGCCTTAAAGAGAGCTCCCAGAAATCCTAGCAGAAACTGGAAAGCAGAATGAAGCTGGTCAGTCCTCCAAAAAAAAAAATTAATAGGAATTTAAATTTCATTTGACTTAATAGAGACATACTTTGTTCATGGGATGATCTTTCCCATGAAAATCAGTATAACCATAGTATTAGAAGGACTGTTCTTTTCACTATGCTGACAAGCACTATGTTTGACCAAAAATTGTGATTGATTTTTAGAATTTTTTATAGTGAATACTTTATCACAGTTTCACAGAGCCTGGTTTGGGTCAGGCTTCCCAAAACTTTACAAGACTTGTGCCTGGAACCATTTCATTGTCCTGCTGCCCAGGAAAATTCCTTGCAGATAATAGCCCTTGTCCACCTTTCCATCCACCAGTCAAACCAGAGTGACAGAATTTGGGCAGAAATTGACTTTCACTGCAGCTACACATGAAGTGCAATTCTCCTGGTGGCTATAAGAATGACAACATAGAAAGAAAGAGTGACACCAAGACACCTGCAGTCATACACAATGCTCAGACACTCAACAATCACTATTCTGCATGTCCTTAGATAACTGCAAAAAAACTCAGGAAAGCTCTCCCTTATCATAGGCTCAGCTTTCAAACCTGCTTTTAATCTTGTCATTGTGGAATGAATTCTTTTCTCTTTCACATAGGGCCTTTTTTTCCCTTACTACATCTAGCATAATAATGATCCCCATCACTTCAGTTTTGATTGATTCATGTTTCTACATCACAGTGAAGAATTTAATTTGAGCAAAGTTGTCACATTTTATTTGTCAGTGTAGCCCATGGGGACAAGGCTAACTGCCTGGAAAACCTAAAAGCAGACATTTTCAAAAATGTTGGTTTATTATACTTTTCTGTGGAAAGCAAAAGAAATAGAATCCTGGATAGACCGAAAAACAGAGATGCTTATAAAATAACATATGGCTTTTATTGCAGCCCTTAGTTATGTTTTTCTACCTTATCTATACCCCTGTCATTTCTGTTTGAGAATTAAAAAAAAAAACTCTTCTGGAAAATATAAAAACTCACACTCCAAGCACAAACAAGTGTACTCAGTAAAACACCCTGGGATACATGTTTGAATGACTCTTTAAAATTAGAGAAATATGGAAATTGACATATTTATTGTAAATGCTTATTTGTTGAGTGCTATTTGACATGTAGAATTATAGTTCACATAAATTTGTTCAGTGTCATAATGTGTCCTGTATATACATTACCTGCAGAGATTTTAGATCCATATAACATGGCTGATCAGTGGACAGTGTTTTAAGGAAATGAGATTAGCTTGATTCTAAGTCCCAGTGTCTAAATAAATGACTTCAGCTTCAAGACATTAGATGAGATAACATCCCAGACAAAATACATCACACTAAAATATCTGGCAAGCTTTTTTACTGTAGGACACAAAACAGAGGAATATAGTGATGCAATCTAAAAAATCTCTGAACATCAATTCTTTAAAAATTGGATTTGTGTCTCATTTTCCCATTTATCAGTAAGCTGTATCTCTTTCTGATCCTATAAATCGGATGTAGAGTGAGACACATTTCCAGATGTCTCTAGTACAAACACCTTATTCTGTGGAAGCTGCAGAAATACTTTTCTCTTCATTACAGCCTCCCTTTAGAAATACCCTTACACCATGTGGAGTAACTTTTGTTTAAATTAGATGTGCCAGTGCAGGGAAATACAAACACTACAAGCATCCGCTGCGTAGCAACTAAATCTGATTGAACCATCATGATCAAAATGAGAAAGGCATTCTCTACAGATCTCCATAATGAAAATCAAAAACATATTTAGGGGCATGGCTTAAAGTGAGAGCCTCACAAAGCCCATGCAGACTGAATATAACATATAGGATCGTTCCCATTCTTTATTATTTCATCTGAAGAGTTAAGGTCACTGAGAGGAGAGGTAAAATTCAATCATTACAGTACCATATTGCATTATTCTTTCATCTCTCTGTCTCCAGTTCTCAGACACCTTTTGTGCCTCCTGATGCAATTTAAAACCCTATTAACACAAACAATTGCTGCAGCTTTATCAGGGGGGTGTGTGCCTGTGAACCCACTGCTGCACCTGTATTATAATTAGCAAGCTCAACGGGCTGTGTCTAAAGCCAGTCCCCTGAGAAAGGAGCCTGAATGTGGGTCCATAGCCCAGATCTTCCAGCAGGAGCAACTGGAGCTCTGTGCCTATGCAGCCAGGGCTGGAGAACACCCTGAGTTCCCTTGCTCCTGCCTCATGTATGGTGTTCTAAAGGGAGTCATCCAGATTGAAGTTATTTTCCCAGATTTATTTTATAACCAATGGAGAGCAGGCACTATCAAAGGATGCCTCACCTCACCATAAAGTGGAGGCCTGCAGTAGGTGCCATCAAAAGCTCTTCAGAGGTTACTAATCTGACTGCAGGAGAAGATGAAGTCATTGCCTCTAACTCCTAAGAGATGAGGGGATGAGAAAAACCATCTGCTTCTCATGAGCAGAAAAATTATCTACAAAGCAAAATTGTCTACAGAGTAAACTAAAAATAATTACAGTTCTGCTAGAACTACAGAGTAATATAGCTTCCATCAAGTTTTACTCTTTTCTCTAGCAAAGCTTGGTGCTATGTGCCTGACTGAGGTATGGCACTGCATCACATGACTGCTTAAAAATTATCACAGTATTTATCTGTAAATCTGCCTTTTGGTTCCCTTTGGAATTGTTAATTTATTTATGTGCTGTAAAACTCTGAACAATGGATGGAAATAAAAACTCCCAGTTCCAATACTACAAAACATCCCAGTAGTTGTGATTGGTTCCCAAAGTATTGTAGCCACATCTATGTGGTTCTACACCTAATTGACTTTCACCATGGAAAAGCAGGGTTTGTTAGAAGAGTCATAGTGGTAGTCAGAAACAATGACATTATGTTTTGGATTAAGGCAATATATCTTTGTCTTGCACTGGATAGTTGCACACATGGCTCATGTTAGGTCTGGTATGAGTATGTTTTGCTTTTTTTATAATATGTAGATTTGTCCATTGAAAGACAAATTTTTCCTTAGAAAAACCACCACAAATCAGGACTTGAGGCCAAGCATTGCCATATTTAAAGTTTTACATCTCTATATATACATTCTTCTCTAGGAACACAGACATGAAAATAATGGAATTGTGAAGAAGGGAATAGAAGAATTTTTGCACCTCCTAGGATTTTAGGGTTCAGTCATCCCACATGCTTTAATTTTTAGCAGTTATGCAAATGATGCAGAACTAAATGCATATTAATGGCAGGAGAACCAGATTAATGTTACTACAAGAGGGCAGAGAGGAGAGGACAGGGAAGCAGTGCATGATGGCAGGTCGAAGGCACTGCTGTGTTAGCCAGCTGCCAAAAGTTGCAGGGATAAAGCAAAGTGGTGACATGCTGCTTCTGGCCCATCAAACCATTAAGAAAAAGCATGCCTGTGTAACAGGAGTGCCAAAAAATCTGATGCTATAGGCATGTTGTTAAAGTGTTATTAACTATCATGGCAACTGTTAAATCCATATAATCTGAGAAGGGGAATTAAAACTCTATTTTGTGTCCTGTGAAGCTAGCTAGTGACAACTACATAACTCTCTCACCTTATTCAGCCCTTTTCCAGGCTGCACTGGATTTGTTGCTGTGACTGAGCAAACGCAGGGCCAGTGGCAAATAAATATAATCAAAGGCTGAAGTCTTGAAAAATCAGCATCACAAGTTGACATTTGGAGTTAGATCCTGTGTTTATATGTGACAGCCTTGTGACAGTAATGTCTATAGTTTAACACAAAGGATTCAGCATAGACCTCCCTAGGCATTTAAGCATCTAATTCCTTCTATCATTCAAAATTCCAGATTCAAACCTCTATTTATCTGCTGTAGCAAACACAACACCATCCTGTATGGACATATTATGGGAGAGCAAAAGCTCAGACTCCCTTTGCATAACATGGAACAGTTTATGAGAACATAGGATTTAAAAATACTAGAGAAAGTCTTCAAGAGGTTATTTGGCTCACAGAGCAAATCTATTTGGCTTCTGGACTGTATGTTTCACAGACTTGTCAGTCTGTCCACAGGATTTGAAAACACAGCCGTTGATTTTGTAAGCTGCTTCTGGCATTTGCACAAATATTGGAGCAGCTTTTCAAAAAGTTAAGCATCATGTAGTCAAAAGAACAGTTTCTAAGTGAACTTATCTGCTCTTACTAAATCTGCTTTGCTGAAATAATCATGGTTATTCCAGGAATGGTAGCAACATACTGGTGTACTGAAGCAGGTCTTTCTGTTTGAGACTTAGGTCAGAGATAGCATATGTTGCATTTTCATCAGCAAAGGACTGACACAAAATTGGCAGCATGAAATTGTGGAAGATGTACCAGTATTACTACATGGTATAGGTAAGATAGTAATACAGAGATTGTAAGTCACGATATTAGGGCATAATCAAACCTTACAGGGCTGCCCAAGGCCTTGGCACACAAATTTTAAATTCATCACTACATCCCACAGAACATCCTACATGATGTTGGTGCATCCAACAGATGTTAAGCTATTAAAGAGTTGACATGGTTAGTTACATGACACAATATTCATAATTATTGCTTGCTCTGTCAGTGAAATACAAGGGAGAGAAAATGACAAATTCAAATTCAAGTATCACCAGACATGCATTATACATGTCTGGGAAGGAGATGGAGTGAATTCCCCTTCAGGCAGGGATGTTGCTCAGGTTCTGGTATTCAGATTGTATTGTCTCTTAATCTTAGCAGCACAATCCTTCTGTGTCAGATTAAAATATTTTTAACTTCTTTTGACTCTTTACCCTCCTCTTCACTTTTGTTTCCATCTGTTCTTGAACGAGCAGGTCTGAGCCACAATTGCCTTGGAGATGACCACAGGGAGAAACACAGCAGACTGGAGAGACTTTCCTGGTGGGAATGGGGCTGTGCCAGCCTGCAGACCATCACACATGGTTCTGGCACTGGCTCTGGCTGACAGGAATTACAGGCACAGTTACATAGGTGTTAAAAAGGCACCGTTTTGGTCGCTAAACCCATAGGCTAAAATAAAACAAAAACACTCAGCCAACAATATTCCAAGGACAAAGAACACTTACTTCAGTGCATTCTGGGAAATATTGAGAGAATTAAGCTTCCAAAAAACAGCTTAGAATCATAAATGAATTATTATATAGCAGTGACACAGTCACTTCTCATACCAAGAATATGTATAAAACCATTCTCTCAATATTATTTCACGGAGACTGTGAGCAAAACTCAAATTCAGATCCACACATTGTTTGACTATCTTAAGCCTGCAAGACATGCTGATGGTCCAATATCAGAGACCTAAATAACTGCAGATTCAACTTTTGATCTTGTTCTCTAACTTTCCTTTTCCTTTGTAAATTTTGATTGAGGTTGTCATGTATGTATTTACTCTTGTTTTTTCTTTGGTGCAAGAGAGTGCATGGGAGTATCCAGATATCTAGAAAATTTTTCTATGCTACTGTTCCTTTTAACAGCTTTTTTAGTATATGATTTAGCTGTGGATTCTTCTCCGTCTTCAAGTTTGCTCAGCCACCAATTTGAAATGCTTTCAAAAATACAAAAAAGTTTCTCTAGGACAACAGTCTCATGCCTTCTGAAAGATCAATGGTTATATTAGATTTGCATCTAAATTACTTACTTTACAAATTCATGCTTATGGCCTTCACAATATTTTGATCATTGTCTAAACATGACAGGTGAAAATTTGCTTTTGTTCTCACTACAAGACCAAAGTGAAAAATGCCCTTGGAAGAGATAAAATTCCAGAAGCACTTAGACTACTTTCCTAAAATAACTAAAAATGCATATATGGACATCCCATAATTATAAACTAGTGGAAATTATGAGTTATTTATGTATTATTATGAATACATGAGTTACTTTTGTAGTAAATCTAAATGCACTCTATATTTATATCCATGAAATCTAAAAAAATGTATGTTCCTTGTCTGAATATCCATGCTGAAGAAATAATGAAGGGTTTTTACATAGCCTGTAGCATGCTGAACCCAATTCTTATTTTTTTCCTTGAAGGAATCTTGATTTTGCTGTGAACAAGTGTCTTTCACACCTGCTCTGAAAAAGAGCCAATACACTGCACAGTTTAAAAGTAATTTCTCACTTTGAACAGCAGTGGCATTTTTGGGAAACTGACAGAAGTTCATCTTGTGCCTTTCTCCAGTGTTCAGCAGCTCCCAGGTTTTTTATCAAGTTCATCCCAGAACCCACAGTCATTTCTTCACCCCATCTTAGTCGAAGCTGTGGCTCTTAGCTCCTGAGCAGCTTTCTCTGAACTTCCTGGTGAAAGCACACATCTACAAAGATTGAGGCAGAATAATGCATTGCTTGCATTGTAGAATACAGACAGTTATAGAATATAGATTTTTATTGCATGAAGCCATCTTGTCTTCTCAAATGTGCCTCATTTCTGTTTTTCAGGGCGTAGAAAGCTCTCAGCTGTCTTGAGGTGACAACAGGTAAAATCAGGTACTTCTAGTGGATATTTGTGAAGGAGTACTGGGTTAAGCAGCAAGATGAGAGGGTTCAGAGGGATTGCAGGGGATTTCTGGGGGTGCCAGTACACACAAGCAGAAATGACTCCACGTACATGCAGCAGTTCTCTCTCACTCATCTATGCATGTCAAACTGTGATGCTGTGCAAAGAGGCTTGCACAAAAGAGGGAACTCATGAGTATCTTGGCTGCAAGAAAATTAAAATTGCCCTAGACCTGCATGATTGTGAGTAGGATGGTGATACTTATGTGTGTTTACTTTGTCTGGCAACACTTTGTGAGTTACAGAGAGTTGATGGGCAGCTCAGTCAAGACAAAGTGAAGCACTATTAAAAAAAGGAAAATAAATTTACAGGAAATACTGAGTCTGGATGTTAGTGTTGTTTCTCAAGTTCATATTATGTTTAGAGTGTACTGTCTAAACCTACATAAATTACCTTTTGATAGTGGTAATGGGAGAAAGGTGGAATGAGTTTTGAATTAATGTCTCTGCATTGATTGCCAAATGTTTCAGGCTTCTAGTTTTCCTAGCTATAAATTTTTTTGTGGTTGAGAGAGTACAGACTGGGATTTTTTAGTGTAGTATTGATGACAAGATGGACTGGAAACATCACTTTTTATATGTATTTGTAAAATTAAAAACAAATACTGATGCTTTTTTTGGCATATTTGTTTCCTTTAATGGTTTGAGTACAACTCAGAAATGGTTTAATTATGTGACCTTGTATAATGTTTGAATTAACTTCCCTCTGCTGATTAATCAAGCTCAATGACGAAAAATAAAGCCCAGTATTGTTTACATCTCTTGTTATAAAGGAAAAAGAGAGAGAATAGTGTCAAATAAAATATCGGTTATTATGAGTGAGAGACTTATATTTGCCATCAATAAATCTGAATGCACCAGTCTATATGATCCTGTGAGTTTTTCCCTATGATTCTATCCACATGAATCTTTATTGCCATTGATGGTAAATAGGAATTCGCAACCTGATTCACAGATCCTGATTTAATAGAGCCAGTAAATACATTAGGTAATTGGATAAAGTCTCTCCTATACATGGTCCATGACTGGAAAGTAGGAGTTTATATCATATGGTAAGCAGCGAGGCTGAATGTACAAAATCAGGTATTTTCAACAAGGTATACCCAAACGGATAAACTAGTGCCAAAGATTAGAGCCCTCCTTCATTTTTTGCAGGTTCCCATGGCACATGAAATTCAGTACCCTAAATGATGGGGGAGCGTAAGGGTTACTTCACAACTGAACAGTTGCTCCAATTCATTTACAAAAAAAAAACACCTAAATGCCAGTGTAATTTTTTAAACACAACTGATTTTCATGGTCTTATGTTCATGTAGCATAGAGAACTAAGATTTTATCTGAAACATTTCTCTTTCTTCAACCCCCAAAAATTCTTCCGTGAAAATAAGCAGTACAAGAAGAGAAGTTACTCTTTTTCTGAAAACTGCAATTTTAACTTTTGTAGATTCAGGTACAGTACTGTCACAAGATGTTGCCCTCTCTTCATTTTGTCTTCTGAAGTCCTATCCCTGAACCTGCTTTCCAAACTTAAAGATGTTACACATTACATTTCTTAGTAATTTTAGGAGTGGTTGGAAGGGAACAAGGATTATAATAGGTCCACTGGTTTTATATAAGTATTGTCGTATGTGTTTTACTAGATAGATGAATCACTCCAGGTTGTAGATAGATTAAATATTACTGAAATACTAAAAGCATGTGTAAGTTTTATTTTAGGAAATATAAATTAGTGATAGAATAGGCTAAAATCACAAAGCTTAAAAACATTCATAAAAGGAAGGGTGATACCCACACTGGGATGACTGAAAAGCCACTGAATTGAGACTCTTCCCAGTACATGAATCATTCAGAGATTGTTTCTAACTGAAGCACGTGGACACACTAGGGCTGTTCACTGAGTAGCTTGAGTGGTTGTTTGTCAGACAGCAGCACAGCAGGAGTGGTGGTGCATATTTGGTCATGGGGAATGCTCTGTGTTCCTCAGCTGGAAAATTGATGTAGTAATGGGAGAGAGGAATGGCAAAGAAACTCATAAATTTAGCCACTGTGCTTCAGTGGATCAGATGGGGACCACCTATAGGGTTCAGTGCTGCTGGACTTGAGCATCCGTCATTCACCCTGTTCTGATCTCACCAAATTATCTGAGGTAGGAAAATCTGTACAGGGAGAAAAATAATTTCTCATGCTGGATTCCACAAATGTAACACACTGCAACCTAGTAATGAAAAATAGATATAAATTTCACTCACATCCTAGGAAAACTCTGTCAGTAAAGCTGGTGGAACATTTTGACTAATGAGAGAGTTATGACACAGGCTCACAGTAGCTTGAAGGAGAGGTCAGAGGAAAACAATGAATCAAGCACCACAGGGCCCTCCTGCCCAATGCAAGGGGCTGGATCCAAGTAGTACCTTGATCCTTTCAATCCCATCATCTGTGATTTGCCATTGAAAAGACTTCCTTGCAGAGAGCTGACAGAAGTCCAACTTTGTATGCAGGAGGAGCTGCAGGGACAGAGTCGTTATTGTTCTGTCATTGTCTAAGGAGCCTCTGTGTGCCAGTAGATATTTATAATCTGGTATGCTTTTTAATAAGTGTGTTATCTTCCAGAGAACAGCATGTTTGATATAATTCTAGTGGGATATATTAAACACAGGTTTCATGTGAATGATGGAGCTTCCAGGGGAGGTACGTGACAAGCTGCATTTGCAAGGCTCTGTCTGCTCAGGAACACACTAGAGAAAACAAGCAAGCTGCCACCTTGATTGGATCTCTTCCTGCTAACAAATTAAACAAATAAAAATGGGAACATCAAATAAAGATTTCTGGATGCCATGAATTGAGAGAGGACCACTGCGCCTGCATATGAACATGAGTGTTTGCAGTAGAAAAATTAAGGCAGTTTAGTCAGGGCAGCAAGATTTGCCCTATACAAATTTAATTTGGTAGACTCGCATAACACATAGAGCTGTCCCTTTCCAGTAATTTTCTTACAGCAGAAGATTCCTTTTGGCTTTGCACATGCAGTGCCACATTCTCACTAGGTGTAAAATATCACACAAAGCACAGGATAAAATTATCTGAGCTTTTCTAATGAAATTGAAGGAACTATAAACCTTGTAAAGAGGGAATTCTTCTCATTTTCTTCCTTACCCCTTCCCCCAAATCCCTGGCTTTTCATGACACAATATATATGTAAGGCTTTTGTTTGAAAAACCATATTTATTCTTCCTCCAATAAACAAATATGAGATCATGCTGTGTTGCTGGAAACATGATAATTAGCTTTGCTGCAATATGAGAGCC
Source organism: Muscicapa striata striata (assembly GCA_030060385.1). Taxonomy (NCBI): domain Eukaryota; kingdom Metazoa; phylum Chordata; class Aves; order Passeriformes; family Muscicapidae; genus Muscicapa; species Muscicapa striata. Next base: position 465,627 of record JAREIS010000301.1, on the reverse strand, counting down.
TGAGGTGATGTAGTAGTAGATTAGGGCACGCAGACCACATCCCTAAGCATTTTTCAGCAATCAGATGAGGAAATGATGAGATTTACAATTGGAACAGCTACAGAAATAAAATATCTCTTCATAACTTTCTAGTTGCAACTTGATCTCTGTGTTTTTTACTGTATAGTGATGCTGGATTTCCTTGTTCATGTTGCTGAAACAAGTAGGTCATTGATGCTGCATTTGTAGAGTGCTCTTAAAGTGTTTTTGTTTCAGCTAAAGCCCATAAGCATTTTCAGATAAAGAGGGATAGACATAGCAGTGAGCATCAGCTGAATATTTGAGCTGCATGTCAAGGAAAGAGAATTAAATCAGTATCACTTTTCTTGCAGGTCAGCATAAGAACCAAAGACAAATACAGCACTGAGTTGAAAGATATAGATCAGACCAGCTGGATGATCAAAAAATTGAAATACCCAAATCAGCATGATGAGACATTTCTCCATTTAGCTTTGTTAGCAGAAGGAAATAAACTGACATAGTTTATTGGCTTCTGAAAAGCTGGCTTATTAAACCACACAGCAGCGAAGAGGTATTGCCTGATATTTTCTTTAAAGGTCCCATAAAGAGTCCCATTAAGATATAATTTAACATCAGGGACTTTTCAAAGGGGACAAAAAGTCAAATTTTGCCCAACAAAACTAATGGTATCATACTATAGTCCAGCTATTGAGACTGTAAATAACAGGTCTGTAGTGATAGTTTTGTTATAAAATATCAATATTACCTAGCAATCTTATATGGAAATGAACAAAATTACCTACAGTAAATACTAAGATTCATTATACCTTTCCATCTGGTGCCCAGGTAACAGCAGAGATAAGAGACTGTGCAGCTTTGAAGGAGATACAGAAACTGTTGGCTAGTGCAGAAGAGTTAGATACTTCAGAGCACATTCTCAGGACATATTACTCAGCTTCTAAGAGCAAGTCTTGACTCTTCAGTGGAGCAAAAAGGCTTTGCACAGTGACACTCAAGTAAAATAGGAACCAGCTGAGATAAAACCAGAGATATAGTCACCTCTATTCACTGGCTTCTTAAAATGAAATACTTTGCTTGACTTATCCATTCTTCTGTGGAAGCATTTCCTCCTTCAAGAATGACTAACCACAATTTTCTTTTTGCTCTGTGGAGATTTCACTGGCTGAGCGTAGGGTGAAAACCAACTAAGTTTGGCCATTTTATTGTCTAAGGACTAGGTATGGTTTTACATCAGTGGTCTTCAAAGCATTTTTATGCTCTTCAGAAAACCACAAAGCCCAGAGCTCCAAGCATAGTGCAGCTACAAATGGCATGCCAAGGGGAACACAAGGCTGCCTTAACACTGCTCCCTCCACACTTATCTCCTTGGCATCAGCTTCACCCCCCTTGTCTTCTAATTCTCCACCTAAGGTTAGCTTTCCACCTATGGTTACGGTTCAGAAAAACACAAATCCCAGAGCTACAGTGACTCTGCTGCTACAAAAGGCATGCCAAGGAGAACACAGCACTGCCATAACATGGCTCCCTCCACACCACTCTGCTTGTCACCAGCTTCACCCCAGTGAGGCTTTTATTGCTCTGCTAGGCTTAGGGTTACAAATAGGTGTAAAGTTACGCCTTCATTTAGGGTGCAGAAAACCACAAAGCCCAGCTACAATGACTCTGCTGCTACAAAAGGCATGCCAAGGGGAACACAAGACTCCCACAGCATGGCTCCCTCCACACCATTCTGCTTGGCACCAGACACAGCCCAAGGCTGGTTTCCTGCTCCACATAGGGTTAGGGTTATGCCTAGGGTTAGAATTAGGACTAGAGTTATGCTACACCTAGGGTTACTTAGGGTTCAGAAAACCAGAAACCCCAGAGCACTAAGCACACTGCAGCTACAAAAGGCATGCCAAGGGGAATGTGGGACTGCCACTGACACAGTCACAAGCTGCACCAGGGAGATACAGGTTGGATATTAGGAAAAAGTTTTTCATAGAAAGAGTGATAAAGTACTGGAATGGTCTGCCCAGGGAGGTGGTGGAGTCACCAGCCCTGGATGTGTTTAAAAAATGACTGGCACTTGGTGCCATGGTCTAGTTGAGGTGTTAGGGCATGGGTTGGACTTGATGATCTTGAAGGTCTGTTCCAACCCAGTGATTCTGTGAATCTGTCAATCTGTGAATTTTGGCTCCCCCACACCTTTCTGCTTGGCACCAGCCTCAGCCCAAGGCTGGATTCCTGCTCCATCTAGGATTATGGTTACACCTAGGGTTAGAGTTCAGAAAACCTAGTCAGCTGGAAGATATGCTCAAAAGCTTTTTCCTTCCCTGCAGAGAAGGGACATCAGTTTGGAGGTGGAAGGAGCTGACAAATGAGGCAGAAATAACTCACCTCCTCTTCCATGGCCCACAAAGAAGAAATCCTTCCTCTTGTGCAGCAGAGATCCCTTCCTGATTTGGGTGGAGGAAGGACAGCCCATTTTCCTTCAGGAAAGGGGGAAAGGCTGGGCACTGTGCATCTACACTTGTACGGACTGTGAACTTTGCAAATGCAGTTACTGCTTTGCTGCCAATATCTGCAGCAATCTATGCTGGCCTAAAGAACAGATCACAGATACAAAACATACTTTCCAACTTCAGTGGTAAAAGGTAAACCTATTTACATGCAGTAGATGTCTACATACGTAAAAAATAACAACAGCAAAACTTTGGCCTGCAGGAAGGAAAGAGCTATAGCACCAGTATAGGAAATGGGTGGCCATGGTTCATACCCAACCTTAGCCAGTGTCATTTTCCTCAGCTCATACTTTAGTTGAACTGTGTTTGGGCTGAGCCTTGTCAAGAGATGAGGAAAATAGGGACAAAGTTTATCCATTTCAAAACGTGAAAAATAAGAGGTGGTTAAAGTATGTATTTTGAATTGGTTCGATTCCTATTAAACACACAATTCCTATTATACATACATCTTATTTACAGTCATGTAAATTTGGAAAGAAGCAATTTTGTTATAGAGAATAAGCATGACTGAAAAGAGAAACTTCATCTACCTTTTCTGTCTCAACTTTCTGTCTAAACCATTTCCTTGTATTCCTTATCTTACACTACTAAAATCTAAACAGGGATGAAATAGCTAGTGCTAGAGCTTGGAAGACACACAGCCCACTGCACAGAGGATTACCCAGCCTGGCTGCTCCTGGTTTCAGTCCAGGCTCAGCTGTGCAGGGCAATTAAAGCAGTTGTGACTTCACAGCCTTTGCAGGGTCCCATACTGAGAGACTGGCCCCTCATCTTTACTTGGACTAAAGGCTCACATCTCATTTGTTTCTCTTTCCCTATCATAACTACTCCAGGACAGGACAGGTATCCCAAGCAGACTCTTAACAGAAGAAGAAAGACCAAAAGGGCATTTTCCCATCTCTATCAGGAAATGGCCCACCTCTCCTCCATCTCCTCCCCACCCCTTCCCCATCCTCTCAGGTGCTCCCACCTTCTTCCCATTTAATTTCCAACTGGAAAAGTGCTGGTCACTGTCTTTTCCAAAGGGGATCACACAACATCCCTTTGGAAATGACACCGATGAGTGTGAAGGAAAGTAATATTAGGAACAAGGTATATGGAGCCTAAATTCTTCTCAGGTAATTTGGAGATGGAAATGATGAAGCAAGCCTGTTTGAAGTTTGCTGCCAGGTGTCCCTGAACCAGCAGCCAGTGCTCCCAGGAGCCTTGCTCAGGAACTAGTGTCTGAAGCACAGGAGGTAGAAGGAGAGAGATGGCAAGGGCTTTGGAAAAGATTACAGCATGCACAGGAACTGACTTTTCAGCCCAAGAGCAACCTTAACTGGTGCCAAAGGAAGAAGTAAAGAAAGGGATTTGTACTGACACAAAGAGGAAGGAGATGACAAAATTATATTCTGAGTTCCAACCTCAAGGAAAGCATTTAATGGAAAGAACAAAAATATGTGTTGAGAGTCCAAAAGGCCAGGAAGCCAAAATGGGAAAGCTGAATGGATCTATCATGTCCAAATCTTCAGTAATCCCAGAGACTTTTGTAATCTTACAAAAACAGGAGACATTAGTAGCTTACTCAAGACCTCTGTGAACATAAATGAATAGAATACAATTGGCTCTATACAATGACAAGCATAGAGCAGGGATTCAGATTAGTACAAAATGTCGGGTTAGAAATAGCTATGTAAATATTGCTGCAGTTAGCAGAAAAAGGTACATACAGAAAAAGTTGGTATCCAGGATTCAGTACCAGATAGTACCTTGTATTGGCCAGTAATAATTAAAAAGTTAAGTGAGTCTGGACCTGGTTGCAGAAAGACCCTCAGGTGAAGTAAACTAGGCCTGGAGACTTGACATCAAAAAGGTGCTATTTTAATGTGCCTTCTCTTTAGGGTGCCCTCACAGCAGTGTGCAGAGAATGTGTGGATCTACAGGAAAAATATTTTGGTAAATGCTTTCTTCCAGTCTCTGTAGCCAGCAGAAGTCATGGACATATATTTTCTCAAATGATCTTTAGCAAAAGACTTCTCTTCAATGGCAGTGTATGGCTTTGGTCAATAACGACAGGTATTTGTAAAATCAGGTAATTCCCCCTAACAAAATTTTAATATCAGCCAGCTGCTGAAAGGTCATAACTATAGATGCAGCATTACTCATAATGGCTGTAGCCATGACAAAAGTGATCATATATACCAGAAAAATTCTTCTGTTGCAAGAAAGGCAAAGGCTTGGAGTTATTTCCTATGAAACTTCACAGCTTTCTGTGATAGATTATCTGTGTTTCATAACCAAGACTTCTACTTCCAACATCAAGCAGAAACATTAGAGGTAAAACATTGGAAAAATAATGGAATAAATTTGCAGTTGGACTTGATGAGCTTAAAAATCCTTTTCAACCCAAATGTTTCTGTGATTCCATGACTGATTCTATGACTGGCTTTGTTTTTTCTTTGTTTTCTGGGAGGCAGAGGAACTGAAAATGTTGATTTCTACTCCTAAACATGTACTTAAGCCACATGAAATGCTAATCTCTGAGGTCTTACTGAGACAAATGAAGTCAGCTTCAATGTGACAGATTTTGAATGGGAAAAGATGAGTCAAGTTTGCAAGTCCATTAATATTTGTAATTTTTCTCTTTTTAAAGTTGGGGGAAAAGTTGAGTTCTCTTCTCTGTATGGGATGCTTTCATGGTAGATTTAAGATCAGTATAAAATGGTTAGTCAAGTCCAGTACAGAAGCCAGACCACACTCTCTCACTACTCCAAAAACGTCTTTGACCTTTAAAGTCTGTTCAGTTTCTTCACCTTGGCCCCACTTCCATCCATGCACCAGACTGCTACTGGAGGAGATCATGCTGCTGCAGGAAGCATGACAAACACAGTGACAAAAAAGCCTGAAATGCAAAGTGTTTCTTGGTACAAAGTCCTGCTTCTTTTGTCCCTTTTGCCACTGCCCAAATTGCTGTCCTGAGGCATCCCCTCTAAAAGAAATCAGGGGATGAGTTACAGAAGAAACCTGTGCTAATTCATCACCAAAATTTCTGTGCAACATTTACCTATTTTTTTAGAGAATTCCAGTCTCCTGCTTACAAATTTCTGTAAATGTACTGATAAGTGGTATTAATTCATGTGATCTTCTGAGGAAGGGAATTCAGCATCAGATACACACTGACACAGCTCAGAAGCCACCTCAAGTGAATAAGGATCTTTTCCTTTTTCAATAGCTTTTCACAACCAATCACAGTTACTTTAAATTTCTTTGTCATTATTCATGCCTGATGCAACTCAGTTTCATAAATTCCTTGCAGTAGGAGCAATTTGACCTCCATAAGTATCATTGCAAATATAGAGTGAAATTTCATTTATTATCCTGAAGTAGTACTAATGTATGATTGGAAGCAGGATGAGCTGTAATAACTTCTGAATAAAATATTGTAACACTCTGTGTAGTTCATGTTTGTCAACTTACATTTGCTCTGCTGGAACTGGACTTTATTAAGGTAAATTAGCAGCAAGATGGGGATTCATGCTTCAGAATTTTGTGCCATTCTCCCATGTGAAATCAGAATATAAGTGTATCATTGAGGCTGCTTATTCTCACCACTGCTTTCTGCAGTTTCACTGATTTCCCACCCAGCTGAGAAAACATTTTTCTGTGAGACATCTGGCTATGGAATGCTCAGAGCTCTGAAAAGGCTGCTGCATTCTCTGAAGTAGACAGATTTGAAGAAATGTAAAGTGGTTTGAAACAATTCCAATAGACTGAAAAAAATATTAAACAAAAGCTCACCAAAGACCCAGATCCTGTAGCTGTTGTCATGGGCTTCTCTGGGTATGTTGTCCTGGCACATGCTGATGTAACTGAGACAGTGAATATATTATGGGCATAAAAGTACAACCCCAGCAGAAAAATTGTGAGGGAATGCACACTGGGGCAAAGGAGGATTTGTAAAAGTAGAGAGAAGTGGAAAATCAAAAGTAAAGAGAATCTGTTTTTTCCAGCTTTAAGCTTTCCTTTCATGAATGATTCTCAGGGATGAGAGTTACCCAGCTCTACTGCAGTTACCCCTTCCAGCCCTGTGCATAGTTTGGCCTGACTCAAGGAGTCATATTTCCTTGAATTAAAAATTGTTATTCTGGTTGTTACTCAGAAAAAAAATGAAGGTTTTCTACCATCATTCTGACACAGTTCCCATCAATTGAAAGGACCAACCATTGTAGCAACTGATCATGCAGAAGCATTTGTGGTGCAGTGGAATGATGATACAAACCCCAAAGTTAACAAAAAATTCACATATCAGTCTTATGAGATCTTATGAAAGAATAGGCAATGAAGAAAAGGGGTTGAAAAGCAGGTCTCCTGCAAAAGGGCACTGACATAAATTACACTGCTGGGAAAGGAAGAAATGAAGCTTTGCAAGGAATTACCTTTGCTAAATGAGGTTTCCATGTATCTTAAATATCACAACAAAGTACACAGGCAGGGGAAATAGAATCTGATTAGTAAGGACAAGCTTAAAAGTGCAACGTGTTGTGCCAAGAGCAGGTAGGGATATAGATAATGTTCCACTAATGGCAGAATTTATAAACATGTTTATAGAAAAGAGACAATGAAAAAAAATGATCCACAAGGCAACTGAGATGAAAAGTATTGAGATATTGCTCAAAGAAAGTATGAAAGTCATGTCTAAAATCAGAAATTTCTTTTTTTGAATTGACAAGTCTTGACATACTGTCATCATCATTAATTTTAAAGAGCAGCTTTGTTGAATCACCAAGTCATTAGTAGTTACATTTTAAAAGATATGGGAAAAGGTGAAAAGTCTGAAGAGGGAAGGTGTGGCATCTACTTTCAAGGAAGAGGGGAAAAAAAGGCGTAGGGAGCCACAGACATATCTACTTCTTTCCATTTTCTAGGAAAGTACTAGAACAGCTAAATGAATAAATGATTATGAGCATATAAATGGAATCAAAGTGATGAATAATAAAACATATGGATTTTTGGGGAGGAAATTCCGTCAAGCCAATATCAGTATTTTCTCTGGCAGGGCAGCAGATCTAACAAATGAAGGAGAAAAAATAGATGTGATGTACCTTGATATTATATATTATTTTGACTATTTTATACATTATGGAAGTATACCTGAAAAGCTACATTTTGACAGTAAGCACTTCCATGCACTGAAAACAAAAAAATACAGTCAACCACTTTTCATCTACAAAAGTGGTCAAAGACAGATCCCAAGGAAAGAATAGTTAACAAAAAAAAAGCCAAAAACAAGCAAAAATCCCTGATTATGTTTCAAGGAGTGTCTAGGCAGAGGATGATCTCTTTATACTTTTCTTTGTGAATTGTTTTGTTGCCTTTCTGAACAAGCACATTTTGTTTCTGCCATCTAAAACATACTGTGGCAAGAAATACTAGGAACTCTACTTCATGGTACATTACAAACAATGTGATTTTGAATCTGATTCTTGCTATTTAATTTGATTTTCACTAGTTGTTACTCTGGAAAAGAGAAAAATAAGTCTATGTTTCCCTTTTCTATGATACTTATGATATGACAAACCTCAACTGTATGCCTTTCTTAGATACTCTCATCCTATCATAAGTTTCCTAATAGGATTAGTTGATTTTCACAGACAAGCTATTTTAGACCATTTTTCCTCAAACTTTTACAGTTGTGCTGTACCTTCATTTTGATGGGCAACTAGATTGCTCTCAGTGCACAGAAGTACTATTAAAATGTGTAGAGTTCTAAGAAAAGGATTTGTGTCATTGCTATTTAGACTCTGACCATAACTTAAAAAGGGCTTTTTAGTGAAGAAAAAACAAACCTATAGCGATGTTGTATAAAGAGAAAGGTTGCCTGAAAACCATTTGAAATGGGCTGTCCACTTACTGATGGTATTTGTGATGGAGAAAAACAAGATGAAAATATGAACCTTTGGACAAGACTGAGGAGAACTCACAGAATCATTAGGGACTACACAAGTAAACCACCTGGGAGGCAAGACTAGGGAAACTGGACTTGGTAATACTAATAAGCACAATCCAGGTTAGCTGGACAAAAATTCCCTTCTTCAAATAGGGGACAGAGTAAATTCCTGTGTCTATTTTTGTGGCAGGCAGGACAAGAGGTAGCCCCATTGCCTAAGAGCAAGGAGGAGCCCTGGGACACTCTAGGAAAACCTTGTGGGTTGCAAGGCAAATGAAGCACTGGAGGCTGAAGTGGCTGAGGCACTCCATGAAGAAAAACCATATAAAGAGCTAGACAGATATCTGTGGGAATGATAACACCTAGACTAGTGATGGAAAAAAAAAAAAACCTCTACAATTTCCTCCCATCTCTGGATTTTTCTGAATCCCTGAAAAGTGGTGAGCTTGGAGAATGCCTAATTCTTGGAAGTTCTTTTCTTTAAAACATTACTAGATTACTTTTACATAAAATTTGTCAGTTTTATTTGTTTGTCTACCGTTTGTTTCAAACTCTCATCAAAGATCAGCAAAAAATTTACTGACCTAAATGGACACTTTCCATATTTTAGATAGCAAAGTCAAATATAATCTTTAAACATAAGTACGATTGCTTCACTTAGCATATTTTTTCTTAAATCTATAATCTGTGTTAGATTATACCTTGCTCAGTACTATTTATGTTACTTTGTCTGACTTGTAGTTTCTGCACATGGCAATTGGGACTGATCCAACTCTGATAGCATGTCTTGAAAAGACATCAGTCTTTGGGGAGAAGGCTCAAAAGCTCATTCTCAGATTTCCAGCACATATTTCCAGCTCATATCTGCCTCTATTAATGCAAAATTGGTTTTGTTGTTTATCTGCCAAAGAGATTAAGCAGTTTAGAGATGTTTAGTAAATCTATTCATATTTTTATTTCTAACTTCCTCTCCTGAATTTGATTTTCCCTGAGGAAATCTGGTACAGGATGTGCTTATGCTTGCTTTTGACTTTTCAGGCTGCTCAGCAAATGGATGGTTTTTTTCCTCTTCTACAGGATTTCCCACATCATATATACTTAGCTAATAAAATATTTCAAGAAACAGAAAAGAAATAAAAAAAATTTTACTCTTAAATTCAGCAGTTTCTAAGAAGCAAGGATAAAAAACACAAACTGGTTTAACATTTCTTTTTTTATCACTTACACATCCTTGACTGGAGAAAACTACAGTTTCATCCAGAAAATAAACAGTATTCATGGTTATATAATGTTTTAAACACCCAGAATAAATAACAAATAATAATAAATAATAAATATAATACAATACATAATAATTATTAAATAACATATAATAATAAAAATAGTAATAGTAATAATAATAATAATAATAATAATGAATTTCTAATATATAAAAATAATAAATAGTAAATAGTAAATAATAAATAATAAATAATAAATAATCCAGTAGTATTAAAAGGAAGAACTGGGGGAGGGCACAAAGGATTATAATGGCTTTTCCTGGGAAAAGCACTGCTTTGGGCTTTTCCCACAGCGTTTGCCAGCAGTGACAAATCTGGAGGAAGGGGCCTTGCTGCAGGATGAGGAGAAAGTGGAGAATTTAGACCAGAAGGCAGGAAAAGGAGTCAGAGATTTTTCTGGTTGAAGGGGCTGCGTGGAGGGCGGTGGGACTGTAAGCAGAGCTGCTGCTGTGTCTCACAGCCCTATCTGGGGTGTGCAGTAACAGCAGCACTGAGCAGCAAGGGATGTGCCCTGTCACACCTGCCAGATTCACCCACTGATAGCAAATCTCTGCTTTTAAGCCCCTTATCTGCTTCAGCTCTTGCTTCCAAGAATTTCTAAAGCTAGCCACGGTCCCTCTGGGCATATTTTTATCTTCTGAAAAGCTGGTAGTGGGGAGACATTTAACCTCCCTCTTGGGTTTATCATCCTGACAGGCATGTGTCAGTCAGGCATCTGGCTCTGCAGCCACCCCTGTGGCAGCAGCAGCTGCTGCTCTGGGTGTGATCCTCCAAAGGGTGTGCTGTGCCTACCTCCCCAGGGCCTTGTGCAGCAGGGCACTCCAGGTCAGCTCAGATAAACACTGCCTACTGTCTTTTTTCATTTGTTTGTTTTAATGTTTTCTCTTTGTTTGTTTTCCAGATGGGAAGGAATGCCTCCACTTCTCTCTCAGCTAATTTCCCTCTATCAATACAAATCCTCTCTACACCTGCCCCAAACTGCAGGCTGGTCCAGTTAGTGATGTCTGTGTCCATAAATCCTTCATGAGATTTTCCATACCACCATTTTGCTTTGTGAGACAATCTTAGCCTGCTCCAAGCCTAAGGCAGGCTTTTGAGGACATAAATGTGTAGGGTTTTCACCCAGGAACAAGGAAGCTAGAGGAGGAACTACCTGCCTATTATTGAATCACACCACAATATTGTGGAACTCACCCATTACACAGCATCCATTGAAGGCATGATCAATTTTCACCAGCTACTCACTGAACTTCACAAATGTTTGAGCAGTCAAACAGTCCTTAAAGAGGGGGATGAAGCCTATAAAACTAATACCCAGACTTTAAAAACAGCTTGCTAAAGAGTGTTTTCCCAAGTACTAAAGGAAAAAAGGTCAGTCTCTGAACTAGAAGATTATATTTCTGCTTTTCATGGCTAAATTTGAAATTAATAGCTCCAAATAAATATCTAAACTTCTGTGTTTGAACTGAAAAAAAAAAAAAAAGATATGTGCATTCATTTAGGTGATAAAGAACAAGTAAATTGTGTTCTCGTTAAAGGTTACAGGTTTGGATTAATGTCTGAATTGGAAATTATTAACTTTCACACTGCAAATAATCTCTTTTGAAAAAATTAGGAGTCTTTTCCTTTTGATTCTTTTAAATCACTTTAGTTGTGGTGAAAGCTGCTTGATTGACAGCCCTGGAAACCAGCACTGAGCTCATAAGCAGTCTGGGCAGAGAGATGTAGCATGCATAGTAACAGCATGAGTTTTCACAAACTGCTGGTACATCTCAAAATGAATTTCAAACATCTGGCACCATGGGACACAGCTGCACTGCCCAGGCAGATATTGGCTTTTGGGCCTGAGGAGAACCGTGCCCTTCAAGCAAATCCCATTTTGGAGGATTTCTGTGAGAACTCACATGAAAATACTGCTGAGAAATTTGCCCTCACAGGAAACAGAGAAGAAAAAGAAGCAAATGAGTTCTCAAGAATCTTTCACAAGCTTTCCAAATTTCAGTTATTCAAACTAGTGACAACTTTCAGCTCTGTCCACCCACCAATATTTCCTGTTTGGCAGAGGAGTGGAGGAAAGGGTAAGAGAGACAAAGTTCATTTCCCATTTTCATCACTAATGAACAAATTATCCTGCAGCTTTTATTGTTATCATATGTGAGTGCTGTATAAATCAAAGGCAGATTAATCTCTTCTGAATAAATTTAATCTACCAAGTTGCACTGCATCAACACACTAATAGGAGTGGGTGGTCAAGAAGTTGCACTATGAGGTATTATGTAACTGCCAAACATTTCTGATGAATTTTACAGTGTCCCAGAGCAGCATTGTGCTGACAAAAACAGAACAGGAAGGAGATTCTTTACATTTCCAAATTTCTATTGCTGTCCCAAAGGTGTAGTCACCTGCACTAGGGCTAATACCAGTGAATTAATCCATGGGAATTCTGAGCTGGTCTTTATGTCTACAAGGAACCTTGCAAGTGATGTCAAACATTGTTGTAGAAAAGAGCATGTGAGGGAGTCAAAAGATCTGAAAGTGACCCTCTCTTGCCATGAGAGCAGCCATAACATGCTCACTCTGTCAAAAACCCCCGGTCTATAGCAGAAGAGGTTTTTACAGTAAAATCCAAACCCTTTAAATGTTTAGTACTTGAAACACTGCTCAGAGGGCAGGCAAACCCATCCTACCCAACACAACTTTTAAGGTCAGAGGAAAAGCTAGGCCAGAGTCAGGCTCTGTATTCTCTTATCTCCTCCAAATATCCAGAAATGGTCTTATGATGTGAGCAGGTAATAAAACAAAGTATATATCTTTCAAGATTTTATTTGTGCATATATATGTGTGTGCACATGTGTGTGTATGTGTATATACATACACATATATTTTGTTGCTGGTAAAACTAAATATATGATTTTGTTCTCATATTAATTCATATTTACAAACAATAAATGGGAAGAAAATTTCAGTATGGGATTATTAGTTTAAATTGCTTTGTTTAAAAAATTTCAAATTCAATCCTTTCAAGTGCCTTCTTTACCCAAATTAATCACCGAGTTCAAGCCAAAGGGAGATATACTTTGGGAAGCTTGAGTTCCACATTTTTTCCATTTATATTAACAAAAAATATATTAGATTTTTTCTGGATTACCCTTGATAGTCAAAGCACATGCTTCAAAAAGATCTGTCCTCTGGTCCATTTTATACTAATGTTTATAAGAAATTGCCAGCCAGGAATAACAAGATTCTTTGGTAAGAAATGTAGACTGACGAAATTTTGACCCAATTAAATCAGTGCCAATGCTTTCATTGAATTCAACAAAATTAGAATTTCATCCATGACATTTCTCTCATTTCCAATGCATCAGTCCATGCTTTTATTGTTGACTCCCTTCTCATGTCACTCATTGCATTGTTTTTCTGCTTTTTACCTAGACATGGGTTATGTGCCAGCAGTGCTTTTAGAGTTGTGCTTGAATGCTGGAGACACCAGAACAGATGAACTTACAGGATGAGTCTTCAACTTGAAAGCAGTCCAGAATAGGAAACTTTTATTTGTTCCTGAACAGCACCCAGCATGAAGGTTGTCAAACCTCATCAGGGCTTAGTGCCACATAAGAAATCATTTAGAAAAGCTGGTTTAAATAGATGAGTACCATAACACATAATGCACCTCACCATGCACCTCACTATCTCACAGGCAGTAGCAATGGGCAGTGTGTTTAAAGAGCAGGGACTTAATGAAAACAAGTTTATGACACACACTTACTGGGAATTCCTCATTCTTGGGGAAAAATTGCAATTCCCCAGTCCAAATCAGAAATTCGTGAGGATGTACAATGCATGCTGCACTGAGTTTCTTTTTATCCAAATGACCTACAAATTAGACTCTTTGCAGCATAGTATCCAGCTTCTTACACAAATGGCCTGAACGTTTTTCAGTTATGTGTCTGATGTCACTAGAATTTTCCTCCATTAAAATTTCTCTTTGATGTTATTAACCACTTTAATTGTCAGAACTAACAAGCAAAAGGAAGTAACAGTTCTAGATCAGAGAATGCTTAATGCTTTACTTCCTGCTTCTTTGTAATACCTTGGAACTGTCAGTCTTGTTTTTCACTAGAAGACTACTTGATAGATTTGTTTTCCTCTGCAATATTAAGCCTCAGTGTAAAATAACTTGCCATTACTTGTGACTTCCACTCGAGATCTCAGCTGGCTCCCAGCAAGGCTTGTGTGTCAGGCTGTGGATTCCTGTGGGGACGGATGGGAGAGCAAGAGATCACAAAGTATGATTTCAGACATCATCCCTTGTTCCTTTTAAAGCAAACTAGATCAATAGGGTCAGCCATCATTTCAGACTCAGCCACCTGAGGCCTGAGGAGTTCTGTGGTGAGGACGGTATACTTACCACTCTGCAAGAAGACAGCTGCACATCTGTTGAACTTTGCTGAGGTTCAGGAGAGAGGAGCTCAATTAGTAGCAGTATCAGGTCATTCCACTTTGATCAAGAGCAAATCTTAACAGAAATACTTCACTGGTTTCAATGGAATAACTTGTTCCAGTGAGGTGAAAAGGATTTGGCCCCAGAATTGCAAAACAGACTTAGATTGACGGCCACTCTTGTATTTTCTTTCTGCTTTAATGAAAGCTAAATGATACTTTAATGAGATCACGACACAGCAGGTCCAGGGGGACTGGCATGTAGACAGCCAGCACAGCTTATTCATGAGGTTACTTGCCTTCAGGTATCTAAATAACTACCACACATTGTGCAAACAGCAGTGAGTGTTGTATGCATTTCCATCCAAGATATTCTCAATTTTCAAAATCCAGGAGGGAAAATACATCACTTAGGCCAGAAGCTATCCAACCTATGCCTACTTTGTTGTAAAAGGAGTAGTGTAGCAACTTAATCTGAATGGTTATTTTATGGGGCCAGAGCATAATGCAATAGGCAAACCTAGGCTATTACATGGGAACGTCAGGCATTTTTAGTGAAAAACAAAGAAAACAGAGGCCTGACTGAGGCCAGGGAAGACTGTGAAAACTTGGAGTGACTTGAGCAGAACATAAAAAGCAGCTGGATTCACTACTCATGCACTAACACAAGGCATTTTGCTAAGGATCTCTTTTGGAATGCCACCTAACAGGTATAATGTACTTAAAAATCCGAGTGTCAGAAACAAGGTCTTTAGAAGCCTCAGCATATTGATAGTGCAGTGTAAAAAGCTGTGCTTCTGCAATTAACTGTTTCTTACTGAGCTTGTCATTGCTATGTGCTGTTCCTCAGATACCACCATGGAAAAGAGGTTTTTCTATCTCAGTTTCACATGCCAGCTTTAAATGTGTCGTGAAAGCAAATCCCTTCCCTGACGTGCTTCCAGGGTTCACTTTCTCACTCGTACAAGGGAATTGAAAAGATAAAATCTGTGAATCAGCAGAAGGAACAAGATCTAAAAGATCAGTAACTAACTAGATTTTAAGCCAAAGATTTGTACAGTGTGCTGGTTTGTGGGTTAACCAATGTGTCTTTCCACTATAGTCTCATTTTTCCTCTATCAATCCATGGCAGTGCAAGTTCTCACAAGTTCTCTCTATCTGAAAAGACAAATATTTTTCTATAATGAGAGTAACCTTGGGTTATGGAAATGTCTTTCATTCCCTCTGACATCCACCTTTGATTTTAATGTCCTTCATCTTTGTGTTTGGGTCACAGAATGGGTCAGGCTGGAAGGGATCACCAGAAGATGGCCAGACCTGCTCCAGCAGGGCCATCCCAGAGCACAAAATACATGGTTGTGTCCAGGCAAGTCTTGAATATCTCCAATGAGGAAGACTCCATAACATGTCTGGGCAACCTGTCCCACAAGTCACCTGCACAGTAAAGAAATTCTTCCTTGTATTCAGGTGGAACTATTTTCTTTAGGTCATCTGTGACAGACCAGTCGTAATCCTGAAAACATCTTCAGTCTTTCCAGTCCTTAAAAAATATCCAGTTCACCACAACAGTTTACTTTCAATACCTCACAAAGCTCTTTCTCTGCCTACTCATTTTCCCATCAGCTACTATTTCCTTTCCACTATGCAACCAGCTTCAAACATGTAATTTGCCTCCTTCTTTTTGCTTTCTGACATGACTGTGTGAAATATTTTGTTTGTACCTATAATAATACTTCCATTTCTACTAAACCTTTTTCAGCCCTTCCAGTCTAAAACAGGAATTGCTTTCTCATTTTAGCATATTTTTTTCATCAAAGAAAAATTTTGAAATTCAAAAAAAAACTGAACTGTTTAAAAAACCATTGCAAGACAGTAGAAAAAACACCCTCATATTTCCTGTGGGAAAAGTGTTTAAAAAGAGAGCTAAAGTGAAGCAAGCACTGCTTTTTTTTTTCCCCTTTTTTTTTTTTTTTTTTTCTTTTTGTGATGGAAAAAGAATTTTAAAATGTCTGTGTCCTCAGAAAAATGAAGTAAATTTTCTGAAACTAACTCGGATACTCCAAGAAATTAACTCTTTCATTGTGTGGATTTAAAGACTTCATAATAGTCTATATCTTTTATAATAAAAGCAAAAGCATCTTGTATTGCCCAGCCACAGCCATTACCCAACACTCCATTAATAATTGCTGTGGTGAGCAATGGGAGACACATCCCATTTCCCCCACACCACCCACTTCCCCATATTCTGCAAGTGCTGTTTAGCTTCTCACAGCCATCAGTGGGAGAGGTCACACAACTACACAGACCTTTCTACTCACCTGTATATTTTGCTTTTCCATCCTGTAGTACCAAAGCTCTTTTTCAGTAGATGGTGTCTATTTCCCATGCCTTTGAACAATGTTTAATGCTTCCAATAAAACACAGTTCATTACATTTCATCAGATGATAGGCTAACATGAAATTTTTTGCCCTATATATTTGACTCTAACCCAACAAATATTTCTGTCTTTGCAAAGATTAATTTTGTCTAAATCCCATGCCCGTTGAGGCAGGCACAGACAAATGAGGAACCTTGCCTCACATTTCACCCCTTCTCTCCCCTATTCTTATCACATTGAAATAATGATGCAATTTTCCCTGCTGGATAGCCTTTCAAATTTGTACCTTTCTTACAAACAGAGGGCAGAGGTTCACAGAAAAACCCTCACAAACTTTAGAGAGCCAGAAATTATGCTGGTGGGGTTCAGGAAATGCTGTGCACTCTGACAATGAGTAGAGATGTCTGTGGACCAGCTCAGGGTCATGAACTTTGGCCTTAGCTTCAGTACAGAGCTCACCAACCACTTGAAACTGAGAAGATGGTTTCTGGAAGTTTGAGTGCTCTATCAGCCTCACAGTTCCTTTGTCCCACTACCAAAACTCACGGTTTGATTTTCCCATCTTCTGTAAAAAAAAAAATGGGGGGGAAATAAAAAAAATTTTAAAATTTAAAAAAAAAAAATAAATTCTGCCAATAGATGGGGCCAAAAATAGACAACATACTTCTGATTGTCTTCAGTTCACAACTGAATCCTAGTCCAGGGGAAACCATATCCTTACAAGCCTGTAGTACTATTTTCACTTAAACACGTTTTATTAGGCTGAGTTAGCATTTGAGATCAACATATGCTGAATGGCAGAAACTTTTTTGTATGACCACAGCTACACACAGCTGCAGTGTAGTCAGGGATGGGCAGTGGTTCTGTGCCCACTGAGTATCAGGGGCACAAAATGAAAACATCTGGGGTTTGCTTATGCACTCACTGTTAGCAGAGATACTGCAAAATGACCACCCTGCTCATATTTAAGATTCTGTGTTAATCAAATAAATAAGCACATACTCTTTACAAGCCACAGCTGCACAAAACATTGACGTGCAGATAACAGTCTTGTTCAAAAATGCCAAACCCTTTTAGCCACCTTCTTTCTGTCTGTGTACTTTACTTTGATTGCATTTGCTCTGACATATTTCAGCTAATCATTGTGCCTGTACCTGAGTGAAATATAAAGTTAAAATAACATTCAATGATTTCTACAGGTATCACATTGAAAAATACCGCATGTTTGGTTTTAGCTAATATATCAGAGAATTCTGCATCTATGTAATTTGTTAGCACTGATATCACTGCAATATCAATATGAAAAAAAGAAAGCACTCTAAAATTACATAGTTTGCAGCCACAATTGACAAGGCATATCTTTCAGAGACAGACTGTATCTCTATTTAAAATATACTCATAACTGTCATGATGTATGCTGGTAAATCAAGCTCACAAATGTGTGTGCTAAGATTTGAAATGCTTCCATGAATAAATTTATATTGTCTGCCTTCACAGTCTAGCTGCCTTAAAAAAAAAACCAAAAAAACACCATCAACTTCAGTGAGCTGAACATATATTCTTAGGATTAATTTGGTGAGGGGATAAAGGCTTTAGCCTGTGCCTTGCTGTACTGAAACAAGTGGGTACATCCCACACATTCATGAGCAGTGAACAAACAGGTGGAGCTGTCTACTGAGAAGAAAAACCTGGAAATCTTTCTTTGCTTGTGATGCCATTGTTCCCCAGTCCAATCTAGACAGAATGGGAGGTCTGGGCAAAAACAGTTGATGGAGATTTCGAGATGTGAACTTCTGCTTCATTGCCATGTAAAGTCATGTGCAGTTGAAGTGTTTAGCCTAGTATGTAAACTTCCACTAAGGTCAAAAGTTTCTGCACCGCACGTTTTGAGTTTGGCCAGAATATGCTTTTTGTTCCTTTCCATTTACATAATTCTCATTAATAAGTTATGAGAGGCAGCTATGACTGCCTCTAGGATCAGGCATGTTGAGAGAAATGCTGCTTAGTAGACTATCACTGCAACTGGATCCCAAGTGCAAATTTCCTGATAACAATGTGATTTTGCTAAAAGCAAAGCTGCAAGTGAGTTGATTTAGTCCTGCAGGCAGAGGAAACACTCCTATAGGGGCTGGGGCAAGTCTGGGCATGGAAGAGGCTGCTGGGAGCAGTGAAAGAGTGGCTGCTTGTTGCTGCCAGCGCCGGAGCCCCAGGGAGCTGGCTTGGTCTGTCCCTGGCCAGAGAAATAAAGCAGTGTGAAAAGAAAAAACCCCTGAGCCTCTGCGGGGGCAGCCTCCCTGCCTCCTTCCCACTGCCTCTCGCCAAGCTTTGAAGAAACCTGGAGCCACGTTTGTGATGTGACAATTGGCCATGACAGCAGCTGGTCATTTGGAGCCATCTAGGTCGAAGGAAGCCCTAATGCCCCAAATAATATAGCTCTGTAGTCACTCCTGACTTCCATGTCAATTTAGCCCAGTTTTCCTCTGGGAATACATAATCCGTAGCAGTTCTCATCGGCAGGCAGCCAGCTCCTCCTCAGGAAAACTCCAATGTCTTTGAGTTTTTGTCTCCTGTCAAGCACTAGGGTTGGTTACATTTTGTAGCAGCAGGGTGACACCAGTCAGCACGGCTCGGTTAATTAAAGGGATTTGCAGAAAGACTATCCAGCAGCTGACTTTTAACAGAGCTGGGTTTTTTCTGCCAGGCTGAAAGAGGTTATTCTGAGTACAGTTCTGTAAATTCAGAGAGTGCTGCCCTGTCTGCAGCTAAATAGATTCACTGTCATCATAGGCAGTGGTATAAGATTTAGGAATTAGTTTTGTATTTTCTTGCATTAGTTAAACTTCATGAGTTAGGTACTCTGAAGGACAGACTTAGTCCTGGCTGCCACTGCCAGAGCTCCTGGGACTGTATGCAGGGATCCACGTTTCCAATACGGGCTTAAACATGAAGCTGCATAACCTCAGTTTTCAGACATGGGAATACCCAAGAGGCACTTGAGTTACCTGAGAAGTGTCTCCCTGTGTATTTTTCAAGCCAAAACACCCTCAGCCACTAGTCACCTAGGAAAATGGTATATCCTGGACCTTCTGGTGGATTGTTGGGCAAATGCCCAAGGAGTGAGGACAGTGTAAACAATTGGCTTAGACAAATAAGCATTAAGGAAAATCTCTTAATGAGGCATCATCATTCACTGTAAACTCTAGAATGGTAAAGCACTCAGCATCACAGCTCAGCAAGATCCACAGTGAATCATGTCTGAAAATTTTTATTTCTCTTTTCACATAGCTTTTTCATAGAGATCTTCATTTTTTCTGCTGTATTTGTTACCTTTAATGGTTTGTTTTGTGCCCAATACCTGACACTGTAGAGTAGAAATCTCTGCTTCATTGTCTTCCTGTCCTCTCTAGTTCAAAGGAAATTGTTTTTATCTCTAGGTTTTTGGAAACATCACATTTAATAAATAAGCTCATTTTCTCCAAGTCACATAAGTCACATTTTCCCTATGATCATAGAAGCATAAAACTTGCTTTCTATGATCATTCATGCTCATAAAATTCAGTCACAAAATGCTTGAAAGCAGCAAATACTAAATGAGTGGAGAAAAAGGCCCTACAAACTCTCATTTACTTGCAAACAAATATTGGCAGATAGGCTTCGTGTTACAACTTCCATGATAGTATGAATATAAATTACTAGAATTGAACACATTTTAATTGAATTTCCTTATAAGTATGCCTTCTATATTATACTTTCATAAACCTGTAAAATGAGAGTTTGTGTGAGCACAAAATTCGTCAGCTTGTCTTGCAAAGCTGAAAGAAAACATTAACATGTATGGTAATCATAGAATGGATTGGGTTGGAAGGAACCTTAAAATCACCTAGTTCCAATCCCCTTGTTGTGGGCAGGGACATCTTCCACTGGCCTTGAACAGTGGCAGGGCTGGGGCTTCCACAGCATCTCTGGGCAAACTGTTCCAGTGGCTCACCCACTTCACAATAAATAATTTCTCCCTAATATCCTGCATAAACCTATCCTGTTTGAGTTTAAAGACATCACCCCTTTTCCTATCAACACATGTCCTTGTAAAGAGTCTCTCTTCTTACCTTTACTGACATTTTTAACTACTTAGTCTCCATAGAGTTGACAGCTTCCCCAAGACATTAGGCAGTAGTCAAATTCTCATTCATTAAACTGGAAATCTTTAGGCTCCTGAACCTTGGTTTGGGCATTGTAACAGTACAATATTTGACTGCAAGATACACTGTTAATTCTTAAATGTGTATGTCAGAAATTTACTGCTGTTCTGTACTTGTTAATTCAGTTCCTACTGAGAAGACAAGAACTCTGCCTCTCCGGCAAATCGCTGCAAGGAATAAACAATTCCTTTGCTTATAAAACAGTATCACTTATTGGTTCCTCTCTGGCTTGGCTTGATCTTATTTCCTGTTCTGTATTCATGTCTAACTGCCTTCACACATTAAATATACTTATTAAAAAGAAGGCTACAGATCTTCTTTATCACTCGTTTGCATTAACTGCACATCAATAGATAAAGAGGAAAATATCCCCCACTCTGCTTGCATCTGAGGCAACAACCAATTGTGAGCTGCCTCTGGGCTCAGTGACCTAGAAACCAGCAATAAGACTCATAAAAATCAGATGCTGAAGAACAGCATCAGGGACAGCTTCAGGAAGAGGATGATAAATCATTTGACAAGTCCATAAGATGTAAGCGTTTCTAAAATATTAATAACAAAATTAACTTTAAAAAAAAACTTAAAAACAAAGATAACACCTCAAAAATATTTTCCAGCTCTATATTTTCTCTCTTTTTTTGTCTCTTTGAACATTCTCAGAGACTCAATCCTGTGCACAACAATACACTGAATATCCCCATTTTTATTACAGAATAGGCATTCTTCTTTCCTTAATACAACAGGGAATGGTGGTTGCTAAGGCACAAAATCCATAAAAAAATCAAGATTATGGAACTACACAGAAACCACACAATTGATTCAAGACATCGTAAGTGGTTCACACAGCAGCTTTCAGTCAGTGAGAGACTCAAGTATGGAAATAAGCATACTCCTATTAAAATCCCTGGAAAATAGAGAAAAAAAAAAAGTCACTTTAATATGAGCAACTGGATTTTAGCTTTCACATAAAATCCTGCTGCTCTTGACTGGTTTCATCCTCTGAGCTGGGTCAATCAGAGAAATGGTGTCCATAGCACATGATCTATTGCAGCCAAACAGTCATGAATGTCAACTAAAGTAAAAGAGAAAAATTATACAGTTTGGTCCATAATTCAGAATTAGGCATTTCTACAAATACACAGGAGACCTGAAGAGTGTGATTTGGAGTTGTGGGATGATGATAACTCTGACAAAGATTTACTTCTAAGCTCATGTGACATTTTTGCAGGTGGAAAGTATTCTACGACTCCAAGATTTTTCACCATTTTAGGTGACAGAAAAAGGGAATGAGGAAAAGGCATTATATCAATACATAGTGTGGTACTTACTGATACTGGATTATCTTTTTGCTTTAAATTGCTCAGACCTATTGTGCACAGATCATTGTTAGTACCATCAAAATCTAAAAAGTAATAGCTGGCAGACAGGACACAGAAATGATGTGGTAATGACAACAACAGTACTTACCAATGAGAAAAGCTAAGCAGACACACATCCTAATGTTTTAGATGTTTCACACATGATGGTGGTGATGATGTTCATTACCAGAAACCCCAGGCACAACTCAAGACCTTGCTTCACTGAGTGCTGCACAAGCCCAGAATTTGGTGAATTAAGACATTATTACACAGGAGGTGAAACATAGCAAAGTCAGTGTTGTATCAGATCTTAGGTGTGCATGTTTCTTTTCACATCTGTGAAAAAAAAAAAAAAAAAAAAGAAACTATAGGAAAGAAATATCCAAGGACTTGGTGCTTTCAGTTTTAAGAGCTTAACAAGCCAATTAGGTAGGAGCAAACCTCAGGCTTCTGGCACTTTCTCAGAGTGATTTGCATTTCTCACCAGCATGTGCTGCCCTCAGCCTGAAAGAACTGAGTGCACTAGACCGTTTTTAAAATGCCTTCTTTCCTGCCTGTTTTCCTGTGTGCTTTGTTTCTCTCCTACCCCAGAACAAGCTCCACACCACAGGAGGTAAGCAGATAAAGGCTAAGGCAAGGTACTGGATAAAGGCTCCAGCTGTCCCAGGAGATTTGTTTTCTTCCTCACACACCACCTTCATCTTAAGGAAGGTCTCAAGAATAGAAATACAGCAAGTACATTCCAGCATTCCCTGCCACTTTTTATGATTCACACTTTCATCTGCTTAATAGTTCAATTTTCTTTTTCTGGAATTTTTTCAGGTAGACACTACTGTCTGTCAACAGGATGGAGTGGGAAAGCATTTCACTCAACATAAGTTGAACTCATGTCACCTTGCTTTGGCTACCTCAAATTTAAAATAAATCAATGTAAACAAGAGGAGATAGGTGTCGAGTGCAATACCTTCTCTTCTTTATTGAAAGTTTTGAATAGCAATTTTTCTATGACCTGGCCTGTCTGAGACCAAGTTCCATGCCAGTGGCTCAGAAGGATAATGAAAAAGATCTTGTCTGGCCTTCCCACCCAGAGCAGACAGGGAATAAGCCTCTGGAAAAAAATTCAACATTTCTCTGTTGATGTCTTGTCTTTGTAACTGGTAGTGACATGGATGAAAGAGGGGAAAGCAGGAGGGAGAACGGGAATGAGGGGTCTCTTTACTCTTCACTTCCTTTTGCAAATCCTGGCTTCTGTAACATCACATACAGAAGAGTGTTGCATTTCATGGTTGGGTTTTTCACGAGCTAGTTCCATATTGACCAAAATCAGCAACTTTTCAGTTTTCAGAAGCAGACTGTTTCAGGTTTTTCAGCTTGTTTTGCAGACAAAAGAATCAAAACCATTTGAAAGGAGGTCAATAGGAGTTAAGTACATAATCCCTTTAGGATTTAGCAAATCCTACTCAGACCTTTTTGCATTTCTAGGCACCTAACTACCACTGTAAACTGGACACTGTATAAATTTCTGAATTTTCAATGCCTAAGAGAATGAAACCACCGACTTGTCCAAGTTTGTTTCAACACTCCTGCCACTGCAGACTGGTGGTCCTTATGGGGAAGAGTCAAGGAGATAGAAAGGTTGAAGAGACCAGGATGTTTTTAATGAAGAATCTGAAGTGCCTGTCTCATTCTGCACGTGTGGGATAGCACTGGCTACAGCAAAGTAGCAACATGTAAATGAAAGAGGGATTTTGCAAGACGTGTTTGAGAAACAGAATGTTGTCATCAGTTTTACTAATCTCACAGTGTCCTCAAGCCATTTTTATAAGATATTGGATTTACTTGATATATTTGAAGAAAATGAACATCTGGTCAAAACAACAGCAGTTTGCTACATAAGAATCACTAAGGCACAACTGCTCACAGCTGTTAAATACAGATGGCACTTTTGTAATAGCTATGACAGCATAACAATAAGTTCTGACAGTAGCTCAAAGTTATGACAGCACATCCAGACAAGCATTTAATCACGCTACAGGACATACAGATGACAAAAGTAGTAATTACAGGCCAAAAGGAAAACATTTCCACATTTTCTAAAAATTAAAAGCACTTGTGCCAAGAACTTAGTCATTACAGAGAGATTATTCTAGTGAAACAGCAGCACTGCCCAAGAGCACGAAGAAAATCACACCCCATAAACTAACACCATGCTGCTGCAGAGGGCTGTTGGGATCTGCTCTGCCACTGGCAGCTCTTTCATTTGGGTGAAAAAAGGTTGGCATCATGTTCCCCATTCTGGGTAACCACAGCCCAGACTTCAAGGAGTAGGAGGAAAGCACCCATCTGACCATAACCCCAGGTGGGTGGGCATGTGTACAGCCAGCCTTGCTTTTCTCTTTTATATTCATGCATAGACTGAGTAGCTCTAAGCTGCTCCAAAATGAGAGAAGGGGCCCTTCCAGTAGGTAGAGGTGGAACCGAGGAGAAAAACAGCTGTGGTTACTCTTCTCCTGCCAGTCCTCTTGTTCAAGCTTGACAGATGCCTTCAGTCCTCCCACAAAAGCTCATGCTTTATCACAGCACAACAAACAAAACCTCTGCAAAGGTTTATTAGGACTGAGACTGAGGAGAGCCACTGGTCCAAGGCTTGGGTGGGTGAGACACAACAGCATGGTGAAAGCACACCCATCCAAGATCCTAGCCTGACTGCAGCCCTTGTCTCTGAGGAGAAGCTGCAGTCTATAACATGCAAGCAAAATGAGTAATTTGGTACTTTTAGATAGAGGTCACAAAATTATTATGTGCAACTCTTTTTCTTGAGTGATATTTAGGTGTGTAGATTCTGCTGGTGCTCCTATGCACACACAATGGAACACCTATGCCTTGTCAGAAGGTTATTACCACTTTACACTGAAATTACACTGAAGAGGGATTAATATTTTGTTTCAAACTTCCTCCCTCAAAAAAATAAAAAAAATCAAGGTTCTGTTATTTAAAACTGCTTCTAACCTTGTATAGTTAACATACACATAAAAAATTTGCTCTGCTTGTTGCTTGGACACTGGTAGAGGCGTATAACTCAACATACATGTGACATTTTTGAATGATGAAAGACAACTCACACACATGAAGTGGGTCAGACTGGAATCACAATAAATTGGAGCAGCACCTCCATGGTATTTGAGTAACTGAACATTGCTACATTGCTACCTTTAACAATATATCTTTCTTTGCAATACTGTACCCAGAAAAACAACTCCAGCTTTTAGCTGGTCCCACAGTACTCTGTAATTGCTCCGGTCAAACAGCAAAAATTAGAACAAATGCAATGTGAACAACAGTATCTAGGAAGCGAAAACAGGAGCCGTGGTGGGAGCGTGTACAAATGACTGCTGCATGCCAGGGAAAACATCTGCATCTCTTGGCAATGCTGGGGCTCCAGGCTTTGCTGTGGTTCCATGAGTTTCACCATTTGCCAATTAAGACAAACAGATTATCTCTTTGATAACATTTATATTGGGTTTCCATATCAGGGTTTTGGAGGAGGAGGGTACAGGAGTGGAATCTGTAATAAGCTGCTGGAAACTTCCCCTGTGTCCGGCAGAGTCAATGCCAGTCCACTCCAAGACTGACCTGCTGCTGGCCAAGGCAGAGCCCATCAGTGACTGTGGTAGAGCTCCTGGGATAACAGATTTAAGGAGGGGGAAATTAAACCCTGAACAATATCAGCAGCTGTCAGAAGAGAGGAGTGAGTATATGTGAGAGAAAAAACCACTACAAACAACACAACCAGTGAAGAAGGAAAGGGAAGATTGCTCCAGGTGCCAGAGCAGATATTCCCCTGAAGCCTCTGAAGCCATGCCAGAGCAGGTGGATGTACCCAAAGGAGGTTGTGACCACCTGGAGAGAGGAGCCAATGCTGGAGAAAGTTTGCTGGCAGGACTTGTGACTCCACAGAGGACCCATCCTGGAGCAGCCTGCTCCTGTGAGACTGCACCCCATGAAGGGACCCACACTGGAGCAGTTTGTTTAGACCTGCAGCCTGTGGGAAGGACACAGGTTGGAGAAGTTCATAAAGGGCTGTCTCCCATGGGAGGGACCCCACAATGGAGCAGAAGAGTGTGAGTATTCCCCCACCTGAAGAGGAAGAAGCAGCAGAGACAGTGCATGATAAACAGACCACAATCCCCATTCCCATATCCCTCCACTACTGGAGGGAAGAAGGTTGAGAAATTAGGACAAAAATTAGGCCCATGAAGAATGGAGGGGTGGAAGAAAGTGGTTTTAAGGTATGGGTTTATTCCTTATTACCCTATTCTTGATTGGATTCCCAATATCTTAAATTCATTTCACTGAATTATAAAATGGTGTTTGGTCATCCAACTCCATGCCATGGGCAGAGATGGCACACCCTAGACCAATTTGCTCAAAGCCCCACTCAGCATGGCCTTGGACGCTGTCAGTGGCAGGCAACCAAAACTCCTCTGGGCAACCTGGTCCAGTGTCTCACCAACCTCACAATAAGGAATTTCTTTCTAATACCAAATCTAAGCCTATCCTCTTTCAGTTTAAAGCTGTCTCCCCTTTTCCTATCACTACATGCCTTTGTAAAATGTCCCTCTCCAGCTCTCTTGTCGGTGCCCTGTACTGGAGGTCTGCCACTAGGTCTCCCTGGAGCCTTCTCTTCTGAGGCTGAATAACCCCAATTGTCTCAGCCTATTTCCTAGAAGGGGTGCCCCAGCCCTCTGATCTTTTTTGTTGCACTTGCCTGAACCTGCTCTGACAGGTAGGTGAATATCTTTCTTACATTGAAGACCCCAGAGCTGGATGCAGAATTCCAGGTGGGATCTCACAAGTGTGGGGTAGAGGCAAAGAATCAACCCCTTCAGCCTGCTGGTCTCTGTTTTGTCCATGACAGTAACTAGTGAGGGATCTCTCCCCGTCCTTTCACCTACAAGCCTTTCATTATATTTTTCTCTCCCCTGCCCAGCTCAGAAAGAGGAATAATAGAGCAGCTTGGTGGGAATTTGATTTGCTTTGGATATGCCATTCCTTTCACAAAAACACTTTATAAATGGATAAAGGAAATTCACACCCAAATGCTGATGACATTTCTTCTTTTTCCACATATATTGCATTTACAGCCTAATCAAATGACTGCTCTCAGGCCATGCTTTTTCAACAGCCAGTCCTTCAGAAATAAGATCACTGAAATAAAGAAAGAGTTTCAACTCACACGCAACACAAGGAGAGGTCCTGGTAGAGTGAAAGCAGCTTATTTCCAACAAAGAGAAGAGAGACATAAACACTTCTTTTGTTATCAACAACTAATCAGATAAACTTTCTATTAACAATCTTTGAAAGGAAAGACACTAAGTTTGCCAGAAATCAAGGACAAGCACAGCAGCTAAATTATCTATCCACCCACGTCTTTGAATAAAATTTCTACTTGAAGGTATTAATCATTCATGTAATTGTTAACTTCTCTATGGTGTGTTTGCTTTTTCTCCTATCAATATATGCATAAATCTATCTAATTAATGCTAATATAAATGTTTACTATGGGAAGGCAGAGATTGTCTACACTGAATTTCTAATTCAGCTAAAAGAAGTTCAGCATCTTTAAAAAAGAAGAAAAATCAAACATTTTACTCCCCAAAATTTTAGAAATATTTTAAGCGAAACCCACTGTGGGATCTTGAGCATTACAATCATGGGGCTACCTAAGAGCTGTTTGACATCCCTGCAAAATTTTATTCTTATTCAGATGGATATCAGCAAATAAATATGGTCACCAATATTAAAACTTGTAAATGTTTAATGAATTCTTTTAAGGCTGAAATAGTACAAATAGAAGATGATCTCTCTGTGAGCTGAGTTCCAGATAATAGCAATAAAAACATATTCTATTTACCTAGATCATTAATATTTAAAGACATTTTCATTTTTTATATAACATTAAAATTTTAGTCCACTTAATGGAAGTGTGGTGAAGGATTTGTGTCTTTTTATGATTTTTATCTAAAACTGTGACTTATAGGTAAGCTGCTTTGGCTTGAGGCTGTACACAGTTATTGCTACTTACTAAGTACTAGTTGCTTTGCTTCTGCATCCTGCCATAAGGATCCTGCTTCCTCTATAAGCAACCCAACGCAGCTTGCACTGTGACATTAATCCAAAAGGCAGTTTTGCACTGCCTGTAATAAAAAAAAATTATTATTAAAATTTTACTGAAAGTTAAAAATCTTATAAAATTATTATTAAAATTTTACTGAAAGTTAAAAATCTCATAAGAAACATTTGCACCTTATCTGAAAAAAATAATTTAACTGCTGGCTTGATGGAAAGGAAAATATCTCAGTTTACTCACTAAGAAGTTATTCAACAAAAGTATAAAATTGTTAATTTTTAAGTCAGTGTGTTCAGCATCTGGAATGTATTTCAAGGCTGCAATAAGGCTAACAGAGTGAACAATAATTCTTTCTGATATATTTAATTTGATTATAGATTTGAGGCAATAACTATATAGTTCACATTATCTCAGCAAAACTATTCTTTTCAACTAGAGAAGAAAGTAGTTAAGTTCAGAGTTATTCAGTATAACAATATTGAATAAACGTTTTTGCCCATATAAGAGGACAGATGATTAATTATTCCCCAAAATGGACATTATGATCACTTTGAAACATTTCTGGTTTTTATCTGAGACGTATCTATTGCCCGAGAAAGCACATATATTAGTTGCAAGCATCATTAGCTCTTTTCTCTGTTTTCATAAAACCTATTAGCATCAAGTTCTTCTGTTGTTCCTCTAATGCTAGCAGGAGAGAAAAGGTATTTTCCCTCTCCCTCTTCCCATGTATTTGTAGAGGATTTATGCCATGTCTGCCTGCATGTAGGATCCTCTCCGTGGGTCACAGCAGAGATGGGCTATCCTCTGCTCTGCTCTGAAATCACCACAGCACTCAGCTGCAACATTGCCTGAGTTTGGTTAATCCTCCACAGCAACTTAGGTGCTCTCAATAGCTATATGGCCAAATGCACAGCTTGGGCTCTTTTGTCAACAGCAAGCATAAGGACACAAGGGGGCAAATCCAAGATCTGGTGTAAAGGACCCTGATGACTTATATAGGGTGGAGACACTTGTTTTGGGCTGCTAAAGCTTCCAGCAATATTTAATCAGGCTGCTCTTCACTCCCTGCCAGCTGCCAGCTCCTACCTAATAGGGCCAGTGGAGCAGCCAGGTCATGTACATGTAAACAGTGTTAACCTAATTCTGTGTAAAGTAGCACAGCATTTATGCATTTCTCTAACTTGCTCTCTGGTGGGGTTACATGCTGCTCTCCAGATGAGTACAACTGAAAGGAAATAAGGCAATGTCCTCATATTTTATAATCTTGAACCACATCACTACATCACTTGCAAGAATAATTATATTCTGGCAGTTCTAGTCGTATCAGCCCTGTTAGATTATCATGTGTGGCCACCTTGCAGTTCTCTCATCTAAACAAAGCTTCTTACTCTGCCAAAACCTGGCTGCTGGGGCAGAGACTCTGCCGTGGAGCTCCTCCTGTTCTACTGACATCTCAGGGTTTGTTAACCAGCTCCTGTTTGCCTGCAGACTTCAAAATATATGTGTGGAGACAGGCCAATATTCAAAGACGGGCCAATCAGCCCAGCCAATTGTCTTAAAACACATTCTCTCTGATGCTGTATCAAAACCTGCCAGCTGGAGAAGACCCAGACTGGGATGCACACCTTAAACTCACGATGACCATAGGAACAGGAATGATCCAAGCAGAGATCAGTCTTTTTCCCCTCATTTGCTATTTCCCTAAACTGCTACTGTAGCAGGAACTTGGACACCTGGATTGGAAAGAAACTATGGCATATCACATCCCAGCCATACTCCCAATTCAGAGCAGAGGACACAAGGGGCTGAGGAGGCTGGAACTTAGATTGCAGTCTAGGTGCAATCTCCTTGCCATCTCTCAGTCACCAGAAAATTACTGCTAATATCTCAGATAAAGGAGCCACCAGTCCTGTCCTCAAAATGAAAGTCAGTGAGGAGAGTGGCTTGCATTTTTGGGAGCACTAACAACAAAGCCAAGCAACTGTTTTAACTACCTTGAAGAGAGTGTGATAAATTTTCCAGCCCTTCCACTGCTTAACTCAGGAACATGTTTTTCTGAACAGGCAGCTCTTGTTCTTTTTTCCAAGTAACATTTTGAGTGAAAATCTATGAACCACACACTGCGAAAAAATCATGTCCTGCCTGGTTCTACATTTATAAATGAAAATATCATTCTAAGGGCTAATGGTCATCCTGAGGAGAAAGAGACAGCAGATTTTTAAAGATAAAACAACATTTTAAGGGTTTTTATTTTTTTAATCTGCTTTTTCCTTTCCTCTCCACCTTCTGAGGTAACCCAGACAGCTACATATGGTCCAAGCAGATTATACATTTCATCAGGACAGGTGATAGAAATGAAAAACACACCTAGACACTTCAGAGTCACAGGAAAAATGAAATCAAACTCTTTCAATAAATTTCACTTCTAGAAGACACCTCTATTAAAATGTATAAGTGAAACCATGAAATGTTGAGGAAAAATTAATGAAATGTGGAAGTTGTCATAAATCAAGAGACATAAAAATCTTGGAAATACATGGTAAGAACACAGTTCAAACCTTATTAATGCTTCTATTATGGTTTACAGCAGTCAAATTTGTAAAATATACAACTCCAAACCTTTTTCAGTTAAGCTTTTGAAGGCTGTCCTGGTAAATAAGACTCTCTACAGCTATAAGATTCTCTAAGCTATATACAAAATTGTTTTCATAATAATAAATACAATCTTACAAAATTAGACAAACCCAGGTATAGGTGTAAAGACAACACACAACACATTATGAATTTCCTTGGCTGAACATATGGAAGCAAACAAATATTTGAAAGTAATTGTTATTATTTTGATACATTCAAAGCAAGACTTCCTTTTTAGTATTCCAGTGAATGATAAATATCTGATGAGAAAAGTCAGTGTTTCAGAAAACATAGATAAGGACAGAAACACTTTTTATTTTTTCCAGATTCTAGGACATTACCACAAAAGACAAAAAATAAACCCAAATAGACTGTATTTGTAAAGCCTGTGTTCACAATTCCATCATCACAATTTCCTCTCTGCAGGCTGCCACTAAGGCTGGTTGCATGGGCACCACCCCTGCAAGACTTGTCCCTGACTGACAGTAAAGCACAGAGAAACTCCAGGGGCTAAAAGAGCCTGTGGGAGCTCTACCACTCCTCTTGTCAGGTGCATGTGCTCTCCCACCAGCAATCTCATGTGACAATTAGACAGATTGATAACAGGTACTATTACCAGAATGACAGCCAACCTCTCCTTTTATAATTACCTGCCACTTGCTTTTTGCACTTCATCTTTCCTTATATTATTTCCCTGATAAAAACATGGCGGGTCGTTGTTCTGAATTAACCATTGTGCTATAAATCACAGAATTTATAGTTTATGATATTTTGACTACCTGAGCCCTCCCTAAAAAAAAACATTTAAGATTTCTCATCTCCTCTGGTGACACATGCTTGTGAAATGCCAGTGTTTTTAACATTTGATCACCTTTGTGAGAAGGGTTGTCTTGATAAGCGCTGGAACACAGTCGCTGAGGTTGTTGGTAAACGTCTCTCAGTATCATTATTTCTATTTCATCTGAAATTCTGTGGTAATGAGGCTTTAAACACTGGCAGCAGGGAGGTGGAATAACATAATTTGTAATTTAAAAACTGTGTAAAATAGGACAAGTTGTAGAGCACTTAAGAGGATATTCTCATTGCAGTACACAGGGCTAAAGCAGCTCCTTTGTTAGCACACGGGAATGCAGAATGCCCAGGGCTGAAAATGCAGCATCTGCATAATGCAGCTGCTCTCAGCTGAAAGTGAAATGGCACCAGAAAGACTTGAAAGTAGAAGACACTGGTGGCACTACTCTGTGTTGCAGTGGTGCCAGACTGTCCTGTCATCAGGGCAAAGCCCCAAGTCTACAGAGACCCCAAGGAGCACATGATGGTGGCCAGTGAGATGGGCTGTCAAATCCCTCAGCTCCACACTCAGTTCACCCTGGAAATGTTCAGTGAGGATGGACTACAAATCTGGAGGGATTTTAGTTGCATCACAATGGCCAGTTTCAACAACAGTAAAGCCTGAGCCCATCACAAGCCTACTGCTTTTAAATTGTGAAAGAGTTGTCTGTTTTCATGTTCAACAGCTTGCCATCTGAGATGGTCAAAAATAGTAATTGTTTGTTTGACATCAAATTAGTAAAGGGGAAATGTCATAAAAATGTTCTGGTTTTGATAAAAATGTCAAGACTGAAAAATGGCAATTAATATTAGAAATGTGGTTAGTCAAAACCATAGTTTCCAGTCCTAGCTGGTAATGATTGTATGCATGCAGGATAAGTTGTTGTATCATCTTCAATTAAAATTTAAAAAAATAAACTGAAAAATTTCTAATTAGCCTTAAATATATTCCACAGATGTCAACTTAGGAATAGCTGTAGTGATGAGGCTCCTTGGACTCCTTGATTCAAGACAGATTAAATACATTTGTAAAGTGTTTTTGTAAACTGAAATGCATTTTTCTGTAGTGCTTTATTCTTTGTCTATTGTGAATATTAGAGCAAAATTACATGTGAAATCTTCACCTAAGACTATTGCAGTTAAGGAAATGTTTAATTGTGTGATGGTTTAGTTTGGACTTGCTTTATTGTGTCATTGTTTAAAGCACCATACAACTTACTATTCATTAGTATTCATGCATTGTTATCTCTTAAGGCTCATGAATATTTCAACAATACTCTCTGAATGCCTGTTTTGAACTAACTCGATTGTGGGAGAAACATCTGTTCAGTTTTGGATGCCCTTGCTCAAGAAAGATACAGTCAAGATTGAAAAACTCCAAACACACACTACTATAACAGTGATTTAAGTTGCAATTACTTAGTCTAAAAAAAAAGTCAAATCTGGTCTATAAACCGATGAATAGTTGACACTCCTCTGAGTGGACCCTCAAAACTCTGCCAAAGGCAAAAGCAGGGTAAAAACATGAAATAAAAAAGACACAGTGCTTCAAAATAGGTCAGTGTAAGAAGGAATTGTGATGAATGGAGGGCTCAGACCTGCTAATTCAGGTCCCTTTTGGTGCAAAATTACACCCCTCCACTTTAATTTTTAAAATCTATTCATTTTCTATGCAGTAGGACCAGGGAAGTCTTTCTTGGAGAGGTAACATAGGCAGGCTAGCAGATCTACTATTCTGGCTTAACAGTAAATCAACAGAGGTGAGAGCTTTACTTTCTCTGTTTATTTGCTTGTCTCCAGAATGACTATTTATTATAATAATTAACCAGTGCCCAGACTCTAGGAGCATTAGTGTCTACCATTAGTAGACAAATAGCAACCAGTTAGCAGCGTGTTCCAGGAAAATCAGGAAAATTTCACATTTCTTTGGCTCAGTTTGAAAGGAAAAATCACAGCTTTCTGTGAGGCTGCAGTGAAAAAATGAGATTCTGAAAGAATTTATCTGGCCTGGAGGTCACAGAGCAACACACTCAAAGCAAACTGAATCAGAAGAGAAATGGGGCAGGAAAGAAAATGTAGCAGCTCAGCTAAGTGGGAGAAAAATTTCCATTTTCTCCTGTTCCTTAGCTACATTGCAAGGTTTCAGGCTCTCAGGACTTCAGTTTCTCTCGCTATAAGACGTCCTGTTTTGTGGCACTGTCAGCCCAGGTCTTTTATCCTGGTTCCCCTGTTTCCAAAGGAGCCTAAGGAGGCAGCCTATTTTACTGGCAAAGAAAGTACACCTAATTTCAAAGCTTGCAGATGTAGTGTCAAGGTTATTAAACTGTGTCAGACAAAATCCAACCTTGCTGAAATTCTAACTGGGATAATCTTGTGATTTTGCAGAGATCTCTCACCGATGCTATTTTGTTTCTTCAGCATGAGTACTAGTGATCATCTGTTCTGGAAAATTCACAAGGGTGGTGACTACTGTTGATATGAGGACTACTGAAAATTAGATGTTTTCTTTAATAGCTGCTTTTCTTCTGAGACAAGCTGTAGAAAGATTGCTGTCAAAATTTGCCCTCAGTTTCTAAAAAAAGATTATGGTCTCTGAAGTGCTAATGCTGTACATTATAAAATCCTAAGCTAACTCTATAAAGAGAATTTGGAACATGCATAAGCTGCAGTATCCTTGTTTCCCAAATCAGTTACTCTGACTGATGAGCTGCTTCACTGGTTCACAGATGGGCAAGTGTCCCCACAGTGCTTTTGACATTTCTGAGCATCCAAGCCTCTTCTTGAGGAAAAGCACCTAGGCAAAAAGGGGGAAAAAATTAAAATAAATAAATAATTTTTTTTCAAATGTAGTCTTTTTGCTCATTAATCTTTTGGCCTTTCAGAGATGAAAGTCAGAGCCTGTCTCTAAGTGGATGGTCATGACATGGACATTTGTGTCTCAGCAACACCTGGAGAAGCACAGGGTAAGCCTTTGATGCATGCATCTCTTTCTGGAGCAATTCCTCACCTAATTCCCAATCATTGCTCCCTGCAGAGACCTATCTGAAAACAGACTTTTCTCATATTTAGTCATTCCTGAAAGAGATAATATACTTTAAGAAGCAGATTCTACATGAATCTTCTTGTCTTTAATTGCAAAATCCTAAAGCAATCTTCTTGTCGTGTAATAGAAAAAAACAAAATCGTTTTGACAGCTTATTGTCCAAAATTGTTCAGGATAGAGGGCAAATAATCTATGCTGAATAAGAAAACCAACAATAAAAGTTATGCTACAGGATGATTCCACACACAAGTTTTGATGTAATGATCTTGTCTTTTCATGAAGAAAAATAATTCTTTAAAGAAGATTAAAAAGACATTTGCAAATTATTTAATTTTCATAAATAGATTCTGTCAACATCTCATCTTATTGAAAAGAAAGATTTTTTTTTTTCACAGATTTGATAATTAGATTTTTTCCATATTTTAGAGTTTTCCTTTTTTGGTAATTAAAACTGCCATATTAACAAAATGTCTGTCTTTTATTTGAAGGGAGAGAATATTCAATCAAAACAATGATAA
This sequence comes from Muscicapa striata striata, assembly GCA_030060385.1. NCBI lineage: Eukaryota > Metazoa > Chordata > Aves > Passeriformes > Muscicapidae > Muscicapa > Muscicapa striata. Next base: position 430,359 of record JAREIS010000301.1, on the reverse strand, counting down.
CAAGATCATTCCTTCATTGGAATTCCAGATGACGGAAAGATGATGTTACCTGCAACTTGCCCAGGTGCAAAATTGGTAATAAACAGGAGACACAACCTCTTGTACAATCCCAGCATTTCTGTCACTTCATGATCCATTTCAAATATGTCATTCTGAAAATGTACGTTATATTTGCTGAGGTATTTTGGAAAGTAGCAGTAGGGTAGTAACTCAGCAGGTTCAGGAAATCCCCTAGCATTTGAATATTGATGCCATGTTTGGGCATTGCCTAACACCAGTTTTCCAATTGCAACTTCAGGTGTTGCTTTTATATAATAATACTCCAAGCAGTTTTCAATAAGACATTGGAAAATACCATAACTGGACAGGAGTACAGTTCAGGAGTTGGCATCTATTTGGGTTCACAGCAACAAAAAATGTTTGAATTAGAGGAGGCCTCTGGAAGTCATCTGGTCCAACCACCCTGCTCAAGCAGGGCCACCCAGAGCTACTTACCAAGGGCTGTGTCTAAATCTCCAGGGATGGACACTTCTCAACTTGTACCAGTGCTCAGTCACCTGAAAAATTGTTTCCTGATGTTCTGAGGGAATCTCCCGTATTTCATTGCCAGGCCCTTTACCTCTGAGCACCACTGAAAAAAAAAAAAAAAAAAAGCTGTCTCCATCCTCTTTGTTCTGTTCTTTTAGGTATTTATATACATTGAAAATGTTTCCCTGAGTCCTTTCCTGGCTGAACAGTTCCTGCTCTCTCAGTCTCTTCTCACAAGAAAGGTGACCCAACTCCTTCATCATGTTAGTGACACTCCACTGGCCTCTCCCTAAAAGCTCTATAATTAAGTATTTTGGTTAAAAACAATGCTTTCCACTTAAAACTCTCTAATTTGCAGACCTTCTTCCTTGTTTTCCCAGTCATTGTTACCAAAGCAGTCCTGTTTGCATTCAAGAAAATCCTGTTTCCTTCCTTTTCCCTCCATCTTCCTTTTTCTTCTATTTCAGATGGTCCCTTGCAGCAGATCAAATTGACAAAACACATCTCGACTTGGTAAGGAAATTTTCATTTAAAGCCATCATTATTTCTGTGCCAGATATTAGTTCAAATGTCACAATGCACCAAGAACAAGCCCTCTAACATTCTCCCAGAAACAGAACTATGAGGATAAACAGGAAAAAAAAATTTGATATGCAAATTGTCTAGGTTTTGAAGCAGAGAAACAATTAAGAACATGAATCATGTTGTGGAAGATAAAAACCTGTGTGAAAACAGAAATACCCTGGGACTGGCTTCTGCTGAAAGCTGCAATCTGTCTGTACGTAGGAGGCCTTCGGAGTCTCCTGCCAGTGATAAAGCTGCTTAAATCTGGGGGCAGATTTTTTTTTGTTGATTCAGCAGTCTTAATCCACGGAGCAAAAGTGATGCCTCAGAGTGCACTGGTTCACAGAAGTGTCCTCCTCTCCTGCACAGGAGCCAGGGAGTGGGGTCCCTCCGGTGTAATGTCACCAGCTCTGGACCACTGCCGCCAGGAACAGGAGCGTGCAGCAGAGATAATTGATGTCATGTACTGCCATCTGCTGTGTCTCTTCTCACACTGCCACACCAAACACAAGCCTGGAAGATATGGAGCCTGGAACATAACTATCACTGCACATCATTCTCATTGAGTTTCAGGAAGGCATTGCATGAGGATATGGAGAACAATGCACAAATGGATACAAAATGCATGAAGGTCCCAAATTTTGTACAGCAAAGGAGACTGTCCATATTCTTTTTCTTTTTGAAAACAGGGATTTGATTTGCACATTAATGAGGGAAAGCATATATAAATTAGAACAACCTTCAGTGTCATAAGATGATTTAAGAATATTTGGATGTGCTGCTGACTTTTATCCTATCTAAAAATTTATGTTAACCCCTCAGAAAACCTGTCAAATATATGTGCATATCTTCCAGCTCAGAATCTCCCCAGGACAGTAGCCACACTCTATTTATAGATAAAAAGCTAGTTGATAATCTGAGGGAGCAGCTGGCCTTTTGAAGTGCTAAGAGCAGACCACAAAGTGTTACATGGGAGTTGTAGAGTGAGAAAAGACATAGACTCAGCACAGTGCAAGACTTTGTGCAGGAAACAGGAGTTTTGCCATGGAAACCTTGGGAATATTTCCATCCCTACCACACTCCAGACAATTTCAGTAGGGCAATTCATGGCATCACATTCTTCTCTCTGTAAAACAGGTATAATCCAATAGTACCTTAGTGCATTACATCGTTGCTCTCCTTTCTCCAAAAAAGGCATAACATCTGTTCATTTAAAGTCTATTCCTGCTTTCCACACAGGTCTTGTAACCTCTCCATACAGACTACCATGGATCTAACCCATAGCATGTTGTGTAGTCCCACCTGTTTTTACCTTCTTCGTGGTATTTTTGACTAACTGAACATTGTGATGATATGGAAAGAAAAAGCAGAATATTTCCTATGGAAACAGCAAAATTTCTTTACCTACACCACTCATTCTGCTTGGTTCCACCAGACTTCAATCTTATTTTTGTATCAGAGCAGCAAAGGTTAAGTGATGAAAGTTGATTCAGCATAAGTTAAGAATGAGTGATAATTTTAAAGCTGTCTTATTTTCATTATTCTTTCTAATATTTCTTCATTATGTCTTGGTACCTCAATGGCTGAGATCTGCAGTATAAAATTATTTGCCATTTTTACCAGGGTTTATACAGGTGGTTTTGTTTCTTCAAACACCAGTGGCTCTGTGTGGACAATAACAGCTTCTATGATGTTGGTACTTTTTTCAGTTTGTGGGACACGGCATTATCACACTTGACCTAGACACACACGAACTACAAGAAACTGCTATCCATGGGTGTAGAATGGCCTGGCAAACCATACCAGGGGAGTTATGTGCAGCTTTTTTCAGGATGGAGCAATGTATATCCCACGAGATACACCCAGAGTCCATTGCAGCACAGCATTGTCATGATTTCTTTGGGATTATCACACTTACAGATATGGGAACATACTGAAAGGCTGATATAGAACTCAAAATTATCATGATAAATCAGACACAGTCCAACAGAAATATAATATTCAAAGGAGACGCACAAGATTCACTGTAATTAGATAAGAACTGTCAGCTGCACAGGTGCTGGATGGCAGATGACTAATCAATTCTGAAAAAAAGGAGCTGGCAGTTACTATGGATCACAAGCTGAACATGAGTCAACAACATCATGCCACTGCAAAAAGAGAGAAACATCACACTGAGGTGAAAAAATAGAAAATTAGTCTGCAGCACTGACAGGATCATCTCTTTATCCTACATAGCTCTAGCCAAATTTTAGCTGGGGTATTGCACTGTGTGCTGCTCATAAAGAAAACTTCCAACTTCTGGGGCAAGAGTCCCCAGGAAACTGATGATTAAATGAGGTCTGGAACATAATCTGTGAAGAAAAGAGGACATTTGACCTGTTCATCCATAGCAGAAGAGAGTCAAAAGGAACACAAGAACACTACAACAGGTGCCCAGCAAAACTATGGAATTGCCATCTTTGGGGATTTGCAGCTGAATGAGGTGTGACTCATCTTGCAGTCCCAGCAACTCGAAAATCCTGTAGGACTGGAGCACTTCTGTGAAGACATGATGAAAAAGTAAGGTATATTCAGCCTGGAGAAGAGGTTTGTAAGACCTCATAGCAATCTTCCAACACTTTAAGGGGGCCTACAAGACAACCAGAAAGGAACACTTTATCAGCTAACACACTATCAGTAGCGATAAGACAAGGAGCAATGAGTTCAAACTGAAATAGGGGAAATTCAGGTTAGGTATACAGAAAAAATTCTTGGTGGTGAGGATGCTAAACACTGGAACAGGTTGGCAGAGAAGCTGTGGGTACCCCATCCCTGGAAGTGTTCAATGCCAGGTTGGATGGACTCTGAGCAGCTGGGGCCCCATCGCATAGCATGGAGGCTGGAATTTGATCATCTATGTTGCTTCTAACCCAAACCATTCTATGATTCTATACTCCTATGGCATTGGGAGGAAGGGCTCCAGGTCTTTGAGTTTTCAGGTTGGGAATGTGTGGTTTTGCAGGGTAGAGGTCTGTTTGGATTTTGACTGCTAAAAAAGTCTCTGGTGGCAAGAACAACTCCCTTGCCATGCAGAGGTATTTGCAATAGAGATTTATACCAAATTACACAGAGTGAAATCTGTGCAAACTCTAGCAGCAGACACCCCCCCAGAGAGGAGTTTTATTGTAAGTGCTGACTGCAATGCACATTAAATACTCCCTTGTTTCTACCTCAGTTAGTAACCATTAGCAGTAATAGAACTTCTGCCTTCGTAGGACATAGAGAATTCACCAGAAAGAATTCACCACACTGGGTTTTTCATTCCTTTCCCTCCTCCCCACCCTCCCCCCCGCCACAAGGTAAAAATCTCTATTTTCTCTTGTTTATTGCTGATTGCAATCTTTGTCTCTAAAGAAATCTGTTTCTTATAGTTAGAGTATTTAGTTCTATTGTGTGTGTGTTACATTCCTTGTTGTTAAAAGTCTCTTTAAGAAACCAGTGGCTGGCATTAACTCTTTTTGTTGTTTTTTTAAGATCATTGTAAAAATATTTCTTTGGGGGCTGCGGAATGAACATATGTAAAAAATTAAACTTTAGAAAAAAATAAACTTAAAAAAAATATCCAAGAGCAGTGGTCACCTGGTGCTGGCATAATGCCAGCCTTGACACTATCTCTAGCTCACTGGCAAACTGTTTGCACGAATATTTCTGATATAATTTCCTTATATCCATTGCAAATTTCCTTTTTATAAGGTGTAAGGTTCTATACTGCAGTTCTGGGAGCTATAATAAAGGATCTTATTATAGGACAGAAACAACAAGATAGCTAGAAAGCTGGAGTGGAAGCCAAATATTTATAGAAAATCCAAAGGGATTCCACAGACATTGCCTTTCAGTGGTTTCATGTATTATGTATGTTTAAAAAACCATCTGTTTCCCAATAAGCATACCAAATAATATAATAGAATTTGGTTAAATAAGAATACCCCCAAACATGGGGGACAAATTCCTCTGTATAAAGATGCCTCTTGTCTTCAACAAGTCAGCATGAAATACTGTCCTGGCACTCAGGATCAGACTCACTTGCTTGTGCCTGGATTTGTCCCTCTTAACAGGGACAGGTATAGTACACAGTCACCACAGAGTTGCTTAATGGGGATGGAAGGAGAAAGGCAACAAAACATGATTTTTTTTTTTCCAAATGGAACAAATATGTGCATTTTCCCAGGTCAAGTATACAAAGATCTAAGAAAGACACTAAGCTCCTGCTCTAACTGTTGAATTCAGTGCCTGGAGGTGGTGAGAATAAATGCAGCCAACAGATCTATCTACAACATATGGAGCAGCCTTTAAGGAGAGTGGAGGTTCATGCCTCAGTTAATGTAGCCTCTTGCAGAAGCCAAGCACTCACCTAGGTTTTAATAGAACCTGAAGGAAGCTGATTAAGTCTTTAAGACTGGGTAAATTCTTGACAGAGAAAATGAGAAACACATATTTTGGTTAACATAAGGCAATCAACCCTCCATACACCCACAAATATATAGCCAGACATTGCTTTAGATTCAAAACAAAGTGCCAAGCAAAGTGTTTCCCCCTGGGTTGTCAGCATCCTTCTTCAGCTGTCCAGTTGTTTCATATCTGAATAAGAAATTCTCCATTTATTTATGTAGTCACAGTGACACCAGAGCTTTCTACAAAATCTCTCCTCACATTGCCTCTGCGCTCCACCTGGTTCCACTTAAGCTCATTAGTGAGGAATGATCCCCCACAGGGTGGTTCCAGCAGTGCTGGTCCTTTCCTCAGAGCAGGGCCAGCTGCTCTCCTGCCATGCCAGGGCAGGCTGCTGCAGGAGATTGTGCTGCTGGGCTCTGACAATGGGCAGGAACTACAGCTCACAGTTCTGCCACTGGCCTGATTTCAAGCATCCTCAGCAAGGACACAGTAGCCCAGCTGTTTACCTCTCTGAGGTAAAAAAGTTGCTTCCAACTTACCTAAACTTATTTGGTGATGTTGAACTAATAAAACAAACACTGACTGTTCATGTCTCTGTAGGCTGTAAATACTGTGATGTTTACTGCAGGGAAGCTGAAATTATGGAGACACCATCAGAGAAAATGAAAGGAAACTATCAAAGTATGCATTTTAAAAAAAAATCCACTTGACATGTTTGCAAATAGACTTCCAAAACTTTTCAAACTTTTTGTTGCTGAAATTATGGTTGTTGATTATTATCAGCCAGCACATGTCTATCATGAGCAATAAGATCAGAACAAAATAAGGCAGTTCTTAGAAAACAAAATTAAATGTGACTGCAAAATACACCAAGAGAGGCTGATCCTCATTCCAGACTGGTTTCTAAGAGTAAGGGCAATAACTTGCAACTGATTTTCCTTGTACATGCTCATCACCAGAGGGAAACAGGTGTCTGATGGTTGGGCTGCAATGGAAGAAGACAAAGGCAAGCCACAGATAAAGGGCACACCTGGACAGGCACCAGCCTTGCTCAACTCAAGGCATTAGCCTGTGAGTGTGGGTCAACAAGGTGCAAGACATGGTACAGGCACAAGTTTAACCCAACTGAGGCAAGGACCAGCTGAAACACAACTTCCAAAGCAAGCTGCAGGCAAGACTTGCTTTGAATGAAGCTGGACCATGTCCCTGCAGCTGCCAGGCAGGATGCACACTGATAAAACTGCTGGAACCTCTGCTGTCATGGCACACAGGGGTAGATTTTAGGGTGGAGCATTGTATATTGCTGGCATTGATGAAGTACCATGAGACACAGCTCACAGGCTTCCTGGTGGCCAAACATTCTCAAAGATATTTTGCATATGTCTGAGCTAGCATTAGTTCTTTTCCCTAGTTTCTCATGCTTCAGCAAGAAATTCAAGTGTTCTAAGATACTGCAAGGAAGACTGCTCTAGTGCTTTGACAGCTGTGAAATATATCATGCTGTTTTCACAAATGGCTTGTCACGGCCTTTGCAAAGATTTCCCAACTAAATTTTGCAAACTCATGGGTCTTTGATAAGTATCAAATTACATAAGAGCTTATCTCTAAGGAGCATATGAGCCCTTTGATATCAGTGAGTTTATTACCTGATGCAGGATTTATTGAGTGCTTCCACAAGAGTTCCCCACCCCTCCTCACTCTCAATGCATTTATATACCTTTTAATATATAAAAAATGGAACATACTGCATATGAAGCATTTGGCTGCTCCACCCTAGAGAAAACTTTGTACTCTTCCAGGAATCCTTCTGTCTATCCTTCATCTCCATCAAAAGCAAACAAACTTTCGTAGTGACTGCTGCCCACCAGGAATCAAGCCCTTGCCTCCTTTCATATATAAACATCAGTCAACTTTAATCAGCCTTTAATCTGTCAGTAGCCCTTCAATAAGAAAACTGCCCATTCACAGTTCATTAATCATGTTTCAGCAGATCCTGGCCTGCTAGTTCTGCGAGCAGAAACAGACTCTCTTGGGATTTTGGTTTGGGGAGTTTTCTTAAGGCCACAAAAAGGGAAAAAGCATGAGTAGGTGTATGAACATGTGAGTGTGTGAGTGAGCTCCATAGGAGTTTGCCAGCTGGAGGAGAGGCATTAATCTGCATTGCATTACATCACTGAGCAGATATTAGAAAGCACCACATCTATTTTTTTCTTAACCTTGCATTACATCTCTTCAGGCTGCACTATACTTCACACTTTTAGAAAACCTCAAGAGACAGAAACAGAACAAGAAAATAGAAAAGCTTTTAAAAACAAGTTTTAGAAAACTGATAGATTGCCTATTCTCATGACTATCTAGTTCATGCTTCCACTTTGCTTTTGGAGGCCTTAGGAGTCCCTATAAGCAATTTTATTTGCTTCAAAAGAAAGGCATTTTATAAGATAGCTAAGTTAAAACTCTTACTTAAAAGACTAGGTGAAATTTTTCTACTAGCTTCTGATCCATCTCAGTTTTTGTACATTCATACCTTAAAAAAGCCTGATCTAATTGAACACAATTACTGTAATCAGTGCAAAGCTCCCATGACTGCCACAACTATGTGTAATAACAAACCAAAAGGATTAGGAAGTGACACAGAAGATTAATTAAGAAAAACAAATCTGCTGAAAGTTTATTAAACAAGCAAGCAAACAAACAAAAAAGCTAAAAAAAAAAATCTGTGCTTCTCTTCTGTCTTTTGATGTTCCATAGATTCCACAAGAGCAAAATGAATGCTTACATGTAAGTACTTTTTGGTAACTTTTGAATTTTTCGAAATACACTAAATGTTCCTCATGCTTTTAGCTTGGTTTTGTCAGTCACTGATGAGCCTTTCCTCAATTGCCACTTTTGTTTTGCTCTTGAAGCAAGTGCCACAGGACTCAGTGATCCTGTCTTTCTGTGTCTTTGCCTACATAGAGCAGTAGCAGGCTGGGTAAACTGCAACGATCTCCAGGTTGTTTTTTAAGCTGCTGAGAGGTACCACTTTGGCGCCTGCACCCAATTAACTTGGAATCAAAAGAGGAGAAAAATCTCATAAAACAGAGTGATGTATTTCACTGGCATATCTGATATAGCTCCAGCAGCAGGATTGCAGACAGACTCAACAGTTCATTTCCACAGGCTGGTGGGAGGCAGCTCCCTTCCCTCTGAACACAGAGTGTACCAACATCAATGACAGAGATGGCCAATAAGACTCACATCCTGAAAAACACCTGGGTGCCTGCTGAGAGAAACTCACCTGAGCCAGTTTCATGCTGGCCTTAGGATGAGATGACTCACTGCAGTTCAACAAGATAAATACCATTTTGTTCACCTGAAAACTTGCACTCATTCCCTTGCAGAACCCTGTGAGCAGGTGGGTAATCCCAAGAACCCTTGAACCATGCCAGCCAGAGCATCACTGTTTGACATGCAAATAGGACTTGACACATCACAAACACCTTCCCGTGTTTCTCCCACTGCCAGATGGAATCTAAGCTTGACAAAGGAATGTCAGAAGTGGAGTCATCTCTAACCATACCATCCCTGGCTATCAAAAGCATCCACCTCCCCTCTCCCTAGGAGCAAAGCCCTTCAAAACAAAGGCTCACTCACAGCCAGCTCAATAGGCAGTCTTTTAAGTTGCAGGTATCACCAAAATCTCATACTTCCAGAGGTCATCTCTCTCTGCTAGCTGCCCACAGGGTCCAGGTCAGAGAGAGAGTCACCATTCTTGTGACTTCCTTGCAGGCAGCTTTGACAGCCCATCTCAGTGCAGTTTCCATACCAGCCCCAAAAGCTGGGGAGATAAAGGATGGCAGCACTGGCAGGCTCAGGCTGCACAGGAGGAGCTCACTTTCAGGCATGCATGGCCTCATGCCTGGATGCCCTTGCAGCAGCATATCAATCTCTCATCCCCAGTGTCACAAACCCCCTGCTCTTTTAACCTAAATGTTCACATCTTCACTCCCAAGAGTAAGAAACTGCTTATGCCTGGGAATCAGCAATTCAAAAATCACGGGCCATTTCTCCTCTGATGGTTAATGCTGTCCCCAGCAAGATTCCTTATTTTCCTCAAGCTTCCTACCCAACCACCAGCTCAGCAGGCACCACTAGCCCTTCCTTTTCCCCCAGACAGGCAGGATCAGACCTCAAGGCCCTGCTGCCCCAGCCTCCCACCCCAAGTTCAGCCCTGGCATCCCCTTTACCTGCTCAGGCAGCCCAGCCCCTGCCTCCTCCCTTGTGCTGGTGACACTGCAGAGGCACAGCCCTAACACCCTGCTGGAGCCCAGGTCTATCCACATGCTGTGCTAGTGGCCTGTATCACTATCTAGCCCATCACTACCTGCTGATGCTTGCTACTCATTTTCAGGCATCATTTCACATTAATTACTATTCTCTTATTTCATTAAGAGCAGTTAAACACTTTGACAGAAGTCACTTCACACCATGTCTCCATTTAAGTTCACCACTGGTACTTCTGAGATGAACAGCTCAGAGTTTGGAGCAATGGGTCAGATGGGAGCTATAGACCTACAGATAGTCACATATTAATTTTGCATTATAGGAAATGGTGAAAAAGCTCTGACATTCGCTACTACTACATCTAAGAAAAAATGTAAACTGATGGAAAGTCAAAGGAAACACAGATGGGTTCTGTTTAATATGATGCCATATTGCAATTTAAAAGGTCTTGTTCTGTGCTGCCTGACATGCTTCGCTTGGAAATGAAAACTTCTGGATTCCTGTCATTTCCTCTCCCTTCAGCTAATGGCAGCAAACATTTGAAGCAATTGCTCCCCCTAAGCTTCACTCACTGTTAAATTACAATTTATAATACAGGTCAGAGCCATGGAAGGCTGTTCCCATGTAGATGTTCAGTCTGGCACCCTGCTGAAGCTAATGAATCAACAAAATTTTGTAAAATTTATTCTATTAATTTATTTTTCTTTTTTTTTCCCTGAGGAAAAAAGGCTAAGTCCCTGCAGACACTTTTCAAAAAGGCTAAACTCATGCTAAAGGCATTCTGAGCTGTATAAAAAGAACAGAACAAACTTTCTAATATATATTAGGAATATCTATTAGGTATTTCAGAAGTGGTGGAAATACAAGAGCATTTGCCATGTTTGGAGATCTATATTCCTGTGCTCTGTGCAAACTGTGGACATTATTTCTCCTAATCTTAGGCAGGATGCACAAGGCAGGCTAAAATTCTAATGATGTTTTAGCTGACCATATCCATGAAATCATAGTTACACTTAGGTACTGCATAACCATCAAGATACTGAAACTGCCTTCTCAAAACAATCCCTACTCAACACCTTCCCTTAAGTTTTTTTCATGGAGGGTACATGCTTGGCTCTCACAGGTGCTGCTGTGTTTTGTGCTTGAGCCCCAGAAGATTTTCAGTGTTGGTGACCCCTCTTCTGTTAGCCAGGGTCCACCCTGCAGGGCACTTCCAGAGTGTGAGCAGTCACTTCAGACATGCCCACATCACACAGCAGCTGCTGTGGACCATTATTTCCTCTCAGCACTCCTGTTGACACAGTACTGAGGCATGTCAGGCAAAGCTCTGATGACTCTTTCACAGAAGAAATTTTGATTAACAGCTCTGTCTCTTCAAGGTGGTTTTTTTTCCACACAGCAAGCTATCTACCAGGTGTCTCATGACCAGCCAGGCACCTGCACAATAGGTTAACACTGACATTGATTGTCCAGATTTGTCAATAGCTGCAGCACTGAGATATGCACTGAGTCGGCAGAGCTGAGACTCTAAGTAAGAGGTCACCTTCTAACGAATTTTATTGAGACTCTAAGAAGACCTCTCTGAAGGGCAACAATCACATTTGTGAATTTGTGTAAGATTTGCAGGGGAATTGAGATGCTGGTATATCCAGACATTTATAAAAGGTCATTAAGACTTTCCATTAGGGAGGAAGTAATTTGATTATAAAAGTTTGAGGGCATTTCATCAAAGGCAAATAAACAGGGAATATTTAATATCAGATTAAAATAATATGAGACCATTTTGCACTACATGACATTTGACTGCACTCCTAAAGCACTGTTGTGGGCAGTTCATCTGAGAAGAATGTCCATAAACCATAATTCACTGAAAAAAAAACCCTCTACACTGCTAAAAGAAAAGAAAGGAATTTCACCCAGAAATGAGAGATATATGAGCAGTTCCTCACAATGAGGAGAAGATAGTCCAACATGGAACAAACAACACTGTAAAAATTGTCACATTCAGAAAATATTTGATGCAGAGAATGGAAGTGTTATAACAGATTACATATGATAAATCAGAACAAACTGAATGATCTGGTCCTTCACTAAATTAAAAAAAAAAAAAAAAAAAAAAAAAAAAAAGATGGTAGCAGATGGATTTGCAAGGGCAATTCATTTAGTAGCTTATTTTTTTTTCTTCAATCTTTCTGCTTCTATCTTCATTAAGAAAGTAAACTGGGCTCAGGTGGCTGACACAATTAACATCAGTGATAAAGTGGTAACAGTTCAGGCTAGAACAAAGACAAGCTGGAGATTACTCACCTATGATACACAAACACTTAGTCCCAACTCCACCATCTCTAACAAACTCAGGGACCTGAATGAACTAATCTTTACACCTTTAGAAATTCATGGTGGAAAAGAGAAGTACCAGAACAATACTAAAGCCCACTATAATACCCACATTTGAGAATGGAGAAAGGACACAAAAAAGATATTGTAGAATGAGCGACTTAAGTGTCATACAAAGATAAATACCGGAAAATATAAACAGATTTTTGAGACAATAGGGAGATAATCATCAAGCAGATGTAAATTCTTTCAAGACCAAACTTTGAAAAATAACAGAGCATGAATTCTCAGTATAAAACTGGCAAAAGGAATGGATCTGATTCTCATGATTCCCATTGTGTAGAGAGAGCAGTGAATAATGCTGTAATGTTATTCATTGAAACCACAAGATTTCATTTACCATCATGAAATCATGAAATGAAATCTCAAAATCAGGGAATGAAGTGAAATGAGCAGACTGGACACAATATATGCTGAAACAAATGCAATTAATTGCAATGGGATGACATCAATGGGATGACATGAAGTGCAGTGAAATGGACTGAAACTTGCCAAAATGATATTCATTGAAATCACAAGATTTCATGTCCTTTCATGAAATTAATATTCATTAAAGGAGAAGAAATCTTGAAACCAGGTAACAAAATGAAATTAACACAGGGAAGAGGAATTATAATGAAATGGAGTACAGTCAAAAATAAAAGAAAATTGGGAGTGAAAACTATTCAATGAAATGCAATGCCCTCTTCAAATCACATACAGACTGCTGAGCCTTTGTCAGCCTTGGTTGGCTTTGGATTGATAAATAGAATGTACAGTGTCAAAACTCATCGCCAGTCTTCATTGTCCCTAAGAGACATGCATGATCTGAGAGTTATAAAGACACCAAACATAGTGGATGGAGCTTCAATATTTGGGAGGTCCATGTTTTATTCCTAGTTCAGTCTTCATTGAGTGCAGACAAGAAGTAAAACTTGGAGAAAGAAAGTAGCAAATTCTGAACCATATTAGAGATTTCCACAGTTTTAGTTAGTGTTAATAAGTTAATTATAACAGCATTAGAGTGAAATTAGGCCATTTTCCTTAGGAATTATGTAATGTTAGTTTTTTGAGTGATGTAAAACAGTCAGAGAACCAACTCAAAGTTTTCCATGAGGAAGGGCAATTGTTTTGCACTGTTGTTACTGGTTATCTCTATTAGCTATATGATCATTTACCCTGAAGTGCTAGCACTTCAGCATGGTGGAAGGGATTCTTTTGCTAAATTAAAATTCCAATTAGAAACTGAGAGGTTTTATTCCCTTTTCATCCCTTTTTATAACAATCTTAATTCTTAGTCCTTTCTATAGCTGGAATATGTCTGTATGTCAGCAGTGAGAACTTGGCTTTATAAATTATCCTCTCCAAGCCCACTGCCTTCTCAAAGCATCCTGGTAACTCTGACAATGACATGACAGCCAAGGAAAAGACTGTGTTTCATTGCACCATAGAAAATTAATGAAACGTGCTGTTAATTTTTGGTTTATAGGTATTTTAGTAAGCAACTATATTTGTAGACTACTGAGTCCTTTCTTCAGAGTTTGAGAGGGGGACATAATCCAGCATACAGGGCAATGCAGACAGAGCCTTTGCTCTAAACTAGAATGGGAGAAGCACACAAATAAGAAAACTTATTTTCAGCAGGTTTTTCAGTCGCCACAGACTAACAATATCTCTAATGGCTCTTCTCTAATGGCTTTTCTGTAATTGCTCTTTCCAGCATGTTGTTGGACCCGTTGCTTTATCTCCTTATAAAGCTATTAAGTCATACCCATTTCCAGAAAAGGGTTTCCACCAAGTCCCCCACATAAAGTGATTTATTTTCATATTAACACTGTTATATCGATTTAGCCAAAAGAGAAGGGAAAATATCAGACCTTATATATGAGCTGGAGTGCAGCCCCATAACCTTGAACCAAGGAAAAGAGGTGGTGACAGTGAGGGCTCAACTGAGCATTGTTCTGCTTTGTCTCTCCCCTCATCCATTCCTTTTGTGAAACCAATAAAATGCTTTAACCTGTCTTTCAAATTGCTTTTTCACACAGCTGAGAGGATGCTGTGGAAGCATTGCTAATGATATGGTTTGCCTGAAAGTGCCTGACCAGATGATATATCATCTGGGGTAGTCTCAGATGAGCTAATATCAAAGAAAATTCATTAAATTGCAGTGGGAGAGAGAAATGTATTAACCCTTTGACACACTCCAGTAAACCTTCCTCTACAAGATTTTTGTTTAAAAACAGGGAAGCAGATGTAAGGGTGAGAGAGCAGGTGGTAGGGCAGGAATTTGGGACTAAATGGGATACAAGCAAAAAAAAACTCTGGAGGATTAATTCCAACCTGGGAAAGAACTACTGAAATCCAGTTGTGATAAGGAGAGCATCACTAAGTAGAAAAAGGCACAAATTAAGAGTTAATAAAAATATTAAGAATAGTCACGCTACAAAAATTTCACATGACACAAAGAGAGAGAAAAAAGTGTTTTTCTAAATTAACCATCATCACATGCATATTCCTCTTATCCAGAGCTGCCCCCCTCCTCTTTCAAGGAGAATCTGTAGGTAGAGATTCAGTAACACAGACAGAAAGATCAGCTCAGCAGGAAAAAAAGTGGTATTTCATTATTCACTTGGTTGGGTTACTCACTGGATCAGAAAACAAAAGAGAAAATAATTTTTTTAAAAATCCATATAATAAATGAAACAAATAAAAAATCCATAAATATTTTGTAGTTGTCAATTGAAATTCTTCACAGTTACAGAAGCAGTTTAAGGGTTTAAAGAAGCTGCAGTGCAACTAAATTCTTGACAGGTCCATATCTGGGAGTTTTAAATAAAAATTCAACCCTCAATAGCATAGAAATTAAAACATGCCAGATGTTACAGGGATTTGACATAGTTCAACAAGGGTAAAGTTACAAGTTTATTAACTACAGCAGCTGGTGTTGAAGGATTTGCAATTTTCTAATGTAACATTGACTTGGTGCATGTAAGCACACAAGGGACGTGAAAAAATGTTGTGAAAGACCAAGAAAACGAGAAGTCATTAAAAAAATGGAAGAATGTGAAGTGTAAGGGGAGGGCTGTAATAAATTAAACGAACAGCAGAGGTCCTTGTTAAACAGCCTGCAGCCATACAAACATGAAGAGATGCAATAAAGGATCATTTATTTAGTTTGCCAGCAAGGATTTTTAAAGCTTTTCTGAACTACAAAGTCTTTTCAAATTATGCCACTTGTAATTAAATCCATCTCCTTTGAACTGAATAGAATGCAGGCCCTTTAGAGCTCTCCCCAACTCACACATATCCACAGCAGAGGTCCTGCAGTGAGTCTGAGCTGGAATTTGGCAACACTGGGGAAGGACTGCTCTCCAGGCATGCTCGTGAGCCCATCTTGAAACCTATTAGGAAGACATTTACATGCGTGATTAACTTATATTTAAGCAATTTTATTAATTAACAAGGTGAATATAAATAAGTTACATTTTCAGATTTCACAACTATGTTTATCTAAAATAACATGACACTGATTAGTTTCTTTTTTTCTTTGAGTACTTGAGTACTTGAGAAAAAGGGTATGTGGAGTGGTTTTGTTTCAGAGAAGGCGGAGTTTTTCAATTAATAGCTTTTAGGAACAGCAGGCCTTGCTGAAGCATACTACTGTACAGATGGTGGCATTCAAAATGTAATTTGAGTGAAATGTAAAGGCAAAAAAGAAGAGCATGGGTTTGTTGATACTACATAAACTAGATTGTGTTCCATCTGTCTGCATTGCATGTATATGCAGATAGATCACTTTTTCATGGAAAATTATATATAGATAAATACATTCCTGGCATAAAAGCATGCAAGAGTAGCAAAGTACAGCAAATACAAGAAAATAACTTAGTAGAAGAGTATAACAAAACTATGTCAGCAGGCTGGAAGCTCAGACTGCTACCAGCCTAAGCTTCAAGTTCTGCAGCCTGAATTTCACTTTTGGCATTCCCAGGCCATCACAATTTGAGGTTCAAATTTTACACACTTTAGGATTTATCCTTCCAGCCTTTACCAGCCCAAGAAGAGGAACAAATAATACTCAGTTCTAGGAAACTCTAGCAATATTTTCTTTAAAATCTGGAAGTTTAGAGCACACGTCATAGACAGCAATGAAAGTGCAGCTTGTCTGTTAATAATTGTTTTTGCTACCCAGTGAAAATCTGACCAAATTCAGTCAATTTACTGACCCTTCAAAAGTACAGTTTGTGCATGTTCAATAGAAGCCATGTTTACCTTTGTAGCTGAAGAATCTGAAGACCACACAGAGAGGCATAAAACTGCACTATTGAGCTGCTCTAGGGTTGGTCCAGGAACCTCACCTGAGGCAGATTTCTATAGACTTTCATTGGTCCTCCTGCTGGGTAGAGCAGAAGAAAATGCTTAATTCCACGATGCAAAGAGAGATTGGTACTATCCATGTTTGACCAGTCACTCAGAATCACAGACATTTCCATCTCAGCCTCTGTATCTGTTTCACATTTACAGAGCTGGTTCATCTAGCCAAGCTGTTACAAAAACACAGTTACTGACTCTGAAAAACCCAGATTCTTGAGTAATGAGTGTTACAGAAAGCCCTGGAGAAATAAAATGCTTAATAAACCTACAGCATGTATTTCAGTGGTGTAGGATTGCAGGCAGTGACTTCTATTATGGTGGTGCTCTTGAAGGGCTGAGTAGGTGCAGAGCTGCATTGTGCTGAATTCTGTGGGTAGAGTCCTCCCTCCCAGCTAGAGGTGTATGCATGTAAATTTATAAACTGCTCATCATCCTTATTCCCTAAGACAACACTGTCCCAGTCCATTTGGACAAATTTATGCAGCCTTAGGAAATTATGCAGACCCAGTCCTGGAAAGTACACTTTCACATATGAGTTTGCCCACCCATGTTTTCAGACACAGGTTCTATGATGAGGGGCTTCTGAATCACAGATAATGATTATACCAAAATTTGCAGCAGCTTTTAATAGTCAAATAAGCTCAGAAAACCAACTTTAGCAAAGATGTTTTTGTGTACCAGAATATGAAATAGTTACAAATCAGTTTAGGCTTCTTTTTGTTTCATATCACTATAGACAGAGAGAGAATAGGCATGTTAAGAGTTGGAGTGACATTACACAGCTTTTAGAAAAAGTGCCAGTGACATTCTCAGCAATCCCATTTACCATGCCTAAGTCTGCAGAGGGGTTTACACTCACCCACAGTGTGTGCTTCCCAGCACAGGAGTAAAAATGAACTGTCTCTCTGAAGCACAAGCCTCATTGATTACTCAGTCAAATGAGGTTTGAGTCAGCACATCTCCAATATAACTGCATCTCTAGTAAGCAAAAATATGCAATGGTACTCCATTTTCCCACTCAGTTTGCATGTGTTAAGCACTGCCATTTTTTTCCCAGTCACTTTTACTTTCTGTTTCCAAAAATTCTGTCACTCTGCTTTTATATTAAAACCTCACTTAGAAGATTTCTCAAGTTTCAGAGTCCTCCCCTGACAATATGCAAACACAGAATTACCACATGGGTGCACTGCCAGTGAGTTTAGCCAGGAACACTTCAAACATGATGCAGAGCAAATACCTGAAAATAATCTCCTGTCTATCAGTGTTTTATGGAACCAAACAATCCACTGATTTTCCAGTGAGAAGCTAAAGAACAGTGAGTGAAGTGATGACCTTTGCTCCACATACTGTGCCTTTAGCATTGACTTACCACCCTATACCAAAGCATGCTCTGCCAACTAAGCACACAATGATTTATGGTTGTTACACTTAAATCTTGGAAACTTGCCACATATGTAAGGAAATTACAAAGGAAATTACAAACAGCTTCCCATATACATTAGTGTCTATTCTCACAAGTTGTTTGGGATTCTCGAGTTTAGAAAAAGCTGAAAATTCCCAATTTTTTCCACACACTAAGGGTTTTTTTTGCAGAAAAATTTCATTTGCAAGAAATAGCTTTTCTTTTGGATTTCAGTATTACCTAGCAGAGGTAGACACATTTCTACACAATACCGTTTTCTGTATCCTTACTTATTCCTGAATGTTAAACATCCCTCTAGCACCTCCCTCTCATAATGTGGTGTCATTTTTCCTGTTTCCAGGGTGACTACTGGAGTTTTCCTGCAGCTGGACCAAGCGGAGGTGATGCACACACCCTTCCTGGAATTGAATTCCACCCTCGGAAACATTCGCTGCTCTTTGTTCCACATGCATGGCACCCTCCAGCCAGTTACAGGGCTCTCACCTGTAACTATATACCTGCCTCACAAGTCAAGGCATCAAGCTCTTCTTCATTCCAGAGACTATATTTGTTGCCAAGGAGGATCCCACACAAAGGC
Organism: Muscicapa striata striata; assembly: GCA_030060385.1. Lineage (NCBI taxonomy): Eukaryota > Metazoa > Chordata > Aves > Passeriformes > Muscicapidae > Muscicapa > Muscicapa striata. The sequence continues at coordinate 411,817 of JAREIS010000301.1, read as the reverse complement.
AGAGAATTCAACTTGGTTTGTTTTGGCTTTGTTTTTTCTTTTTTAGCCAGGTTGTACTGCCACAGACATCAACAGCAAGAGCTGGATCTGAATTTCTCCCCACTGTGTCATTTTCCCCCTTAAAAAATAATCATCTGATGCATGATTTCAGCAAGAACAGAATTTGATTGTGCCAGAGGAATGATGGGAGACTATAATGTTTAACTAAACCCAAGATAATTAAGGGGGGAAGCTTTATTTTATCAAATGGCACCTCTCTCTTTCAAGCAACTATGCATTTATTGGTATGGCTGCTTTTTCTGAACTTAATTAAATCAACAAGATCCCATATAAGCTTGCACAGCTGTATTGCCTTCCTGCAGTTTCAAATATTTTTATAATCTTGGGTGGAGCGTGGGATACCAGGTGCTTCAGCAACTAACTCTGAAAACAGACGATTTTTTTTAAGTATATACTCCCAAAGTGGAAATAAACATTTCTGCATTCCCATGACTAAAGAATCCTTTTTCATTCTTTACCAAGCAGCAATCAGAATACAAACTATTAACAAAATAAAACAAAACAAAATGCACTGCAGGGTACGATAAGGAATTTTTAATGTTTCCTGGAAATAAAGAAGATAAGGTTTCTTCCTTTCTTTTCCCTATGTGAATAAAAAGAATGCTGAAATAAAAACTTTTATCATACATCAGCCTCTGCCTCAATGTTAAGAGGTGACACAGGCCTTGTAAAGCAGGAAAATATGCTATCATTTTTAAGTAGATCACTCTTTGAAGTACTCAGTATTTTGGGAAGGGAGAGGAGGAGAAACAATTGAAAGATTGGAGAAAATTATTTTCAAGCTGTTTAAACCTAAAAGTTAATAATATATACTCAGATGGGTTGTAAAACCAGACAATACAGTGGTAAAACACCTCTAGAACTTTGTTTCACTTCTTGTGATTTTCTCAGCAATCTAACATTAAATGTTAATGAGTAGCCAAAAATGAATGAAAATAACTGCTAGGTCCCAAATAGCTTCCTGCACAGTGTGTGGTAAAATGGGATTACTGCAATGATGGAAGAGCAGATGGAGCCTTTGGTAACTACAACACACCTCTGTTGTGAGTTCAGGCCTGTTTGCTACAGGTTTAATTCCTCCTTCAGTCAGGTCTCACAGTACAACACGCAGAGCTTGTGCCTAAGAATGCCCCTTCTGAGCAATTTTTAGCAACCCAAATATGCCCAAAGCTCAGCTACCAAAAAAAGCTGCTCCCACAGTATCATGCTGGGACAGCAACACAGTCCTTCATAATTTTTTTTCTTATTATTCTTATCACCCATCTTTGACATTTTCTGTCTCAATGTCAAGCAAGATCTCTCCTTACAAGAACACTCACCGTTGCAATCAGCAGCTGGCTGCAGGTGGAAAAGGAGGCATTCTTGTCCATGGGGGAGCAGGAGAATGGACTGTTCCTGCAGGTTAGATCTGCTGCTCAGCAGCCTGAGCTGGCCCCCTGCCTTTGCTCTCAGGAAGCCAGACCATGGGTACAAGTGATGGCTGTGCACCCCAGGCCAGCCTAAGAGGGTTTATAGCCTCATTTGATTAAGCCATCCCTCACTGGTGATTCCAAGGTCTGCAGTTGCCATCAGCCTTCCTCCACCTCCAAATACCCACAGAAAAATTTGTACTAAAGCCCTGCCAAAACCAAATCCTCACAGACTGCTGCCATCAAAGCCAAGCAGTGGAAACTGCTGAGGGAGGCAACACTCTACATGTTTTGGTTCCAAAATTCAAGTGTGCAATAACTAGAATCAGGAATGTAGTCTCCACTTTCTGCCACCTCTCAGAATTGGGTGTCTCAGAAGGGCAATCCCAAGCACCTACCTATTCCTGGCTGGAGAGAATGCCTGACCAAAGGCTGTAGTTTGCATCCCACTGTCTCATTGTCAGTGAACAAAGAGAAGAGGGGAAGGAGAAGATATGGCCACATAAAAACCAGACAGCAGATTTCCTTTCCCACTGGGACCCAAAATTATACACTGCCAGGGATTTCTCCTTTCAGCTTCATGTCTCCTCTTTCCTTCTGTATAAAAATGCAGAGCATCAGATGTACAGTTCAGCTCTGGAATGCCACACACCAAAAATGCCACACATCAGAAATGCCACAGCATGGATATGGGACCTTACCACTGCACTTCACTTCTGCCTCCCTCAGCATGAGCAGAAGATTGCACCTCCTGCAAGAAAGAGGCTATGGTGTAATGGCTATTTGTATTAACAGCTAAAAAAACAAACTCATGAGACTTTGCTTTGGCTCATATCAGTTTTTCTTCAATGTTTTCCCTTGTTGCAGAAAAGGTCAGGTCCTGTCACTAAGAAATTAGCTATACCACGTTTTCAGCTCCAGGTTGTGGCCTAAGAGTAACCACTGTAATTACTTTGGCTGTGATATCACCTATTCTTCAGTTCTGCCATTCTAGACATATGGCTGGCACATCTTTCTATGCCTGTTCTTGGAAGTAATGTCCACAAATAGTTTTATATCCAGAAAATTGAAACTATTTAATTTTATCACAGTCTATGTTTACTTAAGCTTGCTTCACCCATTCACTTTTTTATCTTTATATTGCCTTTTTTTTTTAAATTTTAAATTCCAAAATGCTTGTTTCCCATAACTCTTTCAGCAGACCATGATGGAATATTTTCTAGTTGCCAGAGGGTATGAATTATAAGACACAGGATTATTAAATTTTCACTTGCCAATGCATTTAGATTCCACTTTCACTAGTATTCTAAACTCCCACTATTACTCTTTTGCCAGGTCCTCTGGACACCAATGGAACAGTAATACCTTGTTTTAACTTCAGGAAAGCAAGATTTGGGGAAGAAAAAGGCAATGGTTCAAACATCACCAGGAGGTTTATGTCAGCTCTAAATTAGAGGTAAAACAGCTGACAGAACAAGGAGTGTTTGCTTTAGAAATCTATTTAGATCTCTCCTGGATCTGTTCACTCCTAGTTCTTTGCTAAGACTGCTAGACAGCTGGCATCAGTATTTGACTCTCTTCTCAATGTTTACAAATATATACATAAAAGTCAGAGGATGATGCTTTCAGGGATGTTTCTGAATCCATTCCTTTTGTATTTACCAGCCTGGGACATCTTGCAAACAGGTTTCCTTGTACAAAGCACAATTTAGTTGTGTATATGGGAACTGCTAGCTGTGAACAACTTGATGTGACTGAAAAGCATCTGGTTTTCATTACCAAGATAAGCCTGACAAACACTCCTGAAAAACCTAGCACATATGATCTCTACAGGTCACAGTAGTTACCAGTGGTCTTTTTCATTTACAGAAATAATATTTGCACCGGCCTACCCATAATGCAATGGGTAGGTTGGGAAATGAAATCCTCAGAAAAAAACAACTGAGCTGCTGCTCTCAAAACTGCATCTCTTGTGCGTTTTAGAGCTTTTTAAAACAGGAAAAATATAATACTAATTTGTAATGAATAGTTGTTTCACTTTAACTACAGAATGTTATCTCAGAGATGGGACACAAAGATGCACAGGCTACACTAAAACAACTCTGTAAGACAGCAAAGTCAAACATGAGTCACCTGAATTTGGCACATTTTTGCACATCAATTAGGACACTGCTTCTAATTACAGAAATGGATAACAAGCTTGTCTGTGCTTGTCCATTACACTAGAGGATGGTGTTCATTTAACGAGCATCCCACTGATAATTTGTTTTCTTCTCATTATTCACTATCTGGGCCTCAGATTCATGTACAGCATGCTGCTCAGTTGTTCGTTTTCCCGGTGGGTTTTTCCACAGGCCTGGCACAGCATCTGAGTGATTCATAAGCAGCATCCTTACATGTTGTGAGAACGTGGCTGTATTTTACAAACAGGAATCTGAAACAGAGCGATATCCACAGGAAAAGTGCCTGCTTTTTTGCAACACTTGTGATTGGAAAGTAGTTGAATAATTTTTTAGTGAAGAAATACTCTAAGAATCAGGAGGCATCAAAAGTCCCTGGCTGGTGGCAGCAGTTCTTTGGAACAGGGCACTGGGGAAGCAAAAAATTGAGACAAGTTCAAAATTTGACCAGAAAAACACAAGGAAAAAAAAATCCATTGAGGATTATATAATATAAAAATGACAACACTTCCTCAGAAGACTGTTCAGCACTAATTTTTGGAGTCAAGAAAAACATCACAGACTCTTGTGACACTCTTGTTCCTGTATGCTTTCCAGCAAGTCTGCTTTTGGCCATAGCCAGAGACAGGATGCAGGGGAAGATGGATTATTGGTCCTGGTCTGGCACAGCCATTCCTATCTCTCCTCTTAAACAAAACCTGGCTGAACAACAGTCCTCAGTTTGGCCTGAGACTCCCCATGGCTCCATAGATCTTTATCAACTATTAGAAAGTTTTTAATATCCCAGTAGCAATATGTTTGGCAGAAGGGGGATGGTAAATTTTAAGATGTCACTAGAATTCAAAGAGGCAACCAAATATTTATGATTGATAAGGTCTTGGACTAAATGATGTAGGTGATTAAGAGACTTTGGCTTTCAGAGTTCAGTTTCCTCAGTGACACTTCTGCTCTTGAAAATATTGGCCTTTGGCTTCCTACAAAGTGCCATAAAAATGCCCTGCTTTTGATCATATAACTGGACAGTGAAACAGGAAAAGGTATACTTTAAATCCTTGCACTTTTCATGCAACCTGACACATCTATTCAGTACTCCTAATAACATAAAATTAATGGAGTTAACATATGTAGCTTCTTTTAGGTAGGCCATGTTTATCTCAGATTTTTCCTGTTAGAAGTCACTAGATTTTTTTTTATTATTATATTTTATTTCTTTTCTGGTATGCAGTAAAGATTTGACATCTAACTATCATCATGAATCACACAAAGAACTGAGAATCCATCACCACATACTGGCAGAATGATCTGTTGCCATTTTCTTGGAATGTCAGTGTGTCATCTTGTGTTTAGGGAAAGATGATTTTGATGCTGTAACACTTGTTTCACTCTAAAGCATATTTACTTAGGAAAAGTATTTTTGCCTTTCTTTTTCATACGTTCTTAGAGCCTTTGAAAAACAAAAACATAAGCAAAATTTTCTACACGTAGCTCTCCACTCCCTGCAGATCTGTAAGTACAATGCAATAGAAGTCTGACCTGAAGGGATTTTCTAATGAGTCAATGCTGTTTCTTTCATTGCTGAGAAACATCACTGTCAAAAACAGGTTGATGGAAGGATTTGCTTTGAAAAAGACTTAGTCAGAAAAGGTTTATAAGACTCAGAATATGATTTTAGGTCTGAGAAGTCTCCACCCCAGAAAAATACTTCCTGGGAGCAAGGAAAGGGTAGTAAGGAGTAACATGAGTAACCCATGGGTATGACCTTGTATGTGATTACTGCCTGTGAACCCTTGTCTCCATACAGCAGCTCCATATGGTAGAAATCATTAAATAAGCATGAGGTTGAGGAGACAAACAAAACTTTACATCTTGGAAAACCCATGGTAAGTCCTAGTTCTTTATCACAAAAGAAAAGCTAGAACAAGGTCCTAAGCCTGGCATTTAGATGTTCCACATGAGTGTCCTGACCAACAAATTGTTGTTTCTTTGGGTTGACCTGGGTAAGGCAGAGAGGTTTTATGGAAAGGGGTTTGGGAAGGGTTGACTTCTTCTAACTTTTGAAAACCTCTGAACTGTATCTGTTCCAATTTTCCTCTAAAAGGCAAAAGTTCAGAAACCACAGTAAGTCCTGGGAGATGAGAGAAGAATCCCCCTTCTGCCAAATTTCCCCTTCTCTCCTGGGGTCCAGCAGGACATGGCAGCTCCATGCAGGTTTATACCTGCAGAAACTCTTCTTGCCTGGAGTTCTAGTGCATGGGTACACACACTCCTTCCCACTCAGATTTTGAAATAACAGGTAACCCAGCCCAGTGTCTTCTACATGATTTCCACCTGAAAGGACTGACTGAGACATGCCTTTCTCCACCAGTAGGAAATCTCACCTTCTCATGTTACAGCCAGCAACTGTTTCATATAAGGGGCTTTGGGACAAAGACAAGAAGCCAGGTCTCTTCAGTTGGAACACCATCCCCTAAGGACTCATCTGTACCAGTAAGGCACATAGGGCATGGACCCAGCCTCTGTAGCATGATCATTCATTTTCTTAAATTATTATCATGGTTCATGGTCCAATTTTGGCTCTTCTTGCCATGGTTTGGAGAACAGCACAAGATCCAGACTTATTTCAACTGGGGTTTTTTGTTGTTGTTTGTTGGGTTTTTTTGTCTTTTTGGGGGTTTTTTGTTTGTTTGATAGAGACCTTGACCTGTGTGATTTGGGGTGGGGACAACAGTTGACCTACAAGGTGCTAAACTTTCTGCACCCACTGATAATTAAGGCATTCTCCTGCAAAATGAGACCTTCAGATATTAATCCCATCAGGCACAGGAAAGATTTAAGCTTGGATCTGCTGCAAAGATAAATTCTCTTAGCAGGGAGCCTGGGCACATACAGGCAGTGGCTTCATTTCAAATGTCCTGCAGGCACAACAATTGCATTGGATTGTGCCATGTTGAGCCTGAATGCAAAGGGATTTGACAGGGGCTCCTTCCCAGAGCAGGCAGCATGGGATTAATGCACACAGAGCTGGCACAAAGACAAGTCAAAGTCCAAGCACACAAATCCCCAGGGACCCATCTGTACAAAGCAAACAGGACATGGACTCAACCTCTGGAGCTGGATCACTCATTCTCATCATTAATATAATTCTATTACTACAGTGGTTACTGGTCCAATATAAATATGTTAATGCCACACTTTTACTGTCTAGGACAGTGAATAGTTATTGCTGCTAGAGCCCAGTGCTGTACATTAGGACCAGACACCGTCAGACAACCATTTAATTTTCTGCCCACGTTAGAAACCAGAATGAATTCCTAAAATGGAGTATGTTGCAACTCTGCTTATGAGTGCTGTAGTCAATCTTCCTCAGCTTATCCTGCCACTTGAACATAGACTGAATATCCCATTACTTCTGAAATATAACATTAATAAACTCTGAAGAGCCAAACTGAGGGCATAATTCCTCCGCCTTCAAAGCTTTCATACACATGTTGGAGAAAAGCTTTCTTTGTGTTGGTACAATAATCCACTTCACAATTACCAGCAGCACAGCAGTCTTGCCTAATTGAAGAGATAATGTCAGTGGAATAGTTTCTTGCTGTAAAATATTGTAAGCAGGACTGTGTAGAGAAAAATAGTCATTTTGACTTTTTTTTTAGGAGCAACATTTTATTTGAGTAGCTGTCATTGTTGCACTAAAGCATCAGCATAAAGAAACAAAGAGTAGATGATGTTTGTTTCTTTTACAAATTAACAATCTACTGAAATGATGGAAAAAAAAAAGTGTAATCAAATTGTGTTTCACAGCATCCCTATCTCTCATATGTTTCACCTGGAGCAATAAAAATTCAGCAAAATAAGACCTTGATCCTGCAGCGCTTAAATATATACCCTTATCTTACTTCTTTATTTTAAATAGTGCTATTGAAATCAATAATCATTAAGCCGAGCCCAGGCAAAAGCTTTTCAGGGTTGAGAATAAAGTACAATTTAAGGTAGGTAGCAGTACCCATCTGATTCGGAAAGAACAAATGTCATAATTTTTTATAAAGCTTCAGCAAATTGCCTCCCTGACATTTTTGGAATTTATTTTGACAATTTTCTCCTTACTTTCTGAGTTATGTCAAGTTTGTGGAAACACACCGTAATGCCATCACTTTATGAAATTTTTTCTTCTTGTGAAAGGTTCATGTAATCCTATTTTTACATGTTACTTAATTTTAACAATAAGTCAAGTTAATTCTGCACCACAAAGGTGTGGATGTAAGTATCTGAGGTGACTTGATGTTGGAAAGTGTGTAAAAACACATTTACTTACTGTTCACTAATTTTCCTTCTGCCATCTGTTTTCCCATCTATACATTTCTCTTTCTTTGTCCAACAGCTTCAGCTGCAGATTCTCTGGGCCAAGCAGCTACAGACACTTGCCTCACAGGGAAAACCTCACTTAATGGTACAAGCTTAAATTTAAAAGGTGATCTCTGTCCCTCTTCTTAGAATTGTACTCCAGCAGTGGCAGAGACTTCTGCTTTTTGCAAAATAAATGCATGTAATGCAGCAGAGGACAGGAGCTTACCTCTGAGTGGGTGATGCTCTGAATGAAGAGGGCATTGCTGTCCAGAAGGGAGGACTAGCTGTCACCCAGATACCTTGTGTCAAGAGGAAGAGTGGAAGGAAATATTGACTTAAATGTAAATCTTTCTTGCTGTTCTGCACCTATTACAGCCACGACATTACTAGAACAGTACCTACAATCATATTTAAATATCTTTAAAGAAAAGACCAGGTCAAACAGTGGAGAAGGGAGAGCAGTTATTCCAGTAATGTAAAATCTGTGGTAATGTAGCCCAAAATGCAGACAGCCTTCATTGCTGCAAAGACTGACTCATGCTCAACTTTTGTACCCCAAGGTCTTTCACTGCTAAGCTGCTTTCCAGACAGTAAGCTCCAGTCCCATCTCCTTGAAGCACCCTGAGGAGCTCAGCATTGCTTGGTGCTGCTGGAGGTTTGAGTGACAGACTTCAGGGGCAGGGTCAAGCTGAAAGGTTGTGTTTCCTTTCTCCCTGCACCATAAACAATATCCCAGGAGAAGCCAGAAAAATGTCTTATTCTTTAGACAACACTAGTTTACAGGGAAAGGTGGAAGTCCATGGGAAGAATTGGTAAAAAGATTTCCTATCTGAGGAAAGAACTTAGAGGTCATGCAGGAGGGACCTGCTTCCCAGAATCCAGAGGTGCTGGCAGTGGTATCTGACCACATCCATATGAAGAAGCTGACACTTTCCAGTGCTAATACCTCCAGCACTTTTCAGAAGCTGAGAATGGCAATAGACTATTTTGTAGCATGTGTGCACATGTGACTAGTCTAGTTTAAGGGAACAATATCAAACAAAATAAGAACAGACTAAGTTATTATCAATATACACTAGCAAGATGAGGGGGTTTTTTTGTTGTTGTTTTTTGGGTTTTTTTCATACATTGGAAAATAGGAAAAGTCATCACCTTATAGAGAACTTATAGCTTACCCTACTACTTCCTTTGGGGGTCCAAGTTGTCACCTGGCCAGCTGCACAAGGTTGGGAGTGGACAGGAAAATCCAGTGTGTGGGCCTATGGAATTGGTGCTTGCATGTGTACTAGCCATGCTAAACACAAGAGGGGAAAAAAACTGAGAAAGATATTACTGAGTTATCAGTTCTGTCAGGGAAGGACCCTGCTATCCCCAAGGTAAGAGCCATCCCAGCCTAAGGCATAACTCATTTAAATCTGCTTGTACTTGCAAATAATCAAAGAAATTTTACTGCACTAAAAAGGACAAAATACACAGCCAATGTAACTCATCTGAAGCTGCACAAAACCAGAAGGGACAAAAAGAAAATCAGTACAACCTCAGGCACTAACAATACCACCATCTTTCCTCTCAAATCCTTCTTTCACTTCTCTTCCAGCAAGTTTCTTATGCAGAATGGTTGTATGTGCTGATAGAAAAGACAAGGAAATGATGCCTTTTTTTTTTTTTTTTTTTTTTTGGTCTCATTAACATTCTTTGATCTTTTTCCAGAAATAATAAAACTAAAAATCTCCTCTCATATCTGCCTCCAAACCTGGACAAGGTGAATTCAGACCGCAACTTGTAATGTTCACAGCTTAATGCAGATCCTATTTCCATTCCTCTTTTCCTGTCTAAAATCAATCTCTTTATAGCTTTTGACTTCTGTGCAACTTGAATCATCATTGCACACAAAATGCTTCAAAATATTCATTTCATTGCAGATTTGATATTGTCTGATCCATTGAGCTCTTGTTTTCCTCAACAGAATGCTAATACATATAGTCCCCAAAGCTCCTTTCCAGACTTCTTAACAAAAGAAATAATGAAGGGGGGAAGTCTGAAGAGCAAACAAGTCAGCTGTAGTATCTCTTAGAGCTTCTCTCTCTAAGTCTTGAATTCCCCTTGCAGATCAGCAGACCAGAAATGCTGACCAGTTACGACAATAACACCACCATTTCAGAATCAACTGCTTCCAACTCCTTCAGAATGCTCATTTACAGAGTAAGGGCTATTCCTCAGTAGTATCATTGTACTTCAGCTTAGTTTGTACTTTCCAGAGAGTTTCCCAAGTCATAAATAAGTTGCTGAAAAACAATGTACTAAATTTCTTTTTAAGTACTAAATAGAGAGTTTCTGAGACATTCAAGAATCTATTTGGTCCCACATCTGTGCACACACACCCCTTGGTGTCAGAGACCAGGATGTCAAACATCTGGCTGCCACACAGCCAGGACTGAGCCCTTGGTGCTGTGGCTGCAGTCCTCTTGGGCTGTCTGGTGTGGTGGCAGGGCCAGCTTGTCTGCACACACCCAGCACTGAAGGGAAGGTATCCTGCTGATCATTCACAGAGGTGTGTTGGTCACAGGGACAGAGCAGGCTGTTTCAGAGGCTGCTGCACAGTGCTGTGCCCCAAGCAGCAGCAGCATCCTTGGCCAGTCAGCCACCCTGGCTGCTTCACTACCAAATAAATGACCTTTGCAGCACAAACACCTCACATGAGCACAGCCACTGTGGGCACCAGCCAGAAGTTACCTGCAAGCACACCTTCAATACCAGTGCAGTCTTTGAATGTTATCATGTATTTCTTGGTGCTCAAAACACAGGCAAAACCACAAAGTGAAAACTTTCAAATAGGAAAGTATTTGCCCTTTGACTAGGAGCAGAGCACATCCACAAAAGGAATGTACCCTTTGTCTGGGTGTGCCCTCTGTCCATCCCCTTCACAGCCCTTCCCCAGCCCTTCAGAGGCAGGCCTTCCTCTGGGAGCAGAAAGCATCTCAGTGCTGGAGCCTCCCTGTTGAATGAAGCTAGTGAAGCTTACTACTGGCATAGAAAGAGAAGGGAAGAGCCTACATAAAACCTGCTCACCTAAAAAAGGGAGACATACATTTAGTGTGAGAATACCTTTGTCACTGCCTTTTGGGGAACAAGGGAAAGTGCAGATGCTCAGAGTCCATTCTCATGCATTTCTCCAATTGAGAAAGTGTTACAGAGGCAGCAGAGTGCTGGTTAAGAAAGTGATTCATTCTCCAAATATTTCATGGCCAGGCAGGAAGTAGTCTTTAGCCAAGGAAACTTGAAGGGAGAGCACTTTATACAGACTTCAGTTGTGACAGGAGTTTTTTCTGAAGGCGATGCTGTGCTGCTTCTGTCTCCAAATAAAACTCAAAACAACCTCACTTTTGTATCCTTTATTAAGATACATAAACAAACATATTAGAGAATACTATAAATTTATATTAGTTTTTCTCTCCCTCAGAATTCAAAGCAAATAATTAAGAAAGTAGTTGTCAAGGCTTTTCTCATTTTGCTCTTCTTACTTCAGACCATTTGAAAGGAGGACACTCGGTGCATAAAAGTAAATTTGGGATTGCATGATCTTGGAGGTTTAAAATATTTACCTACAATGCAATCACTTATAGATTATTTTTATGTACTGGTATCTCTGTGAATCTATGTCTTTCCCATGACACAGGCTGCGTGATGGAATTCTTTTTTGCTTGAGAGGTGTAGGAAAGATGTTTCCAGTTGGTTACTGCTGCTCATTACTGCTGAAAAGTACTCCAGCTCCAGTGACTTCAGTGGAGCCCCATACCCCAGGATCCCATAGATCATTTGATGATGGCCATTGAGGAGGAGACCTTCACTAAAAGGTGGAAAATTCCAGTTTCTTGTTGTATCTACTTGCTCTGAATTCATCAAGAGCCAGAGAGTAGTAGCAGGAAAAAGCTAACAATGAAGCTGTCACTGCACTTGAAAACACATTCCAGTTCCAACCCATGACATGATCCCTCTTATAAAAGTTTGGCAATTGCTTCAAAGGTCATCATACAATGATAATTTTGGCCTTGAAAGAGCTATTGTGCTTCCAGACATGTAAAGTCTCTTTCTTGACCAAATTAAACCCATTGCATTTTTACATGTTGACATTTTCCTCTTCTTCTTTTTCCTCCTCCTCATTTCCACTTCTTCCTTTTGTAAGAGAATTAAGTTGCAATACTGCTGAGAGGAAATGAATGCATTTGGGGTGGAGGGGGGTGCAAAAGATGTAATCCCAGTTCTCCATGATTCTATACAAGAAAAACAGCTGCCAAACACTAGGCTTTTAAAAACAGCAGTGTTGTGTATTGGCACAGCCTCTGGAGTGGATTAATACAGGATGAACACCAACAATACACTCTGCTAAATACAGCCAGTATTTAAAACCTTCTTTTTCTTTTCTTTCTGTTATTTTTCTTTTTAATAGAATCAATCACATTTGCTGAGGCTCAGTTGTGATTTGGCTTTCAGTCTTGACTGCCAAACTGCTCTGAAACTTCCTCTTTTATTCCACGTTGAAACTTTGACCTTTGAGAATTTTTCCCAGATTAAGTGCTGAGAAACATTACTTGTATTCAAATTGACATAGTTGTGCTGAAAAGGTTGTTTTTCCTCTGCCCAAACAATCAATGCTGTGTCAGATTAATAGCCTGACCTTGACAATGTTCTATCAGAGAAAGGGATCAGCTGCAATATCTGAGCTGTCTCTTTCAGACAGTAGATATTGTCTGATGTCTTGTAATCTCCTTACACATTTTTTAATCTTTCTGTGATTTTTTCAAATAAATAAAAGAATACAGGAATGCAAATTCTGGGCTTAATCGTCTGTATTGTGTCGTAGCCCAGCAAATCATCTGGTAAAGTCTTTCACTCATACAGATAATTATTTTGGCAAATAAGGAGTAACATTCATTAAACTAGATATACAGATATACTAGATATATATATATAGATATATATATATATATATATATATATAACATTCATTAAATAGATTTATTAAGATATATTAAGGTTAAATGAGTGTTTTCCAAAGCATTCTTTTCCTCCTAAATATCAATTATTTTCTTGGGCTACTTGGAACAATGATCAACATATATATATATATTTAATGTTTTCTGATTTCATTCTAGAAGTTTATCCCCTTTTCCTTTTTTTTTTTTTTTTTAAATGCACATTTTGTTTCTCCATTTGTGAGCCCCTTTTATACAGATATATTTGTAAATTCAATCATGTGGTCACTGTACATGCAGAGAGAGTAAATTCTGGTCTTCTGCTTTATGTTGTAAGAAAAAAATCTTTCAGGAAAAATCCTGGTTCAAACAAATAAAAAAATTCCAGAAGGGTCAAGACATCACCTTCTCTGTTCATTTGTCAGAATTATTAAATGACCCACATGACCTGGTTAAAAGATTGAAGTCTTGTTCATTTTGAAACATTTTGCTTACATTTTCTTACTGGCATATGGTTGTCCATTAGGTCAGTTCGGCTATTTAGTTTGCATTTTATTTCATCAAGGTGTGTCTTGATGAGGCCCAACAAATTCTGCATTTGAGAAAAAGGCAAGCAAGTTATTTGAGTAAAGAAATTGATGAATCCTGACCGATATTTTTGAATGATCCCTTCATTTAGAAGCCAGGGATCAGGTCAGATTTAGGATACCCTACTCCTGAAATATAACTTTTTTCCTAGACTGTTCATTCAACTTGCACTAGCAGTAGTGCTTGCTGATCTCTTAGCAACCAGGTTCAGGGAGCCACATGGACTGAAAACAGTTTGCTGTGCTTTGCAGGGTTTGTCCTCTTTCCTCTTCAGCTCCCTGAATCAGCTCACTGCAGCATCAGAAAAAGGCCAGTGCTAGCACATGGACTTAGGATAAATTCTCAGGGAGTTTGAAAATAAGGCTTAAAGGCACATAGGTAGAAGGGTGAGAGCAGCACAGTAAGAATCTGACTAAGCTGACATTTGATGACTGCATTCAGTGTATTCTGTTTATCACATTCATCATGTTGAACAGGTCTATTGGACTAAAGCACCATGAAATCATCAGCAGACCCATGTAAATATGCAGCAAGTTTGTTCAAAAACTATTCATGAAAAGACCTGCCAGAGCAACTTCCTTTTGTTTTCAATAGTTTTGGGGTTTTTATTTTTCCATATAATTCTATAAAAGAGGAACAGTTTTATAAATCATTTTTAAGAGGTTCTAAAAAAACCTATGGGAAGATTCTTCTTTTCTTTCATGACACAGTTTTCTATTCCTGATAGCACTATGAAAGCTGCATGGCAAATTTGTAATGAAAGTTTAAAACCCAGTTGCTTGCATTTTATTGCTTTTTTCTCTGCTGTCTAAAGCAATAATTTTAGGTTGCCACAAGAAACCCAGGTTAGCCTAAATTCACCATTAACCAACAACAGGTGGGCAACAAGACAGAGGTTCCAGAGCTGAATTTTCAGTGCTAATGCACAGGTCCAAAAACTGTGAAATCTAGCATAAAGCGTGTAGCCTCAGAATGTAACCCCAAAAATTGGACATCTCATACCAGATAATGGCAGTAAAAACTTTAAATCTTTATTTAAACTTTCTGGTTTTGCTGCATCAAAGAAAGCTAACTAAGGGAGCATCTTAGCACAGAATAACATCCTCAATCAAAGCAGTTACATGGTGATCCAGGAGAGGGTGTGAGCCACTGACATAATAAGAAGGTAAAAGAATAAAAAAGGAAAGGATATCTTGTATGATGAACAATGTTAAAATCAACTGTTCTAAGAGAGGACTCAGGCTGAAGTGTTGCTCATGGAAACTGGCAAACAAAAGACTTTTAGATATCTTGATTTGATCCACAGGAAAACCTGCTCTGTCCCAGCAAGCACTGAGAAATCACTGTATGAGACCCACAGCAATTATTTTTGCCTTTCTGCAAATGCAATCCAAAAGGGAAGTTTCCTTTGTTAATTTGATGGCCTGTACAAACAATCCAGTCTTTCATGCAAATCATAGGATTTGCATGAAAACACAGAGTCTATTTCCAAAGTAGCCAAGTGTGATATTGGCTGCTATGGATACATTAAATGCAGCCACTGAAGCAGTCATGAATATTCCTGTCACACTGGTAAAATTTAAAAAAACACTGTCTGGTTCAAGCACTTGCAAATCCTGAAAGATCTGAGAATTGTCAAAAAAAAAAAAAAAAAAAAAAAAAAAAAAAAACCAAACAAAAAAACGGAGAATAGGAAATAGAAGGTTTAAAGACAGCTTTTTGCACCTACAAGAAAGAAAAAAACCTAAATGATAATGAAGAAAACTTTTTTGGTAGCTAAAAGTAGTTTCTCAGCTATGAAAACTGGTGATAGCCACTAAAGAAAGTGTTGGTTTCCACGAAAACCACAATGGGAATGGCATCAAAGTACTAGTGGGTTTACTGTTGTCTCCATACCAGGAATTTTAACAAATGCATTAGATTAGACATAAGCAAAAATATATGTTGTTTTGTATTCTGTAGCTTTGTCAGGAGCTATCAGAATGATTATGGCTACACAAGCCTCATTTGAACTTCCCATCCATTATGAGGATAATGGCTGATGTTATGGAAACACAGAATGTGTGATGGAATATAGACTCTGAATCAGGAGGACTAGGAGACATCTACTGCTGCTGCTTTTAAAATCTACATAGAACCTGGGAAGTCTGGCTGTACCTCATGGTGTAGAATTGAATCACTGGTGAAGTCACTTGATTCTGCATGGGTGAGCCTTCTGCTCCTGACTGCTTCCACACTCCAGATGGCAGCTTGACTGGATTGCTGCGTTCACACAGCACATGGCAAGGAGCTCTGTGGGGAGCAGAAGGGGAGCACTGAAACTGGAATGCAAGTGGCATCCATCCACACTCATCATAGGTTAAAGGCTGCTATTCCAGCTGGCCTGATAGCCTGCAGTTACACACTGGTTTACAGTACAGACACAGTACAGACAAGGATGACCCATTTATTAGGGCTGTTAAACACTTGCAGATCGGAAATCAGGTCTTGTCACATCCTTCACCTTAGTTATGAAGAGCAGTTTCTCAAAAAGGTGTTGTCAGCCCAGCCCAGGAGAATCACCTGAGCTAAGTGCAAAGCTTAGAGAAATCCAAAGAAATATTTTCAAAGGCATTTAACTGCCCAGTGTTTCTCACAATATCAGGTATCTAGCTGTGAGACCTTCCCAGCAGGCCTAAACTTCCAATGCACATTTGAGGAGGCATCAAAAGGGCAGTTTTACCCAAAAACAATAGCTTGTACCTTCACCAGTGTGTAGCAGATTTGTCTTTAAAACTCACCACATCATATATGTGAATATCCTGATTTAAGTTAATAACTTCCTGCTACCTAGAAAAAGCCACCATGTAAGACATCTGATTCTTGGGAAGAGCAAATGGCTTTTCCTGTTACAGGTAAAGCCTGCCTAAGACACCAGAGGAAATTCAGCTGTCCCTGGTCATGCACAGACCCTCTGCACCTAAGGGCAGCTCCCCCACAGCACTGATCTGCTTGGAGATTTACACAGTGCCTGTATGCATGCACACACATTCACATCTCCCATAGCTTAATAAAAGTGGACAAAGCAACATGGATTTCCTCACAGCTATGAAAGCAAGTGTCTAAAACTGAAGGGACTTGCTTAATCTTGGAACTGCCTGACTGCATAGCTAATAGCTTGGCAATTAGGGAGCTACCAGGATTCATGTGTACGTGTGGGTAAGCAACTAAATCAGCCAATTTTCAACATGCATGCACACTGCTCTGTCTGTTGGCTCCATCGTGGCTGGCTGCTGTCATAGCAAAACACTCTGTGCTAGCTGAAAGGTGCTGGTGTCTTCTAAACTGTTTTTCATTCTGCTTTACCAGAAAACACTGCATGGTTGATCTGTGTTATGGCACCAAGACAAATCACTACAGACAGAGCATGACCCACACATTTGAAAGAAACTTTCTGTGGTGCTGGGTCTCTCTCAAAACAGCCGACATCCCAAAGCTGCTGTTCTTTTTCCTCAGATCTGGACAGATCTGGGTAGCACTTACGCAATTCATTAGCCATCAAAACTTGCTATGGAGCCAGTTAGCAGCTGAAATGGTGTAGCTGTTGCTGTCAGCATTTCCTGGCAGTGGACAGGGGACAGCTGCTCAGCCAGCTCTGCTGCTAACAGACAAGTTGGGTGAGCTGGTATTGTGCCTCCTGTCAAAAGGGATTGTTTTGTCATTCTATCGAATCCGTCAGTTCACCAGGGTGAAAATAACAATAAAATAAAAAAAGTATTTTTAAAAAATCTGAAAAACAGTGTTTACTGTACATGAAAATAACTTTCATCACCCTTGCTTTTAAGAGCAAATATGAAATTCATGCAAAATTGTATGAGAAATTTTTGGGGGTTTTATTATAGGTCTTAGTTTCAAAGAAATATTTTCAGCTTATTATGCAAATTAAAACTGGTTTTGATTGCAGTGAAATCAGCAGTGCAGTTATGTTCACTTGTAGTTGAGACTTAAATGTCAGGGCTAAATGGGAAGTATAATAAACACAACAATTTAAAAGAAAATCTAATTAACTGCCTTAGTTCATTGCCTTTCTCATGTAGAGAGCTTCTATTATTCTGATGCCATTTGATTAAACCCTTTCAGAAAAACTCAGAGAGCTCCAGCTGTCCATCATAATCGATGAGCTCAGCTAATTGCATCATACTAACCAGTGCCCTTCATCAGATAGTCAAGACTTTCATGAGCATTCATTTAGTGCCTGAAGACTTGACATTAACAAATTAAGCTGTCAGGAGTACAGGTGGCAGAGTGCAATCAAAATTTATTCCTCCTCCTGGTTATTGGGCCATTTAGGGGAAGTAATTTTAGCATCCAAAACAAATACTCTAAGACAAAGCACATTCACAGGTCCCTTCAATTGAACAACAAAAAAAAAAAAAAAAAAAAAAAAAAAAAAAAAAACAGAACTAGAGAAACCAAGGATTTGAAAATATCCCCATCAGATCCTACTGACAGCTAATAAGTGTGATACAACAATCAAGACGTATAAGTCTAGATCTGCCTCGCTGAACTGCTTGTGTTATAAGGTAACCTTTCTTTTTCCCATCACAGTAGAAAAGTTTTTGACTGCATTTTGGGCTTGCTGTGCAAGGCAACTAAGGCTGGTTTTCAAGCACAGAGCAATTTTAAAACTGGCAATGCTTAAAAAGGGAATGACTGAGCACGCAGAGCTGGCTGGTGTTGGGATGTCCTCCTATGGGACGTGCTGTGTTGGAAAATAATGTTCTTTTAAGTCTGCTATCTCTCTGCTACATCTAGCACAAAGGGACATGTCAGGGGAAGTTCAGAATTTTGAGGAGGCTTTAAAATCCACCAAACTGGCCAGAAAACAAGCCACACCAAGAGCTTTGCTGCCCTAGTTAAACTGTTGGTGATCTCAGTGTTGCTTCAGTTCTCTGTTAGATCACATTTCTGCTGTCAGCTGCAGGTGACATACTCCTTTTTGCCACTAGCATATCCTTGGCGTGCAGAGGAAAAACTTGAAGGGATCTGAGACAATTTCTTCTTTGTGCTGACCCAGGAGGATCCATGGGAAGTATTTTGGCAGTGAGCCGGAATATGTACTGCTATGTGACTTCATATCCAAGCCTAAGTTAAGCACTGTTGGATTTGGGAGAGTTGTTAGCCAGTTTTCCAGGATCTGGGCTTTTGGGTGGAGGCTTTTTTTTTTCAATTTTGGAAAGCTGTTTTATGGGCACTTCTACAGGGGTTGTAAAGTTCAGTGTGGATTTTTATGCAACTCGTTTTCTTTTGCCAATGTTCCATTATTATGATCAAACAACTGATGAGGAAGGGTGGGGAAGCTTCCCAGGAGGGAGAATGAATTTTTTTTAAAAGTAGCGATATGCAGCTTGAATTAGACAAACAATTTGGGAGAGAAAGGGAAATGTCTAAAGACTCCAGACAGAGAGGAAAGAGGCCAGTTTAGGTCAAAGCATAATCCATAGGGAAATGTTGCACTGCGGAGGAGTGCACTAAGTATGTCACTTAATCAGAGTATGAGCACCACAAACAAGTTGAGAATATCTGCTTAGAAATAAAGTAAGTAGGGGTTTTTTTGCTTTAATCTTCTTTGGTCTCGTTGTTGTTAGAGTAAACCCTTCCTGTCTCGACAGGAAGAGCAGCTAGCCCCTTGTGTCCAAGGTTTCAGTGAAGGAGACAAGACAGTCAACAGGAGGAACTGTTCAACTAAGAGCAGCCTCACAAAGGAACTGCTGTAGATTTGGGGACTCTCCAACGAATTTTCAGAGGCAGTAAGGACACAAGTGACATCATGAAGAACTAACAAGTTAAGAAGTACCTTTCTGGAGATTTGGAGAAGATTAACAAGGAGAAGAGCAAAAGGAAAAAATTATAAGGAAATCTGAGTTTGGGACAGGTCTTCAATTTAAGAGAAGGATTTATCTTAGTGGGATCATTGTTACTCAGGACCACCCATTCTCTTCTGTATGTGTTGCTTCTATCTATAAAATCTGTCAACAACTCAAATAAGCTACAAGCTATTCTAAAATACCATCTCTTTCTCCATCAATGTATCTACTGATACTGATGATCCTGATTCTGATCCTGATCCTGATACTAAGCATTGTCATTATCTATAAGAAAAACATACTTGTCCTATTCTTCCTAATCTAATTCCCTCCAGACTCATACAAACCTACAAGCATTTTTGATAAAATTAGGGACAATTTTATTGTAAAAATAGCTTTAAAAAGAAAAAAAAAAAACAACTCTCACATAACATTTTGGTTTGTTCTACCAAAGGTATCACTTTACTGGCTATTACAGGCTGAATTGATTTGACTTGGCTAATTTTATCTTAACAAATAAGCAAACATGCCCATAACTTATATGAGAGACCATCTGGAAATATTAGGTTATATTAAGAAATATAAGTAACAGAGCAAAACACTGAGTCACAAGAAATTGGATGATTGGGATATTACAACAGCTGTCTTGCAAGAAGGCATGAGAACTGTAACAGGAAATGAAAGGATTCAAATGTTTATCCTCAAAAGACAAGAAGCATGGCTTCCATCCTTGCAAATACCACCTTCATCTCACTAACCCCACCTCTTCTAGCTCACTTTTTAACAACTGAGAGTCTTTGCTATTTATGCAACACTACATATGATGGTAGTTTCTTTTCTCATGCACCCTTCTACAATTGAAGTTTGGCTAACACCTCTAGATATTATCATTAAAGGTAGCATAGCTCATGAGTAGTTCAGGCCATTCAACAGGAATAATGATACAGCAAGAGTATCAGGAGGTTCAGATAAGACTGTTAAAAATGACCAGAAGTACTGATAGACTTTCATACTGAAAAACTGTGAAAATGTTATTATTACTTATTGGTTACCTCTGGGGAGAGGACTCTGGATTGGGAAAGTTCTATCATAAATCTGACTGATTTCTAGCAAAAAGTGTAGGTTGGATTTTTCAAGCATTACATATGTT
This sequence comes from Muscicapa striata striata, assembly GCA_030060385.1. Taxonomy (NCBI): domain Eukaryota; kingdom Metazoa; phylum Chordata; class Aves; order Passeriformes; family Muscicapidae; genus Muscicapa; species Muscicapa striata. Next base: position 391,264 of record JAREIS010000301.1, on the reverse strand, counting down.
GTGGTTCATTCCTAATCTTGCATGGTCTATACAGTTCCCAAGAACAAGGCTTTTATCAAAAGAGAGAGGCAGCTCTTTTCCTGTTACCCTCTGGAGGTGGAAACCTTCAGATACCTTTCCATGGTAAACGAGGTTGCCTTTAATACTGTAGTACTAAGGAATTTAATGCTACATTTCCATCAGATTTGCAAGATTTTGGCATGCTTAATTGAAGAATTTTACACTGGAGAAATTGGAGAGTGACAAGTGTCATGGCACAGAAACACTATGAGGTTGGTTGTAAACAATGTGGAACAAGCCAGATCCCAGTGTTGCCATAACTAATAATATGAGGGATGAGAGCTGTTGGCTTTAAAGTGTCTTCATGTGGGAAAATAATTAGCTGATGCCTTTAAATTTTATGGCAAAGAAACAAAGAGCATGCTTACATCTTCCTGCACCAGGTGTACAACTTGAAGTCTGACAGTACAACATCCTTGAACCCTACAGCATAAATTCTACCTTCTACCTGTAAACTGAGACTTCTCCCAGTATGACATAATCCAAAACACACGAAATAAGTTTTTAAAAGTGACTTTTTTTGGCATAGCTACAATTCTATTAGCATCTCTCTCTGACACAAGTTGTGGCAGAAAAATTCTTGCTTGATGCCCCTCAATTGCCACAGGTTTCTGTCTGTAGATAATTCATTTGATGATGCACAGATATGCTACCAACATCTTCTAACCTTTACAAAGGTACTTCAAACCCTTTTGGTTCCAAAATATTTTGGATGCCAAACATCAGTTAATTGTCAACATTTTCATTGGACCACCATGCAGCATTATCAAATGTTCAACTGGCAACATTGGCACTGGAGCTTAACAGGCTGCTTGCAGATGTTCCACTGGGAGCTGACAAACCACCAGTGGCCCACACACAACAGCCAGAGATTGGTTAATTCAGAATATATTATTTGTAATAAGCCTTCTGCTGGATTCTTCCTATTGTCTTTCACCAGTCCTACTGTCTATCATAGTGAATCAAAACCAAATGTTAAAGACTGGGGAAAGAACTTGTAAAAAGAACAGAATGATGATACAGTGGAAACAGCAGGAGAAACTCCTGTTTCTGCAGCCTGCCATACTGAAGAACTCCTGTTCCAAATCTCAGGCTGCTTACATATCACAGCTGCACCATCTCTGCCAAAGATGAAGGAACTGGAAGTCTGTCACAGCACAAATTTATAGGTTTATATTTCATAAACACTCTATGCATCCTTTTTAATGTTTTTCAATTTTTACACAAATCTGCACTTTTTGGAAAGGAATACAGTCTTTTAAAGTATTTAAAATTAAATGCAGAAAACTGCTTCTGTAAGCAGTTGGTTTTAACAGACTATTCTGCTGTATATTGATATTTAAGGAAATATATTATATTTTCTGCTCAAAATACTTTGGTCATATTTTTTTCTTATGTAGGATTAATATATTTGGGGAGACAGATCTTGTGAGCCGTGTTCTTTTTTTTGTATTTCTTTATAATAAATTATTCATTACTTAGTAATTCTACCATTTATCTGAATTTTTTGTTTGTTTTTTTAGTTTTTTTTTTTTTTTTGTTATATAGAATCACAACATGATTTTTTTCAGATTTTTAATGCCTTAGGCCAGTCTGGGATTTTAAAAGACATTAAGCAGACATCTTCCTTCTTTTAGGACTTTGATTCTGAGAATAATTATAATATTTCCTTTCTCAAACTGCTGTAAATTAGCATGGTGAACACTTTTACAGGGCTACGAATATCTTTGTTCTGATTTAACATAAAGAAATATGATGGACAACAATTTTTTAGACCTGGTAACTTTTGCCCATTTCAAGAATATATTTTCTCTTTTCTATAAATGTGTTTCAGGCATTTTGCATTATTATTATTAACCTGCTAGGCAAAACACCATCATATTCTGAAGTTCATTTGGTTACTTCCTATGTATGTGCAAAAAAACCAGACTTTACTTGAAGAGCTTGTGATCTTAGCATCCTTAATGGGATTTCTAATGGTATTTCTTGCTCTGGTGAAGCAGATGAATACTTGAAGGAAGTTCCTCAATGGAAAATGCAGGGTGCAGGTGGTCAGCTGTGTGCACTGAGCAAGGCCAGTGATGCTGCTTTTTCCTGCCCAGGTGGCCTCTAGCAAACACCCACAGCAGTGCCACCCAAGTAAATTCTTACTCATAAGTTCTTCTCCCCCTCCCAGGCAGAGCTCCATCCATTCAACTCACTGTCTCACACAAAGAGCAGCTCCCCCAGCTCCCCGTGCTGTGTCTCCCATTAAACCACACGGAGAGCCACGGCAGCACTTCAGTCCTGTCAGCTGCCCCACCATGTCTGACTGCACTGGAGTCACAGCCCTGACAGTGCTCACAGAGCCCTCATTCCTCCTGTTCATTCCCCATGCTGTGCAGAGGGGCATTGCAGAGGGGTAATGGAGCATGCCAGTTTCCCAGCAGGAGTGCAAGAGGTTTACACACCCTTCAGGTGGTTGGCTTTCTGGTTGTCAGCTGGACAGGCAGCTAAGGAACATTTGCTGCAGCTGTGGCTGGCCTCCTTATTCCCACCTGAATGTGATGCTGTGATCACTGCCACTCTGGGCACACACCCCTATATCTTTCAGTTTAAAGCTTGCCTATCAAGCTGGCCAGCCTGCTCCCAAATGCCTGGGAGCAGACTTTAAAGACTGGTTGGTGCTGGTTTTTCAAAAAACAAAAACATCCAAAAAATTTTATCACACAAATTATGGTAATTTGCTGCACAATTCACTGAGTAGTTAAAAAACCGCAATGCCACCATGGGAATTGCAATTCTATCACTTACTGTCAAGATGTTTTGCTCTCTTTCTTAGCCCTGCTTTAATTTTATCTTCAGACCTCAAGGTTGTCCCTGTAGCAGGAGCCCTAATGAGATGCTCAAGTCCTTGCCTGGAGCCTCCCTGGTCTTCTGCTTCCTGCTTCAGACCTGTTACAGGCCATTTCCAAGACTGCCAATACCAGAAAGAATTAGAAAAGTCCTGGCAGCCGTGACACCTCACCCTCAGGCTCTGGGAGGGCTGTGTGCTTTCCACCATATCAGTTTCAGCTAACAGAGAGCTGCTTCTATCCGTCTCAGGATGGAATTACCCTCAACTGCCATTTATATCTTTGACTTCCTCCTCCTAACCTTGGTCCTGAGCCTCATACCCTTGTGTCACACAGCATTTTCTTTTCTGCTGGGGGAATACTTTGGCCCACAAGCTTGAGTGGCCTTGCCTGCCCAGCTGAACCACTTCTGAATCAGGCAGTTTATTCACAGTGAACTTCCTTATATCCCTCTACACAGCATTTATGGGCCCTCAACTGTAGACACAGGTGTATGGAACTTAATAGATCATCAAAACTCTTCATTTTAGGCTTAAATCTCTACTGGCTGCTTCCTTGGTTGATAATAACTTCAACCAGAAAGGAAAGGGTGAGGAGAGCAAAAAAAAAAAGGAATCCACTCTCAAAATGAAGCCTTGTAAGCCAATTTATTGTGAAACTTTAAGAAAGAAGCCTGACTGGCCAATGGTGCTCCCAGCATTCAGGACCACTGATGGACAGGGTGCTGACCCCTTGACTGGAGCAGTGCACATTAGTATAATTATACCCTGACTTCATCCCAAAACCTAGCAATGATTACTGTCTTGTCTTTTTGAGATCGTAGTCACAAAATGAAGTGAGCTGTGGGCAACATATTCAGCTCACTCTCATATATACACTGCAAGCCTTGTTACCAGAGCCTCACAAAGCATCTCTTGAAAAAGGAATACAAGATGCTCTTTGTAAATAAAAGTTCATGAGTCTGAGGAATGAAGTCATTTTCCAAAATCGCAGTGAACTATATACTTTTTCATGAGCCAACGAGAAGCTGAGAGGTGGGCTTGAGGGAAAGGAGCTGAATGAAGCATGTTAGAGAAACCACTTAGCCCTATTAGCCCATGGCACAGCCAGGCATTGTCCCTCCTCCTCTTCCTCCTCCTGCCCACAGCCTCCCCTCCCCTGTGAGGAATGGCTAGTCTAGCGGGGTTTTTTTAATAAATTTGGCACCTTTCTGCCTTCTACTGAATAAACTGGAGATGTTAAAAAATAAACAGTCAGGAGAGTCAATTATTTGCTTGAAGCAGTCAAATGGAGTAGTGGGGGTTGGCGTGGAGAGGGAGGAAAGAGTGACCTCACTTTCTGAACAGTAAAGTTTGAGTGGGAGGGTCTCCACACGAAAGGTAAAAAAGGGAATGATGTGAACATGTGAAGGAAGCCAGAGCACTGAATGGAGCGTCAGTCTGTATCCTGACGGGGGAGATAAGGTGGCTGGAGAGCTAGCAGGGCTTTCCTGGAATACAATCTCTGTTTGACAGTCTCTGCTTAAGCACTGCCCATCTGTATGTTATTGTGCTGGAGCCTCTGGGGAAAAAGAGGAGCCACAGGCACGGAGAGAGAACGAGGGAGGCAGCAAAAGCGTTTTTCTTCCCTTCTTTTCCTTTTTTTTTTTTTCCCTCTTTTAAATCAGGATCCGGTTAGACTGCCTTGAAGTGCCACATCTGGAAACTGAATGCTGAAAGAAAGTTAAAATAACTGAGGCACCACCAAGCCAAGGGGGGCTGATTGCAGAAGAGGGTAAACAATTACTGAGACGCTAGAAGACCACTGCTGGATGTAAGGGGAGGAAATGGCTTTGATCTCCGCCTGGCCCCTCGTTTCTCCTGTATTATTCTTTTTGAGATGCTTCTCCTCCAGCACAGCCTCGAGAGAGGGAAGCATTTTTCAGTTTGACATTGAAGGTAGCTCAGCGGTCAGCACGCAAGAAGCCACTGTTATCAGAGGGCAGCAGCAGGCAGTAGCTACTGGAAGTTGGGTGCCTTTTGCTGAGGTACAGTAATTCCCTTCTCTCTCTAGTGTCTGCAATTTTCTGTTTTCACCTGTGTCAAAGCTCCCATCTGGTTAACGTTAGCTTGCTCATTTGAGCCTTAAAGTGATACAGGAGGATTTGGGGGTGGGGGAGAGTTGGTCTGAGACGTTGCATTTCGGGACTGGGGAGATACAGTTCAGACTTCAAAATGTACACATGCCCTGCCTGCTGCGAGCAGACAGCTGCTGTACTTTGCTGTGTAGCTGGCTTAACATGTCTCTGACTTTCCTGCCAACATAACTAAACAGGCCTGTCCAAACAGAGCTATTTTACAAGAGTTAATTGTCACAACACTTTCCTGCTTGCCTTGTAATTCCTGCAATTTTAATTCACTGAAATTTCCCGAAAGAGTCTGTCTTTTGATGGCAAATTCTGTCCTGTAGAAGTTTGTGATTTTGCCTCTGACTGCCAGCTGCCTCCAAAATCTGAAGTTTGTTTTCACAGTGAAAGCAGGGGATGATAAATCAAATGCATCTAGGAAACTGCCTGCAGAGAACACACCTGCAGGGATTTTAAATTCCAAGAATTATGTAGTTGGGATTAGTGACAAATGAAATTAAAGAGATTTGAGAAGCAATTTTAATATGGAAAATTTTCCTGCAACCCCTGTTATTTTGGGATTGATTTATACTCTTCATTATAGCAGCACTGTATCAGGAATGGGCTACTTGAAAATACAGTTTGAGGAAATAATAAATTACTCTGGCATATGCAGGGTGTGGGGTAAGTTTGGAAGTGGAATGGTGGACACAACTGTAATATCTCATGCATGGTAGATGCAAAGCAGGAGGCTAATTGAGTCCCATAAGGTCATGGGAAGGGAAAGAGTAGTTCTTCTAGCATAACATCCAAAAATGATGTGAGATTAACACAGCTGTGCCACTGTGACAATATCAAGATCACAATCTCCGATATCACACGGCTGATTTTCCACCTATCCTCCACTTGCCAGAATTAACAGCCATGAAAATAAGTGTATAAAGCCTTCAGACAGCCAGGGTTGCTGTAGGGCTGGGCAGAGCTCATTCCCCTGCTCCAAGCAGCTGGACAACCTCAGGAAACGCCTGCCCACCCTGCCAGAGAGTCCACATGAAACATGACCTGTGTGAGAAAACTGAAGGTTAAACTCCTCTTTGCTCGGCATATTCTCAGGAGCCATCCCAGTTTTTGGACAGGCTTCATGATGTGGGATGTACAGATTTTGTCCTCCAGCCTTGGATCAGCCCCAGGAAGCTGCATTGCCACCTGTTGCTTACAGCATGGAAAGTCCCTCAATGAAATTCCTGGCTTAGGAGCTGGATGGGTTTTGTAGCTGCTTCTAATGGGAAAATGAGCATAAGTGATTATTGGTCTTTCTTGATATGATAGTATAGTATGGTTTTCCTAAAGCCACAGTTCACATTTCTTCACATAAATATACTAGATTTTACCTTTGAAAGCACTGTGAGATGCATTGGACACTGCAGGGGAATCACACTTTCGGTTCCTTCAACAATTTCAATCCTTCCTAAATTTTTGCTCAGGCCAACATAATAGACTCAGTAACTGGTGTTTCCTCTGGTAGTTTACTTAAGCCCATGCAATGGCAGCCCTTAGACTCTGGATCCCATGTCACAACTGGATGACTGTGCCTGGTATCACCACGCCAAGTCCAAGGCTGCAGAATGCCATGGTTTCATGAGGAAGGAGCAGGGGCTTCAGGACCCCTTGCTAGGTGCTTATTTCAGGCCCCACCTCCATGGCAATTTCCAAGGAGGCCCAGTAGGATGCTTTTTTGGGCATAGGATGGATGGCCCTGTAACAGTGAGAACCTGCTTACTCATTGATCCATGTGTGTGGCTGATAACAGGATTTGAGGAACAGGCTTTAAGCCTGGAGGTTGATGTAGGGCCGAGGAGTGATGGTTTGATAGTCTTTCATCCGAAGAAGGAGCATCACTTTTGGTTTTCTAGGAGCTTCTCCCTCCCACAGCTGACCTCCCCCTCCTCAGCCTCAGGACCAGAGCTATCCCAGCAGGTTTGAATTAGCCTCTTTTGGAGCATGGGTGCTTAACCCACAGCTCACAGTGAACCGCAGAGTAAACTCCCTTACACAGCGCGGCTTGATTCAGCTCCTTCGTCTAAATATTGACTCAGGCCTGCAGCTCCCCCGAGCAGACACGGGCTGTTAGTCATGTCAAATGGTGCCAAATTGTACCAAGGGGGCAGCTCATGCTGCAGAGTTACAAAGCTGCAGATTGTGGTCTGTGGTGACAGTCAGCTGCAACATGAAACACGCCGGTGGGAGTTTCTGAGATGTACCTGGTGGGATGCTCTTAAACCCTGGTAAGAGTTTGATATTATGAACCCACAGAGGAACAGGACACCTTAACTAATGTAAAAACATATTAGTGATTCTTGTTCAGTTTTCCAATCCTCTTCCTTTACCATGTGTGACAAACCTAAACTGGGAGGAACTGGAAGAAGTGGTTTAAAAATTCAGAATTAAAGTTAATGCAGAGCTTTGCTTTTTGTTGCCTTTTTTTTTTTTTTTTCTGGGATTTGAATGAAAACCTCTTAAGAGAAGAGAACTAACTACATTCCTAATGCTATGTTGATATGCTGTATCCGTGAACAGAGAGTACCATGGGTATGAGTTGAACTTGAGGCAACATCAGTTACCTTGATGCCCTCATTTTTAATCATTATGTGATCCAGAACACCTAAATTAGGCATATAAATTGTTCCTAGATGTTTCAATCCGAATCAGGTAAAAACCCAAATTGCCCATACAATAGTGGAGACAGTAGATTTTTTTGGCCTCTAATTCCTAGCAGTGTTCCCTGGAAATGCTCAAAGGAGTCTTTTCCTCTTTAAGGACTTTGTTGGATGCTTGCTTCAGGACAGCTTTATAAATCAGCTAAAGTAGATGCTCAAATTAACTGGACTAGATTCCACACAATGAAATGTTGTGTTTCCTACATAAGGAGCATTGTTAGTGACCACCATGGAATAAGATATCTGCCTCTTGTTTAAAAAGAAGATTGCTTATAAATTGATTAAAATTATCCAGAAAAGTATCGTGAGATACGGTGTTAGGAATTTGAAGTTAGCTGAGAGAGTCTGCAATCCAATTTGCCAACTCAGAGGGAGTTTAAGAAAAAGACTTGAGCTTATTGTGCAAGTACCTACACTGGCAAAAAAATAACAGTAGGCTTGTTGGTCTAATAAGTTAAGGTCTTGGCATATGCAACAATTAGAAACTGAAGGTGACTATGTTGAAACTACAAGTTCGTAAAAAATTTTATTTTCAAAAGTGATTAAGCACTAGTGATTTTATTCAGTTGTGTTGGTTTGTCCATGAAGAGGCAGATCAATATGAAAAACACTCTTAAGTACTCAGAGTACTCATTAGCTACTTAGGAAAATTAAGTTTATTGGCTCACAAAGATAATAAGGTAGAGAGACATTGCAGTGCCAAGTCCTGATGTTTATGGAAGACAGAGAGGAAAAGAGGGAGTGCAGAGCATTGGACCCAGTTCATCAATGCAATCCAACAGCAGCTGGTGGTGTGAAGTCAGAGATCAGTTTTTCCAAACAAGGATAGATTAAAATGTTTTATAAGGAACATTCATAAGAGATGGAAGCAAAGGACTTAAAACATACAGACATCAAATGAAAGCAGACAAGCAAATGGCAAACATCAAAGATTTTTGGTTTAATTTGCCACTCATTAGTTTGGACACAGCAGAAGAAAGGGAATGGTGAGACACTTCCAGATTTGGTGAGGCACAGAGGTAAAATTGAAAACCAGAAGTTCTGAGATTTACACCCCACTGTAAAACACATGCCTCTACATCTACATCTACATCTACATCTACATCTACATCTACATCTACATCTACATCTACATCTACATCTACGTCTACATCTAAGAGATGGGTCATACATTACCAGTTGGGTCTCAAGCATGCCACTGTCAACATATGTGTTTGTGAATTCCACTGATACAATGGTTTAATTATATAGGTGTAGATTTTGTTCCCCATCAGGAAGACAGTTCCTTATAGATTCTAAGGTGTGAATAAAAAATGGTACAAGAATTCAAATACTAGAGAGTACCACAAATGATTCTCTGTGATCCATGCTTTGTTGTCACTCTTCTTAATGCAAAATGAATGCAAGGTGACATCCAGTAAAATACTTATTTCATTCTGACATAAATGACTACAAGAGGCCAGAGACCAGTATAGGAGGTTAGTATGGAAAGGATTAGGGGAAGAAAGGGAAGACAGACATTCTGTGAAGACCTCTGCCAAGCCAAAAAAGACCATTTCAAATGTCCTCCATGGAAAGAAGAAGTGAAGTAAATAGTGGGAAAGGAAGTAAACTGAAGCAGGAAGACAAAGGAGAGTAAAAAATTACAGCAAGAATGAGATAATCAAGAGTCTTAAGAGTAAAGAAAAACTGAAGTTGGGACAGGGCAGGAAGCCAATTCCCAGAGTGAAAGAAGGGATGATCTCGTTGGACAGATGGAGAGGAAAACTGTTTCCAGCATCAGTGTTTTTGGCTCAGGGGATAGGCAGAGAGGCAAAAGTCCTTTAAAGGAAACAATTATCATAGCCAAGTCAAAATTAGCCATTTGCTATAAGAGAAAGTTAAGTGACAGAAGTTATCTGATGGAGCTTGTGTGTTAAAATAACATGTTTGACAACCATTTTTTCCCACCTGACTTTTACCAGCAGCTGCTGATAAAATGCAAGAAGCAGTATTTGAGGTGCTTGCTTTCTGGTTTCCTAAAGTGATAAGCAATGATTAACATGAGATTTGTGACAAATCACCTCTCTAAAATGGCCCATTTTAAATATATAAAATGACAGCAATCATAAGTTCCAGCCACTTATTAACAAAGACTCAAACTATCACCAAATCATCTTCACTCCTTTTCCCAAAAAGCTGGAAGAGAAAATCTTGCAAACTATTGAGAGAAACCACAATTTGATCCTTACTTGCAGAATTAATCTGTTCAAAACAAACTAGTAGTACAAGAGGCAACAGAAGACCTAATCCTGAGGTGTGAGCCAAAAAGGGTTTTAGGTTGACAGGAACCTTTATGTTGCTGTGAGCTAATGTGAACTGCATCTACTTTTAAAAGCACATCTTTAAAGTAATTCACTTCAAACCCTTAAGGTTATGTTAGGTTAACTCCTATAATGTGCAATTTGGATTTCTAGCTGCTTTTTTTTCTGATACAACAATGTTATGTTCTGAGAAACATCTATTAGTGGGGAGGAAGTTTTACTGCAGATGTTTGTGATTCCAACTTAAGTTTCTCATCAAAACTTTAATGAAAATCAGCTGCTTGGAGTAGTGCCACCAGTCCCCAAACCTTTTGAATCATAGGAAGCTGCAGCAAATGGAAGCACAAGACAGAGCAGATGCATAGTTGGAAATTTTCTCCATTTCAAAAAGATGTATAAAACACCCACCGGAAAACAAAGTTTAAACTCCACTGCAGTGTATTCCCACACACTTTTTGAGCAAGTACTAGCAAAGTGCCCCAAAGCTTATTCTGGGCTGTGAAAACCAATAAAAGGCATTTTATGCCACTCTTATTCACAACATGGGAAACAAGGAAGGAATTAAAAGTCCAACTTTTCCAGGGGGCATGAGAAGAAATAAAATAATTGCTTTCTGAAGGAAATCTTGGCCTGATTTAAAATGATAACAATTAGAGTTTCTAGTGTTCAAGAGCTGTGCAAAAGAGGTGTAGTTTCTGAGTGGCACATAAGCAGCCTCTGATAATTTACAACTTGCTTCTGGACTTAGACTTCAAACACCAAAATATAGACCCTCCAGGTTTTATATTTTAATTGGTCCTCTTGAATGTTTGGATCTGATCCCAGTCCATTTTCACACACCACCATGAGCTGGGGATGTTTGGGTTATGCATCCTAATGCAAGATTCAACAATTGCTGAATAGCATTATACACAAAGCTGTTAGAGCTCCAAAGTTTTTGAAATCTAATTCTTTGTCATTAAAATCTCAAAGAGATTTTCCTAACTGTCAGTCAGGATATATAAAGTGTGTATTTGACAATGAAAACAGATTGTCTAAAATACAGTAAGTATGTTCTGGCTTTGACTGGCTTTTTATTTTGCAATGTTTTATATAGTTATTTTCTTGAAAGAAATACTTTGCAAATACTAGAACTCCTCTTTTTTTCTCTTGTGACAAACCAACAAGAAACAGTGCTAAACACACAGCATTCAACAGTCAAAGAATGAGAGAGGACTTCAATATTTTAGATATTACTATTCTAACTTTACAAGACTATAAGAACAACTAAAATACTATTGCTTAGGTCATGACATATGGAAGCCAGGGAGTATTAGAGAAACTGGCACACCTTCATTAATTTGATACATAATTAATTCAAAACATAATTTAATGATTAACCAAAAAAATACTCTACTTGGAAGAACAACTTTCAATATGTTCTGTAAAAACAGACTTTTTAACTAAAACTCTAAGACTCAGGACCATTGTTTGACTCTGCCTACCCAACAAAATGAATAGAAGTTACCTCATTCAATCTTCGACTGTTGTTGCCAGTGGAAAAGTAGCTACATAGAACCAGCACCTAAACCAATATTTTCTGAGCTGTGTAGTACCCTGTTACCACCCTACAATGCATCTTTTTATTATTTTATGAAAGACCTTCTAAGTGGCAGGAGGTTAGCAGACTTTTCTGCCAGGGTTAAGGCAAGGCCAGCATGTCCTAGGGTTTCCTACTGTGGTTTTCTGCCTCTGAGCCTGGATGGTAGCCCATGGAGAGCCACTGAGAGCCTCCCATTCATGACTCCCTTATGCTGTGCTCCCCATTCCTGCCTCCAGGGACCTTCCTCAAAAGCACTTTGTGGAAGCAAGCATTTGTCCAGATCCAGTACCCAAAAAGAGAAAATGATTTTTAAAAAAGCTGGCAAGACAAAATATAACATAACCTTCCCTACTGTGGCTGATAGAATCTTTCATGCCCAGAAAGGATAACACAGCCTGGCCCATTGAGGGTTGGGAAGGTCTCCAGAGCACCAGTACCTGGAACAGATCCATTCTGGGGGATGAGGACAGGTATTGGAGGTCTAGACATGGTGTAAGGTCAGAGGGAAATTGCATATCCTGCTCAGCCTTTTGCAAGTTTGTGGTTTTCTGTGGCTCTTCACTTCCAGTCAATGGCAAGGATAGTCTGCAGAGGCTCAACAGGGTCTCTAGGGCACCAGCTAATTACTTTTAAGTTAGCTGGAAACAGGGCATTTGGTGATGGATTTCTGTGAGGGATAAGAAAAGAAATTGTTGGGTTTTTCTCTGGATGCATCAATTCTTCCCTCTCTTTGAACAAACAGAAAATTTATTTCTTCATCAGACTATGCCTATGATGAAACAAGCCCAGAGGCATTGAGACATGGAGGCAGGTTACCCCTTCTCCCCAGGCCTGGCTTCTCCTCTCTCCTTTCAGAGCACAGCCTCTGCCCAGCTTCATCCTGAAGGCAGGCAGTACAAAGTTAACCATGCTGAGCTCTCTTTCTCCCTTCCCACACATTTGCAAAGTGCTAGGATGATCCAGGGGGAAATCTCTGTTTCTGAGAACTGCCCAGAAACATGGGATCTTCCCATCAGCCATCCCCAGCACCTGTCTGTCTTGTCAATATTTGGGAGGCAGAGATGGATGAAAGCTCTTTCTCATCTTTCAAGATTTTCACATTGGCTTGGGTTTCTTTCTAACAGGCTTTTAATTGATGCTATGGCTATTGGTCAAGCAGATCACTGTTTTTCTCTGCTGTGATTCCAGCATTTCAAAGAGCTGCAAAATCAAACCAGGAAACACTAGAAATTTGGAATGGGGGAAATTAAAGCTTGAGATTTACCCCTCAGTATTAACAGCATCCCACAAGTACAGTAGTACTTGCTTTAAAGCTCACTTTTCTTTTTCATCCCTAGAAAATTTTTGTGTCTATCTGTAAATCTCTCAGGGAGTACTGTAGTTTTTCAACTGATTATGTCTCAGCTGAGAGTCTCAGTGACTCAGAATGTATATTTCATGTAAGTGGGGACTGGGAAGGTGGTTAATGAGGAAACAATGTAGATTTATCCCTTTTCCTGTAAATTGAATAAACTTGGCATTTTTTTAAAGAGAAAAATCAACCAGCTACCCTTTCAGCTGCAGTTTTTCTATTTCCAACAGTGAGCATCACTCAGTGGCAGCACTAATAAGTAGATTAGAGACTGGTATTAATCTGATTCTTAGCCAGCTTCCAGACAGCTAAAACACTGTAGCCCTCCCCTTTTTTAGAGAAGAATGCCTTTTAAGCAGAGGCTTTGTCTTTCCCACTGTATATGGAAAAAATGACTGTGCAGTTCTATGGAGAATGCCTAGCTGAGATATGTTTATGTTGGATCCAACCCCATCTCTCTTGCTGAATGGCAGTTTGTTTTCCACTTGAACTGGGGAAGGGATAACAGTCTGGAAACTTTTTCAGCACAGGAAATTTTTTAAAAATTTAATACAATTACTTATTCAAGGTAATAGATAATGTTGTTGCTCTGCATAGTTTTTGGGAGTCCCCATCAGTCTGTCACTGCTGCAATGGAGGCAGGCACAAGCCCACCCAAGGAATCAGAGCACAGAGTGACAGTGAGCTGGGCAGGAGGTTCCTTGTAATCTTTTCCTGCACATCAGGCTCTGCTTTGCTTATTGGTTTGGAGATTACCCATGTGCAATTAGCCATATTCACTGTCTCTCCAACTTCCAGCTCTACCGTGCCATAGGGAGAAATAGAAGTAACATTTTTTCTGAGTCTTCCTGCCAGCTGAATTTTATCTAGAATTGTAGCAACTAGTTTAACTCTTGTTAGTTTTAGTTTTAGCAATCTCTGATCTTTGCACTTAAAACTTTGAGAGAAAATTTCCATCAGCTTCATAACTTGTCCCTTATTATTATCAAAAATAAACTTCTCTTTTGGAGGCTGATGAGTGGATAACTCATCAGGTAACACATTAATAATCCAAATTGTCATGGATAAGTCAACAAGTGAAGTTTTCAAATTAAAAAGTTATAAAGTTGGTGTCTTGTCCTATGTCCCTTAAGGCAATCACAGCTTTTCCAGTAAATTCTGAGGACAGCTCAACCCCTCTGTATATATAAACGGTGAAGAATTTCTAGTGTTTACTCACTGCTTAACACAGCAACATTTGGAAAACCAGACTAAATTCAATCTTCAGCTATACCCTTTAGCAGCTGCAGACTGGCCAGATGTGGTGTGCCTTGCTCCACATCAGCCCTGTGCTCTCAGGTGAGACCATCACTAGGGTGCAGGCATAAAGGAACAACATTGAGATCCATGCACAGGGTGACAGAAAGGACTCTAGTAACAGAAAATAACACCTTTTTTGTTTCATCACTTATTAAACAGTTCATTTACTGAAAAAGAATATAGGTCCACAACCAGTGTCACTGCTTTCTTTATTGTTGTTTTGGTGTTTGAAGATTCAGATTACTCAGAGTCACTAAAATACACTGCTGCAGATTTAATAAGCATTTCATATCACTTATCCAAAACACTCCATTATTACATTAATTTGCCCAGATCTATGGCAAATTCACTCACTGAAGTTTTTTTATCAACCCTATCTCATGTTAGAATTTCATTTGAAAAATAAGAATATGCAAAAATATTGGTGGGCTCTACTGAATGAAAATTTAAGCAGAAAAGAATTTGCTTTTACATTTGCAATTTTAATAACTAAACAGAAACCTTGTTAGTGTGCAATAATTACTTTAGTTTGCAGTCTCATTAAATGCAATTAGAACTGAGATACCTGTCAAGACAAGTGGATAAAAAAAGATTACCAATATTGTGCCCAAATCTCTTCATCAACTTCTGGTTAATTTCTAATTTACAACATCAGTTGGAACACTGAAAATAATAAATATTTCACAGCTAACAATGTCAGAAATTTAGAAGAACAATATAGGGATTTAATATACTACACCAGGGTGCTTATTATAAAACTATCATGAACATTGATTTGGAGACTAAGCTAAAAAAATGTGTTCCTCTCAGGAATGTTTACAGTTTTAAAAATAAATTTGAAATTACAAATGGCCAATTTGCATGATGTTTCTGCCTTTGAAATGGTAAATACTATAGAGTGGCTTTTTGCATGCAGACAGTTCCCTAACAGCTGTAGTGTCCTTTTAAATAGGGTAATTAACTGTCTAGCTGTGATGTCACACACTGAATTCATTTCTTCAGTTATAACAGTTAGAATGTGACCTTTCTTGTTCAGAAGAATTTGATACTGTAGACCAGAGGTAATGAAGGCTTATAGAAATTATAAATAGAGCTTGGAGACCTAGGGGAAGCTGGTAAGCAAGCTTGTTTGTTTTTAATTCTCTAGTTTGCAAGGCTTCAAAGTGCAGATAAATTTAGCAAAAAATCAGCAGAGAATAAAATTGCAGAGCAGATGTCCACTTTTGCCTGCACATTTTGGAGTACCTCATGGTGGAGAACAGAACTTCTGCCTGTCTCTCTCTACAGTTACTTTGATGGCAGAACTTGTCTGGCCAGCGGGTCAGTTATTAACTTCTAAGGGCCACATTCTCCAGGGGAAGACAAAGAACCTTCTGAAATATCACTCTATAGGGATTTATATGTTCAAGTACAAAGACAATCTTGAATTTATTACTCATGGTCTGGGAATGTAAAATCCATTTATTTTTTCAAATGATAACTTAGAGTGAAGCATGACAGCTTTGTGAAAGGGCACCACCAGGGCATTTTATTTTTAAAATTAGTTATAGTTTACCTCAGTGGTTGGAAAAACTCACAGAAATCTCCTCCTTAGCCAAGACCTGGTCTAGGAAGATGCATGGAGTAAATTAAGAGAAAATAATAGAACAGATAAAGAGGAAGTTACCAGCAGAATTAATGTTCTTTGTACCTTTGCTAAGTGGTCTCACCTTTAGTTTGTTTTTTCAGGAAGAGATAAATGCTTTCATTATTGTATCTAACAAAAAGAAATGCCACAGATGATATTCTAAAAGAACAACTTCTATATCAAATAGATTTTTCCATATTCATGTTTTCTTCCTTGTATGAAAAAAAAACAAACAGATTTTCTTTAAATATCTTAAAAGCTCTCTTACAAAGTTAGTTTGAAGCTGTCATGGGAAATTTTATCACTGAACTGTAATTCTTTCTCTCTATTCTCTTTGACTAATCCTTTTCATATATCTGGTATGCTTTGGCAGTAAATCATAGCAGGTCACTCATAAAAGTCACTCTCAAATACAAGAGTGAGGTCTAACCCTAAGAAATAATGGTGGGAAAAAAGGGGAAGGCAGCACCATGCCAAGCAGTGCCATGTACATAACAAAATGTCTTCAAACTATGGCTGTATGGCTGAAAGCTAAAACCATTCTTTCAGCCCTGCATTAAGAAAACTTTTGGGTCCAGAAACAGCTTTATACCCACTGCAGGCATCTGGAACAAGCAAAACACAACTGCCAGAAATGTCTGGCCACATGGGGATATTCAGTATTCCTGATGGTTCTGACTAATTCTCTTAAAAGACATGAAGGGGTTGAGGAGTGTCACTGCTGGGTACATTGGGTACATCTGGGACACTGGGATTACATTGTGCTCTGCCATGGATTACACTGGGCACATCTGGATACAGTCCCACATGATCCACTCTAGGATTGGACCAGTCAGCCTCCAGAGATCCTTTCCAGCCTCAGCTATTCTGTGATTCTGAGTGGCTGTGGTCATTATTCCATTCTACTGATCAAGGAACTGCATGAAAGAGCAATGTTAATGGTCACACAAGACATGAGCAGAAAGGTGAATTTTCTTGAGTCCCAGTATTCTTATGAACATAATTAGAAAGAGAGCAGCTCATGCATGGAAACAAGGTGATGAGTTTCTTTGATGTTCAGTGAGAAGGAATACTTTTTGTTATGGTAATTTCAAACAGTATAATGAAACTATTGCTATGGAGGTGTTTGTAGATTAGAGGTGAAGGATATGTAATGAAGTGGGTGAGTGGCTTGGACCCAGAGCAGGGATAGGCACGGATAGCAAAGATAGGAGAAGAGGAGTAGGAGGACAAATGGAAAGCAGACACAAGCATGAATAGAGAACAAGGCAACAACAGAAAGGCTGTTCTGTTGTTCTGTGGGGGCAGGTGGAGATCCAGACCTCTGAGTGTAATGTTCAGTTGCTCCATTAATAGATACAGCCCAGGAGAAGCACTGAGGCCTCCCCCAAGAAGGGCCAATGAACAATCATCTCATCTGGTTGGCATTTACTGTAAGGCTGTTTAAATGACGTTCAAGCCTCGTTGCCAACAAGAGAGACATATAATATAGACAAGACTAGAAGGTAACCTATAAATAAAAGCTAGGGAGAGCTATAAATACAAACTGAGAAGCCATGGATTTGATCAATGTCCCACAACATACAAACAGACTTAGCAGAACATACTCTCTGCAGCAAACCCCTCAGTGCTACAAGTACTCACTGTGCTTTTGAGGAAATTGTAACTGCACAAATATCTATCCATAGGAGTATTCTTTCTCCTTTGTCCATAAAAATTTTGGGTAAAAATGATCTAGAAGAAATTATTAAAACTATGATTTGCAACTTCATAGTGAGTGTTGTAAAAATGTGGCAGCAGTATGAATGACAGTCAAGACAATATCTGGGCTGTCATCAAGTACTTGTATACAAAGAGGCCAAGGACACCTTTTAGAAATACCATCTCCCTTGTGTCTCTAAGAAAACAGAACAAAACAAAGCAGAGAAAATTTAATTAGATAAATTCCACCCCAAGTCATACACTTCAGGATCCCTCAGATCATACAGTTTTGAAATTTTAAGAGATGGAAGGGACCTTAAACATCATGTAATCCCAAGCCCCCTACCATGGCTGGTGTTGTTGGAGGAGCAATAAAAATCAAAGTGTTTCAATACAGCCATCTGTTATCTCAACCATTTCAGCTGTTGAGAGGCAAAGACCACCCTCTCAAGCTTCTTTCTCAGCAGGTAATATGTAAAAAAATGCTGTTTTTCTTTGCATTTTTTGATTTTACTTTGCTGATAATCTTCTGAACAGTCTAGTGTTCATGTGTCAAACTGATGAGGATAAAAACTATGAAGAAGAGGAGCAATGCCAAATAATATTCAAGACAGAAAATAATATTACGAGCACTGTTTTCATGCCATTATCTGTGGTAGGCCTACTCTTTTGGAAAAGAGGAATCAGAAACTGTACAGAGGCATCTGACAACATCTGATGCTGGGTTCAGTGATTTCTTATCTCTTAGTTAAGAAATGTGGCAAGTCAGCCTTTCATGGTTAGCCAGGCCAAATTAGAAAGAAGGATTACCTGCTGATGCATGCTGCTCAGCTATCATACATGTACCAGTAAAATATGTACTGTCTCCTGGGCATAGACAAAAAGAGCATAGTTCTAAATTTAAAAACATCCCAAAATATTCTTAGTAGTGTTTCTCAGCTATAATCAATATTTTGTCCCAAAGCATTTTCAGCAAGAACTGGTGATCTGGTATCAATGAGATCCTCATCCAAAAAAGTGGAAAGGTTTAGGTGTGAGGTGCACCAGAGCATATTAATTGATAAACACCTTATCAGTCTGGTAAACTCAATCCCTGATGGGCTCAGAGCAGCTGCCTACACATTCAGAAATGGGAGAAATGAGTGAAGGTTTCCCTGTCTGCTGGCCCTATGCAGCAAGTGCAGCTCATTTGTTTTCTAGTGAATATGTAAGTCCATCCAGTTCTCTGGGACCAGGGCAAAAAACAGCATGTCTCAGCCAGCAGCAGGGCTCTGCAGAGCAAATATAGGTATATTCTTTTCCCCCACTCAACCCTTGTCCATCCCCTTGTACCCACACATTTCTGAAACCCCATGAAGTGAAAAAACTACACATACTGAATTCTCAACCCAAAATTTAACCTCCAGCAGTTAAACACCTTTTCTGTGGTCAATGACGTGCATGTTGGCTGTGTAAGAATGGCAAAGACCCCAGGAGAGCCCAGGGCTAGAGGGGCTGCACACCAGTAGAGGGGCTGACACCGAGCTGGAGTTGCAGACAGTGCTTTCTGTTCATCTGCTGGATTTTATATTTTGGCAACAAATGGAGAGAGGTTTCTCCTGCAGGTCACCAAAGGCAGGAGGGTCAGAGAGTGGGATACAGTATTATCACAGCTCTTTTTATTTGCATATAGTTTCCCTGCAGGCTGAAGAAGAACTAAATCTTTGTGTCTATGCTTATGAATAACACGTCTTTGACCTGAGGAATTTGAAATGTCTGTTAGTTTGCTCCCAGGGAGCAAGAGGTAGTAACATGACCATGAGTCTACAACTGGAAGACTGGATTTTAAAAATCCATGTTTAAATGCACTGGAAGTCAATTATGTCCCAAGCTCAAAAAGCAGATGTAAAAGTTACATTGCTGTCCTCAGCACCTTTTGATGAATGAAATACCAAAGGCATATTTGTATATCTGTCCAAGGTAACGAAGACCATTTTGTAGTTAATGATTTCCAAGCATGATAAGCCATAGATTTTGTGTCTGCTCAGAGTGCTTTTAAGACAGGATGTCTTAAGTTCAAAGACTTTGTTTATTTACATCCCGATTTGGCAAAGCAGTACTTTTAGTGTGCCTTTTGGAAGGAACCAGAAGGTGTCCTTAGAATGGGGTCATTCTTTCTAGGCTAGGTCTTTCCTGCACGTAGGGAGAGGATTGGTTGGATCTGTCAGACATCAAGATTTCCTTTATATCCATCCACTTTCTCCACCTGAACATTCTGATCTGTGGAACAGATTCTAAGGAGACTTTGCACTTCTCCAAGAGTGCAGGGCCCAGCAGTTGGGGCAGATCTGTGGCACAGCTGTTGCAGCCTGGACACTTCTACAAGGCACAGCACATCTGGCACATGCAACAGGTTTCCTCTCAGGGACTCTGTGTCCAAAGCTGGCACCTACAGATGATCCACCCTCCACGTGCCTCTGCGCAGGCAGGAGAGAGCAGCAGGCACAGCTGACCTGACAGGGATGCATTTCCATACACAAGAAATCAAACTGGGTGTCCAGCTGGCCTCTGGCCACATGGCATCCCCTGTGGAAGTCTCCATGTGGATGGCTCCCAGCTTGCTGTGGTTTGGTGCTGCTGCACAGGCATGGAGCTGCCAAGGCCAGCCTGCCCTGGCAGCAGCCCAGCCACAGCTGTGTGAGCTCAGAGCTGCCCCTGGGGCACTGAGCCCCTCGGGCTGCAGCCTGGGACTGCCTCCAGGGCTCACAGGTGCTGGGTGAGACCTGCTGAATGCCGAGTGTTTGGCAAGATTGCCATGAGCTCTTGGCTGGGGATTGAAAGTGCAGTCCCTATTATAGCTGATCAAAGCCAACAATCTCTTTGGAAAAGATTCATACCTGTTCTGAGGAAGCCAGAGAAACTGAAATAACAACAAATATACAGTGGAGGACTGCTTTCTCAGGCTTGTTTCTCTAATATTCTTATTTCTAATAAACAATTACATAAATGAAAGTACTGGGAGATATTCAAGCAGGAAAACATCTCTATTTTTAGGAAGGGCAATAGGCTATTTATCTCAAGTTAGCCTAAGCAAACAATCTTCAAAAAAGTCTCAGAACTGTAGCTGCCAATTTCAAATACTGCTCATAAAGGAAAATAAACAAAAGCAAGCATGCTGGGGTTTGGTTTGGGAATGTCCTCAAGAAGCAGAGGGCTGATGTTTCCATGGTAATGCCATGCACTTCCAGCAGACTGGTCTCTTCTTTAGGCACAAAGACTTTAAAATGGATGGAGGCGGTTTGGAGTATTCACTCATCTCTCTATGGTAAAAGATGTAGAGTTTCAGACTCTTGGTATAACTTTGAGTTGCAAACCTCTGTTTGTCTAAACTGTTCCTTCCAGATGGACAAACATTGATGTGAAGCTGCCAAGGAGGGACATTGCTCCACCCAATTTGTCTAATTGTTTTCATCAATGCACTGAAAATATGGACTTTAATTATCCATGTGCCCTACTTTTACAGGTATCTATGGCTGATATGAAGCCTGTTATATCAGAGGAGCAAAATTTTCCTATTTTTTCCCCGTGTTCTGAAGCAAAGCTTCATAATGTTCAAGTAGAGTTTGTTTTCTTTTCTTCTTTTTTTTTCTTTCATTCCATAGGAGACAATGGGGACTTCTAAGGGTCCTACAGTTCCAAAATTGCTAATCAATCTATGTCAGGTGGTAAATATTATTATGCAAATAATTCACAATATGTGTCACAGTTCTCCATAAATGTTTTGAGAGATAGCCTCTCAGGCCAGATTTCACACTCCTCAAACTATTACTTCCCTAGGTTCATGTCTTTTGACAATATTTTTACCACCTTTACAGAAAAGATCAGACTGCAGAAAAATGAAAACTGGAATATACAAATATATTTTCAAAATTAAACTGTGTGGCAAATTTTGTCAAGATAAAGCAGGTCAACAAACCATGATATGTCAGCTTTACCAGAGATAGCTGTTTATGCACTTGGCCAGATGACAGGTAATGAGAACCAATTATATTCTCTTTCACTGAGGCTAAAAGAACATGATCAGGACCTTTGTAAGAATAGTATATCATAAATGATGCTAGAGTCATCTAACCTCTTGGCATATGAAGAAGTAATACGCAGAGGGTGCCAGAAACTAAGAAAATGTGCATTTTTTTTCTTCTTGCCACCAAAAATCACTCTTCTACACAATATACAGGATAGAGCTCCTTTGTATTTTTGCAGATCGACCTGGGACATTATGTTAATTATGCTAATTCTCATTACATTACAAGCCTGTGAGTCCATCAGGCTCAGCTGTGCCTAGATTGTTTTCACTTTTGCTACCCTGAACAGACCTTTCTTTCTGGTAGTGAGACTCTACTAAGTAATACCGCAGTGTTTGACCTTCCCCTCGTACCTGAACATCCATGTAGCTCCCTGAGGATCCTTCTCAGACCTGGAAAGAAGCACACCTTTACCTGGAAGGAAGCACACCTTTGGACTCTCTGTCTAGTAGCAAAAACCATAACATTGCTGGGAGCTACAAACAAGGCTCTACTGGCACTAAACTTAGCAGTGACTTGGCAGATGATGTGCCATGACTACTGCTTTGAGTGCTGTCCCTCAGATTCAGCTCCCCACCAGCTGTTTCCTCTTTTACAAACAGTCCTGGGGGTGATAGCACCATCTTTTTCTTCTGGGTTTGTTTTGCACCAGATGCAATGGGATTCCTGGTCCAAGACTGAAAATAGCATAATGGATGTAACACAGGCTGAAATGTCCTAATGCAGACCACTTAACCCTGAATACACATGCTTTTGTGTACCTCAGCACTTGGGAGGAAACTCTGGAAATAACAAGCACTGGTGCAGATCCAAGGGTGCCTTTTATCATGGAAGAGAGCGTTTGTGCGTTTATATATTTACAAGTCACACATTCCAGTATAACTAAAGATATGTGCCATGTTTTCTTACCATTAGATGAGGGAGTCAATGGCTACATCTGAAGTTCTGAATAAAGCAGTGTTGGGACCTTGTAGTCAAACAGGATAACACAGCCTGTGCCCATGTGCTGAAACACCCCCACGTTTGCCCAGGGAAGAGTAGTCCTATAAAAACTGTTTTTTGGGAGCACATCCTAAGAGAAGCCATGCCCTGAGCTGGGCCTGGTCATTGGGAGGAAAATCACAGTCTGTCAAGGAGCAAGATCAAGGTCTGAAAACACACCTTGCCTTTCTTCAGCTGGCCAATGCAGATGTGACCACAGAGAACATTCTGTGTGTGTTACCAGCACAGCACTGTTTTTGGGGGAAAGCAAACCAGAAGAGGCAGGTTCCCAGCAAACACCCACCCCAGCCCCACTCCTGTGAGCTGGCTGCAGGGAAGGAATGGGGGACTTGGTTCTGCCCTCAGTTTGCAGGTGCAGGTCGGGAACAGCTATAATGAAATTAGTGGAACTGCTTGAATATAACATGGGAGTAAATTCACACTCTGTGTATGTGAATTGTCTTCCATCTTCTGTCCCATCCTGCACCCAGACCAGCAGAAAAGTCTGAAGAAGCAGAAAATTACTACAGGCTCCCCAGCACTTTCAGCATGCAGCTGGTTCTTGTTTTTAAGTAATGCAATCATTAAATCCAGATGCAGGGCAGGAGGGAGGGAATAAATGCCCCACGGGTGCAGAGATTTTCAGGGGATCAGCAAGGCCAACATTTGACTGGCTTTTCAACTTGAACTGGAACAAACTTTGTCCCTCAGGGAAAAAAATATCTAATAATTGTGAAGACATAATTGCTAATGCAGACCTAACATTTTGGCCTTCTAATTGTCTTCACCGTTCAGAAACAGACAGTGCACGGAAATGTTCCTCACTCAATTGCCTACATAATGATTTTGCAGGGAAGGTATTTCCATTTTGTTTCACTCCTCTTTCTGCTTTGTGTGCAATAATTTTGTGCTCCCAGAACATTCAGCAATTTGAATCCCTCAATTAGCTCAACACTGACAACTTCTTTTTATAAATACAATGTTGGCTCAAACTCTGGAACAACTAACCAATCACTCCATTATCACTAGTAGGGCAAGGAGCAACAGAAATATATCAGAATAATTGAGAATGCCTGAGAAAACTTCAGAGCCCAAAGGAAACAATCTGGATCCCATTTTGCCTTCATTCCCTTGTCCCTCATAACACTGATTGTCAATACCTCATTTCTGGTTTACATGGATGCAACACATGGTTTAAATACTGTTTTAAAATAGTGACCTTCCGAGTTTTTGGTGATGAATTGAATAACATGGGGGGGAATGGATGTGAAAAAAATACCCAGATGACTTGCCCACATCTCAGTTTGAAGAGGGGCTCTGACAATGAAAATAAAGGGACCCAGACTGGAGGCAGATATCTTGAGGAACTGAGAATTGTGTCTGCTAATAATAGGAGTTAAACTGGTTCCCCATGGACCTTAGCAAAGTCCGTGCAGCCCTTGCCCTTATGCTCAAACCAACGATGTAGCACTGACCTGCACTAACTTGTTACTGCTGGGTGTGTGGATTAGATGAAAACTCACTCATGACTGCAGTGCAGGCATACCATCAGTTGAAATATAAAGGAGATTATTGTTATGGCTGACTCAAGGATTTTCATAGACACCTTTACCAGCATTCCTACATTTCTATTGTCCATATTCACTATCATAAGTAAAAAATTGCTCTGCTTAGACCTGAAGAACCAAGAAAGCTTTTGGGCAGACACTAGAGGAACACAGCTAGGACCACCCACCAGCTCTGAGGCATCAGAGACTATAATAAGCTTTAGATCTGTAGGGGTGGAAAGAAATGTTGCAAAGGCAGACACTGGGACAAGAATCTGTTTTCAATTTAGAAACTGTCTTCCTTCCACAGCGTGTGGTGTAATCATTCAGCTGCAATCTTTAGTCTGGCGGGAGCCAGTCCTACCACTGTGCAAAGACTAAACAACTGAAAGAAACAAGCAGTACAAATAGATAGTATTTCTGCTGTCCCAAAGAGTCTGTGGTCTGAAGACTTTGCCTCCTAGGAGCTATTATCAAAGAAATTGTTTCCAAAACAAACCAGATAAAATTCTGTGCGCAAGAATGGTAAAGGCAACTGAGTTTCCCATTTATGTTCATCTCAACTTCTCAGAGCTCTCTGGGATAAGATTGGACTAATGATTCATTTCTAAACCTCATTTTTAAATCCTGTTGTTAGTCATCTCCTAAGATACACTGTTTTCTAAGCTTGTCTGGCTGGAAAGAAGGACATACCCACACTAGGGAATGGAAGCTAACCCGCAGATGGGACTCAGGATTGCTGGCTCCTGCTGCCCAGGGTTCCAGAGCTGTAACTACACACCAGGCAGATGCTCCAGTGCAGGTCCCAGGAGTGACACAGCCACAGCACAGTGCCAGGGCTGGCTAGCCCCAGCCACCAGCAGGGACATTTGGCACTACTGCTCCCTTTCTGTGGGTAGGGGAGGAATCACTGTATGGGTCTGCACTTGGTACTGCATCCTGCTGTTCTCCCATAGCTTACACTGGGCATGGGAAGCTATGGGTTCGAAGCTATGGGTTCCAAGCTATGTAACTGCACAATGCACAAAAGTACCTCATCTTTGATTTCAGGGCAACACAGGAAAATAAGGAATAGGAAGATACAAAGGGGAGCTAATCCTGCTTTAACCAGGGCAATACAAGAAACCTCTTAGCTCATACAAATGCAAGACCACACACCCTTCTGAGTTACTTGAACTTTACACTTTTACCACTTTTTTCAAGGGTAGGTGACCTCAAGATCCACAGAATACAAAAAGTTCTGTACAGAGAGCCACAAAAAATATTTCAGAAAAGTCTGGCATACCTTAAGCTCTGACAGCCACCTCAGGGATGCTGTTTGTAAGTGATAGCAGAAACATCACTGTTGGCAAATCGCTGATGTGGAAAATAATTTTTGGAGGGCAAAATTGCATGCTGATGTTTACATATCAGCTCTGCAGCAATATTGCAAGACTTAGACAAGAGTGAGATATTTAGCATCCAAAAATTCGTGAATCTAGCATAATAATGTGACACAGGGAGACTGGACAGGGTGATTATGGTAACAAGGTACCTGAATTAACAGAGGTCAGTACTGAGGTCAGCCTGTGTACATCTCACCAGCTTTGTATAATGAGAGAAAAGTTCCTCACTGAAGAACAAGAATTTATACATAACATAACAAAAACTATTGTCTTCAATTTGCTTTTATTTTTCAGTAATTGAAGGGCACCTTAATAGCTTTGTGTTTCTGTCTCCTTATATTGCTTTAATTATTATTCAAAAGAAGGTGATCCAGATACTTACAATTTTTCCTTCATTTTGGTAAGCTTAGGTAAGTTATCAAAATTACGAACATATACAACAGGCAAAGCCACACATTTATTCAAAAAGGCATTGATCTTTTTAGGTATGTTTCTGTTTCCCATAGGTTATTCATCCAAATTTCATCAAAGCTTTGATGTAAAGCAAATTTTCTGAAGTTCTTTTCTCTTTTCTTTTCCTTTTTCTTTTCTTTTTTCTTTTCTTTTCTTTTTTCTTTTCTTTTCTTTTCTTTTCTTTTCTTTTCTTTTCTTTTCTTTTCTTTTCTTTTCTTTTCTTTTCTTTTCTTTTCTTTTCTTTCCATGTAAAAGCTATTCCTTTCCTATAAATGCACCTTCTTTACCGAATAAGGATTATGATTTCTGGTTAACTCACCCTCTAGTACAACATGCAGTAAGAATCTGCCAGCTCCACACCCATAGCTTGTCAGGGACAGGATGCAGGCAGGAATGCTGACAGCTTTAACACTTAAAAAGGCAAAAAACCAAGCACCACGACAGAGAGTGAAAGAACAGACTCAAGTTCAACAGTGTGTGTGTGGTCTGCTATGGTGGGGTTGTACAGTGTGTTCTGGGGAGACCTGATGGCTGTAGTCTTGCTTTCCTCTCCTCTCACCAAATCTAAGTCTCCAGCTATGTATGCAAAGGAAATACTTTTTTTTCTCATTGCAGGGATGCCAAGAAGGACTTTATCGTACCAGCTCAGGAAAATGCTCCCCTTGCAATTGTAATGGTAATGCAAACAGATGCCTTGATGGATCTGGAATTTGTGTGGTAAGGAATTCCTCTGTTCTCTGATTGTCTGACTTTTAACACCAATGCTCAGTTTCAATATACTGCAAAATCAGTGTCTGTACCACAGGAGCTTTTTGTTGAAGAAGGATCATAAGTAGGGCCAAGAACAATGCATTAATGAATAATCCTAACCAAAATTAATTCTCACTTAAATTATCTCTGCAGATTCAAAACACTTCCTTCATGCAATATTTATGACAGTTAGCATGTGGAAAATTTTTAGTCCATGAGAAATATAGAAAGAGTTTTGTATACCTCTGGACAAAAAAAAAAATTATAAATTCAAACACATTTCTTTCTCCCCTTTAAGAATACAGTGTCGTGCATAATATAAACAATTTACAGTGGTGAGTGACCCCTATGAGTGTATGTACATGTTTTACCCATAGCAATTCAGCTGCATGGCACTCTCCTGCTGTGAAGGAA
Organism: Muscicapa striata striata; assembly: GCA_030060385.1. NCBI lineage: Eukaryota > Metazoa > Chordata > Aves > Passeriformes > Muscicapidae > Muscicapa > Muscicapa striata. The sequence continues at coordinate 364,092 of JAREIS010000301.1, read as the reverse complement.
CAACATGAGAAGGTTGAAACAATACACCAGGGGAAGAGTGTGGAATTCCAAGGTACTGTTACAATTTCCCATATGTTCAATCTGACTCAGAATCACCTCATACAGAAAGCTGTGTGTTAGTAACAGTAGTCAAACATTTGTAGCTCCAGAGCAAAATTCAGCCCAGTAAAACTAATCCTAACTACTAACAGGCCATCAGGGCACTAATACACTAAAAAAAATATGGAAGTTAATACTGTATTTAAGCCACATATCAAGAGCTAGGCACCAGTATACTCTTTGCAGGCTTGAACAGCAGTAGTAGAGCCCAGAACCTCTTGCTCTGTCATGTGTTACTTTTGACAAGTCATAAACCTTTGCCCTCAGTTTATCTCTTCATAAAATGGACTTGTAATATTCCCATACTTTGCATTGTTGCAACCACTATCAAGTTTTCAGTTATACAAATACATCAAGTCAAGTTCCATGGCATATTTCCTACCATTTTATTTCTGTGGGAAGAAGAGAGTGCAGCTGTTCAGCACAGGAAAAATTACTATGTCTTGGCCACTGTAATGTGCTTAGAATTGTCTGTTTTCTGCAGAACACATATTGGCTTAGTTTTTAATATTAAATTTTCAAAAGTGGTTTTAGGCCACCAGGCATTCCCAGCTATTCTCTTTCACATGCACAAGGGTTTTGGCTCATGGTATCATTGTCCCCTTAGTGTCAAGTGACAATGATGCCAAGGAGAAACTTCTGATAGAAGACTTGGGAGCAAGATAGAGAGCTTGTCAAATGTCTGCTTCAGATGACTGTGGTCACCAGGGAGCTTCCAGAGCAGAATATATGAGTGAGGAAGTGATTATATCCTCAGGTTACAAACACAACAGAAGACCTACCTTCTACAAAAATATGGCTGAAGTCAAGGGTTCAAGACAAACAAAAAAAAAAAAAAAAAAACGAGAAAATTTACAGTATCAGGAAGAAATTATCTGTAAATGTAAATGTTCATTCCTGATTGGTGTTTCTTCTCTTGGAACCAGCTAGTAAGGAATAAAACTAAAAGCTAAACCCTACTTTACTGTTTGAGTTCAAATTGCCCTTTGATAACTTATCTGAAGGATTTTAAAACCCATTAAGCTCAGCTCATTTTCTTCTGAATCAAAAGAAACAGTGAAAAGGCTTAAGTGAAATAAAAGTGAAAGGTAGAGGGAAAGTGCAGAATAAAAAGGAGTTTTAAAGGCTTTGTAGCATAAAACAACCAGAGATGCCATGGGGACCGCAGTAACAGGACCTTCCTCAAGATTTGGAAATTTTCAGGGAAGTTTGGAAGATTAGTGAAATTGTTAAACAGCAAAATGTGACTGAGAAAGCCTGGGAGAAGAAAAGCTTAGAGAAGGAAAGATGTAACTTGAATTACCGCAAGAAGAAGCAAGTTAGATAAATGAATTAATTCAACTTAGGAAAAGATGACTTGATGGCTGGTAATGTGACTTGTATCAGAATCAGTGGAGAGAGCAGCCTTCCCTAAGAGCTGGAAAAAGTCATGTATGATCTGGCCAAAGCCTGCTGGGGCAGAAATGAGTCAATATCTCTGTAGCTGGGAGTTCCTGTGAAGAGATAGGACCATGTGGTATGGAGAGTTCACCATTCTCTCTATTCTCAAACTTTTAGGAAATGTACTCAAATAATTCTTGCAGTGGAAACCACCACACCTGATAGACAAGGTTTTCTGCATTCAGTTAGTTTTTAATGAGCTGTTAAAAATTAATACTGTATTTATCCCACATTATTATTGTTGATATCCTCTATTTCCATGATTATGGACTTGTTATCTACCTGCTTCCAAGATGCAACAACGTCCTGAAGTTTTATCACTTATGGACTCTCCACCATAACCATATCTTACCTTAACCTTGAGCCATAGATACAAAATCTCTTTAACAGTGCATCTTTAGAAGAACTGATCTTCCCCAAAGTTAAAGTTTTTTATATTTGCATGTTTATCAAAGTAATGGAATGATTTAAACATTTTGAAAAAACCATCACTTTTTAAAATTAACTCTGCTTACAATGCTGGAAGCAATAATAACATGAAAGTAATAATAGCACTGTGTTTGGTTGGTAGATATTTTTTTATAGTCTAAGTAATAACTAAGCTGTAAGACCTGAATAAATGGACAAGACAGTATGAAAAGAAAGAAATACTCTGCTTCAAGTTGGATGAAAAGAAAGGGTCAGGCCCCATATGATGCTCTGAGACCATCATATTATGCAAATCTCTCAAATCAATTTGGCAAATGTGGTTCCCACAGCATACAAATTAATTAAATTTTCATTGGTCTATGCCCTGAATTCAAAATCAAATAAAATTAAACCTTTTTAATGATGCCTTAAGGTAGAGTGCTCATATCTTTAATTTCTGCTGACATATATATCTTGAGGTTCTGTTTTAAAACTTCTCTCAGTTTATTCATAGAGTGCAAATCAAATCTATGAGTCATTAAAAGCTTATTGAATGACACAATCAATGAATCAACAATCTCCTTAGGTAACCAGACGGAAGGAATTATTGCAGACAGAGCCTTTCTTGCATAGATAAAACTGGTACAGAAATCAGTCATTCAGACTAAAACTGAAGAGACACATTTTGTTAAGATAGAAAATCACCCAAATGTTGGAAGAAGAATAGCCAGCACAGCATAAACTCTGTTAATGATATATTAAAAGAGAGATGTCAAATAATACTTCATTTCAAAGACACTATCTGGTGATGCATGTAGGGGAAGCCAGTAGGGGAAGAAACACCAATTCATTGTGCTGATCTTGGACTTTGGATTTTTAACATAATTTTCTCAATCCTGGCTAAGAGAAGAAAATGAAGTAAGTCTCTTTTCAGGCTTTAGTTTTGATTTTGGAAACATTCATGTATGGGATGTTAACTGGATGAAACTGCAAGAGCTCCAAGTGGCTGTCTGCAGACCCAGGGGTATGTACTTCCCCTGCATAAAGCCCATCATGTTTTGCTGCTGGTAGGATAGGATGGTATGAAGTGAAAGTTTTACCTCCTTCACCATCCCCCAGACTGCACCCCACCAGCAATCCACAGCTGACCTATTTCTTTAGAGCACATCCACTGAGTGTTCAATATTTGAAAATTCTGATATGGGAGTGGTCTTTAAATGACTGGCCATCAGAGTGGCTGTGATGATCACCTCTGAAAAGAGTGGCATATGGAGGTGAAACAGCTTTTCTAAAGAAATGAACTGTCACACTTGCATAGGATTGTGCAAGTAGTACAATTCACAGGGCTTTACCATACTTAAAAATTTGGTTGCACAGTCTAGGGAAGCAAGTTGCTTGAGGTGACTGCAATATGTTATGGTAATGACTCCAAATGAACACAACAATATGGATTGAAAGGTTGAAAGTTCCTTAAAAATACCAAGCTGTTTATCCAGGCAAAATTTTTTCTTAAAGTGAGTTATCAGCATCTTATGTGATGTGTCAACTATTAATGAAAATTAGAAGTACAGAACAGAAGTAAGTCTGGACAAAGCATTACAGCAGAAGGTGAAGGTAAATTTCTTGTTGTCTCCCTAAAAATCTCTAAGTGGTTTGTTATGATTTTAGTTCCATATATTTGATTGGTCTTTATATAAGGCATCCAAATACTCATAAGGAAATAAATAAATAAATAGACACGACCATTTTGGAACAGGAAAGACCAAATGATCCTAACAGTGGAGTGGGTAAATCCACTGGTATCCTTTCCAGCCTTTTATGGAATTTTTTACAATAGAGCATATTGTCGTGTAAGTGATTTGTGTTTAAGCATTTGGGTTTACAGCTGAGTGGAAAGGTTGGAACAGATTTGGCACTTCTGCCCAAGAGGATAATATGTTCCACATGGTTGCCAAGGCTGGTCTGGAGAATTGCCAGTGGATCTACAACCACCCATCAAGCATGAGCAAAAAGCAGTAGGGAGCCAGCAAAACTCCCCAGCTCCTCAGGTACTTCTGCCTTCGCAAAGAGCCTTGCTGCTTATAGCTCATTGCTTTTTCCTATAAAGATGGGCTCCAGATACCTATACAGCATTGGTGACACGTTTGAAAATCTAACCAGAACACAGTATTACAATGCAGTAATTTTCAAAAACATTAGTCAACACATTTTCGCAGGTATAGATACTTCCCTCCCTCTTAGTTATGTTTAAACTTAGTATTTGTTGTCCTACCCAGTTTACTGTTGAAAACATGCATAAGGGACCCACAATGTATGAGCATTTTGTTTCCACTCCTGCACAGCCAGTGTAAGAAGCACGAAGGAAATTGGGCCAGGACTGCAAGGAGGGGCAGCTGCTGCTCTCCCACCTGCTCAGCCACATTTGTCACAGTTAGCTGCCACAAGTGATGGGTTGAGAAAGTAATGGGCCAGGTGCATTTGGCAAGGCACCAGCTCCCACTTCACCAATACAGGACAAGGGCTACAAATCAAAACTTTGACATAGAGGGGGTATTTTGACCCAAACCACATCAGGAAATTAGTTACACTGCATCTCACCCACAACAGCTGGAGAGAGAAAGCTTGAAACCCTAAACCTCATAGATGGAAAAGATAAAACATGTACAACTCTTGGCTTTCAAGTCATTATGATGCACTCTGTTTTTTATTATTATTATTTTTGGATAGCAATAAATTCTGATGTGCTAGCATTGGCAGTCCTATGCAGTTCTGTAACCTCAGATATGAGAAGAAGTCTAAATCTACCTCCAACACTGATTGCACAGCCATGGAAATCACCTGCATCTCTTTACCTATATAATTTATTTATCCTTGTGAAATCTTCTGCATTAACCATTGTTAAAAGACTATCTCTCAGAAGGACAAGTAATAAGGGAGGGAAAAGGTAAACAAACCAACAATTCCTGATACATTACAACAGTAACTGTTTTCATCTCCAAAGTAATGATATTGTCAAGGCCTGAGGAACCTTTCAGATTTCACAGACCAAATTTAAGACCCTGTTATTCCAGGGGTTTTTATTTGTGGTTTGAGGGGTGAGGGGTGTTGTTGTACTAACTTCACGAGAGGCAGAGCTGAGTATTAACTTTTGACTGGAGTGTCTCCATGCCATCCAGCATTAGGTGTCTAACAGGTGCTCTTCACCACTCTGTGGGAGGTCCTGTCTTTCTTCAACTTTAGAGGATACACAGAAAACCAATCTGCTACCTATTTCCTATGCAGAAGATCCAGACTGCCTAAATTGCCCTTTGTTATCCCTCAGACGAAATAATTTCCCTAACTGCATAAATGGCAGATTTAATGAAGCTGGTGCCTTTGAAGACCATCAGAATGAATTCTTTTCTTGCAAGTTCAGGTTCCTAAATGAAGTTGGGGCAGATTCATGCCTCGGTTTTAGAGTTACATTAATTTACACAAATATGCTTGTCTTCTGCTGGGAAACTTGTCCTAGTACTATTGCCTGAAGAGAGTCAACAAATTTTCATTTTTATTTCTGCACAAATATATCTACTGAGAAGAACTGCATCACACAAAGTGTTTTGTGTTCTCAGAACAGTAGTTCCAGCTTTGCTTTCCAATTAAATGGGTCTAGGAGCTCAGTGCTGACAATCATTTCCAAGTAACACCACACACCCACTCACAGCACCATTTCATGTTCTTCTCAACTGTTCTTCTCAGTAGTTAGAGCCAGGATAAAATGCTCACACTGATTGTTGGCTCTCAGTGAGAGTGCCAGAGAAGAGTAGTAGGACCAGCTAAGACATTTTCTTACAAAGGCAAATACAATCCAGCCACTCTGTCACCAGACAAGCTGCTGGTGCACTGATGGTTGAATGATTGCATGCAATAGACTCATACAGAAGCCTTTAGAAGCCAGGCAGCTAATGGTCATCCACTCAAAATGATCCATGGAGAAGCAAAACACGTTTCTCAAACTACCATACCAGTGTCACCCAATGCTGAGAATCACTCAGGGGCTTCAGGGAGGGTGCTCTCCCTGCCTTCAGATAGGTCTCTTGGGCTTAATGCACTCAGCAGTTTAGTTGGAGATGCAAAATAATAACATAAAATATAAGGACACTTTTTCTATAACTGTAAAAATATGACTCTAAATACCCACAGAAGTTGTGTCTTGCTAAATAACATAAAATCATTTTTAAAAAATCACTAACCAGAGAAAAACTACAAAAGTGCAATCAGATAATGGGGTATTTGGGGTAAGAGAGCCCTTTTTCATTTCCCTTCAGTCTAGATGAAAAGGTGCAGATTTGAGGAGCAACATTTGCTGTCTGCTCATTCATCAATTGTATTTGAGGTTTGGAAACCAGTAGCAGATTTGCTCTGTTAATACCTGTGTGGTGTTTGGAGAGCTGAGGACAGACAAGGTGAAGTGAATTGATCAAACATAGTGAAGGTTACAACCAAGCACACCTGAGGCTTCTGCAAGTGCTTCAGACACAGGATGGTTCAAAACCTCAAGTGCTCTGTGCCCACGCTCTCCTGTCTCTCTGGTGGTACATTAACATCATTTTTTCATTGGGTAATGACAAATGCAAAATATTTTTAAAGCTGTATTAGCCTTCCATTAGCTTTCTGGCTCTCACCATGTGCCCTGTGATTAGTGCACTTCTTTCCTCCTCCTCCTCTTCCTCCTGTTCAAACTTCCTTCTAGTATGCTCTCATTTCAGAGGCTCTTAATTAAAATAACCTTCTGATTTTCCATATACTAAATATTTTATTCCTTACAGCAAATATGACTAAATAAAACCACCTTTAGTTCTAAAACTTCTAATGGATAATCTATTTAAAGATCCATGGAATAAAATTGACTTTTTTTTCCTTTTTCTCATCACATTCTACTTGCTGTAGAATTCTCTGGCCAAATGATAACCTTGTACAAAATATAATTTCTGGGCAATGGGTTCTCTATGACTACAAAGTATGCAGCAAGCAAGACCAGCAAAGTCTTCTAGAATCAAAAAGATCGGAGCCTATAAATAATGAGTCCTAATTGGGGATCCTTAATGGAGTTCAAGTGAGAAATATGGGTTAAAAAAAAATCAGATGTGTTTTCACAAGCAAAACCAAAAACATCAATGTTGCCAGGACAAAATTCTGCCACTAAATCAAAGTCACAGCACATGGGTACAAAACTAATTTAGGAATGTCTGTGCAAGTGAAGCGTGACTATTTATTTTCATTAAATGTCTTCCTAATCACATTCCTCTCTTCTCATACTCTTTCCTTCAAAGAACACACCATGTTTGGAGACTAAAGTGATTTTCAAATCTGCAGGGGCTGCTGCAGATGAGCAGTTGGTTGGCTGAGCTCACCCACCCCACCCCAGCGCTGTTGACATTCCATCCACAGAGACACCAAGGTGCCCCTTGACCCAGGCTAGGGAGCTCCCTCCCATTTGGAGCACTCCTGAAATCCCGCACACAGCTTCCCTGTCAGTTCCTAGCTCCAGAGCCAGGTAGCACAAGAGGTCCCATGCAGGGCTCGACTGAATGTCTCTGCAGCCCATGTATGATCTCCAGCAGAGGCACTGAGAGGTCTAGGCTAGGAGAGAACCCAGGCTGGCCCATTTCTGCAGTCTCTGTTTCGTACTCCACCATCAGCCACAGCGGCTGTATTAGAGTATGTCACAGGGTACATACCTTCTGAGTTCTTGGAATATCCATTTATAAATCTTTTGCCCGTAAATTTATCTAAGGAATCCCTTTTTGCCTCTGCAAGTACTCTTTCCTCCTGGCAACAAGTAGCAGAAGTCCCTGTTCTGTTAAGGGAAGTACCTTTTCAAGCCAGTGCCCCTCAGTTCTTGTATTGGAGATTTTGGGTGAACTATTATATTGCAGAATTTGGGTTAACTCTTGTATTGTATTCAGCTTATTTACAAACTTTTGAATTATACATAACCCAAACACTACCTCCTGCCTTTCTGTCCCAGCTGAGCAGCTCTACATTTTCTGTCTCTGTGAGACACTGGTGAATGCTGAACAAAACTCATACCAGCACCAAGGCTTCAGTGATCCAAATAATGACTCCTAACACTTTGAAAAATTACTGTTATATCCTACACTTGATTTCCTACCCTTTATCAGCTTTCAGTTTGCAAAATAAACTTTTTTTCAAGCAGCCTGTCAACTTAGTTGGTTTTTGTGGAAGTCTAGATAGGTTACATCCTCTGGTTCCCCTTCATACCCTTGCTTATTTGCACCATTATGCAACAACAGAGAGCGAAGCTGGACTTCCCGAATCAGTTGATGATTATTCATGTACTCAGAGGCCTTCTTCTTTATTATAGACACTGTCATCTTCCCAGGGATGAAAATCATATCTGTCAGTCTTCAGTTTCCATGATCTGTGGTATTAGCTCAGAAGAGGAAAGAATCAAAGAAGCTATAGCCCAAACCTACAGCAAATATTCACTGATAGAGTAGTTCTCCACCTATGTCTGCCATGGATCTACTTCCTTGCTGTCTCAAGCCTGGCACAGCTGCTCACATCTGTACTGTGTCCATAGAAAGTGTTGTAACTGAGAGTTCTGATTCAGGGACACTGCAAAACTCCTTGCACAATTGCAAGAGTCAAAAACCTTTCTGTATCTTTCCTACTCTTCTAAAGTAGCCTGGTGGGACAGCTCCCAATGCTCTTTTCCTGTCATCAAGTCCCAGAAGTAATATTGCTGAAACCTGTGTCTTGGCTCAAGTCAGTTAACAGCATTTACCAGAAGATACCTTTTTTAAATAGTTTTGGAGTCATTAAAAGGGATTTTTCCCTTCTGGCACATGCAGTTTAAAACAGGGCTGGCAGCTACACCTGAATAGCTCTGACACTTCTTCAGCACCTGCCAGCCTTTTATGTCTGTTTTGTCCTGTGCTGCACTTTGTCAGCCCTTGCTGCTGGTCATTGTAATAATTTATATTATTTTTATTTGCAGCTGTGTCAGCTTGTTTGCCTGAATCTGTCAACACCTTGAAAGGTCAAGGTCTGGCATCAGCCACTCTTCTGCTTGGTCATGTCTTCAGCTGAGTGATCTCTTTCTGAATTTGGCAGCACCTCCATTTATCTCTCACCCTTCTGTGTGTTTCCATGCAGGACTGCCAGAGGAACACCACAGGGCAGCACTGCGAGCAGTGCCCGGATGGCTTCATTGGTGACGCTGTCAGCGGAGTGCCCACCTTCTGCCAGCCCTGCCCCTGCCCCCTGCCAGCACTTGCCAAGTATGTAAAGACTCTCTGCTTCTCTCTCCTTTGGGCTGGTCCTTTCCAAGGTGGGGTCAGCATCCCCTCTTGAATGCAGGAGACAAAGGCTGCTGCCCTTGGCAAACGCAGAGGAAAGTAAGAGGGTTACCAGCTGCTCGTGTTTATAACTACAGGAAACAACATTTCATTTACAAGGTGAAAAATATCTCTAAATGCTCATACCAATTCTTACCAAGAGGGAGAGAAATTAGCAAGTTCAAATTCACCCTTTTATGTAGAAGAGATTATTCAGTTCTCTGGTTGCTTTCTAAAATCCCTTAAAGAACAATCCCCAAGAAAGGTGGCATCAGAGATTTATGTGGCTGAGACAGAAAAAAAAAAAGATGGACAGAAAGTTCAGTCCATGTCACCTGAGGGGTAATACCAAACACCAAAAAAAGTATGACTTGGCAATCCCTTGAATCTACAGCAGCTGGATCTGGTTAGTACAGTGACTGTTCAAAGGAAAGTGCTGGACCACCCTGTGACAGCTACAGTGCCCCTTCAGCTGATGCCCAGCTACTTTTGGGTAAGAAACTCTGAAGCCTGACAGAAAACCAAGACCAAGTCAAAGAATTCCAGATGTTGTATGCTTTGTGCCCTCAGAAAAAAAATAAAACACAAAAAGGGGAAAAAAGAAAACAAAACCATGAAACTACAAGCCACAACCAGCCATTAGAAACAATTAGTGGCATGTGAGTAATGCAGCTGAAAGAAATTATCAACTTCCTCTTGCTCAGATCCATGCTCTGGGAGAGAGGTATCTATGCATATCCCACAACAGGGAGATGATAGTAAATAGTTGCCAACAGGCTGATGCTGTTTTTCCGGGAGCTAGCTATTTCTTTCATGTTGTTTCCCATTCTTCTTTCAGCAGAACTTCACAGTGAAGGGAATTTCACCTTTACTGTATTTGTTTGCTGTTGCTATAGGATTACTCACACAACCTTAAGGTGGGATGAGCTGCATTTTGCTCAGCTTCTCAGGGCTCAAACTGGCAAAGGAACAAATCACTCTGGCCAAATTCCCATAGATCCCTTTTTGGCTTTTGCAGTGAGCTGCAGACATGTGAGAAGAGCCATGGGGTGAACAACAGCTATTGTTGAAAACTTCAGCTTTGCCTGGATTACAGAGAAAATCCACCAGAGACAGTGGAAGAACCTGGCTTTGCTCACATGTAGAAAGTCTTAGGAATGAGCAAGCTCACAGATGAAGAACTATTTCTTCCAGTTTTGGTAGCAGCTGTAATGCTTGAAAAATTAGAAATACAACAGTCAGCAACAGTGCTTTTTTCTTGGTAAAGTGTTTTTTGTAATCTTTTTGGCACAGAGCAGCCACTTTGGTGTAAGAAGCTGTTCTCTGAGCCACAACCTGAGCTGTACATGCACTACCACGTGAGCTCAGGCTCTACCAAGCAAGGTCAGTCAGGCAGGGTTTGGTCTGTGCTCCCTGCAGCTCCACTTGACACAGTATGACTGGGTCTGCATTCACCCAGATCCTGCCTCATCCTGCAGCCCAAAGGCTCTGCAGAGGTGCTCCCTGGGACCAGGGAGTTGGAGGGTCCAGCAGTGCTCAGGGCAGTGGGACCAGCAGGGACTGGCACTACAGCTTTTCTCTGCTACTGCTCTGGGAGATAGAAGCAGAGGCCAAGGAGCATTCCCAGTTTCAACATGCTCCTTAGCTAGGGACATTATACCTCTCCTATGCCAAACCACTAGGGAGAAGGAAACCCCAAACTCCAAACTCAGCAGCATGGGATTGGGAAGGGAAAACAAATGTTGCAAGAAACCTGAATGCAGATGCCTCAATATTAGCAGCAATACATGGTTTGGACTTGATGAGCCTCAGGGGTCCCTTCATCTCAGAATATTCTATGTTCTAGAACATTGTCTCCGCTTTGAAACTATGTTGGTAAAAATCCACTTCTCTTCCTTGGTTTTCCCTCAGAAAAGTCCTGAAGGTAATAATTTAAGGAATGTTCCATCCCAAATTGCCTCATACCCCTATTTAAATAATGTGCAGAAATTGCCTGTTCAGCTTCTTGCATGAGAGAAACCTGACCACAGAAATAGTCTTCAGCTGGGGCTGGAACAAGCAAAAAATAATTGAGCAACATTAAGATTTACTAAAGGTTAACTAAATTCAAAGAAAAAATGTTCTCTATTAGTTGGTTTTTTTCAATTTTCCTTCATTAATCCTACTACATATAAAGAGTAAGGCAAAATAACTCTACCAGAAGCAGGGAAGCATTAAATGGCTTAAAAAAAGAACATCCAAAGGATGTTGTTTTGTACCCTGTTTTACTTTGGAAATAGAATACTGAATCTGTAAACTGACAGACTCACCAAATAGGCATTTTTTCCAGGAATTCAGCAGTATCTCTAGATTTTCTGACCTATCTTCATATATCTTCTATCCTGGGAACTTTTGGAGTAACTTTTGGACATTACACACGAAGTGTAATGTCATCTCTTTGGAACAAAAAGGAGGATGGAGGTTGCTCCACAGCCCAGCAGATGTTATTTCTTTTCAAACCCAAGGGAATTATAAAGCCTTTTTTTCCCCCCTAAAAGTTCACCAGAAGTATAAAACATGAGGAAGATTTCAGTCTTACTTTATTACTTAGATCCACAATGCGGTTTTTGCAACTACATGAAGGAATTAGACTTTGTTAAAGAAGAGGAAGCCTGCCAAATTAGTATGATTTTCTCAACATGTTCTTGTAAAAGCCACACAGCAGTTAATTTGTAAATTCTGTGAGAAGAATCTCATTTTATGTTCTCCCTGGTTATATCAAATATTTTGAGACAGCAGAGATCCAGACTAATTTTTTGTCTCTGGTTTTCCAACCAGTTGAGAAATGCTGTCAGGAACTTAAATTATGCAGGAATTCTCGTCACCTTTCAATGCTGCTTGTTCCAGGAACAAGCAGTGCATGGATCAGGCACTCTCCCATTGCTTTGAGTCTTTTGTCCTGTGTGAAATGGATGCAGCTCATCCACAGCTGCCCAGCACTGTATGACTGAGGAGCTGTGTTTTAGCAACCATGGGCTGCAGCTGCAAGCTGCTGCCACTCACTACTCCGGTTGCATGCTAGTGCTGGCAGAAATGTATTCACACATGTGGCAAACTAACTGGAAACATCTTAGGACTGAACCTCTTTTTTTCCTGTAAATGTATTTAAGCCAGGTCCATCACTGTGTTTGAAAAGCATATAAAATTTGCACTTTCCACATCTGGCTACCGCTGTTTCTTGGGTCTCATATTTATTTAAACATCTCTTAAATCCTGAAAACATAAGAAAACAAAGGAATCCGTTATTTAGAATCACAGCAGTAGAAATTACAGCCCAAGCATGTATTACTTTAATCAGCATTACTGCAGTCAGCATCTCTACCCAGTGTGTTGGTCTCAGAAGAGGCCACAGAATCTTTCCAGCTTACTTGGAAAGATGGCAGAGCAGCCTCAGTTTGTGTAAACCCAGTTACTCTGAATGAGGACAGCATTACTGAGGTCAGTTTTCACCAGATTCGAATTTGAGAAAAACTGTAGGATTTGCATAGGAAACTACTGCACCCATTCCAGAATCTCAGTTCTTGAACGGCAGTGTCTTCCACAAACAATATTTTACTCCTTGGGATAATAGACAGGAAACAATTAGGTTCACACGACATACACATTGTATGTCAAAGATCTTAAGTCCCTTATCTAAAGTATGTGCATCAAAATCTGCAGATGTGTCTGATCTCCACTGCAAGACAACAAGGGTTATAATATAAGTTATGTAAAGAGCTTAACACTCATTCAGCAATGAATAACCAAGAGCCAGAGTTGACATTGACAAATGTCCATACTGTAATAAAGAAACATTCCCAACATGCCTGGAATTCTAACTGTTCATCCTAATGAAATTCCAGCTTTGCAGTCTCCTGTTACAGAAAAAGTGGAAGTGTGCGTTGTGTCTGCAAGGAAAACTATGCAGGACCCAACTGTGAAAGGTAAGAAACTCTTAGGATGACATGTTGGTCAGCAATACAGAAGTCCAGAATTTTTTCAGGGAATCTTCCCATACTGGGGAGAAGTCTTATGTGCTTGTTTTCATCAGGTAGAATTGTGTCTGTTGAGTTATCTCATTCAGTTCCTACTAAAAAGCACTAAAATTTGCTGTGGAGAAGTGTCAACGTAAGACAGACATTTACATATGATGTATTTTGATCTAGTTCTTGCACTTTGTGTACCTTCATGTGGTGATCTTCCTAAAGGGAATACAATTTAAAAATATAAAATACAAATCAGAAACAGCAGCTGAAGTGGAAAATATCCACCACATTGATGCCTCTTGCTATTAACCCCTGTAAAATATGTAGCAGGTTTCTACCAAATAACTTTTACAATAGCAAAGGAGAAAATCCACTATCGAGTCAAATTCTTAAAGCAGATGCAGCTTTTTTCAGGTACATTTTAAATGCACTTCACAGGCATAATTCAATAAAGTCAAGCAAGCAATCATAGGTCAGTGTTGCTTTTCAATTTTCCCTTATGTCCATAAACAATTTCCAGTAAATAGACCCTAAACAAAAAAGGACACAAATAAATTGAACTATATAGCAGAAATATAACTTCATGTGCTGTAAGAGGCTCTCTTACTTGTTATGAACACACATGGATGATGTTTAAATGAATGTCAGGGACCTTATTATATTTCAGAAATTGTCCCTGAGAAGCCAATAAATTAAAACAGATCTAACATAAAGACTGAGGGATATAGGATGGCTCAATGGCTTCCTGAACATCTCCTTTTGTTTTCCCTTGAAGCCCCTGAAGTATTTGAGTCTTTAGTCAACTGTCAATAAGGGGTAAGCCTGGAATTCAAATGATACTTAATATAATTGTCAGAAAAGGGAGAAAAGGGATGCTTAAGATGCAAAGACAAATCAAAATGAATAAGGTAAGATGAACAACGAACAAAGGCTTTTCTCCTTACACATAATGAAAAAAAAAAAAAAAAAAAAATCAGTCTATTACCTCCACATCACTCAAATGATGACAGCAGCAGTGAAAGCAGATGGCACAAAAATAAAAAACCCACCCTTGTTTACAGGCCCACGGCTGTATTCTTTTATTCTTTCAAAATGTCAGGTTTATACACAAAGGATAATGCAGACAATTAAAAGGTCATTGAGGTTTCTTAATGGTTATTAAAATGTCAACCCAGACTACAAGCAATACAAATGCTGTGAAATGGGTAGCAATAGCATAGAAGCAGAAGAAAATAGCTTTGTTTTCCAATGGCCACTACCCAGCCTGACACAGTGCATCTGTCCCAAGGAAGGCAAAGCTGTGTAGAAAAAAACTACAGAAAGAGATTAGCCTGTCCTGGTCACTACATTAAGACCTTGGCTAATCACTGGGGTAAAGTGCAAAAAATGTCGAAAAATGTTTCAAAGCTGGACAATGCATCGCTTGCCCCTGCCCGCTGTCTAAAGAGCAAGTCCCTACTTGGCACACATTGCTGCTGGGCACTGCCAGAAAAAATGTAGTGTGAATTCACAGAGGCCATTGCTAGGAACTGAGAAAACCAACTTCCCAAATTGAAATTTAAGAATTAATCATTTTTCCTGGACTTCAGCAGTAAGGCATCAGGGTAGTAACTGATGACATGCAGGTTTTGTTAATCCACAAATGTTAAAAAGAAAAACTGAACAAATTACATTTTACATGTCCAAAGCAAATAGATGAAAAAGCTTCTTTTGGCATTGCCAGAGAAGAGGAAGTTAATTTCTTACTCACTGATAACTATAGGAAGCAACTATGGTTGCAAAATGAAACAAAGAGAACTTTGCAGTTTTATTATTGAGCAAAAAAGGGTCATTTATTGATACAATCTAGGAAAAGTCATCTACTGCAGGCCTCTTAACTTTTTCAGGCCATAAAGTGCAGAGATGGAGCAGTATGTTTCCAGTCAGTGGCCTCTGCTCTTCTCACATTCTACTCACAATTCAAAAGAGGTTAAATGCCTCAGCACTATGAGACATACTGAGTGGCAAAGGGAAGGGGAGAGTGAAGGTAACACATTTATTTTCATCTCTGAAAGTTTCTTTTTGCCTTAAACAGCTGTTCCAGATGAGAAGTTATGGCTAATAAAAGTGAGTCATAGAAGACTTAGGGTTGGGAGGGACCTTAAAGGTTATCTGGTTCCAACACCCTGCCATGGGCAGGGACACCTTCCACTGGATCAGGTTTCTCAGAGTCCCACCCAGCCTGGCCTTGAACACTTCCAGGGATGGGGCATCCACAGCTTCTCTGGTGCAAATTGTTACGGTGCCTCAGGTGGTCATGAAAAAGCAGCACTGTGAAATATATCTGTAGGGATGTGAGGAAATATTCTCTACATTCCTGGCAAGTGAGCTGAACAGTTTATTTCAGAAAAGAAGGGGGAGAATGGCCATGCCCTGACAAGAGGGCAGACCTTGCAGGCTGGTGGGGACAGCACACTGTTGTTGGTAGATGTGGGCAGCAGTGAACAAAAGGCTGGTCTGACCCCAGCCCTACTCAGTGGCCTCTGTGAACCTGGTGGCCACATTAGACAGATGGTCATTTGGAAAATACCTAACCACAGAAAAACAAAAAACTGAAGTCCTAGAAAATCATAGCAAGACTTCTGGCATGACTGGCTAGTCACCCATCACTGCCTGCTCTAACTCCCACGGGAATGGGGAACAGTTCAACCAAATAATAAATGACACTCTGCACTCAGTGTTGCATTCACAGTTCTTCAGGGGGTGCACAGAACTCCTGGTCACACTTTAATTCTTTACATCTGGGTCACCCAAATGATAAAATCTGCACCAAAGATTCTGGCAGTGCTGCAAAGAGACAGAAAGAGCCTTTGTCACTGACAAAAGCAGTATTTGAGGCAGCCAAGTGGTTTATACTAAGATGCTTAAAATTTTATGTGTTTCTACTGTGAGGATTCGTGATTGGAACATGAACAAAGCAGTGTTGAAGAAATTACTCTCTTTATTTAAAAAAATAAAAAAAAACCCTCGAAAATATAAGAACACATCAAAACTCCACGCTTTTATCAGATCTCCCACATTTTCATGGTTCAGACATGGCAGAACCTGAATTTGACTGCATTCAGATTTTAGAAGACCCTGCTTTAGGTGCCCAGCCAGAATCTGGGAAAATTAATCTCAACTGCCTAAAGTGCTCACCCTCCGTGCTTACCAAAAGCAGACAGAAAAAACAGCATCTTAAACAGGACATTGGATGGGAGACAAGGACAACATGGTGATAAAACAGAATGAACTACAATAAATACTCCTTACCTAAATCATTGCAGCAGCCATTCAATCCTCCAATTCATTCAGCCTGCAATTGTTACACCAGCCAGTTATTCCCCTCCTGGCAGGAATTCTTCAGTTCCAGTTTTGGGGTATGAGTCCCTGATCTCTGAGCTCCAGGCATCTTCATCATGGGCCCTCCTGTCACCACATGGTGACACCATTAACAGTGTGGGTGGCCCCTGTCCTTCCAGATGATCCCTCCAGTCCATCAGACACTGCTCCATGCTTCTCCACATGCCAGCTCCCCCAGAGAATCCCTTGCTCAAGGATTCACTCTCAATAGCACACCATGCCCACCCCAGTCCTAGCTCTCCTTGTGTCAAGGGCTGTTTTGCAAAAGATGCCCTTGCTTGTAGGATTAAACACATTCCCTGATATCAGCAGGAATGTCTTTAACTGAGACACTTTCTTTCCAAATAACCAAATCTTTTACTACCTCTTTGCTTAGGGCCACTGATCATCCAGGAATGTTACACATCACCAGTGTGTCTTACTCTGAAAAAAACACCATAATATCAACATGTCTCTCATTTTAAGATGTAGAAATTTCTCAACTGAAATGCTTCCCAAACATGACAAGACATGATAAGAAACTTGGACCTATGTCAGGCCTTCACTGGGGTGCCTGGTACCCACCTCCCTCTCTCCCTCTGCACACCAAGAGAGAAATCCTCCCTTCCTGGTGACTGCTCTCAGCCTTCTACCCTCATCTAACAGGATAACATCAAACACATCTGAAAAACAGAGTCTGGTTCGGGGCCTATTCTGTTTTGCAAAAACCAGAAACCGCCCCAATACCTCACCATAGAAGTATTTCAATTTCTATAAACCTTTCCTGGTTAGTACTTTTATGTACATTTATAATAGAAATAAGGTCTGGATTTCCTCTGAATTTCAGCATCCTGAAATGCAGTCTCTTACCCCAGTTTCCTATATAACACAATATAGTTGATGAGTTACAGAGCTGAAAGAGACCAAAACAAACACTGTAGAGCTGCCTTGCTGCCAAAGTAATTCTGTCACAGATTTCAAAGCAATAGGGAGCAAATCACTTCACTGCTAAAGACATACACAAAAAATAAACTAATGCAGACTGGTATGCATGAGATACCAGGGGTGTTCAGGAAGGGGAAAATATATAACAGTACAGATTGAGATTAGAACCCAAATAGCCTCTGCAGGAGTAAAGCTCCTAATTAGCTCTCTGTGCATTAGAAGCTGCAGACAGTGATTAATTCCTGGTAACATAAATAAGGTCAGAGAAGAAAGGTATCGCAGATAGAATGTCACTGTTTGTCATTGACAGTGCTGCTCTTCCTTTCAGGTGCGCCCCTGGTTACTATGGGAACCCTCTGCTAATTGGAAGCACTTGTAAAAAATGTGACTGCAATGGCAACTCCGACCCAAATCTGATTTTTGAAGACTGTGATGAGGTGACGGGCCAGTGCCGCAACTGCCTGCACCACACCAGCGGGTTCAAGTGCGAGCGGTGCGCGCCGGGCTACTTTGGGGACGCCAGATTCGCCAAGAACTGCACAGGTACAGCAGAGCTGAGCAACAGGCAGCACAGCACGGCCTGTGGATGATCTCCCAGAAATCAGAGATGCCTGAACCACTTGTCAGATGCCTGTGGCTCTGGGAGGCAGGTGATGGGATAATTTGGATGCCTGCTCAGTTGAATCATCCCAACTGCCAGAAAAATACCTCTTTTCATCTCCCATGGGCAAGTCTCAGATCCCAGACTCCAACATCTCTAGTGCCTGGGCAGGTTTAATGGAGGCAGTGTTGTGTTGTCATGAATCTTGTTTTAAATAAGGTTTTCTGAGAGTTCTTTTGGCAAGTCATCACCTTTGTGCTTGTCCACATCATGACCTCTCAGTCTGATGGTGCTTAAAGACTTGAAAGTATTTTTATGGGAACAGGATCATCCTTCCTGTCCTGGCACAAAACCCACTCACTTTCTGCTATTTTCTACATTGGTAATATATTCTGCATTTCCTACTAGTCTGTATAATCCTGCTGGTTGCTGTATTTTCACACAGCAGAGGTGACTATACTTTCAGGGTCTGGTAAAGTGCTACCCAGAGTGCCTCAACTGAACATGCCTGCACAGAGGAGTTGCAAAGTTTTGTCTCCTCTAATACTGTCCTAATTCACTCTAAGTTCATTCCAAGCAGGGCTTTGACCTCATATCTTTTATCTTTGCTTTGGCTCTGGAAGAGAAGTTTACATCCTCTTTCAAAGCACTTAGGAACAGCCACTGCTAAAGGCAAAATGCAAGTGCTCAGAGCAAGGACCTTGGGGCTCCCTCCCAAACTCTTTGGCAGGGGTCCCTCAAGGACCAGAACACCACAGAGGGAGACAGATTATTCCTACCTCGGCCTGACTCAAAGGTAAGACAGCTGGAGCACACACTCAACTTGGACCTCAGAAGTGCTCCAGGGCCTCCAGGTACAAAGCTACGAACCTCAGGGACTTAGCAATGTCTTGATCCTTCTTGAAACTCACTGTGTGCTTGGAGTTTGTTTTTTACTTCCTTATAATAAAGTGTTTTGGGACACACAATATGGAGGCTGTGAGGATGCTGTGTAGTCAAATGCCCTTTAGCTGCTATCTTCACTTGTAGGGGACCACATATGATGCCAAGAAGCCATTACTGGTCCTTTCTGGTTTTATATTCCAGTGACAGCTAGAATTTGAGTGTCCATCTCCAGGATATAATTCACATTGCATGTGGTTGAATTCCATTTAATGCTGAAGAGAAGGAGATGGTGCTCATGCACAGTGATCCCAAAAGCCAAAGCCATGTATACCAAACAGCTAAAAAGACATCATCTGTGGGGAACAGTGTGCCCCAAAAACTCACCTCCTGCCTGGATTTAGGTAGCCAAGATGTTTATGAAATTCAGCATGTCTGTGATTTTGAGGCAGCAAAAGAAAATCTAGTTTATAAACTTCACTGCTTAATTCACTTCACCTAAGATGACTTAACTGCAGCTGTCCAGGAAGGAATTATAGGATCCAACCTGTGGGTCCTGAATTCCATTAGGCAGGAGGAACACACCCAGCACTTCAACTCTGCAAACCTCAGCAATCATGCCCTGCCCATGGCCAAAAGCCTCAAGCACCTGAGAGGAACTCTGGCAGAAGTCTGAGAGTTAGAGGGCATTCCAAGTGTCTGAGCAGGTTATGCAATGGGTGATTTTGGAAGGCATCTCTGAACGCACTGTTTCAAAACTCAAATGAAACTTTCATCACCTCAGTACAGTATTTTGTTTGCATCCTTAAGGAGGTACACAGGAGTTCTCTGTACAGGCTGTTCACATAGACTTCAGACCAGTGTGGTAATTCTCTTAGCAGATTTTCTTTGCAGTCTTTCATCTTTGCTAAAAGTAAAAAAACACTTATGCCCTTGAATACGTTGTGAGAGTTACAGCTTTTCTCTTTTCAGAAGTGAATTTAATCTTGAAGTTCACTCTAGCAAATCCTGATTTTGCAGTATTATGTATCAGAGAATTACATACTTCTCATTTCATCTTCATTTCTGCTGAGCACCACAATATGCTGTACTTGACAGTACTGTGCAGATTGCAGTAGATCAATAAATCCATGATATTTAAACTATTTGTGTAGTTCACAGGGAAAACTTATTCTTTGTTTGCCATTGTGGGACAATTAGGAGCTATTGCTCAAAATTGATTCTGAAATAAGTCAAATATCTTCTTTAAACTAAAAATAGAGAAGCAAAACTATTTTAAGAATCAAGACAGTCTGCATGCATGTTTCCATAGAGCATCTCAAAGGGTATATAAAACAAAAAAAAGGCAAGAGAACTAAATGAACAAACAGGTCTATCAATCTAAAATAATCTTTTTTTCTTTCAAGCAGAAGACAAAACCTGGGTAGCTGTGAACAGTAGTTTTCAGCTGCTTTTCAATTTATTTTTTTAACAACATATCCTTTAGCCATACTTCAAAGCTCTCCACAAATGGCCCTGAGAAATAAATGTGAGTTTAGAAGCTTTCACGATCAGCAAACTATGGTATCATTCAAAGTCTTAATTCTCTACTGAAAATCAGTAATTTGAATTAAATCAGTAGTTGAAAAATGGTCCAGACTGCTTTTGGAATTAATTTGCTCTAAAATTTTGTGTAGCAGATTCACAGGTATTCATTTAAATAAGAGGACATAATTTTATTTTCTTGAGCACCAACCTCATCAAAATTTTAACCTTTTAACTTTATTCTTGCTACCTGGTGATAGCCTAGTCCCCATGACATAAGTAAAGAGAAATCTCTGCTTTCAACTGATACTTTTCTTTCACTTCTTAAAAAAAAAGAATAACAAATCAAAAGTAATCATAGATCCAAAAGCTGGGAGGCACAGAATGGGATAAGGTCAAAATGCTGACTGTATCAGAGAATTCATAACCAATTTCTGTTCTTACATTAGTTAAAAATGATTAGTTCTACTCTGCTAAAAACAGTGTTAGTTCTACTAACACTGGTCCACTTACACAAAATTACTCTGCCATAAGTGCATGATGTTGTCTTTGAAGTTGTTTTACGTATTTTCTTGACGAATCCTTGAATATGCAATGGCAAATGTAAATACAAGGGCAGTTCATAGATAACAATTAATGGGATTAGTTTACTGCAATAAAAAAGCAGTAAAATATTTTGTTATACGAGGTTCTGCTGAAACCATGAATCACAAGACCAAAAAAATTCCAGATAGATTGCTGCTGTTCTTATGTTCTGCTTGAGATTTTGTTATTGTATCAAAGTGTTCCAAGAATATTTTAATCTTTAAAATAATATATTTTAAAAGGCCAATTAAACCTTTAAAGAGGTTTAGAGATGTTAGATTAAAAATTGGACTTCATTTTTAAAAGCCACTTGTGCTAGCAATAAAAATGTTGCTTTCTTAAGTTTGAAAAAATATAAAACGTCATTTATACTTCTTTGTAAGTGCTAGGAGGTATTTACTTTTTGATATGTTCAAGCTAACAGTGTAACTAGAGTCCTCTATCAATCCTTGATAGCTGAAGCCTTTTTAGTGACAGCCTGACAGGGTGCTGATAAATTCCACAGGGCTGTGGAGAGATTTGTAACTAATAATTAACTTCAGTTGCCCTGCGTTTCTTAATACATCTCCTAAATGTCACCCTCTCTAGACACTGATGTACAATGGTCCTTCTGGGCAACTCTGGCCTTGCTGACTCTACTTGTGACCAACATTTGAGCAAGTAATTTCATCAGAGGTGTTCTCATTCTATTTTCAACTTCATATTTAATTTGTTCAAATTTGACCAGTGCAAGAAGCACCTTTTCCAAGTACTGAAAGGAAAATCAGTCCAAGAAGTTCTTGATATTGATTTGAATATCCACACACAGTCCTAAATATAGTAATTTCACTAGTCTTGGGAGGAGGAGTTGTAAATTTTGACGATTCTTCCTTCAAAAGTCCTTTCTTTTTCCCTCAGCATGTAACTGTGGAGGGAGAATGTGTGACAGCCAGACCGGAGAGTGCCTCGCAGACAGCCCTGAAGTTTCTACTGACACAGACTGCCCGACCATCAGTAAGAATCTTATCATAAAAGCACCAATAGTTAATATTGCTCTTATATTTTGAAGCTTACAAATACTAACTTAAGAGTTTGGTACTCCAGTGGCTCAGTATTTTGACAGTGGTCCCACAGGGTACTTAAGTGTGTGAATATACACAATGTCCTACTGATTGAGTACTTCAGCATGTTCTCACACACTTGTCTGAGTACAGGCATATTTCCAGCTCTGTGATACAGACTGCACATTCAGGTCCAAACTGCAGAGCAATAAGGAAGTAACACCAAAGCCATTTCTGTAGACCTTGATACACACTGTCTGAAAAATAATATTCTGGCCCTAAAAACTGTCCTCACAACTTTACCTGTGACATCTTGCATATAATTTATGGTTTTCTAGTTGTGGTTTAACCCCATCAACAACACAGCCACTCCCTCACTCCAGCAGGAACAGGGAGAGAATCAGAAGGGTAAAAGCTAGAAAACTTGTGCACACACAAACCAAACACACTTTTGCAAACAAAGCAAAGCAATTAATTCATTTACTGCTTCCCTTTCAGCCATCTCCAGGAGAGCAGGACCCCACCACACATAATACTTACTTGGGAAGACAAATGCCATCACCCCAAATGTCCTCCCTTTCCTCCTTCTTCTCCCCCTGTATTTACTGAACATGATGTGACATGGCCTGGAATATCCCTTTGGTCATCTGGGGGCACCTGTCCTGGCTGTGCCTCCTTCCAGCTTCCAGCACACTCCTAGTCTCATCACCAGCATGGCAGTACAAAAAGCAGAAAGGGTCTTGGCTCTGTGTAAGCCCTGCCCAGGAACAACAAAAACATCTCTGCATTATCAACTCTGTGTTCAGCACAAATCCAAAACATGGCTCCATACTAGCCACTGAAATTTACTGTGCAGAAAATTACCCCAGTCAAAGCCAGTACAACACCTAATGTAGATGGCTGATGTTGACAGCTTGGCATACATCCATCAGTCAGCTCCTTTCCCTCTATCTCCCATACTCTAATGATAGGAAGCCTGGGCAGTTTCCAGGAGTACTATGTTGTAGCTGTTGGTAACCACAGGTATTTTTTGAATGTTAGTGTACTTATACCTGTGTATAATGCAGAGCATATAGCACATATGGGTTCCTGAACCAACTCCCAAAAAGAGAGGTCCTTTGCTTGAAGAAGGAAAAACATTCTGGACCCACTAAAATATCAAGCAAAAGTGTCTGAAGGAATCTGTGTTTCACATTCACACAAGTCTCTTGCATTTAGTGTTGGCACCAGTGTCACTATAAAATAAGGTGGCATTGAAATCATTCAGCAGGAACAAGGATATAGTTTTGCACAAGCACTTTCCAAGAACATTATAACTGTGTTTTTAGAAGTTGCCCTTGTAACAAAGTAGGTGGCCAAGAGCCCATGTGCTGGACATCCTTATTTCTCATACCGCTAAGTTTTAAATGTCGAGTTTGAGGTTCTGACAAAATGCAGTTGGTTTTTTTTTGACCTTCATCTGTTGTCCTTCAGTCCACAAATATGTAGAGCCTAGGGAATAGCCAGGAAATACCTCTCCCTCTCTCCCAGCTGATTACAGAATCCCTATGTCAGCCTCTTTGAGCAGTCCCATCTGGTGCTGCTCAGCTGCAAATGTCATAACTGTACTGTGGGACCTTGGACGTGGAAGGATGAAAGTGAAAGAAAAATGGGGATCCACCAGGAAGCATCAGTGACAAAGCGAGTGAACACCTTGGATGAAGAGCATTACTATATGACTTTAAGATATCTGCTGTTAACTGACACAAAACTAAAGGAAAATTATGCTGTCTTATTTTCTTATCAGGCTGTGATAAATGCATTTGGGATTTGACAGATGACATCCGATTGTCAGTTCTGACTATTGATGAAAGCAAATCCACTTTACTGAGCATTTCTACAGGTGTTGCAGCTCAAAGGCGTTTGAATGACCTGAACCTCACTACCACGCATCTCCAGGTACAAACAGTGATGATATTTCAGATTTTCATATAGTTTGAATCTTTGAATTTCCACTCCATTCCTGTGAATTTCAATCCCTGCCCTCACTAGAGGAGGAGGTTGTTTTCAGATGCATTGATTTTTTTTTCCCACACAGGAGGCAATGTCCAAAAAAAAGAATCATGCTGTGCTTTGGACCATCCAGGTTGATGATGCTGCAGATGAGATGAATGATCTCCTCAGAGAAGTAGAAACTCTTGATGAACAGGTTTGTTTACAGCCTTCTGCCAAAGCTCTGAGGGTTTGCACTTTGTCTTAATTCACATGTTGGCGTAAGAGACAAGTATAGAATAGTCCCATTTGGTAGGGACCTAAAATGAGCATCTGATCCATCTGTCTGAGCAATACAGCAAAAGTTAAAGGGCATTGTTCAAATGCCTCTTAAACCCTGACAGACAAGAGGCATCAACCATCTCTCTAGGAAACCCATTCCAGTGTTTGACCCTTCTTCATAAAAAACCATTTCTCAACATCTAATCTGACACTTAAGGTTCACCAAACAAGAGTGGGTGTGCCCTGACAGCTAGAAAATCTTCTATTTCTATTTCTATTTCTATTTCTATTTCTATTTCTATTTATATTTATTTCTATTTATTTCTATTTATTTATATTTATATTTATATTTATATTTATATTTATATTTTATAACTTTCTACTTTAAATCTGAATTAAAAGCATAAATGAATTATCAAGTCTTCTTCACAGAAAAGGAAGGAGGTAAAAAGTGTGTTGACTGTGGTTGGAGATTTGTTACCAGTCACAAAAATCTTCCCCTCGGGATCTGAGTTCCCACCTACCCCCTACACAATGTGTTTGATCTGGAATAGACACCTTGCCTTTCTCATTCACATTTTGATTTCTTATTAAATGAAGTAACCAACACTAAACTAATGCAGATTTTACTATATCTGTTTTACATGTATGCTCTCTTTAAATTAATCCTGATTAGACATTTCAAAATATATCTCAAAACTGTCAGTTTAAAAAGTTTTTCATGTATCCACTGAGATGGGAGCTTGATCAGCACTCAAGATATTTTTAATGCAATTATAATCATAAATGTTGCATCCACATCCAGCTGCCAGGCCATAAAATTAAGGTTATCAGCTCTCATCTCCCACATCACTTTCATTGCATCCTGGAAGAATACAGTTATGATATACATTAAGAGAAGTAATAAGGTTAAAAACTGCTTATTCTGTATTTTAAAAAGATAGTATTAATCATCTTTCTGATGCTACAAAATATATATATTAGTAAAATACATCACTCTATGTTATTATCAAAGATAGCCACAGTTGCCATAGAACTAGATTATATTTCATGCTTATTGCAAAGTGCCAGACCTTATATTCCCTTTACCAATTCCTTCACAAGACAAATTAAAATTATACCTTAAACTAAAACTCAAATGGAGCAAGTAGGGGACAAAAAAAAGCAACAAAAAGGAAAGTAAAGGAAAAAAAATGAAAGCAGAAGAGAAAATTTAGGTGTGTGTTCTTTTAATCAACACTTACTTAGCACAAAGGGCATGTAAGATTTATACAGACTATGCCTGTGTTCAAGAGAGCTTTGATTAAATCAACTCACACTCACAGCTCTGTACCTGTGAATATCTGCCAGAGCTCACATGCCCACATCCCTCTCTGTAGCTGGTGGGGAGACTGATTAAGGCATTAGGTGTTCCATGAATATTTAGTGAGTTTGGATAATAACATTTCATTTGCAGTACTATCTGGGGATTTCTTTCCTCATTCCTCAATTTTACTGTCCCTGAACAAATAAATTCAGCATTTCCTCTGGTCTTTTCACCCTGGTTACTTCTAATATTAGTTCCACATCAACACTTGTGGTTGCTTATAAGGAAGAGAAATAATGACCCCAGACTCTGACAATGGAAGACCACAATAGTAACTCTGAATATATTCAGCTTTTTTGCTGTTTCAGAGTAAATTTATGGAAAATAGGTGCTAGGGCCTTGAGTGGGTTTTGCAGAGACATTTTCTATTCAGAGCATTTTATGTGCATGTCCCCACATTTCAGGGATTGCTGCAGATTCTGATCTAAACCACAAAGGCAGGATGAATGGACCAACTGTAGGCAAATCTTCCTGCTAAATAAAACTCCTGTAACTACCTGTAACTCCCAAAGTCTTCATGGGATGAGTTTTGAGTAAAACAGCATAATCCTGAATACTTGGTAGATGGGAACCAGAAACATTTCTACTAACCCTTACACTTGTTTTATCAGTCCCACCACCCTTACAACCTGTTTTATCCCCTGTGCCCATCCCTTTTAGTGGTGTTGCCCACCAGGATCCTGCCTTCAAATGCCACCTGGGGCCTGCACAAACCCTGAGCAAAGGAACACAATGCAGAGTGCAGCCCTCAGCACAATGCAGTACAGGACCATGCCTGTGCTCTCCCGAGTATTTTCAGTCCTCTGGCTTGTTCTTATTTTTAACAAGTTGCAGAGCTGGGGACCTCACTTGAGGGAGACACAGATCTAAAAAAAGTTGGAAGCTTGACACAATTTTCTTCATTCTATTTGCTTGCTCAGGTAATGCCATACCCAGCAAAATGAGCAAGCCCCACTGAATGCCTAGGAGACTCAGCAGACAGAGTTTTACAACTGTACATAATTTATGAACATTTCATTGCAGCAAATGATGGATAAATATGGGATAGGTTTTAATCTCTCACTCTGCAATTCTGAAAACACTGACAAGACAGATCTTCACTTTGAACACCTTTAAATACTTTATATGATAAAAAGGACTTCCATATGCTCACTAGGAGAAAGCAAAATGTGTGTTTATAGTGCTCATCCTCACATCTGAAAAGAAATCTAATGTTTACCTCTCATGGTTTATTCATAGGGAGCTGAAGCATCCAGCAAAGGCCGACTGGTACAGAAGGAAACCATGGAGATCAACAACCGTGCTGCTCAGCTCGTGCAGCAGCTGAATAATATCAGAGATAACATTGAAGGTAAATAGATTCATTTCTGGTTCATCTCAGTGTCAAGAATGTATTAATGAAATCTTCATGTAATAATGGATCATCAAGAATTTTTACTGTCCTGTATATCAAAGGAAAATCTTTTGATATATAGGACAGTATGTAATTTATGGCAACAGTGAACATCTTCTCAAGCACAACTGCACTTAAAAAGATTTCCTAGTCAGAGATAATCATCTTCATCTGGAATATCTATGACATACCATTACCATCCTGAAATATAAAAATGAGATTAAACCAGCTGCAGCCTCTTCTTCAGTACCTGCAGAAAGCAATGAAACCCCAAATCAATGTACTCAAAACTGTACTCCCCTGTACACCTGTGACATGAAAGCCTCCATCCTGCTGCAGAACACACTGGCTTCCCCCAGCCTTCAGCAAAGCCAACAGTATGCAAAAGCTGTCTATAGCACCAGAATAGAAATGCTGAATGGTAGTTGAGGTTAAGCAGCCATTTTCCAATGGAAATATCTAATTAAGAGACCTGAGTGGTTCTGTCTTGGTATTTATTACAAGCCATCTGGCAACTTGTGTAAGGAAGAGTGGTTGCATCCTTGCTTATCCTTACCTCCACGGGTGCTCCATTACTTTCTCTCAGGAAACATGGTTAATAAATCCCATCACACAAAAAGGCAGGCTAAGGCCACATAGTATGTTATATTTGTACTGTCTTTTCACACCTCTGATGTTAAATAACCATTGACTGTCTTGCCATCCATCACATTTTATTTCTACAATTATTGAGTAAAAGTGAGCCTCACTAACAATCATGGTTGATGTCTGTGGATCATCCTTTTGTATCATTAATTGGTTTGGAGCAGGACAGGAACCAGATAAGGCAGATATGCATCAAATTTGGCACAACAATAGCACAATCATGGTAAGTTATTACAGAAAAAACAATATCCATGGCTTTGAATAGAATGAAAACAGCCGGAAATTAGTAGATAAAAATTATTTCCACCATGCTCAAAACTGTTCTGCAGAGGCATGGCCCATGTGCACACACACTTGTGCCAGCATAAGGAAAAAGAAATCCTTGAAGCTCTGATCATTATCAGCTACTGCTCAGTATGAGCCTTTAAAGCTTCACTAATGAGCTCAGGGCCCAGCAAGAGCAGGCATACAGACATTGTGCCAAAGAATCAGTGGTGCTACACCTACACACCTATTTTTTATAAAAATCTTCCAGAAGAATAGTGCTGTTTTTGCCAACTTTGGTTATCCATAAAGCTAGTGATGAGCACCAGCCAAGGGCACACACATCGCAGGGCATAAAAGAAAAGGTGATTGGTATTCAAGGCCAGGGAGTGAGGAGTGAGTAAACTTTGTAATGATTACACTGGGAATGTGTAAACCAAATTTCAGCTGCAGGGATACAGCAATGTTTTTTGAACAGAGACCAAAATCTTGAAATAGTATCTATCTCCAAACCAGCTAGGCAGTATCAGGCCAGAAGCCATATGTTACCTCGTTAGGGTGCCTCAAAATTCTGCAGATGGAAAATGAGGTTACTTCTGTCTCCTTAGCATTGCTATTATTTTATAACCAGCAACATTTTAAAACCATGATCTGAGATGAAAGCCCCAGCCTGCTACATGCTACAAATAAAGTTATTATCTCAGACTATAAGAAATGTCAAACCAAATAATGCACACAACCCACATCTGTTTAATCCCATCCTCTCTGATGAGATCTCCACATATGACAGAAAGTGTGATTTATTTACAGGTTTAAGACTGGATTAAACATAATTATCTACTACAGAGTTGAAGATAATTAAAACTTTCTTTTGCCATCAGTATCACCACAATTCACAAAGTAAAAGCAGTCCACAGTATTTTCTTCCCTGTAGTCATACTGAATCGACCATCTGTTCCCTTGTCCCCCTAGAAATCAGCAGCAAGTCAAAATACTATGCAATTCAACAAGAGCTGAGCCCTGAAGAAATTGCCCAGAAGCGGAGTGTGGCTGAGGAGATGCTGCAGGAGATCAAACATCGTAAGCCTTTCACTAATCAGAGGCAACTGGCAGATGAGGAGGAAAAAGCAGCAGAGGAATGTGAGTTTTAAGTCAGTTTTCCTTTCAGCCACGTGCTGATGTTCAGCTGGCAGATATTGGGCAGCTCTGGGTATACTGCTGAGACCCTGGGGGTGGCCAGCAGGCACTTGGTGAGCACCAGCTGTGTGTGCTGGAAATGCTGCTGCTCCCAAATTCCTGCCCCAAGTCCCTGCTGGTGCTTGATGCTCCTCACAGCAGAATGGGGAGAAAAAGGTCTGTGTGTGCCTGTGCACTGCAGCACCTCAGCAGTAGCTGCTCAGGAAGGTTCATGGCAAGGCTGGAATTGCTCATGTGAATGTATTCCCTCCTGCCAGCTCTGCTATGGGGACAGTGAGCACAGCAGAGAGAGAAACACTGCTGGCATGGGAAAGAGTCTAATTCTCACAGTTTACTGAACATGAGGCATAAGGACTGTCTTCTCCAGAACAGGCTGCCTAGTTTAAACAATGAAAAACAGATGAAAAGTAGGGAGAGACAGACCTAGCTTCTTTTAATAAAATATATTTCAGAGGGGGAATTAATAGGATTAAAATGAAATAGTGAAATGAGAGGCATCTTTCCTTCTAAAAAGAGGAGGGAAAATTAAAATCTAGGTATATGACCCCTCAAGTGAGCTTCATAAAATATGTTTTACTGCACCCTGAGTAACAGCAACAGAAATTGCTGCATAGGTAAGTTTCGTCAGAAATCCAAGCTTTGAATTTATTGGCCTCTTGTTTTCCTCCCAGTGCTACAGCAAATGGAAGCATTTCACGAGAAGTACAATGACACCAGGTCCCTGGTAGTGGATGTGCTGGAGCAGCTGAGTGAGCAGGATGTGAAGCTGTCAGACCTGGAGGAGGCGATAGGCGAGGCGCTGGGCTATGTCACACAAACAGAGGACACCAACAGGGAAAACACAGCCAGGCTCCAAAGGCAGGAGGTACTGTGCACTACATTTATCATAAGTGTTGGCTGTGAACTCTCCACCTCTGCCATTGCTCAAAACAGTAGATTGCACACAATTTAGATTCAGGAATCACCACACCAAAAAAGAAGTTCTTGGACCACTCATCAGGATGAGTTTGGCTCTCCAGTTCTAAGAAACAACTTGTGGAAGTGCAAGGTACTATTATCTATTTGTGGAGTGACAATAAATGAGAAGTTTTGGCATGTCATGCCTCATCAGACCAAGGAAGAGATGGATACCTATGCCTAGACTAGAAAGGCATGTTACAGTAAAACCCAGGAAGCTTGAAACTTCATGTAGCACAGCTGCAATAAATACTGTGGTGGGATTATTTCATCCAGTTGTGTCCTGATTTATAGCATGGGAGGGCCTCATATTCACAAAACTAATTCTATTCTAAGAAAACAATTACTTATAAAGACTCTGCTCTGCATTTGTACCCTGGGCTGAGTGCATTCACACTGTCTGATCCAAACTTCCTCTGAACCACTTTAAACAAAATGCATCCTCACTTTTTCAGGAGGAGTAGACAATTGTCCTTGAATCTTCAAGCACAAAACCTTTGTCTAACTACTCCACAATAGTTGCCTTGAAATTTGGTTTCCTACTTGCCAGGTGAACTTGCTAGCTTAGCTATAAAGCTACAACTCTTTTCCCCTGTGTCTTGTCCAAATTAACAATTTCAGGGCTTTGAACAAAATAACCACTCTGGAGGAGAGCTCAGTCCCAGTCCCTGTAGCCTGGAAGTGGGGCACCTTTGCCTGTAAGGGGTGGCAGTAGGTTCAAATCCCACATGGCTGATGAGAAAACTGAATTTTCACATCTCATATTCCAGAAAAGTACACAGTCCATCAGCCAAACAAAATAAAGTAAATTTTTTTTTCTCTTCAGAGCAGTTCTGTGACTCTTTCCCTGTTTCCATAAACTTATTTTAAGGAATGCAAAACCAGAATATCCCACCTAAAACTTCTCATTTATTTTTTCATTGAAGGAAAAAATACAAAGAGACCAATTTGGGGGCATTTGAAGCAAACTGTTTTCATTTATTTGACTGAAATTGTTTGGATTCTGGACTGGAGGCGCTTAGGAAGCTATTTTGTAATTTAAAGAATGATCTTGCAAATTCAGGCCAACCCCAGTGTTTCATAGCATCAGTGGCTGAGTTTTGAGTTCTTGAAATTTGCAGTGCTAGAAGTTCATGCTGATGTGGAAGGTCTAAGAATTCAATAGAGAAATCAGGCGTGCTCCTTCAGTGAATCTTTTCACAAGAGCTTGAGATCCTACAGTACAAAGCCTCTCTGTTGTTCCATTGTTTCATAATTGCAGTGCCAAGCTGCATCTTGTCTCACAGTTAAGAAGCAAAGCCTGAAGTGTGTAGTTACATTTGTTCACTGTTTTTAACCATTTGGATCTCCATTATTCCTCACAATGAAGGCAGATGCTGTACAAAAGAGATTCTTCACATTGGCTTTAGTACTGACAAGGAAAAGAGACCTCTATACTGTAGATTTAAAAAAAACTCTAGAAAAAAATAGTTTCCAGATGGCTATGAAAAATCCATGTTTAATTTGTCTCTGTTGTGCACTGACTAATGTTTCATTCCAATAGCTTCTTATGCTGTAATATAAAATTAAATTAATATTTTTTTATCAATCATCCAACATTTTTTGCACAAAAAAAAAAATCACATCATAATATGTAGCAATTAGAGATGCCTAGGAAAACCAGACTTCAAGTATGTCTAAAATCTATTTAATTCACCACTACCTGTTTGAATTAACTTTTGCACATTTAACAAATATGGTAACCCTGTATTTTATCAAAGCACAAATGGTATTGGATATGATTTTGGTTTTTCTGCTTTCTTTTCAGGAACAACATGAGAAGATAAAAGAGCAAGTGGATGAAGTGAACAGCACTCTGCTCAGTGCCACAACTATTTTGGAAGGACCACAAAAGGTCAACTCTGAGTTAAGTGAATTAATAAAGGTAGGTGCCTCAGTGCCTTGTTTAAATGATGACATCCTGATTTTTTGAAGTCATGTGTTTAGATCGCTAATGGAAAAACTCTCTTTCTTTATACTTTATACTGCTTCAGTGAAATACTTGTTAATATTCCCTGAAAAAGTAAATGGTTTTCTTAGATGAAAAACTTGGTAATTGCAATTTACTGCCTAAAAGATTCTATTTATAGGAGTACCTTCTTGTAGGCAAAGCTTAATGAAAGATTCTGCTGTAAAGTTCTAAATTATTTCATTACAAGCAGCTGCCAAAAGATGTTCTGGTAAAATAGGCTAAATTCCTTTCCTAGTGCCTATGAGTGAACATGGAAGAACACCAAAAATCCCACATATCAGCATTAAAACTGGGCACTCTGTCAAACATATATAACCAGATTGTTGTATAGAAATCCTTTCCTGAAACTGTAGACTACTATCCAGTGTTTTGAATCAGACGTGGTGCTGAAGGAAATTTTTAGAAATTTTAAGGGTTTGGCTATTCTATGAGAAGATGAAGAAAATGAAACTGGGAATTCGCTAACTAAAATATTTACCAAAGTTGCTTTCTTTCTTCATTACTTATTTTAAAATTGTGAAATAAGCAAAGAAAAAAAAATATTTCCCACAAACATCTATTTTGGTCGCAGTTGCCCACTTACTGACATAAAAGCATATATCAAAAAATCATTAATTTTTTTTTTTTAAAAATAATTTGAGCGAACAGGAAGACAGCTTACTTTGTAACCATCCCTGTGGTCAAGCAGTATGCTGGTGTTTTTCTCTGGTGTTTTGTGCAAGATGACATGACAAGCTTGTGTCCTGCAGAGAAGGTGAATGCAGACCCATTTGGTCTTTCCACAAGTATTTCATAAAAGGAATAAACATGGCTAATGCAAGGGGATACTACTTCTCCTTGCTTATACATACATAGATAGTATTTAGGTGGATTGCTTTACAAATTAGACTAATCCAAGATGTCTTAGCATGAGGAATCTCTCTGTGTAAGGCAGAAAGGGGACTTCACTCTGAAAGATTTGTCATTGCCACAATTCTGAAGCAAACATGCAAGACATATAGCAAGACTTTTACAATCTTTTTAATTTTATGCATTTCTCTCCAATGCCTTCTTAAGTGATTTCTGGAATTTTTGTTGATTTTCATCTTCCTGCATTTGTCTTCATACTGGCATTCACCATTAAATGTTTCCTCTTTTTCTCTTAAAAATGTAAAATAAAACAGCTATAACAGAAACAAATGAACATTATAATAACATATAGGGTAAAATAAAACATAATAATAAAAATACAGACTTGATTTTTTGTAATCTTCATCCTCTTTCCTTCCTTCCCTGTTTTGTTCAGAACGCATCAGGGTTCTATGCAGAAATAGATGGAGCAAAAAAGGAGTTGCAAGAAAAACTAGCCAACCTGTCCCTGTTTGATGATGATTTGGTAGAAAAGGCTATGGATCATGCACTCAACCTAAGAAGACTTGCTGAAGAGCTGGAAGGGTAAAATTTAACTTTGGCAGACTCTGTTCATACAAGTGCCACTTACTGAATAGCTGAAAAGACAAGCAGAAACACAGTGACAAGAAATAGGTCCTAAACAAATCAGTGTTAAGTCATGTATAAAAGGACTTGCCACAGTCCACAGAGAGCAGCTGAAGCTGAGCTAAGCAAAACCTATGAAAATTTTAAAATAATAAATATATATCTTGAATGACATTCTCTCTAGTCCAAATGGGCATGTTCTTCTCTTCCTATAGCAAAAGAATAGGAAAGGTAGATTAGTGAAAAGTAAAATAATACAGGAAAGGAAGAAACTGCTCATGTGAGTAAGTTCGTTCACATTAAAAATGTTTAGCATTACAGGGCAGAAAATGAGCTTTGGGATAATTTTATTGAAAGAACAGTTTTACAGATGGAGTAGTTCTGATGCTCAGTAGGTTGTGTCCCAATGAAACTGGCTCACAATAACATCAAAAACTTTCTAAGTAAGTCTTTCTATTTTGCTGGAAGGTACTAAATGCATCAACATTGCACCAATTTACTAAAATAATCACTTCTAGATAAACTTAATGATTTTATTTGCAATTGGAGCTATCCCTGGAAAAAACACTGCTGTAAATGAATTCTTAAATAAAATATGTCACCAAATTCTACCTTAAATAATATCATGGGCATATGCTTTTAGAAGATAAGCTGAAAACTACTCTTCAAGTATATTATCTAAATACCAGTTGTTTCTCAATATTCATATGCCCTAGATAGGAGATTAAAATAGAGAAGAAAAATAACAGATGGTTTTCCTTTATGCAGTTGTATAAAGCTGACATCCACAACTGTTCTATAATGCCACACAAACTACAAAAACACAAAAAACCAAACAATATGTTCAGTCTGAGGTCAGCTAACAGGAAGTAGCAGCCTAACTTGAAAGAAAATACCCCATAGGGCTAGCCTTCCTCCCTTACCAAAATAATTTTAAAATTATTACCAAGTCAAACACATTAGGAATTTCACAAAAAACCAAACAAAAGTAATTACAAAATATCCAGATGGAAATATGCTGACTAGTTTTTTGTTGAGAAGATTGTCCTGCAGTGAAACTTTAATCCTTTAAAACATTTAGCTTGTCTTCAAAATATCTTGTTTTATAGGTTTGCTTTATTAGCCTGTTAGGCTTTTAGTTGATAGAGTTTATTGTTTTGCCTTAAGGGAATTTAGCAGAAAATTCTTGCAATAATGCTGAATCTGGAAATTTAATAATCCCTCTGTGTGCAAACACTTTGAAGCAAATGCACACATGTGCAAATGCATCTACATTTAGAATCTATTGCTATATACTTTGAAATCTGCTTATCACCAGAACATTAAAAAATATTATTTATTCAAAACTGTTAACAGATGAGTGTTGAGCCCTGAACTATCTTCTGTTTGGAATCTCCCCTGAACTCCAATTACCACCTAATACGCAGATCAAAACCATGCTATCAAAGCTTTCTTTCAGTTTTTAAGTCTAACTTCATGCAAATTTTCATGACTAGAGGTAGTTCTTCATCTGATTCTCCCCCTTTTCCCACTTTGGAAAATATAAACAGGACACTGACACATCTATCCTGGTCACAGGCACACACAGGTCTTTCCATTCATGGATAGGAATTATTCCTATAGAAGGAATAATTCAGTTAACTGTTATTCAGTTGATTTATGGAATATCTAATCTAGATTTTAATAAAGGTAGAAACTGAATAGTCATTTGTTGCTGTTCAGATAAAAGTTAAGGGCAAATTTCTGAGAGTTAAATGGTAGGGAAGAGTCTTCTACCCACATAGTTTTCAATACTTCAGATTGGTGAAACACAATGAACAGAATACTAGTTGAGGCCAAGTACATTTATGTGTGTGATTATGTAGTCAGAAACTTCTTTGATTCGTTTTGGTTTCTTTCACCTTTTACTCTCTTTTTAACAGGAATTTGTATGGTGTTGATTCAAATGGTTTGGTACAAAGGGCAATCAATGCTTCAAATGTGTATGAAAACATTGCTGGTTATATCGAAGAAGCTGATAAAGCTGCATTGCTGGCACTGAACACAACAAACCGGGTCAAGGATGTGAGTGATTTTCATAATATCAGCTTTTACTTTACAATGCTTCAGGGACTTCAGGCACCTAAGTGTAAAGAAAAAACAAATTTAGCATTACTGGCAACATTGAACTTCTCATTGCACATGTTTTTTCCTTTATTATTTCCTGGATTAAACCCCATGTAGTTAATTACTCTTCCAGTCTTAAGTGCCCTGGTATTTGAAAAGGCTCCTGATCCCATAGGGTGATTGTCATCTGTTGCCTCTGTGTTGTCATTCACATTGAGATATTTCTGTGAAATTAAAGACAGCTCCTGTAAGAACCTGAGCTGGCATTTAGTGCTTGAGTCCTCCTACTTCACTCAGAGACATGTGGCAGGAAATGTGGTCAAGACATCCCTGGGTCTCATAGAAAATAAGGCTGAAATGGGGCAAAACCCACTCATACACTCAATGGAAGGAGTAGGATGCTAATTTTGTCTCTGGCCTTACCGTTCAAAAATATTTTGTGTGTCCTTTTTTTGTGCCTATAGTTACCAATCTGTATATACACCATTTACCAGCAATTTATTGCTGGGATAACAAGAGGATTTGGGTAGATTAAAGGTGTCTGAACCCCAGAGAGCTGAGGGATTTCAAGTCCAGCCCCCTGTTTCCAGCATACTGCTGCAGACTGCAAGGCAGCTCCCCATGAAGTGAAAGCATTCATCACCTATCTGAGATGACAGTAGAAATGAACAGAAATGAACAGTCACGGTGCCTAAATAACATGCAACATTTAGTACATTGACTAAAGTGGAGCTGACAAATTAAGAAAATTTTCTCCATATTTGTTACCCAGTAGTAGTAATAGTAATAGTAGTAGTAGTAGTAGTAGTAGTAGTACTAGTACTAGTAGTGGTAGTGGTAGTAGAAGAAGTAGCAGCAGTGTTGTTTGGAAAACCGTACATTTCTTAAACTTTCTTAAAACAGAAAATTTTGGTTTTCAGACATTTTTCCAATCCAACTGCCAATCTTAACTGTTAAAAAAGCAAACGAAACTGCAGTGACTTTGCAGTTGCTTTTATATGCAAGTAAAATAGTGTCCACAATTAAGCACAATAAAGTGGAGTATTTGATAAGGATTATTCTGACTCTCTTTTTTGGAACATGCTTGTAGGCTGCAGTTGGAATTGATACTCAGGTCATTTACCATAAAGGTAAAAGTGAAGAACTTCTCATCCAAGCCATGCAGCTACAACGGACAGCATATGACAGTAAATATACATCCTTTCTACTTTTCCAATCAGCTTATAGCCATGCACATTAAAGCAAATTTCAGAAGCACATCACTAATAGGTTATTGATTGAATTTACTACACAAAGTGCTTGAAATGGCCATGGGCACAGTTTGAGTAGCTCATGTTTTGTTATCCTATCGGATATTGATTGTATTTTATTCATTAAAAGTCCATTTCAGATACAACTACCATTTTAATATGTGGACTGCAAACCATTGTTCACTGGAAATATACTCAATTAAGTAGTTCAATTAAAATCAAATTGCAGCGGCTTAAATATTCAGAAAGCTGGATTTCGCCAGTGGGGGGAGGGTAATAATAAATGTTAAAGTAGTTTGGCCTTTCCTCACTCTGAATGAAAGAAAAATCTAGAATTACCTTTTAAATTTTTCAGGACCTTTTGAGTTCCTTAAAGCTATTCCTGTGTACCAGTTGCAGCTATTCTCAGCACTTCTGGTAAAGCAAGGAGAGAGAATACTGACTGAAGTGCAGCTGTCCAGATTTTTGGAAGACACCCTGTGGCAAGCAGGGGTGCTGCAGGGTTGTTTTTTGCTTTGGATTATGTAAAGTCAAGAGTGCATGTCCTAAATTAAAAGAGGCCATGGTATACTGTCTATGGTATATTAAATGCCTAATGACATACCTCCCCAGGACTGAATTTACCTTTTTAGATGGTGCTTTGGCACCCCTCAGCTGCACCTGCCCTTTTCTCCCCACAGGCAGCAGCTCCACCATTGCAGACACCAGCTGGCAAGTCAATGGCACTTTTGCCAGAATGAGCGCCCTGCGGAGCCAGCTGATGAGAGCCATCGCAAAAATGCAATCAGCAGAGACAGGTTGGGAGAGGAACTTCATCTTTATGATGCTTTTTCTTCACACATTCATTCAAGAGCACATTTTTATCTTTTAATATGGATATTAAGTTGTAGTAAGAGTTCAGCACTGGGTACACTTAAGAGTTTGACTGAAACTACCAGACCCAGATATCAAATATCCAGCTTTAACATTTTCATAATGAAATTAAATGTTTTGTCACTGAAATTATCAACATTCTTCTTGAACCTGGTGCTGGTCTTGGCTGTGGTAGAGTTAATTTTCTTCACAGCCATTAACATGGCTTTGTGTTGAACACAGAGTTGATAATGCAGAGATGTTTTTGAGCCAAACAAGGCCTTTTCTGCTTTTCATACTGCCTCACTGGTGAGGATGCATGAGAAGCTAAGAAAGAGCACAGCCAGGACACCTGACCCCAGCTGACCAAAAGAATATTCCATTCCATATGACATCATGCTCAGTGTATACAAAGCAGAGGGAAGAAGAGAAAAGGGAAGGGGAAGACAGACAGTGGGGTGGGACAGGACACACAACACACATGAATATTTGAAAGAGTTGATTTCCCTGTTTGCTCTGTAGAGGAGGCCAGAGAGCGTTTGGAGCAAGCTCAGCTGAAGACTGCTGAGGCTGTAAGTGCCACCACGACAGTGACCCAGGCTACCACCCCCATGGATGAGAATGTGAGGCTGTGGTCCCAAAACCTGCAAGACTTCCAGCACAATTCAGAGGCATATGACACTGCTGTGCATTCAGCTGGGGATGCAGGTATGGTGACCTGATGTTTGCCATTCCTCTGTGTTAAAAAATCAGGGAATTGTCACAATAGCACATTGTATGAATTGTTTACATTGCATATTCATAGCATATAATCTTCCAGCATTTTACCTCCATTAAAATTTTTGAAAGTTAACAGTTGTCCAGGTCTTCACTATATTTTAAGAAGTCCAGATCTTCACTATATTTTAAGAACACTGGACATACAGGGACTTCCAAAAATTATTTAAACACTTAAGTGCTGAAGACTTACTGACTTCTAATTCATTTTTATCAGGGTACCAA
Source organism: Muscicapa striata striata (assembly GCA_030060385.1). Lineage (NCBI taxonomy): Eukaryota > Metazoa > Chordata > Aves > Passeriformes > Muscicapidae > Muscicapa > Muscicapa striata. The sequence continues at coordinate 325,089 of JAREIS010000301.1, read as the reverse complement.
GGTCACACTGAATGGTAAACAGCTTGTTTAAACACTTCTCACTATTATAGTTGGTGATTTAGGGTTTTTTGTTTGTTTGTTTTTTAACACTGTGAGACATTTGAAAACATAACCCTTTTGTCCTCAGGAGTGCAAACACGGAGAAGAAATGGTCCCTCACTTGATGAGCTTGTAGTCTAAACAAAGGGATCAAAGAGGATAAAGGAGGAAATAAAATATTTAAGCAGGGTGATTTCTGGAGAAGCTTGTAAACATTACATTAATTCCACTTTTATTATTGGAAACACTGGAAACATTGGAAAACTTATGAAAAATTTAAGGAAAATAAAGAGACAAAAAGAAAAACTCAGGCAGACTACAAAATTGAAATAAAGATGATAGGCAAGAGTAGAAAAAGATGTGAAAATTAAGCTGAAATGAAGTGACTGTAGAAAGAAAGAAAAGAACCATTGGGAAGAAAAAATCAATCTATAAACGAAAATCTTTGGAATAAAAACTTGATTACAGCACCACTATTTATTGCTCCATGTATTCTTGACTCTGCTCAGGAGGCTCACTTATCCTAAGATATTTATGGCTAGGGAGGTTGGAAATCCACAATAAGTAACTTCCTTCACAGGTTTGAGGATACCATCACCTGCAGACCTGTTCAGGGATGTCTTGCCTCCTAAAAGTGCCCCAGAGAAAGTCCATAATTTCATTGTCTCTGTCTCTAGAAAGTCTGAATCTCAAATCTACTGCCCTAAATCCTTTCTCCTTCTGTCAGGAAGTTTGCAACTCAAGTGTCATTTTACTGCTGGTGTTATGAGCATCAAACCCTACATTGTTTCTAGTGTTCCAAAGTCACAGTGTTCTCTCTCAGCTGGGGAATCCCAAGAGTCATGTTATTTTCAGAATTCCATGATCAATAAGACCCTCACCCCTAGTATTTTTGGTTAAGTGAGTGCTCCCAAGAACTGGTATAGAAGTGGTTCCCTTCACAAGCAGAAGTTCGTGCTATTCAATAGCCCAATTTCTGGCTCCAAAACTGGAGGAAACTCAGATTTCTCTGAGCTTTTCATCAAAAGGGAACAGTGAACCTCTCCCTCTGGGAATGGGTAAGCTCACTGCTATTCACCACACAGAGCTCCATAAGAGTGCAGTTAATATAACAGCACTTTTATTGGATTGCATTGCTTTAAAATGTTTTGGATTACCACAGAGCACAGTTTAGGCTATGGGCTTTAATTACCATGTAAAATAATGCAAATGTAGATATGATTAGCCTCCCAGAAGGGAATGGTATGATGAAAAACATCTAAGAGAAACAATGTGCTGTAGCTTATACATGAAGGTTTCTGGTTTTATTCACCTTTACACTTGATTTACATTTAACATTTTCCCTTGCCAGCTTAATAGATAGAGCAGCAACACAGACTGCATTTGGCTCTTCTTGCTCAAAATGCCAGCAGACATTCAGGATTCAAAAAAAATCTGCTCATACCAGCTCTTGTACCAGAGGAAATATTTCCAGCAGCTTTTGACATGCTCTGTAAGAGTGAACAAGTTAAAATGGCCCAGGTCTCCCTTGGTTATATTCCCAAAAAGGAACAAGAACAGCTTCTATGTGATGTGCCTGGAAAAAATGACTTCTCTGTGATGGTGGGTTTGCAGGCAGGGAGTCACCTTGAAAATGCTTGTTCATATCCAAGCTCCTGGAGCACCTGCTGACCATAAACCAACTGTTGGATAGATGCTAATATGCAACCTAAAGCAAAGTGTGCCCTAGTACATTTGTGGAGGAAGCTTTTCCATGGCATTTTTGTTCTGAAGGCATTTTATTTGTTTGTTTAAAGGTATGATGAGGTGTTTTTTCCAGAAAGGACAGGTGGAAACAGCTGAGAAGAGAGATCAGTGTAACACAGGAGGCTGGCACAGGTAGTGCTCCAGACAGATGTGATTGTGATTCACAGCCCAGGAAGACAGATGTAGACATGCCAGGCATGGTAGAGTGTTCCCAGATCAGCTGTGTATTCTGCCAGGAGAGGTTGATCTGACAGGAGGAATGTCCATCAAAGTCCAAAAGAAAGCCACTACAAATGTTCAGACAGGTACCTGGAGCACCAAAACATCTGATCTTCATGCCAATAACACTACCAGAGCAGCTGAAGCCTCCAAGCTGGCATGTCTGCACTGCCCTTGTATAAAGCTTGCACTTGGTGCTTGGAAGGGTGAGAGCAATCTTGGCTGTGCAGTTTGTCTGAGAATAGTCCATGCTGCCATTGTGCAGGGAACTGGTGGGCTTCAGCAGAGAGGGTGACAGATAGGAAGGAAAGGAAAATGTTTGGGAAGGAAAACATGAAAGGGGAAAGTGTCTGGAAGGTGATAGCCAGGGTATTTCCTCCTTGACAATTTCCCTTCTATTCTTTTTTATATTTTATCACTGAGTAGGACTAGTTTTCTTTTCCACTCTCATCTTCATCCCTAAGACAAAAATCAAAATCTATGTTCTTCTGTGTTGAAGAATGCCATTATAAAGGCCAAGAGGAAGAGATTTATATTGAGGCTTCACAATAATTTTAGTAGTTACAGATGTTGGTTTTGTGTTTTCATGTTATAGTTGCATTTCACGTTTAATGCATCAGATTTCAAACAAAAAAGCCAGGTTTAAAGACACTGAATCAAACACAATTCCAATTCAATTGCAGGTCTGATTTTTTTTTAAAAAGTGGCTTCAATTTGCTAAATCATTTTCCAAGATTGAGCATTTTTCCCTTAAAATGGAAAAAGGTAAAGAAAACTTCCTGTAAGTTGATTTGGGTTTTGTTGGGTTTTTTAAGTAGAAACTTTAAAACATTCTGGCATCACCATTTTACCCAAAAATTACAGTAATTCTTTGAGAATTCATTAAAATAATGATATTTTAATGCACAGTAAGCTTTATATAAAACAGCTGATTACTAACTCTCACTACATAAAGCCTTTCAGGACTAAATGGGAAAAACTGGAGGGTCAAAATTTCTATGTGGCCCACTCCTAGACTGAAATTGGAAAGTAAAACACAAATGAAAACAGCCAAGCAGAGACAGGACAGGACTGGCAAATACAGATATTTCACTCTATCCAAATACAGGCAGACTTGTAGGACTCCAAGGAGTTTTCTCACACTCTGGGTTGATATGTGGCTGAGGCTTATTCAATGCAGTCTGGAAGCACAGAAAAGTGATGGGAGTCTGCTCCTCCTCTCCTGTTTTTTATGCAGTCTCCTATGTCTGATGATTATTCCCTTTACCTGCCTCTCTTCATGCAGAAATGTTCATGGTTGGGTGGAGTGGGGCTCTCAGCAATGTGATCCAGTGCAAGGGGTCCCTGCCCACAGCAGGGAGGTTGGAACTGGGTGATCTTTAGGGTCTCTTCCAACACAGGCCCTTCTCTGAGTCCCAGACAAAGGTAAAAATATGATGGGAAGAACAAAAGAGCAGGTGGATGTAAGTTGACAACCCTTAAAATATAACTTCAAACCCTACAAATCTGGTCTTAACCTTTACAATGAATCCATGTCATTAAAATTAACTCTGAATGCTGGATCTTTCTTGTATGCATGTAGCTTGCAGCTAAAATCACATTTCATTATACTCAGCCACTTTTACCTAAATTTAATTAACGATGAAAAATGATGTGATGTGTAAATATCCTTCAAAGGGCAGCATGTCATTGGAATCTGATGTGATGAAATTCGATTATAATTAAGGGTAGTTATTTTTCCTACTTGATAATTTTTCTGCTTGTCTTCCTGGGAAAGGACTTCTCTCACTTTGAACACGACAGAGCCCCTGCATTTCCCTTTGATAACAATGACACTTGCACATGTACCACCAGTACATGTCTGCCACAGCAGTGAAATACCAAAGGCCCAGGGCTCTAATTCATGGCCCCTGGCAGATGCAGGAGGAAAGCTAATGACCTTACCAATCACAAGGGCTGGGGCAGGTACTAAGCACAGTTTAGGTGCACATGCATCATCATCATCATCATCTGAGGCCTTCTATTGTTGTACATCACAAGCTGCCACCACAGCACAAAATTGGCAGTGTTTCTGCCATGAGAGTGGACTGTGAGCCACAAGCAAACACATGTCGTGTGCAGCCACTGCTGCTGTCTGGGTGATGACCTCTGGGAGACATAGCTGAAAGCTGAGGAAAACAGCCTATACATCTCCCCTACAGTGAGTTTCAGGAGCTCATGAACCATAACTCATAGATGCAGTTCCCAGGTCAGCCACAGATATCCAGTGAGATGCTGAACAAACAATTCTTCTGCTCCAGTTGCCGTAGCTGTAAAATTAGGCTTTAACATTTGTCTTGAAGGAAGATGAAAAGGTTAGAACTACTAATGTTTACAGAGTTCCTTGAGGAAATTATTACAGAGGTAAAATGCCATAGTATTACCTATGAGTCTTAAGAAAATATAGTGTCCTTTGTGCAAACTAATTTCCAAAAATTTTAGCAATACTAGATTCTTAGAAATCACTATCCTTTCTGAAATCACTGTGTCTCACACATCATAGTTACAACTTGGTCAGAAAGCAGAAGGAGATAGGGTGGAATATTCTTCATGCAAATCCAGTCCTTCAAAGAGGGGAAAGAAAAATTAAAAAAAAATTAAAAAGCTGTGTTTTCTTTTCTAACTGCAGTGAAAAAGCTTTCAGAAGTTTTCCCTCAACTCCTGGACAAACTGCGCAGAGTAGAACAGAAGGCACCAGCAAACAACATTTCTTCCAGCATTCAGAGGATCAGAGAGTTAATTGCTCAAACCAGGAGTGTAGCAAGCAAGGTAAACTTTTGGAATTTTGGGACTTTTTGTTACTAGTGCTAATTATCAAATCATACCATAATCTCCATTTTCTTGGGTTGTGCTAGAAGCCCAAACCTGGACATTGTCACCTCCCCAAAATTGGATAAACAAAGCACATTGGATATCATTAAAATCCTTACTATTACTATTTGCAAGCATTTGACATATCATAGTATTAATGGTAGGCTATTGTTACTGCAGTAGCAACTTGACAATAAAAATTTGGGCACAATGCATAAGACAGCCAGAACAACAAAACCTAATTACCTACAATTTGTAGGCAAATTACCTACAAAGCTAATTACTGTGAGTAATAATTACAGCAATTTAATGTAGGTTTTTCTGAGATGACAGCATTTCCTTTTTACTTTTTTTCTTTCTTTTGAATTAATTTTCTGCAGGGTAAGAGAATCCTTGGCTCACACATATTTAATAGAGAAAAAACCACTTTAATTACCATACATAAATAATGAGAGTTTTTTCTCTAACAAGAAAACCAAGGTCAAGTATATTTGAATTTATTCAGAGAAATAAAAAATTCAGTGCATTATTGTATGTTCACAGTGCTGGAACATGACTTGAAAAAATCAGTTTGTGTGTAGTGCTTGACTGTTCTTTAAAATGGGTGTCGCGATTCAGGTATACTGTGTTTAAACTCAAAAACATTACTTTAGTTGAAATCATTTTGAACTAAAATGAACAGTTTTACAATTTTATTAGCATTTCATAAATATGACTGTTGATTCAATGATATAACAGGATCACTCATGAACAGAAAATTGTCATACTACTCTTAAAGCAAAGAAATAAATTATGGGCAGAAGTTTTATAGCTGTGTAAGAATTTCATTATGTGTCATACATTGTAATGTAGCCCTGATTCAACTATCTATATTCAACTAGAAGCCCACATCTATCTCCCACTGAAATGTAATTTACTTTATGAATATGCTTAAGCAGAGTTCATTAGGACCTTTAATTAATTTTAAAATAACTTCCTCCATGTTCTTTAGAGTGTCTTCCAGAAAAGATTGTTACAAACATACAATTTTACATGCCAATATATAGATGCCAACTCCACTCTTGCAGTAAGCAAGGCTGCTGGCTCAGTGTTGTTACACACTTACCTTAAGTAATGACCCCAGGCAACATCGTGTGTCTCACTTTGCACATTTGCAACTGCAGGTCCAAGTTTCCATGATGTTTGAAGGCCAATCAGCGGTTGAAGTCAATCCAAAGATCAACGTGGAAGAACTGAAGTCTTTCACTTCCATGAGCTTGTACATAAAGCTTCACAAAGACAACCCACAACTGGCAGCCGCTCCGGACAGATTCATTTGTACCTCGGAAACAGAAATGTAAGAGAACAACCCAGTTAAATTTATGCATATATTAAAAAAAATTAGATCAGTTTGAAATTTATTTGCCCTCAGTTTCTCCTCTCACTGTTTCTTTGTGTTTCAAAATTGGAGGTCTGCTCTATGACCATCATTGATTTTGTGACAAGCAAAGAGCAAGGGCTCCTGAGACCCCTGTCCCTGAGACATGTCACTCCAAACAATGAAAGATTCTCTCTAAAAAGCAAATTAGACTGCCTGGCAGTGTACTGCTTAGATTGTCACTGCTGTGAGCCACACTTGCCATCTCCTCTGCCAATACCAGAGTGCTCTGAAGCAGTTAATGTCACCTGCCTGGCTTCTGTGAGATATGCTTTCATCAGTTTATGCTGCTGACAGTGTCAGTTCCAAATCTTTGAGGTCACAGGCCCACAAGATAAGCAAGCTTCTTTATCTGTGGTTTGTGCTGCTGTTGTACACTCTGTACACTCTTGATCACTACTTTGAAATAACTGTTATTTAAACTGTGGTTCTGGAAAAAAAAAAATCACAACTCACAAGCCAGGTATCACTCTGGCAATCTATTACTTAAGAAGGTAAAGAGGCAGGCTTTCATTTTTAAGCTTTCTTCAAAAGAATGTCTACTGAATATAAATCAAGTGAAACATCTCTTGGCAGAATATTTAATTGCAGCATAATACTTGAGCTTTAGACTATTTCTGCACATGGTGCTGCACACCAAATAATGACGAACAGCTTCCCACTGAACATGACTAATTCATGGTCAGCAGAGATCTCATGACCTTGAATTCACCTCAGCTAAAAGGGATTTAAAGTAAAATATCAGGGACTTTTTTCTGTACAGGTTTATGTGGTGAATGTGACCAATTAGAGAATAAAGGTTTTGTTTCTATTTAAATAGCTTTTGGTAATGTTTGAAGGTGTCATTCAGTTTATCAAAGATTACCCTTTACTTATGTCCTGCATTAAATCTCTTTCAATATTGCATCTCTAACATCCCTCTGCATTGGCGTTTTAGGCAAAACATTACATTGGTCTTGCAATTAAAAATGACAACCTTGTGTACATCTATAATCTGGGGGACCAAGACGTGGAGATACCTCTGGATGCCAAGCCAGTCAGCACCTGGCCTTCCTACTTCAGCATCATCAAAATTGAGAGGTAAAGTGATAACATGTATTTCCCTAAAATCAAACAGTTGATAGGAGAAATCAAGCAGAAAAGGCTGTGTCAGAACTGCCCATCAGGAATTTTCAGTGCCTGGTTCTACTCCTGCTGAAATAAATGGAAATTCTTCCTGCTTTTGAAGAACCAAGACCCAAAGGGGCCACAAGGAAAGAAAGGATGGTGTCTGTGGTCCCTCTCTTTTTTTACCTCCTGGTTACTAGTCTCCTCTAAAGAAATAAAACTCTTCCTGGAGTTGGAGACTTGTTTGTTCTTTTGTAAGTCTGGCCAACGTGAAATTCTCTTCTTCTACAATTCTTTTCTGCAGGATCGGAAGACATGGCAAAATGTTTTTAACTGTGCCCAGTCTTAGCAGCACAGCTGAAGAAAAATTCATCAAAAAGGGAGAGGTTCTTGGTCCTGGCACCCTTCTTCATTTGGAGCCTGAAAATGCTGTTTTCTATGTTGGTGGAGTGCCTCCAGGCTTCAAGGTTGGTCAGATACATATTCTCTATTCAAAATTAAATAGTGCAAACTAATCTTGCTGGACTTCCATTTAAACACAGAAAAGGTAGATAAAGAAAAAGTCCTTGTTTAGTCATTTATCATGTTAGGACTCCATCTTTTAGCCATGGTGAAGAAGTTTTATCTAACATATTTTGTCATACAAGTAAGATGATCAGGTTTCTGTGAGCTGTGGTTCAGGTTTCCTGAAAAGTATTAACAGGAAAGCTTGCTAGCTGTTGAATAGCATGCATAAACAAAGGCCTGTTAGTCCAACTTAACTTGCAGGCTACCAGTATTTTTCGATGCTAATGATTTCTTGGTACTTAGAATTTCTCTTTACAACTGTCACAAAAATGAAAAATAATGTATTGTTAATAGATCTTGTGGGAAACTAATAATACAGTTATTTGTTTGAATTTAAATTATCACTGGTTTAAATCCAGGCTTATAACAGCATGAAAAGTTGCCTGTGCAAAATATGTCTGAAGGCCTGTATGAGACAGTAGCTTCAGTCCAGTTCCTAATAGTCAGCATGAATTAGCACCTCACTTACCTGCTTCTATGAACATACCAGCTCCTCTTTTGGGATTTAAAAATAGTGTGAATTATCTTAGCTATGAAAATTGCATGGCTGAATAAAAACACACCTAGAAAGACTTTAGAGAATCCTAAATTCCTTAAGCAAACTGTAGCAAATGCTAAAAAGATCCAAATACTGATCCTCAAGCAGCTCTCCTAAAAATATAAAAATAAAGAAAGAGTTACTCAATACACTTATGCATTCCTGAACTTGGCATTGTTATGACTACTAGATATTTGCCATGGCAGGAATTTTGGGTTACTGAGCTGAGACTTGGGTTACTGGGTGCAAACTGCCTGGGAACAGGACTGAAGCCTGAATAACAGTTTAATACACACATGCACATACAAAAGTCATCCAGCAAATGAACCCTCCAGGGTCTGTTCCAGAGCAGAGGAAAAAGAAAAGAGGAGAGTGAAGGAAAGTGGAAAAGGAGATAGGAAGAAAAGGATTCATGGTATATTTGATAGGCATATGGGTCCCTTCCCCCTTAGAAAAGGACACCTCACATTTTTATTTATTACCATAGAGTCTGATTTGTTAAAAGCTTCTTGCTTCCCTTTACATATTTTGCAATTATGAAATGCTCCACTTAACCACTAGAACTCCCATGCTTAACACAATTTTAAAGAATAGAAGAAACAAAGGAAAAAAAGGAAACGTGATCATTTACCAAATGAATCTGTGCTGCAGATAAGAATGCAATTTTCTTTTACAGCTACTTATATTCTGTATTGCTGTATCACCCTTACTATTGTATCATGAGAAAATGGAAATAATGAGAAGATGAAGAAAAGCTACTCATAGTGATCAAACTCTGAATTACAGAGGCATTATTATTACCATACCTGTTCCACAAGGCAAAATATTTTAATATAAAAAGAATGGTCTAGGTCTGTTAGCTTTATTCTTTTGTATTTTTCCCCTCACCTGTGTGGCTGTTTAAATTCCATTTGCAGTGACCTTTTTAAAAGAAGAAGTTTCTACCTCCTGCCTGCTGTTCGAAATAATGCCTACTGAGGATTTCCCACTGGCACAGATTTTGAATCCCAGTCTCCTGGGTTTAAAGAGCTCTCTCATTTCTTTCTCTATAATTATGGTGTGGAGTTATTTTTCTGGCTGTGAGGGCTATCTATGCATTAGATATGAAATATCTACTGAGTTATTCAAATACATTGAGTAAGCTCGGTTATTAGTCAAATCTCAGCCTTTTTCTCTGTTTCCAAGCATGCTCCCATCAAAACTACAAAAGTAATTTTTATTTGCAGTTGCCTTACCCGGCCAAATTCTCTCGCTGTGAGACCATTTATGTGCTCCCTTTTTACTTTCAGCCCAAAGGCCATATCATAGTAAGGACTGTGAAGACTATCCACAGCAGTATCAATTTTTCTTTTGCCAATACGAATTGCACAGGGACAAAAGTGATGCCAGGCACAAACGCTCTCACAACACCCATCTGAAGAGTGCCACCTTTCTCCTTTTAACTCTTCCTCGTCCTCTGCACAGCTCCCTCCCAGCCTGGACCTCCCTGGCTTCATCGGCTGCCTGGAGCTGGCTACCCTGAACGATGATGTGATCAGCCTGTACAACTTCAGGCGCGTCTATAACATCGACACCACCACATCGCCACCTTGTGCCAGGTAGGGGACAGTCCCAGCATCACTCTGCCGCTCCCTTTGGTACAAGCGCCGGTCTGGATTAGATTAGAAAAGTGAAGGTGGGATTGAGTTGTCCCAGAAGGAACCTGGTCTTTCTTAGATCCTAATTGCATGGGCAGTCTTAATTTATATATATATATGTAGATATATAGACATAGATATAGATATAGATATAGATATAGATATAGATATAGATATAGATATAGATACAGATACAGATATAGATATAGATATAGATATAGATATAGATATAGATACAGATATAGATATAGATATAGATATAGATATAGATAGATATTTATTTATAAATAAATATATGTATGTATGGAAGTTGGATTCCTCATGAGTCCCTTTTCGTATGAGATATTCTATGATTTTTCTGCTGTCTCCACCAGCTGTCTCACAATCTTGTTCATGCCTTCATAAAGGCAACTGCCACATTAGCTGGGGCTTGTTCCAGTCTCCCTCCTTGCCCCACTGCTTAGGACAGGGATGCTCCTGACTCAAATCACATTGCTCCAAGTGATACATACAGCCACAGCCAGTCATGTCTAGTGGGCCTGATAACCTTGAGTGTAGTACCATCCCCAGCTGGAAAAGCTTATACAGAGCTTTCTTTCTGCCATACACTTAAAGCCACAACAGATATTCCTTAGAAAAGCCATTCACAAACTGGGAAATGCAGCTCCTAAAGTAGATGTGGACATCAACAGGAGCATTCATTTAGCACAGACACAGCAGGCATTTTGCTCACACAACAGCCAGCAACAGTGGAGCCTCTCCCTGGAAAGAACAGGAGAGTAATCTGCAGCATGCACTGGGAAGAAGTGCAGCAAGTGCTGGGAGAGAAAAAATGAGCTTTCCATACCATTCCCACAGGAAACACTAGTTGCTGCTCTCCAGAACAGAGCATACTAGAGTCCATGCTCAACTAAAGTTCTTGGAGAATTCAGACTTCTGCACAACTGGGAAAGATCTTTATAGAAATATCTGTGTATCCTTATAAAGAGGAAGTGCTGTGGGTCTATCATTTTACAAGGACAAGCAAAGAATTTTTTTGTCCTCTACATATAGTATAGGTTAAAAGCATGATGTAATGGAAAAATAGCAGATGCACCTTCAAAGCTACACATTATTTCTCAGGAAAAAAATTCCCAGCAAAAATTTGATAGTAAGTCATCAGTCTCACTATTGTCAGACAGAAGCAGAAGCTCAGAACAATTATTTCAATATAGTATGTAAAGGTATTTAAATTCCCCTAAATTAAAACAGGTACATGCCAACTAATCCTTCCCTGCTTGTTTTTCTATAGAGATAAGTTGGCTTTCACTCAGAGCCGGGCTGTGAGTTATTTCTTTGATGGCTCTGGCTATGCCTTGGCCAGAAACATTGAGAGAAGGGGAAAATTCAGCCAGGTGACTCGATTTGATATCGAGGTTCGAACGCCTACAGACAGTGGATTGATCCTGCTGATGATTAATGGGGTGAGTACCAAGTCCTGCTGGTACCCTTTATCCATTAGCACCAGTACCTAAAACACCTTGGAAAATCCAAAATGTTTGTGTCCTCACATTTAACTTCTGGGAAGAGGAAATACTTTGTGTTTGTCTGTGTATATCTTAGGAGGGAACTGGAACTTGCTCTGTAAAGCCTCAGGAAACCGAGGCCCTGAGTTGGACTCTGCTTTTATCCAGAGACAATCAGGACTTCAAACTGCTCCTATCCTTGTGATGATTCTTTGAGAGGGACTCCAGTTAAGCCCAGCTGCTGTACCTTTATTTAAATGTGAATGCTTAATCAAAGCTATAGGAAATTTCTGTGAAGTAGTTCCCAAAAACCACTTTGTGGTAGCTGCCACTTTATAACTGTGCCTCAGGGTGTACTAGAGTTAAATATTTAAGTTACTGAAAATAGAAAGTAGTCCAAATAAAAAGGCTCAATCCAAATGTCAGGAGCATTTCTGAAGAGTGAGAGTGATGAAGGCATAAAAATATCCTCTGAAGACAAACGCAGGCATTTCCATATCAAGCTCACAAGTTCTGTGTGGATTACAGCCTGGAAACAGGAAAACAGTCCACAGACAGACACTTGTGTAGATACCTACATATAACACTGCTTTAAGCATTTAGAAGAAAAAAAATCTACTCTTATTAGAAGAGCTATTCTCCAGTATTTGCCTTTAGAGTAACTTCCAGAGGAGAGCTGTGGGAAGTAATTTGCAGCAGAGCATGCTCCCACCAATCTTCATTCTTAGGAAGTTTTGACTAAGCAGCTGCTGTTAAAAGTTGAAGAGCCTTTATTGCAGAGCACTTATTTTTCTTCCAAGCAAAAGCAAATAGAAGTTTCTTGGAGATGTATGCACTTGGTGTTTGTCAGTGGAAACTGCAATCATGTTGGATATCAGCTGTGGGAGACCATGCCTGCTCACAAGCACTTTTAGAAAGTCTGTGTAAGCTGCTCCATTATTCAATTCTTCAAAGATACCTCATGAATATTCTGAATGAAATCCTTGTTTCATTTTCAAGTTTTTGCTGTTCAGAACAAACTCAACCGCAGTTTCATTTAAAATTCCTAGATTGAAACTTACTCTTACTTCTTGAAGTAGTGACTTCTGAAGGTGGGCTCATTTATGCCAAAGACAGCAGTTCTTGGCCTGCAGTAGTGTTTTGAGAATTACTATTCCCATGCTTCCATCAGGCATGAACTCTAGGAGAGAAGATATAACATCAACATTGAAAGCATTAACCCAGATGCACATTTGCTGTAAACATTTCTTTCTGTTTCTTTATGTTCAGTTTTGGAACAAGACTAATTCTAGAGTGAAGATCTTCAAGCACTCCCTGAAGATATTCTAAAGTATAGCTCCTGTTTATAAAATTTAGGTTACCTAGCCACAGAACAAAAACCAAATCATGAAGTAGGAACAGTCAGGAATTCTAGGAACCAAATACATGGTAAATACACTCTAGCTATTGCTATCATTTCAGTAAATACATCAGTGCTGATCAGGGCTGTGAAAAGACAAAATCCTGAGTGATTACAAACATTGTGATACAAGCTGCTAATGCAGATACAGCCATTTTAGCACAACATTGCTTTTACCAGTATAATATCTTTCATTTAGGGCATGTGGTATTATTTTAACAGTGAATAGGTGTGTTTACACCAGCGATACCTTACTGGTAAAGAATAGTAACATCACTGTGCTACCAAATACTATTTCTCTTAGGAAACAGTTCACCAAGTCTTCCAAAAAGTGCCACTTATAAAACAATTATGTGTGCATGTGCATATATACACACATATTATAAATATAAAAATGCAGAAACTGTGTTACAATTTTGCAAATAAAAATTTATTTCCCAGCATGCTTTTCCCATGTCAATCTCATAACATTGTTTATTAACTTTGTTTAACTGCTGCCTGCCACACAGTCCTTTTCTGACTGCTGTTCTGTTTTACACAGAGCATGTTCTTCAGCCTGGAGATGCACAATGGTTTCTTGTACCTCCGCTATGACTTTGGCTTCAGCAGTGGCCCCGTGCTTCTCGAGGACTCCATGAAGAAGGCGAGGATTAATGATGCTAAATTTCATGAGGTACAGATGTGGTTACTATCACAGCCATTTGACCAGCCATCCCAGAAGCTCCAAGCAGAAATAATTGCTCCAGCACCCATGAGAGGTGCAAAAGGATGAGGGTGCAGGAGGTGATATGGTAGAACAGGCAGAAGAGTAGAGTGCATGCAAGTCCCACCAATACCAAGCACAGGAAAGGGAAGGTTGTCCCTGCCTCCTCATAAATCAGTGCTTGTAGACAGATTGTGTGTATTACCAGCCAAGGACAGGACCATTCACATGGGACAAAGTTTTATTAATTCCATATTCTCTATACCAAATATAAAACTTTCCTCAAGTGAAACCGTGTCATGATGTTAACTTGACCACCTTAGTTGTTATACATTGCATTACAAGAATTATGGCACTTTCCATTTCATTTGAAAAGGTTTGGTAGCAACTTTTATATGTTCACAGTATTTTAGAGGCTTTGGCAGATGTAAAATATTTACTTGCATTTCGTTTCAGGGAATTTGCTGTAAGCCAATGTAACTATGATAGTAGTAAATCTTCCCCAGAGTGTGTTGCTTCTCCTGCCTTTTATTTATCTCAGTACAAAGTCTGATTTGTGACCAAAACTACAGCTATAGATCTGTTCATGTTTAAGAAGAGAATAATTAAGCTTTTTATGCTTTGACAATGAAATAAGTTTTTTTTAAAAGTACGCCCTAACTTTTGGATAAATCAAGAGAGCATTCTGAAGTTTACAGAGCTTATCTGTTTGTCACAGTGCAGAATTTGATGTGAGTACTTTAATTTTCTTTATTCTTAATTGAAATATCCTGAGGATTCCCTAACCAGAAAAATAGTGACATCAAAACAAACTTCCTACTAGTAATGATTGTCAGCTTCTCCCAATTTACAAATTATCTATGTTAAATTCTCTATGTTAAATGTGAGGAACTTTTCAAACAAAATGTATAAAGATGCAATTAATTCTGCAAGATCACCATAACAGCTTACAAAAGGTGACATTTTTAAGCACATGCTTTTCTTTTCAGATTTCTATTATATATCACAATTCCAAGAAGATGATCTTGGTAGTAGACAGAAGACATATAAAAAGTGTGGACAATGAAAGAACAGCAATGCCATTCACAGATATTTACATTGGAGGAGCACCTGCTGAGATCTTGCACTCCAGGTTGGTTTACAAATGGGATTCAATCAGTATTTTCCATTAGTCACCATATGTAAGTTAAGTTGTATGGCCTGTCGTTAAGGGGTAACAATAAAACAATTTCTTTGGCATTAACCTTATGTAAAATAATCCTTCAGACACTCTTCTAAGTGTTGGAGCTCTTAAGTACTGAAGACTAGGTTTAATCCAGCACAGTTAAATTCTACTCAAAACTTACTCAAGTTTTAGTAAGGGTAACAGAAACAGTTGTGTTCTTAAAACAGAAAGGCATTTTCAAAGAACATATTAACATATAAAATTGGTATTGCTCCTTGCTCTGAAAAAAGTGATTAAGACCCTCTACCAATCCTATTGTCAAATCTAAAGATGATCTTTTTCCCACTAAGCATTTCAGTCCTGATTCATCTCAGGTCCTCTTTGGATTGAAGTCAGCTGGCTCTGTGGAGGCGTGGGAAGAAAAGAAAAGGTCCCATTTTCCCATTGTACCATTTGACAGAAGCACAGTGTAATCTCAGTAGACTGTGTAACTCTCATTTCCTGCCCCAGGAATCTGCCAGACCCCAGGGTCATGCTCTGAGACCAGACTGGCTACTTGGAGAAGAGCATGCTCTTCTGATAGGCAGTATTCATTCTCAGGGTCAGACAGCAAGGCCAGAATTTTCAGAAGGGTTCCAGCTGCTGTTTCAAGTGTCACAACTGCTAATAAGAATACCCCCCATGTTAAAAAAAAAAAAAAAAAAAGAGCTCCCCCCCAAAAAAAAAAAAAAAAAGCCGGACTTAGTGGTAAATCTCATGAAATTTTATTCTTTGTTTTGTTGTCAGAAGAAACTCTTGACCTGAACAATAACATCTGAGATACAAAATACTTAATCTTTAATCTTTTAAGATAGTGACAGGCTTCATGTAAAGAAAAAATATGCCTTTCAATCCCGTGTAATTATTTGATCATGCAACCAAAGTGGTGGGCAAGGGAGAAACAGTATAACTTATCTGTCCTTTCAAATAGTTCTTTACAAACGTTTTTCATAAGGGGCTATTAAGAAAGCTAGTGGAGTGGAGAGAGAAAAGGCTGCAGTGGATTAGAAAGCAGAAAGAGGAAATAGGACATAGTACTAATTTTTCAATTTTCACAGTATAAAAAGTCTACAGCACATGCTCACAGGATCTCTCTCAGGGTTGGTATTAAATACATTAATGATCTAGAAAGACAGTACAGAAGCATGGTGAAAATTACTTTCGTTAATCAAGCCTAAGGAACAGTGAAAAAGCCCAGAAGGACCTAGAAATCTAGGCAATTGAGCAGCTCAATGGCAGATGAGACTTGTTCACAAATATAGGATAAAAGATGAATCACATGAATTATGCCTGCAGTTTTCCGAGCAGATTGTGGTTATTCTGAAAAACACCTGGAAGGTACTGTCAAAGCAGGAAAAATAACATCTCTATTAACAAGCTGTATCAGAAAAAAAAAGACCACAAGCATTGTAAAATATTATCAATTATAATGTTAAAAAGATATACAGAAATTATTTCAGCAGAGCTGCAACTTTACCTCTGATATTGTACTCAGCTTTCATTTTCTTGACAAGAGTAGACAGCAAAAAGTATGGGCCAAATATGATGACATCTTTCTATTTTCATCAGGAGCCTAAGTTAGCATCCTACTGATGATGTACTTCTCTCTCTATTGCTACTACTATCTACTACAGATACGATATAATGATTCCTCTTTACAGACAGACTCACATTTAACTGACTTTGCAGGGCAGCAGCAACATGGTGAAACTAGTTCTAGTCTTAGAGTAGTCTAATATTCCTCTAAAGCAGCGTGATTTTTCACTCACTCCAAATGCACTTTTCTCTGCCAATTGCCTTTTTTCTCCAAATAAATAAATATGGAAGTACAATTATACATTACTTTGCTCCCACCTCAGTCACTGCATAAAGCAGAAAGCTAAGGGTAGTAGGAGCACTGGGAACTTAGTTCTTAACTGAGTTAAGAAATCAACTCAGAGGTCTTTCTTTAAGTGAAAGTCTTTCTTCTATGGCCTGTTTCTAGAAAATGTTGTGGCATATTTGTCACATCCAGCCAGCCTCATGGTCCATCAGAATAAAGATTATCATGGTAAATTGATACCCCACACTTTGGTCCAAATCCCAGTAAGGATGACAGGAGCCTTCCTGTTGATTTTCCTTCCTGCTGATTTCACTGAGGAGCAAATTCAGTCCCTACAGCACTCCTTCTCCCACTGTATTTCAGGCATGTACATGTACATCTGCACAGCTTCACTTGATGGTCTGTTTTTGCCACTGCAAAAAAAAAAAAAGGGCATTTCCAGATCTTGATTATTCTGCCATGTTCCCAATATCTGCCTTACAATGAGATAATTCATGGACAACCAGTGCAGGTTGCAGAGGTCAATAGTATCATGTCACAAGAGGTGAAGAGTGTCCCACTGCTCAGGTACATTTGCTTAAAGAACAGACTGTTTCCAGGCAGCCAGGTGGAAACTCTGGATTTCACATCCACTCCTTCAGCGTATTTGCTCCCTAGTTATCTCCTGCACTGCTACACAGTAGCTCCCATGTAATTTCGTTGCCCTTGTCACAGACTCACTGTGATTTTACACAAATTACTTCTTCATGCACTTTGAGATTTGTGAGGATAAATTCAATTATAATCACCCTGTGCTATAATGTGATACCTTAATAAGGTGTAGAGTTGAAAAACTGAGAGTAATGATTAGGAGCAGTTGGGATACACTGCTGTGCTGTCTACCTCAAATCTGTCACTAAAAGGATCCTGGAAGCCCACCCACTGCTCTGATTTAAAATTATGTAAACCCACACATCAGCAAGTAAAACTTACTTTCCTAACCTCTGTTAGTATTTTTCTTAAGAAATAGAGGCTCATTTGCTTGTAAAGACAAGAAAGGAGCTTGCTAGTAAAAGGAAGACAGGAAACCTAAATCAGAACTTCTTGTCAAAGCTAAAAAATTGAGATTAAAATGCATTTCTTTTTGCTGCAAGTAGTTATAAATACATAATATTTACTACAATTGCTGCATATTGACTTTTCAAAACATAGAATGTGGTTCATTAGTTGTCTTACATAAAGATGCAAGAATTGGGCACTAGTGAGGCAAATTACTGCTCTTCCAGGCCTTTTAGAACATCTTGGCAACAAAATCCTAACTGCAGCTTGTTTGGCATTGTTGTCCAGCAGCATCAGTTCACATCTGGCAGGAAGTATCGGCTTTAAAGGCTGCATGAAGGGTTTCCAGTTCCAAAAGAAGGATTTCAACTTGTTGGAAGAACCAGGAACCCTGGGAATCAGCTATGGGTGCCCAGAGGATTCACTGGTAAGTAACACCATGTGTGACACAACAGCAAATTTTGACTATGGATGTAGCTGGGAGCTTGAGTTTTACTCCAAACAATGGAAAGACAGTCTTCCACCAAGGAAATGACCATGCACTCATTGACTGGCAGAGGTGGGGGGTTTGTGTGCATCTGTTAAACCTGCTGACATAATACCCAATTTTCACTCTGAACTATAGCATAAGGCATTTTACTTAAAATTCTTCATATGTGAAATTGCAGTGTGAAGACTTGATCTGAAATAAATTATGTACTGTATTCTGAATGGAAATATTCCAATGTAATTCATTTTTTCTTGAATATACGAGATAAATCATCCTTATATGCATCCTAATACAGATGTGTGAAATGGAAAAGACAGCAAAATATTCACCCTTTAAATGAGTTCTCCCTTTGGGCCTGATCAGCTCTTCCTCTATGACACACACATCAACTGCACCAGCATTAGCTCTGAGAAAATCACCATTTAGCTTCTAGTCCCTTCTATCATTCATCATTTGTCCACTACAATGCAAGGCTGGCAAATCCAGACAGTGTTTGGGGTCTTCATCTGTGCCCATGCCTATCAAAAGCCATGGTGCAAACCAGTGAAGAGGAAGGATTGCTTGTAGAACTCATCACACAAACTCATCCTCTGTCAACACAGAAACTATCTGCAATTTGTCCTTCCTTGGACCTAGTTTTGCTTGTGAGACTCAGAGGGTTATAGACCACCATGTCCAACACCCTCCACCCTACCCCAGCAGCCAGCACAACACACAGAATAATATATCACATGTTGGAACTGTGACTCAGTGCCACACAGCTCAGACAGGGGCCTGAGCCCCTCTGCTTCTACTTTTCATGCTCTTTAACATCAGCAGACTAAGGATAGGGCCAAGATCCCAGGAAGCTGGGAATAATTTGACTTAGTCTAAAATTGCTACATTTTCTCAAGATTTTTCCATTATGTGAGCTAAAGTCTATATAAATTATATATGCAGGAAAAATAGATTTTTAGAACTGAAGTGGCTGCAACAGTTTTTAAAAAAAAAAATAGCCTCATTCTTTGTATTATTAGAATGTTTTCTGATCTGTACTTGTAATTTTGTCCTATTTAATACACAGATGTCCCGCAATGCATATTTCAACGGCGAGAGCTTTATTGCATCAAGCCAAAAAGTGTCCCTCTTTAATGAGTTCGAAGGAGGCTTTAATTTCCGGACACTGCAGCCCAGTGGGCTGTTGTTTTACTATTCTGAAGGAGTAAGTATCTATTTTTTTATTGCTTATTTTACCTTTTCTTTTTCCCAGGAGAATGCCTGGGAATAATACAATAATAATACAATTTCTCACTTTATGGTTTAATGATAGGGAAAGCAGTCTGCAGTATAAAAGCATTCACTGGTGACCTCATTTTTACAGTTTTCATTTGATCTACAGATGAAAACTAGTAATGCTTCGACATTATTTTGATGCTGAGAGGTGGATCATATGTCTAGAATTAACATGCATCCATTTGTGCTAGTTGAAATCCTTAGTGCAGAAATGCACAGAGCATCTTGCTGTGCTCAGCAGCACTGCAATCCCTATTTGAACCTGCAGGTGCTACCAAAGTACAAATAATATTAAGGGCCTGACATTTGCCATGCAGACAATCACCTAGGAGCAAAATTTGCTTGAATTATAGTGGCACGGCATTTTGAGCATTGCTGAGCTGACAGAAATCAGTCAGAGAGCTGCCTATATTCCCAGATGGCACTCAGACCTCCTTGTGTGACTGGGGAAAGCTGCACTTGAGAATGGCTCCTTGCAGCTATGGGAAGCCAGGCTGCTCCAAAAACCCCCTCAGAAGTGTGACACAGGCTTGCACCCACAAAATGTTGTGTGAGACAAAGCCATCCCAAGATCCTGCAGGCTCAGACTGACATCTGCAGCGAGCATGAGCTCAGATGACAGAACATTTGCAACCACCCCCAAGTGTCTGTTGTGCTGTGCTTGCAGAATATCATCAGCAGTGCAGCAGGGAAGGCTGTGTGACACCGATAACCACTTCTAAACTTCCACGTGTGGCAACCTGGAGTGTTACCTTAAATTGAAATCAGTAACCGTGTCAGCTTACCTCAACAGCTCCAATCCTATGAGGGGCCAAGTGCCCTACTTATCAAACACAAGTTCAGCTATTTAGCTCTTGGCAGAATGAGACAGAATGATTCCTCCCAGTGCACAGTGGCAGTGCTTGCTCTGATGGAACTGAGAGTATTCCTGTTAGTGGCACAGTGATCCCGTATGCCTGACCCAAATAGCACATCTTATCTCTGAGATAATTTTGAGCGATTGAATAGGTCTGATCAGGAGGGATTAGAAAAAGGAAAAAAGTCTTGGTCTTACAACAGCAGTAACACTGCTCAATACAATACCAGGGTACCAGAAACACAAATTACATGTAAACATTTGTGCTACATGGAAGGAGCTCATGTGACAGGTACATGAGACATAATCAGCTGCAGAATTCCCAGAATTCAGGCTTTAAAAACGGTAAGATTATAAATTCTAATTATACCATCTCTTGATTTGCTTCTCAGAGTATATCTTTTTGTAAATTAAGCACAAATGTGGAAAAACAGCCAGAAGAAAAATAAATACAAAAGGAAAATTCACAGAACTGTTAATTTTTCTGTATAATACTTGCTTATGAATATGCTTTTGTCTGTATTTCAGTCAGATGTATTATCCATCTCTATGGAGAGAGGTGCTGTGGTTTTAAATGCAAGTGGAACCAAAATTCAGTCACCAGACCGAAATTACAATGATGGAAAAACCCATTTCATCATTACTTCTGTCACCCCAGAAAGGTAAAGCTGTCCAGCGTCTTTTATTCCCAACCTTCAGAACACAAATATTTCTTGTAAAGCTCATTATCATTTTACACACACTTTTAAAGTGACACTTGAGTGGGGCTTTTTTAAGTGACTGATCTTTAAATGTGGTTGAAAACTGGCCAGCTTGGGCTTAAATTCATGATGATGAAAATTTTTAATAAAATTAAAATAGCTTTTCTGAAAGCTTAGTCCTTTTTTGTTGTCAGGTAAGAAAAGAATTTAATAACGTTTAAGGCTAACATGAGATTAATTTTTTAACAAAATTGATTCTTCTAATTTGTTAAAAAAATTCCCAGTTTACCCCAAAGTAATTGAGGCATCTTCACATAAAGCATTCATCTGGGATACATACTGTAAAACATGTTAAAAATATTTCTAGCACTGGCAGCCACAAATGTGACTAAATACAGCAGTAGGGAATAAGTCTCTCTCTGTGCTCATTGAATGAGTTAGAAGTTTTGGTTTATTGGTGTTTTAGTATCGTTTAGATGTTTAAATTTTTTTAGAAGGTCACATAATCAGAGCAACTTTCTTTAAGAATCTTGCCTATGAGATACTAGCATTCTTGCTTTCCTAATGGAAATGAAGGTTTTTACCTATGACTTGACATCCAAGAACCACAGTTTGAAAAGCTGAAGGTATGAAAAGGTACCTTGGAACAACCTTGGGGATTATCCTGTTTCCCTCAGTTTGCAAAACAAAATCAATGTCTGATGCTTTAGCATGCTCAGTTTCTTATTAAAGCCACAGAATTCTTCCTGCCTTCTGTAACAATTAGTGGGTTGCAAAATCAGGTTTGGTAAAAAGCACTGTATTATCTCAAACACCAATGCACTGTGATGAAAGAGAAGGAAAAAGGGATAGGGGCATAAACAATTAGCATGTGCTTGGATCCCATTTTAACCAAGTGATGGCTCCATCCCTTCATCAGCACACCCCTAGTTATCTCTCTTCACTGTAAAATTTTGGATTTCACAATTAACTTCAGCATAATAATAAATCCACGGGCCTCTGTAATGAGCTTTGCCAATGCATTGCTATTTGTTGCACAGCTGAAACCAAAAGGCTCTCGTGCCTTTGAGCCCTACCACTGAGTGACATATGCACTGAGTGGAGCGTTTTGGGTCCACACACTGTGCTGTCTGACCACTGGCACTGGCGTTTCCAAAGCCACCCTGCAAAAAGGATGCTTTGCCTTGGCAGGTACGAGCTGACTGTTGATGACAAGAAACAGAGCAAGAAGAACTCAGTAAAGGACAGAGCAGGGAAAAGCCCAGACAGCATCAATAAGTTTTACTTTGGTGGCTCTCCCCTCAGAACACAGCAAGCCAACTTCACTGGCTGCATAAGCAACGCCTACTTCACTAGGTGAGTAACATCCTCCCAAACACATTAACAGGCAGTCAGTGCCCTGCCTGACAGCTTGAATAGCAGCTCATGAGAAGTGATTTATTGCCACAATAAAAATTCCTGTCTCATTTTGTGAGGCTAGACAGCATGTGTGAAAAAGGTTCTTACCTTATTTGCCATGGAATCTGTCGGCACAGATCTGCTAGGTTAAAATATTGTTAAGGTCGGAATAACTTGATGAAATAAGATTCCAGTACTGCACCTGCTAATGCTGCTGGTGCAATGAATAATTTGCATAGCTGTAATTTACATTTATATTATGCAGCTTTCAGGTCTGCCTTTGAAACAAAATTATACTAAGGCATCTCACAGAAGCTGGGGAAGTTAGGACTTTGGTCATGCAAAAATGGTCAGAATGTGTTCATCTTTCTTAATTGCTTTATGAAATGTTCTTATACAGATTTTTAAAGTTGAATTTGATGCTGCAGACTGACATTCTCTCATTATGCCAGCATGTAAACAACAGGCAGATGTAGTATAGGCTGTCCTCGTTATCTATACATTGACTGATCAATCTGTACTTTTATCCATGATCCAAGAATTAATATAATTTAAACTATAAATGTACAGTTCTGAGATTTTTATACAGACAATTCTAATATTGGAAAAAAAGAAAAAAAAAAAAAAAAAAAAAAAAAAAGAAAAAAAAAAAAGAAAGCTGTTCTTGTCATCTCCTCTTTGAAACACAGGTTGGATCAAGAGGTTGAAGTGGAAGATTTCCAGAAGTACTCTGAGAAAGTTCAGGCATCTTTGTATGGATGCCCTGTTGAATCTCCTCCAGTTGCTCTTCTCCATAAGAAAGGAAAAAACTCATCAAAAGCCAAAGGAAGTCGTAATAAAAAGGTCTGATACAATTGCTGCAGTACCACTTTAGAGTTTTCCAAATTCTCCAAATTATGGATCTCAAATGCATTAAGACAATGTCACATATATGAAGGAAAGGATCCTGTTCCTTTATATACTCCATGCAAATTATTGTCCTGACACAATCTATCCGGCCTACACTTGCATCATTCTCTTTTGCTAGAACTCTAAAAACAAATACCTGACTTCTTCAAAACAGTACTTCAGAAACAAGCCTTTTTGAATTCTCTGTACTCTGAAGGCAAAAAGCTTGCTTCTGTTCTCATCTACTTGTGTATGGTGCTCTACAGGCTACAATTAGCACACGTTAATATAAATGGGGGAAAAACCTTCCTCCAGCATGCAGAATTTTTAGTCCAAGCATATCCTCTTATGCCTATAATATAGCTGATATCACCAAAAGTGGAAAGAAAAATATTTAATTAGGAAAACTGCAAAAATAGTTGAAGTTATGTTAGCTACACAAGTTTTTTTTTTATCCTTTGTTCTGTCCTAAATCAGGATTTATAGTAGATCTGTTCAAGGAAAATTCAACTTGGAAACAATCTTGGTATTTATGTAGGGAAACAATATATTACTTGTTCACATATAAATGATACTCTTATTTTATTATGTCCAATCTTAGCTAAAAATTCTGGTTCTTTTTCTGTGAAGGTGGGAAGAGATAAAGACAAGATTTCACAGCCTTCATCCAGCCTAAAAAAACTGTATCAAGTGAACTTGCAAAGAGAGCCTCAGTGCCACTTGCCCATGAATCCCAAGGCAACTGAACATGCCTATCAATTTGGAGGAACAGCAAACAGCCGGCAAGAATTTGATCACATACCAAAGGATTTCAGTCAAAGGTAAAGTGGCATTAGAAATAAAAACTAAATATTCTGGGGAGGAGAAAGATGTATTTCAATTTTTTTTTAAAGGAGCACATTTTTGTTGTTACCCTGGCTTTTTTCCTCTATATCTTAGGCTAAATTTTGTGTTGAGCATGTTGTTAGGTTATATTAAAAGGTGATTCAGTTAAGTAAAAGCAAAATACAAAGTGTGTTTCCAGTTACAACCCTCTTGTGGAATTTTCATCTGCATGAACATATTAACATATTGCATATTAACAAAATATGTCTCCTTGACCATTTGTGTGAAGCTTTCAAGGATGTTAGTTCTGTACAAGCAATGCACAATAATCAGTCTCTTTACACAAGTAAAAGCATTAAAGCAGAAAGGAAGCAGTAATGTGCTTCACAGTGTAGCAGGACATGAAGCCATGAAAACCTTGTCCAATTCAAGCCATAATGGAAATCTAAGTAATAATGAGTCCAGATATTGTTGACATTTAATATTCATGCTCCCACAGAACGTGTCATGCAATATTCAAAATGCAACAAGGATTTTGGTTTAATACTTTCCATTAAAGACTATAAATTCAACAACACATCACTTCCTGGAAGCGTACCAGACCACTAACTCAGAAAAAAGAGTGTTCTTTCCCGATTTAAATTTAAAAATCATTATATTCATTTTAATTTAATAGGGTTTTACTTAGGTTCTGATGGTACCCATATGAAGGAAAATCCATACACTAATATCTTCATTCCTACTACACAGATTTATTTTCCAAATGTTATTAAAGCTTCATTATTATAATGTTCATTTTTAAAAAATAATGAGTTGTGTCATGTTAAAACAACTGATATTGGCAAGGGACTGAGTGTGGAATGTACACACACATGTCATTGGGAATTTATAGATCTTTGAGACAATATGAAGAATGGAAATTAGGTTAGACCTGACATCAGAAGAAGGACAAATCAGTTCTGGCACTGTCCTAAACCAATACAGCTTTGCCATGCTTTAGACCTAAGCAATAACAGCAATCACTCAAGAAATTGTCACTGTGACAATGTCAAACCAACAATGGAATAATTTCCCATATTGTCTTGGACTCCGCAAGGAATTACAAGGAAAGGGAAGCTTCGATCAAGTCTGAAATCACATTAAACATCAGGCCCCCATCACACTAAAAAATTCCCCCACATTGCTGTTTGACATGAAAGGAAAATGTAGTGTCAGATTTTGGTGCTCTGCATTAAACTTATTCACTCTAGAGATTTTAATTTTTGAAAACAAGTTCCTTGCCAGAGAGTTGCTTCTCCAACTTTGACTTCTGCTTGAAAAACCACCACGGAATGTTCCTCAGACACAGCACTTCCATAATGATGAATATTTCTTTGGATGAAAGAAAAATCTCAGTCTTTCTATGCCTGATGTTTGATTAAAATCAAATGTATCTGCTTTAATGTTAATATTGTGTTTTTATGTGCCAGAGCTCAGTTCTCTATCAGTCTGAAAACTCACTCATCCCATGGAATGATTTTCTACATTTCGGATCAAAAAGAGACCAACTTCATGGCCCTTTTTGTTGCTCATGGCCGACTAATTTTTATGTTTAATGCCGGTCACCAGAAGATAAGGATTAAGAGCCAAGAGAAATACAATGATGGTCTGTGGCACAATGTAAGTAAAAGAAAGCAATCATTATGATGTTAAGTCTGCAGTAAAGACACTGCTCATGTGAGAGCTCAGGGGGTTCTCATTCATGTATTCATTAACTCACCTATATGTTGAGAAACTTCCATCAATATTTTTAGATCTTCCATGAAGCATTTTATTAAGTCATTAACAAGGGACAGGAAAGTGAGTCAGTCATAAAAATTCAGCAATTCCCAACATTAACAGCTGAACAGAAATGAAAGAAACAAGCAGAGCAGTAAGGCACTTAAGAGTTAAATGAGCTATGAAAGAATAAGGACTAGAATAATTTTGTTCAGCAAATGTCTTTGAAGTGCCTAAGAAATGAGTACAGCTGTCTTAGGCTACTTCAGTAGTCTATGAAAGTAAAGAGAATTTTAGGAGTCAAGGTGAATTTCCCTCTGTAGGTATCTCTCCTCATCAACTACAGAGGAAGTCTACAGTTACTAAACTACTGACTTGGGCTTTTAAGTGTTTAAAGCAGGCTGGATGAATCTATACCATAAAACTAACGAAGAGTGGGAAAATGCTAACAGTGATAGGTAGATCAGTAGATCTTATGACACCTTAATTACCTCTGTCTTGTACACCAAAATGTAAGAAAGGCAGCAGTTCTACTATCTAGCCTTCATATGAATGTGAAAAAAGAGGCTTGTCCAGCAAAGAATACTGGCAGTTAGCAATCAGGCTTGTGAAGTATCACTCACACACTTTGCTTCTCAAATACCTCATCTTCTTCCACTGCACAGCAGTGATCCCTTCATAGATGAAAGTATTCTTCCACATATTTTTCTTCCCTTCCTAGGTGATATTTATTAGAGACAAGAATATTGGGCGCTTGATAATTGATGGTCTCCGAGTACTAGAAGAATCTTTTGATGGGAATGCGAATACTTGGCAAGTCACTGAACCACTCTATATTGGAGGTGTAGCTCCTGGAAAGGCTGTAAAAAACATCCAGGTAAAGCAGACCTCCATGTACAGACCCTATACCTCTATGTAAAGTTAATACAAAAGCTGGCTGTAGAGATGAGCTCAGACAAAAGCTCTTTAAGATCTTGACCCTCATCCTGCTGAGAAGCAGGCAACTCAATTCTTGTATGGAGCAAAGGTCCCACAGGGCTGGGCTGGTGGTGGCTGGGTCCATGAGGAACAGAAAACCAATGGTTCATGAGGAACAGAAAAGTCCTAGTGATATCCAAAATTAGATGAGACACATAACATTAGGCAAGATCAATTTCACCCTGAAGTCTGAGATACAGAATGAGTTTTGGAGACATTTTGATGTTCTCCTAGTACCTCTGTTTTAAGACAATATCTGGAGGTCAGGATTCTGTTCTACAGCTTGGTACAGAAGTATACAGAACAGAGTGTTAAACCAAAAATGAACATAACAGTCTCTTTCAATATAATCTTTAGTGTTATGTGCCTAACAAGATTGATAAATAGACTACTCTGAAAAAATAAACCCCTGTCTTGCCTTGAGGCTATGAGGTATATGTATAGCACTGCCTTGCCCTAGTTGTGCTTTGCTTCAGTAAGGACTGAAGCTGGATTTGCCTTGAAGTCATCAAAAAGACATGAGAGGCTATGAGAATAATTTTTTTTGCTTCCCTTCTCTGGAAATTGTTTTTTAGTTCAAAACTGATGCGCCAGACAACCACAGCCTTAGAACTTATAAACAAGTAAAAATAAGGAGAGAAGAATCTATTTCCTTCCAAAAGCAGTTTACTTACTAATCAAGGCTTTTTTTATCCCTCAGATTAACTCTGTCTACAGCTTTAGTGGTTGTCTCAGCAACTTACAGCTCAATGGAAGGTCACTTACTCCAGCTTCGCAGACATTTAGTGTAACACCTTGCTTTGAAGGCCCATCAGAAGCAGGAACATACTTTTCATCAGAAGGAGGATATGTCGTCCTTGGTAATATACTCCTAAACTAATGTGTCCCAAGATAGGCCTGTAGTATTCCCTGTGCTTCAGAATGGCATTTCTCACTAAAGGGTGTGGTAATTTCTGAGGCTATGAGCTGTAAGGATTATCAAACAGATCACTATTGTGGTAAGCAAGCTACCACTATTGTGGTAGACAAGATCAAGTACATTATCAATAACGGATGACAATAAGGTCATCCTTTATTTTTTTAATTATTAAAACAACATGAAATTAAAAAATCCTGCAGAAGGGCTTTCTGCACATTTTGATACAGAACAGCATGACAGAACACATATTTTCTGTCATTTAGTCCTGTTGTGTTCAGGAAGAGTTTTATGAGGGTGTTTTGGTCACATAGGCTCTGGTCTGAACAAAAAAGGAAACTGCACAACCCTGTTCACTGGCAGCACCAAGAAGAATCAGACAAGTGTTTCTAATTTGCTCCCTGGCCTGCCACCATCTTGAAAAAGGGAGTTTCTTTTAGTGAATCATCAAAGCTCAAGGGAACTCCCACTCACTCAATAATGACTGCTGAGTGTCTAGGAAATTGCACAATAAGAAACTGCCAAAAAAACAGACCATTAACTTTCTGCTGTCCATTTCATTGCTAAGAAATATTTTTAAACAAAATACATTTTTTAAATAATGAGAAAAGTAAATAAACCTTTATTAGTACTCCAAGCAAACACAATCAAAGCAAAAGTTGAAAGGGGTCATTGACAGCACACCATGTTATCGCACATTTCAATAGTTTTTAGGGCAAATAAAATCCACCCTGAGTTTGATGTTCTATTTTGACTTTGAATAAATGTCCAATTTCATCACTGACTCAGTACAAAAATAATGTTATTCTTTTTACTTCACAGATGAATCCTTCAGTTTAGGCCTGAAATTTGAAGTTGTTTTTGAAATCCGTCCCCGAAGCAGCTCAGGAATCCTACTGCATGGCCACAGCGTGAATGGAGAGTACCTGAATATGCACATGAGAAATGGACAGGTATAAAGGTCACATCTCCTCCACTGCCTTGACTGGTTTCTTTTCCAGCTACTGGGGCTTTGCTACACACAAATTTTGTCTTACAAATTTGCCATTAACTAATTCTTATTCTCCCCTAAATATAATAATAACAGTTTAGATTAGGCAAACAAAATATCTATTTTAAAATGCTAAAAATAACACCTGAGACAAGAGCAGATCACTTTACTAACACAAGCCATAAATATTGTTACCAGCTGAAAAGAGGTAAAAGCACTGACTCTTTGGCATTCCTCTTTCACTCA
The DNA here is from genome assembly GCA_030060385.1 of Muscicapa striata striata. Taxonomy (NCBI): domain Eukaryota; kingdom Metazoa; phylum Chordata; class Aves; order Passeriformes; family Muscicapidae; genus Muscicapa; species Muscicapa striata. The sequence continues at coordinate 295,979 of JAREIS010000301.1, read as the reverse complement.
CACGTTAAAAATGTATCACAGTTATGGTAATTACCAATAAATTTTTATTTCTTATTTCTTAAAAGATAAGTCTGAGTTACACTCACTCTCTTCTTTCTTTATCAGATATATGTGTGATGGAAAGAGTGAGGGAAAGAAAAGTTCTGATTGTCTGTTGGCCTGGTTTCTACAGGCTCTGGACTTCAAATGAAGGAGAGAGGTTTGAAATTAACTCACCAGACAGTTGTTGCTATCGCTACTTTTTAATTGTGTTAATTGATAAAACCTGCATCTCTTCGTGCTACTGCATACACTACACATATACAGTAATACAGTAATAAACTTCAGTCTTAAGTGAACAACACAAGCAAAGATTTAGAGCATAGGAAATTTTGGCAGTTTTTTGGTCTTTCTTGCAGAATAGAAAGTCAGGTCACAGTCAAGAGACTAGGCAGTGTGGATATTCTTCAATCACTGCAATACACCTGTCAATCAAAGTGGAAGGGTATTTAAGTGAGGCTGGCTGTACCTCAGTCGGAAATTCAACACCTGAGGAAACGCTCTCGCCTCTTCTGCAAGAGCAGGTACCTACAGCAGAGTGACTGAGTAAACAGTTCAGCATCATGATTCAACACATCCTAAAGCAGATGTCTAATTTGGAGACTAAATTCTCTGTTATTCAGAGAATTTATTTTTCTATATTGGCTACAAAGAGAACAGGTGCTTCATTTAGGCACCTTACTTTTGACAGCTGATAGGTAAGATTAAGCCCATTCTTACCCCTGTATCTAGCCCTTGGTGAACTAACAGAAGAATTCTTAAGGACATTGAGCTGGTGTGTATCATGCCACTCTTAAAAGCTGAGTCTGTATAGAACCAGTCCAGTATAGCACTTCTTGTGTGAAGTTCTAACCAAAGTTCTGCATGTACAGTAATTTGTCTGGTTTTCCCGACTGTACCAATTGGTCTAACAAAAAGTTGCTGCTTCCCTTACTGCTTCAAACCTCACTTCCTATATAATGTATATGCAATTCAGAAACAAAATTCACCCTGGAAAAGCAGTTCTTCCCTGCTTATCACTGCAGAAGTTCAGTACCTTCTTAGGAAGAATCTGTGTTTCTTTAGCATCAACTATCTGCTCTCTTTGAATGCATTACAAAAGACCTGTTTTGTGAAAACTTCTCTGGACAAATAAGATCAGCAACTTTAAGTAATTTTTTTAAATGTACACATCTCTATCAGTACAGCTTGTCTGATATCACTTTCTCCTGTGATTCTTTATTTGCTTTAATCTATACATTTTGTCCAAGGGTGGATAAAATAGAACATGAAGATCATTTCTTGTTGTGTTGGTTGGTGCCCTTCTGGGAAAAAAATAATCTCTTTTTTACAACTGTATCAAAACAGAGATCCTCTAGAATTAAATATAAGTTGTTTCCTTGCAAGAGACTATTTACAAGGGCATATAGTGACAGGAGAGGGGGGTTGAAATAAAATTATTCCTAAGGCCCCTTCCAATCCAAACCATCCTATCATTCTGTGATTTTTCAGTCAACATAGTGCCAGTATAATCAGGGACAACTTCAACATTTGAAAAGCCTGAGTGGTTGGACTCAGAATTTAGAGTTCTCTGGCAATCACCACCAGGAATCTCATGTCCCACAACAGCAGCATGACATTGTTTTGGTGCTGCAGGAACATTTCCATGCAAAAATATATTAATCCATTAAGTAAAGCAGAGGTGCAAAATTCAGAATTATGTTCACTTTCTAGCTCTGCCAGAGACTTAATGGTGAGCTTAAACAAACAACTTAAAAGTAATTCTTAATTTTGCTATTTTTCCTTTCTCATATCTTTTCTGCTTGTTTATACCTGGGTTTTTCGTGACTGTTTTCCTTATTAAGTGGCTAGCAAGATGCCAAAAACATCATCTGGTGCCTCTAAACAGTAATTTATGACACAGGAAATTATACAGTAGCGGTACTAGTAAATGAGTGAAATTAGCTCTTGTTTTCAAATCTTTTCTTGAACTCTTCTTTGAGATAATTAGGAATGTCTCAGAACTGAGACAATCTGAACAATTAAAAAAACCACCTAAATTCAGATTTAAAAGGTACTTTATTTTGAAGAATTTAATGAAGTCATATTTTCTTTTCTCTTGGATACTTGACATGTTTTGAGTGGGGAATACAACATTATTACAACAGAAGGTAAAAAGAGAAAAGAATGGGGTTTGCAGTGATGATTACTTTTCCCTCAGGTTACTGTGAAACTGAATAATGGAATCAGGGATTTTTCAACTTCAGTGACACTGAAACAGAGTCTCTGTGATGGCAGGTGGCATCGAATTGCAGGTGAGTAAAAGGTGGTGATCCCCTAATTAAGGTAACAAAGCCCATCTCTTGCTCCCCTGATATCCATCTCCATGGGCTAGAACACTGGCAGTGCACAAGTGCTTTCACTTCTTTTTCACCTGCCAAGACCCAAGTTTGTGTGAAAGACACAGTCTTATTTATCCCTCAGAATTCTAGAGTTTACTGGGAGGACAAGCTCAGGTTCCTACAAAGATAGGAAGAACAAAGTAAGATGGAAGCTCTTTGCTCAAAGAACAGAAAGCAGCCTAGCTGAAATGCTGGCAACCTGTCCTAATTCACATACCAGATTATATTCTTCCCTTCCTACTTAGAGATTAACTAAATTGATAGAATGCAGTAGGTACAAGTACATGCTGCTCTTAAAAAAAACATGACAGATGTGGGGAACCTTTTGCTCACAACAGGGAGATGTCTACAGCCAGGATTTTGCCATTGTGCCAGACAGTCATCCTTCTTTCCTGGTTTTGGAAGTCAAAAAGTACTTCTAAGCCATTGGTACTTTGAACTGCCTCATCTTCCTGTCTAGATGCTGACTTGGGATGTCTTCCACTATCACTGCAGAAGCCATCTGAGTCTGCATCCTTTCCACAAGAATTCTGGTTCCCTTCTGAAGGCAATCCAGGCACACAAGCAAAGGAGAAGCCTCACTGCATTCTAATACATCCCCAGTTAGGAGCAATTGGGCAAACAGGTTTTTTAAGCCACAAGACACTGTATGCTCATAACCTGGAACCTAAACTCTGACACAGTGATCAAGAGCCCCACTCAAAAGCACCCTTGCTCCCACTGTATCTTCATCAGCCCTGCTCTGTGCTAGAATCCACCCACAAATCGTCACTGATGGCTCACACCCAATCTAGCAAACACTAAAACAACTACTCGCACCAAAAAGGTAACTCCTGTCTGTCACAGAAAACTCATGTGCTATTTCTTGCTGATGCCTCTTCCTTCTCCTTTCAGTAATTAGAGATGCAAATGTGGTGCAGCTGGATGTAGACTCTGAAGTCAACCATGTGGTGGGGCCGCTGAATCCAAAGGCAATTGACCACAGGGAGCCAGTGTTCATTGGAGGTGTACCAGGTGTGTTTCTGGTATCTTTATGGTACATTGTTCTTAGATTTCTACCCTGTTAACCCTGTTTCCAGAGAAAGCATAAAGACTAAGTTTTCATCTCAAAAAAGAACAATATATGTGAACAACATGGTAAAATTCAAAGGCTCGAGCTCATCAGAAATGTTCTGCCTCAAGTTCTCAAAGAAAAAGATGTGCTGCTTCATTGAAATTAAAGCATTCACAGCTGCTGGAGGGTAAGGTATGGATTCAGAAGAGAAGTCAGCCAACTACAAACAGAATTTCTTTTTTTTTCTTTTACCTTCCCATGTGGGCTTACTGTTTTTCTAAGAAGTGGTTTATTTATGGGATTGGAAACTTGCTTTCACTGTAACTGGAGTCCCAGGGTTTAGTTGCTGGTAGGCTTCTTTCCTCTTCTTCAAGCAATGACATCTTTGAACATAGGACAAAACATGGAGCTTCTTTTACTGACTAGGGGTTTCTATTAGACAGATTTCTGCTCCTGGGTTTTTGTGACTCACAGACCATCTATGTAGCATGGGCCAAGATTACTACATTTTCTTCCCTTATTCAACAGACAGAGCTACTCTGTTGGGGTTCATATACAAACTGTAATCAACATTACGTGATTCAATTTTTAAGTCAACGCCAGTACATTTCTCATTGAAAACATGCAGCATTATTTCTCCGAGCCTTGCATGTCAATCATTAACAGCTCTAACTACAAAATTCATTATAATGCTTATCTTGGCTTAGTGGCTTGAATGCATCGTGTTCACATGCATCCCACACTACCAGGAGGTAAAATGAGCCTAAAGGGAATTATAAAATCTATGCACAAATGCCTGCTCACTCTTTAAATCCAAACTGGAATTTTATTAGGACAAAACTCTTCCCAGAGAGGTAATATAAAGGGGTAATTGCAAATGCTGCTCTGCTTCATAATAGAGCCTTCTATTTCTACATTAATTATAGAATACTAAAGCAATGCCATACATTGGCTCTGTAATGCTATTATCAGCCTGGCACAGAAAACTCTTACACAGAACTTCACAGCAACAAACAAGATATAATACTAAATAATGCCATGCAGATACAGCAAACTGGATGCAAACTAACAAATCAGATGACAATACATGTGATGTTAAATTACAAAAACAGACACTGGGACTCATCTACTCTCTTACTTAAAGGAAAATGTAGTTGTCATAAAATGTAAAATTATGTCTCTATTGATAACATAGTACCAAGAGCTTTACATAACTGTAGATAACTAACCATGTTTTAATGGCCTCTAGGACACTGGCAGTAGGCCAAATGCTTTAGAAGAAGATTCAGAAGAGCTCTACTTAGCAGCAGAGTTAAAAGAATATGCCACCAAACTGATTATTTTGCTCATCATGAGCTCTAAATTTTTATTTCTTTAATTTTTTAACCTCCTTCTTCCAGAGTCTCTGCTAACATCAAGCCTGACTACACGCAATTCCTTCATTGGCTGCATTCGTAACTTCATGATTGATGAAAAGCCAGTGAGTTTTAGTAAAGCAGCTTTGGTTAGTGGTGCTGTAAGCATTAATACCTGTCCAGCAGCCTGAAAGTGCACTGCATCGATTCTGAAAAGTTCCTTAGACCACAGAAAGAAAAACAGAACAAAAGAAACCGTGTCCAGCAAGACAAGAAGAATGAAAATATCATAGCCACATCTACAGAAAGCAGGAAGGGAGGGGAGGTCACTTCTAATACTTACACACAAACAAAAATCACTGAAGAATAAAAGCTGTTGCTTCTGCACTTCTCCTAATATACCACAAGAGTGAGCTTTACCATTTCTTATAGCGTACGTGTGGCCAGTCTGTTACATGAAAATATGAGATTATAAAATAAATTAAAATTATATTAAATACATTACTTTCAAAATAGATCCTCTACATAATTTCATTCCATGTCTTAGTCACCCTTTGTCCCACAGAAAAATATCTGCTAATGCACATTAAAGAATAAAACTAGATAACAGATTTACATCACAAACACAGTGCAATGATCTTACTGTATGTTTTTAATTTTCCATTCAACTCATTTATATATTCCTCAAATAATGTGGGGGGAAGAGAGTATACTAATTATGTAAGCTTAGAATTAAAAATTAAAATTTTTATTTCACTGCTAGACTTCATGGATATGTTCTAGCACAATATGAAAGAGAGGATGAATATCTTTTAAAACAGATGCTTTATACATATGCTCATTTACCTAAACTAGGTAATTTTAGAGTAATGCTTGCCTTAGAGACAATTCCAAATTTCAAGTTTTTTCTCTGAATTTTTAAATGCACTCACATACAAATACAGCACTAAATTCACAGTCTCATTGTGATCTCATTTGCACTAGTGTTACACGAGTAAATATGAAACATAGAAAGCAGAATCACAGTCACAATTTCAGGTGACTCCCTTATCACACAAAACCATCACTTCCCCATGAGACTTCTGCAGGACTTCAGTTTACAGCAGTAATCCTCAAACAAGGAACATGTTCCGTTGGAAGATATGCTGCAGCAGAGGAACCAAGAGTGAAACAGGAAGATGTAAACAGAAAGCAAAGGGCTGCAAACCTGAGCTGTGTTATGACCACAGAAGGTAGATGGAAGTTAACGGTAGGCTTCAACCCACAGTAGGCTTGCACACCAAATAGACACAAGTCACTTGCAAAACTCAGTCCCTTCAGACATCACCTACAAGGAATCAAAGCCATTTAGCTTTCTTTTCTTTAAAGAATAAAGTAATGTTATAGAAAGTTTTATGGCTGCTGTGCAAATCTTGGCTGGAACCAACTCAAAACATGATCAGCTGCAAAGCAGGAAGCTATGAAAAGCAAAAATAAAGGATGACACCCTAGAGACTAAAAATTAATAAGAATTCATCTGGAAAACACAGAAATGAAAACTGGAATCCAAAGATCTTGAAAGCATGGACAAATGGAAGAACCATTAGAATAAGATAAATATGTAAGTGCTAATCAGCAGCTTCCCTACTACTCTCAGTAGGGTGGAAAATGGGTTTTGACACACTGCAGCAGACTTGGCTTACTCTGGATAAAGAACTGCAACCTCTGGATACACAGGAACTCTCCAGCAGCTGGGACCCCATCACAGACTCTCTACTTGTCTCTAGAGTCCAGTGTTGGGTGGTAAGTGACCAAAGTATGGTTCCAGTAGCCACTGCTTCTCTTTTCACCAGCCTTGTCAGCTCTGCTCATACTTCCAGCCCCAGTCCTGTTCTGCTTGCCTTCTCCTGAACACATGCACCTTTCTCTTCCCTGAAGCTCTCAGGCAATATGTTCCAAGGACTGATTCCCTTTCTAACTCTAAGCTTACAGATGCCCCCTTCACACAGTAGTGATATTTAGACCCTTCTTTTCATCACTCCAAAGCCCACTGTTCATACCTGAGACACAAGCAGTAAGAGTATCCCTCTGCAGTCTCCCTGGATCAGGCATGGATCCCTAAATCCAGCTGCCTTCAAACGCCATCTTTGTCTTAGGCAACAAAACCAATATGCTTGCTCAGCTTTTTCCTGCTCCCAGCTACTTCCCAGAAATGGAACAGAAATTTAGGGCTTTTGCTTTGAGAATTTTTTTTTTTTTTTTTAATTGGTGTTGAGGGAGAATGTCCTCAGATCAGTGAGCTGGGTTCCCAGTGGTTACAGAGGCCATGGACGGTGTCAGAGCAGCACAGCTGAAAACAGGGGTAAAAAAGGAAGTCTCTTTCCTCCCAGTGCCAGTGAGTTGTTAGATTGGCTCAAAAAAGCTCATGACACCATAACCTGAGCTAAGCTTCCTCAGGCCCTGGTCTCCAAGACCCTATTGCTGGAGAGAAAAGAACAGCAGATTCCCTGCTTAGATAGGTTGGTTACAAGGATTACGGAAATTCCTTTTGAGTTGCCTGCAGCTGTTCAGCAGAGATAGCCAGGAATAGCAAATGCTTGTGCCCTCTAAGAGCATCAGAGTTTAGTGAATGCTGGTATTCAGTGGAACATTTTATGTTAACTGGTGCACACATACTCAGAATGCTTTTCTGTCTCACACCTACTTCAAACCAAAGCACACATTCTCATATCGACATCCAAGCTCTGTGAATAAACAATATTTCTCTTAGCCATATTTGCTGCAATGTGATTTGGTTTCATTCTGTGGATTTACATTTAAGAATGACTTTTCTGATTTAATCAGCCCTTTGCATACTCTATATATGGAAAACTAAAAATACACTAAAACGGTATGTGAATAAAAACCTATTAAAATTCATAAACTGTACTATTCAATTTATTTCTCTTTACTATATTATCAGCTAATCAAACACAACACTATTTTGGACGATGTCTTCCACAATTTTCCCTTCTAGGCTTCAGAGGGGTGGGTTTTCTCTCTGCAATACAGAGTGTCCAAAGAAAAACACTATAACCCAGAGGATACTTGCAGACTCAGGAGAGAGCAGAAAATAATGCAAATTTCCCTGCCCCAAACACCCACATAGACCTTAAAATTACCATTTCACATGCATCAAAGAAAGCCAGTATGTGATGCATTATATTGCACATACCTCTGCACTCATTTCAAGGCTGCTGGTGTTTAAGAGAAGACAATTCCCTAAGCAGAATTCAATTTGCCTTCTGTATCTATCTTAAAAATTATAGCTCCAAAGTACAAGACCCTTCATCTACGAAGATTTGAGAAAAAAATTTCAGGTTCTGAGCTACACTGTCAGATTTTTCCATTTCCATTTTTAACATGAATATAACTATCTAAATTCTGCAGAAAGCCTAAAAAATGAGCACTGACCCTAGGGAGACTATAACTTTTCTCTGCCACCTTCAGGGTTATAATAAGTGTTGTTATAGCCATTATCTAAATCAGGGCTGCTTCTACACTGTTATTGTATCCCAATATATTCGGAAATCAGACATTTGCATGACTATGTAAGAAAGAAACTGATTTCGAGATCAAATGCTCAGGAAACTGCTTCAAAATAGAGGATTTAAATGAGATCTCAGTCCCCTCTACCTCTTACATCTCAAGATGTGTAGAGAACACGCTTCTCCTCAAGAATCCAGAGTATGGACAACAGCCTGACCAGAAAAATGAAAGAAGAAGTGTTACAAGCCTGACAGTAATTTCCCAAAATACAAAAAATACAACAATTCTGAATTTAAAAAAAAAAAAAAAAACCCTCCAACAAACGAAAAATAGAAACGAATATTACAAACAACAGACCTTCATATGTGAACTAAGACCGGATATAAATCAAAGGACAGCATTAGTTCAAATTCTAGTGTATTGTCCCTACAGCAGCATAGGCCTAAATAGTCAAATGACTGTTATTAAAAAGATGGTGAAAGCATAGCACACATATTTAACTTGTGATGTACTTTTGGCTCTGGTTACAGCATGGGATTTAAAGGTTATTCACAGATTCACTGTGGTCCATGGCAATTCATTTCCACTAAATAACATCATAAGCTATTTATACAATTATTCAGTTTGAGTTCCAAAGCTGTGGAACACCATTCCTGTATAACACATCAACAAAATATTACAGAGAAATTAAGGGTAAGAAGCACATATTACCATAAGTCTGTTGATTAAATTATTAATATAGACAAAAGAGTACCCAAGTACAGGGGACCTGTATCGATTCATGCATTTCATACTATACTAAACAGAAAGTCAAGTGTGTGATTATTTCTTTCTGAGTTGAGCTGACTGTTCCATTAAATGTCTGAGCATATGCATCAAGCCAAACTGGCTGCTACACATCAACTTCCTGCCCTTGGACCTCCTTTGGCAACCAAAAATATCCCCACATGAACATGAATCTCAATTGCATCTACAATTCACAGTGTTTCCAAGCTCATAGAGAATAATCACTTTACATTTGCCTTCACAGACCACTTCAAGAACACTGGAAGCCAGAGCTGAGTGTTTTGTTGCAACATCATGTTCAGTATAGTGAATCTCACTAAGCTTAATCTTCATGGGACATAGAAGACAAGAAACTAACAAACTTACTTAAAAAACAAGTAGAAAGTGGAGCTAATTACACAAGAAGAAAAAGTCAGATACAATAATATTAAGATATTCTGTAGAATTTAAATTAAACATTAGAATGCTTGTAAGCAATGTTGTGCTGCTTTTAACCTTAATTAAGGCTGAGAAGACATGTGAAGAGAAGACTTTAAGGACGTGACAGCAGGCAAGAAGTATAGAAGCAGTTTGAATCTAATAGCAAGAACAGAGCACAGTCTGCAAGTTTGGACCACTTCAAAAGAACACAGGGACCAAAATTAAGGTTACAGGTTAACATTTAGTCTGGCCAGAGAGAAATGACTACCTACTTTTCTGATTAATATCTATATGTAGTTTTACAGAGGTGATAAGTTTATAGAAAATACATGTTTGAGGCAGTATTACTCTAGTCATGTTAAACACGCCTATAACATTAAAGCCATTGGTCCTTTTCACACATTTCATACATGACACTTGAGTAAGCATGGGCCACCCAGTATGTTTTCTGAAGAACAACATGGTTTCAATTAAGTTGTACAAAATTAACCTGTGTATCTATTTCTTGTATATAACGCATTCTTATATTGTATTGTAAAATATTTTATTTGCTGCAATACATACATAATTGTAATACACTGATAATCTTTCCAGGAAAGTTTTTTTTTTAAATAGTCATTGACTATAACTTTATTTTCCTGTAGATCTACAATTAATCTCTACAGCATACCAGGTCATATCTAGGAACAAATAAAGGATTAAAAATTTTATTTAACTTTTTTTTTTTTTTTTTTTTTTTTTTTTTTTTTGTGCACCAGCATTACAAGTAATCTATTTGGAAAAAGAGTATTTCATTGGAAGTTTTTAGCCATAAAAGCTAATGGACTGGGTTGCATGGAAGTGCTTTTTTCCTCCCGCAGGAAGCAGAAATGCCATCTGTGCCACAAGACAGCTTTCTGCAAGCTCTGCATGTCCCACAGTCTTTACTGTTTTAGTCCTGGACTTGGCAGGATTAACAGTTGGACTTGATGGTCTTGAAGGTCTTTTCCAACCTGAACGATTCTGGGATTTTGCAGCTGAGCTGTGCTGCGGACCAGTCTTGCCATGCTGAGACAACAGCATCTCTACATTCCCAATTATACGCACAATATGAAACGGAGCTTAATATGCAAGCCTGGTGGGAGGGTACATCACAGCATTTCCGAATGGCCGTTTTTCCATTTAGTTTTTAGTTTGTATTTTCATACCGTTTCGCACATTTCACACCATCTCCCTGAGCTATGTATTCGGGGGAAATAAAGCGCTTCTTTATCGCACCATTTTTAGCCATAAAAGATAAATGAACTGTAGCGTATGTAAACACTTCTGTTGTCCCGTACAGAGACTTTATTTTAGGTCTTTGTCAGGCCTCCTGTATCTGGGCCTCAGCCGACACCCCGCAGCTGATCCCAGGTCCCCCTCAGACCCCCCGAGTGTCTGAAAATCTCACCACCCTCCGCACTGTCCCCCCCCGCTCCCTAATGGCACGTCCCACTCGCGGCGGGCAGGCGGCGAGCGCCCGCAGCCGAGGCAACGGTTGGGACGTTCCACCGCAGGAACTCAGGGGGCGCGGCTTCCGGGCGCCGACTTCGAACCGGGAGTGCGCCGCCGGTTGTGCCATGACGCAGTCGGTGGTGGTGCAGGGTAAGGGGGTCGTGGCGCCCACACCTGCCGCCGCCCCCTCCCCGTGCCTCAGCCGTGTCTCTCCCCTTTGCAGTGGGACAGTGCGGGAACCAGGTGGGATGCCGTTTCTGGGACCTGGCGCTGCGGGAGCATGCCGCCGTCAACAAGGTAAGGGCGGCGCTGCCCCGGCGGCCCGGGGCCAGCCGCCCTCGCTGCCTTCCGCCGCTGTGTTTGTTTGGTTAAACTAAGGGCGCTTCACTGCGAACACAACCACCCCCAGCTTCGTGTGCTGTTTTACTAATCATGGAAACAAAACGTAAGGTTAAGCGTGAGAGACCTTGTTAAATCAGAGGGTGGGCAGTAACCAACTATGTGAAGTTTAACGTGGTTTGGCGCATTTTGCACCAGGGATGGGGGAATCCTGGATGTATGGACAGACTGGGGAATGATATGCTGGAAAGCAGCACCTTGGAAAGGGACCTGGGGATCCTGGTCGATGGCAAGTGGGACATGAGCCAGCAGAGCCCTGGCAGCCAGGAGGGCCAGTGCTGTCCTGGGGTGCATCAAACACAACATCGCAGCCGGGCAAGGGAGGGGATTGTCCTGCTCTACTCTGCACTGGGGCAGCCTCGAGTGCTGGGGCAGTTTTGGGTGCCACAGTATAAAAAAACACATTAAGCTGTTAGAGAATATCCAAAGAATGGCCATGAGGATAGTGAAGGGTCTTGAGGTGAAGCCATATGAGGAGCGGGCTGAGGTCTGTTCAGCCTGAAGGAGATTGCGGGTCTCGTTTGCATGTTGTCATAAGGGGAAGAGGAGGGACAGACACGGATCTCTTTCTGTCGTGACCAGTGACAGGACCCGAAGGAATGGCCTGAAGTTGTGTCAGGGAACATTTAAGTTATGTATTAGAAAAAGTTCTTCACCCACTGGGTGGTTGGGCACTGGAGCAGACTCCCCAGCACCAAGCCTGCCAGAGCTCAAGAAGCATTTTGACAACACTCTCAGGCACATGGTGTGACTCTTGGGCTATCCTTTGAAGGGCTAAGAGTTGGACTCTATGTTTCTTCAGGGTCCCTTCAACTCGGAATATTCTGTGATTACTAATTCTTGTCAGCTTTCTCCAGCATTTCCACCCTGAAAAGCTCAGTGTGTCTCCCTACAGCCAGGCATTAGCAGGCCTGAGGCAGTTAACAAATGGAAGGGCTGTTGTTAGTGCTGGTACTTTGCCAGTGGCAGTAGAGCAAAAGAGGACACCCCCAAAGCCCACCACTGTTTTCCAAATTAGCTGATGCCATGACTTGCTGTACAGTTTTACTGACCAAAATGAGGAGGGTGTGGGATTGTGCTGAGTACCCTGAACAAAAATACGCTTTTCTTGCTGTGACTATAAAGCACTTAAGGTATTTAAACTTGTCAGATCTCTTTAGCTTTATGTTGGGGTAAGTAATTTCCATGCTATCCCTTGGCAGGGAGTTCAAGAATCAGTGTGATTGTGCTGTCCTTTTTGCAGAACTCCATGGACATTGGTATCACATGGAACTCACAATGAACTGAGAGTTGTATCAGTGATGAGCTGAGTCAGCTGAAGAGCAGCTCTTCAATTTAATAATTGCATTGGGATCTTCAGTAAACTACTACAGTTGCTTAAAAATTAATTTCCTAGTTACATTCTCCTCTTAGTTTTTAATAAGGTGATGTTTTCAATGAAAAGCTCTTTTTAGAGCTGACTAGAACTAGCTGGATTCAGTAGAGATGTTCACTTGGTTTCAAGTGGTGAAGTTTGACAGGTGTCCTTCAGAGGTCCCTCCAACTTTAATTGTTCCATGAAAAATCACTGAGAATTTTTGGCATTACACATCATTTTGTGTTATTTCCTTTTAGAAAGGAATGTATGATGAAGCCTTAAGCAGTTTCTTTAGGAACGTAGATACAAGGTAAGTTCTTATCAAGCAATTAATGAGTTTACATGGCAGGTCAGCACATGTAGTATCTTCTTTTAACCTGAGTTATAGTTTTCATTAAGTCATATTTAGCTTGTGCTAGAAAAAGATTTTGCTTTTTTGTATTCTCCTCAAAACCTTATCTTTGCATTTCCATTTTATCTATATATACTTCAGTAGTTAAATATGTTGAAAGTGTGTGGGTTTGTTTTCCTTTCTCTTTGTACCAAATGTGGACAGTTAGGATCTGATAGTTCTTGCCACTGCAGATTACAATAAGATTGTGTGCCCTCTGAATGCCAACTGAGCAGTATTTCTTGAAGAGTTGTAAGAGAATTTGTATATAAGAGAGTCAGAAAAACACTGACAATTTTTTAACTCTTAATTATCTGAAATTTTGTTACCCAGAATAGTGTCTATAATTGTTTTTTAGAAGTTAACCAATGCATACCTTAAAACCATTCTGTTATTTCTTATCTATCCAGTTATGAAAATCCTTGTGGTTTGCAAGAAGAAAATGTGTATTTGAGATAGCCTCTTACATTTTAATTAATAAAAAGCATTTGGCCAGCCCGTTTCCTTCCATTATATGAAAAAGTTGCAGTATAGCAATGTGATTTTAACTAGAGCAGCGCTGAAATCCAAATTACTTTGTCTCCAGTTTTACCTCTTTGAAAGAACATTGCAAATGTATTGAAGTTTATTATTGTCATTCCATGTAGATATTTCTGAGAATACTTTTTCATTTTTTTAAATCAAGAAAATTTGATCATAAAAAATGTCTGTTTCTGTACGTGCCAGATGAAACCACCAAATTTGTAATTGATGGGTTGGCTGCAGTAGAAATATCTATTTTCTCTCTGAGCAACCTGGTCTAGTGGAAGGTGTTCCTGCCCGTGACAGGGTGGTTGGAACTGGATGATCTTTAAGGTCCCTTCCAACCCAAGCCATCCCATGGTCCTAGGAATGTTGGGATTTTTTTCGGCAATTGAGCAAGTGATTGAAGGTATAATTTGGCATGAAAGACCAGAAAGCCAAGAGTAAGAAAAATAAATGTTGTCTTGGGGTTGATTTTATTTCCTCTTTGAATTTTGTTAGTCCCTGAATAGAAATTCTGTAGGTGGCAGGTGTTGTGTAGGCTAGAGGAATCACATGAGTATTGGAGGCTGCTGTGAGCTGCTCACCTAATGAGAAGTGTCTAGAGACCATCTTTGAGTGAGAAGTTGGAAAATTCTTGAGTAATCCAGTGCAGCCCTGCACTCTTTTCACCTTGTTCCTGATGGGACTCAGTAGGCTCAGAACATAGGTGCTGTAGTGCATTTTAGATGAAGTTTTGTGAGTGTAGTGGTGATTGAATATAGAATGGTCTAAGAAATACTTTAAATTTAGGCTTGGCCAGCTCCCAGATTAGGTAATAATGGAAGAGAAAGTAAGATCAGTCTTGCAGTATCTCTGCCTTTTTTTTTTCCCTTGTGCTGAATATAGTTTGACCAGACCATAGTATCTCATCATTTGAGCGGAAAAAAAATTTGCTTGTAACATTTTATAGTCTGCTACGTTGGCTCAGTACAACAGTCCTGGGAAAGAAGGCAGATTTAGCTATGTCAGCCCAGCAGGATTTCTGAGCTGGTAAATCATAATAAGCAAATAAATCAAGCACAGCACCGTGCTGGTGCAGTTACAGAGCTTTCACACCTCGAGCACAAGCACAGTGTTGTACTGCCCCCACTGAACGGCTCATTGGGAGCTTTTTTCTATTGTTTGATGAGGGCACACTTATCATGTGCTGATAAAAGATAATCCTTTCCAGGTTTGGCAATACTTGTAGAATGCTGCAAAGCAGAGGCTGTATCTGAGAGTAAACTTTTATGCTTATCTTTCAGCTTCTTGAAGTAATGTTTAGGATAATTCTGATTGAGATCATGTCCTGTAATTGTATTTACTTTCAGGAATTATAAGGTCTTAGCAGCATGTTCAGTGTGTTTCTGTTTGTTTGCATTGTCATAGTCCTCCAAACACAAAATATAAGAGATAAAATTTTATTGTAGTATATATTTTATGCTACAAATCTCATCTTAGATTTTTTTCTGTTACTAATTTTTTTTCAGAAGTGGTGATAATGGCCCTGATATTTACAAAGGAAAAATCTGCTCTTTAAAAGCACGAGTAAGGCAATCTATAAAGGTCATACTTTTTCCATTGAATATTTATGTCCAACTGTGTGGGAATTCTCATGAAGTTCTTAAAATTGCATACAGGTTTAAATACTGCTTTGAATAGTAAAATTTCCAATATTAACTTTTATTAATGCAGTAATACCGTTAGCTGCCAGTCTTGTTGAGTAATTTATATTGGAATTTTAATAAAATTATTACAGATATTATTAACTAAGGATTGCATTTCTTTGAGCCACTTTAAATAATTAAGAAGCAAGGAAACTTGAAACATAAAAATGTTTTAATTTTTTTATTCCTAAGTAGTGAGGCAAAACATTACAGAATTTTAACAAAATTTCATAATCTGAAATGCAGTCCTATCAAACAACTTAGAGCAAATCAGCTAAGGTGTATCTAGTTGGTCTCTTAGTTAACAACTGGGGGGGAAAAATTTGTCTGGAGCAGGCAGAGTAGAAACAGAATTCCTTTTGTATTGTAAATAATTTCATATTTCTTTGTGTGATTATTTCAAGGGTGGTTTGCTTACTGACTGAATTTAAATTCTTTCCATTCTCAAAGGCACTGTTGATTGACATGGAGGAGGGTGTGGTAAATGAAATTCTACAGGGACCATTGAGGGATGTGTTTGATAGCAAGCAGCTTATCACAGATGTTTCTGGTTCAGGAAACAACTGGTGAGAACCTCTTTAGAACACATTTCTTAGCAGTTAATTTGATGGCATTTGAAAAGGGAAATGATGATAACCAACCGTTGCTTTCTGTGTAGTTCTGCACCTGGAGAGCTGCAGCATTTTACCAGGAAACTTGGAGACACTGTTGCCTGGAGGAGGGCTTTGAAAAGGCTCTTACAGAAGAATAATTCTGCTGATTTATCATTTTGTTTCTTTTTTTCTCCTTCTTTTTTGATTTTCTTTACGAAAGAACACACTTTTTATTTTTGTTTCTTTGGCATTCAGCTGCTTTCATTGCTTAGTCGAAGCCGTAATCTAGTTTGAGACTGTGCAGCTACTGTGGAAATGAGATATATGAACAAATGCACTTCTCATTTCTAAGCACCACAGAGTCTGGCTTTGTGCATATAAACTACATTACCAAAAGAGAAATTCAGAAAAAAATTGATTAACATAATGAATTCCAAATTTTTACAGAGACCTTAAGGTGCTCTAATAATATTCAGTGCACTACAGACTGGAAAGCAAATCACCAGAAAATGTACCAAAAGAGAGTGCAATATGGGGAGTAAAACTTTACCATTTACCAACTTTATCATATAGCAGACAAGTGTGTTGAAGATGAGCTGTTTGGGGATTTTTTTGCTACTAGTAGCAACTGACATGCAAAGTACTCATGCAAAAGATTATCTGTACACTTACTGCATAGGAATATCTTTATTGTTGAGGACTATAGCTTTCGTTTCATTACTACAATTGGATCATCCAGTGGGGGAGTTTATTTCCTTTTTCAGAATAAGTGCATCCTCCAAACTTGTGAACTTTAGCTGTTTGCTTCCTCCAAGTTAAAACCATGTCCTGACTTCCATGTAGTCCCATGTAGTCACAACTTAGAAACTCTCCCAGATGAGGTATTGCATCCAGCTTTGGACTCTGACCTCTGAAACATCACATAGAAAGAGTTAAAATTAAAAACTTAGTTTGATTTTTATGGGGGAAATTTTAAAGTACTTTTCATATCCTTAGGGCTGTAGGTCATAAGGTATATGGCTGTCAGTACCGGGAAAACATAGTGGAAAAGCTGAGAAAAACTGCTGAACATTGTGACTGTCTACAGTGTTTCTTTATAATTCATTCCATGGGAGGTGGTAAGTAATCTTTTTATGAGGAGTATGACTGAGTCATCATCTGAGCCACAGATTTAAAAAATGGAAATACACGTATCTTGAAAAGAAAATCAATATAATAATCTACATCATTCAAAATGCTGACTTAAAAAAATAGCACAGTACAATTAAGTGGACCTGTAATTATTTATGAGTTGTTTTATTAGAGCACTGAGGAGCTTTAATGTGCTACCCAGAACAAAAATGCAGCTAAAATTCTAAAGACGAGGCAGTGAGTAGATCAAGACAGGTACCAAACACTGAGGTATTACTGATCAGAAGGGTCGGTGACCTCTGAGCACTGACAGCATTGTCATAATGAAGTTGGTTTTAATTGTGGAGAAGGAGTTTTCTGAAAGGCTTTGAAGGAGACTTCTAAGGTTGCTTAACTTTAGAAAAACTTTGTTTTTCTGTTTTCCTTCCACATAATTCTCTTGAATCTGATCTAGTTCCTTTGTTAATAAGCCAAAAGGGGAGAATCCTTTGCAGTGACAATTTTGTCATTATTGCATTGCCATTAAGCCTTCCTACCCCAGAAACCAGAGAGTAACATGTCTTATAATTGTTCATGATGTGGAAAAAGACACAGAAAATAGCTCTAAATGTGAAGCAAGGATTTTGTCAAGGGCCTTTTTTGTGGCCACTTGCTTAATTTCAGAGACCCTGCAGGTACTGTTTCTGTTACTGTGAAAACTGCTGTCTTGTTCTTAGATTGTCTGCCACTTAGAAAGTAGTTGAATATTCAGAAAAAGATCACAATTCAGTTCTCTATTTTGAAATCGGGGTTGTGTGCTTAGTGTTAATGAGGAAAAAAGTCTGTGTGCTGGGGGGAAGGGGCAGTTCTTTTTTTACTGAAGAATGAGAAAATTTCATTTAAAAAACCCTGAAAGGAAAATGGTATTGTTTGGGGCTGTTCAATACTTTTAAGCATATGTTGTGTTTCATAGTTCAAATTAAAGAATTAAAAAGTAGAAATACTAGGTCAGAAGAATGTTTGTGGTATAATAGGACTTTACAGTTTGCAGAAATTTTTGAGAATGTATACTTCATCCTGACTGACATACTGTGGGAAATAATTTTATTACTTAATTATTTTCCTCTCTGGGAAAAACCTTCCTGCCTTAATTACATTTGAGTAGCCTCTACTGTCAGTCAAATGCTTCAGAAAATATTCATTAACATATATAATTGAAAAGTTGTATGTCTCCTACATGAGTCTTAGAGCCTGAGATAATGTGGGGAACCTGTCTTGTCTCATTCTGTCTTCATTCATAATTAGGGACAGGATCTGGTCTTGGAACTTTTGTACTAAATTTGCTTGAGGAGGAATTCCCAGAAGTATATAGATTTGTTACTTCAGTTTATCCCTCTGGTGAAGATGATGTTATTACTTCTCCATATAACAGTGTTCTGGCTATGAAGGAACTTAATGAACATGCAGACTGTGTACTACCAATAGAGAATGAAGTAAGAAATAATACTCTATTTCTGTAATTTTTTTCTTTTATTAGACAGTGGAAGTGTCTCTTCCTTTTCAGTACTGATTTGCTTATCAAATCTCCAAAAGCATAATTTCACTTTTAAAGTAATAATTGAACTTCCAAGTCACTTGAAAGCTTTTGAAATGAATGTGGGTATCACTAAAAAATTGTTCTTCTCCTTCAAAGTAAGATAGAGTGAATTTTTTCAAGTCTCTTTCAAGGTAAACAGTGAAAAGCTTGTATTTACTGAGATAGTGTCTTCTATTCTTTTAGCAATCAATTTGTGCATAGCATTAGTAGGGTTCTGCAAAGGCCTCTGACCTCTCCAGATTCCAACAAACTTAACTATGCTGATTAGTGATATGGGAATCATGGATATACCTGACCTTGCAAAGTGCTAGACTCATTTGTATCTAGCTTCGGTGACTGTCTTGCTATTTGCTTATGAAAAAACCAGGAGAAAGTGAAGTTTAGTTAGGACTATATGTTTTGCTTCACAGGTGTTATCTTCTAAAACTTTTTAAATTTTCATAGGCATTTTGAATAGTTGAGTAAAATTTGAACCTCTGAATCAAGCTGTGTATATATTTGTGATATGTAAGGCACAGACTTTTAGCAACACTTCAGTCAACTGGAATTACTCAAAAGTTGGACTTAGATGTATCAAAGGTATAATCTTTAAGCTAACAGAACAATGTCTGAGCTTTCAAGATTATTACAAAGGAAAAAGTGCGTTACTGAATTTCTAAGTGCTGTACTCAAGACTACTGTGCTTTTTTTTTTTTTTTCCTCAAAGTCTCTGTTTGAGATAGTTAATAAAATTCATCAGATGATCAATTCTGGAAAGTTAGGATCAACTGTAAAGCAAAACAGCCTGATAACATCAAGTGCAGGCAGTACAAAAACACTACAAGCGAAGCCATTTGACGCAATGAATAACATCGTAGCCAACTTGCTGCTGAACCTGACAAGGTAAAGTAACAGGTTATTCCTCTGTAACAAAGTAGGATTGCTGGAGTTGATGTGTGCTATAAATATGCAGGCCTGCATCAACTTGAGTAATATTAGTTGGTTTTTATTCAATATGAGTCTTCTCTTTTTAAGAATTTGTTAATAAATCCTAAAGTATTTGGAAGTATTCAGATTGTAGTGGTGTTGCATTAGCCATGGTAGTCTTAAAACTGAATTAAGTTTATTGGCAGAAAGATATTGTCTTCCACTGGTGCCTAATGGAGCCCACGGAGGTTTGCCTTTCTAGGCCAGTTGCATTATTTTATAAATATTGTCAGATTGTTTTTGCTCGTAAACTGTCTATTGCTGCAAGAAATATACTTCTGGAGTATTGGCCTGTTTTTCTTTTAAACAGCTTGTCAGTAATGCTAAGTCACATGTGTTTTATTATAGCCTGTTTAGTAAAAATGGTATTAATTAACAGGTATTAACCAGCTGGTAATAATTAACCAGTATTAAGTAGTATTAAATGTTATTAATGTTAATGAATCAGTGCTATAGACTACAACTGGGAAACAAGGAATTATTCTTGGTAACTTATTGTTCTTTAGTGGGAAGTAAATAAGACATAGCATTGTTACTGCCAGATGTGAAAGTTTTGTACTTATATTTGAACACGTGCTTGAATCCTGTATTGTTTTACAGTTTTATTCTATAGAACAGTTGAAAAATAGATTTCGTGGAAGTTTACCTTATAGAAGTGATTTACTTGGTTTATAGCAGTTTCATAACAGTTTGTTAATTTTTCAGCTCTGCTAGATTTGAAGGTTCCCTAAACATGGATCTTAATGAAATCAGCATGAATTTGGTTCCATTTCCTCGACTTCATTATTTGGTTTCAAGCTTGACTCCTCTGTATACACTGGCAGATGTTAATGTTCCTTCTAGAAGGTAAGAAAAAATATTATTGGAGTTTCAAACCTAAAGCTTAATTTCTAAATTTTCTATAGTTTTCATTTAATAGTTCCATTCTGTAGCAAAACTCAGGGTGGAAGTTCTAAAACTTGTCTGTCTGCCACATTTGCAAATTCATCCTGCTGATTTATGGAACATCTGTTGTCCCTTTCCTATGTAATCGTTGAGCCAGTAAAATTGACATCCTTTTAATCTCTGCTGGAAGTGTTTCTGTTGGGAAAATGTATTACTTAGAACCCACACCACAAGTTCTTTTGAGTAGTAGTTTGCACTTGACTGACAAAATGCTCTAAAGACAAACAAGAGATTATCTAGGCTCTTTGGGAAAATAATGGCATCTTCAGTATGGAGATGCAGAACCTATTTAACATCTTATTGTAACAATAAGCTGATGTGTCAAATTTTGTGAGATATTTATCCCTCTGACACAGCAGAAAAATAACGAGTTAAAATAGATTTTGCTGGGTTTGGTGGATTATGTTCAATCAGCGAGAGGCCCAAATAGTGATAAGAGACAGCTAAGGGTAAGTGATGGAAGTATGCAAAGTGGAGAAGAGGGCAGGACAACACTTACTTTCCAATAGCAAGCTGTGGCAGTCAGAACAGTTGAAAACATACCTTGAGGAGACAGTACAGGGGTGGGGGGAAAGCAGCGAACTATGAGGAGATGGTCAGTCAAAGATGTTTCAGAATGAAATGGGAACAGTAATATTTTTGTCTCCTTTATTTTTTTTGTAATAGGCAGATTGTGGTAGAGGTGATATAAGAAAAAATAAATAGAAATTATAAATATACAGCATTTGGAACAAATTGAAAAAATTACTTAGATGTTGTGGGTCCACAGAACACCATCTTTGGTATTCCACAGTACAGTAAAATGTGGTTAGAGGAAGTGAAGAGAGAAAGAATATAATCTGCCTTGTCATCTTTTAAAGCAGTCATGTGTGATGAAATCGGAATAAGTAGACTAGACAAGTATGTATAGCCTTTTCCCAAATCATTAATCAAAATTAATACAGTTCTTGATCCTTTTAAATAATGAATTGTAACAGTTCTGTTAGGATCAGCAACACTTTGATATTCCTTGTCGGATCCTTCCCTGTGAGATTGTCCACTCAAGTTGCCATATAACCAGAACCCCAAGTAGTTACATGCTTTTACATAATTTTAAGATTTTGTTACCATTGGCCTCAAATTGCCTTTATAAAGGCAACTTCTCTGACTCAACAGTGGCTTGTAACTTGAGGGTGAGGAAAAACTGGATCCAGTGTGTTTTTAAAAACTTCTAATACCAGCATATGTACATATAAAGGTTTGAGTCTTTCCCATTATTTATAGTCCAGGGTTAAATGTACCTTTTAGAATTTTATGAACTTTTAAACCCTGAAGGTGGGCATTCTGAAGAACTTTATTTCCTCATTTAGTAAGAAAAGATAACTGTTTTCTTTTCACCTAGGTTGGATCAGATGTTCTCAGATGCTTTTAGCAGAGATCATCAACTAATTCAAGCAGATCCAAAGCACAGCCTCTACCTGGCCTGTGCACTTCTTGTTCGAGGAAACGTGCAGGTTTCAGATCTTCGCAGAAATATTGAAAGGTTTGTAATACCACACAGAGTAGTCATGGGATTTGTACAGAAACTGATGGTTGTCCAGAACATTACAGCTTTTCATTTGAACAGTTTCAGTACCAAATCAGTTTATTCCAACCTCCTTCCCTTAATGTTAGTAGGGAGGAAGACAATTAACTTACGTAATGAGTGAAAATAAGTCATATTGTTCCTGGATTTCCAAGTAAAGGGAAGTGCTACTCCTCTCTTTCTTCAATTTGCAAAAATAAAGCAAAGCTAAGCTTTCCAAGGGTCTCCCAACAGCAAAGGATGTTGGAATAATGAGTTCTGTAGTAGAAATTTGTTTCTGCTGAACGGAAGGCCCTTCTCTTTCCATGGTTACTTTCATGTAGGTAGAGAATCATCTTTGTTTTAACAACTCTGTGTTATTAGCACCCATTTTCTACCTTGAACACTACTGAGCTACATAGATGTAACAGGAAAGGCAGGTAAAATAGAATTTATGGGCAGACAGGGGTGCATGGGGAAAACTCCCATATTTGAAAACTATAGGTAGACTAATTGCTCCCATACAGTATTAATCCGCCCCTTTACTAAATCTCAGAGTGCTTGCAATCCCTTTTATAGAAACAGGTACTTGTAACTTCACTTTTCAAATCCCGATGCATTAAATTAACAAAACACAATTGATGTTTGCAATTTAAATTTAACACAGAGACACAGTGGTTTAGTCTGAATTCTAAAATATTTTATTCACAGTGATAGTTATAACTGTCCTCCTTAATCCTGAGTACTTAAATGTTAACCTTTTCAGGTTAGTTGAAACTATTAGTAGTTAGCCTTTGTGCTCTTTATATTCCTTAGATAACTAAATTTTTGTGTCACAGGTTGAAGCCTTCTCTGCACTTTGTCTCCTGGAATCAAGAGGGCTGGAAAACTGGTTTGTGTTCAGTACCTCCTGTGGGCCATTCCCATTCCCTTCTGGCTTTAGCAAACAACACCTGTGTAAAACCAACTTTCATTGAACTCAAAGACAGATTTATGAAGCTCTACAAGAAAAAGGTGCAACTTTATCATTATAACATCCATAGTCACTAATCATTAGCATCTTGCACTATTGAAACATAGATCTTAGTGTCTTGAAGAGACTGTTTATAATTAACAGCCCAAGGGTTTTATTTGTGTGACCAGGTGGCTCAAAGCCTCATCCAACCTGCCCAAGAACACTTCCAGGGATGGAACATCCACATCCATCTGGGCAACCTGTTCCAGTGCACAGTAAAGAATTGCTTCCTAGTATCTAACCTAAACCTTGGAGTCCCCCAAGCTTTCTCTCACTTTGTTACCTCTGCAGGACAGGATAAAAGTATAGTGAGAAACTTGTGAGTCAAGATAAAGACAAGAAGAATACCCACCAGTTATTGTCATGGGCTAAACAGACTTTGCATTTGAAAATTAATTTAATTTATTGCCAATAATAACAGAGGAGGATGGCAAGAAATAAAAACAAAACTGAAAACACCTTCATTCCCACTCCACTGCCCTCTTTCCAGCCTCAGAATTCCACTTCTGTTCCTTCTTTGCTGATCTGACTGTCTGCAGCGCTGTTTCTCTCACATTTTCTTGAGTCTCCTATCTCACAGCTCTTGTGCAGCATTTTTACCCCTCGATAAATGTGTTGTCACAGGGGCATTACCAGCATCACTCATGGGCTCAGCTGTGGCCAGTACTCCATACTCCATACACACTCCATACATCAGTGGTCCATACTGGAGCTGGCTGGGATGGTTCTGTTCAGCTTGGGGGCAGCTCCTGTTACCCTCTCACAAAAGCCACCCCTGCAGCCCTGCACTCCCCCTGCTGCCAAAATCCTGCCATGTAAACCCAATCCACAGCTGGTCAGGTATACCCAAGAAAACAATATGAAAATAAAGGTGTTTAAGACATCAGTAATATCGACTGTGATTCACTAGGGGATTGTTACCAAAGTTGCCAAGTGTTTAAACAAGGAATGTCAAGATAAAAGTCTCTAAGTACTGCTTCGACAGTGCTTGTACTCTCCTCTTCAGTACAGGCTAAATGGTATTTACTGAGCCAAAGCAATCAACTATCAAGAAAAGGATAACACTGCATGTTTTTTATTCTCTTAGGCTCACCTTCACCATTATCTGCAAATAGATGGGATGGAACAAAGCTGTTTTTCAGAAGCTATATCCTCTTTGTCTGACCTAATAGAAGAGTACAATGAGCTGGATGCTACAAAAGGTGGGCCTAGAATAGATCCTTCAAGACTGAAGATAGCAGTTTAAAGAAGGAAGAGCTGATTTTAAAAACAACAACAAAAAAGCACTTTCCCTAAGCATCCAGCCACTTCAGTTAACCAGAATGACTTGCAGCATGCCTGACTATTTTAATTCCAAAGTGGGACCAGCACAACAGCTTCCTTACCTCAAAAGTTGTCGTTAAGTGGTGAGCCATGCCTGTAAGATTTAAAGGCACCTAATTGTGGCTGAGATCAGTAAGGACAGTAATCCTAACTGTGGAGTAAATTGACACACCATATGCTGTGAAGAAAAGGAGGAGAGTTTGTGTATAGCAGCCAAAAATGTAATTCTTTTCTCGGTCCTTCAACTTACAGTAAACTAAAGGTAGATCTTGCTTCAAAGAAGGATCACTGTTGCTAGATTTAATTTTTAATAAGCAACTATGAAAAGACTAAAAGCTCATGCAGTCTTTTCAAAGATAAAACCCAGTCTGTAATGAAACTTTCTTACACTTTGCAGTGACATTTCAGAATGCTCTAAGCTATGTTCCTCGTTTTAGCATTTCTGCTTCTATTTTGTACTTAGCTATAATAGAGCATTCTCAGTTGATACCAAAATTTGCAATAACAGAAAATTTAAAAAAATAAATTTTGTTTCAAGTATTATACTTGGAATATTCATTAATATTTTAATGATTCATATTAATGAATGCTGAGTTGTACTTGATAATGAGATAATACACAATACCTCTGAGCGAATCATGCACTTATGGTGAAGTTATAATGACCATTTGGAGAAAAACACTTATAACCTTGAAAGAATGCAGGTAAAATAGATGTTTTAATATTTATAATTATCAGGGTAAGCAGCTTTTTATATTACAGTAAGAACTTTTACAAAATAGAATGTACAGCTATTTGCAGTTGCTTGCAAGTGAACTGTTGTAGATCAGAATGGATGGATGGATACAATGATTTCTTGAAATTTGAAGTCCTTCTAGCACAGTTGGAGTGGATATGTAAGTAAGCACAATTTTGAATGTATAAGCCTAGAAGTATTTAATAAAGTTTTGTGATAACATTTGCTGACAGCATTTTTTAAGAAAATGTTCTAAAAATAGCAAATTTCTTAAGTCTTGCATCTATTATCTGCAGTTGCCCACTTATTTGTTCCTTTGCACATCCAGTGTTTGTATCCATAACACTAGAGAAAGACCAGCTGTTGCAAAAAGCAGTCTGGGTTTAAAGTTGACAATTTCTGTTTCAAAACAGCATTGGTTTTACTATTGCAGATAGTATAGAAGAAAAGGTTAATTTAAGAATGAAGAATGATAGATTAAGTATTACAGACCAATTTTTTTCCTAATAGTTTAGAGCATCTATTTGTCTTTGTGGGCAAACTCTTGTTACAGTGGGATATGAAGCTCTCTTGCTGTGCCTTTCTTAGTTACCAGAAGTTCTTGTTTGAGCCTGCTGCTCTTAGATACATTTTCCAAAAATGTATCTCTCCATATAGAAACAGTTCCATTTAAAAAGATGCCCTCTAACATTTTACAGGTGCTCTTTAGTAAATGAGTGACTATTCACATGTGCAGGTTCATTATAAATACTGCTGTGGCAGGGGGTTACACTGACTCTTCGGGGTGTGAATGTGCTGTTGCCCTCCGTGTGTTATAGTCAATGGTGTAATTTGTCATAGGAGTTTGAGTTGGGAAAATATATCTCCTGGAGCAGTGCAAAACCTCTGACACACACACGATGTTATCCACATCATCTTCCACCTGAAGAAGCCTTCGTTGGGGCACTCAAACTGTACAGTGATCATTTTGGACTTATTAGGAATGCAGCACCTCTTGTCCAAGCACACTCCACAGAAAGTTAGTTTGTATCTTTGAGTAGTTGAGCATCCGGAAAACACTAGCTTCTCTGCTGTTGGAAGCTGGAAAGTTGGTTGACATGTTTTTCCCTTTGGAATCTTTAATATTAAAACAAAGAAAACCCCGAACATTAAAAGCAGATCATGTAAGAAAAAGTTGCGACATGTACTTAGAAATATCTTGAAAGTTACTCAATTTGAAAGCTGTCTGATTTTTCCGTTTTCCGTCAACAAATAGCAAATATTTTTGGAGTGACTGCACATCAGGACAGCATTATCAGCACTTATATTTCAGGACATTACATTATTTTGTTTGAAATTGCACGTCTTTAGTTTGCAAGTGAAACATGAACATTGATGGTAGAAAAGATAGAAGAGTTATTTTAAAGACCATAAAAAAGAGAAGTAAATGTTTTATTAATGCTTGCTAATACATCCATTTTTCCATTGGTTTCAATATTTTAATTTGCTATTAGGAATGAATTTTATACTAGAAAATACCTTTATTTTCTTCAGCATATTGGTCAGACAAGGCTGGATGAAGCATAACCTCCTTTCTTTTTTCATTTCACATTTTCTGTTGTCGTTGGTCACTCTGCTGGATATGCCTATGCCACAGGTCCTGGAACAGGGTGTCCAGGGAGTTGCCTGTATGAGGCACTTTTTCTTCAAAACTAGTGGTAGGCTTCTGTAAGCTAAAACAGCAATATTTTATTTATGCAGCCCCAAAAGGATGAATTGAAAATACAAGGATAAGAATTTTATTTCTGTTCATGAAGATACTTCTGTAGGTAAACCTAAAAATGAGATATAAATAACATTTATACAAAATTCAGCTGAGCTGCAGTTAAACTTTGCTGATACTGGATACTCAGATCCTATCAAGGACTATGAAATTGCATGTGTTATATGACCTTCCAGTTTCATGTGATGGAAGTGTTGTGTGAAAAGAGTTAATTGTGGAATTTTTATGAAATGTCCTGATTTTTCTTTTACTTTAGGCCAAGCATAGGTTGTAAAGGCTGCTGAGAACATTAATATTTGTGTCTTTGTAGATATTGATAAGACTTTAGGTTTTGTATTGAAGAATAAAATTATCTAATCAGTTTTAGATACCACTAAAGAAACCTGAGGGTTGGATTAGGTGGAGTATACTTTAAAAAAGAAACAAAATTGGAATGGAAAAATTCTACAAAAAAACTATGTGTGTAGTCTGTGCATTTATGTAAGAGCACAGGCAGAATTGCCTGGAATTACCAGAACTGCTGTCTACTTGGAAAGTAGACAGCAATTTAAAGATCTCATTGAAGTAAGCAGTTTAAAAGCCTGTCACAGATCTGCAACAAATAAAAGGAAATTAAATGGTTGTTTATATTTGGTACATTTTTAAAAGTATGACCTAGTTACACCTCTGTGTATCTGAATCAAATTGAAGTGGAAAGACAGAAAACAGAGCAAGAGGAGTAGAATGAAACTTAGCACTTACTATCCACTCTATCAGAAAAGGGACTTTTCAAAATCCATATTAGCCCATTGAATACATGGATAAGTTGACAAGATACTTCTCCTGGACTGTGAAACAGGAGAGGGGAAAATTTGACTTGGAAAAGAAAAACTTCAAGGTGTTTTTCTTCAGAAGATTCCCAAGGAACAGCATCCTACAGCATGTGAAGTCACCACAGGGACAGGGTGTTGGGTCCCTGAACCAAGCCCAATAGGAAGTGTGCTTTGCCAGCTGGGTGTCTGCTCTCAAGGCCATGCTGTGCAGCTCATCCAAATTCCAGAATAAATTATGTCCTGTTGCAGTCAGTGAAGGAGTTCCTGAAGGTTGGACTTAAGCTTTTGGGTCCCTTTAAGGACTACAAAATAAATGGCTTAATGCTGTTCTCCAGATACCTGAAATAGATTAATGGGGTTTGTGGTGAGATGTATTTCAGAGGCTCACATGGTTTGGTTGCCATTGTTTTCAATGCATAACAGTCTCTCTTCAGGTTAGCACTGTCCTCTAGAAGTTAAATCTCTCTTCACTTGAAGTCAGTTGCTTTACTGAGTATGTGTTTATACAACAGCATTAAGTGTATTTCTGTTAAAAGGCTTTGATATGAGATACAGGTATTGTATCATAATTTAGATCTAAAGATGAACTTTTTTTTTTGTTTTGGCTTAATTGCATGACTACTGCTTACATGTAAGAAGTTGTTCAAACTGAACTTCATGTTTTGTAAGCACATCTGTTTACCTGCAGATTGATTGATGTGCATCTATTCAGCAACCTTTGATGAAGTTTTTCTGATAAGCATTGCAATCCTTTTGGTTTTATTTTATTGGTCTATGATGGTGATTCAATCTGCCACCAAATAAATGGCTCTGCTTTCTGGTACCTGCATTAGCTGCAACAAAGATGAATTTCACCATGGAAAGTTGCACATGCACAGGGAAGGAGATGGCACAAGCATAGCAGCTGTGGCCAGGGAAGGGCTGGCATAGCTGCTTCTGGCAGTGGTGCTTCCTTAGAGTGAAAAAGAGAACTAGTGTTAGCAGCATGGCAGGAATGGAGTTAAAGGGTTGACCCTGGCAGAGTTGCATGGACAAGCTTAAGAATGCTTTTGATCAGAATGAATAAACTGGGGGAGAGTATTGTTCTTGCAGTGTCCTAAAATTTGTGAATGCGGGAAAGCCACTAAGGCAATTCTTATAATTTTCTGCTTTCTATTGAAGGAAGAGACCTGCATTATGTTAATGTATGTATGTGAAAATCAAGACTGCCTAACACCACAAAGAAGGAAAAAGTGAGGCAGTTCTCAGGCTGCAAAATGGCTGTCCAGCAGCATCCCTAATTGGGCTGATCTGATGAGTAGCAAACCTCTGCAGAAAGATGCTTTGGCCAGTTCCCTGGTGATAGAAGCCAAAAGCCTTTTTGCTTTTCACATTCATTAGAGAAATGAGTCTGTGACCTGAGAGTAAGAGGGGTAAGTGGGACACAACAGTCACCCTGGCAAAGGCCTTGAGCAAGAATTGGGCAAGTGCCAGTGCACTGTCTGCCTGGCTGCTGGAGCCAGGGACACTAAATGCGGAAAGGCTCATGTTCAGAAAAGTTTACCAGTGTAGCCAGGCTCACCTGACATCAGTCTGTAGTTGGTTGATTGAAGTTGCTTGTGCTGTCCCAGGCCACAGATGGGTTGTCCTGGCTTCTTTCTGCCCGGGACCCTCGCGCAGGGACTTCCTGCTAATCTTGGTGTGAAGACAGGGGTACATCCGATTGTACCGCTGACACACAGGCACTTATAAAGCTGGTTAGGCTGAAAGGTCTGCCCGTTGGCATAATAAACTCCATTGAGCTCACATCCTACAGCTACCAGATCTGAAAATAGTGAACAGCAGTTACTAACATGAGAGAAGCATGTGGGTCTTGCTAAACAGAGTGCCACACCTTTGTAAATCAGACATCAGCATGTCTGTAAATACCAGGTTTGTGCACAATGCACTGGCTTCACTAACACAGGTAAGTTTAAATACAGTCCCAGGTCTACTGTCAGATTCTTTGACTGAGCAGTTGGAGGACTAAATTAGGATAAATTCTTTAGCACAGAGCTGTGCAGCAGCTGCAAGCAGAGTTTTCCTCCAAAACCATTCACCTGATGGTCCCCACCCTCTTGGATTTCAAAAAGGGAACGTGAAAGAACAACTTACATGCACACACGCCTGTTTCATACCTAGGCTGGTCTCTCGAGTAGTCGCAGTAGAGCCCTTTGTGGGGATCACAGACATCTGCTTCGTTGCAGGGCTCTCCTGCCTGCTTGGCACAGACCTTACAGCAGCCACAGCCATCCTTCACCAGACTGACCCCAGGGGTGCAGGCTGGCACCGGCGGGCATCGGCACGGCCAGCGGCAAACCTCCTTGCGCTGGACTTGACCAGTTTCTGTAGGTTTATCTCCAGGCTGCTCTGGTGGGCTGTGGAAAAACTTACACACAGTGGGCTATTTTGAGCACTGAATGCATAAAATGAAGTCAGTAGCATAAAATGAAGTCAATATGGAAAAAACTGACAAGTTGGATGAAGATATGCCACATTTATCATTTCACAAGATCAAAAAGTGAGAGAGGCTTTGAGGATTAGGTAGAAGGTAGAGGACCACTTTCATCAGTCAATATCGTACACTGAGATGTTCCACTACTGAGCCTGGCCTACTGCTTGTACAAAACAATATTCACTGGTCTTTCATTTGCCTTTTATAGAACAAAACTGAACAGAAGTTTTAAAATGAGTGTTTTAAAGTAGATGGTTTTATAGTAAGTATTCCTTCCTAGAAACCTTCTATCAAATTAATTAACTTTTGATTCTCTATCAAATTAATTAGCATTTGATTCCTCACATTGTTTTATAGCCAGCCACAGTCCCGTGTGCCAGTTCTGATGACAGGACCCTTTTAAAACAGGGAACCTCTTTTGCATGTTACTTTAGCTCCAAAATTTTAGTAGATGCTTGAGAAGGAGCATTATAGTATTTACAAATGCTCTTGTGCTAGATGCAAAAAATTAGTCCTAATAAGGGAGGCTAGTAGCTGTAATGAGTTTAATAGGTCACTTTCTAAGAGTGCATTTATTTGCATGACTAAGCTTTCATTGAATCCAGGGCTTATGGAGCAAAGACACATCTCATTAAAGAGATTTGTATCAGCAGTAGGAAGTCAAGATCTAGCCAGAATTTACTGGTTTACACATTCTGTCTCAGAAATCATTTTTTTTCTTCTTCTTCTTTTTTTTTTTTTTTTTTTTTTTTTTTTTTAAGTAAAGGAAGACTGAACTAATTCTTACTGAGCTTCTTTTTCTGAAGTGTGGGGACAGATTAAGCTAGCAGTGTGAAAGGATCTAAGATGGCTATAGTCTATCTGCATTTTTTAAGAACTACAACTGAAACTTAGCAGTTTAGATCTTAGCATTAAATCTTTTCATGCTGCTGGTTTCAGCAAAAATGCAGATCATGGTATAGTTATTCTCCATGGATAACTGGTTCTCTAGTTAAGAGGGGGCATGCACAGCATTTGGCCTCTATATAACATGGGACCTGGGAGCCACTCTAATCATACAGCTCTGACTGCCCAAAGAGCAAAAGGGAAAGAAGACCCAGCCCCTCATTAGGTGCCAGTATCACCATCAAGCTTGCAGAAAAAAAACTAAAAGATCTATCCTTTTTTTTTTTTTTTTTTTTTTCTGGGCATGTGAAGCCCAGCCTATCAGTTTCTATCTGTTCCTCCAAACTGCAAGACTCTGGTGTAGAAATCTGGTGTAGAAATCACCTCCAGCAAAGATGCTGAGGGAAAGGGATCATTCATCTGGGGTACCTTGCTGCTCAATTTTCAAACTGGAAGTATCTGCAGAACTCTGTATTTCATATGCCATAGGCCAGTAAAGCTCTTGCAGCATAATTGAGCTGGCTTAACTGAGTGTGGTAGTAAATGACCTCTTAAAAGCCTTTTTTCTATCCCTAATTTCCATTTTTCATGGTCCTTTACAGCTATACTTATGATATTTTAATCTGCAGCTACTAATGAAGCTCAAAGTAGTAGCTTTCAAGTTCCTTTGGCTGAATGATTTTTAAGCTAGATATTAATTTACATAAGCAATTCATATAGTAAATGGATGTTAAACAATGTCATGTGGTATTCCATGCAGTATGAAGATAGTTTCATAAATGTGTCATTTGTTAAAGGATTTCTTCTAATCCTTTTTACCTAAATGCAGTAATAATACAGAAACAACTAACTCAAGTATACTTTTTAAGGCAACTAAGCCTTTCCCATAAACCATAATGTTGATTTTATGAATGTGTGCATTGGAATATAAAGGTTCTTAAATTACTCTTCTGGAAACAATACAAACAGGTGTTCCTATACATTTAGCAGTGTTTAAGACAATATGGCTGCTTTAGGAAACAGTTCCTTGCTGCTTCTTTCTTTAGAAGCAGAGTATTATTATTATTATTATTATCATCAGGAATTTGGCCATATGCCAGCTATATGAGGTTATGTGGTTTGAGTCAGATATCATGTTTCAAAATGGGTATGTGTATCAGGAAGTAATCTTATGTGCTTCAACCACTATGTTTAATTTGTATTACAAATTGAAACATGCTTTAAACCAAAAGATTTAGGGGAGTTTTCTCTCCTCTTTTTAGGGAAAGATGTCAGCTGAAAAGTGTGAGACTAAAAAGTTCTTACAAAGTAAGAAAAACACCATCAGGCAAATAGCTGACAGTTTTAACTGTGGAATTACTGAGACCCTCAGTTTATATGAAAAATCTTCACATATCTGTTAAGTTACAATGAAAATGTCAGGTCAAATGTTTTTCTAATTTGTGCTTCCCCAAGTTTCTATACCAAAGCTATTCACATCAAACAATCCCCTTGCATACTTTTCTTGATCCTATGGGAAGATCAGAAAATGAGACCATTGTGTAAGAACCCTTCATATGTTGTTTGTTTTCCTATGTTTTAAGGCTTGAACAAGGTCAGTATGGCATAAATAAGCAAAAAACAAAATAGGTAATGTATTATCACTAATGTTTGGTTATCTTAGTCTGGCTTTAAATATGCAGAAAACAGAGTGAGACAGCCATTTGAAAATTCTATTGACATCCATCTTGATTGTAAAGGAAAAATACACTGTGTACAAGTAAAGTGGATTTTCAAAATTAGGTAAATAAATAATGAAATTGGCCTTTGACACAAATACCTTTAAAAAAAGCTATCACTTAAAATTGTCTCATAAGAGACAAAGTATAACACAGCCCAGGTGTCTTTCTCATTTGTAAAACTAGCCTGAAGTCAGACTACTGTGTATATATATATATATATATATATTTGCAAGCACATGTATACATATACATATGGAATATGAGCATGGATGTTTACTTTCTTACTGCATCAGATATTCATTTGTGCTTAAATTAAAAAAAATAATAAAAAAATAAAAAAATTAAAGCAAGCAAGGTCAGTGACCAGTGACAATTTAAGCTTCCCCAACACTTTTTTCTTCCCACCAAGTCATATTAATGTACAGAGAGAAAAAAATTACCAAAACATGACTGATGCAGTAAATAAGCTGCAAATAAAATTTACTCAGGAGTAGGGAACGGCTCCTTATTCTTTATGAGGAGTTTACTTCTCTGAAATTTAATTCATCATAAAGCAAATAAAAACTTGTAACTGGGACAAGGTGAGGAAGGGGAAAATCTTTTCTTCTTTTTAATGAACTTACCTGTTGAGTATAAGGGATGATGAAGATGGTGGGAACAAGGAGCCACCGCATGTTCCTGCACATTCAGAAGGGAAACTGGGAGATAGGGAACAGGCTGAGCTGTGTCAGAGGAAGCACTGAACACAAAGCTCTCCTCTGTCTCCCTTGCCAGCCCTGCTTTCCCCAGCACATGCACAAACAGATACACGCATTCACACTTGAAATTCTCCTTTTCATACTGAACCAGCTTCAAACTAAAATTTCCAACTGGTCTTCTTTTCTCTCCCCACTGCTAAAATACAGATTTTCACACCCTGCTTGATCCAATCCAGCTGATTCAGCCAGACTTAATTGAGGTCGGGTAGGGTGACATCTGATTCTTAAAATCTTGCTGCTGGAAATGCAGTGTTATTTTTAACTTGTCTTTAAATCTATATTGCAGGAATTTCTGAAATCTGAAGGGCAGAGCCCCAAAAACATGTCTTTTTTGTGATGGAGAAAGCAGAGTTCTTCAAGATTTTTAATGTACTGTGCCTAGCAAATCATTGCATAAAAATTCAGTCAGTGCATTCTCTCTAAGGAGGGAAGGAGATGCTATAAAGAGTTAAAATGCACTGTTTCTTTCCATGGAATCCTAATGGGGAAGCCCAAACTATAATGTACCTTTCCCTGAAGTATGTACCTTGCCTTATTGCTGTGTCATCACATTTAAGCACAAGATTGTTCAAATCTCCAAATTCCCTCCCCCCTTAATACTATCAAGGTGACGTGTTTGATTTTTAGGCTCACAAGTGAGGGTCTCCAGGGTAAGATAAAAGCTTCAGCCCTGCAGTGGTGCTGTTGGTGGTGCCCTGGTGAATGTTTCTCCCTTGCATTTTTGTTTGCTCAGGCACCCCCTGAAGCCCAAGAGTTACTAGGGGAGACTGCCAAAGACCACACTCACACAGCAGCCGTGTGTGGACAGAGGCAGTAGTGGGAGTAGAGAATCAAATCCAGTCCAGGCAATTCTCTTTGGCTCCCGGACTGCATGCCCTCTGTGGCTACAAATGCACCCTGAACTGCCCCTCCAAACTCTTGAGCATTTAGATATAAAACACTGAAAATCTGCTCTTCTTCAGCACAATCACTTTGTTGCTAACTCAAGATAAAGTCCAGGCAGTACCTGGATGACAAGTGGATGCAGCAGATCTTCATTGTATTACTCTGGTGTGTGGTAGTGCAGACTCAAGTCATCCTTGTGTTTCCCGTTGAAAGCTCATGAACATAGCACGCAGGTTTCTCGAAAGTCTCTTCCATATGCTATCAAAACATAGCTTCTTTCATAGAATCAGAAGATAGATGAGGCTGGAAGAGGGCCCAGGGGGTCTCCAGTTTAACCCCAGCTCAAGCAGGGTTCATTCTGAGATCAGACTGGGTTACTCATGGCTCTGTCTATTTGGATCTGGAAAACCTCCAAGGGTGGAGGCTGCTAAACCTCTCCTGGCAGCCTTTCAGAGGGATAATACTGAGCAATGCCAGCTGTCTGAGGAGATTCCAGGTTGATTTTTCTTTTGCAGCCCCAAAGACACCCCTTACATTCTCCAGCCTGTAAGAAGTGAGGAAGGCCAGAGGAGTAGCACGTGCATTCTTCTTCTAGTACTGCAAGGGGAGCACACAGCATTCATTTGAAATGTGTCTTTACTCTTTGCATTGCAGACATAAAGCATGTGACCAGAGCAGGACTGGAAATGCTCTGTGTGAGCTGGCAGAGTGGTCTGATGTGATAATGGTCCCCAGCCCTGGGAAACTGGAGAGAGATATTTCTGTAGGAACACCCATTGGTTTTATATGGCACATTTTGCTGGAATCACCTGGAGAATATGACATCTGAGCTTCAGAGAGTGAGACTTTGACACTGTGGTTAGAGTATAATTAAGCTGATTGATGGAAAATGTTGGGTTTGGAAGGAGTGGGAGGAATGCTCGTCCCCGAGGAAGACATTCTGGCAATATAACACATTAAAATGTCATTTTAAGTGGCTGGATGAATGCTCACATGTGTGCAAATCCATTAGCATACCTCTTCAGCCTGAGAAGGGGTGGCTGTAGAAGCACCACTCCTGCTATAGTAGGACTCCAAAACAAAAAGTGCCTTTGCTGCCTTTCCCAAACAAATGCACTTAAATGAGGTTGTCTAGACCTCAAAGTACCTGCAGTACTCATCCCTGCATGTACAAGTAGCCATAAGACCACAAAGACAGTGGCACTAACTCCTATGCATAAATAGTGCACCAGTGCTTTGATTACTGAATATTGGAGTCTGTGTCTCTGCTAGTACTGGCTCGGATTTAAATAGAGGTGATCTGCCCTTTTCCTCTCATGCAGGTCTTTAGTGATCCCCCACAACTTAAAAACTAATGTTTTTAATGCCATGTCCAGACTAAGCAATAGTTTGTCTGTATGCATCCTCCTTGCCAAATCTCCCTTGCAGATTTAATTACATAAAGCATCATTCATTTCCTGAACTAAACCTGCTCTGCTATCTGGTGCCATTCTAATACCACCCTGAACGGAAATGTAATTTAGTTGTATATTCAGTGACCTCTACATACTGCACACATATCTCTTTGGTACAAAAAAATAATCTTCCTGTCTGTGAATATGTCATGTAAATTCATTGTCTTAAGAGATAGAAAAGTATGCGTTATAAACCCATAAATTGATATAACTGTGCATTGTAACTGGATATAAGGTCTTAGAAAAAATTCCAGAGATATTCATTATTTATACTTGTTGTGAGCCAGGATTTCCAACACTCCCTACTGGGTTTGATGGAGTTACTGCAATAAAATCCATCAAAGCCAGGGTTGGGTTTGGTCATTCCTAATAACTGGATGTTAGCTCCAGACACACACCAGAGTTGCGGGTTCATCTTTTGGCAGGAAGGTTTTTGCACTTTGTTCTTTGGGCAGGGATGTTACAAAGAGACTCCTCTTCAGTCAGACCTACTGTTTGTGTCTCTTTGATCAAAGAGCATACCCACTTCAGCTATAGCATGTGCAACACTGAGGTCACTGTTGGAGGGGTAGAAATGCTTTGTACAGGGGCAGCTATACCATGTTCCCCACAGTGAGCCACTGTTTCTGCTTCAGCTGTGGTCTACTTCCAAAATAATTCATAAAGCTTTTGCAACTTCATATATGAAGATATTTACATGCAGGTTTAAGACTAGGTCCCGTTTTCAAAACTGATTTATGCAGGTGGGTGTCTGTATCCTATTTTCTTCTAACGGGCCTTAAACACAAAAAGATGGTATAAAGTACTTGTATTCCAAAATACACATCTCTGAAATGTTCTGTCTTTCTGTGACTATCAACAATGTGAAACTAGAAATTCTCAGAATTTTTAGAGTTGAATATTTCTCATCAAAGACAGCCTGAGTTTTCATGTTTCTGGTTAACAGATCATTAAAAAATATCTGTACACACTGAACAGGATCAGTCTGTACTCTGCCTAGCTTAGTGAGGCAGGCTCTGTGCAATCAATCCAGAAAGGCACAGGCTGAAAAAGCAGACCAAAGTGAAGGTAGAGACAGGAATGAAAATGAAGACAAATTGGGGGCCCACTGAGCAAGGCAAAGAAGCACAACTGCACCGAGCTACCTATTACACGCTGGAATTGGCTGATTCTGCACACAGTGCAGTGCCTCTGCTTTTCTTCAGTTTGATGCTGAATTCACTGTGACAGAATAAACTCAGATCAGCCCAAACCGTATTTGCAAATCAGCTTTTCTCCTCACAGCCCAGTCAGTGGGCACCCCAGTGCTGGTAGCTCCAGCCTCCCCTGCCTTTCTCCCCCACAGCTGGGCTGCTTTGCAGAGCAGGCAGACAGCTGCTCCTCAGGGAGAAGCGCCGTCAGGATAAATATTTGAGCAGGGCAGCTAATCCTGCGTGTCAGGAGACATGGGAATGTCCACTGAGGCTTGTACCGTTCTCAAAGGACTTCCATTGTTAGTTATAGGAGGAAATAGTAAAGCAGCTTCCCAAACTCCTGAACTATTTACACATGTAGCTTGTGTGCCAGCTAAAAAACATTCCTGATGGAAATGAAAATAAGGTCCTAGCCAATGTCCTACCCAAACCTTCCTTGAGGGTAAGGCATGGCAGAGACACAAAAAAAGAGTTGTATTTTTTCCCAAGCCATCAGTAGGGGATTTTTAAAAATTTTATTTTATTCTCAGTACAAACTTTATTAACCTTAAAAAAAAAAAATCCCACATAAGAGCATTCACATTGCTATCTCTGGATTTATTTTGGCACCAAAAGACAAACTCATCTCTTTGGTCTACAGGAAAAGTATATGATGCTCTCCACAGACCCAGAGAGACACGTAAATTGTAAGGTACTGGCCAGATCTGGTGCTCATTTTTCATGCCAAGTGTCTCAGGAAGTGAAACAGCTCAGCGAGGGGAAGGAAGGCTGTGTCTGCTCCTCTCCTTCCTGGTGGTATCATCTCCTTTCTCCTCATGAATGAAGAAGGTCACCACCACATCCCTCCTCCTGCATACAAGGAAGCTGCTCCAAGTCTCAGGGCTGAAAGGATTTATTCCTTCATTGGATGGGTACATTAAAAATAGCAGAAGCTGGGGAACTAGTGGTGGAAAGTCCAAATAGCAAACACTGGGTGGGCACAGCAGATCTGGCCATGGTCCAGGGTTCACAAAGATGATAACAACCCATGTTCAGATGCTTAAATGGGAATATTTTGGAAAGTGCATAAGAGAGTTCTTGTCCCAGCTCCCAGCCCTCAGGCTATGTCTCTCAGGGTCAGTAACTATCCGAAGAGAAAAAGAAACATACCTCTTTATGACAAGGGTATGGAGAATAGTGTGAAATTTCTTTATTTTTCTAGTTAAGAATCTCATCTCAGTGTATTTGTATGAAAGCGCAAAACCTATGGGAAACACAGTTTAAACATTCACACTTGGTTTCTTTTAATTTTCCTTTCGAGAAAAAGCATCAAAGTCTACAAACATCCAATCAAAACCTCACATCAACTCAAAATCTCCAGAGGGTTTGCAAGCTTGCTCAGCATGCAGGAAAATGCAGCTGAGTTGTGTTGGGTTGACCCCCTCAACAATTCAGTTATCCTTCCTTTTGCATGCCTACTGCAGAATTCCCTGTAAATCATCAGGGGAAAACAAACAAACACCTCTGTTGCACAAACATTTTATCCCAATGCTTCAGTCCAAATAATATGTTCACCATCACCACCAGAATGAAAGAGAAGAAATGTCAGGAGGGAATCAGCAGGCGACTTGCCCAAATCTTGTTTGCCATGTGGGTAGAAGGGGAAGGACATAAAAGGAAGGAAAAAAAGGAAATTAAGAAAACAAAAAAAAAAAAAAAAAAAAAAAAAAAAAAAAAAAAAACCAGGAAGGGGTTAAGGGGCAGAAGTCTCTTGGTGAATGATTGCACCTGAATCAGGAATCTCTAATCCAGAAAAGCCCACAGGTCTGTTCAAACAAGTGAATAATTTGTTTGGGATTCAAGGTTTTCAGTACTGTTTTGCCTAAAGGATTATTTTATTTGCATTTTCTAGAAATGAGTGGTGACCTATTGATAGCTACAAAACTCTCCGTATTTATTTTGCAAAATTGCACCTCAGAGATGTCATCTTATGTTTTTTTTGCCTCATTAAAATTCTGGCTCCCCACGTGGTGGGAGACATGGTGCTGACTCCAAGGGGCACAATGCAGTGGCAGAAAGCAAAACCAGGGAAATCTAAACAGGAGAGGGAAACAGAAGGTTTAGTGCTGCTGGAGCCAGATCATTCATGAGGCTGGTGTCCCCTCCTCACTGCTCTGGTCTCCTGCCTAGGAGACCTCAGCTATGGCTGAGGGGTGCTGGCACTGCCCCTAATACCTCGTCCTGCCTTTCCTGCTGACCACTTACCAGAGGAAAGATACCCTGGAGTACTGGGGCAGACACCCAGAGGCTTCTGAATAAACCAGGCATGGCTCTGCACTGCAAAGCTAATTAGGAAAAGGAAGAAAACCTTCCCAATGTAATTTAAAGCAAGAAAGATATTAGGGTTTCTTTCATATATTCTCAATAATGCATCTATCCCCCCCACCCCCTGCCTTTTTAAATCTCTTTCAGACCACCTTAAATTCACTGGAAAAATGCTCAGTCTTGCATTAGGTACAGCCCTGCCATCTGTCAGATTTTTTTTTAAACTGAACACTTGTTTAATATCAGGGGGGAAAATTGCAGCAGTGGCTTAGTTTTTTATTTCAGTCAGATACACTGACTAGTTGCTCTCCTAAATGAGTTCAGAAACTATCAGCAACCCTGACATTTCCTGGGGAATCCAGTTCATCCGGGACCCCATCCAGACATCCTAAGGGTGGACTCCTGCCTCAGAGCCAGTCTCGCTAAAACTGTAAACCAGCTTCAGTGATGGAAACATCCCACTCCTGTGGGCATCTTCATGCCTGAAAGGGAAAAGGTTCATTTTGAGGGAAAAAGGTTGGGGTTTTTTCTTGTAAGACTAACAGGCCTTGCATGTTTATCTGTGCTGCAGAGAGACTCTCTGAGGGAAGTCCACCAAGGTACCAAAAGATCCTTTAACCAAAGAAAGAGAGATAAGAAGACACAACAGTGGGAACCTCATGCCAGACAAATTCTTGTAGTTAACAGAATGAACTATAACACAATACATGGAGGGATGTGGCAGTTCTTTACCTTTGTTTTAGGTGAGATTCCCTAGGTGTCCTCCAATGGGGACAGGTACGTGTCAACTAGAGCCCTTTCTGTTTCTGGAGAACCACAGGCACTTTCATGGTGCAGTTAATTTCTTCAAATGGACACTTCATCTTCAGGCTGAAATGAATTGTATCTGTTTGCGTATCTCTGTACCTTTCTGTCTCTGGTGATCATGCTGGGATCTTGGGGTGACATCTGATGAGACAAGTGTATGTTTCTGTCTAGGCATCTCTTTGGCACAATTACTTGAATAAAACAAGTAATTGTTCCCAAAGCTTAGGTGGCCAGGTGCAGTGTAATACTTGATGCACAGACATGCTCAGATGACCCCACAGTCACTTCTGGTCTTCT
This sequence comes from Muscicapa striata striata, assembly GCA_030060385.1. Taxonomy (NCBI): domain Eukaryota; kingdom Metazoa; phylum Chordata; class Aves; order Passeriformes; family Muscicapidae; genus Muscicapa; species Muscicapa striata. The sequence continues at coordinate 255,428 of JAREIS010000301.1, read as the reverse complement.
CTCTGAGTTTCTAGGGCTGGCACCACAGCAGAGCCCTAGGCATGGCATAGGCAGTCAGGACCAGCCTGTGACCCAGATGACTTTGAAAAGTGCTTTTGGTTCCCTACATCATATGAGGGCCAATGAGAGGAGATGCCCCATTGACAGTGCCATGGGTGAAGTCACAGAAGAAATCAGCCACCAGTAAGAACTGCCTTGGCAGCTCTGCCAAGCACAGCACCCTTTACCAGTTTCTTCCTTTCAGTGTGAAGAGGGCTTCAACAAAAAAATTAAGAGACTCACTAGAGAACCGCTGAGCATGGAGGATTCATTCATTGTCACTGTTCTGATTCAAGCCTCTGAAGATGTTGAATATGCCCACATTACTCATTCACTGTGAACAGAAGAAATGAGCACTCTGGCTTCTATTTCCATAAACTTAAGCTACATTCAACAGAAAAGAAGCCCAAAGTGGTTTTCATTGAGAGACCCAGGTAAGGTTAGATAAACTGGCAACCAGATTTTTTTTCTTATGAAACTATGAAAGGTGGTATTTAGAAGCAGCTTATTTGAGATGCTGTTGCAGCTTCTGACAATAGCAGATGTTCCCTGAAGTATGCTGAAGTAGGATATTTAGAACAGTTGCTGTATTTGTGGTGGGGAGCTTGCATTGTTCCTCCAAAAGTCTTGTCCAGTTTCACACAGTAACTCTTTCTGCTGTGTTGAAACATAGGCAAATTTCCTCTCTGAAAGCCAGCAGGCAGGTAAAGGAAACAACTGCAAATAATGCTGTGGGGTTTCTATACTGATGCAGAAACAACAGGAGAAAGCTCATATCTAATCTGCACTTGTGAAGTTTCCCCACCCTCCAGAAGTTCTTCCCCACAATGGACTCAGACTTACTCAAAACCTTTCAGGGGGCTCAGTCCTGCCCCGGCTGAAGCTGGATCCTGACAAAAACAGTGGAGAACCAAGGCAAAAATGGTTCCCTGAGTGATGCATCCAGTTGAAGGCGAGGTGGCAGCATGCTGGAGACAGCCCGGGGTGCGCACGCATGGCTGAGCGGCACTGCCCGACACCCAGCCTGTGCTGTGACAGCAGCGGGAAGGTGACATCAAGGGAACTGCACAACACGAGCTCCAGATCTTTGCCACGGGCAAATGCACTCCCACAGACATAGCCCAGAGGGTGTAGTTGCAGCGGCACAGAAGGGTAAAGCTCAGCTGTCAATTAAATCATGGCAAAGTCTCACTTAGCATCCACATTCTCATACACATGTATGGGCAGCCTGAACTTGGCCCAGGCAGAGAGGAGGCTGCAGGGGAGGGCAAACTGAACACCAGTTCAGGCAGGGCGCTCACAGCAGCTAAATTAAGCAGCTCATGCATGGATTGTGACACCTCAGCTCCATGCACAGCCCACATAGTCTTCAGGCAACTTCAAAGCAAATGAGCCAAGCTCAACTTTTCCTTAGTGATGCTGGACCTCCTGCTGCTCATACTCTCCCAGACACAATCAGGACTTAGCATGGGTCTGGAGTAGCTAGGGCAGAGACACTGATCCAGTTTTGGGGGAAGTGAATTTACTAGTACAGATACAAGCAGTGCTGTGCCTGCAGCCCTCAGGGCCAGGTAATGATCTCTGCTCTGTTTTATTATAGTGGAGAGACAGCCTCTGGGTCAAAAATATATCTGGTAATTTTTTCCATGTACCTTCTGCTAACAGGATCCAGAGTGCACTTGCCTATTACGCATTAAATCAGGAAATTACTATCATTAAAAATCACTTTATTCAATCAGTTTTATAGTCATCTGGCAGTAGCCAACTTTTGTCTTCAACTGCACACTGAGTCTGTGTCTATATGACTGTCAGCCCTTTGTAAGTCTCTTGAAAATATCAAGTACACCTTTAAAGTGTCTAGCTGGGGTCCTGCAAACAGAGTTGCCATGGCAGCATGGTAATCTGGCCCAGCAGAGTATCTGTGCTTGCCTTTCCAAAGGTGGCAACCATTCAGAGCATCCAATGGATACTTGTTCAAAACAAACTGGGCTTAAAGAAAACCTGGTTTGTCCCTCTCTCTTAAACCATCAATATGAGACCTAAAATCAGTAGTCACATAAGAAAAGGGGCATGAGAGACCTGATAGGATCCTTGTAAGCCTGTCATGAAATCAGAGCAAATCCCCAGCAATGAGAAGACTGATGTGTTGCTGTTGGTGGCTGGAGCAGTGCCTCAGTTCTCCCTTTGCCTTCTGCAGATGTCTGTCACAGTAGTGGTTATTGCTACTGAAAATACCTGCCTTTGTTCTCCTTACTGCACTTGGAAAGAAAACAGCTTTTGCAGTTCTCCTGAATATCAGTGCTGCTATAAAACATTTAGAAAAGATGCACACAATGCAGAAAATAATACTGAGCACCAGTTGTTAGTATTTTCATCATGCCATAGGGATGCCCAATATTCAACTGGTATTGCAAGCTGGCAGTACCTTCCCTCCAGGACCCCAGGCCTCAGCTCTTCAAAGACTTCAGGATGTGCTTTCATCTGACCGCTGCAGTTGCGCAGAGGGACTATTGGATGTGCATAAAGGTTTGTGCCTAAGTATTTCTAGGGCTGGAGCCTGACCTGATGAGCACAGAAAATTGGAGAAAACTACAAAGAGTAGCAGATCAGTTCAATCTTGATTGGACAAAATCAAAGCTGAGGCACTCAGTAGTGCCAAAAGCCATTTAAGACCAGTAACTTCTGTCCCTTTGAGAGAGAAATCCAGGAGTTCTTAAATGCTCAGACTAATTGAGCCAGTCCCATCTAGGCCTGAGACATACAGACATCCTTGGCCTTGCTCACATAATGTGAGCACATAATGTGTCCAGCTGTACAATGATGAATACAGGGAGGTAACAAAGGGGATCCCTCTTGATTTATGCCCTGTCACTTGACCTATAATTTAAAATCTCTAAGATGTCTACATCTTTATATTTAACCTCACCCAACACAGAGCTTTATTTTGAGCCAGATAGCTCCAGAACTGAGTGCAGAATCTTCCTGTTGACCTACAGCATTTCAGACTGCAAACTGTCCAGTCTGTGTAAACAAGACTTCTCCCATGTAAGCAAGTCCAATGCATAGCCCCAGCCTGCCTGAATCTGAAGTTCAACCACCTGACTATCTGGCTCCTTTTAAGTCTTCTCTAAATATACTCCAGACATTTATTTGTAGACTATAAGGAACTCCCACAGCCATCTTCTCTTGTGCAGGCTACAGGACTTGTTGTATCTTCTTCTATATTTGCCTTCTTTTCTCCATCAGTTTTTAATCTTCTTTTTATACTTTGGCTCACACCCAATCTCTGATGGAGCTCCTGCTAGTGTGAGTTCCAAGGAACAATATTGTGCAGGGTGAGGGACTCCCTTTGGTCCAGGCTCCCTCAGCCACCAATTCTCACAATTGACTCCTTGTTTCCAGCATGGATCATGCACATCAGCAGCACAACAAAATAAGGGGATAACTAAGCTGCAGCTCTTCTCCAGGTGCTGTGTTTTTTCCTCTAAGAAGCGATCTCTTTCCTTATAAAGGGTGGGAGGGAAGGAAGGAGGAATAGAAACATATCTGGGTCATATCTTCTTTCTTTAGGTTTTTATTACCCCTCCTTTTACTTAGGACATGTCAGTAATCTAGAAGCCCTCTAGCAAAATGCTCTTGTTGACAGTCAGGATCAGAGCAACATGCATTGGATAAACCATAACAGAACAAAAGCTTGTACAGGTTTTCTACAAACTCAGCTGCCATCCCCAGCCAAGACTAGCTGCTACCCAGCAGCCCAAAGCAGAAGTACCCCATGGGATGGCCTGAGCCACTCTGTCCCCATCATCAACCCCTGCCACCCTCAGCATAGGCTGGCCTTGGCCAGTACTTACAAAGGAGCTGGTCACTGCTTCGTGAGTTGGGGTTTTTCAGACTTACTGTTGATTAGGCAAGCCAGTCTTTCTTGAAATTGAAGGAGGAATTATAGGGTTAATAAAAGAAAAAAAGGAAAAGCAATGAACCAGCCCAACATGGGTACCTTCCTGCCCAACAGCCACAAGGGAGGCTATTCAGGGGTGTCTGTCCACTGGCCATGGCCACTTGGAGATCAGGGCTTTGACTTGACTGTCACTTGCACTGTCTCCTTGTTTTCCCAGGCTCTTGTAGACAGCTGGCTTGGTGAGGCTGACAGGAGACTAAAGTCCTTGTTCCTGAGGCTGTCTGTTTTGTCTGAGTGTGGGTGGCAGCACACACTGTTTTGCAATCATTATTCTCCTTTATAAAGAAGTTTGGGAGCTTGGACTGAACTTTGTAGTTGGGAAACACTGAATGTATCACAGTCCCCTTTGTGTCCTGCCAAGGTCTTATACATCAAAGAAATCCTTATTTCTGCAGGAAGTAGACTATCTGGTGGGAGATAGGAGACAGTAATTGCCCCACATCCAGCAGCAAGTCCAGCAGATCCTACATTGGGTTATTAATGCCATTTTGGAAGTGTCAAGCAGAGCACTGTGGAGAAGCTTATATCCTGATAATCAGGAAAAAAACCACAGAAAATGTGAAAGTGGCTTTGCTGTGATATTCCTGGATGGGTACAGCTCTGAGAGAAGATTTCTTTTTATAGCAACAACAGCTCTAGTATCACCTAATGGGGACTGAGAATTTGGGTCATAAACTGGAGATTTTGCAAAGGGATTTTTCCAAATGTTGGCTCTGCTCTGTGCAGTGCTGCATGCTGGAAGAGGAAAAGGCAGTGCTGGAGTTCCCAGGTGAATACTGCTCTTCCCACCTTCCCACTCTGAAGCATTGTATCTCAGTGGTCAAAACTCCAAGGGGGACAATTCTTCCACGGCATCACGAGGCATCACACAGGGAGTATTAACACCACTGGGCCAGGAGGGCTGGCAGCAGGATTTGCAGGGAGAGCACTGCTTGCCTCTCCTAATGAAGAACGACAGGGCGGCTGACACGGAGCTCCTGCACTCCCTGCAGCAGAGGAAGCCTTGCTTGGAGCACTCTCTTCCTGGGGAAAAGCTGTCTGGCTGCTGCCTGAGCAGCTGCTGGTTCACACTGTGAATAACAGAGGGTGAAAATGTGCTTTTTGCAAGGGTGGTGGTGGGAGTGTGCCAGCTCACAGGCTATCACTGCCGGGCAATGGGCTGCCCTTCCTCTTCCCACCTCCAGGCAGTGATAGCGATGTGCTAATTTAGCTAAGAATAGAAATAAATTTAATTTAAACACAGCTGTAATGTGCTGTCGTGGGATAATGCTGGGAACCAGGCAAAAAGCAGCCTTGAAGCCTTGAGTTTCTCAGGCCTTCACAAGGACAAGAAGTTATAACAATGATTATGCACCTGCAGGGTGCATGAGAGCCGTGTGAGTGTTTTGTGATATTTTGCAGAAAGCATGTTTTCAAAAAAGTGTTGCCCAATGAGTCTTTTCTACTTTGTTTTTCATGATCTCCCTTATATAAATGCCATGGCTTTTCAATAAATCACTCCTTCTTGCTGCTTGGAAGAGGAGTTTTGTTGCTGTATTCTTTCGCCACTTCCTAGCCTTACAGAGACAATGTGCCACAGAAGCTAAGAGGAGTCTCTACAGTGACCATCACTGCAGTTTTAAAAGAAAAAACTTTTGAGACTTAGATATTTTGTGATATAACACTCCTGGTTATCCCTTTTGGGGGAAGGTCCTCTGTCCTCCCTATTCCCAACAGCAGTACAGAAAAGGTTCAGGTTCTACTGCAACGGCTGCATTTCATGAATCACATCAAATAGCAGAATGTTCCAGAAAAATACACAGTAAAAAAAGCCCAATTTCTTTCATCTGAAAAACTAGCCAAATTTCACTCTATGACATGCTGGGCCAAGGCATCACCTCTCATTGAAATGAAGGGGCAGCAGCTGGGTTAGATACCCCAAGCCACCATTTCATCTGGGGTTGCAGGACACCAGCTCTCTGCACAAAGGAACAACAAAACTCCACAATTTGCCTGGAAAAACAACAAATTTGGCCCCAGGGCCATAATTCCTTGGAGTATCAACTGTGTATCCATAACTGTCCCCTGCACAAGGAGTGGTGCCATGTTGACACACAGGGAAGAAAGCTCATCCTCCCAAATGGGAACTGATACTCCTATATTAACTCACTCAACAACCATGCCACAAACCTCAAAACTCATAAAGTTGTTTTGAAAAGCACATGATTTTAAAAAATGGATGTATTTTTTTATTTTTCTGTTTACTCAGTCTCTAGACTTCTGGTCCCTGAGGTTAGCTCTGCAGCCAAAGGGCTACAAACTTTTTCCAAAACTGAAAACCAAGTTTGCCAAGGAATTGTTTAGTCACAGAAACTGAGACTGTAAGGAAAAAACACCAAAGATCACAAGACTCCTGATAATTTTCTGGACTTGTCATCACATATGATTTGTCATGTAAGCTTGTGGAGAATGATTGTTTCAAAATCCTCTGAAATGCTTTCTGGTTTTACGGAAACTCCTGAAGAACTAAATACTGGATTTCCATTATAACATTTTTCTTTCTTTTTTTCCTTTTTTCTTTTTTTTTTTTTTTTTTTTTTTTTTTTTGCTGTTTGTTTGTTTGGTGGTGTTTTTTGTTTTGTTTTCGGGAGGGGTTTTTTGGTGTGAGGGGTTTTTTTCACTAGTAGTACCCGAAGTACTTAGAGTGTTTTACACTTAATATTTCAGAATCTATGTAAGGGAGCATTCAGAAAGAAGCAATTTTCTGTTCATCCAGCTGGATTCAGCTGGGAAAATTTCACTCCTCTCTTCAGCATATTCCCTAGTTCAGATTTTCTAATAACAGAAGAGAGAAGTAAATACTAAATAGGCTTTTTTTAATTGAGCAGCTGGACAGACAGAAATGGCAATAAATGCCTAGTACATGAAAAATGAGTTTGTAAAACAGGTAGAAAAAAATTTTGTCAAGTTTTCTGATTTGTAATCCCACACACAGTTCTGTTAACCTGCAAGTGGGTTAACAGTTGCTTTAATAAATAAAAAATGGGAAGCAGCAAAACATTTTATTACTTTGTCTTTCATCTGTTTGTACTGTGAGTAAGATAGCAGAGAGGAGTAGCTAGCTATCAGAATCAAACACCCTCTTTTCCAAAGTCTGATCATGTACAAATACACTAAAAAAGCACTAAAAGTGACCCAACAGAGGGCATTTTACAGCTGTGGAGTTTCTGCATCCGTCACCACAAGGCCTTTCATGCTGGGGTGTGCTGAGAGAAACGCAAAAGGCTCAATGGTCCCAATGCCTTTATGTGTCCTGAAATTTCTGCCTGCAACCAGTGTCATTGCCCTGTAACCTCAATAAAGTCACAATTACACCAGGTCTCTCCCCTCCTGCTTCCTCCCAAGCTTAGTAAATTAACTTCCTGCAGCATTTGCTAAAGTACAGACAAACACACTTTTCAGCAACACGACTGTGAAAGCTGCAGTCCCTCTTCTCCTCACCTGCATGTGTGTAAGGACACTCAATTAATGCGCCCAGCCTTAGCACTAACATGAATTTCTGATTTTATCATAACACACTAGCTTGACAATGTCTCACTACAAGAATGAAAAGCTCCACAATACCTTCCTCCCAACCTCATATGCCACTTCCTCAAGGTTAAATAGCTCACACTGCACTGCTGCCTCCACTACTTGCATGTAATTATATTTTCTGTGTAAGTCTGTGTGTGTGTTCCTCATCTCACAGCAATTCATACAGACATACTCAGGTGGCATACTCTTTTGCCAGCCTTTGGAAATTGTCTGTTTTCTGTGAGAATAAGTTCTTCCCTCCTAATTAAAAGAATTGCTCAAATATGGCAAAATTAATTGAATATACTATTAGCTAATTTATTTTTAGTTAGACCTAAGGGAAAATCCAATTATAGATAACAAAGTTCTACAATGGATCTCTGTCTTCTCCTTTCCCCTCAAGAAACTGTTTCTGATAAGCCAAATCCTCCTAACATTTCCTACCTCCAATACACTACTAGCACTGGAGGCTGACTGAAGAGCTTCATATGACCAGTCTACAAACCAGGGTCATCCCAAAGACCTGTCTGGGTGCTGGAGGTGGCTCTGAGTCACAGCAGCTCCCTCCACCAGCATGCATTTTGTAGAAAACCAGGCAGTCCCCACTTCCTGTAGCTGCAGTGTCTGCCTCCACTGGTGCCCATATATGAATTTGAAACAATTTCCTGATGGTTTAATTGAATATTTGCTTAGGAAAAATGTCTTTGAGGGTAAACCTTTCTTTGAAGACTGAAGTGTATTGCAGAAGGAAGGAAGGAAGGAAGGAAGGAAGGAAGGAAGGAAGGAAGGAAGGAAGGAAGGAAGGAAGGAAGGAAGGAAGGAAGGAAGGAAGGAAGGAAGGAAGGAAGGAAGGAAGGAAGGAAGGAAGGAAGCTAACCACACTAGAAACAGAAGATTTTTTTATGCATACATATGCACAACACTACCATGGATGTGTTGCACAGTATAGCTAAACTATTATATAGTTATTATATAGCTATAATAACAGTAGTTATTATTGAGGGGAACAAAGAGAAGAAATTAAAAAAAAATAAAAATTTTAAAAAGGAAAAAGAAAACAGTGAAAAGAATAAAGCAGGTTGCTCTCCCAAGTGCACATAATAATTACACTGGCTGTTTGCTGTGTGCCCCTCTACAGCCTCAAGGTCAGCTTCTCTGCCTCTCCAGAGGCAGAAAATGCCAATGACTAGCAGGAGGGCTGCCATTCTGCTGTGAAAATTTCTCTTCCCAGACTGAAATTGTTGTATTTGGGAGCCTGTATGAAGACTGAATACTGCTGCTTTCATCTGGCCATCCTCAGCATGCAGTTTTCAGACCACATTTGCATTTCCTTCATTGTAGGGCAAACCACTACTTTACCATGATAGCAAGTGACCTCAGGACTCTACAAATCCCTCAGGGCTGGTGAGAGTAGCCCAGTTCCTCCAAGGATGGCACCAGCATCCTCCTCCACCTGCAGCCATCCTTCTTGCTGAGGCTGGGCAGTGGGAAGGCAGAGCCTGGCCCCAGGGAGTGTCACCATCTGCCCTTGACACCCCTACAAGGACGCTGCCTAGAGTAGCTCTTGACACTGCTCCTTCAAGAGGCCATGCTCCTCTCAGAGAGCAGCACTGGTGCTGGGTGTCCATCACCTGGGTGCAGCTGCCTGTGGTGCCAACAGCCAAATCACTCATGCCAGGCAGAAAGAGGGCTGGGGGGTTGTTCTTCAGTGGAAATGGCCCCACAAAGCACTGCAGGGTGAGGTTTATTGCCCTTTGAAGGGTCACCTGCAGTTCTGGATCATCATGGGCTGTTGCAGGCACAGCCTTTTCCAACCAGCTCCCCACAGCCAGCTCCCAGCTGGGTGCACCAGCCACTGCCCCAAGGCCTGGAAACAAAATTCCTCAAAGACTTAGTGATGCTCTCAGCAACATTGCACAGCTGCTGAGTGCCTGGCTCTGGGGAGAGACGGTTTGCAGCTAAATGCTCCCCTGGGTGACCCACTGGACCTGCTGCTGAACCATTTCCTCTGACCCTACTGTGGGGTTTCATCTTCGTGTACCACTGCAGTCACCAACAGATCTTGCCTGCTGGAACTTGGCTCTTCCACTGGGAAAGCTCAGGGCTGTAATTTGTCAGACCAGATGCAGCTGTCTGTAGGGGTTTTGGGGGGTTTTTTGCAGGTCTTCAACTGCAAACAAGGCAGATATCTGTTCCAAATAAACATCTAAAGGTATCCACCCTTTTGTTTGTCCTCAGTGGATAAAAAATATTCTTTAGGTGCAATTTGTCTTCTAAGAAAGAGGGGGCTAAGCAAGTCAAATTGCTCATATGCAAGAGGGATCTGCTCCTGTCCTTCATCTGCAAGGGGCACAATGGTCCCCAGGGCAGCAGTGGGCACCAGCAGTGTGTGGTCCCATGCAAGCAGCAGAGCTGCTCCCCAGTACCCCTCTTGGCTTCCAGGGAACCCCACCTTGGAACTGCACAGGGAGCTGTTCTTAACACCAGCAGCTCTTCTCCTGTGAGCACCCTCACAAAGCACAGAGAATCCTGACTTTTGTAGAAACAAAAATGTCTATTTTTGTTACAAACTCGGTGGATATAGCAGCTACATGTATCACCTTTTTATGCACATGTCTCTCCTGGGTGAGATGCTGTGGCTTCTCTACTGCAAAGGGAATCTCTCACCATCTGAGCTCCCATTTTCCCTGCATGCCCAGAAGATCTCGCCTAGCATGGAGAACAGCCAGACATCTGTGCTGTGTGCAGGGTAACAAGTGTCCTCTGTTTTCTCCCATAAGAATGATAAGGCTTTCACTGGATGTACTCAGAAAGAGCAGACCTCTTGCTCTGCTATCAGATGTTCTCCCTTATGGAAAATGCAAGCCCCAGGAAATAGTTATGGCTCTACATCATTTCAGACAGGGCCTGGCCCCAGCCAGATTTTCAAAGCCCTGTTAAAAATAGATTTTCACTCCCCAATTTCATTTTCTATCCAATTTTCTCTCAGTGCTGTACCATGCCCACGCTATTTCTCCTTAGACTGAAATGCTTCCCACCACTACTTCCTTTCAACACCCCTCGCCAGGCTTGTCATTTACTGTACATCTGCATTTTACAAGCCACAGCCAGCAACCAAAAGACCTAGCCTTTCATGTTTTGCTTAGCACCAGAGGAGGAGAATGTAACATGTTGAAAGGAGGCACCAGCAGCTGACAAGGCACCCCAAAATGGGTGTGAGGCTGAAGGAGTAGTGTGGGAGTGCTCTGGTGGCTCTACAGTACTTAAGCACAGAAGACACTGGGGCAGTCTGACACATGAAGATTATTCAGGGCTAAGAGCCTTCCTAAGGTAAATGTTCCTCTGCAGTCACCAAAGAGAGAGAACAAGGTTCATAGTCAAGTCAGCATTGCAGTTTGGAGAAGAGCCTTAAAATACAGTGTGAGCTAGATGAGCTGCAGAAATAGAGTGCAAAGAAACTGAGATTTAAGAAGACAGATGTGAAGTGCTTCCTATCTAAGGGAAACATCAGTTGCATAAAGACAGAAAATAGGGATGATGCTTAGGCTCAGCCCAGCCTAAGACAGAGAGGATCCAGAGCCATACAGGAGCACTGCATGTGCATCCCAAGCAGAAGCATTGCCCACATGCAAAACTAGCAGGGGCTTTTCCCAAGGTAGACTGCCACAGGTAGGTCTCAGTGTGAGCACAGCATTTATCTGTGGGACATCCTTCTGTCACAACTGACAAAATGCTGGAGGGAATCCTGAGAGAGAAATGAAAAAAAAGAAGTCTGAAATAATCTCACAATTGAAGAAGGTGAAACTAAATGTGTTCAAAAGAGGTAGCAAGATATCCAAAGAAATCAGTGAGGTGTAGAATATTATTTCTACAATTGCACAGACAACACCCCCATCCATCTATTGAGGACAAAATAACAAGCAGAGAACAAACAGAGAAAGCAAAGATGAAATTACATGCACTTTTAAGAAACCATGCAGAATTTCTGCAGTTGCTGGAAATAGATGGGACATGCTGTGTAGTCCAAGCAGGCCTGTGCTCCTGGCTGCAGCTCCTGTGGGCACACCGTGGTTTGATGCAGCAGCACAGCCTTGACAGCTCGTGCAGCTGCAGGGTGCTGCTGCTCCAGCTTGTGCTCACCAGGCTCCCTCCTCCTCCCACCCACAGGAACCTTGCCCCATTGCCCCCCTGATAACACTTCCCACACTTCATTCAGTGTAATTATCCTAATGAGCATTTGCAACACAGGTATCCTTAGAGGAATTTTCTTGTTCAGAACTATAGGCACTTTAAAATATTACTCATGTTGCTCATAGAAGCTTTATTTTTTCCTTTGTTTATATTACAGGTAATCTGTTGAAAATCATGTATTTCATTTTGTGCAGATATCCAAAGTAATTCATCAGCCAGCACAGAGAGGTGCAGAGGGACCTTCCCACAATGCGACACTTCAGTGGGTACCCCTGTCCTCTTCTGGAACTGGACACTGCCTCCTGCAGAAAGGGTGAGTTGTTGTTTTGAAATGCTGAGGAGAAAGAAATTGGTAATCCCTTTCCTAACTTCAGGGCTTCATTGTTTTCCCAAACGGTGTACTGTGGATGTTCTGAAAGATTTATTTTGTTCATAGGGGGAGGGCTGTGCTGTGCAGTAGCCCCTCCCACAGCTCTCTTCTGCAGAGGCTGGGGAGCAAGAAGCCCCTTGGAACTCCCCAATGCTCCACAGCTCCCCAGAGCCACTGGGCTTGCATGGCAGAAGCAGATGGGATCATTCACTGGAGCAAGAGGTCTGCTGGGGAGTCTCTCATGGGCTCAGTGAGCAATGACACAGGAGGACTAAACAGTTTATAGCTCCAGCTGCCAGATTTTATGTCTGCTTCTCTGTAGTGAGGGTCACGTTGCTCCTGTCTTTCATCAGGCACTTTGCTGTTTGGTTTAGCCAGCACCCTCCTATTAGAAGCCCTGGGCACATGTTCAGGACTAGGCTGCCTCACTTGGAAGCAGCGGACACCTTGGCAAGGCATGGCAGATGCCCATCAGATTTTATATACCTGGCTAACCAATGCACAAAAGACCCTTCCTCTCTACAACAATAATGAGAGGACTGCACACACAGTGTGGCAGCAGGAGGTGTCCCAGAATCCCAGTAGATTCCCTTCAACATCTGCTCAAAAATAGATTTTTCTTTTGCTTTTAATATTTCTTTTTTCAGTTTGAAAATAAGAAAACAAGCAAAACCACAGGGTATAGTAAACTGCTCAGAAGGGCAATGATCTGAAGTTGTAGAAATCACCACAGTGCTGTGTTAGGACATTAGGAATTCAAAATGTTCAACAATAAAAGGACAGCTTGCTTTCAAAGGTGACATTCAAAGCAATTCAAATCATAATAAAGCAGTATGTAATGAGGTACACAGTTCATATCAAAGGTCCCCTTATTAAAGAGCTGCTGAGTGTGCTATGCAAAAGGATTTAAAATAGACATTTCTGGTTAAACAAGGTCTCATTTCTAACATATCTTCCTTTCTGACTGTTCCTGCAGTCAGGGAGGTCATAGCATAAGGCTAAATTTGTGACGACATAGCTGTTTCCATGGCAGCAAACTATTGTCATAAACAGTGAGCTTTATGATTTCACAGCTGGATTAAGAAAAAAAAAGAATCAGGCTGGAAAGGGAGGAAGTTTTTTTATTCCAATGAGAGTTAGGGGAATACAGAAGATTGCAGGCAAAGAAAATTGCTTTTTGCGTAAATGTTCTTTTTTAAGTTTACCCCAGTGTGAAAGTCCTTTTTAAGGGATATAATTTGGGTAACGATCTCTCTCCTATTTAAATGCTCACAAGGCTAATGAGCAAGCTTGTCTATTTTTGGAGCACTTCAGTAGTAAGGCTGGATGTTTTGCAGCAGGAAGCCAACAGTATTAAAATGTGTTTTCCTCACTTTCCTGAAAGCCCCTGACCCTTTCCTCCGTGATTTTCTGTAACTTCACCATTTAGAAAGCAATGTACAGGTGAGGTTACGTTGTTTATGATGTGAATAAACCCCACCAGCCACCCTTCACCTCCTTTTTATTTGAATTATGGCTTCTTTTTATCAATTATGTTGAAACATCCATGACTACTGAATGGAAACGCCTGTCAAGGTGGACAGATTAAAATACAATTGTGTTTTTAGGGAGAGTTGTTTTCCTGACAAGATGATTTATGACCTTAAATTAGTATTGATAATTATCTGTAGCCCTTGAAGATGAAAATGCAAAGATTTGGCTGTGGAGACCAGAAGTGGCCTGTGATGCTAGACCACCAGAAGGTGAGACATACCATCACACCTTGGATGACAGCACTCATTTTGCTAGGGGCAAATCCCAGGACAGGTTTGCAGGCAGGAAAATCCATTCCTGCACCCCCAGCCTCATATCTCAGCCCCTCTCTGGGCAAGAGTGAGAGACCCCTGGTGCCCATCACTTGCCATGGGCCAGCTCCTCTCCAAGCAGCATCCAGCTCTGCCTCCAGGGGAAATAAGGCTGGGGTGTCTGTGGGTGTCTCCAGGGAGAGGGTAAAAGATTCAGTTCTCTGGCAGCCCTCAGGGCTCCCTGGAGGGATACCTGGCTTGTGTGAGAGAGCTCCCTCTGTGCAGCTACAGTGGGTCAGGGCAGCCTCCATCCCAGTGTCTGGGAAGCAGCAGCATCACAGGATGAAATGCACAGTACTCCCATAGCAGCACAAGTGGTGAAACATCCTGTGTTGGCCTCCATCAGAGACAGAGCTCAAAGCTAGAGGAAGATTATTACTGTGTGTCCTAGTGATTCCCCTGGAATTTCTACAGCAGAAACAAATTAAACGTAATTCATCTTACAAATAATTAGCACATTTCATTTCAAGAAATCCCAGCTGACTTTACCTACTAGGCACTAGATTACTGTGTCCTGCCCTAAAATGCATCTGACATTTAGCTTTCTAACAAAAAAAATTCATATGCAGGTAATCTATCTTGTCAAAATATAAAATAACAGCACAGGCAGTGTTACAAGCTGCAGAATTTCTTCCTGAGCCACTCCAAAATGAAAATGTTTTAGAGCATGAAGGCAGCCACAGATCCAGCATGCTGATGTAGCCCGAATTTATTGACTATTAAAATCTCAAGGGAGTTGTTTTTTTTGTTGGTTTTTTTTTTTTTTTTTTTTTGAAAAAAAAAAAAAAAAACCAGAAAGGTCAGTTTCTAAGGCTGCTTCCTTCCCATGAGATGGAAAATGGCCTTGCTCTGCAAGCTGGAATTGCTAGGTCTGGATAGTGAGAGCTGTACACTAGAGGTCACTGCTATAATAAAGGAAATATCTATCTAGCAGCTGAGGCACCCTGTTTGTTATTAGGTGACTCACAATGAAAAGCAACAGCTCACTGAATTATACTGTCTCAAGTGCAAAGAATCACTGAATAATGCCTACTCAGCTATGGATGAAAACTAAGAGATATTGAGATTTTTGGAGGAAGGGGATAAAGGCACATATAGCCTTTATTTTGAAACACTAGTTCACTTTTATTGATTTCTATTGTTTTAACTGGTACTGGATAATTATGTCAGCCTGTGGAATTTCTGTCACACTGGTCCTCTTCCTCATTTTTTTTTTTCTCTGAAATGGGTACTGCTGTGTTGACTTATCTTGACCAGAAGCCCAATGCTGCCTTTATCTCCAACATTCAAGTTCTGCTAAACTATACTAGTAGTAAATGGACACAAGGAATTTTAATATGAATCAGAGATGCAAACCAGTAGGTAATTAGCTGAGGATTACAGATGGGATGCCAGTGAAATAGTTTCCTGTAGAGAGATTGTCACTGCTTACTGTGCACAAGTCAACTTATCCCAAAGCTTCCTGAGTCTCCAAGCATGCTGGCCTCCTTGTATCTGTTTCTGTATACTCTTAATTAGTGTCTGGGGCTGTTTGTTTAATGAGGCATCCCACACTGTGGCAGTGCAGCTTCTCTGGCATGCATCTTGTGGCTGAGCAGAGATGATCAGCCTCAATTTTCAGCCTCTATTTCCCAAGCTTGTGTCATAATGTTGTGGTGCTATTTAAGTCTCTGTTTTCACAACCTTGCTGAATTATTAATTTCATTCAGGATCAAGCCATGTAACCTGTCCACAGCCTGTTTGCTGATGATTCATGACATTTCCTGTTTTGTTTCCTT
The DNA here is from genome assembly GCA_030060385.1 of Muscicapa striata striata. Lineage (NCBI taxonomy): Eukaryota > Metazoa > Chordata > Aves > Passeriformes > Muscicapidae > Muscicapa > Muscicapa striata. The sequence continues at coordinate 239,693 of JAREIS010000301.1, read as the reverse complement.
TATAAGAACCATGGTTCCTGATGATTTTGCACATCTTCATGTGGCACATCCTGTGCAGGGAACTTCTTATCACAGTAGACAACAACATATTTTGTCAGCTGTTTCTCCTTATTCAGTCTTAGTTCCAGCATTTCACATCTTCTGGCATTATTTTATCCCATACACTTAATTTTCACAATTTCATTATTTTCTTGCATCAAGTGGCATGTCAAGCAGGAACCTGACAGCCAAAGGTATTTTTGTAGTGGGCAGCTGTGATGTGAGATTGGCTCATCTCACAGCCCTGGCCCATGCCCATGCTCACTTCTTGTAAGATCTTTCATGTTTCTTCGTAATCAGGTGTCAGACACCAAGGGCAAACTCATCATGGCTGCAGAAGACACCTAAGGCCTAATCAGTTTCTGCACAGGTCACTCCATCTCTATAAAAAGTTCTGCCAAAATATTCTTCATGAAATTCAGTTTATATATTTCTTTTGGACCAATCATCTTTCTTATCCCTGAATAATATTCCTTTTTTCTTGCTTGTTTTCTGTAGCTAAGGAATAGTCAAAGAATTACTTCTCAGTTCATCTGACAATACCATTCAAATATCTGCAGATTATTTTTTCCCTTCTGAAATCTGATCTGCTGTTATGCTTTTTTAGGCTGCAACTGAAACTTAGAGTCAGCTTTGTAAAAATGTTTTATACTATAGGTTCAGGTCCAGTTCAACTTTTGCCTGTCTGTTATTTCTCCTATGCCTTTTTCAGCATGACCAATTCTCAGGTTTCCTACATCTTCTTGAGAATCCATTTTCACTTTGTATACACCAGAAACTGTTTTCAACATTCATCGCATTGCTGACGACTTTCTCCCCAATCAAGAAAATGTTATTGAGAAAAGAATTATTAGGGTTTATTTTGGTATAATAATTTTCATTTAAAGTATTATGTGCTATATAAAGTATGCACTGTGCTAGAGCAAATTTTGGGAAGAAGCAGTCTGGATCTATGAGTACTGGTAGTGTTTTACACAAGTATTAAGACTGCTTTCTACCAAAATATCTCTGGTCATGTCCATCACCTTCCTACACTTCTTTGTAATTGAAAACAACCTTGCTGTGAAGCTGTTGAAATGATGACAGGCTGGGGGAAAGAAAAAAAAAAAAAAAAAAAAATAAAAAATCTATTCTGGGCCTAGAACCAAATAAGCAAACTGAAATATGTTGGTCATTTGGGGGAATTCTGTCACAGCATAATTATAATTCCCCTGGTATTTCTCAATAATTGTAAAGTTCTTCTAGCAATATATACATTTTTCCTGCCCTGCCATACATCTGCTGTGCAAGGAAGTCCCCACAGCAGCCTTGTGAGCAACCCAGGGTGTCCTTCTGTGCTGTTCCCTGGAGTACCCTCTGCCACAGTGCCTGTCCCCCAAGCCTCAGGAGCCTGAGCCTGCTGGTCCTGCCACAGAGCCACTTCCTCCCCTCTTTGTCATTGACTGCCAGGCACCCTGCTGGCACCAAGCCCTGCAGCATCTCCCCAGGCCTCCCTGCAGCACAAATAAATAATAAGCAAGGGGGTTGCCTCAGAGCTGCTGGCCAGACGGTGTTTCCAGGTCAGCAGCTCCCTCTCTGGAGCCCTGATCTTGGAAGCACTCGTGCCAGTGACACTGCCACTTGAGGCCACGAAAGAACAAGGTCATGGGAAGAAAAGTTTAAAAATCAGTGCTTCTGACTGTTTATTTTTCTCAAATGGGGCTTTCTTTCAAATGCTTTTATAGATTATGGCTCACACTGACCTTTCCAACGTGTCGTAAGAAACAGGGGAGACTGCACTAAGGTTGGGTTTATTTCAGTGCTGTTACATGCAATAAATCCAGAAGCTGACTCCATTTCTAGGCTGGGCTGCTGTACATGCTCTGAATCTACTCTCCATTATTTTTCTTGAGGTCTAAACATGTGTGCACACACCATCTATTCAGTTTATAGCCCTACTCCTGTTCGTTATTGGAAGGTACTTGGGACCCTGAGATCTACAACAGATTTTGCACATGATCATCAGTATTGTCTGGAAGGCTTTTTAGTGACATGCACATGACACCTGGAGAGGGCAGAATATTTGTCAGAAGACCACAACAGGAGTAATTCTGAAATTTAGTCATAAAACAGAAGCAGGCTATGTAGCTGGCACCTCCATTAATTTTTCTAATTCGCACAAATTCATCCTGCAAAGGAGTGGTTTGGAAGACTCTGGTAAGCCTAGACTATAACCTAACCTACATTAAATTCCAACTCCACATTTTATGTAATATTTTTGTTCATAGTGTCTTTCCCTTTCGCTGTTACAGAAATTCTGAGCTGTTATATAAAGAGAAGAATAAGTGAGTCATAAGTTGGGTTGCTTCATCACTTATTTACTTGGAATGCACGAAGATACATGGTTGTAAATATAAGAAGCAATTTTAATGTCTGATCTAAACATTTCCAAAACAGAGTGGAAGAGGGACAAATGCCCTAGTTAGTTTGAAGATGGAGATTTGGGACACAACTCCCTGCAAGCACAAGGACCTGACCTCAGTGACCTCCCAAGTCCTTTCCAGGCTGGGATTTCCACATCTGCTTTATCCAAGTTCCCCGGCGGGTCAGGCTGATCGCAGTGCGCTCCTCCCCGAGCGAGTTCATGCTCTCACATGGAATCTGTATGGATGAAGCTTTTCATTGTTTTCAAGTGTTGTCAAGGAGTAGGATTGCAACTGTACACGCGAAATTTCATCATGTCACTTGGCTGAATGCTCCTTGGGGCTGGGATGGAAGCGTATGATGAATTTTTGGATACTAAACAAATCACTATTAGTATTGAGCATGTTGTACTGCTGAGTCATGGAAATTTGTGTGTAGAACTTCATTGTTTGAATGGTTTTGGCTTTACTTTTTTCCTGGGTAGACTCTTGAAAATGCTAAAGTCCTGGCATCAGCCTCTTCTTGCTGTTTTCCAAGGATGTTTTTGGAAAGTTCTTGGAGGCTAATACCAGACTGTGCAGACACAGAAGCCACAGAGCTCAGCCATTTGGGACATTCTGAAGCTTTCGTGACAGGAAGCTCTGAAACACTTTGATTCTCCCATAATCCAGGTTGTCTGTGGGAACAATGTGTGTCCATGTTATAAAAATAGCCACGTGGCCCCAGAGCCCATTTTGAGTAGCACATGATGGCCACCACTGTACAAGACACCTTTACAGCAAGCATGGCTTGTGTGGAGCCCTTGGAAAGGTCTGAGATGACTAGAGAGATCCTCTGAGCAGTAATTCTTCTCAGAGGGACTTTCACAAACCATTTCAAAACTCTTTATATTCACAGACTGGTAGCTAACATAGGGTTAAGCTGTGGAAACTCCTGAGCCTCTGTGACTGTGGAGGGAAGGTTCCCCCTGGTTTGCAAAGGATCAGTGGCAGGCAGGCTGCTGTTCAGCCAAGCCGTGCAGATGCCCCACATTACAGAGGAAAAATCATTTCTCCTCATAAAGGGTTTTGTTTGGCACTCACCTGCTATTCCTCCTTTCCCATCCCATTTTTCCCCGACCAAAATAAGAGTGCATTGATTATGAGCATATTGCCATCCTTCGTGTGTGGAAAACATGTCAAAACAACAGCAAGATATCTGCAAAGGGTAATATTAACAGTGTCTCTCTGCCTCAGAGGGTCCTGGAGAAATTCATTAATTTATTTGCAAGATGTTCTGGCTGGAGTAAGGATCCTGTAATTAAATTCCACTTACTCATTATCAATGCCTTTATGTGCTCTTAGTAAGAAAACAAAGGAAAACATAAACATGCAAAGGGACTCAATTTCAAATAAGACACAAAAGAGACTCTTGTGCTCACAGAGATGATTCTTTTTGCTCAGGCTTTCATTGCCCAGATCACTTTCCACAGACATGTGGCATCTCATAAACTGCATATCTGTGACCTCAGGGATGTGGGATCCCTGCAGACAGCACAAGGTGACACATGCCATCCTGTTCTCCATGCCTGTGTAAGTCCTCCTTAATAGATGGCAGCACACCACCATGCCACCCTGGCAGGACATTGCCTCATCCCTCAGCTGCAGTCACCCTTGCTGCAGGAGACTTTCACCTTGCCCTGCCTCACTTTGGCAGACCCTTGGCTCAGAAGGGCTCTGATAGTTAATTACTAGGGTATCACCAAGAAGTCTGCAGAGACAAGGGAGGGGGAGGAGTGCATCCCCCATCTCAAGGCTAGGATGAAGCACTACACAAGCAAAGGGGAAGGAAAGCCTGACAGCAAGAGGCCACAAGTCTACGTGTGCAACCAGAGAACTGGTTAATCAAGTCGTTTAAGAGATGCACAGGATAGAAGATACAGCATCTTGGTCACTAATCTGAAGGACTTTCATTTGAGCAGAGCCTCTAAGGCAAAGCCTTTAGAAGTCTGTTAATGGAAACCATTACCTACAATTATCATCTCCATTGACCCCTGCGTGAGTCTGCGTATCTGTGAAGTCTGGATCAAAACCATTATTTTTTTATCAGAAGAAAGAAATTTTTACTACTGCTTTCACACAAAACAGTGCAAGGTTACCTGCAGACTTTAAGTGGGAAGCACTGTAGAAAAATGAGATCAGTGGAAGGTGCTAATGGAGCTGATCTTTACAGCATCTGAGGAAGATAAACAATCTGAAATCTAAACCCCAACTAATTCTTTTAAATATTTCAAGGGAAAAGGTGAAATAACACACCACAAAGCACAGCTCTCTCATGGCAAGTCCAGAGAAAGACAGGGCTTGCAAGGAGCTAGCAGATGACTATTTTCCAGTTTGATTTGAAAGAAGTCATCTCAGAAGAATACTCTTTGTTCTAACAGCCATGCAAGAAAAATATATATATGTCAACATAGAGGAACAGAAAGAGTCAGATCATGAGCTCTGGTAAAATTAGAAAGAAGCACAATGGAATCTATTAATGCTACTCACAAGCAATAGGGTCTGTAACATAAAACTGAAGAAACATGAAAAGCTCGATCACCCACAAAAATCATAGCAAGTAAATCAGAAAAAACAGCAGCAGAGAACTTACTATGCCAAGAAAAGACTTCACTTTATTGAATATCATAATTGCAATTAACTATTCTGGACAATAAACTGCAACATGAGCATGAGGAATCTGGAAATTTAGAGAGCAGTCCCATTATAGTTTTTTGAGTTAGTTTTGGTTCAGAAAGAAAGATAACAGAAAGGGATACACCTCTCAGTTTGTGTTCACATGGAGGATACCCACCTACAAGCAAATCTGTAGGTCCTGAGGATGGCACTTGCTAGCACAGGGCAATACTGAAGGTACTGCCTGTGATGCTGCCATCAAGAAAAGAGAGCACTAATCTTCTAATGGTCCTCACATCCATGAACAAAACCCGACACAGACCTACAGCCAAAAAGCCCAGTCAGCAGTAGGTACTTTTTGCAAGGATGACAGTAGTACTTTGACCAAACACAAGAAAAGACTCAAGCTCAGAGGCTAAAGGGATCATCTGGTGGTGCTGCTTGACAAGAATGGCATGGTTGCATCCTGTGGTGTTCCACCCCATCCAGCAGCCAAGCCCCACACAGCCACTCACTCACTGCCCTGTCAGCAGGATCAGGGAGAGAATCAGAAGGGTAAAAGCTGGAAAACTCACAAGTTGAGATGAAATCAGATTAGTAGGGAAAGCAAAAGCTGTGCACACCAGCAAAGCAAAACAAGGAATTCATTCAGTGCTTCCCATGGGCAGGGAGGTGTTCAGCCATCCCCAGGAGAGCAGGGCCCCATCACACTTAACAGTGACATGGGAAGTCATCATCACTTCAAATGTCCTCCTCTTCTTCCTTATTCTCTCCATTTTATATAATTATTATTTATACAATGAACATGATGTCAGATGGTCTGGAAAATCCCTTTTGTCAGTTGGGGTGACCTGTCCCAGCTGTGTCTGCTTCCCGCTTCCCATGCACTCCCAACTTCCTTGCCAGCGTGGCAGCAAGAAAAGCAGAAAAAGGCCTTGGCTCTGTGTAAGCCCTGCTCAGCAGTAACAAAAACATCTCTCTATTATCAATCCTGTGCTCAGCACAAATCCAAAACACAGCCCCATACTAGCCACTGTGAAGAAAGTTAACTCTACCCCAGCCAAAATCAGCACACATCCCCAATCTTCTCCTTTATAAAGTAAGAAAGAAGTCATGAGGATTTGAGATTTTTTTAAAATTAAAAAAAAAAAAAAAAAAAAAAGGATTTGGGCCTTCTCCCTTCAAAACAACACAAACTTAAAACTTCATGGCTCCTCTGCATGTGTGTGTGTGCATGCTGGGCCATGGGAAGCAAAATGTGTTAGGAAACCAGAACAGTAAATTTTAATTTAATTTACCCTACCCAGTGTAGAAAAGGGACCTAGCTGTTTCCTCACTGCTTATGCAATCTTTCCCACTGAACACTACCTCACAGGTCATACACCTCCTTTCCAAATATAACACTGCCTCATAATAAAACTTAGGAAAACATATTGAAAGGTCAAAATAACAGTAACAAGTTATAGAACTATTTTACTTATTCAAGATTTCTATTTCCAATATCCTCTCTTTAATCTTCCACTTTCAATATTTACATACACTTTTGCAAACTTTATTAGGGTGATATTTTGAGTTTGGGTGGACAGTGTTAAAGTGTTAATCCCTGAATGCATTTAAACACCCCAACCAGACTGTATAACCAAAATATTTAATGTCTCTATGGCTCTCTCCTCCACTTTCTTGTGAGCAATTTTCCTTAAATTAATCCTGAATGCCCCAGCAGAAACTCACTTTTCTGTTGAGATGTTCTGCCAGCATCAGTAAATATTTTAACCTTATTACAGAGGGGCTAAGCTGGGGCTGGTCCAGATAATGGAAAGCTCAGCAGAGCAAGCAGTCTCACCCTCCCAACATGAAGTATTCCTTCAGATGGAAACCAGACCCTGGAGAGCAAAAAGGGAATTACCTCTGTTCAGGTATTGTCCTCTAATTTGAGAGATTCTCCAGTGTCCTGCCATAAAACACAAGTTAAAATACCTTCTCATGATCCAGCTTCTGGGAGGTAATCACATACACTCATGGAAGTTGCATCAAAAGGAGTTTCCAATTTATTATTTTTTAAAATGTACCTTTAATAAATTTTCCCAAAAGCATAAAGAGGGATGCATAGCTAGAAATGGGATTTTGGTCTTGTAAAGAAAGGCATAAAACCCACCCCAGAGTTCAGTTCTTCGGCATCACTCACTCTCCTGAGACTCAGAGCATGGGCTCATGGTTGAGTGTGAATCCCACAGCTCTGGCTTTAGGAGTTGCTGCTGATCCATGGGGATGCTTCAACATGCATTGTTGTGTGTAATATTCACAGAGCAGTGCTCTTCTCAAACTGCTTATCATCTGTTTCCACACTGTTTGTCACCACCTCTCTGTCCCTGGCTACCTCCTGCCATGACAGAGCAAGCAGAGTAGAACACACAGCCACACATCTTCCAGCACCCTGCAGCAGCTCAGGCTTCATCACTGGATGGTGCATCAAGAGAGGTCAGGGTTGTCCCAAAGGTCCCTGATTTGTCCCACATGCCAGGAAAATTGTTCCTAAAAAACATGTGATAGAACACAACTGGGGTTAGAATGTAGGAGGAAAATTGCAGCAGAGTCTTATACTTCCATATGTTTTTACTATGACAATATTTGAGGGAAGGAGGCAGATTACAACCTCAGATTTGCCCAAAGGCAGTGTAATTCTGTTTTAAGTTAATCCTCACTGAAGCTTGGTACAGCAATGGTACCTTGTGCTGGGGAAGGTTAGGAATGGCACGTTGGCAGCTTGGCTAACAGGCAGGTGTAAAATGACTTTGTGCTAACATGATTGTGTGCTATCTCTTCCTTCACATCCGAACTATATTTCTTGTGGTATCACTTAAAATGATGGTGTCTTAACTGAACCTAGAAGCTGAGTCCTTGATGGATCCTGAGGCTTCTGTGACAACAAAATTGGGTAATGATTCTCATATGAATGAAAAATTTCAAATACTAAAGCTTCTACTATGATTTTTCTGCTCTTAGCTGTCTCTCTTATCCCAGTTTTAAAGCTTTTTCTGACTCTGGCGAGGAATGCAAAGCCCTACAGGATTTTTGCTGCAGTCTCCAAGCTTGTGTAGCCATTGTGAATGGAGAGTGCTGGTGGATAAGAAGGATTGTTCATTTTCTGAGCACTACACCAGCTACTGCATGTCCTGTCCTACATCCTACTGCTCTGCCTGAGCTGCAAGTGGACTTACACACATGCTTAGGCTGCGGCTCCTGCATCTTCAACGAAATAATTAACACTTTCAATTGTGCACGTTCGGGATGCAAATTGAACTTCGGTAGCTTCAGCTTACTCTCTTGGACTTCAGGCTTAACCACAGCGATGTTACTACAGGAAACTTCTGCACCTTCGCCAACAGGACGCTGCTTTTATGTGGGGAGCAAAGGAAGTCTCCGTCTCCCCGGCACCGTGGGGAGCTCACACAGAGCGGTGGCTGCTCACCGGCAGCCACTCCCTCTGCCCAGAACTTCCCCCTCCCGTGTGTTCTGAGCACGAACAAGGTCCTGTCACCTGTGTTTAGGAGGGAGAAAGGCCGGGAAGAGCCGGAGCCTCGCCGGCGGCTCCCCGGGGACCGCGCCTCTCTTCGGACGGGATGGATGGAGCGCTGGGCGCTCGGAGACCGCATGAATCATGTTTCCCGTGTTCGTCTGGAATCTCTGTAATTTCTTTATCACAGGGCAAAATGTATTAAAGCCCGGGCTCTGCAGTGCTCTGTGGCTGCTTTCTGGTTTCCTTTGCCATCCAGCTGCCCCTCCTTGTGCAATCCCCGGCGTTCTTCAGGGCACTCGCCTCCTAGCAGCGGTCTTTCCTCTTTCCCCCTGGAGCAGCAGGGCTCAGGGGTGCTGAGAGATGCTAACTCCTCCTCGGTTGCTCACCTTTGTGCCCCGGTTACACGAATCAGCTTGGAAAAGTGCACAGAGAGCATTAGCAAGGTGCTCCCCTCATCTGCAGCCCTGAAGCATATTTGGCTTCTCCTCACCTTGCCTTTCCTTTAGGAGGTTTTGGTTCCTCCTGCTGCAGAAGGACATGGACCCTGCAGACGGGGAACTGCAGCTGTGTGATGTTCCCTGCTCAGCTGCTCCCACCTGCTTTGGCTTTGGAGGCAAGAAGTGGCTGTACCTCTGAACCCAGCACGACGCTTCCGCTGCTGAGCGCATTGCCAGGAAATGCTGCCTGCGTCTGTCAACCTCACCAGGGCCCAGAATAGCTGTGCTCTCTGCCTGCTCCAGATCTGCACCACCCGTGTGGAGCTGCTTTCTTAATTCTGTCACAGCCCTCACACCAACTGCCCAACTTAAAGCCAATTTCTTTCTACTAGACATAATGTCACACCGGTCACTGTGCCTTTCTGTGTCGTGGGGTCCTGGCTCTCTAGCTACACCTCCACTAGTGAGCAGTGCTGTGTCATAGCTCCTCCACTGGGGTTTTTCCACCTGTCAAACTATCACTGTGGTTATGTTGCATGATTCAGGCCAACACCCCACAGTGGTGCCCAGGACCAGTCTAGGGTTAGCAGGGGCAGATGCCATTCTCAGCAGACAGAGTGGGTGCAACCACCCTGATCTGGGTGAAATGTACTACCCTGAGAACAAAGAAAATGTTGTGCCCCAATGATGACAAACAGTCCATTTTGTGGGTGGGGATAAGAACTGGAGAGCCAAACCTCTCTCTCTGTACAGTTACCACCCTCTGGCCATCACTGGATGCACACCTCTAGGTGGGCTTCACCTCACCAGCCTTTGGCTGTTTAAATCTAATCATCCAATAGTTTCCCTCTTCGTAAAGGAACAGAAACAGGAACTTCTAATGGGCAACCTAAAATAGATGGGGTGAGTCACCAACAGGAGACATCTGTTACTATCCACTAATTAAAGACGGAGCCAAGAGAACTAACTCAGACAACTTTCTTCACCCAGCTAAACTTGGGTGACATGAATCTTCCTTTATGTGGTTTTGCCTCTACCTAGCCTACTGAGCCCTAGGACAAGGCATTACCATATGCATGTTTAACAAGTACATTTGTACAAATGTATAAATGCAGTTTCCTATGGCTTTTTGAACTGATCATTCCTGACTTCTGAATAATTATTTCTGCAGAATTAACATTCTGAACATTTGCTTTCCAGAGGAATATATGTCATGCCATACAATCTGTGATGTGCAAGATTCTAGATTCACATAATAAATTAATTTCAGATATATTTTTAACCAATATGTTTGTTCCTTGAGTTATTCCACATGGCTGAAGGAAAATATACACTTCTGTTCATCAGATCCCACGGCTCAAGCAGCAATGTACCAGCAGTAGTGACTCTGACCAGTATATGCTAGAATATGTTAGCAGCACCATCATTTTATACCCACTGAAGGTGGCATTTATGACAACATGAATGAGTGAGAAGATATAAAGTTGCTCTGCCTGAGTCTTGTTCTTTTCCACTTTTCCATTGTTGCAGCAGGGATGAGGCGGGACTATCAAAAGAATGCTTCTCGAAAATACTGGTATGACAATTCTTTTTGGAATGAGGAATAAAACTCGTTTTCCTCTTGTCTCCATGTGCTCACAAGTGTGAATAAATATAAGCTGACACAGGATTTGCATGAGTGCAATACTGTGAAGCACCATTTTATTTTGCACTGCCAAGCTTTTGGTACATCTCACGAGGAAAGGAATAGTTCACAAACCATGCAAGTCTCCCTAAAACACACATCATAAAACCTGTGGTGTGTTTCTAGCCACTGTACATGCTGTTTGTTCCACTCCCTTCCAGTGTTAGTCTTTGCCTTTCAAAATCCTCTGATTTTCCCCCTCTCATTGAATGACATTAGTTGCTATGGAAACTGATCTGTGGATACGGAACTTGGTGACATCCACATGGAAGGGATGCTTCCCAGGAACCTAAATATCAACTGGATGGTTATATGCCAGCACTGCACATGGCTTAGATTTTGTAAAAACCCACAGAAGGTCACTGAGGGAAAAGAGGTATCAGCTGAGGTTATGATGAAAGAAACCCCAAATCCACCCACTGGTATGCTTGGCAGTCCCATGACCTTCCTGGTAACACAGCCCTGTGACTCAGAGGGAGAAGAACCAGAGAACCAGGCTATGCTGAACCACAGGACTGTGGATTCCTCCCAGGAACTGCTCCATACTGAGAGAAACACGCAAGGTCACTACAGTTTTTGTGGTGAGCTTTAATGATGCTTACCAGAGAACTGTTAGCTGAAGTTAAAAGCAATTAAAGAAAAAAAAATGCCATACACAGCACACCAGAAATGTTTGTGACCTAACTGTTTCAGAGGAGTCCTTTCTCATGACACAGAAATTCACCTATTGCAAAAAAACCCCTTTGTGAAGATTCACTTGGCTGGGTGCTACTTTGCTGTGTCACTACAAGGAGAAAAACTTCTTAGAAAGATTAGGTCCACCAGAAAACAACTGCAACAATGAGAAGAGGGCTCTGCTCTCAAATAGGCAGCATCCAGCAGAGGAGAAGGACCAGGCTGTAGCAGCTACCACCAGCCCCTTTGTGGGTGCCATCCTGCACTTCACTGGAAATGTCACCTGGCCATGTGGGGATGCCTCTTGGTCTCATTGCTCATTGAATGCTCTTTTCTGCTCTTGTTAATAAATTTACTAGATACCACCTCCCTCAGTAGAGGCCAGAGGCCAGGCAGGGCTGTGTGGGGATGACAACCCCCTTTCTGGGCAGAGGGAATCCTGTGGGACAGGCAGGAGGGAGGTGGCACTGCAGGCAACAGGGCAGAAGACTGGGATGAGGGGACTGGACACAGCATGATCTCGGCCCGGATTTATGGATTCCCAGCCCTAGTTTTTGATAAAAGTGTGAATCCTTTACTGGAACAGAGGCACACAGGCTGGGTTGGGGCATCATGCTGCAACCAAAGGTGGATGCTTTGGAGCAGCAGTTGTTTACATAGATTCTTTTTCTAACTGGATTTCCAGAGGAGTAGGAGACATCTCCAGGCATCTCCCAGTGTTTATCAGTAAAAGTCACTGCCTTGTGCTGATAAACACTGGGAGATGCTTAGAGATGACCAGTGCTGCCAAATGAGTATTGTAGGGGGATAAAATCCTCAGAGTGGAAGGATAATTTGACTTGCTTTGGGTTGGGTTGGTTTTTCATTTAATATGAAATGCCAGCAGTATTTCCATTCACCTACAAACCAGGTCAGCTGGCTGCCCTAAAGTATTGAAAATCCTGTTTATTTACCTGGATGCATAAGGAGCACATCAGGGGTGTGGATTCCCTCCTCATCCTTTGCTCCTTACCCCACAGCCCTGAGTGTGGATCACTCCCTTTGCATTCCTCCCCTTGAGTAGCTCAAGAGGGAAAAGGCTGCAGTAGATTTAGTGATCAATGGCTGAGAATAAAATCTGACTCAATTTCAAATTCCTCTTGAAAGATTCAAAAGGAAAAAATAAAAAGACATTCAGTGCTTTTTGGAGGTTGTTGCCATTGCAGCAGTAGCAAACCTAGTATGGGCAGTAGGGTAAAGAGGTACAGACTGCATATTTTAAGTGGAACTATCCTCAAAAACAACCAAGTAATTTAACACCTTGCACTGTGTTGTCACATTTTTGTTTATAATCTATGTGAAAAGTCATCATGTCCGATTTTTAGATGGGCACCTCCCTGTTCACACTGATCTTTATAACAAGAACACAAATGCCTGTGTGTATTTAAAGGGGGATTTTTGCAGAACCCTAGAAATTTCAATGTGACAGAGAGTTTAGGCTGACTACAAGGACAAGTATACAAAGTGATAAGATTTATACAGTTTGTCTAAACTTTCAGAACCTGTTCTCTCTTGCCAGGCTACCCCCTGGCACTGTCCCCATCTTCCACTTCTCTACTCTCTCAGGCCATTAGCAAACAGAGACTACCCTAGTGATGGGAGTGGCTCTTACACACTCCCCTGTCATTTCCCAGTGCATCAATTGCAGGGATTTTCCAGAGGGCTTTTTTAGATCCACCTGTTGTTTGTTCAGCCAGCCCCACAGAAACATATAAACCTGTTTTACTTGAAAAGGGAAAGCAGGCAAACCTCTCTGTGCAATTAGATTGAGCTGTCTGTCTGCTTTCAGCCGAGAAAGAGCTGCCAACAATGTTGAAGGAACAATTTACCTGACTGACAATTTACCTGACATCTGAAGAGGAACAGAGTCCCTTAAATGAAACTTTCTCTTCAGCCTCAGGAAAAAAAAAAATCTATTCCATTCCCACAGTTTTGGCTGATCCCCTCTGACTCTGTGAAAGGCATGATGGCTCTGAACAGTTCTTACTTGAAATAAACAGGCTAGCTCATCCCTAATGAAAACCAATATTTAAAAAGTGACAGAGGAGCAGCTGTCCAAAAATTAACAAGAAGCTGATGACCCAGCTGTAGAACTAAACTGCCAAAAACTTAGGTTCTAAAATACATGTATTCAAAATTCACATTAAATAAATATTGCTAGATACCAACAATTAAGCTACAGAGATTGGCTCAATCTACTTCTGGTATTGTGGGAATCTTGTATGCTACATACACTCAAAAAAAAAAAAAAAAAAAAAAGAAGTGAAGCAATAGCAAAAAAAAATAGCAAAAACTGCACTTGATGGGAAATCAACTGGCTGAAATCCATGCTGGTCAGGAAGAGAATGACTACATTTTATAATAAGTTGTGTTGAGGAATAATTGAGTGGAGAAATGGAAAGAAAATTAAACAACAACCTCTCCCTGTCTTTCCTAACGAGGAGATGTCTCAAAACTTAGTGACACTTTTGAGGTGGTAAAAAGTAGCTTCAAAGCAATCAGTGGGAGAGCTGACACCCCAGAGCTGCAGAGTTCCAGACAGAGTGGAAAAAACAATGTTGAATCTGATTGCTAACATACTCTGCCCCAATACAAGTGATGCCACAGGAAAAAGCAGTGGAAATTCCAGTGCCAAGACTTGCAATTTCAATAAGGTCAAAAATGAAAGCCGAGACAGGAAAAAGATGAATAGAAGGGCAGCACCATCCTCTGCTCACCTGCATCAACCAGCAAGACCTCTCTCTTATTTGCATTTGTTTTTGCATACTGATGTGAGCTCTAGACTTGGAGCCAAGGGACTGAATTTTTATTAGGCACAGGCTCTCAAAGCACAGGCAGCAGCAGCATAGCAAGGCTCAAACAGCCTCAGTTTAGCTAAGTGGGACCACGGCTTCTCTCTGTAAATGCACCCTGGGGGGATGAGAGCCAGGGGGAGGGAGAGCTGTTTCTGATCAGGGAGATTTCCCAAGAACAATAAATGGCTGCAAAAGGCAGAGGAGACACTGCCACCCTGTTGGGCATTGCCAGGACTCAGACCAGTCCATTGGGAGCAGCAGGTGGGCTGGTGTGTGTCCTGATGCAGAGGGTGGGCATGAGAAGCAACTCATGGGTTTGCCAAGGCGGGCTTGGGCAGCTGTGTGCTCACAGCAGTCAGGGCAGCATCCCTCTGCATGCCAGGGACACCAGCATGGGAGCCTTGTCACACACTGGCACCCTGGTCTCGTGTGTCTTTCCAGCAGCATCAATGCCCCAGGTCTGTTTGGGACAGCCACACGTTCAGTAGAGCTTCCCCAAAGACTTTGTCTGGAAAGCCCAGATTTCAAAACAGGGGATGGGGTGTCTCTATGCTGCCAGCAGCAGTAACTGTGGAATGAATACTAAAAATTAAATAAATACTAAAAAATACTCAGGGAAATACTGCAGAGTAATTCTTCACTTCTGGTGTTCAGAAACACTCAGTACACAGCTGGACAAAGGTTCTGCTTGAACAGTGAATTATCAGGCTTGAATAATCTCCATGTTTCTCTTTCCAGGACAGACACAGAGCAGAAGAACAGGAAAAGAAGGAAAGCTCCACCACAAAGAGTGGCAAAGAAAGTAACAAATGGGACATGTGACAGGGGAGATCCTAATGTGCCTTTAGCCCAGGGCTCTGGAGAGGCAGAATGGTGCAGGATGGGGCCTTGACAGGGAGCCAAGCATCCCTTCTGCTCCACCAGCCCATTCCTGGGCTGCAGGGAGTGCTGGGCCCAGGTGCAGCTGGCCTGTCATGCTCTCAGCCCTGCTGCTGGACCCCAACAGCAGGGCAAACTGGTGGCCACAGACCCACAGTCCTCATGCAGGGCAGTCCCTAAGTGTCTGCAGCACAGGTTAATCACCAGTGCTAGGTTAAGCTAGTGCTTAAGCACTAGCTAGTGCTAGTGCTTAAAAAGATAGTGCTTTTCCTATTTTCATTATTTTTTTCCAGAACTTGAAGTAAATAGAAAAGGGCTGAAAGGTTTGCTGGAGAGGGGCATTCTGTTCCAGTTAAAACAGCTGGTTCAGATAAGTAAATATTATGTTACTAGTAGCCACACCACAAGCAAGACAGCACTAGGAACCTAACAGCAAAACTACCCAAATTAAAAATTACATTTCATTCCCTAAGCTAAGAAACAAACACAGAACATAAAGGAAGATATTTTTTTTTTACTAATTTCAAATTTAATAAGTACTGGTATTTCCTGTAACATTAGTAAAGAAATGTGTGTTTAAAATATAAATTTTCAATACTGAAAGCAAGGTTCTAGGCTGTAGGGTATAAAAGTTTCCTAAAAAAAATTCCTCCTTTTCAAAACTTAAAGATATCAGAAGAAATATGATAAACACTGGACTCTTGAGACCTACTATTAAGTATTTGTGCAGAACAGGGAAACAATTCTGTAAGAAATAGTGTTCTCTATGTTGAATCCTTATGTTGCTTTCTATCCAGATTCACTTAATTCTCAACTGCCAAGATCACCTAAGAAGGCAGGTCTGTGGCTTGCAATCATGGCTTAGGAGCATCAGGATTGCAAGATGTAAAATAAAGCTGCCACCAGACCTATCTGAACCCCCACTGCAGTTACAGAAATTCACTGTAATGGTTTAATCATATTCTGACTGCACAATCCTATCCCTGTAGGACTTAGAGCCCTCTCAGAATGGTGATTTGGAGACTTCCAGTCTGAAGGTGTTCAAACAAGCAAATGATCCTTGTTTGTTGTGGATTTGTCTATATTTGGTACCCATCTGCTTTCCTGACAAGACCATCAATGGAATAATTTGTAAAATGCACAGTTTTATTTTGCCTGCCTGGAAATTACCTCACCTAAAAAGTCTGCTTCAGCTGATTGGTTTGGAGTACAGTACACTGTAAAATACTCTTCTTCAACCATGTAATCTAGAGCAAACCCAGAGTTTATCAGCCTCCTTATCTGACTTCCCACATCCCGTATCAAAGCCCTTCACTTCTCTGGTGATGCTTTCAAATAAATGTAAGAGGCTTTTCCTAAATGTGGGATTTATTCAGCAGGTCACACTGGGATCTCATTCATAAGATAAAACAGGCTGTAAAAGAGATGGCAGCTCTCCATCTTTTCAGCTTCCCAGCTGGGGGTATGAGTTGATGCAACTTTGGAAGATGCTGCTGGACTGAAGGAAAGCTTGGTAAACACCAGCCCAGTTCACCCAGACAACACATCTGTGTAAGTGAAGTCCCCAACTGGCTGGGGGAGTTTTGCTGCAACTCACAGCAGAAACCAGCTGTTCACCTCAAATTTTGGCCATCTCACCTATTCCTTCTCAACATGCTGCTTTTTGAAGCTCTGTCTAGAAGAGTTTTGAAGAAAAGCCTCAGGATAACTGAGCATTTTCCCTTTTTATTTGGAGCAGGCCCCCTGTTGAAGTTCACCCAGAATCAGCCTTGGCTAGGGTAATTTGAAAAGCTGACCCAAGCTGTCAGTTTCCTGTGCCTTCTAACCTACCACCTCCTCTCTCAGCCCTCAGGACAGTGATGTTTATTGTCACAGCTGATTTTGATGGCAGTGTGGGGACTTGTTTTCTTTCTTTTAGTTGGCGTGCTGCAGAGGTCCTGCTGGGAGCAATAAACATCCTCATCCATTCACAGGGACCAAATTGTTTGGCAGTGCAAACCATCAACTTTGATGGAAAATTGACCAGGAAAACCATTTCCCAGCAGCACTGCTGATTCCAAATGTGTAGAGAGGAGTTTAGCTGTGTTAAAATGATCCCAAGAAAACTACATAATAAATTATTCAAAGGGAAGAGTAGCCCCTATATCCCTTGTATCTGCCTTACAGTGGAGAGCTTGGCATTGATGTGCCTTCTGCCCCCCTGTCTCCAAACTCTCCAAGAGTTATTAATAATCATGAGGGGATTTTTAGATCTGCAACCAACATGCATTCAAGGGCCACCTTGGCTCCATCACCCCGGGCAGAGACATGGTGCATGATCCCTGGGACTGCACCACATGTGGGCTCCTCATCCCCAGCAGCTGGCCTGCCCAGGCAGCAGGGTGAACTGAGCTGTCACACCCACCTGTGCAGAGAAATAAAACACTGCTCTGGCTCAGATGTGCCCACCCCTGCAGCCACCCACATGGCCCACTGCAGGGCTGGGGCCACTCAGCACTCCCCCAGGGGAGCAAGGGTGCCAAGGAATACTTCCTCAATGTTCTTTGGATGGGGTCACTCACGTTTGGATAGCAGGGAAATTTACACACCCCCACCAGTCAGCCCTAGCATCAGCCAATGCTGCCTTGTTTCCCTAGAGCAACTAGAGATCAATCCTGCCTTCAAAACTTGCACAAAGAGGTATGGAATTATAGCAGGAAATAATTTTAGAAGTATATTATTGTATACTAATTTTAAGATTTTTTTTCTCCCTCTTTATAGAAGAATGTTAGTTCCTTCATTTTAATAGGAGGGAGATATTCACATTCCTGAACATGGATTATTGGACCTCTCCCAGTAACTGTTCCTACCATGTGATCTAAAATTCCTGTTTTCCTTTCCCCAAGCTTGCAGCAAACAAAACCATTTGTTTAGGGGAAGCTTGTCTAGAATCATGCAGTTCTAAATAGAGTCCCATGAAGAGGAGAGAGGAAGAAAACATGGCTTAGGTAGGAGAGATGGAAGGCTAAAAGGTTTACTCCAGACTTTCACAAGAGGTTATGAATATGAAAAGATATGCACAGCCTGCAAGAAGTTTAGCAGCTCCTGTCAGTTCAATCCATCATGGAAGGTCCTCTTCTAGCTCATCTCTTGCCTCACAGGCAACCATGATCTAAATATAAATCCCAGGTACAGCTGCATGAGGAATACACTGCCCATTTTTTAGCAAACCCACGCCTGTGTCCGTGTAAGCAAACCTAGAGAGAGAGTAAAAGGCAGTGGAAGTCATGCCTGTGTGTGACAGAGTGAAATAGCAAGATGAGCAATGCTGGAAAGAGATGTGACTTCACTGAGGTCACAAGGGCTTCTAACTGCCCCCAGCTGGCTCCAGCCTCAGACCTGAGAGGATCTGGGCATATGTAAAAATAGGGTGTGGAAACAACCTTATCTTTTTAGCTGCTTTCCTGTTCTACATTTGCTGCCTGCTTCAAACCATATCCCAGGGGCTGGGTAGGGTTAGTGCAGACCTGTTATGCCAACTCATACTTGACTCCCTGATAAGAGAATCCCCTCCCTTGCTTTTTGTAGTACCCAAGTGCTGCCAAGGGATCATCACAGGGTTTAGCACAGAGATCATGTTGTTGTCTCATTGTATATTGCACTGTGCTGTTATTCCTCCACTTTTCTGCCTAAGCAACAGTTGCAGTAACTTTCCATCCTCAGGCTAATTCACCAATTAACCCAAACCAGGATTTCCATGAGGTCACACACACCTGGATCTGGCCATATTTTCTTTGTTTGCCTCATTTAGTGCAGGCAAGGGATGGGAAAGTCTGAAAATGAGTAAATCTACCCCAGGCTTTTGCTATCAGCTGGCAATCAGCAGGCAGACCCTGGGCACAGGGCTGACATGTCCAGATGTGTCACTGCCAAACTGCCTGGTGCCAGAGAAACATCCCTTGTCAGACCAAGGCTTTTTTAAACTTCTCTCCACAGATCAGAATCCCTGTAGCCAAACTAATGTTGTTTGCCTCATAACTGTTTCCATCAGAGGAAAGAAGAGTGGACCTGCTTGGGGACATCTGCTGTACACAACCACTGCAGGCAGGCCAAACAAAGGGAACTGCAAATAGAGGAGCCTGCATCCCGAGACTGGCTGCCAGAGGAACAAGCCATATATTTCCCAAGACATTTTCACCTTCCTCTCCTTCCAGGAGGCATCTTTGGTCTCAAGTGTCCACATAACCATACAGAGAGGGGAGAGGAAAAGCTGGATTTTACACTGTTTGGTACCAACCCTGGGGGAGATCCCCATACAATCCCTCCTCATCATCAGATGAAGAGCCTCATGAGATTTACAATGAGTTTTTATGGAGTCTCACTGCCAGTGCCCCAACTACAGTGGTCTTTTCTGTTTAAGGGTGCCATGGGATTCACATAAGGCTGAATTGCCTTGCAGCCCATACAGTTAAAGGGGAAAAACAACCAAAGCCCACCTGAAGCCCACAAGAAGGTCACAGGCACTGTGAAACACAAGCTGGTGGAGAAAAGCAGGACAGGGACCAGTAACATTGAGTAGTTCTGCTTTTTCGTGTGTGTGCTATCCAGCTACAGCATGAGCCTGGGATGATTCCCCTGAGGAAGGAGGGATATCCCTTAGGAAGGATTTCTAAAAGAAGCTTGGTTTCTGCAGCCAGTTACCACACAAAACTCAGCAACAAACCCTTTTGGGGTTTTATTTTCCCCCCTCTTTTCCCTGCCCCTACCACAGAATGTATCTCATGCCCAGGACCCCAGAGAGCAATCAGGGCAGGAAAACAGTTTGACTAGGAAATCTTTCCAATGTCAACATCCTCTATCCCAGGGCCTTGCTTTCCTTGAAAAAGGGACTTTGTGTACACATCTGTGTGGACTGGGCTTAAAGGCAAAGACCCATCCTGTGGGTTTAAAAAGAAATAGTTAAAAGATGCCCTACAGGCTAAAGAAGACTGTGCTCCCTGAGTACTCCAGTGATGTGTCTAGCAACATATTTATTTAGACTGAGGAAAAACTTGGGCATTTCAATGCAGAGAAGCCCTGGGGCCACAAGGTTCTATACCAGACCTCATATCCATCAACACTGTGAAGTGTTGCTCCAGTCCTCAGCAAAATTGTGGCGTGATTTAGGGACTCCCAGGCTATTCAGACTCCCAGGATCTGGGCTGGAACATCCATGGCTAAACAGATCCCTAAGGCTTTTATGTCATCACCCTCAATTTCTGGAGCAGGAAAAGCCTGGCTTAATCAGTGCTGGGACTTCTCCACGCAGCCAGCCCAGCTAGGGCAGAGATAAGGAGCTGAACCAGTGCATTAGGGCTGAAAGTCAGACTGGTGGTGGCTGGTCCTGGAGAGCCACCAAGCAGGATCTGCTGAGCTGCACCAGTCAGTTGAACCACTGGTTAGGAATTGCCACAGCATCATTGTCTCTCTTCCATGCCTCATCCCTCCTCAGTCTCAAGGCTGATGAAAGGTAACCCTTGATGCAAAGCTACCCAAACTATGCTTCCCTTAAGGACACATATCCCTGCCAAGACAATCCATAAAACAGTGATATTCATGACTACCATGCTGAAATATTGCTATTTAAATGGAAATACTATTAATTCTGCAAGGCAGGAAGGTATGAGCATTCTGAGAATGCACAACACCAAGAAGCAGCTTATGTCACAAGACTGACATGAGTATTATTTTGAAGGAAGTCGTATCCATGACTAAAAATAAACTTATGCCATTTCCCTGCTTGAATTTCCTGCGGATCTTTAAAGAGTACAGAGACCTAACCAAGTCATTCCCTTTGAAGGAAACATTTGAGATCATTAGCAACTTGCCTGCTGGAGATTCTCAAATCCAGATGTCTTTGTGGTAAATTTGCACAGTGTTTGATACCTATTTCTCCCCTCACTTGCAAACCACGTGTAACTCATAAAATCAGCACTAGACTCAGAGAGGCATGACTGGTGATCACTGTGCTTGCAATATACAGATCTCGTACTAAAATGAGGTTTTGTTGTTAAGTGAAAAGTTAACTTCCAGGCACAGTTCTTAATTTAAAACATCTGAAAAATTAACATTCTCATTTGGGCATTTTTCCAGGTCAGATGGTAGTGCCTGGATATTCTCTGGACAAATTATCTCATCTACATTAAATGTCTAAATATTTGGCTTACATCTCTAATGTATGTAAGTGAAGAATTATGTTGTTTTATTAATCACCCCAGAATAAGTTCATCACCCCTCATCACAGGTCTTTGTTTCATTGTTGTGTCTGGCTCAATAAAAGCAGAACACTTGTGTTACACTCTCTGACAGTCCCCACACACTTTGGCTGTTTCATATTGAAAGCAGTTGCTTTCATTTTGGATAATTTCTTGAATCCCTTCAGCACCTGTCAGCTCTAGAACTTAAATATGCTATCAGTCTAGGGGTTTTGGTGGTGTTTTTCTGGTTTGGTTAGTTTGGTTTCTTGATTTTAGGAGGGGTTGAGTTGTTTTGGTTTGCATTGGTTTGGTTTGGTTTTGGTTTGGTTTTTTGGTTTTGGTTTAGGTTTTTTTGTTGTTGTTTTGTCCTACAAGTTAAAAGTCTCTTAACTCATTTCTATTCCAAAGAGATTTAAAACTCAAAGGGACTGTCAACACAGTGCAGCCTGCAGTGAGTGCCCACTCCTTTGGTTTGCTTTCCTTGCTCTTCTTATTACATCTCCTAATGGCACCACTGCTCACAGTCATTGTAAGCTTGGGTAGCCCCTTGAAGGAAGTGACTTGCACATCAGCTTGGTGGAAACGTGGGCTTACAAGACTGAGTAAGGTTAATTAAGGGGTCTAATTGACTCCAGTAAGCCATGCAGAAGAACTTTTATTAAAACATGTAAAATAATCTTCATGTTCTATTTGGTGTTTGCTTCTAATGCCTCTGATGGAAAACATTAACCAGTTTGGGGCACCATCCTTAAAAAAAGACAGAAATAAAAAAATGAGGGTGTAGGGAAAATGACCTGCTAGGAAGGGTTGAAGTTGATTGGTCTAGCAGGAAAAAAAAAAAAAAAAAAACTAAGGAGAGACATTAAGAGCCTTTAAGGACAAGACAGATGCAAAAAGGGAGAAAAGAAATTATTCATATGTTCTTTGGAGATAGGACAAGTGTAATGTATTTTGATTACACCAAGAGAGGCTAAGGGTTGGTGCTAGAGACAGCTTCCTCTAGTGATAAGGACAGTAAACAGTGGAAAAGATTGCCTACGGAGGTTGTGGAATATTCATCACTCTTGGTTTCTAAAAGCAAATGACAGATGTGAGCTGGAATCATTCTGATATAGCTGGACCTGCTTTGGGCAAGGGCTGTGGACAAGTTTATTCCTCAAGGCTGTCTACCAGAGCTATTTTTTTAATACTTGGTGATAACATTCCTCATAGGCAGAGAAGATTAAATACGTAATACAATAAGAAAAACTAGAAGAAAGATAAAAAGGCCTTGGACATCGTCAAGTTTTGGGCTGCTAGAGGTGTGCTTGAGTTTTCAAAGAGTCCTCTGATCTGTTTTTGTTTAGCATAAAGTTAATATAAAAGATCACTTTGTAGGCAGTATTAAGAAGCCTGTTGACTTTAGAAAGGTCACTTAGGGGGGATAAGCTGGGTGGGTACTAGAGTAATTTCAGATACCTCATCGAGTTCCTTGTATCCATCCCAGTGGTGGGCCTCATGAGAGGAAGTGCACATATTGCCTGGCTAAGCAAAGATTTGTGCTATAAAGTTCAGAATCCTTTTGGAAGAGATTCAAAGTTAAACATAAATTTAAAAAAAAAAAAAAAAAAAAAAAAAAAGAAAGAAAGAAAAAAAAAAGAAAGAAAGAAAAAAAAAAGGGGAGGTGGGGGGCACACAAAAGTTCCAGTTCCAGGAAACTGAACTGAAGTTTAACCACCACATATAGAAAGGAAGAGAGAATTAAGCTTGCCACAAATGTTTATGATGAAAATATTAGAGATCTGCTCACAGTGCATGTCATGGAGTCTGGGTTTACCATGTTTCATTGTTTCCTACTATGTACAGAGATTACAGATATCCAGGTGGGGGAGGAGGTTTCTGGGCTGTCCCTCTTCCCACAGAAGAAACAAGAGTATGTGTTTCACAAAGCCAACAGGACCATCTTTCAGAATTCCAGTTAACTTCCTCCTCTCCTTAAATCATCCAGTGCTCTTATATAAACCTCCTAAATCTTTTTCACAGTTACTTCAGTAAATCCAAAACCACATCCATCATATTAAGGTGCCTTCCCTAACAGCAACTCATTATCAGATCTTCCAGATTCTGACTTCACTGACACAGTATTTAATGAACTGCTGAGATTCAAAGCAGAATTCAAATGATGGGGAAATTGAGGTCTAAAACAGCAAAGACATAAGATGACATATTTCCAAGAGCTTCACAGACTTTATTTCGGTTAATATTCTCATCTGTGCTAGTATAAACTGGGAGCAACTTCACTAAATGTGGCAAAAATCCCCAATAATTGCACATCAGCAGAGTTCCACTGTGACATCATGATCAGTCCTGGAAGTGCTCTCATGAATTACCATTTAGATTGTACCTTTTTTGAAAGCCTTTAGCAATAACTGAGAAGAAAACAACTTCAATAAAAGCACCTCGCAGTTCTTCTCACTGCCTAATGACATTTGATAAAAACAGAAAATCTATACCATTTTTTATTTATGAAGTTGATGTGCTTTCCAAACGTACACAGCAAAGTCAAAATACTTAAAACAATAAAGCATTTCCATGATAAATGTTGCTAGTTTCAGGATATTATATGAAAAGTGGCTAAGTAGATTAAAAAAAGGCATTTGAGAGGTTATGAGTACATTAGAGACAAAGAAGGAAAAGACTGCTTAAAATGACCTATAGGTTGTTTTGATAGCCAAGATTTTCAAGCTATGGGAAGTGGACTTGTATGAGCAATTAATGCTTCCCTTTCCTTTCCAAAACACTCAGACCTGTGACAAATACTGAAGCTCATTCAGAAACATAAGAAAATCTTGCAGAAGCCCCCCTCTATCCTGATACATGTAAGCTTTAAACTCACATCTGACTAACTGGAATGGTCTGTACTTCTTTAAATAACTTTAAATTAGGAAACTTTTGATTAGGATTTATGGACCACTTAAGTCTCAGTATGTTTCTATGTACATAAACAGTATGCAACTTAGTAACTTTTTTTTAGCTGGAAAGCTGGAGAGGATGGAGCTGCGTTAATTTCTTAATTTTTTTTTCCCTTGAAACAGAAAATTACATTTTTTCCATTCAATGCAAAGCAAAAGCATAATCCTCAAACATATCTAATGCACAGCCTAAACGTGCCAAGTTTGCATAACAAAAAAACAAAGGGGGTGGGTTAGGGTAAGTGGGAGGAGGGGAATGATTTTGGAGCTAAATGACAGCAGTTGGTGAAGATGAATGAAGAAAATTGAATTCTGTGTGTTTGTATTGTGTGGATTAATTTATGGAACTTGAATGTCTTTGAATGCTCTTACTCTGGATATATGAATACTTTTGATCAGGAAAAACACCCTTGGTGATGAATAAAGAAATTACTAGATTTCAATACTCAATTTCAATACTCTTAAACTCTGTATGCTGAGTAAGAACAAAAATCACAGATTCTTATGAACAAGTACAATTAGTCACAGTTATGTAAACATGAGTATATATTCAATTTGTAGGCACATATTGAAAGGAAATGCATTTAAAAAACATTTTCAGAATAAGACATAATAGATTGAACAAAATCATAGCACAAATAGGGAATTTCTTCCTCAGGAAAAAGTCATTACGATAGAGGACCCTGGAGCTGGCAGAATGGACTGTATTAGAATGAGGGCTCAACACAAACCCACATTTCTCTTTTTTGGCCACCAGTGAGGATGCTAACACTGACATCCTTTTCTCTGGCAACAGTCCCACATGTGTAGAAGTGTGGATATCTAATTTCATATATACTTACTCTTGGGATTTAGTTTTTTTTTTCTTTATTTGGCCCTGTGAAGCACAGTTCAGGTGGCCAGGACAGCTCACTCATATATATTTTAACACTGATCAGAGAAAGTTCAAGTAATGGGAAGAAGTCTCTGTAAGGCAAGGGACTCTTTGGTCACTTATTTCTTTTATTTGTTATCTATCATGTTTCCTGAAGTCCTCTAAATTTGTACCTAAGCATCATATTGCTGTTCTAGGTCATTAATTGGTCAAGTTTCTCACAGCTGCTTTCTCCACTCCCTTTGCTCTTATGTGAATGTTCTGATACAAAATGTAAATTTTGTCATTTCTAGATATGATACAACCTCGAGTGGTACTTATCAGACATTTTTGAGTGTCTCACCTAGCTTTTGGCTGATCAAACATTCTTGAAAACAGTTTCCAGCATTTCATTTGTAACTTCATGCAGCTATTGATAAAAAAGAAAATCCATATTTTGACTTCGTTCCTTGCAAATTTGACACTGTTCTGCAATTGTCCTAGCACAGATCATATCACTGTCAATAGCTGATCCTTAGACTGGAAAATGCAACATTAAATATACAATCTAAGCCAGCCACCACATTTGTTGACTGCAGTTCCAGGACAACTTTGCTCTTTGGTGTGCAAGTTGGTGTGACTGCCAGTAAGGCTGGAGGGGTCTGTGGTTCTACAAAGGCTCCTCTGTGTCAGCAGTGTGAGCATGGAGTAAGCCCAGTGAGCATGCTGCAGTGAGGGCTACAGGAAAACTGACTGGCTCTGGAGGCATGAGAGAGCTGGTGGAAGAATGGTAGGTATTTCTTCTTTTCTGCTTCTTCCCCTTTTAGTTTTACCTAGGCCAGCCCTCCAGTCTTAGTGTCTGCCTTTCTCTCTCAAAACGATCTTTTTTAGCAGCTCTATTTCTTTTGCAGGTGAATCTACTCTGAAGATCATACAGCTAAAATGCCTGAACTCAGCAAATGCCAAAAGTCTTGCTCAGAATTGCATGACATGAGGAGTACAAAGCACAATAGCAGAAATCTTTGCCTTGGTTCCCAAAGCATGCATGAAATTAGCAAATGTGTTGGGAGAAGAGGCAGCACAATGATGTCTTCCCATTCCACAAGAGCTCCTGTGATGCTAACTGGTGGGGCTCTGCAGTGTGCTGCACTGCACAGTGCTAAGTGATAATCCCTTCGTTTCATAGGGTCATTAATGCTGATTAGATCTTGGGTGCCTGCACTTAAAAAAGATTTGGGACAGGACAAAAGTACTGTGCCAGCAGCAGCTCAAAACAATAGCCCAGACCAGAACAAGGGGGAGAAGCCATAGATTGCTGATTTTCTGTGTGTTTGGGATTTTTTATGGAGCATTTCCCAGGTCTAGTTTTTTTAGTAATAGTATTTAACAATATCTGTTTTGCAGAGAAAACTATCCACAACAACCTTCACAGTCTTCTTGAGTAAACTACACACCATACATGTTGTGGTATAAAACACTAGTTTATATCAGTATCAGACAACTGATACTGTTTCTTTACATCCATGAAATATCCTCATAGTAAAGTCCACTGCTTTTCCCACTGTGCTGACCTAAGAATTTCCTTAAAATTCCCTAGGTAATTACAATGAGTTTTCATAGAGCTGAGAATCAGGCCCATCTGACTCCAAGCATCTGTGAAGTGTGAAGCACAAACCTCTGAAAATTAGATTGTTTTGTCAAAGAAAATCTTAAACTTTAAATATTCCAGAAGCAAGAGATGCCAAAGTGAATTTTGCACACTCAAAGCAGAACAAAGTAACAGGCCCCAAAAAGTAAAGAGAGTAAAGAGAGATTCCTGGCTTGTGATTTAAGTGCTCTCTTCTCTAAATTTAAATAACAAAAATATCTTTCAAAGCATAAGTCTCTTGGGCACTGTCATATTATGCCACCAAATAATTCATTAAGAAATGTTAGCTCTACCTCTGCTGTTTGAAGTGCCAGAAGTTTCTTTGCCTGAAATGGCCTGTTATTCCCAAAGACAGAGGAAAGAACAGCGTTCTCTTTGTATTTTTCTTTCAGAACACAGTGCATTAAAAACAAAACAAAAAAATCCTAAATAACGAGATACTGAGGAAACTCATTCTAAAGGATTCTAGAGTGCTGTAATAGTATGTCACCATCCATAGTAGGACAAGATTCTGTTCCCTCCCTGCACACAAATTGCATTCACTGTCAGTTTGTTTCCTAATATTTGGCATGACATTTCCTGTTTCTAGCCTTGGGCTTATATGGGTTTGATCCAGCCTGCCCTGAAATTAATGGAAAGACTACTGTGTACTTCAGTGTCCCCTTTTCCTCTTGCTAGTGCCTGTTGGCTTCTCCAACGATTTCTCTCACTTTCATTTTGGCTGGCCTTCAAGTCCTTCCAAAACATCATGCCTCTTGTTCTGTACACACTTTCACAGACAGAAGGCAGGAAAGACAAGATAAAAATCCCTTTGGCCTGTGTGGTGGCCAAGGGGCATGGAATGGTTCATGTGGCAGCAATGTAGGGAGCAAACTGGGCTCCCTGTCCCAGGCAAGTGCCCCAGCCTTCCCCAGCTACTCCCACTGAACTGCAACAACCAGTGTCAGCAGAGCCAAGAGTGGCTGCAACTCTCTACCTTTGTCAAACACTACATGTTGAGTTTTTGAGGTCCCTAGACACAATCCCAAACCTAACCCTGGCATAATGCCTCCCACTTGGGTGATTTGTCTTGCAACATTTAAATTTGTCTCAAAAAATGAGTGTGAATACTGCTCCTTGTTTACGTGTTAAGATAGCACCTAAATATCTCCAGAGATAATCTCTCTTTGAGTGATCTGCTTGTTTGACTGCAAACACCCTGGGTGTGTGAGGCATTGCAAAGAGTCAGGTGTGTACTTTCTAGGTGCTCATACCAAAATATATATCAGGCTATTCTCCCACTGACCACCAACAGCCTTGCACTGCTGGTGGTGGGGTATTTAGTAGTTGTGGGCTGATGCTTTCTTGTCTGGCTTTATCAATTTAATGTTAAGTTCTTGGAGGACTGTAGTTTGCCCACAGTGGCAGGCTTTGGCCCATATATATTTCCCTTTCATCCTATTTCCTGCTCTTACTACCACTTCTGTTTGATGGGGTAAAGTACCAAAGGTATGTATTCACCTCGACAGCAAGCATTTTCACCAGGCTGCTGTTAACACTTTCTGCAGGGAATGTTACTATATTCAGGGATGGTTTGGCATATATTTTCTTTTTAGCAACTTGCTTTTATAGGTCTGTCACACTTTTAAGTAGCTTGTTTTTATAGGTCTGTAACACTTTTAAGCAGTGATTAAGCTTTGTCATTGTAACACGATGGTGACGTAGGACTCCTTGCAAGGTAAATCATCTGAACAGAGTGGCCTGAGTCAGGGCTGTTATCTGAAAGCATGAGGCTGAGGGTACCAGGCCTGCTGAAATGATTCCTGCTGTGGTCAGTGCAGTGTCTGACAGTCATCTGCTTCCTGGCAGACTGAAAGACAGTCCACAGTGTGTGCACAGATAGGGAGGGATGAGCATCCAAGGCAATTCCAGGATCTCAGGTAGGTCACTCAGTTAGGCAGTAGCAAAAAATATCTGTGGCGAGGGTGGGAGGGCACAACCAAGATTTAACTTCTTCTGAGGTACCTGCAACTATCTATGTCTGCACTATTGAATAAGGGAGAATCAGGGACTGATTCCTCATCCCAATTTTCAGATGGAACACACTAGACCATGCCTACTAATCTGCATGCTAGTTGTTTGAAGAAACCTAAGTTTGAATCATCCAAGAGAAGCCAAGAATGGCAATTAAACAGTGTGGACAATGTGCTACCACTACTCTAGTTCATTCCCACACTCTCCTTTATTTAGAGCACAAACTAAATGCTATGTACATTTCATCAGCTTTGGGTTGGTTTGGCACATACCCACATGAACCCCAACTGTTCACCAGGTCTTTGATGCCCCTGGCCATGTCTGCCAAACAGTGACATCTCCAGGTTTTTGGAGACACACTTCAGTTTCAGAAGGTGCTCTGAGGAACCGTCTGTGATCTGAATTCTGTGAGCCAAATGCCTTTATCTATGATGCTCTGTCTTGTATGCCCAGACTGCCTCAAAAATTCAAGTACTCTGTGCATGTGGGTGGGAGTTCTCCTTTGGCATATGCCCAGTTCCACAAAATTATAGACATGAGCACTTGTTTCATGCGGTTTGTTGTCAGCCTCCTTTCAATGCTTCCTTGACAATGGTAAATAATTGGCTTGATTGCTTTCTGTGCCTTTCTCTTACCCATTTTTCTAGCAATTTGAGGATCTCATATCTTGGTTCATCTGCTGTACTTTCATGACCAGAAAATTAAATCGGTTATGTATATCTAATTCCCTCTTTTTGCTGCGTACCTCAAAATTGTAGCACTGCAGTTTCAGCATCATGGAGAGTCACAAGCAATAACTCTTCTAAAATGCTCTCTAGTGATTTAGTGTCATTTTCCACTTCAGCTGCTTTACACACTCAAACTTAATGGTGAAAGGACTCACATCCAACATGATTGCTAGACATTTCTTCTTCCTTTGGGTGTCTTTGGTTCTGTGGTGACAAGGAGCCCAGTCAAAAAGCTACCAGCTGTCTTCTGCTGTAGGAATTGGTACCCTAAACTACAACTCACTAGCATAGTGTTGTTGTCTTTTCAGTCATACAGCCTTATTTTGGGACAGGACAAATGATTACCTGATTTCTGGTGGTATGTAATGGTTCTATGGGGTAACTACGTCTGTGCTGGTTTTTTTCCTTTTTTTCATAACTCAGCAGCTGGTTGATGGTGGGAAAATAGTATAAATAATATCTGTAGCTTAAATAACTATTATTAAAGCCTTTTAGAAATTATCTTAGGATGCAGCTTTATTGCTTTTATCTCTTTGGCACATAATCCTAAGAAAGTCAGCAAATGCATGTGAATGGCATGGCAGAAAAGCCCGTTTTCCTGTGGTTACAGTCAAATTTTATTCCACTTACTAAACTCTATCAAACCAGGTTGCTGCCAGAAAAAGTTGTGAGATACATGATGCTCCCAGGAGATTCAGCTAATCCCACTTCTGTTGTTGACAGTGATTACTCACTTCTTCTGCAGATAGGAGCCTAAATACCATTGCCAATTTTCCTTATCTAGATGAGGTCCATAATCTTGCAGAGGAGCCATTTGACTTACCTGGGTGCCTTTAACATCAGCACCCTTGGCCATGAAGTACTGGGAATCATCCCTCTTCTCCAAAGCAAGTAATCCTCATCCTGGAAGGTATTAGTCATGAACTCCAGCCATCTTGTCCTGGCTGTGGTGTTTGCTGAGCTTTCCCTCATCCAGTCACAGCACAGGGAACGTGGAAGCACAGTCACATACATGCTTCAGCAACACCCAAAAGGCACTTTTGGGAAAAGGGAGCTTGATTACCAGCCATCCTTTCTCAGTTCTCAAATGAAATAAACACTAAAGTGAAGTGAAGCATGGGTGTCTGAAAAGGAAGAACATCCTGCTGTTCCTGGCAGGAAAAGTGTGTAAGAGAAGGGTGCAGCAAAATCTTCATGCACAAACTCATTGTGATCTGCATAACAGAAGATGCTTATCCCACCTGAGCTGGTACAGACATTCACACAGTGACACCCTCACCTTCAAGGGACTCAGAGTAATGCTGGCAGCTTGAATTTTATGCCATCCTACCACCATTACAGTACTTTGGTTTTTCTTTTAAATAAGAATGAAATCTTATCACTTCATATATTTCCTACCACCCTACTGCTTCTTTTGTATTTGATTTCCTGAGAGATTTCTTAGTTTGCATCATGGGGTTTTACTTTGGAACAGGTTTTTTGATGCTACCTTGCATTGATATAACTAGGTTTTCCAAGGTTTACAGCATCGTTTCTTTTCTGTGCCTTTGCACCATGTTAATACCACGTGTCTGCAAAATCTGACTCTTGGTCCCACTTCCTGCCTGCTTCACAATGTTATTTTGTATTATTTCTTTTATCAGTGCTTTTAATCTCAATTACTTCTCTTTCCATGAATACTGTATACAAAGTCCTTGTGCAGGGAGACCTTTATTATTCCTCAGATTATTCATTTTTCCTTTTTAATTTTGTTTGTGTAGATTTTACCACTGTGCATTTGGATTTTGCATTCCTATGGGTACCTTTCTGTGTTTTCTCTCTTCTACAGTGGATTAACAATTCTGAGTCTGGTTCAACTTAAATCTTGCATTTACATGGGAAGCTGCTCCTCACCCTTGAATGCAGCTGCAGCTTTTGGAGGCTTGTTGAGGAGCAATCTTATATTTAGGTACTTTAAAATTTGAGAACCACAAGAGCTTTGAACAGTTCAGCAAAATGGTCATCTGTTCCAGACTGAGCAGATACTCTTTTTGGGTAGAAACAGTTTTAGAAAGTTTTTAGTTCTGCACTTGGGTGAAGACAGCTCCTTGCTGATGCATCTGTTGGGCATGTGGCTGCATGTCTCAGAGAGCAGTGTGGCCACATTCATTTTGTTCCTCCTTCTGGCTTCACTACATCCTATATCTGTTTTTCAGTGCAGCTAGGGAATGTCCAAATGATGAGCATGGTCATCTGTATGCAGGCAGCTATGGCACAGTGCCATGATTATTGGTTTTTCTTTAGCTGAAGGATCCAGAATTCATCCCTAATGACAGATGCAATTTCAATTGCCAAGCAATAAAGACTCCCAGTTAGAAAATAAGCCAATGAGGGCACAGGTTCACTTTAACATTGTCAACAAAATAGTCTGTTCAAAATACCACAAGAGGTGAGAATGATGCAAAAGGAGGGCAGTGTTATTCAAACCTGCAGCTCCACAACAGCATTCCATGGTGCTGCCAATGTGATGACAGCAAGGTGAAGGCTGCTTTGTGGGAGGTTTGCACTGAATCACATCCATTTGCAGGTGCCAGCAGACACAGTGTGGGTAAAGAGCACGATGAGCACACTGCTGGCTCGGATGTGTTTTCCTTGGAGGGAACACCAGAGGAAGAGGCTCTGATTAATAAGCTGAAAGCAAATGCAAATCTTATTAATGCTTACTTGAAATCCAGTCCACAAGTCAGCATCTCATTAGGAAGAGGGTTACTGTCAGTAAAACAGTGATCGAGACTGTTGGTGTGTGCTAGGGACAGAGACGTGGCACTACAGAGACCACAGCCTCCATGAGCATGAGTAGAAAGGGAAAGATTTGGAAAAGAAGGCACCTAAGACAACCTATGAGAAGCTCAGCACCTACCCCAAACTGTGGGAACACCCAGCAGCATTCCACTGTCAGCAGATAGCTGGAAACTCACTGCTAAGATATGTACCTTGTACCTTCCTAATAATTGTCCCAGGCAGACAAGGACAGCCCACTGCTTCTGAGTGGTAGCTGCAGCTTCCAGGAGGAGGAGTGCAGGCACCCAAAGGACTCTCCCAACCCTCTAATAAGCTCATTAGCATATGTCTTTGCAAACAATACACATGGAACCAGTCTACATCCAGCTGACAGATCTCTGGGTTATTTTACCGTTAAGGAATAAAAAAAAAAAACCAACAAACCAAGCAAACTGGGAAATCACATCCAAAAATAGATTAAAAGAACATGAGAAGTGGAAGGTCAAGAGTTCAACAGTTGGGTAGTGCCAGAACTGGGACAGTTTACATAACCTTGCTGTAGCCTCCCTGAGTGCATGCAGCAGTTAGTCACAGGAACATGAATCTTTTTTTTGAGAGGATCCTGACTCATTTGGTGACGTAATGGCCAAAAGGATTAGAGAGAAAAAAAGAAATATGCCTCTCCTCACATTCAGGAGGTGGCACTGTGCAAAAATTCAGCCCCACAATGGAAAGAATATTACTAATTTTCTTCATGTTTCTGCAGTACAGCCTGCCCACAATACTTATAATTCTTCACAAATAGTAATTGATCTTCAGGCTGCCCAAGTAAGAAGACATTTTCATCTCCATGTTGTATGTTGGGGATGGAAGCACTACAGTCAAAGTACTCCCCTGGATAATTCAAGTATCCTCATGGAGTCAGGTAGTTCTCAGTGCCTGCTGACATTTTAGACCTGAAGATTGTTATGTTAGTTCTGTTACACTGTGTGGCTTGGAGACAGTGACAGACAAAAAACTCTTTACTTCTATTTTTTTTGGCATTTGGAGGTAGTTCTTTGAAAAGTGTATACTTCTGGGAATCAAAGCCTTACGTGGCCCTACTTCCTGGAAACATATCTGCAGTTTATCAGTGCATCTACTATGGTGTTGATGTCTGCAAGTAAGAGAAGAAAGTGGTATTTAAGAATAAACTTGGGCTTCATTTTGCTACAGGAAGCCAGCCTTCACAGCATTCCTCTGCTAAGCAAAGGACTACTGCTGGCAGAAGAAGGAGGACAATGACACATC
The DNA here is from genome assembly GCA_030060385.1 of Muscicapa striata striata. Lineage (NCBI taxonomy): Eukaryota > Metazoa > Chordata > Aves > Passeriformes > Muscicapidae > Muscicapa > Muscicapa striata. Next base: position 206,113 of record JAREIS010000301.1, on the reverse strand, counting down.
TTTAAGTATATTATCTGCTTTTCATGTCTACAAAATTATGTTATGCAATATACACACCACCTTCTGTACCTTCGAAAATAAACTATCCCAATAAGAGAACTGCTGTATTCCTTGTCTTGATTATAAATGCAAAACATTACTGTTGTCCCCAGTGTTCTTATCCCACAGGCTCCTCACTGCCATTTAAAAACATTTTTACTGAAAGTCAATATCTTTTACCAACTTTCACAGAGAATTGTAAATGTTTATCTGAGTACGTAAAATAAGAGTAAGAATTTTTTTTCTGACTTGAGTAATATATGACTTCTAATAAATCTGGAAGTTATGAAAAACAGCTTTAATATTTTCATGGTACTTCTGGATTTCCTAAGGTTGTCCCACATCTGTTTTTTCCCCTGTGTCCATGTGTAGCCACAGAGTGTGCAAACACATCTGGAGCTTATAAACACAGAAATTTAACTTTTAGAAAATGTGTGATGCCATTTATATTCTTACAGTTTAACACCTACTTTGCTGGTTTTGGAAAACCTCTGCATAGTGTCTGAGGAAACACCTCTTCCAATTTTTGGTTTTGGGTTATTCTAAGACAGTTAGAGAAGCAGGATTGTATAAATGTAAATATTTGAGATTAGACTTGCTACAGCAAAAAGGAAGGCATCCTCTGTTTATTCATTAAAGATACAGGGTGATGATGTTTCTTCTGTCTGCTTGCTCCCACAAATGATCTACCTAATACACAAATGACAAAGTGTTCTTTTCCTATCCCTGCCAATACCCCTCCTTCAGCTTCTGTGTATTAATGTAACTACTGCTGATGAGCATGAAGAAGAGCTCAGTTCAAACCTTCCCTTCTGCTTCCAGGTTGCTGTTCACACCTCAAAGATGTTGTCCCCAGGGAGGCAGACCTGCCACCTCAGCATTCCCTGGCAGGAACCACCTGTGAGTCAGCAAGACCCATTTAGCACTCCCCAGTTGAAGCACCTCCTTAAAATACAGTGGGATGTTTGAGGCAAATACTGTCAGCCTCCTAAAATACTGTAGGCAAGTTCAGATCCCTTTTTTCCCCCCCACTACTCTGTAATTATTTATAACATGCTATACATGACAGGCTGGTAAAATACACCCAGCCAAAACCAAAATGAATGGAAGTGCTGCCAAGTTAGCAATGTAAAAAGGGAGGGAGTGTAAGACAGAAGATAAAATGGTGGAACAGATTAGTGACCTATCAGTCTGTGACTAGTGTATTGGTTTGAGTGAAGAATTAGAGCACGAGGTTTGTTTATCCCTATGAAAGGTAATCTAGGTAATCTCAATCACAAGATTTGTTAATAAAAAAAAAAAAAAAAAAAAAAAAAAAAATAAAGACACCATAACATTTAATACTTTGTGGATGTTTTAAAATACAAGTTCCTTAGGATCTGACTTTTACAAATTATGGCTCAGAGGAATCCATCAAATAATTCTTGTGTTTATTCCTGAGAGTCAGCCTAGTTTTATCAAGAGTGGCTTGACACAACGAAGGAAACTGAACTGATGTGTCCTACCCTGTTCTACAAAAGAGATGCTTTTACATCTCCTTTCTATTACAGCCATGAGCATGTTTTGCTTCTCAAAATATTACCTTTCATTGAAAACTGTGGGTATTATTTATTCAGCATACATTCATGATAGCAGTCACTGACTTCTTGCCCACTGACAAGTCCAAAAGATGCTTGTATGTCATTTTGTGACTGCTACCCAATATTCCCAGGTGCTAAATTATTAATCCTAATAAATCCTAATCAGACTCTGTAATTCTCATATTTCTATGAGAAGCCATTTATCTCTATAGGAAGATAGGAGCAGGGAATAGGAGGGAGAGGAGAAAATCTTGACTCCACATCTTTTAGTACATATGACTGCAAATTTAAGGTTTTCACATGACAGGTATTTCCATGAAAATGACTGATAGAGAAGCAACATTTCAATGGACATTATTTCAAGATTTTAATGAATAAGTGTTTTAAAGTGAGGGTGGAGAAAGGAGAGAATAGTTTGGCATGAGGAGAAAGGCTACACAGATGACGGTGAGGGAAAACAGCCATGAACTTAAGGTAAAGGTATTTAGAAAAGTTGAGAGAATAAGAGAAGAGTATAAAGAATTGTTCCTTTGTTGTGTGGGTAAAATTAATTATTTAATTATTTAATTATTTAATTTCTTCTGTTTAACAGGGAGGAGGTCTGTCAGCTTTTCTGGGTGATTCCTGAAGGCAAATGTCAATACAGTCAAACCACGGTGGTGAGTACTAAAGAACAAGACTTGCATGAGGAGGACCTGCAGTGGGGACATGTGGGCTTGACTCACACAGAGGGAACACTCCAGCAGCTCTCTCCTCCGCCCCTGGGGCTGCAGGAACTCGCTGCAGCCTTGTGATCCTAAGGGAAGTACAGGTACCCCCAAGGGGAAACCCAAGGCTTCTTCCTGTGCTTCCTGTGCTTCCCAGCACTTGATTCCTGGCTCCACACCTTGTCCTCTTCAGCTATTCTAGCTCAGAATCAGGCTTTCAATGACATACTGCTGAGCCAGTTTGTCTGCCCAGGCTTACAGCAGTTCTGTGGCTGCTGCACGATACTGTTTTGGTCTGCTTTCATTGATCGGTTGGTTATTTTCTAGTTTGGCTCAAAAAATGAGTGTCAAGTAGTTTTTGCCTGCTGCTTTTTTTTTTTTTTGGTGCCATTTTGGTTCTCTTTCAGAGCAAGAGCATTCAAATCTCAGACAAAGATTCTTTATTCCTTTTTTTTTTTTTATAAAATTAAGTACATTTCTTTCCAGTAGCTTTTGCAGAAAGAAAAATCTGGTTGTTTGATTAATTTCCAAGGTGCTTAAGGACCCCAAGAAACCTCTACTGAATAGTGGGAAGGTAATATTATGTATAAACCCAAAAAAGGCAAAAAAGGCATGCAAAAATGCCCCTTTCCCTAGAGCCTCATGCTGGCTTTCTGCTGAGGAACCTGGAGTATTAAGACACCATTTACAGTCCTGATAATCTCCAAGCTGGAAGTCCATAAAACTGCTCTCCCTCCAAACTCTGGGCCAACTGAAGCTCTGCTCTGCATGAACTGGTACTTGCTGCCTGCTGCTGGCCCAATGGCTGCAGCCTGAGCTCCTCAAAGTCTACAGCATCAGGATCCCAATCAGTGTTTCTGGAAAGGCATCATCAGACCTCTCCACTGAGCTGCAGTTTTCATCCAACAGGAGGAAAATCAAAAGTTGGTTTTTCAGTTGATCTATATATTTCTAGTCTTGTGTTGATTATACCTTTTATATGGTAAAATAAATTATTTTAAAAATCAATCTGCACAGAAGGATTAGGATGGAAACCAAAAATGAGTTACCTAGCAGCCTGAAAAACTTGTTTCTTTGTACATCTACAATTGGGTTTAAAATGAGAAGTGACACGAGTGAGGTTTTATTTTGGAATTCCCCATCTTCTCCAAATTCTTTATGTGAATCTGTGGAACAAACTCTGTTTGGTCCTGAAATGTAATGATTAACAGTCACCTACACACAACCTACACAATCACCCAGAGAAGTGAAACCCTTTTTAATTCTGAATGCTCAGTTGTAGACATCTTGGTAAGAAACAAGTTTATGGTTGAACTTGTAAAATTCTAATTTCATCACAAAATCAAATTGTCAAGGTGACATAATTGTCTAGTTAAATACCAGCATACAAAAAATAAATCTAGGGAGAAATGGGAGAGAAATATAAAACTCATTTATTGAAAACCTGTTATTGTTCTCTTTGCTGTTTCAACATATTTAATTAAGTTTCCCTCATCCCTCTGCATTTGTATTTTGTATGTCTCTCCTGTTCTTGTTGAAGCCTAAGCTGCAATTTCTTCAGTCCTAAGGCAAAAGAGCTTTCCAAGCCTAGGAGACAAGTGACAGTGAGATGTGTCAATCTGTCAGTACGGGAGCACCCAAGGTCACAGACGGGGCGGTGCTGGGAGAGGACCTGAAGCTGGAGCATGTGGTGCTTTCGATGGGCGTCGGAGGTGGATGCAACACCTTGGGAAATGCTGGGAGGATTTATGGCGTTACTGAGAACCTGAAGGGAGCAAAGTGTAGGGGGAATTTTTCCGATCACCTGCCTGTGGAGCAGGACAGGAGGACAGGGCAGCCCGCACATCTTTGACCACAGTGCGTGGCGAAGCCCCAGCAAAGGTGATCAGCGGTGCACCCCAGAAAGGCAAACATCCTGGGGCTGACGATCCTCCCAACACGGCTGGCTGAATTACTCAGCGATTAAATGTGGAAAATGAAATAAAACCATAACTCTGGAAAACCTCCGTATATTTCATTACCGCCGTTGCCTTATCACCTACTATTGCCAATTTCAAGAATTACGGATAAAAAAATCATAAGAGTAAAACAAGCCGTCGTCTTTCACAAAGACGCATAATCTGCTTAAGAGTGTTCTCCCATTCATCGGGGGTGTTGAGACGTTCAGCTCACTCCTCCCTTCTCCTCCCTAGGCGCCCCAGAGGAGCGCGGAGCATCGCGAACCGCTCCGGAGCCGGCAGCTGCCGGTCTCGAACCCCGACACGGAGCGACCACCCCCTATCTCCTTCTTCCTCCCTCCTCGTCGCCCCCGGTTCCCTTCCCTTCCCAGCCCGGGTCCGCCCCGTCACGGCCGCGCCGGGTGCCCGGAGCGGCGGCCGCTGCCCGGGGGCGTCGGTGGCGCTGCCCGGCCGCGGCTCGGTGCAGCGCCTCTGCCCCGGGGGAGGCAGCGGCGCCTGAGCGGCGCCCCTCGCTGCGGGCGGGCGGGGGCAGCCGGCGGAGGAGCGGAGCGAGGAGGATGCGAGTGCGGCGGCGCCGCCCCGGCCCCGCGCTGAGCTGAGCCGAGCCGAGCCGAGCTGAGCCGCCTCAGGTAACGGAGGGGCCGGAGCCCGCCCGGGGAGCGGGGGCGGGGATGCACGCACGGGTGGATGGATGGATGCTGCGGCGGGTCTGTTTCCTTTGTGCGCCCGGGCGGTGATGGGGTGCGGGGCTCCCGGCCAGGGAGGCGGCCGCGCTGCTGCGGGTCTCCCCCACACGCACCCGCGGACCCCGCTCCGCCTCCCCCGCAGCGGGCAGCGCCGGGGCAGCGCCGGGACAGCGCCGGTGAGCGCCCGAGCGCGGCCCTGCGTGCCCGCGGGTCGCCCGTGCCCGTGTCCCCCGCCCCCGCGGACCCCGGCCGGGGAGAGGGGAGGGGGCGCAGCACAGGGACGTATTTGTTGTCGCCGAACTGCGAAAAAGGGGAGGGGGGGGAAATAAATAAAAAGACCTTCTCTCCCTCTGAAATAAATCGTATAGGATTTGCGCGTCTGTGACAAAGGCCTCTTTCAGGGAAGAAAGAAGGGACGCACAAAATGCCCAAGGGTGGTAGGATGTGAAAAGAGGCTTGTTTCTTGTCTCTCCCCTAGAGCCTCTCTGTTCCTTCCCAGACGAGGCCGCTGATCTGGTGCCAGTTCCTTTTCAGCCACATTTTAGATTAGGGAGAGATACCAAACGCCACACCATGGGTGCCAGCGTTTTGCTGCGTCTGCGGAGCCACAGTGTACGTGTCGCCCGACCTCCTTAATAATGCTCGGTTTGGCCTCTGCTTCCCCAGGATCTCGCCTGATTTCTGCGCTCTGTGGATTCTGTGTGCGTGAGCTCTGGCAGAGGGCTGGCCAGGGAAGGGGGTCACTTTGTGGAAACAGGACCATGATACCTTGGTCCGCTAAGCAGTGACGGGGAGGGCAGGGCTGAGTAGGGGCTGGAGGAGAAGGTTTGGGCTGAGTGGAGAGCAACCCTCTGCAGTTGCTCATCAACCACTCTGATACGCTCTGATTCTTAAAATGCTTAATAACAGTGTCCGGGGCGGACCGGGCTTTTGAAATGCACGCACAAGGCTGGGAACGCCTCTGAGACCTTGTCATTTTCCTCCTTGTATACAACCTCCTTAACTCCCACATCCTTCCTTCCACCATCCTTGCAGCTGTAACACTTTTCAGGATCTCCTTCCCACACCCCTTTTTTTTTTTTTTTTTTTTTTTTTTTTTCATTTCTTTTCTTTTCTTTTTTGTCTTGATGTCTTTTTAACAAGCGTTCTGGAAGCTGAGAACAGTTGCAGGTGAAGATCTGTTTGTTTATATGCTGGTGGAGGAAGTGTTTTCATTAGGGTTGACTTGTCTGGTCTCCCATGAGGAGGAACAGTAAGCTAAAGGGACACTGTCAACTTGAAATCCAGAGAATGTGCATGATGAATGGAGAGCTGTGTCCAATATTACACCCACCGTTGAGCTCCCTGCTGGAGATCTGTGGTTTTTATAAGCTTGTCTTCTGACTGTGTGGGTTGGTCATGCAGTGAAGGAGTAAAAACACACTTCAAACAAAGTTCTGTTAAGTGAACAAAGGAGTGCAGAAGAAAAATATCAGAGTGGGAAGGCATGGAAGGCAACATCTCCAGCTTCTCAGTTACATCCACTGTAGCCACTGTTTGACCCAGTGGGAAACTGGAGAGGCTACAGTTCATTTTTACAGTTGCACATTTATTTAGTATCAGTAAAGTGGAAAGGTTGTTACCTTTCCTCCAGTGTTTCAGGAGTTTTCAGCACCTTGGTGGGTGTGCTCAGGAAACTGGTAGCATTTGATGGATGTCAGTAGGTCAGTGTCTTTCCACAATATAAAAACAATTTTAAGAATGGTATCTCTTGTGAAAAAGACATTGGGCTCCTTCTTGAGCCCTTTTTACCCCATAAAGCTATAATTTTGATGAAAAAGAGAAAGAAAGATTGTCTAATTAATGCTTTGAAATTTTGTATTTTGTCAATAGTAGGCTGCAGGGCTGTTGAAACATTCAGATGCTCTTTAGACAGTGCCTGTAAGCATCCTTCTTCTCCACCCCCAAGAAGTTACTGCCTCGTCTGCATGGTTTGTCTTTGGCAAAAGAAAAAATTTTCAATATGAAGTTGTCTGATGGTAAGCCATTGGCTGTGATGTTTTGTGGTTTATGCTTCAGGCATGTTGTTTCAGAAATTCTGTGTTGCCTGCTGGGGAAAGACATAGTGGCATAAAATACCAGTTAAGTATAAAACTCTGAACAGCCTTCTCTGGAAATTATTTTGGTGTTGAGTAAATGCATGCCTTCAGTGAGGGACCAATTACTTTGGTGTATGGGCATGGCAGTCAGTGTAAGACAGAAATTAATAAGGTGGCAAAAAGAAGTTGATTATTAATAATTTTAACAAGTGCCCCTAAAAGTTAGGACCCAGTGATAAATTTCTAATCCATGTAAGACAAACATTGCTGAGGAATTAGCTATTTTTGATGGACTGCAATAGATTCCCCAATACCTTTATGTGAAATACCTAAATGGTGTCATCTGAAATTGATGAGTGGAGTCTGATATGATGAGGGCCTCTGTGACCACTGGCCCTGTGGCTTAGCTGAATTAAGCTGTATACTAATCTGGACATGGTATCATCTGCACTGATTTACATTGTAATAAAATTGTGGCCAAGAGAAAACTGTCCAGTACATTTGTGATGATTTCACACTGTAATATGATACATTTACAATATCATATATTTAGCTGTGTTAAGGAAAATTTAGAGCTGTTGGCCATCTTATGGCAAATTACTTTTATTTAATCAGCACCTTCACTTTTCTGTCTTGATGCATTACTTGCTGTGCTTTTACTTCAGGAAGAAAAAGAGTTGGAGGCATGTGTTTTCCCTTCGTCCTTCTCTCTGGGCTGCACATTAATATTTGATTCAAACTTGTTCTGTAAAGTTCTGCTTAATTCAGTTTGGGCACTACTTTGAATGGATAATAATGGTGTTTGTTTGTGTCGTAGACAGTGCTTTGTAATTTGCTTTATGGGCAAGTCTGCTGCTGGCAGTGTGTATTGTCGAAGTGACCTTCCTTTCAGAGGTAGAAAACCAGGAACTCCTGGCCCTCTCCCACCCCTGCAGCTCCCACAGAAGTGTCTTCACAAGTTGTTTTGACCCATTACTCCAAAAACAGGACTTGAACCGACAAATCTAGTTCACCCGAGCAGTCTCATTGAAATCCAGCAATTAAGGATTCCTTTGGTGACAAAAGCCCTGGAGATCTGTATTGTGCAAGTCAGCCATTTACTCGAGGCGAAACGCACAAAAGGGTTTGTGTGCCTGGTGTGGAGCACCCAGAGTTGTGATCCCTGTAGATCTCGCTCTCCAGAGCTGGGGATGGAGCTGCCTCCTATGCTGTGCTGAATGCATTGTGCACCTCAGAGCTGTGCTCCCTGCCTCCTGTGCTGTGCTGAATGCATTGTGCACCTTAGAGCTGTGCTCCCTGCCTCCTGTGCCATGCTGAATGCATTGTGCCTGCCTGCTGGGTGGCTCACTTGGTACTACAGTGGCTTAAGGTTAGCTATTGGAGATTAAAAACCCTAACCTGCTTTTGGTAAGATATTAATTAAGGCTATATATATATATAAATATATATATATATATATGAATTAAGGCTATATATATATTAAAAGAAAACACACCAAAACCCCAAACAAACAAACAAAAATACCAGAAGAAAAACAACAGAAAAGGGTAACAACCAACTTTGCAACTTTCAGTAGAAGATAAACATGCAGGTGAAGAAGAATTGGGATTTCTAGCATTTGCATCCTGTCATGGGTTTGGCCCTCGGTGCCTGACTTGCAGACAGAGAAATGACAGGTGCAGATGAGACATGAAAGGGTGAAGCTGTTTGGGTACATGCGAGGAGTGTTGGCGGAGCGAGCGCGAGCCCCGTTAGCGCTGTGCTCCAGGGCAGCCTCACTTGCTAGCTCAAGCAGGGCTTTGGTTTCGGGCAGGTAATCTGCCTCTTGGTGTGAGAGTGGTCGAGTTAAACCTGTCTGTGGGACGTGTCCTCGAGCCCTGAAACTAGAAACAGGCCTGGCCTTACTGGGGTTACAGCCAAGGAGAAGTAGCACCCTGTTGCTGTCCTTACCACTGGCTGTAGGAAAATAATCACATTTTGTAGAGCTTTTCTTGAGCTTTAGTTCGCTTGGAACGGAAATGGAATTGAACAGTATCACTACTTTTACTGGGGGAGGTGAAAAATCATAGTATTTCAAGTCAGTCAAAACATGATGCCTCATCTTGCTTCTGACTGTTTTAAATGGTAACTTGCTGTGAAAGCAAAGATTTCAACTGAAAATACTGCCACCTGTTTAGAGCAAAATAATGAACCTTTGACACCTTGACTTTTTACTGGAGTATAGAACCAGCAGCAGTTTTGTGGAGCTTTAAGGTGTGGCTAGAACTAAATAACCTTGAGGAAACTGACTGTTGGATTTTTCCTGACCAGCTCTATTCCTTGTATACCATGAATTTGAATTAATGTTTTTCATCTGAAAAAGCTATCAAAAAAGATAGCCTGGCAGTATCAACTGATTTGAAGTAGATAGTCTGGGTTAAATCTTTTTTTCAAGAGGGAAGAGGACAGCAAATTTTAAACTTGCCCTTCCTAAAATGCAGCTCCTTTTTTATATCAGAGATCCCAATTGGAATGGATGTACTGATGTTGGTTGTGACCAGGTGCTATGAGGAGAAGTTACCCCAAGTTTTCCTGCCCAGCTTCTCCTGATTCAGAGAAATCTTGCAGCTCTGAAAGTTGCCCCTTCCACACTATGATTTTCTAAAGTATCTGTGAGTAATAAGTCCTTATTGCTTAAGGCAGAAACCTAAATTTTTAGAGCAAGTTCATTGATGTTCATCATACTGAGATGTGGTTTAATGTGATGAACTCTACAAGGCAGCTGCAATGTGAGAATGTTTTGATGAGAACGGGGAAGGTGACCCTTCTGTGCTTATTTGTTTTACTCTATTTTGGTGGATTTTTTAGGAGGCAACAATGACTGGAGGCCTTTTCTAGCCTAGGGAAATTCTTTGTTCCGTCCTTCTTTGGGTTCCCTGTGGCTGCAGCCAGAAAGGAGGGATACTGAGGGGCGGCTGTGAGTGATGTGTTCGGTGCATTAAAGTACAAAGTATCCCAGCCGGAGCTGCCCAGAGGAGCCGGAGATACTTTTAATAGTATCGAACCCTGCGCTGGGAGCTCAGCGAGCCTGCTCTCTCCCCAAAACAAAGGCGCTGTGGCCAGCCTGCCCTGAACAAAAAGACTACCTCACACAGCTCACTTTGCTCCCCAGCATTGGCGTGACCTCTGGAGCATCATCTGCACATCCCCCAAGCTCCCTTGCAGCGGCTCTGGGAGCTCTGAAAGACAGATTAACATCTAAAGCTAAGCACGATTAAAACCTGGAATTGAGACCTCACATTTCAGAGAAAGTGTACCATCAATACTGAAGCTCCCAAAAAATGCTTGAGAAATGCTGTTTTATTCACCAAAGTGCTCGCAGCAGTGAATTTGGAAAGTGTTTTGAAGCTGAAAGTGATGGCAGTGGCACCAGGACAATGTATGGAGAAGGGGAGAGGGAGCTGGGGTGGAGGGACATGGAACAGACCAAAGGAAGAGCTGGCTGAAGCAGGCAGAGGAAGCTGCCCTTGTGTGTGTGTGATTTAGGACATTTGCTTTAACAGAAAAGAAGTGTTTGGCATCACTTTAACATGAAAATAGCTCTTGTTTTAGTGATTTTGGGAGGAGTAAGGAGGAAACCTCAAATGATTGGCTTGGCTTGCATGAAATATCTTCTCTGTTTAAAATTGTCCTTTTCCTCTTGGCTCCAGTTTTCCTCTGTTAACAGATTTGATCAAAATAGTTCTCAATCCTTTTTGGTATAGTCCAAGTTGAATATATTTTTGCCAGATAATCTCAATCATGGCACGTCTAAGTTTGCTACATGAAGCTATACAGAGAAGTTAAACAGGCTGTGAGAATGAAGATTAATATGAAATGCCCATTCAGGTTTGTGCTTTTTTAAAGAAAAACTTTACCATTCCATGAGAGTTCTCTAATAATCTGTCTGGTGATTCCTAGCATCCTTTTTCTTTACAAGTTCTTTTATTTTACTTGTTGGGGGTGGGGAAGGGGTGGGAGTGTTGGGCTTTTTTGTTGTTTTGCTGGTTTTTAACAAATAAACTTTAACATTCATTTGAAGGTTTTTTATTGTATTAATAGAGACCTTTCAACCTCCTTTGTTTTTGAACAACCTGTGTGTGAAAGAGCACTTTGCCTAACATTGATCTTTGACTTGCAGCTGTACCACTTACAAAAAAAGACAGCTCTGAAAATTTTCCTGGCATGACTTTGGAATATCATGTATTTCCTATCTTGGCTTCTGATAACAATGTACAGATAATTGAATTGTGCTGAGGGTTTTTTGAGTTTGTTTGTGTTTGTTTTTCTTTGTTTTTTTGTTTGTTTGTTTGGTTGGTTGGTTGGTTGGTTTGTTTTTGTTTTTAACAAGTATATTTTCCATCTTTATACCTGACCTTTAATTTACACAGTTGCTCTGCAGCTTATAGTTGAAGGTGATGCTCTTGCCCAGAATAATTCAGAAGAATTGTTGTTGATTAGTTCTTAAGTTTTCCAAGCCAGAAGCCACCACAGTGGATGATTAAAGTGCTGGGCACTTTATCCCATACCTGGTCATTTCTTAGGACTTGGCAGAGGAGACCAGCTCATAGCCCTGTTGGGAAGACAGTGATGATTGTGTCCTCCAGCCAGCTGCTTTCACCCCAGGGACAGGGGAGGAGAGCAGGTATAAGCAAAAGCAACTCTCACACCCTTAAAAAAAAAGGATATTTTTCTGGGTTGTGTTTTTCTTTATGGGCAGCCCCTCACTAGGCAGCTATGATATGTTTTTTCCAAGAAAAAAAGAACATCCCTAAGACTCAATATGAAAACCTCTGTTCTCTGAGTAGGCAATTAGACTGTTTCTTGTCTTAAACTATATGTAAATGCTCAGTGTTTTTCTTAGTGGTGAGGTTAATGGTAGTGGGAGTTTATTATGGTGAAGTTAATGACCTCTTGCATGTTTTTAGGACTTCCTATGAACAGGTCCTCTTGTATGCTAATCAATTTTGAACTACAGAGAGGGAGCCCATATTCAGCAAAATTTTTGTCAGAAGACCAGCAAAAATGCCAGTTCTGTTGCCTATCTTCCTTCCTGAGGAGTAACTGAAAATGCCTAAATTTCCTTCTGGAGCTGATCTGTGAGATAGCAAACAGATTATGAAATTTTTGGATGTTATCACTCTGTGCAACATTTAAATTGGTGGTTTCATCAAGAAACACTGTCAGTCCCATTTCCAAATTAATTGAAAATGTTTTGTTTGGTTTGTCTCTCTTCAAGAAGGAATAAAATATTTAAAACTAATCTTTTGAATAGCACACTATCTGAGGTTATTCATAATATTAATTTAGAGTCTTCAGCTAAATATGCAGCCTTTTTTTCCCCAAATATTAGATTCTCCAGGTATCTTTGAATGGTCAGTGATTTTTCTATTCATAAGACCTCACACTTTGGACGTGTGAAGAGAAATAGCTGTTGGATTTTTATTTTATTTTTTAATATCTCTTCTATTTTATTCAGAAAGGCTGAGGCAAACCACCTTTAAAAGGAGAAAAAAAAAAATATTTAATGAAACCCATTGTATTAGCTGTATTCACTGTTGAAAAACTTTGTAAGGCCATCAGCCTACAGCTGGGATAAGATCAGTGTGCAGGAGCTGACAAGCTGAAGAGACAGATTTAATTCTCAATATAGCAGGCTGTATGCTCTCAAAAGCCCACACAGCATTGGCTTCAATTTATTTTGAACACCTCTCTAGGATTTTCTCTGTTGTAAGGAAAGTAGTGAGCCCAAAAATTTGACTGGGAAGAGAGCTGCTAAATGTTGTGACCTTGTGGAAGAAACATCTCCTGCATTTGAAGGTCGGAAGTGACCTTTTGTGCACTGGAGGAGGTAGAAGACAAGCATTGACTGTCTTTCTTGCTTAGGGCAGCACTACTGGCATGTCTAAAAACTGCAGAACTCCTTGTCCTAATGTTCAAGTGGGGCTGCCAAAAAGGAACAAATAGGGTTGCAGATAAAAGTGTGCAGGAAGACTGTGTCCCTTTTCCTCCTCCTCAGTCAGGACAGGCAGGGTGGGGAGAGCATCACTTTGCACTGCTTCATGACTCGACATTTGCACCAATTTGCTGCTGGTCCTGTAAAAGTTAAAAAAATTCTCTGATTTATAGATTTTTTTTAAACCACTGACCATCAGTGTGATTCAGTGACTTCTTTAAGGGTGAGGTAACCTTGTCCCTGCTTTTGCTTACATTTTCAGCAAATCTTAATTCAAAATCATGAGGTTATGTTGTTTGGGGTTGGGGGATTTTTGTTCCTCCCCCTGCAATAGAGTGAGTAGTTAGTTCTGCTTTATAGAGCTGAGTGTATAGACGTAGGTGTTAAACGAGTCAGCTTAATCTTGCTTTTGTGGTCAACTCCTCCATGATTTGTCATGTAAGTTTGTGTCTTGCAGAAGATATTTGTCATCCTTTAGAGCTAGTGTGGTACAGCAGGATTGTGCTGAGAACAGTCTGGGCCTGCATTTATATCTTTGGGTAGAGAAAGCCTGGAGCCCAAGATACACCTGCACAGCACTGTGCCAAGGGGGGAGAGGAGCTCATGTGAGACCCAGGAGAGCCCCAGGAGCCCAGAGGAATGCTGTGCTCCTGTGCCTGTCCTGCTCCCAGGAGCACCACGACGTGTCCGTGGTTGCTGTGAGTGTATCTGTGTGGCAATGTGTGGTGGTGTAGAGCCTGTACTTCACTTCTTGATGCAAAAAAAAAAGGAGAGACAAGAGACCAATGACCAGAAAGAGTGGATTAACTAGATTAATGTTAATTTTCATAGCATTATACTACTCAAACTAGCTTTTTAAAAGTTGTTACTAAACAATATTTTTACTGTTATTTGTTATTATTTTCTCTTTTTTTTACATTATCTGCCCCATGATGTTTCATAGGAGCTACGGCTACCCACAAACTTTAAGGTGACACAGTGCTATGATAGTATGCAATGTTTATTTTCAATCTACCTTGTTTAAAGAAGGGTGCATTCAAATTGTATCACCATAAGCATTGGAGAGTAATTCTTGATGAGGGAGGTCTTACCAAAGTAAAGTAGTGCAGAGAGCTTGTGGTTCAAATTTAATTTTGAAGTTTTAATACCTATGTGTGGATTTTTTAATGCCACCGGACTGTTGTTGACACTCTCTTCCAAGTGAAATATCACAGAAATATTAAGAAAATGCAAGTGGAAGCAACTGTGTAAAAGAGGAATAAAATCTGTTTGCCGATAATGTGGGTACCCCAAACTGCTATAAGAACTTCTTCCATAATCAGCAGCATGTTGCCACTGTGAGGTATAATTTCTGAGAAAATATCTTGTAAATGGTACTCAAACCACATCATGTAGATTTACTTCATGATTGTTGGCATGGGAACTTGCTAAACCTTTTTAAAATTATGACAATTATGTGGCTTTGAACTCTTCCACATCGTACTTTTAAGAATGTGGTGGAGGACAATGGGGAGAAATTCCTAATACTGTTTAAAGGAAAGATCACCTATGGGTTGGTCACCCAATTATATTGTAAAAATTTATTTTCTGTAACTGATCTGTCTCTAGAGCTTACAGATTTTTTTTTTTCTAGAGGTACTTTTTTATTAGTTTTCCCATTAAACTATTTTTTAATAGTTCTTCTAACATCTCTGAGGTGAGCTGTAGGTTTGAAGGAAATAATCTCCCTGAGCAGAATAGGGATAACTTCAAAGCTGGGGCCTCATCCAGGCAGGTTTTGAGTATCTCCCAGAACAAACAGAACAAACCCAGCTCTCAATCTCTCCTTCATATGTCAGGTGCTGCAGCAGCTTTGTGGACATCCACTGGACTCACTCCAGTATGTCAGTCTTTCTTTTCCCAGGACTCCCAAACCAGACCGAGTACTCCAGATGTGGTCTCACAAATGCTGCATAGAGAGGAATAATTACTTTGCTCCACCTGTCAACTAATTAAATTGCTTATTTGGTGCCAGATCTTCAGTTGCTGCCAGTTATCTTAATTTTCCTCAAGCTGGAGCTGGTGAAAACTCTCCCTTACAGGCAAGTACTTGTAGGCTCTATCACCTCAAAAAGAGCTGGAGCAGTGATGGTCCTTTGCTTAAGTTACACAAAGAAACCAACCAATCCAGTGTTTGTGTACAGAAAACTGCAAAGGTTTTCAGTTTCCCTCTAGTGAATTTTTTGCACCAGTCCTTCACGCTTCATACTGCAATATAACCTGAAGCAGTAAGATTGCATCATGTTTTTGTAAAACAGTGAAGAAAATGCATGGTAAACAACATATGCAAAGAGATGCATTGTGTGTATTCTGTTTGTTTTCCTGGCAATACTTTGGCTATTAGCTAAGTTACCCACTCTAAAGTTAATGTTTGGTAGCAAATATGAGGATTAAAATAAGAGTTGTGCCATCCATGTGAGCCTCACAGGAGTTCTGGGACAAAAACTTGTGCTTAAAATTTTTTACCCAGAAGATGTTTTCTTCTCCACTAGATTTCTGAGGCTCTGTCATTGTGAGTGGGCTGTTATAGGTGACTGACGTACTATGTGTGATTTGCTATAATTTGTGTTTTTCAAGGTCTAATCTTCCTACACTATTTGATTATTTTTTTCCAAACACACACAAAATGAAAATTTCATGATTAGTGGTTTAAGTACTGAAATTAATATTTGCCTGAAAAGACACAGAACTACTGGAGTACAAGATAAACTTCCAACCATCAGCAAACCTGTGCATGTGGGACTTATCCTGCAGTTGTTGCTGCTTCTAAGAGTGTGTTGCTCCCATCACCCAGCTCAGAGGTCCAGCATGGGAGATCAGCTGAAAGTGTAGATTTTATAATTGCATGTGCCTGCTTTAATTTGTAATGTATTAATGCTCAGTTTAGGAATTCTGGCTCACAGGTAGCTGTGGCAAGGTAAGTGTCTGAGGTGTTGGGTGCATGCTGATGCTGCCTGCCTGACTGGTGGCCAGGGAGATGGCTGGGCTGAGCACTTGCTGCTGCCTGGAGGAGCTCCTGGGTATCTATTCCATCAGAGAAAAAGGAAGCCTTAACAGCCCACTGGTGTAAAAGGAAGTGGTTGAGAGGTTTGAGCTGGGCAAGGTCGCCAAGGGAGGGGAAATGTCAGGTTGCTCTTTTTTTTTTTTTTTTTTTTTTTTTTTTTTATTTAACCTTTAATATTTATTCCCACCAGAGAGGTTCCTCTCTTCCTGCTCTGGCTGTTGCTACCACTGTTTTCCTCCTCTGATTTTTCTTTGGGTGTTTGTTCTAGCTCTGTGACTGCCAGGAGCTCTTTTAGTGGTCCCTCTTTCATCTGTCCTGTTCCAATAACCTGCTTACAGCAATCCTGTCTTCATGTTTGCTTACCTTGGTCTTCTCCACTGCTCACCTTCCTTGCCTTGCCTGCAAATCCTCTCATCTCCCAACACAAATGAGCTCTTTATCCTTGAGCTAATGGGTGTTCACAATGCTCTGATCACAATGTTGCAGAACTGCTTATATTCACGGTGATTAAAAAATAAAAAGACAGATTACTTTTTTGCCCAGGCCCAGAAAATGAGTTGTAATTTTTTTACTCAGTACAGTTTCCACTGTAGGTTGTTTGCAGCCCAGAGTAAACAAGAAGTCCCTCCTGGTATGGAAGCCACCCTTGGGTTACACAGCTCATTCAGGTTACTGAGGCATTGTTACATAGCAGAAGGACTTTGTGCAACAGATATTTCAGAGTGGAGGCTTACTGCTAGTCTGACCACTGGTTTGTGTGGACAAATGGGGAGTTTTGCCTGTTTCCAGTAATTAGTGGGCACACACACACCCCCTGACCCCTCAGGGACACAGACCTTCCCCAGGTACTATTGGTGATTCTGGTGAGCAGCTCTCATGGTGTCTGCTCATGAGGTTCACCAGCTCAGGAGGGTGCATGCTTTCATTTATTTGCTTTTATTTAATCAGAAACTAGGGTCACTTGGTCCAGTATTTAAGCTCTCATGGGGGAAAGAGTGAGAGTTGAAAGCATTCAGAAATTTTGTTTCAGTTTTAAGTCATGTGAACAGCTCACAAGCTTTCTGGTGTTTGGTTGCAGCTTGAGTAAAATAGTTCCAATGGGAAGATGAGGTGGGTGTGTTTCACATTTAATATTTTTTTAAACAGGCTATGCAAGATTAAACTTAGGTTATTGCCAACAAGATAGAGAAATCACAAAAACTCCTTTTCTGAGAGTGTGATGTGTATTATCCTGGTAGAAACTTTGGGACATGAGGCAACAAACAGCACTGAGTGCAGGAGATCAGTTCCTGCTCCAGACAATGCCAGCACCTTTTGTCTTCTGCATCCTGACCCTGAGTAAAATTTAGGTGATGGCAAGACTGGAAGCTAGTATTACCAATCTCAAATATTTAAATACTTGAGTGGTTTTGGAGAGGAAGAAGGAGTGGGAGTTTAGAGCCAGAGATATTACATGTTCATTTGGCCACTGGGATCCAAGATAGTGTGGTGGCTGCTGCTGCTGCTGATCTCAAAGGTGACTATCTTTTTCTTATGGAATAAATGTGTGTGTGCTTGTCAACACCTTCTAATTAAATCTAACACATTCAAATTGTGTTGGAGGTCGACTCCACCAGTGTGACTCAGGTATTTTTAATATATATACTTTGATTGCTCTGTCTGGAAGACTAGTTGGTAGAGTTGATTTGTGGCTGATCTATGCTGTTTTGAAATTGCTGATGCATAAACGGGCATAGTAGAGGCTGATCCTAAAAATATTCTCAATTTTCTTATGTTAATGTTGGCAGATGTTTCCAAGCAATACACTGACTTCTTTGTATATTGTTTTTAATCTCTTTGAAAAAAAATAAAAATTAAATAAGGTAAGTCCCCTATGAAAGGAGTGGTAGGAGCTGGAGCATTGCTCAGTATGAGGCATTTGACGCTATTTTCTCTTCCCTGTTTTGCAATAGTTAAAGCATTATCAGTGCTGTCTAAACAGACAAGCTCTCTGACTCCCTGTGCCCTCACCCCTTCCACCCTGGCCAAGTCTCAAACCTTCCTGAAGACAGATGCCCTCCAGGATAACTGACCTTGGCTGTTCAAGCACACTGGCTGCCTGTGTGCAATATATGTATGAACCAAAAATGTCAGAAATGGTCCTTTCATGTAATAGATGTGAGTCAGAATTTTTTTTTCTCATCTTCTAGTGACTTTATTCTCTGACAAGCTTTTGGTGCTTATCACTCAAAAAGTGGTGCCTTGGGGTTTGACCCAGAGCACATCACATATTGACTGCTGTTCTAAGGTGGCTTCTTATTCCCTCTGGTTCTTTGGTGTAGAAATTTCTAATGTCATTTTTCAAGAAATACTTCTTAGGGACTTAAAAGAGCAATTACCACATATGCTAAAGAGGCAAAGTAAGGCATACAATGTATTAAAACAAAAGGATAGGGAGGATCTCAAGTAGCTCTATATCTGAATCATAATTTTGCAGATTCCCTTTGCTGATGTGCTTAAATCTGAGTACATGCCATATGCTTGGGCTAGAGGTGTAACATATATATACATTGCCTGTATATAGAGCTAACTAGTTTTGAACACGTTTTCCTTTGGGTTTTTGCAGGAGTGGGAGAACATGTTGAAGAAGATATCCCACCCTTTTTTGACTCAAAGGGAGAGAGCTCTAGATGATGATTTTTATTAATTAGCAGCGGCCAAGCCCTGAAAAAAAGCAGCATAAGCCTTCTTGGCAGTAGTTTTTTTGTGTTTTCGGGGCATTTTTTTCTTTACCTGATGTTCACAAGAAACTGCTAACCTAATTTTGGTATTCCTACAAGAGCTCATTTGTGATGAGTTGCCAGAATTCTTCAAATAAATTTTTAGTTCCTTGTTGGCACCTGTGGTTCAGGTTCCACTGTTTCAGTTTTTAATACCAGTTCTTTTTTCTTTCTTTCTTTTGGTTTTTTTTTTTTTTTTTTGTTTTTTTTTTTTTTTTTTGCTGGTGTACAGATTTGCATTCTTTAGGAGAATTATTTGCATTCTTTAGGAGAATTATTTATCAAGCACACTTAGAATAATATGAGATATGAGAAATTCTTTGCGTTTGCATAATAAATATTTGAAGATACATGCCACTTTTATGGCTTTCTGAAGTTGTACCTTCAGTCTTCTGTCCCTGTAGTGTGAGGGACCACATAGTACAGTTTGCCATGTATTGCAAAATTTTAGAAGTATTAAAAGTGATGTTTTTAATATAGAAAAGAAATAAATGTTAGAAACGGGGATTTTTGTATATTTTGTTTCTTGTAGGCATAAGCCTTAAGCAGTTTATTCCCTTGTCCCTCAAACTTGGAGTCTTTTCATGTCTCAGAGTGAATTTGAAAGTGATTGTGAATGATAGTCATGACCAATATTTTTCAGAAGAGGCAGGTGTGTAGAGGAGATGCTGCTTTTAACCCTCCTGAAGGGACTCTTGAACTCGGTGCACGTGGATGTCAAACACCTGGATGCTGCCAAACCAAGACAGCATGTGTGTTTTGCTTGATTTGCCATTGCTCTTCTCTCACCTTTTTAGGGTGGCAGGAGACATGGAGCAAAAGGCAAGGTGCAAGGGAAGGTTCAACAATAAAACTGACTAGAAAGTAAAGGAGAGAACAGGAGGATGCATTAATAAGAAACAGAGCTTTGTTGGCCCAGTGATTACAGCTTGATATTTAAATTCAGTGACCCTTATTTCTAGGAAATTCAAACTGTAGCTGCTTGATACCAGAAGTAAAGATTTTTTATTATTATTGTTTCAATTCGGAATCTTTATCAGCAGACTTATTTATCAGGCTGTAATAGAGCAAAAGTAACCCAAGCCACTTGAACTCACAGTGCTCAATAGAGGCCTTGAAAGCCTGATAGCCAGTTTGCCTTCTAGGCATACCCAGCAATCTCCCAGACTGGCTCTACCAGCCATCATGGCATTTTAGTGACATGACTTGGCTGCATCTGCATTTCAGTAATGTTCCTCCTCAGGTTTGTTGGAAAAATGGTGACTGGTGTGTAACCAGAAATAATGCCTTACTATATTTAAATTGGCATGGGTAGTACCCGGAATGTGTAATTTCCACTCTCTTTTTCCTAGGAGTAGGGATTTTAATGTCCCAAAAAAGATGTTTCATTTGTATCCCTTTCATTCTCCAGAAGTTCAGGAGCTGTCTGATTGATTGATCCCTTTGAGGTCTTGCTGGTTCCATTTCAGAGACAGTTATGGAGACTACTTGGCATAAGAAAATTTTGGGGATGAATTGAGCAGAAAGGGGAGCAGACAAAACTTTCTGTTCTGTTTGCAGGCTGAGGTTTCTATGTCTTTGCTTTAGTCTAGAAGTTTTGGCTCAGGCCAGCCCTTTCCTCTGGGAGTATCATGCTCTGACATTTCATATTCATTCTGCATTTTCAACAGCAACAAAGGTACCAGTCAGCATGCTGCTTTTTTTTCTTTACTTCCTCTGCTTTTACTGGAATTGAGACAAATTCATCCTCTAGAGAAAAAGAAAAGGAGGGAGGGGAGAGGAAGAAATACATTGCTGCAATATTGAGTGCTGAGAAACTTGGTGTTACTTGAGACTTCCTGTTAAGAATTTAATGGTTTGTCAGCTTATTAGCCATCTCTTACTCTTTTTGTGAGTAAGCATCCTGCATCAGTTCTCATTAAGTAGAACTGGACAAATTGTGCCACCTTGGCTTAAACTGATACTATCTTTTATTAAACTGATATGGTGAAAAGGATTTATCTGCACACATCTGAGCTCTAATAGATTTATTCAAGGTTGGATGGAGTTGGGGGGTTCTTTTCTTGGTTTGGGTTTTGTTCAACTTTTTATGTGTTCTTCCTCTGGGGCTTGGCCTTCTGCCAGATGCTGCTACCTCATAGGTGTGATGAGGTCTGAGTTGGACACTTGTTAGTTACTCTGGATTACATGGTTTGTGTTGGGTTTACCCTCCTGCAGGCTGCTCACATCTAGGCATCTTGCTTGGGCTGAGGTGTTGGCCTTGCTCTTGGTGGAAAGGGTAAAGGGGAATGTAGGTGTCTGTCCATCTGTCCACACTGTCCATCTGTCAGCAGAGTACCTGGGCTGGCAGGTTAGTGCAAAGGCATCCTACAAGTGTAAGCTGGCCGAGCTGCAGACACTTAATGTGGATCCTTGCCATGGAGCAAATGGCATCCTGAACCTCCAGAAGGTTTAACAGGCTACTCACATCCAGTAGAACACCTTCTTTTTTATCTCAGTGATCTTCTCCTAAATTGCTATGCAAACAGGTCTAGAAAAAAAATATAATGCATATACTAATTTGTTTTTATGATCTTCTCTGTGTTATATATTTGAGGGGTCTGCTAATAGATGTCCAGAACAGATCATTTCCCAGCTACTTCAGAGTTAGAAGTTTGCAGTTGCAATAGCTCTGTTGCCTCTTCAAAGGGAATTTCTGTGGTCCTCATGGAGGAGAGTGAAGTGTTTGGACATGTGTGGCTCCTAAGGTATTACCAGTACTTCTATGCCAATAACCTACTGCTTCTCTAAGGGAAATTAGTTTTCTTAAGAACAGAACAGCCTTGAGTTGCCAGCTCAGTTGCAAATAATTGCCCAGAGCTTTCCAGCTGCTGTTAGAGCATGTACATCAGCAGTGTTCAGTAATGGGAGCTAAGTGGGAGGGGTGCCCACCCATAATCTCTGCCAAGTACCTCTCATGGCTTTTTGCAATGTCTGTATCCAGA
The DNA here is from genome assembly GCA_030060385.1 of Muscicapa striata striata. Classification (NCBI taxonomy): domain Eukaryota; kingdom Metazoa; phylum Chordata; class Aves; order Passeriformes; family Muscicapidae; genus Muscicapa; species Muscicapa striata. The sequence goes on along the minus strand of JAREIS010000301.1, from coordinate 184,305 downwards.
ACTGACATGACATGTATGTATTTACATCAGCATTGACTCAGGCTGCGTCTCAAACCACAAAGCACACAGGCATGTTGAAATAAGGGTGGGCAGATGCCAGCTGAGGTTTTGTGAATCTTACTTTTCTGAGAACAGCTTCCAAGAGTGACACAAAACTGTGCATGATCAAAATTTAGGATATGCAGGGGTCTTAAAACATTCCAGTCCTAATGGCACAAGTTAGGATACAGTGAATGCAGGTCACTACTGATTTCCAGGGAGTTCAAGGGAAGAGCATCTCCAACTGGTCTCTCCACCCTTTGGTATTCGAAGAGTTTCTAATATCTATCTGTCATCAGTATTTGCACAAAGCATCTCTGTTATCTTCAATGTACTTGGAGAAACAGTGGACCAGAAGCGAACAGGTCCTGGAAGCTTGTCTGTTCCTGCCTGCGTTTCTTGTGCAAGTAAAATGCACTGTTACTTTGTAAAAGCCTTCTTCATCTTTCAAGGCTTTCATATGCTCCTTTCCCATTCTCTCTCCTTTTTAATCATCCTGACCAGTTTCTCTAGCCCTTTCTGCATGTTTTCCAGCAGAGAAAAGACTTAAAAGCAAGTTGAGCAAGAAGTCATGGATTGCAGAGTCTGCTTTGTCTAATCTGGAGGTAATTGAACTGAAGATTTGAGGGCTTGGGCTCTTCCTTCTGCAGGTAGCAACAACTCATGAAACCTGTTGATAAATGAAGTGATGTGTACTCCTTGTCCTCCCCACTGATTGCGGTTAACCCAGGAGTAAAAACAACATGAAGTTTCCCATTTCTCCCTGAACTTAGAGAGGAGAGACTGTGCATCAGCCTGCTGATTAATCACACACACTCATGTGATGAGAACTTCTCAAGGGATGGGAAACATTTGCTTTTAGCAATCTTAAAATAGTCTCATTTCAAAGAACCTTTCCTTGATTTTTTTTTTTTTTTCCTGATGTCAAGGATGCTTAAGTGCTTGCAGTATCAGTGTTTGTGTGTTACAGTTTGGGTTTTAGTTGCCTGATGTGATGCTGGGCTTTTCAGCTGAGAAGATCCCTGTTTCCTTTAGTGCCCCATGGAGCAGACCAAGGCAGGAGCAGGAGAGATTGTCTCCTGCTGAATCACAGCTTCACCTGTTGCAAGAGCTGGGAGGTGCCACGTGAAAGTGGTGGGGAAGTTTGTAGGAAGGAAAAAGCAAGAACCTGCTAGGCATCTGGGAAAGAGGCTCCACTTAAGCACACTTTGCTAACAGAAAGGACTTATTTTGCTGTGTGGCAATATAATAAACACTGGGATTACTGGAGAAGTGTCAAGTTAGTGCAACTGCAAAGGAAGTCAATGGACTCATTGCTGTATGGATGTACTGAATAATCAGGCCTTGGTTTTCTCAAGCTGGGCACCCAAATAAAGAACTTTGGAGTTTATCTTGTCTTTGTCATCAAGTACCAATAATACTCCTGGTATTTTAGGATGCTATTAAAATGCATGCTTTGTGAGGGAGAACTCGTGCTGAGCAGTGCAGGGACCCATAAGTGAGCTGGTTGTGTCTCTGGAGCAAGCTGAACAGATCATTCTGTAAAATGACAGTGAATGTCAAAAGGGAAAAAAAAGTATCAAACCATCCACATTGAATAAGCACCAGCCATTTTAGGCACTGTAGGGGAGACTCTGCTCTTATGGGAAGCTTTCTGTGTGACCATGTAATTAAGAGCTTCATCACAGTGAAGTCATGGGCACACTGGGAGAGGGCAGAGTGGCACAACCAGAAACAGCTCTGGGGAGTCTGGGGTTTGGATGCATAATTCATACATAACCTTAATATTTTTGTCATGCAAACGTGTGTAGTTGGTCTTTCCACATGAATCTGCAGAGAGATGGGGGAGAGCAACAGCTGAGGCTTTCTGCTGCTTCAGGTATGAAGCAGCACACTCCATAACCACAGAGGTCTCACCACGATCCGGTGTTGCAAGTCAGCACATGTGAACCACACTAATTTGCTGTTGCCTGCAGTGCTTGTGGCAAAGATGACAAACCAGCCTTTGTGTGAGTGAGAGAGCAGCGAGACACAATGCAGGATGGAAACTCGGTGCTGTTGGGACAGTAGGTGTTCCCAGGCTCCTCCTCTCTCTCTTCCTGTTTTACACGTGTGTGGGGAATGCTCTGAGCCACAGGCTGGCTTTCCGAGCACCCCACTGCATTAGGGACACCATGGTTTACAGCACAAGGGAGCCTGGCACCCTGGCAGAGCTTACAAATGGGGCTTCTGTTTTTCTAATTACCTGGCTCTAGTTTGGGGTACCCAGAGTGGTTTTGTTTCTTTTTGGGTTTAGTTGTTTTTGTTTGTTTGTTTAATTTGGTTGGGGTTTTTAACAGTAATATTTAGGAGTTCAGCCTGTACCATGCTAAGAGCTCTTCAGTCAGAGAATGTGAAGCAGCTCTTTAATGCATATGTATGAAATCTTACTGTCCTTTCCAGGTTACACAAAGCAGAGTCAGAACATAAACAAGAGATCCCGTGTCTGTCAGCACTGTTACTCTGTTTTATTTTAAACCTAATTATACTTGAAAGGTGTAGGGGAAATTGAGAACTTGACTTTTGGCACTTATCAACACAATCTTAATTAACCATCAGCACCTCTTTTTGTGCATTTCTACAAAGAGCTCAGTCCTATGATCTCACTCTCCTCATCTCATTTGACAGTTGTTAATACTCTCTGGTTAATTTCTCTTAACTTAAAACATAGTTCATCTTCTGTTTAAAAATAAGAGGTAAAAAACTTCTGAAAGCTGTTTGGGCTCCTTGCAAGTCAAAGGACAAATTCATCAAGCTGTCCTTTTCTGACACTCAGCAAGAGACTTCAAGGATATGTATAAATCTCTCTACTGTGGCAGTGGATAGATGCCACAGTATCTATCTATAGTGATAGATAGGATATTGTGAAATGCACTTGTGCTGGTGAGTGAAACTATAGGATGAACAGAAGACGTTCAACGATGAAACTACATACAAATTTTACTTGATAAATGAGGTGTTTGTAAATGAGCCCTTTGTTAAATGTGAACTGAAATTTCTTGTTGTTTTTACTGACAGTGGAAGTAGAAGGCATTAAAACAGTCATTGAACAGCTGGCATGTGTCAATCAGTAAAGAAATAGAACAGAATGTAAAGGTTATGTTCTTTGTGTTTTTAAAAAAATTCTAGTTTTCAGTGTTATAATGACTTTTACCTTGAACATGACAGGTTTGACAAACTGTCAGACATATTGAAAGTTGTTGGGATTTTCTGGTTTTTTTTTATTTTTTCTATTTTTTTGGGGGGGAGGCTTTGTTTATTTTGTTTTGTTACTGCTACCTTGATTTTTAGAAGGAGAAAGGAGAGGATTGTTAGAGGAGGTCAGGGGTTGAGGAGATCTCTTTTGGCAATTGACTTTTATTTGAAGTTAAGATATTTTTAAAGCCACAAAATAGTATTTGAGTCATTTAATCCCTGGTGTGCTTGTATAAGTTACTTATGAATTACAATAAAAAAGAAAATCCTGAAAAGCCCATGGTCAGTAGTATTTGGACACTTGATGAAACACTTTAAGGAGTCTAAAGAAAAGATAAAAATGCAATCATATCCTCTGCCCATTAACATTATTGTATGAGTAAAAGCTGTTTTAGTGCCCACAGTGCATGTCCCCAACACAATGTTGATGACATTTTGAGAGAAGTGGGTAAATATTTATACTGCGCTCTGAGAAAAGGTTACCTGGAAGCCTTTTGATGGGACTTGGATTTGCAATTTCAGTTTTGTTTCTTTAAACACAAAATCTCCAACCCCAGGTCACTTGTGTCTCTGAGAGGTTTTCTTCTTTGGTCTTAATGGAGCAGATCATAACTGATATATATATATATATAAAAGAGGTGTTGCTTCTAGACTTAAATATATAAATATTTATTTAAGAGTATGTTCATATTCTTCAACATACTAATAGTAAGAGATTTTGCAAGATGTGAAGCTGCTTGTGGTTGTAACTTTAAGAAAAATCCATTTGTGTTTAATGACACAACTTGCCAGAGTATACACTTACTGAACTGAAAGGGACACATATCCTGTGACTGGTTTCCTGTGAACCCCAGAGGGCAGAAGTCTTTTCCACTGTCATTTTGTCTGTTGGTGTAAAATAGAGATTATCTGCTGTCTGCCATTTCCTCTACTCCTTCCATCTCTTATTTCTTTCTGGGGAGAGGGGGAAATAAATTTTCTGTCTTGTGCAGATGTTAGCACTGCAGGGAGCCTCTCTCTTTCCAGCTTCAGGAAGCATTTCCCAAATGGACTGTACAGTCCTTTGTCTTTTATTTCTTTCTGTTTGATTTTGTTTAAGATCGTTAGTGTTTTGTGCTGACAAATTTTACTACACACCAGTACTATGTGCTTGTGGAAGAATAATCATGTTGTGATTCATTTTGGAGACACTCATGTTAAAACAGCATATGAAGAAAAAATTATTCAATGAAAAAAAATCTGAAATACAGCTCTAGTGCATTTGCCACAGAGTCCAGGAAAGGTGCTTTTAAGCAAGTTTACAGCAGTACATATTGTACTGCTGTGTGACTAAAGAATCTGTGTCACAAAAACTCTGTGAAAAGATGCTAGATGTTCCTGGTATTGAGGGTTTCACTTCTTCAGGAACTGAAATTTCCTACCATCTGTGCATTAAGACTGCTTTCATTCCCCCTGTGGAGTGGGATGAAACCCAGACTTCGAATCTTCTTGGTGTCTTGGTACGATGAAAATCTTGCTTGCAAAACTCCCTTGAAGTCTATGAGAAGGAAACACCATGTCTATGTGATTTTCAAGCACTTTCAAGGATCAGAAGGACTTTTAAAAGGGGTTTTAATTTATCCCTAGATGTTTTTCCTTGCCCTCTCCCCCTCCAATCCAGTGGTCTGCAATACCAATGTACTGTTTCCACTCCCAAAGAGAGCTGCAGTCTAGGCTGGTTGGAGAGGTCAGGAAATGAAACAGTGAAAACCACATTGACAGACTTTGTGTTCAGGAAAAAAGTGGTATCAGTGGAACATGCAGGAGAGACACTGCTTGTGCTGTTTACTCTTAGAAGAAAAAGCAGTATTATCTACAAAGTAAGGGGACTTTGTGCCATCACAAGTACTGAAATAACCAGTACTTGCAAGTTCTAGTTCCACTTTATTCTTTTGGTGCTTACTTGCAATCAAATTGCATTTCAGTAGTATCTCTCCTGATCTTTAGAGCTCATGGAAAGCTCAAGTAGTAAATGAAAACCTTCATGCTTGTTGATAAAGTGGACAATAAAGGGATTGTGAACCCTCCTGTGAACCTGCTGAAGTCAGGAAATCAGTAGTGAAAAGGAAGGTGCTGTTTCTTGCAAACAAAATGAGGTTTAAATGGATTGGTATTACAACCTTTGCAAGGAGCAAAAAAATGAAGATCCACTGACAAAAACTTACCAAAATTGTGTGTTTGCAATATTCACAATATTTCCTTTTCTGTGCTGCTTTCCTCCCCTCCTCAGTGGAGGCTGTTTATTTATATGGAAATAAAACCTGTTTCTCTATTTGAGGTGGACTAATGTTGTCTGCCAGAGCACAGCTGCAGCCAGCTCTTTTTTTTTTTGTTTGGCTGGTTTTTGTGGGATTTTTTGCTTGGTTTGTTGGTTGGTTGGTTGGTTGATTGGCTTGTTTTGTTTTGTTGTTTTTTTTTTAAAGAATCAACTCTAGTGGAGGGCTTCTATTCCAAGGTAAAGGAGAAACAGCAGCAGGGTCCAGGTGGGGCTGTCTTTTTTATTTGGGTATTTTTTGATCCTCCAGTGTGTGTTACAGGGGGCAGAGCTGCCCAGAAGGGCTCTGAGGCAGAGCATGCAGGCAGCAGATCTCAAACAAGCCTGGGAGCTGGAGCGAGCTTCTGTCAGAACATGGGTGACGTGAGAAGGAGAATTTGGATGGGGTTTTGTTGGTCTATTGGTTTTGGGGGTTTTTTTTAGTAAAGGTTGAGGAAAGGTTCAAGGGTAGATGTAGTGAATGTAGAAAATACAGCCAAGACAGGAGAGCATCTACAGAAGGCAGAAACAGTAAAGCTAAAGCAAACAACATAGCCGTGAAATGAGCAAAACCCCACAGTCCTGTATAATTAATAAGAGTGGGTTGAATCCAAGAAGTCAAGTGAAGTTTTTTTAAAAAAGCTAGAAGTGCTTTATATTCATTGACCAGAAATGCTGTGTTATTATAAAATGTAGGCATACACATTTTGGTATTTCAGAAAGTGCTTTTGCTTAGAATGTGGCAGGCTAGAACTTCTTTTGTTTAACTTGGATTATTACTGAAGAGTGGCATAATGGTTTTTTGCATTGTTCCAGTCTAAGCTTAAGGCTGGTGTGACAAAGGTAAAGATGCTGAAATATGGAAATGCTGAGTCAAGCTGAGGGCAGAACAGCTCAGAACAGCAGGCATGGAGGTGGCTGCAGACAAAAGGAGGATACGAGGCCCTGGAGAGGGATTGAACTAGGGAGAGGGAAGCAAAAGACAGGTTAATGTCTTGTTTAATTCATGAAAGTGTTTGGTAGTTTATTTCTACACATATCTTTGCTTTATCAAGCACATGCATTATAATTGCAAGTTCATTGACATATGCTTGATTAAGAGAGCTAGGAGAGCTGGCAGCAGAAGTCTCAACTGGTGGGAGAAAATATGAGAATTTTTATTTGGAAGATGCAAATTTAATGTGGTACTGAGAGAAAAAGTTGCTGTACAAGGCAATTTTTTTGTGTCTGCCTGGGAGAGTAAAATTTAAAAATAAAAAGGAAGAAGAAAGAGAAAGGTGCTTTGTTGAAGTGTGGCAGAAGAGATTTGGACAGTGAACAAATATTGAAGTTTAGACCCACAACTCAGATGAGATTTGCTCAAGCTGTTGTAGTACTCCAAGACAGGTTGTTGAAGAGAATGACAGGCAGGTGAAGTGCTTTCTACAAGAGAAGAATGAGAATGTCTGCATGCAAAACAGGAGAGAGTCCCTTTCTTCTGCATCCACAAGACAGCTGCTCTCCAGGGAATGGGAGAGAATCTGGATTTTGTGGGGTTGTGACTTACAGGGGCAGGGAATCTGATTAAACTGTTAGGAGACACTCTTAGTGTTTCACAAGCTTAGTTTCATAAACCAATGGATGAGCTGCTTTTGAAAAATCAGACCCCACTGCAGAAAGCAGAATCATCTCTCACATTCCTCTGAAGTAGAGAGGAAGCTTTGGCTTCCAAGGAAATTTTCTTACCACAGTGATGGTGGAGCAGTTGTGTAAGTCCCTTTGTGACAGGGACAAGGTTACCCAATACTATTAAGATGAAGAGCAAGTTAATCTTCTCTGAACCAGAGCTGTGGGCCAGGTGCTGTGGCATTTTACATATTACTCGGGACAGGAAAACATGGCAACTTGGCAACCCTCTGCTTGCTGGCATGCTTACACATGCCAAAATGTCCAAAAGTCTTCCATAGTTTTAGCTGTCTTGGAGTGGGAGATGTACTGGTGTGGGGCTCACATGTTTGTTCTCAATTGCTTCATAGTCTTTTCCTTTCTTGGATTAACACATGGAGGCATTAGGGATTTTTGCATTTTGGTGGGGTTTTTTTGGAAGGCTGTGGTCTGCAACAGAGGGGAAGGGGCAGTGAATTTTGTCAGGGAATGGGAGACAGCCAGAGATGGATTTAGCTGTACAAACACCTAACTGTCCTTCTCCAGTAGGAAACCAGTATAATGGCAGTAAAACATACTTTCCTTTAATCTGCTTCTCTACGCCTTTATCTCCAGATAAACTGTAAAATTCAAAGTATCAAATAAAGGCATTGCATGAAGGGCAGCTATTGCTGTACCCTGGAGCATGATGTGTAGCACAATAGGAAACTCTTTAGCAAACCTGGAAATCACAGGGAGGAAATAGGACAAATGTTCAAAAATTCTCTTAATTAACTTGCATTATCAGTAACTGCACTGAGTTGGTTTCTCATTTAAAATTTCAATCTAGAGGTCCTTCTGACTGGAGTATTTCATCATTACTGCTGCAATTCAGCTTTTGCAATTGGGACACTTCAAAAGTGATGGCCTTTACTATCTGAGAAAAAGCTGCTTCAAGTTCTGGCTTTTAAAGCTTAAAACTTATTCTGATATAAATGAGGAAAGCATAGCTTTGCTGTGAGTCTTACTTCCTTTGTTTGAGGAAATTGGGAAGTTTTCCTATTTATTTAGATACTGATGTTTTAAAATTTGCATACAGTTCTTTGAAATTCTACCTTTTGTTGCCACAAATGTCATTTTTGGTTCAAAATAAAGAATGATGAATACTTTTCCAGGAGTCTGGATCTCAAGGATTAATGTGGTTGAACTAGTTAAATGTTAAATCTTTTCAAAGTAAAACTGCATAGAGACTGCAAATGTTCTTGCATGCAAGTAAATCCTTTTTATATTGAGTGGTTTGCTAAAGACATAACTGCTCTGCCAGCTTGCTCTGTACAGATAAGTTATGTATGTTATAGGAACTCTATCTTAGGGTACTGTATTTGCAGTTCCTATTAATGCTGAGCTGAGATTGCAGTTTAATTCTGCTTTTTTAAAGTGGGAATCAGCCTTTTTGAATGGAAAAAAAGTTGCTGTAGCAAAGTATATTTTATACGTAGACTTCATATCTCTGATGGCTAGAAAGAAAAGTTTCTCAAGAAAATTATATGGACTATGATAAAAGTTTAAATACTCTCTCATCTCCTGCAAGCAAATATCTCTTCAGCCTTCATCTGATAAGAGTCCTCAATGGACTTTGGTTGAACTTAGTTACATCTGTGAAATGTAAGTATCAAACATCCCAACACCATCATTTTGTACAAGTAAGCACTGTTGAAACTTGTGCTTATCAAATGACTGAGAAGTGTTAAGCCCTTGGTTTAGCAGACTAATATATCTAATCTTATATCTAATTTTAAACAGGAGGATTTTGCAAAACAGTAGTCAGGATAATGGTTTTATTTCACCTGTCTTATACAAACCCATGGATAAAGCACTATGGAAGAGCTGCTGTGGAATTCCAAGTTCAAGTAGTAGGGAGTGAAAAGAATTTGTGCTGGGACAAGTTTCAATGCCCTGTGTTCTGAGAATAAAAGGTTCCCTTTTTTGCCCAGTTACATTCTTGGAAGTGACTGGGTTGTTTTGGCTGCAGCTCCTCAGAACACTCAGCCTGAACTCAGGGCATACAACTCCAGCACAAAGGGTCCACAGACCCAAAGGTTTCCTAAGCAATGAAGAGCAATGTGTTGGGAAGTTACAGGTACCCCCAAAAGTAAATTGCTGCTTTTTTTCCATTATGATTTGGGATTTTAACTTTGCATGTCAGAGTTCCACTTGATCCATTTCTTCTTTTTCTACTGGAATCATCACACAGATTTTTTTTTTTTTCCTTCATCTTTATTAGACAAAACACAGAGTTGCTATGCCTAGGTCAGACCTGTGACCCAACAAGTCTAGTAGCTCGTTGTGACTTAACCAGCTTGTGTTGCTTTGGGAAATGTTTTTAATACCACATGAGACAGAGACCAGACAATGCATCTTCTCTTACCTCCTTTGTAATTAGACTGTAATAAAATCTTACTCGTGACATTTAATGGCCCTTCTAACACTATTGGCAGCAATGCAGCAAAGTTAGGTGCTGTTCTGTGCGTAGCAGATATGGAGGAATGGACCTGCATTCCTGGCCCACTGATTTCTCCCAGAATTATGGAATAGTTTGGGTTGGAAGAGTCCTTTAAATGTCACCTAGTCCAACCCCTGCAATGAGTTGGGACTTCTTCACCTAGATCAGGTTGCTCTCAGAGTCCTATCCAGTCTGACCATGCAGATACTAATTTAGAGTAAAACTTGCTCCTTGTATTTTGGCTTCTTTTCTTTAATGGGTCTTCTTCCTGAGTTTGAGTTCCTTAAGTGTCTGCAATATTCAGAGATGCCCATGACAGAGATGATATTGACTTCAACAGCAACAAGCTGCCCAGATGGTTCTGCAGATGTTATCAAGCACCATCTCTTCACACAAACTTTTCTATAGGGGATGTTAACCTGGGCCTCAATGTTTCTTCAGGATTGTTGCAGTCCTAAAACAAATTCTCAGAAAAAAAAAGCTGAAGGGTATATGTGCAGTTAGTGAAGTCTCTGATGGCAAAGATGGGACTTGAGATGTAAGTGTAGTGTTAGTTTTTTGGAGTAGGGATCTGAGGGTAATCTAAAGGCTTAACACAAGAGTATATCTATGAAATCAGGAGAATAGAACTCATGTAATTTGAGGCTGTTTCTGATTGCTTCTGCCATGTGATATTGAAAAGAAGAGAATGATTTCTCCCACTCCTGGTTGCAAGGTCACCAAACTGCAGGCCAGTCATCTATAAATGGAAATATCTGTAATTTTCTTTGTTTGCCTGACTAATTCTCAGTATTACGAGAGCTGTAGAATTACTGTGATTGAATCAAATATAAGCCCATCCAAGAAGTAAGCAGAGTGTTTCCAAAAATTATGCTGGTTGGGATATAAGAAGTTTTAAATCGGTGCTTTTATATATAAAATCTGTGGCCAAAAACTCAGTAAAACCTTCAAAAACCTTCGTTTCCACTTCAAAGAGAAGATTTATTTAGCTTTCAAGTAATCACAAGGCAAACATGACTGTGGTCTGTAATTTTTCTGGATGTAGTTAAGAAGTATTTTTGGAGGTTTGAGAGCTGTTGATAAAATGACAAACTACTTGTGCTTCATGAGCATTTCCCTCACTTTGGAAACTGCAAATGCTCTAGACCGTGGTGGTGATAAGTGATGTATTTCATCCATAAATAACACATGTTTATGTTAATCTATGCAATCATTAGTGTGGTGTGTTTGCAGGAATTATTCTGGCTCCAGCCTGCCTACCATTGTTGTTTTCTGTTTGTCACTACTGAAGTGCTCCAGAAGTAACTGTGCTTTGGGGGAGCAGGCTGGAAGGTGGTGGCAGTCATCTGTCATTTTCCTCTCAGCTTTCTTACAGGAAATATAAGCAATTCCTGTCAGAAGTGGGGGTTTTTGTCTTCTAAGTGTGTCATGGGGGAAAGAAGACAGTTTGTGGGTTTCCCTTTCAGTGTTTGGTTGTCTGAAATGCCATTGCCTGGCTGCAGCTCTCCAGGACCTGGGTAACAAGGAATGTGCAGAGGTCCTGGAGCTCAGCTCCTTGCATAGAGCTAGGGCACTGTGGGAGAAACAACCTCAGCATTAACTGGATGCGTTTGTTATCCATGGAGTTCAGAAAGGCAGGACAAGAGGGCTACAGTGGGCTGTGTGATATTTCATTTCCACACCCGTGACTGTTCTGACACATCTGTGTGTGTCAGGTTGAGGGCACTTCCTACCCTCCTGCTGGGATGGCTGGGTGGGTGAGACCTCTCCACCTGAGCCCACTTTGGCTCCTGCACTGGGAGCACAGGCACTTTCAGGCATCCAGGAAATCACAGCAGCCCCTCCTACAGTGAAGTAATCCACCTTTCCTTTCTTTTTTTTTTTTTTGTCCTTAGGTTTGCTGCTTCTGGTTTTTTGTTTGGTAGCATTTTGGTAGCATTTTCCTCTTCTGAACTGCCACTAATCACCAACAGCTAAAACAGTGATTGTGAAATTAATACTGTCAAATATATATCTACTTTCAGGAAAGGTGCAGTTGTTTTTAATTAAATCAGATGTTATCTCTGCCGCGATTTTTAAAAAGCATAGGAAGATGTTAAATTCTGGGAGTATATTGGAATGTAGAAAATTTGTAACAAAATGGATAAATTCAGCCACCTTGCTTTCTCACAATAAAAATGCTCTGAGGTAATTCCATCAAATCAGCCTGGTAGAAAAGATAACATATCACATGGGAAAAGGTACACCTTTTAACAGACTTGAATGTGCATGTATTTGTTTGCAAGAGGCTCGTGCTGCCTCCTTCACATTTTTCTCTCTTCCATCCTTCCTTTGTTGTCTTGTGCCTTTAATTATTTTTGAAATCCCAAGAAGCAGCTGCATCTGTACTATGTCTCATAGGGTAAAGACACAGTGATGTCTTGGAGCTCTCTGAAGTGCTACAGAATAAGCTCTAAGAAGAAGAAATGAGAGAGTATAGGCTTCAGCAGAGATTCCTTTCATCAGGATATTCAGTGTTGCAGCCATCACATAAATGGCAAAATCAGGTCAGAACTGCCAGATTTACCCTTTCTGAAAGAAAATTTTGTGTAAAACTACCACTTAAAACTTTTGAAACAGAAGACTTTATAAACAAGTATCATTATGGTTTATAATACAGAAAACATTATTACAGTAACGTTGTTGCCTCAGGCAGCTTACTTCAGAATTTTTCTTCACTCAGTTTTGTAGTATATGTGGTGCATAAATTACATCTGTGTTCTGACACTTCTAATTGTTGGGGAGATTCTAGTGATATGCTTGCTAATGCACTCCTCAGTGCTCAAAGGCTTTTGCCTTGGGCTTAGCTCTTTGATTTTCACCCTGTTAAAATGAGGCGAGTGGTTATGGCTTGGCTCAGCAAGTGCTGGGGTGTGTGGCCAGAGCCACAGAAGAGGTTTCTTTGTCCTCTCAGTAGGTATGGAGCTGGAATGGAGGAGAAAGCCTGTGGTCCTCTGACATGACAGCCCTGAGTGAAGCTGAGGCAGCCAGGTTAAAACAGATGGGTGAATGAGCCCCCGCTGCTCCTCTTCTGTCAGAAGCCTTAAATCTCAACTTGCAAAGTCAGCTGGGCAGAAGAGCCAATGTTTGTGGTTTTATAGTGTAGTGAGCTTGGATTGGCATAGTGGTGCAGAGGGGAAGCTCACCTTGCTATGTGCAAGGTGCAAACAGCTGGTGGAGCTTGGAGCAGCAGGGTGGGTTCAGAGATGAAACTGTAGTTGAGAAGGAAAGCACTTGTGCAACACTGATTAGTTTGTGAACAAGAGATGTGGCTCTCCAGTGTGGAGCCAGATGTTGGAGAAAGTGCTCTCCAGTCCTTGCCCCTTGCCTTCTTGTAAGGCTTTGCTCATCATCCTGGTCTCATCAGTCTGTATTTTTTTGAGATTCCTCAGGACTCTCAAATCCTGGGATACAAAATGAAAATCTTAACTCCAGTAAGTGTTGGCCTCTTTGTTGGGATTGGCTCCTTTATCTAGTGGTTCACATTAGGACACTGGGCAGCAAGATGGAGAGCTCAGCTTCCAGTATTCTTTCCAGTCAGCACCTCTGTGTCAGTATGAGTTTCTGTCCTGTGAATCTCTTCAGACCAAATTTGAGTGGCTCTCATGGAAAGGAAACAATGTTTTTCCACCAAGCTCAATTATTTGCTGAAGGTCTCTGCTTTCACTACGTCTGTCACTGGCAGCTGTAAGAAAGCCAGAGTCATCTTGGCTGCTGAAGCAATTTGGAAATTTATTGTGTGGTTTCAGCAGCACTAATCAGAGCTAGATTTGCCCAAATGGAATTTTTGTCCACTTCTTCACCAGTCAATGGAGGTACAATAATGTCTTCTAGGGAGCTGATGAGATTTCATTGCACAGGCCAGAAGGGTTTCTCTTAATTCAGTCTGATCTCTAGTAGTTCACTGCTTTGGTTTGCTTTTCTAGTCTTCTCTCTAAGCCTGAGAACACAACCTTGACCTTCTGCGACCTAAGCTGGGGCTGCTCACCTGTGAAATGCCACGACTTGGACATGATGATCCTAGTGGGTCCTTTCCAACTCAGCATATTCTGTGATTCTGTGCACTTCAGAGACATCTCCTTTGACAAAATGACTCCCAGATTGCCCCATTTTTGTAGGGCATAAGCAATCGTGTACAAGAAGTGCAAGAAATGTTGAGTATAACAGGTTTTTTAGTGGATGAACTTGGTTTGTTTCTTTTGGGGAGAGAACTGCACTGGAGATTGCCTTTATGTTGTTGACATGTAAATTTTAGTTTAGTAGCATGTTTATTAATGCTTCTGGCTGTTTTTCTGTTTTATTCTAGAAATTAACACTTCAGCCATTTAATTAAAACCTTTGGGATTTTTATCTCTTTTTAATTTCAGTTTCCCTTTTTAGTTTAAGTATCTTCTATATGACTCTTAAACCTCATTTTTAAAGTACTTTTAAATGGTTCATTTGTGATCTGAGTTATAATGAGTCAATGTAATTTTCTTTCTAAATTTGACCAGTGAGATGAAGAGCAATTCAAAGTTTTCTGATAAGCATGTATGGACCTTTGGATTATTGCTTTCTTTCTGTGTATTCTAATGAGTACAGTTTCATCCTTTTTGTTGCTTGCAAAGGGGAAATTAACTTAGAAGATATTTGCCATCAGTTCATGCATGCAAGGAAAAAATTGCTTGCAAAAAGTTTTTAAAGGTAATTTCAGCATGATCTTTATTTGGTATTGTACCCATTAAATGAGTGTGGGGAGCAGTAGCTACTTAAGAGAAATGAGGTGTTAAGAGAAAACAAGAAGTGTGGAATAAGTTGAGGTGTATACTTGCAGCTTGTGGGTTTCTGAGCAGCAGCTGCTGTATAAATTCTCAGCCCTTTATCTGGAGTAACTCTGGGCTCTCCTGCATTATAACACAGGATAAAAGTATGCTTGTGGATAGCTAGCAGTCAACACACCTTCTACTAGAAGCTCACAAGCTGCCACAAACTTTTATATAGCTTTTGGGACCAGAACATGGGTCTTCTGGCCCAAGGTTTGTGAAATTTGAGCTACACATATTATGTCTCCATCGACACTGAAGTTTCTATTAAACACTTACCTTTTAGTCATGTTAGTGCAATCTGCATTTTAGGATGGAGGGTTGCTTTGAAGGAGGCCACTGTCTTCCCTCATAGTGAACAATGTTTCCTGATTAATCTGGGTAAGACTGTAGTTGTCTTTGTACATGTTCAGTTCCATTCCAAATGACCATGACATTTAAAGTTCCTAGATAAACCTTCATCTATCATCATTTACAACATGTAGATTCAGGATTCAATCATTCACTTGAGCTGCAGTTGTTTTCTAGTGATGTGTATCTTTCAGACTACTTTAAAATAACCCAGAAGTAACTAGGTACTTGGCTTGGTTTAGTTTTCACTGTTTCACCATGTCTGTAATCTAAAATCAAACCTTTTTTTTAATTATTATTTTTAAAATTAATTTTCTCAATACAAACAGCACAAATTTAATCCTTGTTAATGTGTCAAGCTGACTTGTATCTTGGTGAAAGCATAGAGGAGTCCCAAATTTGTTGTGGTAAAGAAGCTGAAAACTACACAGCATTTAGCTCTGGACTGATAAACCAAGGATGGAAGTGAGAAATAACCTCTTCCTTTTTTTTTTTTTTTCCTTCCTTCCCCAAAATATTCTGATGCCCTGTTAAATGATTGTAAAGGAAAAATAATTTTGCTAGTGTATTTTTAAATCATTTTTGGATTTCATTATTTGGCCTAAATATATGCTTCTTGTGTAATATGTGATGCTTACTCATATGATGAATGTGTGTTTATATGAACATATCACAGGAGCCAAAAGAAAAAAGTACTATTAACAGCTGCCTCATATGTAATGGCCAAAAACTAAAATGCAAGAAGCTCCACTTCAACATGAGGAAGAGCTTCTTTATACTGAGGGTGGCATAGCACTGGAACAGGCTGCCCAGCAGGGTCATGGAGTCTTTCTCTGGACACATTCAAAACCCTTCTGGGCACATTCCTGTGTCACCTGTCCCCGGTGACCCTTCATTGGTAATGTGGGTGGACTAGAGAATACCCAGAGGCCCCTCCCAACTCTAACTGTTCTGATTCTATATCCAGTTCAGAAGCAGTGATACTCCCCTCCTGCATGGAGCTTTCCTCACAGCACTGAGGGCTGTGAACCCTCCTGTGACAGTTTGGTGCAGGGTGATAAACTGCCAGCCTCAGCTGTAAGCTGAGCCTAGATTGTTTGTCAGCCTATTTTAATAACAAAAATCTGGAAATTGATAGGGAACTTGCTGAAGTTAATGGAAAGACCCTAATCAGTGGGATGAACCAGTCATTGACAGTGCAATTCTTTGGCAAAAAGACCCTTCTGTGGTGTTCTTTCAAAGCAGGGTGTCATTGGCTGCATGGAACCATTTTCAGTCCCTTTCACGCACTAGTTTCTTTTTCTCATGACTAGTTAGCAGCTCTTTGTGTTTGCTGGTCTCATGGCTACATGTGCAGTGCTAGTGCTGGCTGCCTTAGAGCAGATTTTGAATGAAGCCTTTGGGTGTGCACTGAGAGCTCAGCTGCAGATGGGAAGTGCCTTTCCTGTGGAATTTAGATTAAAATTGCCACGTGTAACATATCATTCTGCAGTCAAAAAATGTAGATTGGGCTGTAATTCATAAAACAGATATTGAAATTTTAAATATATAATCTTGATGGATTATATCTTTCTTCCCCAAGCTCAGTGTTGTCTGTTTGTAATAAAGCAACTTCATGAAATTATACATGAGAGAAGAAAGTAGACTAATAGATGTGAGCCTGAGGTTGAAATATTTCTGCATATTATTTCCTGTAAGTTCTCTGTTCATGTATGGGGCTGGAAGTCTGGGGTTTTTTAAAGTGCAGATGTATCTGTAGGTATCAATCATACTTAAACTGAATAGGCTTTTCAAATATACCTATCACACAATGTGGTTTTGTGTTTAATTAAACTTATATCTAATCCTACAGTTGTTAATCTGTCAAACTACCCTTGCAATCAATAGCCATCTGATCAAGTAAAAGAGGGCTGGATAAAATCCCGTATAGAGTTTTGAGGAAGTGCATGTCTAAAAGAAATCTTTACTCCTAATTTTAAATAGCATTCTAGTACCATGTAAGCATTTAGTTATTTAGCATTTAAAGTATTTCCTCCCATTTTGATGGTGAATTGCTGTATCTGTATAATTTTTCTTGGATCATTTCCTGTCCACAAAAGACTTTATCTTAATACTGAGCCTTTCTAGTAAACACTCAATAGATAGGAAGTTATAGCTTCATAATAGACCACATCTCTGTGGAAATCTGTAAACATCCTTTTACCTCCCTTTTTTTTTTTTTTTTGAGATTTATTCATTAGTCATTCCTGCTATCTGTTTGATTTGTGTTAGAGCTTGGCAAGGCAGTGCTTGTCAAACAGGAACCTTTTCACTTTGTCAATGCACCAAACCAAAGCTGTACAGAGAAGATGTATCAGTTTGAATGGTAAGGTATTTTATGTAGCCTCAAAAGCAAAGTTAATAACCTGATAGGCATCTTTGACGGCCAAAGGAAGAGCTTTGCATGAACACAAAAGTTGTGTAATACCCTGGGAATATTTTTTTCCCTGTTTTCCATTAATGCTTTGGAAAAGGTTAGTATCAAGAGAGGGATAAGCTGATGAGCACAGATTGAATAACACTAGTAGGCAACCTGAAGCAGTAATTTTTGTGCTGAGCTGGTGCTCCTACCCATGAGGTTATCAGAATTTTCACCGGGTTTACTGGTGTTCTCTGCACACTGAAGGATATCAGTGTTACCTGGTTAGGTCTCCAGCTCACCAGTTTTTGTGCCTGAGGCTCTTCCCACAGCAGGACCCCTGTCCTGCTGCACATCATGAGCTCCAGGAACCTCAGCTTAGCAGTAAGCACACCTGGGAATGAGACCCCATGCCTGGCCAGCCTGGCTGCCTGCTGAACCTGCCACGCCTGGTCCTGGTCCAGCAGGAGAATGCAGCACCACAGGAAAGCTGTGGGGCTTGTGCTTCCTTCAGCCACAGCTTCTCTTTGGGTTTGCCCCATTATACATCCCATTGAGGAATCCTGTCAAAAGCATCTGCTCCTTTGAACATCTCTTTTTCTGCTTATGGATGAAGACAAACAGAAATTACCTCAGTCGAGATCAACTGCTTCTATACCTTTTAGCATAATTTCTCATACTTATTGGTTCCAAATTTGAGATTTATTTCCAAGAAATTCCTCTCTGTGTGCATACATAATACATAAAGATTTCATCATCTGCTTTCCTATAGCCACTGACTTAATTATAATGGCTCCTAGGGGAGATGCACAAAATATTCCACCCAAAATTGTTTAAATTAAGATTTCAAGACCTGAGAACCAGACAAGTCTTGATTTCTAATTCCAGAAACTACACTACTGATGTTTGTGCCTTTAATTCCTTTTCTGGTTAATTTGGCAAAGTGATGGTGAGGCGATTTTCCCTAAGAAACCTCCAAACCATGTCAATTTTGAAAAGAATCTATTTCCTTTCCTTCATGACTTCAAATCTCACTTAAGGGCCCATAAAAAGTTACATCACCTGAGGTAACCTAAGTTGCATCAGAGGTGTCTGGTGTAACTTTTCTGAAGCCCAAAGCATCACCTTGAGGCAGCCACCTGAGTCCCCTCATTTCAGCTCAGTGAGTGTGACCCTTGCTTCTGCATCTCCCCTTCCTCATGTGAGCCAAGGAGGAAAGGGATGTGCTGCCTTCATCCTGACTGAATTGAGGTTGTGAATTCAGTGTCTGAGGCCTGGGGAGTACTTCACCTGCTGAATTAATCTGATTTTTTAAATGATTATTTATAATATCTGTGTGTTATCTAGGAAAACTGACAAGAGCATCATCTCAGGTCAGGCTTTTCTGTGCTGCTGTAATGCAAACCAAAGGAGGGAGATAACTTCTTATGTATGCCATAAAAACTAGCTTTACTGGCTTTCTTTGGAGAGCTCTCTCAAATCTCAAATCTGTCCACTTTCATCTGCTTGCCTTCCTGTTTCTCTCTCGTGCTTGCACCCTGTACAGAATTCCTATATTCCTGCATGTGTGCTCTATATTGTTGGATGTTTTTGGAAAAAGTGAGTATCCCTTTCACAAAGCCTTTTGGACAGCTGGTATTAGGAAGGAAATGGCCTGATTTGTGTATTTAAATTACTGACACAGTCTCCAAATACCTTGGATTGCCAAGTCAGGAAGGTCTTTTCAATGGAAGCCATACTTCAGAGACCTAATTCTTTCAGTTAGATAAACCATGCAGATTCACAGCTCTATACTTCATTCTGACAGATCTAATGTTATTGGTGAATAATGAGCTGTGCTGGGTTGATCCTGGCTGGATGCCAGGTACCCACCAAGCTGCTCTATCACTCCTCAGCTGCACAGGGGACAAAGAATATAATGAAACTTCCAAGGGGCAATAAAAACTAAATCATAAAATACCTTCCCCCACCCTTCCTTCTTTCTGGGCTTAACTTTACTCCCAGTTTTCTCCATCTCCTTGTCCCAGTGGTGGAAGGGGGATGGGGAATGGGGGCTACAGTCAGTTCATTGCACACTGTTTTTGCCACTCCTTTCTACTCAGAGGAAGGACTCCTCTTCACCTGCTCCAGTGTGGGGTCCCTCCCACAGGAGCCACTCCTTTCTCCATGAACTTGTCCTTCCTAGAGGCTGCATTGTAATACATTCTTTCCTTAAAACACACATGATGCCCTTTTCCCTTTACTCATCTGCTATCAAGTATAATAAAAGTTTCATAGAAACTCAGGGATTAGTATCTGATAATCAGAGTAGGTTTAAAAAAAAATCAGCCACAACCAAAAGCATCAAAAATTATTTCTGAGATGATTCCTTGTGTATTTTCCAGCTTGAAAATAAATGACTGGAGCTTGTATTACATGAGTCTCTTATTAATTAACCAACTTCTGGTGAATGTAGAGCTGTTTACGATCCTGTGGTGCTTTCTAGGAGAATGCTGGACACAGAGATGCTACAGGTCTTGTAAAATAATAATATTAAAAAATATATAAAATAATAAAAATAATAATATATCATCACATAATTTAGTAGAACTGGTAGTGAGCATGTTTTTTCATAGCCTGTATTAACTGATAAGTTGAAGCTGCCATTGGTATGTTTGGCCTGGTGAAGTTGCATTGGTATGTTGAAATAGTAATATTCTGGGTAATACTGCCTCGTGCTTAAAGATGCTCCTTCCTGTGTGGTGGCATTTGCTGTAACCATCCTGTGCCCAAGTGAGGGACTGGTCTCTGAGGTGTCACTCTGTCACCACTTCCGAGCACCAGCCTGTCTCCTTCCCCCAGCAGTGCTGTTTGTGCAGAGCTGCCTCTTGGCTACCCATTGCCGTAGCTGTAGCTCTATTTCAGATGTGGGCGTGTGGCTTCCCAGCTGCAGATCACTCACTTCCTGCAGAAAGCCCTAGAGCTGACCTGTGCTGTAATGCCCACTGTGCAAACCATGCGCAGATGTCGCGCTGCAGTCGCTGGTGCTCTCTGAAGAGAAGGAGAAGGGTGTCAGAGCCTGTTCCATAGAGCTGCCATCCTACACATCCTACACATCCTGCACCCTGCCTGGAGAGCCAGTCACAGCAGCTTGTGTCCTGCACTGGAATGAAAGCTCTCATCTCATGGCACACGGTCAATATCTGAATTAATCCTATATCTGTCTTCTTCTGGAGTGACTGCTGAGCAAGAGATGATGGACGTGAGAGCGGTTTCCTAATTTCCTACCAGAAAATAATTTAATTGCCCAAGAGAATGGGATGACTGTTTATAGACAGGGCTGTCTGAAGACACATCTGCAGGTAGGAATTAATACCACCTACTGATTTTTCAACTGTAAAAGGAAACTGATGAATAAAGATTTTCTGTTTCTGTGGAACGGTTCTCACTAGTAAGAGTGAAGGAAGGTAGCTGCCATTAACCTCCTATGTAGGAGCTTATAATTGATGGTGCAATAACAGTAGCTATCTTAACAATCATGTGGCCTTGAGGAAAAAGGAGTAATTGCTTCATATCTCTGGCTTTCCTTCTTCACAGCTGTGCTTTTCACAATGCTGTTCAGACATCTCCTGCTAAGGTGTGAAGGAAGAGAGTTGTTTGGTGTGGAATGCCCTGCATCACTGTCCCATCCTTGAGATCTGCATGGAAAGGCTTGCCAGCTTGGGCATTGCTAGAGACACATACAGTGTGTGATTAATCTGAAAGCTAATTAGGTTCTTACTCTGTACTAATGTGTGTCTCATGGGATGTTCAGATGGGCGTTTAAGATTTCATTCTTCTCCAGCTGCCTCTCCCTGTCCAGGCTTTCTAAGAAATCAGGATGTACATGATTTTAATCTCTTGACTGTTTCTGGGGTGCCCAAAAGTGGTGTTGTCACAAAGTGACTTGTGCTTTTTTGGACTATTTGAGGAAACTGCCTGGAAAAATTCAGCCTCGTTCAAATGCCAAGTTGTTTGCCTGGGATAATTAATCACTTTTAAAAATAGTAATTGTCATTTAGAAAGCCTACTTCTCTTAGTCTTTTAGAACCATTTTGTATAATGTTCAACTCCTTATTTGCGTAGACCTTGAAGTGCTTTCTAGACTGAGTATACTTTGCTAGATTGGAGTAGAGTCCTACTTTTTATGTGGGATTTTATTAGGAGATAATCATCATTTTTCCACCTGAGGTTTTGAAGAAGCATTAGACCAGCAATTTTAAGTTGTACAACTGGTGTTTTCCCAGGATATACAGACTGAACAGTTTTGGAGTTGTTGTCTTTTTAATTCTGCATACTGAAGCCTTGAACTTTATTATCTCATGTACAGAAGAGGAAAAGGATGTGTGAAATCCTTAATTATTTGTCTTTTGCCAGTCTTGGTTTTGGGAGCTGCACCAGTAGATTCTTTGGGTACTCAATGGAGTATTTTTCTTTTTGGGACACTTTTCTGTTCGGAACAATAAGATGCTTACGTGCTTCCAGGGGAATTTTGGTGTCAATGCAAATCTCCCATTAAAAAGCACTACAGTAAAGCTTTTGAAACTGGAAGGTCTTTTCTTTCAGGAGATATCTGGCCCAACTTACTGAAATACAGGTGAGAGAGCATTCTCTGGCAGAAGTTGCTAGTGTCCTTGGTGAGCCCTGGGTTATTCTCCCTCTCTCTCACTATGAAGAGACTGCTGGGGAAATTGGCAGTAGCATCTCAGATACCACATAGCCACTGTGAGGGGTCTGGATTTTGTTCCTCACTGCTCCCTTTCTCTCCTGGAGAAATGTTGGTCAGTTTGTCAAGGTCTTTACACTTGCTAGGAAGGAAACATCTTTTTTCTTTCTCAGAAAGTTAACTGATACTCGCAGTTCCTGTCTCTGGCACCTAAATTCCCCAATCTAAAATAGATGGAGAATTGTTTAATGAGTTGCCATCCACACTGGTTGCAGAAGCCTATTCAAGTACAACCTTGCTTTGTATGCTCTGCTGACCATGGTGAAGCTGGAGGATGTTCTTTTTGGGTGCATTGAGGAACATGGAGAGTGACCACAGAGACAAATAAGTGCATCCACTGACCTTGCTGCTACATTGCTGTTACCAAGTTATCTTCCTCTCCCAAGCACACATGACTAATCACAGCTACAGAGAGCTGCAAGGAGATAAGCTTAAAGGGAAAGAGAAATCAGACTGACACAGATGTTTCACAATCTCAGAGTTGTGTGGTCCCCCATGTAAATGAGGTTACAGTTAAAGAAAGCTTGTGTTTTACATGTATGCATGTACCTAAGGGCTGCTTGCAGTTGTGTTTAGCTGTTTGGGTGGATGTTTCTAATGCAGATTGCATTCAGAAATATCACTGCAAAATATTTTAAAACCTTCAGGCTCAGTTGCTTGTGCACACCACTGACTTTCTTTTATTCTATTTAAATATGAAGCATGTTCTAGTTATTTGGCCACATTCTTCTTCACAGAAGTAAAAACACAAAGTTGAAGGAACAGGTGATTAACAAAAATGTTGTTAGCTACCTTGTTAAAGTTTTAAAGCTAAAGTAAAAGTGATCCTTAAGGATTCAAACTTATATTGAATAGAATTTAGAAGTCAGTTTCCTAAATACCATTTCTGGGATTTTCCCCTAAATCTTTTAACAACAGTCACCACGATCATCTTCACAATTTGTCACAGCTGAGAAAGTTACTAACCACCTTTCCATGTGAAAGGAGATGAAAGAGAAGAGTGCGCAAGTTAAAGGGAAGCAACAAAATCGTTGGACTGCCTTTTACTACCCTGATGTGAAGTTCTCCCTAGTTATTGCCCAGAAGCCTGAAGAATGGAACAGAAAGCGAGACCAGGGTTTGCCTCCATAACAACACAGGCTTCCTCTCAAACCCTTGTGCAGTCACCTGCCTCTGCAGAGAAATAAGGTGAGAAGCCACTGCTAGTGCTGGTCACTCGTGTTTGCACAGGGGGCTTGCAGCTGACACAGCCTGAATCAGCAATCACCCCTCTAGTGGGATGTCGTCCAGAGGGATTTGGCAGATGCTTCCTCCTCAGAAATCACTCTTCTGAAGAAGTGAGTAATGGTTTTGCAGCAGGAATAAGTTCTTGGCTGGAAGAAAATGGTGGCATGAAGCAGATGATGCTTTATCTTCAGACAATTGTTTGTCACAGCTCTTATACAAGCCTGTGGGGCTCTGTCTCCCCATACTGCCCGACCAGAGGCTGGGTGAGGTTCTGCCTTGTGGCTGTTCAGGGCATGTGCACACAGATCTCCTAAGACACAGCTGTTGGAGTCTTGGCTATGAGGTGTGCAGCAGTGGAGGGGCTCTGTACAACATCCCCCCGTTTCCCAAAGCAGAGGCTCACTTTGGTGTTTCCAGAACTTGAACCCATGGTCATTTTTGATCTTTAGTTTTCCACACCTGCTGCCAGTGGTGCCACCCTGCCCTGCTCCCAATCAGGAGGGCATTGTGCAGATTGTAGAGTAGATACTACCAGTGCCAAGCTGCTTGTGTCGCTGTGAGAGGGAGGAGCATTGGTGGGGGAATTTTTTATGGGGATAACTTCTTCCCCAAATCCTGACCTGTCCTGAAAATTTCCTCCAGTAACTGGGCAGGATTGCCTGGCATTGAGGTACATTGGAATTAGATTTCTTTCACCTTCTGTAAAGGACTTCCTTCCACCACTATTAGGCAGAAAGAAGTAGGTTTTTACCCTACACCACTTTGTCCACTGTTTAAGGTTTTTTCTGAGGTTCCACAGGGTAGAATGTTTGATCTGCTATCAACCTGCCTCCCACAGTTTGGGGTTTTGTAACTAGACAATGATGCTCTGCATACTTTTTCTAAGCATCCTCCAGCAAAATGAGTCTCTGCCCTCTGAAGGGATCTCTCAGGTGGGCATAAGAGGCTGAGGCAGAGCTACCTCTCTGCAGTCCCTGCTGAAAGCTTTGGGATTTGCCCCAGGGGTTTGTGCATGTGGGACCACAGGTTCTGCCCTCATCTCATACATCAGCCATGCTCTGAGCAATGGTGCTGATGGGCAAGGGGTATTCCCCTGCTGGGCATGGACCTGCTAGGATGCTCTCTGGCTTCAGAGCTGGAGAGCAGCTCTCTGGCAGAGAGGGAATGAAGGGGGTCATCTAGAGAAGCACCTTGGTTTACCTTCCAGATATATTCAGGGGTTTGCTTATCTTCAGGGGTTTGGGTTCTTTTTCCTTCTCTTTCAGGTGTTTGCTTTGCCTTGGGATTCAGGCCACTATTGTAATGTAAAGTTTAAAAGAAAGATTCTAGTTCCTATCTGAGGTATTTCAAACAAAAAGGTTAAATGGTTTATTTGTCCCTTTTATCTTTCCAAAGTCCTGCAATGTATTTTCACTAAGGTGTTGTACTTTATGTTAGGGGAGAATACTTGTGATTTTGTGAATGCAACATTTGTGGTGGATTCTGCTGCTCCCTGAAAAGGAAGTTACATTTTACTGACAGTAGGAAGCGGTTGTACATGCTTTCTGTTTTTTTTCTTTCCTGTCTGAAGGAGCATGCTTCTATAGAAATGAGTGGAAATTTTCCCATCAAAAATTAGAAGGATGAGAAGAACAATGCAAAGCTTCCATACTAGGAGTCCTAGTGTTGATCCTTTTGATACAAAGCATCTCACTTTGCCCTTGTGAAAGTCCTTCTCTATAAAATCCCTGTCAGTGAGAATGGTGAGTTCTGGATGCAAAATTTTGACAAAAACCACATTTCTTCTCTGTGGCTAAGCCTTTGAAATTGTTGGCCCAGAGAGATTATAATTAGAAATTCTATAGGAGACAGAGGGTATAAAAACCTGCAAGAGGGAAAGCCACACATAGCTGATGACTCTATGCATCATGTAGACACTTAATGGCATGAACTGGGCTTTGCAGAAGCAAAAAACATCAGGAGCACTAAAGGTTTGGCTGAAAGTGGGCGTGGCACTCTGACATTCCAGAGATTTAGTACCTGTGATTTAACTTCCTCAACTCATCCAAGTCTAGAGTTACAGCTTTCTAATGCAACAACTTTCAGGATAAAAAAATATAAAAAGCTCTCCTTTTTTTTTTTTTTTTTTTTTTTTTTTTGATAGTATCCTGGTAATGTTTTAATAAAAATTTTGCATCTGCTAGAGGAAAAAATAGAACTTGTAAAAGATTGTGAAGGCACTTCATTGGCAAAGGGCTAATAAGATAAATTCAGAGTCTGAAGGGTCTAATACTTCAGTTTGCACAGAATTCTTGGTCTTTTAAATCCAAAGCTTCAAGCAAGGTTTTGCTGTGTATTGTATATAAGAATAAGTACAGGAGACCTGGTAGGACTGTCAGTGAAAGATGTGTCAGCTGGAGCATTGCTGTATTCATCTTCAGTGCCAAGCAACTCCAATTCTTCTTTGGTCAAACAAACTTTATATTCATCGAGGTGCAGTTGTTTGCCAGAGCTATTTGCAGTCATGTGTCAGAGGGGGTACAATTAATACATTGTAAAAAAAAATTCTATTTTTTTAATGGTGTATGCTGTGGAGATTTAATAGATCCCTGCTGGCAATGCTCTGAGGACCAGTGCAGGGTAAGGATTTGCCAGATCATAGCTGAGCACTTGAAATTCTTCAACCAGCAGGAACGAAGAAGTGTGAGAGAGCTCGTGGGAACTGTATTTTGGTTCAGCAGCGTCCGCTAACATTGTCAAACTGCCTGTCTCAAACTGTTAAGGCTGAGAAACTGCCAGTAATTATCATTTAGAAAATTAGCGGCTGCCAAAACCATCACACACATCACATGTGTTAGTTGGACTGCTTTGAAATTACTTCGCCTAGGAAAAAAAAAAAAAAAGAAAGAAAGAAAAATTCCCAAGCCTGCATCTGCTCCAAGAATAGCGTAGAGTTTTGACATATGACAGTTGGTGCTGGCAGAAGTTATTTTTGTTGTTCGGAGTAGGCTTGGGGGATACTTTCTTGGAGTGCGTCACTGCTGCTATTTACCGTCCGGGTAACAGGACAATTGAGACCTCTGAATATTTGCAGCAAATCTAAATAAATAACTGAAGTATGTGGGATCTCCTTTCCCTTCCCTCTCTTTCCTTCCTTGCCTATAATACTGGACAGAGAGAATTAAAAATCCTGGTTGC
The DNA here is from genome assembly GCA_030060385.1 of Muscicapa striata striata. Classification (NCBI taxonomy): domain Eukaryota; kingdom Metazoa; phylum Chordata; class Aves; order Passeriformes; family Muscicapidae; genus Muscicapa; species Muscicapa striata. The sequence continues at coordinate 157,875 of JAREIS010000301.1, read as the reverse complement.
CAGAAGGAAAACTTTCCTACTTTGCCGTTGATTTCCAGTCACTGCAAAGAAATTTAATCATCATGGAAGGGCTGAGCAGGGCAGAGCAAAAGCTTAAAAGCAGCTTTGGCTGCACACCACCATCACTTCATGTCCTCACAATCCTCCCAAACAGCCCATATGTTAAAAACATGGCTTGAAGCAGATCAAATTTCCTCCCAAAGGAAGCTGAGTGCCACCATGACCGAGAGCTAGGGATGATATGGACACAACCCTGTCACACAGATATTGCTGTGAAGGACGATGGGGGTGGTGAAATGACCATGTAGAAGCTTGCATGATGTTTTTCACACAGAGGTTTGTGATTTGGTCAGTCGTCAATGAATAAGTTGGTGCAAAGTCTCAGTGATCTGCAAGTCTGAAGGACTCAGAGTTGTCAACACAAGAAAGTATCACATTTAGCTTACATTTTAGTGGGTGTACCTTTCTACTGAGTGCAAGGGTGTAAAAACTTAGTGTGCGCTCTGCTTTTCCCTCCAGGCTGTAGTTCAAGACAGGACTTCTGGGGTGACACAACCAACCTCTGAACTTCCTGCTCACACGTGCTCTCCTGTGTTTCTCACCCATCACTGTTTCATAATTTAAAGCAAAACATTTTGGTTTTGGAGTGATTGATATTAAACCCCTGTGTCTCAAAGATTCAGTGATCAGTGCAGTGTAACCAACATGAAAATCAGCTGAACTGAGGTGGAGAATTGCAGCAGAACAGCCTCTGCATCTAAAGGATGGGGACAGCTCAGGTTTTTCTTCATCAGCACTTCTGATTTGTTTTGGAAGTACACATTTTCAATAAGGGATGTCATGTATCAGCTTGATCAAACTCTTTGTGAAATACAGGAGGAGCTTTTTCTCTTTTCAAACAATGTTTCTGGTACTGTGAAGCAAGTACTCAGAGAGTGCTGAATGGGAATGGAAATGAAAGGAAAATGTATTGCATTTCATTGTTTCATCTATGTGAACACTTTACTGTGTCTAATTCTGTTAATTAAAATTATAAACAAACTTAGCCTGATATAATCTAATTTTCATTATAGACACCAAATGCTATTATGTTGGGCAACAAATTGGCTTAAGATAATTCTGTCTTTACAAAATAAGATTCTAATCTGCAGATTTATAGTTTATTAAAATCTCATGGTATATGTATACCCTATAGCTTTTGGAGCTTTATTTTCAGTTCAGAGTTCCCATTAGACTAATTTAAGATTATTGGTACAATCATTTGATTTAAGATATGCCTTTTTATGCACCAACAGAGTGTCGGCATGAGATACTGAAAGGAAGCAATGTGAGGGAACCATCTATGAGATGTTTTATTGAAGAGTTGTTGATGGATGAGACTTAGTGACAAAAGTATGCAGTGAGAGCCTGTGTTCTCTCTAAAGTTTGCAAATGGCAGGGGACAGTGAGGGTCCCAACTGGGAAAACTGAGGGGTTTTTTTAGGTTTAGTCTGAAATAATGCTTTTGCCTAAATATAAAAGCTTTTTGTGGGTCAAAAATATCTTTTTGTTATTTGCTTCTTTTCCAAGTCAGTCTGAACTGTAATCTCTGAACACCATGGTCTAGTTTATTAGCCAATTAGCACTGATCTTGAGATACAGAAGCCCAAGAACAGAGCCCTTACTGATAGGGATATAGAAATCAATTGCATCTTATTTGTGTAAGCACTTAAAAGAAATTAGGGGTTTGTCTGTGAGTGCATGTTTTAGTTTCTGATTTATTAATCTACTATTTTTGTACTTTGAAATAGCAAATGTGCTCTGTTTTTTTGGTTTTTTTTTCCCAAAATAGGTTTTTGTTTTTATAGAATCATTGAATGGTTTGGGTTGGAAGAGATCTTAAATATCATTTAGTTCCAACCACCCTGTCAAGGGCAAGGACACCTTCCATAGATCAGATTTCTCGGAGCCACATCCAGCCTGACCTTCAACATTTCCTGGGATGTGGCATCCATGGCTTCTCTGGGCAACCTGTTCCAGTGCCTCACTTCCTCTGAGTAAAGAATTTCTTCCTTATACCTCATTTAAATCTACTCTCAGTTTAAAGCCATTCCCCCTTGTCCTACCACTACATTCCTTTGTGGAAAGTCTCTGCAACTCTCTTGCAGCCCCCTTTCAATATTGGAAGGTGCTGTAAGGTCTCCCTGGAGGCTTCTCTTCTTCAGGCTGAATAACCCAAACTTTCTCAGCCTGCATACACTGGAGAGGTGCTCCAGCCCTCTGATTATCTTTGTGGCCTCCTCTGGACTCACTCCTGAAGGTCCTTCCCATGTCAGGGCCCCAGAGCTGGATGCAGCATTCCAGGGGTCTCGCAAGAGCAGAGCAGAAGGGTGGAATCTCCTCCCTGGCCACATTGCTCTGGATGCAGCCCAGGACAGTTTGCTTTCTGGGCTGGGAGTGGACAGTGCTGGGTCATGCTGCTCTCAATCCATTTTCCACCCAGCCTGTATTTGTGTTTGGGATTGCCCTGACCCTGATTGTGCTTGGCCTTGTAAAATGCCACGAGGTTTGCACACTCTCAGCTCTCAAACCTCCTAAGGTCCCTCTGGATGAGAGCGCTTCCCTCCAGCATGTCGACTGCACCACTCAGCCTGGGGTCAGAAAACTTGCTGAGGGTGCAGTCATGTGCTGCAGTTTGCTCAGCTCCTTGTCTGAGCAAACTGGCAGAAATAATTAATTAAGCTTTTACAGTAAGCAGGCTGTGGATCTGGGTCATTTGTAACAAATAGGTGAGACTTCGTGTAATGATTTTGCTAATGTGATGAGGTGTGTATAGAGGAATGTGAGTTTCTAGCTGGCTGGCTGTGTGTGGTCAGAATTAAAGTATGTAAACCTTTATTTCAGAAAGTGTATGAAATGTGAGGATATGTACATGTTGGGATGTTCTGAAGGGCTGGCTGGGGAGAGACCGAGTCCTCTCCCTCCTGGTTTGTCCCTGTGCTCTTTCAAGGAACTGTAACCTTTCTTAGGTATACTTGGATTAATGTTGCCTAAGAGCCCATAATTAAATATGCAGGGCTTGAAGAACCTGGGAAAGAGCAGTCCTTGATGCTGTGTGTCCATGAGCAAGGACAGGCACAGCTCAGAGCTGTGAGCAATAGGCCATAGCACAGCAGATCTCTCACCACTGCATGGCTGAGGGGGCTGGGGAAGGGGGCTGTGGCTGCCCTGGGCTCAGACCATCAGTCCCCTTTTGTGCCCCAGCACAGACAGACCTTATCTCCAGTAGAACTGGAGCCAGCAGGGTGTATGTCAGAGAGTAGCTTCCCTTTCCCCGTGCCCCCCTTCACCCACTCTTTTGGAGTAAAGAGAGGGTTTCTCTGGCTGAAAAGCTGCATTTCACAAGGACAGGAACCAAGAGACAGTTCATTTCTATGAAGAGTTGCTATAAATAGCTTGCTCTGTTAACATAAATTCTTTCTGTGAATCCTACAAACAGGGTTTTATTCCAAGCCTACAAAATGCTTTGTATACCCATGTTACTTTGTACGTGCTGCTGCTGGTGCTTCCCCCCACAAAATGAGAGGTAAGCCAGACACTTGCAGGGCAACACTGTTCTGTTGATGGAGAAAAGGAGTTAGCCTTCCAAAGCAGGCCTGTTACAGTGATAATTTTTTACATCACTGATACCAAAAGGACCACTGGTCATTTTTAAGGCAAGTAGGGCAGGACTTGCTGAAGTCCATGCACATCAGTTTTTAAACCTTCAACAAGGCTGCCATGTTTTCTACTGCTCTACTCTCTACTAATGCTTGCAGTGAGTCTGGGTCAGAAGCTGTAGCTACTGCAAGCCTTGAAAGCTTTGCAGGGCTTTTAGGAAGCTTGTAATTGCTCCACTGTGAATCCTAGAGTGAGAAAGAACTTGCCCAGGAGGGAAATGTCTTCTCTTACTGCTCATGCAGTGAAAACTCTATGGACATAAATGCTCCCAGCTGAATGATATGCATCTGTCACTCTGCACCTTTTTATTTTCTTTCTTTTACATAGTCCTGGTACTGGAAGCCCTCTCTCTGGGAGAAGATTTTCAGTTTCCATTAAATTCATTTCTGCATTAGTCCACATCCCTTCCCCCTCTTCACGTGAAATGGAAGCCAATGAGCTTGAAATTTTAATAGAGTTGAAAGATGTGACCCAGAGGTGTCTGTCCGGAAAAAGGAAGTGCTTTGGTGTTCAGGCAGTTGATAAAACACACATGTTTCTGAGGAACCATGCTCTCTCTTACTTTTTGTCCTCTTTTTTAAAATGCTCCATCAGCTTGCAGAGACCACTGTTTTTACTCCCCATATATGTGTATGACAAGATCAAATGCAGATCCCTTTCTTGATACCCTTCCATGCCTGAGGTGCTTCAAAGTGCTGGTAGCTCTCTGTCTGTGTGGGTGGGGTGGAAGTGCAGTAAGCAGTGGAAGGGCACATGTGTAGTATGGGGAGGGGAATCAGACCAAATACATTTGGGTTGTTATCCAAGGTGAAAACTGCAGTGCCTGGTGAGCAGGGTGTCCTGACATGCCAGGTAACATTTCTGCACAGACTGTCCAGCTGCACTGCCAATGGCTCTGTGGGCTGTCATGGTCCCAAATTCTATTGACAGTTAGTCATTTGATGCAAAAGTATATGCGAGGGAAAGGGGCATGATGTTTTCATCATGTACAGCTTGGGTTTAAAATACAACTATTGATTAGCTGATGATGGTGGTGTTTACTGTTAAAATCTTCACAACTGGCCCTTGCAGCAGCTCCCAGATTGTGCAAATGGTTCTTTGGAGGGGAAATAATTAGCTGGCTTGCATATTCAAAAGAAAGAGGGAAAAAAAAGTCTCGTCTCTTTGCGGCTCTCAGGCATGCATCCCTCTTTTTTCCATAGGATTGTTATGGATATGTACTTCCAGGGATTGTACCATCAGCCTGTGCCATTCATACATTTTGTAGAGTTCATAATGAAATGCGTTCAGGGCTGAAAGTGGCACACGTGCTGCTGTGAATGCTCCTTCTCAGATGTCTCCTGCTTCTGGTAACCCACATTCTGCAGCTGGAGGCTGCGCTCCAGGCACCGCATGAATGGTGCGTCTTGTGCTGCAGAGAGGCACAGTGAACTTGATTCTAGGTCAAAATCAAATGTGACAGTTCCTAAATGCACGAGTCCAAACTAGTTACAGCACTAAAAAAGGAGCCTGTGAGTACTTTGTGTGTTATTTCTCAGTGATTTACAGTCTGTTTTACTCAGGGTGGGAGGGACATGGAATGCTGGTTTATTATTCTGCTTACACCTGCAAAACTGAGAGTAGAAAGAAAATAAACCAGTGTCACCTCATCACATAGGGGTGCAAAAGACTTACCCTTACAGTACCAAAAATCCACTTCTGTTGTTCCAGAGCGAGAGTATCCTGTTTACAAACAGTGGCCTAGATAATACCTGCCAGCACAGCTCCTCGAATCTTCAGCCTGCTTCTCCCTGCTCCACTGTTCTTCCCCACAGTCCTCACAGGCACAGCGAGAGCAGGCAGTGACCCAGATGCGCTGCTCTCAAAGTGCCATTTGTTTCCAGCACTCAGCTTGCTGGCAGATTTGACACATGGCTACACACGCATCCATCACTGGACCAAAATACGCCTCTGCCGTGCTGTAAGGGGTGTTGTGTCAGATAAGACACTGCTGACAGGGCCAGTAGCTGTTCACACATCCTCTGAGGTGTGTGGCACTGTGGGTGCATGGGACATCTGCCCTCCAAATGTGGAAGGATTTGTTGACCTGCATGATGCAGTCCTGGTGCTAATTTTTTTTTTTAGTGCTTTAACTTTCCAGGGGGTTAGCAGGCAAGAATTTTGCTACTACATGCTTTGTTACCAATGCTAAAAAAAAAGAAAAAAAGAAAGTCCCTTTTCCACTTCTGTTTTTTGTCAGGGTGTACAGGGCTGTGTTCTTTCTCTTCTCTTATTCTGACTACAGCTTTATCTCAGATTCCTTTGCATACAGAGCTATTTAGAGCTATTACATGTATATATGCAAATGTGTGTTTATACAAATATGTATTTTCACACACACACACATGTATTTATATAATCACCAGTCATAGACACGTAGATATATAAGGTTGTTAAGACTGGAACATAAAGCTAGTTCTCTCTCCCCTCATCCAAGCTATAATCTCAATCAGCCTTTCTTCACTTCTTTGTGGATACCAAGCCATCAAGTCTCATTCAGCATGGCTAAACAGATATCCATTGATACCTCCCTTCCTCCCTCCACCTGCAGCTCTCCCCATTATCTCACACTGCTGTTGCCAAGGACAACATGAGTGTCCCTCAGCCAGGCCAAAATCTGTCCATCTCTCAATTCCCTCTGTCTTTGCTCTGAGATCAGCAGATTATTCTTGCATATGGTCTTTTAATAAATGCCTTGTGCTATCTACACCACACCATTGAAATTCACATCAAAGGACTCATTTGTTGTCTTGAATTACTGCAACATCCTTTTCTCTGGCATCTTCAGATTATAATTCCATCTGTCCAGAATGCCTTTACCAAAGGAATGTGTCCCATTTCCTCATTTGTTTGCAGTGTAACCTTCCCTACGCACTCCTCTACTGATTTCATCATTCAGCACAAGGTTCCTGTCTTTATCACCAAAGACTCTCCCTTCCTCTCTACTTCCCATCTGTCAGCCAGCTCCAAGAGGGCATCTTTCTGTTCCAGCCTACTGTGATGCCTGCCTCCTCCAGTGCACGAGTTGCTTTCTGATGTGTTGTTCCAGATTTTCTGCTGACCTAACCCACCCTGTTAATATCAGCAGGACTACTTTCTTCTTGTCCTTTAGGTCTCTCCTCTAAAATGTTCTCTTTTTGTCTGGGATGCAAGCAATGCAGAGCAGCTCACCACCCATCTTCAGCTTTCAGAGTGCAGCACAAGTAGTAAGCACTCATTGTAATTTTAGACCTTATTGAGATTAAGGCCTTAACCAGCATCTCCTGTCACTGCAGGCTTTTAAAAATAGGCTGAAGATGCACAGTAATAGCAGCATTGTAACCATGGCAATGCAAGGAAGGCAGGGTTTGCAGGCAGGGATCTTACAGGACCAAGTGGCTGTCTGAGGGCTGGACCAGGGCAACATAGGGGAGAGGTTTCAGGCTCAGGAAGGGACTGTGAGCCCCAAAGCACATCTCTTTTTCCCCAGCTAGGTCAGGTGGCCTAATAAAAAGAATAACATAAGTATAGTTGTTCCTGCCTTGAGCAGTGAAGCCACCTGGATGGTCCCTTTTAATCCTGTAGCTCTGTCTCAATAGGCAGAGCTGACTTCTTCTCCATGTGCTGTGTTTGAGAATATGCTGATCTTCTGCTGATACCAACAGAAGGTGTCTGAATATCAAGAAACCAGAATACCCTCATTAAGGATCTTCTTGGAGCATAAGAGAGTAATACATCGCTCTTTGAGCAGAGGCTGGCTTTGTGCAGCAATAAAACATGAATATTAAACAGGAAATCAATGACACTTCTGAAGCATGTCTGAGACAGAAATCCAGATGCTGTATGGGGATATAGGCCCTTAAGCCTTATGTCTATGCTACTCCTTTTTCTTTTTTTTTTAAAGCTGCATCTGCATAGTTGGCGGTGTAAGAGGGGGACATAGCAAGAGAAAAACCAGATTTTTTAGCCTAGCTTCCTGAGGAAGTGGGGGTTAGGCTGTTAACCCAGTGTGTTTGTCAACCAGTCCTCCTTTTATAAGTTTGCAGGCTGTCTCCAGCCAGGCAGGGGCCTTCAGGGGCAGCATTTGTCTTCCCAGCTCTTCCTGCAGTGCATTAGCTGCTGCAGGGAGATGGGCTGGGCGTGGTGGCAGCAGGAGCAGGGTGCTGCAGCACCCTGGAGCAGCTGACCAGTGGCTGCAGCAGGGCTTGTGCAGTAAATACAACTGGGTACCAGCATCTGGGGCTATGGGAGAGCCAGGAGCACCGGGATGCAATGTGGGAAGGACTCTCATTGTGAGGGTAGCATCACGAGTCCAGATGAGCTGGAAATTCAGTTTCATTAATTCCACTGATCAGGCGTTTGCTTAATCTTGGAAAACAATAGACCAAAAAACAGCAGGGAGGTTATACTGAACAGTAATGACGTTTTAAATCCTTAGAATATTTCAGTGAAATAAATGCATTTGTGTGGCTTCTGCATTGCAAAGAGGTTTATATTAATGTAGCACAATCCTAGAATTACATGAACCTTGTATTTTTCTGGTTCACACTGGGGCATTTGCTTTCTGAGAGAAAGCCTGCTGGCTGTAAGGGCAGTGTGAAAGAATAAAGACTTGATCTAGAGCTTGAGGCTGAAGCATTACATCAGTGCAAAATCTTTTCATTCATAGTTCTAGTGTGTTGTCCTGAGGATTTAATTTCCTGTTTGCACTATGAGAGAGTCTTTTTTGGAAGCCACTAGAGAGCAGAGTTGGTTGTTTATAGTGTTTTTTGAAAGTAAATGGCTAAAATACAGTAAGTTTTTGCAGTTGGTCCTTTTGTTGAGTTATTTATTTAATTTCCTGAATATAGAACCCAGCAACATCAAGTCTCATAATTAAAGTATGTAAATAAATAATCAGCAAAGTAGCATGAAGGACAGCCCTCTTTTTTTGTTTGGTTGGTTTTTTTTCACTTATCCCCATTCTCAGCCCATTGGTGATTTTTGCCAGGTTTTGCAATGTTTCTCAGATTTAAAGGTTATATTCTCTTCTGTTTTGTCTTATGTCACAATGAAGGACCTTGTTTATTTTCTTTACTTCCCTCACTGTTAAAAAAAATAAACCAGAAAATCAAGTTTTTTGTTCTTCTATTTCCAGTGCTCTTGTTTATTTTGAAACTTCCAGAAAGAGATAAAAACAGCTTAAGAAAAATGCTCTCCAGAGTAATCCCTTAAAGAGCAGCAAACAAACACTGCAGATTGGTCCTAAAGGCTGTGCTTCCTTTCTGGGGAGGGAGGGAGGTGGGGAGAGAGGATGTTTTCTTTTTAGCTGTGCTCTAATCATCCGATCTGGGATTTGATAAGCTCCACAAGTCTGAAACTGCTGCCTCCTCCTGTCTTCCCCCTTCCTGCCTCTCAGAAGATTAAAGTGAACATGGCAAAAGGAAACAGTTTATTTTCAGCTTGTTGTAGTTAATAATTAGTTTACAGTGCAGCATTCTCATTGTTTGTATTCTAATCATGTTGCTGTATTCTTTTCTTACACTGTTTATTTTTCACATCACGGGCCTTCTTTGATACAGAAATAGGTTTACAAATAGTCCATTCTTGCAAAATTTCAGCCTCTTTTCAACATTTTTATATTGCACATCAGGAAGTGTGACACATGTAGGTGGAGTAGCTTCTGCAAAGACTCGCCTTGCCTGACCCCCCAGCGGGCTGGACCATGCTTTCTTTTCACTCTCTGAAATTTGGAATTACAGCAGTTGTGAAACCACAATAGGAAGTGATCAAGCCATTAAAGTATTACATGTACAAGATATAAGTATTATTTGGCTCACTCAAAATTAGCTAAAACCATGTATTGACTGAACAACAAGAAGTCCTTAGTAAACACCTCCAATTTGTCCTAACAGATACTTGTGCTGAATTCTTTTAACCTTTACAGCCTCCAAACAAATTTGCCAGGACTTTGAGACTATGTGTTCCCATGTGTGTATTTTTAATGATTTCTTCCACAATGGGAATGGCTGGTATTATGGGTACTGTAATATTGTAACACTAGCATATATATTCTATATCTATTCTCTATGTATGTGTTCATTGTATGTCATGGAAATAATGTCCTTAATTAAAACTTCGCACACTGATCAAAGCACAAAAATATTTGTTGTATATCTAAGATTCTCTGTTAAGGGGAAAGGGAAATTTGTTTGTAGTAAGAATTACTTATAAAAGCAAATTTTTTTATATCAAAAAACTACATTTGCATTGCAATGTAATTGCACTTCTAAACGGCCTTTACTGCTTTTCCAGAAGGTTTTAAAATACACTGTTTAGTCAGTTTCTGCTAAAGGTCCTTCTGGGTCAATCCTGTAGCTTCAGAAGGAAAGCATTTTCTTCTTTGAAACAAACTGGAAAATCAATTATTAAAACAAAAGCTTCTGAAACCTTACATTATGCATGGGTTTTTTTCCCCTTGCTGTCTTTTTTAGCTTTCATAATGATGTGAGTACTTGTTTCTGGCCATAGAAGTGTTTCACTGATGCCACTGGGATGCTGGGCAGGTAAGGATGAGCAGGCTGAGGGTGTGGGAGAGGGATGCAGTGCTGGCTCTAGCCACCATGTCCCTGCATCACTGGCTGCCTGTGCCTTCCCTCAGGTCCAGAGATGCCCAGCAGCATTCCTAGGAGCCAGCTCAGAGGGATAGAGAGTTCAGTCTATTTTTAGGACTATAGTCTCCATTCATTTATTTTTTAGAAAATTGTTTGGGGCATAGTACTTCTCCTTTTTCTGTAAAGATAAATGCAAGTGCTCTTCCCATAATTAATGAAGTAACTTTTCTAGTATTTCGAGAACTGAGGAGTGCTGCTGCAATCACATGCCCCTCCTGTGTAGCACTGTCAGTGTGAGTGCCTGCTCAGTATTGAGCTTGCTAAAAGCTTTCCCAATGGATTGCTCAGCCCTGGGCTGCCCACGGGCTCCTGACCCAGGCACAGGCAGCTCCAGGGGGGGCTGAGCTGTGCATGGCACCTGATGGCTTTTGGCTTACCCAGAGCTGCACTTGCTTCTCTGCCCAGCAGTGTGGGGTCCCAGGGGTGCCACAGGGTTTGGGTTCTCCTCAGAACACTTTCAAAAGGCAGGATTTACAAATGGGCCACGAGTCCCATTGTAATTGCCTTTCTGTCGCCAGTGGCTTCACTGTGTCATTCTCCACTTGCTCACCATAACCACTGGCTGTCCCACTGAGAGTTTCCTAAAGCTGTCGGCATCTTTTGATTCTTTGCATCTGCCTCTGCTGGGTCTCCATACACATCCACACTCTGTGCCTGTACTGGTGCTTTCATGCAGGAGTTGCTGGTTGGATGGTGCCGTGTTCCCACATTCCAGCTTTATGCTTTCAGCTCTGCCATGTTACAAAGCCAAGCTGATGCTTGGAAAAGGAGTTGTGAATGAAGATTTTGCTTAGTTTATCCAGCTTGAAAGTAGAGAAAAGGGAAAGGTGCTGATGTCACTGATACTGAGCTGGCAATATCGAGGGGAACAGCCCAGGGTGAAGGAGAGCAAGCAGCCTGCTTTGGCAGGGCTGGGAGCCACAAACTATGGGGGCCAGCTGACAGCAGCATGTCTGCCAAAGGTAAGTCAATATAACAGTTCAGCTTTTGATCTTTAGCACAGTTTGGTGCTTTCTTTCTCTTCATAGCTCCATTTCATTAATCAGAAAAAGTATGAGCAAAGCCTCTGTGTTTTCCTGGTGTTTTCCTCCCACGTTTCCTGTTTCTTAAGAGTTGTTGCCACTGCAATGGTAACTTTGCATCTGAGTTCCTTCTGCTCCAAATGGAAAGGGCAGGCATGTTTTTAGACAGGAACAAGTTTAATAGTGCTGACAAACATTCTTGTTTTGAAACTACTAAACTACTTTTAACAGAGGGACCTAGTTATCCTTATTTACATCCTGCATGTCCACTAGCTTTCCAGTAACTGTTTTAGAAATCCAGTGACCTTCACATGAAAAAATGCAGAGTGCCTGTCCCATAGCCACTGTCCTCTTTCCAAGTGTTGGCACAGTTGCATGGGAGGAGAAACCACTAGAATAGTAGTGTATTAGTATAAGCCTTCTAATGGTGGTGGTGGTTGGAGTTTTTTTTTCCCTTTCTGTTGTCCAGAGTTGTGTCTGGACTTGTTGTAAGAGCAGATTTTGTTGGGAGCTCCCTCTTTCTGCCCTCAGCTCTCTCCCCCCAAGCCTGTTGATGACTGGGCTTTTTCATATCATGTGCCAGCTATCTGGGACCTCACTTAGAAAAGAGGTAGTTTCAGGCTAACAGGGAGGCTTTTGTCTCTGTGTAAGAACAAGCCTATAAGCTTCCCTTAAACTTCAAATGTTTTATTGTTGGAAAGCTTTCAGATGTTCACAGGATAAGGGCTCTTTATATGTAATCTGGCATTGCTCAGTAAAGGATTACTTTATGTAAGTTAAGATGTGCAGTTCTTTTATAAACTGGCTGTGTCAATTCAGCATGTAGGAGATTGTTTTTCTCCTGTCAGTTGGAGGTTTTTTTGGTTGGTTGGTTGGTTGGTTGGTTGGTTGGTTGGTTGGTTGGTTGGTTGGTTGGTTTTTGATTTTAGTAGGGTTACAAATCTTAGATGGTGGGAAAAGATGGAAAGTGCTGCATGCACCCTATTAAAAACTGAACATGTATGCTTCAATAGGTTTGTTCAAACATCAGTGTCAGCAGAGTCCTGGGTGACTGAATCTTCTACCAGACTGAAAAGGGTAACTTGAGATTGTTAGAGCAGCCCTAGTAACCTACTACTGAAAAGTACTTTCTGGACCAATTCATCGCCCAAAATCTATGTGGTATGATGTATTGTAATAAAAGCATGACTGACATTGAAACAAATGAAAAAGGCAGGCTACTACTCTGAAGAGACCAACCAACACTTTCCTTACAAAGTGGATCCAGCTCATTTACTGGTTACACATCCTGATCCAGACATGTTCCTTTGTAAACTGTTCAGCATGAAAAACTTCATCTTCCCAGTTTTTGCCAAGTAAAATAGCAACCCAAGCACCAGGAATGCCTGCTTCTACTTGAGGTTTGAAAGAACAGCAGCAAAGCATGTTGCTAATAGAAAACTGGCAGATGTTTATAATTATGTAGATTTTCTTCTGTGTTTGAGTACCATAAACTCAATTGCATCTACTAGCATTTGAAAAGTATGTCAGACCACTTATGACTTCAACCAGCCACTTCCTCCAGCTGGGTGAAACTCATATGAACTGCAACATGTACCAGACCAGCACCCTCTGTGTGTCTCTTTTTATGCTTCCAGTCATGTTATTATCTGTTTTCAATGGTGGATAAATTGTCACTGCACAGTTTTTGCTTCAATGAACAATCAGGAGTTTTGTGGGTTCACATCTAGGATTATTCACAATGCATTTGATCCAAAGATCCTTGAAGTTGTTGAGTGCTGATGGATTTGGGAGTGCTGGCTTGAGAAAAAAGTACTTGCCATGTTTTTAGTGATTTCTCTTTTCCAGTAGTAATGAACTTAATTCTGATCCCAGTATGAACTGACAAAAACACATCTGAAAGCTGATGAGGAAAAATAGAGGTTGTCTCATGAAGCAGACAATGTCATGAAATCAAACACAAATGATGTCTAGTTATGCTACTTGCCACATTCTGTTTCACTAAATACTTCTTTCTTTACAAAAGGAAAGTAGTTTTTCCACAAAGCTACATAAATACCCTGCTGAAGTATATGTAACACTAGGAGGGGGCTATGAGTTTTTGGTAAAAGGTGGCAGTTTGTTGAAGCTCGGGCTGCCTACACAAAAAGGCTGTTCCTGGCAGATAATAACTCTGATTATCCCCCAGAAGTGTTTTGCTTTTCTCTAGTGTTTCAAATCATGTTGCTCTGAGATTCAGTGCAACTTTTTGTGTCCATTGGTATCCTGAGGATTTTCTGTATCTTACCATGTAGTAGGAGATGCCTGGACAGCTTTCATTTGGGTACTGGTTGGTCAGGATATTTGTTTCCTCTTCTATTTGTTATACTAATTGTAAAAGAAACCTGTATTGGTGTGCCTTGAGGCCTGTATTCATTTATTTTGCATCTCCTATGCTGTACTCTACAAAGTGAGCAGAGCTTCTCTGAAAAGCACTCAACAAAATTTGGTGATATGCATCATGATCCAAAGCCTTCAAGAAAAAGGAATATTTCCCCTAAATTATTGGATAGAATAAAAATAATTTGGACTAAAATTGAGTTGTGTACAGGCCCCCAGACTGAACACAAAGAGTGAATAATCTTTGGTTTACTCTACAACCTCTGTCCAGCCCTCACACTCAATTATGCAGCAAAATAATTCCCTTCCCTTCTCCCTCCCTGTTCCAACTCCAAGCCTCTCTTCTCCTTTTTAGCCTAAGACATAGAGCACATTTCTTTTTCACCATCATCCAAAATCAAGCAAAAGGCTTCCCCAAGCTTTCTATCTGCCATTTCTGCAGTTCTGAAGATCTTGCAAGGCTCAAGATGTGGCAAATTGTGCATCTGCCTTGGATTTAACAATACACCCCTTTCCCTAGCCCTCTTGCCAGTTTTTGTCATACATGGTCTCAGCGAAAGGCTTGGACTAGACTCCTTTGGCATGTATTAAAGCAGCTGCCTGCATTCCCATGCTGTGACATGGGAATGTTGCATGTAACAAGTGGAGTTGTACTCTTGGTCCATCCTTTCCATCTTTTCTTCCTTTTCACCTTAGAGTCAGTGCAGGCCTTTTTATATTTTATTTTATTTTAGTCACTTAGCAAACTTGTTTGAAGAATTTCCCCAGTTTGGTTTAATCCTGGTTGCTGCACAGGCATTTGTGGTGGGGTGAGAGAGGAAAGGGAGAGAGGAAGGGAATGCTGCCAGGGCCACATCCAGAAGCTCCACACCAGTGCTGGGGGAAGCTCAGCCCCTCTTGGCCATGGTGCCAGCCCCTGTCTTTCAAGCATTCCTGGGACCAGCAGCATGGAATACAGAGTTTCCTTATTTGTCACTCCTCTGAGGAAATTATTAAATCAGTCTCATGGTGTAGAAGAAAATAATGAGCTAATCTGGAGTTGAGGTGCCATTGGATTGTTTTGGACCTGGCTCATTTCTTAAGCTTCTAACTTTTCTGCATGCAGATTTTATCCAATTAGTTCAGAGGCAGAAGTAGAGTTTCTTGACTTGATGTTTTCTTTCCAGGCCAAATGCCTGGAAGCTAGGGAGGGAAATAGATGCACTGGAATAATAACCACCTTCCTGAGTTTGAGCAAAGCAGTTAAGACCCACTTTTTTTCAGTGTTTTCATAAACTCTGCCAAGCTGTACAAAAGGTGAAGGGAGAGGAGGAGGTGTTCATTTTTTTTTATTTCTTGGTATACCCACTCTTTTTCTCAATGCTAAACAAAGAAAGCAAGCAGAGAAGATGCTTGCCTTTGTACTTTTCTGTTAGAAAATGTCTGTTTCTAAAAATCTCTAAAATCTCACAACAGCTTCCTCTGATTTGTAATGATGCTATGTTTTTCTTTTCTTCCCACCCTGAACCCTCCACTCAAATAAAGTCTGAGCTTTATAATATCAGATGTCTGCTTGCTAATGAGGATTTAGAACCATGTGATTCAGTTTCTATGTTTTAGAGGAATATTTATTTGGTTGTTCCTTAATAGAAATTTTAATTTCATGACTGCTTTTTATGTAATGATGACCAGTAAAAATAATTTCATTTAAGAAGCCATTCCCCTTTTGTTTCCTGTTTATGCCTGCAGCGTCTTTCAGGAGAGGTGCTGGCACAAGAGTTGCTGTTTCTGCAGCTGAGGCAGGTTTTCATGATCAGTAGTGCAGGGCTCCAAGTCATCTGTGTCTACCTGTAAAGTTACTCATTCAGCAGTAATTTCTCTGGTGGATACCTCTGATACCTCTCTGGTGGAAAGTTCAGCCATGTACTTGGGGAAGAATGGGACTTAGAAGCAGTTCAAATTTAGTCTGTCTTCACTGGTGTGGACACCTGGGCACTGAAAATTGTGCTCTTCTCCATTTGCTGCACAGTTACCACTCCCAACCTTGAGCACCAGCAGATTCCTTGCCTCCTCCATCTTCTAGGAGTTTACAAACTAAACGTTTTAACATCATTGTTAGTCTGTGCTCCACGAGTTATTCTTTCAAAGATTTTGCCTTAAGGAAAAATAAGGCTTAGCTGTCATTTGAAATTTACTCAGGGTCGGCAAAATGATGGCATTTGTCACTTTTGCTCTCCATCTTCTTCAAATGGGCCCTAGTGTGTGTCAAGCTGGATGATGTGTTGGCTTCCTTCTTCTCCCTCTTTGTTCTCCTAGAGAATGCCAAGTAATTAATACAGTCTAAAAATGAAGTGTGGCACAACCCCTTTTTTCCCTTTGTGTAGTTTTCAAACAAAGCGGCTGTCATGAACCTACGTGCATCCAATTCCAAAACCAGTTTGTTAAAACCAAATGACTTAGAGATACTGGGTTGGCCAGTTTTTTTAGGGCTGGATCTAAAATAATTGGCACGCTTGCTGTGTGCTGCTGTGCATTTCATGTTGTTGACCTTGTCTCCCTGAAGTCTGAATAGCCATCATGTCAGTGACAGTGATGTGTCTGAGCAGACTGAGGGAGTCCTGCAATTATTTTAATATTTTGCATAATACCAGTGGAATTCAATAATTAGTTGTGGAGGTTTGGATCCAATTACCTCCTTCCCTAAACCAGGAAAAATGGTGGAAGTTGGTGATTAATGTTAGTAGAGAGAGAAGAAAGTGTAACATAATTTGTGGTGTTCCAGTCACTTACTATTTTTCTCCCTTTCTCTCTTATTTTACAGGGCATGTTTTCGAGCCGTTTGTGAGGAAATGTGGTGAATGTAAACTTGCTCTGTTGGGGGGGAAATTGTGGTAAGTGGCACTGTCTTGATCAGTTTTGGTTTTCAACAAGAATTTCAAAACTATCGTTTTAGCTTTTTTCAGGGTTTTTTTGGTTTGGTTTTGGTGGAGGGAGGGTTGTTTTTGTTGTTGTTGTTTTTTTTTAGCTCTGGAAAATATAGAGATATAGTTGATTATAGTGTTCTTCCTCTGGTACAGACACTCACAGTATGAGAAGCACTGACAGAGAGCAGCATGCTGGGCCTCAGGGCGAGGAATGTGCTTTCATTTGCTCCAGTGGCATCTGCTTATTGTGTTTGTAGCTGTTCCATTCTGCTGAAGAGTGGTTGAGCTAAAACCTGGAGTAGAAGAAATAAAAAGGCCAAATTTTAGAACAAGGAGTACCAAAAAGCATGTATAAAAGATCAGGAGCAAAAGTAATGCAGAGGGAGCATGTACTTCCCAAAGTGCTGGGGACTCTACAATCTTTCCATTTCTTCCCAAAATGCCTGACTGACACCCTTGCCATGTGGAACTGGGATGGTTTGCTTATGTCTGAGAGTTAAGGAGATAGTTAAAGTGTGCTATAGCAGTTTTCCTATTCCTCCTTTCCATACCAGATGACAAGCTTTGCTGCTTGTCTGTCTATACTGTATGCAACACTTCCAGAAGCATGAGCTTCCAACAGACTTCTCTGGTCCTCAGTGCTCTGGGAATATCACACATCATGTGTCTGTGCTGCTGAGCTGCATCACTCTGAAGTAGGAGAGAGAGAAGAGCAGGAGGTAATTAGTGACACGTCCCAACTCGAGGGAAGTAATTCAGAGAAAGCTTTTCCAACCTGCAAAAAATAAAGGCAGCAGATCTGGAGCAGTTTGTGGGTTCATCTTGCTTTTCCTTCTAGGAGACCATCAATATACACAGTTCTGGAGAGTACCAATCAATCACCCTGCACAAAAGAAACAAGAAGACCATATCCCTGCTTTCCCTTGGCCAAGCAGAGTATTGGGCTGGTGCTTTTTCTCCAGGCAAAATGTGCAGATTGCAAGTGAAAACTGGCTTATTCTCCACTGGCAGAAGACTTAAGAATCAGATAGCCTGCAGGGTAGAAAACTGAAAATTAAAGACTGGCTCTGTGAGAACACTTGTTCTTTTCTACCATTTAAAAAAACCCCAGATGTTGTTGCGTCATATAGAAAGATCTGGATTAATTAGCAGATGTTTAAATGTAGATCACTTACCCTTCTGCAGAACATTTACTCTTAGAGACAGGAAAAATAGGATAGTCAAGCCTAGAATTTCACAAATAAGCTGGCCAAACACATGAAAAGTACTGCACAATTGTACCTGGGGAAACCCTACTGCAGCTCATTATTTTAAATTATTTTCTCTCTTCAGATAAGCTTTTCTGGCAATTGTGCATGTTACAAGTTTGCATCTTTATCCCTATGAGAAATACAAGCAACAATTTTTTAACTAGAATTTGGTTGTAGGGCCACAGATGAGCTACAGATCAGAGCATGAGTTCATTGGTCCATGAGATTTTGTGGTGACTTCCATAAAACTTTGTGACTTCACTACAAAAGAGGGTAGGATCTATATCTAGTTTTCTTCTTGGTGTCAGTACTGATATTTTGATCCTAAAAGTTGCCCAGTGTCCTTCCTTACAGATGGGCTGAACTTTGTGTGGGTCTGTGACAAAATTCACTGGTGAAAGAGGAGAACTATTTGGAAATAATGATGCTATGTAACACCAAGAGAAAAAAAAGTTTATCAGCAGACCTGGCAGTTGGATGGTTGTGTTCTAGTTTCCTTCAGACATGCTTCAGCTGAGGCCAGCCTAGTCTCCATGGCTGACCTTAGTTCAAGAGCAGCAAGGGGAAAGCAACAGAAGAAGCACGCTTCTTAGACTCATGGAATAATCCTGGTTGGAAAAAACTGCCATGAAACTGCCAAGAAACTTGTACAAACTGTTGTCTTGTCCAAACCCCCACTTGAAACAGGTCCTATTAGGTCAGGTCCTCAGGGCCTTGATTTTCAAAATTCAGCTGGCTGGAAACTTTACAGCCCTTCTGGGCATCTGTTATGTCTGACCATCCTCAGAGTGAGAAAAATGTTTTCTTGTTGCTTCTTGCTGTTGTTTGCTGTCTGTCAGTGTGAACTCTGCATCTTCTCTGCTGTGAGAGGGAAGTCTTGAAGAAGACCTCAAAATCAGGAAAATAGCTTCATGTGGCTCCATGGAAATATGGTGTCATGCAGATGCAGTAAAGTTGCTAGTGGGGAAGAAAAAAACCAAAAAAAAAACACAACCTAGTTCACAGAGGTTCTATTTGAACAGTGTTTCTCAGCCTGTAGCTGATGTTCAGACTCAAAGAGCATGCTTGACTTGGTTGAATTTTGAAATGTGGAAGAGGAATTTGGTAACAAACGGATGCACCTGAAAACTGCCAGCTTTCCTCACTTGCTTATAGTGAAGTAAGTCAATGAAAAGAGGCCCTTCTCACTGCTGGGTTGTGAACATCCTGCAATTTTTCAAGGTAGTCTGGAACTGGGTTTATGCTCCAGGATTTTGCTCTAGAATTTGTTTTCCTGCAGCCATTAAAATACATAAACAGAGTGCAAATTTTGTATGCTGTCACAGCTATTCTTTTCACTCTTCCCACTTCAAACTGTTTGCAACATCTTATTTTGAGGTAGAATAATCAGGAACCTTGAATTTGTCATATGTGAGATCTCTGAAATATCTCTGACCCCAATGTATATTTGCCTATGGCATTACAAATTCCCAGAGAGTTTAAAATAATTGCAAAAAACATAAGACAAGGAAACTGTTTTGCCCAGCCTCTATCCCTAACCTATTGAATCCAAGAAGTACTGGACATCAAGAGGATGTTTTGAATTTATCTTGACATAGCTCAGAGGCTCAGTAGTTATTTATTCATCTTGTATCATAGTCCTAAAAAAGGTCATGCAGCCCCTACATCAAACATTCATAATGGATTTAAGAGCTGATTAGAGATGTATACTTGAATGCTGGGAGGGGAGTCTTGGCTGGATTTAAAACTCCCTCAGCTAAGCTGATGACAGTGTGAGCAGACCCTTCATTTGATGAGATTTCTGTAAAGCAGCCTTGTGGGTGTCAGAGCAGGTATTTGTGTGGCACTGTAGGTTTGTGTTGACCAGGAAAACCACATGCCATGGAAGGCAGTCACAGAACAGCCACCCTTCCACATCACAAGGAGTCACGAGAAGCCTGCTGATGTAGGACAGAAAACCTTGGGGTGATCTCTGTTGTATTTTTTACCACAGTCACACTGCTCTTTGCCAGTCCACACTGAAACTCTTGCCTTTCATAACATTTTTTGTATTTCTAAGCATGACTTACACTGTGCAGTTTGGGGTTCTGTCCCTGTCCCTGCAGCTGGTTACAGCCATCAAGATCAGGGGAGGATAAAGTTGTGAAGTGAATTGAGGGACTGCTGTACCATAAACCTGACCTACATCTTTCTGGGCCAGGTGTGCAAGCGAACATTCATCCATTTCCTATAGATTTCCTCCTCCCAGAAAAGCTGTGAATGCTTCAAACGCTGGCCTTGATGATGAATGTTTATCTCAAAGCCTGGAAGTCTTTTCCCTCAGGATTTGGGCAGGGATGAGGGCTTTTTAATGGTTCAGCTGAAGTCTGAGATGCTTTGCTCCTATTTGCACACTTCTTCTTATACTTAGAAGCAACTGCACATCTTAAACAATGGATTCAGTTATTATATCAGCAGCTCAGATATATCAAGGAAAATTTGGATTTCTGCCAATACACTCATCTGCTATTTTGTTTTTTTCCCCCTGTAAGAGCAGTCACGTTTTTCTTCTCTATTTTAAATAACAACAACAAAAAAGTAGCAGGTAATGGCTGTTTTGATATTAAGAAATTATATTAAACCAAATTTTCAATGTCTTTATACATAATAAATTTGTTTGCCTTTAGAAAGACTGTGATGCCCTGTGCATGCCTGGGTGTCCAGTTTGTATGGTACAGTTATTTATATCCCTGATGTCTACCAAAAATGCTATTGCATTTCTCTTGGTAATTCTTCACACCTGTCAGGTTTCTGACAGAAAGTGTTATACAGCAACTATGTATTATCTGTACTCTCACTACAAAAATAACCTGCTGGGACTTTTGCTTTATTACCTGTATTCTGCCATACCCACAAGAGGATTTGCCAGACTCATTAGCTGTTCTCTGTAATTAGAGCTGACCTGATGCATTTTGGTCCTATTTCTAGCAGCTTTTAGTCTTCTGAAGTCATTCATTTGGGCAGTGATGTGCCTCATAGTGTTCTTCTGTTGCATATCTTCATTATCTCTTCCTATGGCTGAAGATTATCTTTCTTCTTAGGAAGAGAAGTATGGGAAACGCTTGAACATTTTGACATATTTGGGGCTTACCAAGATTTTCTATGCTATATTTGTAATTCCTTCAATTTTAGTCTGTTTCTTTTCTTCTAGTCTAATTCATTCAGAAGATGTGAATATTGATGCTGCTGGGTGTAGTAAATGTTAGATCCAGTCTGTAAGATTTCTGAGGAATGTGGTTTGTCCCCAGCCCAGAGCTGGATGTGTCCAGTCCCAACCAGACTGGATTTAGTCTGCTCTCTGTGAAGCATTGTTATACCTGTGCTCATTTTATTAAATCTGATAACCCTACACAGCAAGGTTACATTCCAGTCTCCTGCAGAAGAGATCTTTGTGTCTCAGACTCTGTAATTTTCCTAAATTTCACTGGTAATTAATTTAATACAGCTTTTTTTCCCTTCCTCCCCTCAATGTTTGAGGTGATCCAACTGTTGGAATTACTCAGCAAAAGAGAGTTGATTGGTGGGCCATCTATGTGGATGTCTATGTGGAGAAGAAATAGGGAAGGACAGTTAAAACAGCAGATGGAACAGAGCACTTCACACAGCTGTATTTCCCAGCTCTTGGCTGGCTCAATGGCAAAGATGTTTGCAGTAAATCATGATGTTACAGCAGCTTGAATATCCATGATAGGATTTAGCAAGTGCTAAATTGGTTGTGTTATTTTTTAATCTAGATAATAAGCCTTCCAGTTGCTCTGTTGAAAGCAAAACATTACATTTTGAAAATTCAGATGTTGCTTTAGGGAGTGTTGCATCAGTGTTGCTCTTTTCTGCATGTGCATTGGTGCGGTTGATACAAAAGCCCTTGTTCCATCACAGGGGCCTGTTTCACACCTTATGTTCCCCGTCCTCCCCTGCAGAGAACTGGATACAAACCTGATCCAGGGCCATCCAACACTTTAGGAGCTCAGAATTAGAAATGGAACAGCCTTGCAGCTGGTCTCATGGCCAGCTCTCATCACTTTCAGGGTAACTGCAGCTTCAAGCAGGCAGGTGCCACCCAACCGGTCCTGGGATCCTGGAGTGTTATAGGTGGGATCTCCAGGGAATTTAGTTGCTAGGAAGCATCACCTCCTTAGTGAGCTCATGCAAATTAAGGTTTATTTTTTAAGAGGTTAGTAATTTAGTCATGTTTGGGAGTTTTCTGCAGAGACCAAAACACAAAGATTTTGCCTTGACACCTTGCAAGTTTATGGTCCAAGTCACAAAAAAACCTCTTGAGCTGTTCAAGGAGCGACCAGAAGCTTTTCACATGAATAAATCACTCCAGTTTCCCATGCCTTGCTTCAGAATTAGCTTGAAAAATTTTGGCTGACGTCATGCCAAAAATCCAAAACAACAACAAAGCAAGGGGGAATAAAGCCTCCCAGCAGACTCCCAGCATGGAGAATATTGCCAAACTTGGGTCTGTTTGTGCCAAGTTTATAATCAGGCAGCAACAGGGTCTTAGTAGGTAATGCTCTCAACCCTCAGCTAATGAGCCCTGCAGTGTAGGGAGTAAGGGACAGTGTAGAGAGAGGCTGGTAATGTTGTGTGCAAGACACAGATCATATCTGGGAATAAAAACAAAGGAGAGCGTGATCTCTGGCCATCAGATAAGGCCATTTCTGTGGATATTACTCTTACCAAGGAATAAGTGTTGTAAAAACAAACAGATCTGTAGGCAGAGTTTAAGGCATGCAGACAGCTGTAGATTTTCCTGACCTAAGCATGCTGTATTTTGAAGTCCAAGCCACAGAGCTGCTTTTCTTCTATAGCTTCTTTTATGAAATACAGGAGGAGGGAGAGGGTTAAAGTAATCTTCTCAACATTAATTCTGCCTCATCAATACTTCATGGGTTTAATAGACTTTAGAGTTACAGTCATTTGGGAGATTATTTTATCAGCCAGGTTCAGTGGAGGTTGCTGAAACTAAGTGGAGGACAGAATGCATGTGTGTGTGATACAGGATGCTGTGGTACCAGGATTTAATTATTATGGGACTTGCTTAGGAGATTTCTCTGTGCTATATGTGAAGCTTTATGTTGGGCACTAAATATATTGCATATAGGCACGTGATCTCTTCAATAAGATTTTGGTGTGGATCTCCAGGTACAAGTGTATCTGTTTCCACCTCACAGCATAAGCACACTGCTCTAGTTCTTCATCTCTCATTACATCTGCCTCTCATTTAAGTGCTCATCTGACACAAACATAATGAAACTGCATATAAAGGATCATGAAGAGGAGGAGAGATCTCATTGCAGATTACCAAAGCCGAATATTTTTGGACATTGAGTTATTTATATTATCATTCTGCTAAGCTCAAAGATAAAAGAAAGCCTTGGACTCAATCCAGAAAAATCAGAAACAGAAACTAGTGTAAAGATGATGCATTAATGCATGTCTTGAGAATGCCTGCAGTGCTGTATCACAATACCCATTCCAAAATAAAAATTAAGATGGATGGGTTCTGAAGGGCAGTGCTCAATGATGGGGGAGATTACTGTCTGAGGTATCACACTCCATTAGCTGAGGTGGAAAGCTCCGTTTTAGGGAGTGCTCCACATCATTCTGCAGCTGCCCTACTAGCAATGGGAAACAACAATCCTGGGCTCCAAGGGGTCCTCTGCAGCCTCCACTGCTCTGGAATAGTCAGGTCTTCCCAAGACATATTATCAGGGAACTCACTGATGGTGATTTTTAGAAAATATCAATTTTTAGAAAATATCGATATTCATGACAAGTTTGTGTTCATGTTAGCTCTGAAAACTTCAGAGCTAACAGAGGTTTATACAGCCTTTTCATAAATAGAATTTTGTCCTGGTGACCTTTATACCTGTTCAGCACCCACCTATAGGAGTCTACCTAATATAGAAAGTCATATTGCTGCTATTGTTTTTAAGAAAAGAAAATAATAAAAGATTCAACTGTGTAAATGTCACTCCTGCCCAGACAGTGTAGTATTACAAGACAGGGAGAAGTCTGCTTTGAAATTTTCCCTCTGGCAAAGGCTTGAAAAGCCTTGAATATTGTGTGCATCCTTGATCGTGTCATGCAATGGTAGTAGTAAAAATACAAAATCTACTATCTCACTCTGCTAGGGTTTTGAATGCTGTGCTGAATGCTGAGCACTAGTCTTCCTAATCTTACAAGGTGGTGTTGAATCCTGTAACAGCCTTCCAGAAAGCTATGGCATAGCTACCATAATGGAAACATGGTGGGGTGGTTTGCATGACTGGACTGCTCCAATGGATGGCTACAAGCTCTTCAGAAGGAACAGGAAAGGAAGGAGAGGAGGCTTTGCCTATTTGGGAGATTTTAGACTGTGTAGAGTTAAGGGTAGTGACAATGAGGTGTGGAACACCTGTGACATGAGGAGTCTGAGGGAGCTGGTGTTGTTCAGCCTGGACAAAAGGAGGCTCAGAGGGAACCCTATCACTCTCTGAAACCACCTGAAAGAAGGTTATAGCCAGGTGGGGATCAACCTCTTCTCCCAGGCAACCAGCCCTAGATGAGAGGACACAGCCTTAATCTGCACCAAGGCAGCTTTAGGTTGGATGTTGGGAAGAATTTCTTCACAGAAGGGGTGATTGGGCATTGGAATGGGCTGAAATCACCATCCCTGGTGGTGATTTAGGAAAGACTGGATGTGGCACTTAATGGCATGGTCTAGTTGACATAGTGGTGCTTGGTCATAGGTTGGGCTCAACAACCTCAGAGATCATTTCCAATCTAATTGATTCTGTGTGATTCTGTGATCCTGTGATTTCAGATAGCATTGATTTACTGACATAAGTTTTGTGTTGTTATTTAATCAAACTGCATTTCTTACCTTGTATTTTGTTTTATGCAAAATCATGATAAATAAAGGTAGTGACTTGATAGGCAGAAGGATAAAAATAGCACCAGACATTTTAAATCCTTTGTAAAATCATTAGGTAAAAATAGACATAGATGTTAAATAGGATCTGAAATGTTAAGTAATTTGATCCCTGGTTTACAAACATTCCCATTTATGCAGTTAAGATGCTACAGAGAAAGAAGGCTATGTGAAAGAAACTTCAATTGTACACTATGGAAACAGGATTTTGAGTCATATCTTCCTCTTCTGCTTATCAAATGTTAAAAGTTTGTCCTTTTTCTTCATTGGGAGCTTACACCAAACTGAAGTACAGTATGCTTTAAGCTAGTGATTGCATCAGTCACCAGCATCTGTTATGGGGGGTGCTGAGTCTGGTCAGCTGTAATTGGACAGAATCATCAGTCTGGGGAAGTCCTCATTTTCCATGATATTTGTTGCTTGTGCATGACACTTAAGGGTTTTTGTCTGTTTTTTCCTCCTTTGCTAATTCCTCAATATTAGGGAATTAGTGTCTCTCTGCATGCCATTTACTATCAAACATAATCCCCCTTTCCCCTATTTCCTTCCATTTCCATCCTTTGATGAGAAATATTTAGGCCACTCCATGCCTTTATTCTTGTCAGACAGAGGCTGATGAAAGATCTGTTACAGGAAATTCTGCTCTACCTATAGAGCAGGGTATCTCAGAATACAGGTTTAGACATATAGAAAGCAGAGACTGACAGCTGATAGATGCTGTAGGCTTCTCAATGTTTTCGACCATGGTCATTATACATGTGTCAAAATACAGGGAAACAAATTTGTATACAAGTGAAGTGGACATATTTTTTGGCAGGGAAGACAATGCAACATCCACTGTTCTATTTTTAAGATACCCATTATGACCATTTTGGTATCTGCTAAATGCCTTTGTAGAAGCCCAAGATCATTCCATTTGCTTTTTAAAATGCTTTTTCTCTTTAAGTTTTGCCCTCTAACTGACTGTAATTACACAGGGAGGCTTAGTTGAGTTTAACCACTGACTTTCCTGTATGTCATTAGATAGTGTTGGGGGATTATCAGGCACAGTTGTAAACTACTGTATATGTCTTCATTTTCTTTTTTGGATTAGATTGTTTATAAGCCAAGTGTTTCAGATGACACACAGAGAGAGAGGGAGCACTAATCAAAGCTGACAAAGCAGAAGGAAAGCTCATGTTGAACTACGAGGCTGTTTGCTACAGCCTTTTGCTCACCCCAAGGAAGTAAGAGCGTGCTGAAGACATGAGTGTAAAACAGAATTCTTACATGTGTGTTGATACTAATGTATTCACCATTTCTGTGTTTATGCAGTCTGTGCCTTCCGTGTGTCTGCCACCCTGTACATGTGGTGTAGGTGTTATCCCAACACAGTTACTTGTCTGGTCATGCATGTGGAATATGCCATTGGCTACCATCAGCAGTAGCAAATCTTGCACAAACTGCAGTTCCTGCCGTGCTCTGAGCAGTTTCACATGGTTTATGCTCAGCAAAAGGTGTATCATCTAACATCTCTTGCAGCAGTGTGCAAAGGGACTGTGTGTTACATAGCAGGCAAAAAGCAGCCCAGCTTGAAAACACTTCAGAAGGTGGATAGATGTTGGGAGAGCTCTGAGGAAGGAGCTCCGTTTCCAGACAGAGGGAGGAAGCACTTGAGCTGCTTGCTGTGCACAGCCAGTGGTCTTTGGGAAGAGCTCACGTTCACATTGCTTTTGTTAGTTTGCTTTTCCATCCAGATTAGGTCCCCTAACTTTTATCCATACTTTTCTACATGTAATTTGGGTGAGTGTATGTGAGACCCGAATTTTAAATTTCATGGGAAACAGACCTATTACTCTGGTGTTGCAAGACCCCTTTTACAGCACTTCTAAGTTTCCAGAAATCAAAAGAAAATGGTGGGATTTGTTTTGAGGAATATGTTTGTGGCAGCACTGAAAGTCATTCGTATTGCAGGGGTCTTCTAATTGCTGTATGAAGTACTTCTGTTAACATCAATAGTTTCTATTACTGTATTAAATATTTCCCCAGTTGTGCTTCTGATTAAAGAAATTAAAAATTCCTAAGCTGTCACTTTTAACCACCTCTTCTTCACTAAGAAAACTCTTGCTCAATACTATGAGAGTCCAGTGCCATTCCAGGCTACCATCCTGCTTCAGTAGGAGCTGTAATAGTGCCACCACTGTTCTCCTTCCACTCTAACCAGCAATTCTCAGCGTATTTTTTTTGCCCAGAACATTTATCCTCTTTTTGAAGCTGCTCATGAATGTAGTCAATGTCTTGCTATGCTCTCTTGAATCTCTTATGTCTGGGATGAATTCCAGGAGCTTTATGGTGTGGCTTTAGGCTCCACTGGGTTGGAGATGCTTCTACTTGTCACCCAGACAAGAAATCTCCTTAACTATTTAACACCAGAGAAGAAAAGAAAAACAAACAAAAAAAAACAAAAAGGTAAAAGCACAATAAAAACTATAAAACCATTTTCCTGTTCCAGGGTGGAGGAAGAAGACACCTTAGGCACAGCTGGAAATTAATTGTATATTTTCTTCAGGTTTTTAACCAGCTCTCGTAGAAAGCTGGTTTTTGATGGACAGCTCTCTAATGATAATGGACAGTGAGAGCAGCAAATTTAATATGCTCTGCAAGTCAGGGATGGCTGAAGTACCAGAAAACTGTGAAAGTCTGAGAGAAATGCCCTTGGAGCTTGCTTTGTCTCCTCACAACTTGCCCTTCCTTGTATTTAACCAGTTGGAGTCCAGGTCTTCTCTCCTAGGCTTCTCTGTGTCAGTGGAGTGAGGGAATGTAAAGGAAACTGATTTTTAAAATACTTTTCTTTTCTTTTTCATTTGTTTTTAACCCAGAACACATGAGCAAAACAACAGGCTGTATGCCAGTTGAAATCATGGTGGTTCATGCAGAGTGTCAAAGTAACTGTTGGTACTGTCAGAAATCTGCTCTTGGTTAGTTTGCCATGACGTAAACTAGTAAGTGACTCTCCAAAGGTATTTCTGTGATTATGTGGCAGGTAATGACACATTTACTGTGTTAACAAGCTTGACTGTAGCTTGCTTGACATGTCCAGCAACCTCCAATTACACTTTCTGCAATTTACAGAGATAGTCCTTCTGATATTGCATGCTAGTACCCTGCAAGAGTCTGGAAACATCTAAGCCATCCTAATCCATTTATTAAATTTTATAGGTGTTGCTTATCTTATGATTAAACAAAATCTTGAGAAATAGGATTCTTCAATGGAGCCTAGTTAAATCTTTTGCAAGGGCTGCTAAAGCTTGCAAGTAGAAGAAACTGACACTGCAGATCATTTAAATCTGTATTATCTCACCAGTGGGTAATTTCCAAACCCCACTTATTATGTAAATGTATTCAGTAACCAGAAGAAGGCTTAAGTATGTGAGAAATCATGCTTTTATGTGTTGTAAGTCATCTCACCTGTGTTATGTTTGTTCTGAGTGAAAAACAGTGCTTGACTGTGACTGGGAGCCTCTCCAGGGATCTCATCCTCAAATCTGCAATGCTGTGATTTACAGGAACAGCCTTGTGATGCCTCTTGAACCTTTTGGAGCTTCCTGTTTCTTTCTTAGTCTTTCCAGGACTAATGTAATTTTAGCTACTTCTTAGCAATTAGATTAGGCTCAGGCAATTTCCTTGTAAAATTGCCTGAACAGTTTCTTCCATAAACTGTAATAAATTTGCTATGGCTCAGCAATGTTTGCCAGAATAATTAAACTGGACTTCAGCACCACAAAAAGGTGGTAGATCTGCTCAGGTGCTTGAGTTTCTATAAACATAGTCTCTGTCATGGCCATGTGTCTTCTATTTATGGTTTCTGCTGCAATCTATGCATCGTTCACTCTGGAAAATCATGTTTTAAGTACATTGGATGGTAAAGCCCTTGCACCTCTTATCCCACAAATGTGCCAACATTAGATGGTTTCAATTTGTGCCATGTGTGTCTTTGGTGGTTTTTTTTAAACAGTATCCCTGATTCTGTTTATTTTAGAATAATACTATTTTAAAGCAATACCCTCGAATGTTTAGGGATCTTAAGACAGAGAAAATACAGCAGTTAAAGATTTCATAAAAATCAACAATCACCTTTGTGAGCATCTTTCCAAATAAGCCCGAGAACTGTACAAACCTGACAATTTCTTGTTCATGCAAGGGCTATATTGATTTTGTGCAGCATGACAGGTTCTGCTAGGTCTTTGTGCAAAAGAAAGTGTGCTAACCTCCTGCCCCTTTCCTTATCAACCTCATCACTTTCTGACTGCATGTGTCTGGTGCCCCTGCAGCTATTCCCATAGACACAAATGCCCCTTTAAACATCATTTCTCAAACATTTTCCTCTTTGTTTCAGAGAGCATAGAGAAAGCAGAGTGTTGCTGTATAAAGACATACCTTTACATTTTCAGCCAGT
The DNA here is from genome assembly GCA_030060385.1 of Muscicapa striata striata. Taxonomy (NCBI): domain Eukaryota; kingdom Metazoa; phylum Chordata; class Aves; order Passeriformes; family Muscicapidae; genus Muscicapa; species Muscicapa striata. Next base: position 128,555 of record JAREIS010000301.1, on the reverse strand, counting down.
ATTCTAATTGCTAAAAAGAAAAAAAAAACCCACCCATGGGTAATTAGTACTGTGTGTGTAGTTAATCGATTTAAAATTAAATGCCACTGGTGCTGCTGGAAGGTTGTACTGGGTTTTGTTATTGCTTTGAAAAAAATCTGGTTTAGTGAGGACTGTCTCTGAGAAGGGATATTGGTTCTTTGTGCACTGCCTGCAACAAAAGAGAAGCTGGGGGTGCAGTTTCCACAAAGGATGCTGTAAATTTTATTATCACTTAGATTGTGGGGTTTCTGTGTTGATTTTAAGAGAGAGGCCCTTCAGTGTAAGGAAGTGGCTGTATCTTCTTACAGCAAAAGGAGCTCGTGTGCCAGCGGTCTTGTGGGTGAGATAGGAACCTCATCTCCTGCTTCCTAGCCCATCATCCTCATCATTAGATGATTCTGCCTCCCAGGCAGACTGATTACTTCATATTTTCATTCATTAATGATTTATCAGACAGCTCCTCCCCTAAAGGCTCATCTCCTCGGTTATATTCACAGCCCACACGCAACCAGCAACATGTAGCTGCCAGCTGGCACTCTGGCTTTGGGAGAGCAAGCTGCTGGTCTCCCTTTCCACATCTCCTGCTGCCCCCTCCTCCCTTCCATCCCCTGCTCAGCTCACCTGCCTGCTCCTTGGTGGCTCTTAGGTTGCACCAAAGCCACAAAACTCCCATGTATCATGTCGTCTTTTGCCATCTCTCCAATCTGATTGTTTAATCTGCTTTCACAACTATTTTTCTAATTTAAAAAAAAATGGAGATGAGGTGACCCCACCCATAATGTGGCCATGCTTGTGTCTTTGTTACGAAAGAGTGGCCTCTCATTTTGGTGGGAGGGTTTGCTCAGTGGTGACTTGGGTTTTAGCAGAGAAGCAGGAGTGCTGGGGTGAGACTGAGCTGTGTCTGTGAGCAGGAAGGTGTGGGCTGGCAGCACTTTCAGGTTTTGCTGTCAGGTGCTTGGCACAACAGCTCTGTTGAAATCCCTCTTCAGTTCTCTGTGAGAGAGTGATTTTTATCACATTGCTAAAGATTAACTCTATTCTTATTCTCTGTTCTGCTCCCAGGAATCAGGCATGCTCTGAGGTCTGGGAAAGAGAGTCCAAACGAATTCTCATGATGAAAGGGGGGAAAATCCAGAATTGTTTGGTACTGTCCAACTTGTCTGCTGCAGGCAGGTGGTGACTGAGAGCAGTGGGATCAAGGGCTGCAGGACAGGAAGGAAAAAATATAAGCTAGGAGAATAGGAATAAGTGAAACTCCCTTGAGTCATTTATACATGAATGTATAACTCCTGAGTGCTTAATCTACTCTTGGCAAGTGGTGACTGATAACTAATTTTCTCTCTTACCTCTCCCACACCCTCCCAGCATCTTCAGAAAGGACATGTGACAGGAATAATAAATCTCATTATTTTAACAGGCTCAAATGGAAATTATGGATTAAAAGTGCTATGGATGCCTCAGTAGAGAGAAACTGACTGTTCCTACGATGCCTAAAGTATATTTTCATTTGCACTGTCTTTGAGATCTTTCTGAATTATTCAGGGCCCTCCACTTGCCTCTTTGGCACAACACTTTTAAGTAAACCAGTGTTAAAGGCATCAGTGTCTGACTGAGCAGCCCTTTTGCTCCAACTGCTAGAGGGTAGCTAGAGCCTGACACTGCTCAGGTTTGGGGGGAAGTCTGGATCTAAATCTAGATTCGATTATCTTTTACTCTAGGTCTCTGCATTGTGCTGCTGTTTTGAGGAGGGAGATGGAAGGCGAAGGGGAGTTCAGGCTGACACACATGGTGGTGCTGCAAGGCTGATCAGTTTGGATGCCTTTGGCTTTGGAGTGGGGAGAGGTGTGTGAGAACAGTAGCTGGTTGTGTTCTTTGTGCAGCCAGGTGTTGGAAAAAGCAGTGTCAGCTGTGAGGGTGTAGGAGCCCTTGCTGCTCCATGTCAGAGGAAGCTTCAGGGCTCTCACAGAGGGTGGAAGGCCATGGCAGGGCTCTGCTCACCCAGGCTATGGGGAAAGTGCATTGTATGTGGCTCAGGTCAGAATAGGGGGAAAACCAAGAACATCAGCAAGTAACTTATTTCAGGGGGTAGTCTGTGAGCAGAACAGGGATTTGGGACATGGGTCTTGCAAGCCTCCAGACCAAGGACACAGCCCATTGCTTGCTGTGAGATTGGTGCATCCCAGAACTGTGGATGAGGATGGCAATCGAGATGGATAAAGCACTTAATGCATTAGCAGGTGTGTCAAAGCTTCTCCCAGGTCTCTCAGTAAAACCTGTCAAACCTGGCACATGACTGTCAAGGGCTTGTTGCCTGAGGAGATTTCCGTCACTGAAGCTGACTGTGAATTTACAGCACCTGACTGCTTCATTCTCTGTTCTCTGTATGTGGGATGTGTTACCTTGTGCATAGGGTGCATTAGCTGCAAGAAGTTGCTGTAGTGCTAAGAGTATGCACTGAATTTCCACCTAGTACTCAGTGTCTGGGGTAAAGCACAGTTCACCAAGCAGTTGTTTGTTTTTTACTGGCATCTCATCTCTTAGCTTTACCACTTGGATTGGAGCACAAGACATAAAAAGAAAAGGGAATCTGAACCACACCTTTTTCCTGTAAAATGTGTGCTATGCTTTTGCTACCTTACTGAATTGTTGCATTTGTCTCTATCTTGTAAAAGGAGTGAGAGGAGGATTTTTGTAAGTGCAGCAGGTCTTCATATGACCTGGCAGAATCACAAACTGCTGCAGTTAGAGAGGGCATCTAGAAATCATCTACTCCAACCCTCTGCTCAAACCAGGGCCAACATAAGCTGGTGTCTCAGAGTCATATCTAGGTGGGGTTTGGATATCTCCAGCAATGGAGACTCTACAGCCTCTCTGGGCAACCTGTGCCAGTGTTCAACACCTTCACAAGGTTTTCTTCTCATGTGCAAGAGTTTTTTTCTCGTGTTTAAACAGCATTTCCTGCACTTTAATTTGTGCCCATTGCCAGTCACTGGAAACCACTGCCTTGTCTCATTTGCTGCCTCCCATGAGTTATTTACACACATTAATAAAATTGTCCTGAGCCTTCTCTTCTCCAGGCTGAAGAGTTCCATTCTCTCAGCCTTTCCTTATAGGATGGATGCTCTAAACTCTTAACCATCTTTGTGGCCCTTTTACTGGATCTACTCAAATAAGTTCATATCTCGTCTGTACAAGAGAGCCCTGGATTTTCAGGGATCCCTAAATTGAATCCAATACTCCAGTCATGTCTTACCAGTGCTGAATACAGGGGAAGGATCATATTTGTCACCCTGCTGGAAGTGGTTTTTCTGATGCAAGCCAGGAGGCTGATGGCCACCTCTGCCATAAGGGAGCATTGCTGGACCTTGTTCAACTTACTTTCCACTGGAACACTCAGATTTTCTCCTGCAATGCTGTTTTCAAGCCCTGGATTGCCTGAACCCTGCTGATTCAGGTTGGCGTTTTTAGCTTTTTCTCGTGTTTAATTCCTCTGTGGCAGCTATTTCTTTGTGCAGACTATTTGGTCATTTTACATAATTACACTGTTGAACTAATTAAACTATCATCCTGAAATCATGTCCTGTGGAAAGCCGTTCACAAAACAAGGCTCAGTGAGGCTTGCAGCAAAATGGAACATGTAACCCACCTAACATATTGGGGTTTATTTCCTCCCTTTTTCTCACGCTTAAATGTAAAATAAGCATTATATTGAAAGAACTAGGCAAAGGCTAATTTGCCTCATTTGAATGTGAAAAGGAGCCCACATCCTTCCTGTGCCCTGCAAAGAATGCAGAAAGACTTTACAGAGAAAACAGATGTACTAATATGTATCACTTGTTGGGGGCAGGGGGAATCCAGGGTGCTGCCATTAAAGCAGTGCTGAACTTGCAAGAAAACAAAAGCACCAGCATGCAAGATATAGTTCTGGGAAGCTGACAAGGTCGGGACGCTTTTCTTTTGCTTACATTTATGCCTCTGGCATCTGAAAAACTGCTCTGAAAAAATATACAAAAGGAAAAAAGGAGCCTTGTTCTTCATGCTTCATCTTAGGGGAAGATGGTTAAGTGCCCAAACAAAAAGCAGAGGTTCCAGCCCAGCCACAGGGAAATCTGCATTTCAGAGGCAATGTTGCCTCACCAGGAGAATACACCACTGACATCATAAACAAAACAAGCATAACTTTTGGAAGTATCCCTTTATTTTATTTGTGTTTTAAATACCTCTCTAACACTTAATATGAAAGAGTTTGTCCTGTTAGCTCACAAAAAGTGCAGGATTCAGTAGGGAGTTTTAATGGACTGATGGTTTTCAGCATGGGAGATAGAGAACAAATGAACTCAGATGCTATTTCTACAGCTATGCAATCCAATCCTGACCCATCTCTTTATCCCTTTCCAAGAACTTTGGCATTGAGCAGTCAGCACTGACCGATCAGCTTGTGGATCTGGTGGTGTTCATAACTTCCCAAATTCAACAACTTGCCTGATGCAGATTTGGCCCTGTAGCACTGTAGAGTCCCTTGCCAGCTTTTAGCTTGCAGACAGGAGGCAGTAGCATTTTACAATTTATAATTATAATTATTTATAATTTATCATTTATTATATACATGCATTTTCAGTCCCAGTAATAAATGGGAAAATGCTTTAAAGTTTTCTCTTAAAAGGCTACCCCAGACTTCCTAAATTAAAAACTGGTTTTCCAAAAGCAGAGAAGTGTAGCAGTTACTCAGATTTCTTTGTTCAGCAGTGGTAGCCAAGTAATGTCCATGGGTAGGTGCAGTGCTTAGTGAAGGTGTTGTGGACTTTTCCCTAAATGCAGCACAGTGGACATTTTCTTACAATCTGCAATACCGAGGTTCACTTCAAAATTGACACTTCCTGCTTGATCTGCTGTTTGCACCTTTGGAAAGTGTTCTTTATTCACAGGAGTTTTAAATCTCTAGCACTGACATGCAAATATGCAGCCATGGATAAGACAGGCACAATAACCTTGAAAAGAGAAATTTTAAGCCTACTTACCTAAATCACTTAGGTGAACATGAATGGAGCACAACAGCTTGATGTGTTTGAGCTGCAGTTTAAGTGCTGGCTTGTTTTGTACAATCAGGGTAAATAAAATCTTGGCCTTGAACTGGTATCTGTGTATTGGAACAAACATCTTGATGCAGCACACTGCAGAAGGAAGGAAGCAGAAGAGAAATTAGATCACTTTCCTGCATATTTCTTGTAAGTGTAGTCTCCTTACGTATGGAACACACATTTCCTGTTGTAAAAATATTGTAGCAGGCTACAGTAGCCAAACAACAAATAATCTGCTGTTGCTGAAAAGTGGAGTCAGAGGAGCATGTTTGTAGGGAAGTATTGGAAGACTGCAGATGATCAGATCTCTCATGCTCTGAAAAGACAGTGTGAACTCCATAACCACTGCTGTGATTGTCCATGCAGCCACAGCTTCACAATGTGGAAGAAATAATAGACTGACTCTTGTATCATCTATGCATTTAGACAGAACCATGTGGGTATCTTAATCCCCTCTTCATGTGTCTTTATCCTGGAGTGTATGTGCTTTCTTTCTCTCTGCAGTGATATGGGTTTGTACCCACATTCCACACATTCTCTTACAGCACTATTAATCCCAGCTGCATGAACTGCACCAGCTGTGTTTTGCAGTAAGAATCACAGAGGTGAGAATCCAATTCAGTAACAGAACCACCAATCACAGAATGTTTGTTTGGAAGAACTTTTAAAGTTCTACTCCAACACTCTAGCCCTGGACAGGGACACCAGCCAATAGACCAGGTTCCTCAAAACCCCATCTAACCTGACATTAAGCATTTCTACCAACAGGACACCTGCAGCTTCTCTAGGCAGTCTGTTCCAGTGTCTCACCACTCTCATGGTAAAACATTTCTTCCCTATGCAGTTTAAATCTACCCTTTTCAGTTGAAAACTGAATTTTTAAAAAGTCCCTACAGAACCTGGTAAAGAGTTTCTCTTCATGTTTCTTGTAAGCCTCCTTTAAGGCTGTTCTAATGTCTTCCTGGAGTCTTCTCCATGCTGAGCAATCCCAACTCTCAGCCTGACTACATAGGAAAGGTGTTCAAGCTGCCTGACCATCTTCATGGCCCTCCTTTGGATCTGTTCCAACAGGTCCAAGATCTGGTGCTGGGGATCCCAGAGCTGTATGCAGAACTCCTGGTGGGATCTCACAAGAGCAGAGTAAAGGGACAGAATCACCTTCCTTGACCTGCTGGCCATTCTGCTTTTGATGCAGCCCAGGATTAAAACATGTGACTCCAGCTGACTTTCTGGGCTGGAGTCACATGTTGCCAGCTCATATCCAACTTTTCATCCACCTGTACCCCCAAGTACCTCTTCACAGGGCTTCTTCCAGTTCCTTCATCCCCCAGTCTGCAGATGCTGGTGATTGCCCTGACCCAGGTGCAGGACCTTGCACTTGGCCTAGTTGAATTTCACAAGGTTGGCACAGTCCCACCTGTCAAGCCTGCCAAGGTCTCTCTGGATGACACATCCCTTCCCTCCAGTGTGTCAATGGCACCCCTCAACTCGGTGTCATTCACAAGCTTGCTAAGAGTGCACTTGATCTCACTGCCTCTGCCATTAATAAAAGCATCTTGAGCAAGGTAGGCTTAGATGAGATTTGAGGAAGCAATTCTTTACTGTGAGGGTGGTGAGACACTGGAACAGGTGCCCGGAGAAGTTGTGGATGCCTCATCCCTGGAAGTGTTCAAGGCAAGGGTGGATGGGGTTTTGAGTAACCTGGTCTAGTGAAACGTGTCCCTGCCCATGGCAAGAGGTTGGAACAAGATGGTCTTTAAGGTCTCTTCCAACACAAACCATTCTATGATTTTATGACTAAATTGTTTATAATTCCTGATGATTGATGGCCTTAAAATCTTTATTGCCTGAACCTGGTGATGCTTATGCAGGTCCCAGCACAGAGTAAAATATTCTGTGGCTTCTGATGCTCGGCTAAGCTGTGGACCACAACTTCTGGGGGCAGGTCACATAAAGGACGGTAGACAAAGGACAAAAGTCTGCTTTTACTTTGTGTATGGGTGGTTTAACGTTCCACATCAAGCAGCTGCAGTGGGTGTTACATATGATCACCCTTCTCTCAGACCACACTTCCTACGGACATTATAAATGGTAATCTTTATCTGTCTCTCAATCGTGGCCAGATAACAGATGCAGGCTTTTATTGTGGTAGAGTGACCCACACAAGTAGCTGCAGAAGAGCAAAGTGAGAATCTTTACAAGACTTTCTCTTCCTGGAAGCACTCCAGGCATACAGAAAGGGGAAGCCTTAAGTATCTCATCTGGTTTTTGTGTTATACCATTGCAGACAATCTCTCTGTATGGACATATGGGGGAGGAGCTGGAGGACTGGGAGCAAAGAAAAGCTGTAAATAGCAGAGCTGGAAGGAGAGGAAGTAAAAAAGGGAGGAGGAAATGAGCTTGGGATCTGCTTTTTTGTTTGGTTTTTATTGTATAAAGTTGAGGGACCAGCCACATTCAACCCTGGTATTTTCCCTGGTGAGTTTTGAAAAACTATCATTGAAGTGAGGGTCTTCCTCTTATTTACAGAAGTCATTTCAGGAGCAAAATTACCAGGTGGAGAAGAAAATCTTAACTTAGTCTTTTATTCTCAGGATAGACATTGCGGCATCCTTGATCTGGTTTCCTATCATAATTCATCTTTCCCGTGGAAAAAAATATTCACAGCTTCTCTTCTTGCTGTCCCTGTGCAGAAAAAATGTCAGTGTTGCCTCAATGTTCTCTGACTTCAAACTATGCAGCCTCAGAGCATGCTAGAGGATGCATATTGGATATTTAAGTGAGTGGCAAGGCAGGAAGGTGTGGTCCTGACAATAATATTGAAAGCAGGTCCATGCAGCCCCCTAAATTTTAGAAGCATGCAAGAAAGGGAAGAAGAGTGGTTTACATTAAATTGAAGGAACTATGCTAGGAATTCTTTTGAATGTACTTTGGCTGTAGAGGACTGCATTAGGCATTCCTGGGATTTTAAATTATGATCTTGTATAAGACAGATGTTTCATGCATGTTATGTGCAAAGTGCCCATCATATACACAAGCTGTGTAAATTTAAGCTATAAATGAAATGCTGTGTATACATACAAATGCTGCTTTAGAAACATTTTTCTTGGTTCTCCCTTTCTTAGACAGCATGTATCAGTATTGCTGCTGGGAGGTGGGCATGTGTTTGGCTGGGGTTTGGGTTGTGCTTTGTTTCCTCTCATTGTTTTTTTCAGTGAGGAAAGGAGATTGGATAAAACTCTTTTCTGGTCTCTGTTGACATCAGCACATTCGATCTGCCTGCGTCCAAAAGAATTATGTCAAAGCAATTGCCTGCATTTGTTTCTTAGCATGTTCTCCAGCAGCACTGTCGCTCGAGGGTCAGACTGGAATACATTAAACTGGAATTGGGGCAGAAACTGCAGCCAGCCTCAGGTCAATGATGCCTCTTGAGATTTGTGAAAGTGACACTTCTGGGGTTCATTGCATTAAATTCCATAGCATTTCTGTGTCTAGTCTGGGTGAATTACAAAGGCAGATGGGATGGTTAGTTTCACATTCTCCCATTTAATTCTGCGTCTGTGTGTCTAGAATAAAAGAAAAAGGCTTGCATCTGATTTATTTTGCAATATTTCAAAAAAAGATGTTTTAAATCCATGTATATCCTCTTTGCTTCTATGTAGTGTTTATGGTTTGTAGTTAGGAAGATTATCATAGTTACTTCATCTGTAAAATTCTTTTTCTGGAATCTGGCCTATGTGATCCTTGGTGCATCTTTTGACATAAGCCTTTACAAGGTTTAAAAAACACAGTTACATGTGTGCTTAACAGAACATCCTCATGCTGTAGGATGTAGCTGGGGTTGTGCCAGAGGGAGAGAGGGAAAAATGCATCCAGGACAGAAAGTGTAAAGGTGCAAAAATGCACAATTCAAAGGGTACTTTTGATGGCTCTGATTCATCTTTTATTAGTAGCTCTGAAACCTTGTTCTCCATCTGCTTTCCCTAAGCTTCTGCCTTATTAGTGACTGAAGAGTTGCCAGTCACAGTTTTGAGTCTGAGAACTGTTGATAGGAATGCCAGGTATAGCAGGGCTGAAGGGATGGGGTGTGTGTGAATGCATGTACACATATACATACATACACACCACACTTGGACTGATCTTTTTCCTCCCTAAAGTTTTTACAAACTTTCTTCCTGTGATTCACTCTGCAGAAGCTTTGTACTACATGTTTACTGGAGACAAGATGTTTCTTTTATGTTTGTGACATACGACCAAGATTTTACTATGCTGTGCATGCTGTGTTTTAGCAGGCATCACTTACTGAGCCTAACTAAAAGTTTGAAAAACACATTTTTTCCAACTGTTGAACATAAAAATAACTGTAGAACCATAATTAAATTTAATTAGATGTTTGTATGAAATAACGCCTTCTAAATCTCTGGAGCAGCATATGTGAACTAGTCCTGAGCTCACGTAATTGAGATTATTTTATCTGTTTTATTTGCAGAATTTACACTGCAACATTCAGTCATAAATGGGTTCATTCCAGAAGCTTAAAATGAGATGATGCCAGCAACTGGCACAAATCAAACACTTCCAGCCTTCCCACTCCTGCACATTGATAGGATTAATACTTTCTGGCCAAAGGCCCAGGTTAAGACAGACACCACGCACAAAAGCTTGTGCTGCCTCCTTAAAAAACACCAAATTTAATTATTGGCAGGCTGTGAGATGAAGCAAATCAAAAAGGTCCCACAGCTGAACACATGGTCCTCAGGAACACAAATGCCCAACCCCAGCCTTGGTACAGGTGGCCAGAAGCTTTCTTGGCAGCACCCAGTTCCCTTGGCATGCAGAAAGGGAAGGAGAAAACACTTAGGTGTCCTGAGTGACCTGGGAGGTTCCTGCAGGAGTAGTGCTCATATCCATTCATTTTGCTTAAAGGATCTAACCTGTTTTCCTGAAGAAGGTAGCTAGTCCACCCTAAAAGGGTGAATTTGGGGAAAGGAAATATCTGTGAGGTATGGAGGACTCTTTTCCACAACATAAATCTCTGAGGTCACCTTCTGTGGCCGGGGTGTGCTGGGATGAGGTCCCAGTGGCAGGCAGCAGATGGAGTGAATTGCTGAAACAAGGAGTTACCGGTGCTTTCTCAGTGCCAGAGCCACAACAGAACCCATCAGTTTCCTAAAAGTGGTTTCCTTGGCATCTCAGTGTGAGGATCTTTGTGCACTGAGGTTTTGTGTGCAGCCAGGTGCTGGGAATTGAGAGAGGCTGCCTGCAGATCCTGCAGAAGATGGACAGTTGTGTGTCATCCGCACTTAGATGGCACCTCATCCCCAAAAGCCTGGGGTTTCCCCAGAGATGTTTTGTAAGCTGTGAGCAGGAAGGCTGCCAGGATCAGCACTCTGCAAGGAGGAGGGTTTCTTGGTGGCAACACAAAGCACAATGTGACACAGTGACCACTCAGCTCACCTGCAGGAGCTCCTGCTTTGTAACAATAAACCAAGCCATGTGAGTGTGCATCCTTTCTGAATCAAGCACGGTTACTTTCACAACTTTGCAGAGGTGGGCAGTACTTCATAACCTGTGTTGCAGAGGGTTAATTACTGATTAATTGCCTATAACACATCACTGCTGAACAGGCAGAACAAATTTGTCTGTTCACAGCCTGAATGGAATAATTTTCAGTCGTGATGTAATTTCTACCTTTGCTAGATCAGAGCCTGCAGTTATCAAATTTATTCAGTGTAAGAATACTGCTATACCATGAACAAAATAACAAAATTCCCTCTAAGATTTTTGTTTATAACAAAGCCTTCTGTAGCCCAGTGTTTTCAGTTATTTAATTTCTCTTTCCTGAGCACTCTTCCAGTTTTTCCAACAGTTTTTTTGTAAAATGGAACAGCAGAACCTGACAACGTTATTCATGGAGCAGAGGAATGAGAACCAAATGCAGCATCACCGTAACCTACCTACTCATCTTTTGATTTTCATTTGTTTGTACAGCTGAGGCTCGCATTAGCCCTTTTGGCCACAGCCTTGCGTGGGGAATTCATGTCGAGCTGATTGCTTCCCAGGACCACGGGTCTCATATTCAGTCTCTGCTTCGGAGGATAGAGTCCTCTCTCTCCCTCTCATCCTGTAAGTATGGCCTGGATTCTTCATTCTGACAGGGTGATTTTGTACTTGGCCATATTAACATCTAAAATGGTTTCTCCCATCTTTCTACATACCCCAGTTGTTCTGTGTCAGGTTTGTTCTTTTGTGGTTTGTTTTCTGCCATTCCCAGCATTGTGTCACACCAGAATGACTTAATTTTAATCCAGGTCACTGTTAAGGCTATTAAATAGTAAAGGGATGATCACCATTGCCTGTGGAATCCAATAAGAACCTATTTGTTTGCTAATAAATAGTTTTTCATTTACAGTTACACTTTGGTTTCCTTAATTTATCAGTTTTTTAATACTTTTAATATGACTATGGACTCAAAAGTGACTTCAGTACAAAACAGGTTTAAGGTTTTAGGCTGATCTTATATGGTGCTCACCACCAATGGAGTCCAGCTTTTCATGTGCAGTTGGAGAACACTCCATATAGGCTTCAAAGCATTCATAAAGACACTCTACAGAACAAGTCAAATGACTTAGATTTTTAATACTGTTAGTGATGCTGCCTTCATCAAGTGAACTTGTAATTTTTGCAAGAAATTACATCACATTAGTTTGACAGGATCTATTTTCCTTAAAGCCAAGTTAATTGACGTTAATTACAGAGCTTTGAAAAACAGTATTGAGACTGATATTAGTTGTTCCATCCTCTGCAAAATGCTAGAAACTCATCCAAATGGCCTGTAATTACTTTCTACCCTTCTCAAATAGTAACCCAGTATGAGCCTTCTTCCTGTCCTTGGTCCTTCCCTAGGGGCCAAGAACTGCTTTAGATGCGGTAGCAGCTCCAAGGATACCTCTATAAACCTTCTGAGACAAGCTATTTCTAGCAACTAATCTGAATTGCCCAGAATCGTTTATCTGCTGCTTAACATCCCCTCTCCAGGGGCTGCTGTGGTAGGAATCTATTTCATTATCATCATCATAAACAGATCATCCAGCCTTTTACCTGTGTGCTCATCGGAAGCATTTACTGAATAACTTCTGCTGCTGTCATATTGTTATGAACGATTCTACAATTTTTATTGTTCAAGATTCGTCTTTCATAATCTACTTAGAAAAATTAAAAATGTGGTTTCTGAGTTTATATGCCTTTATTTTTTTCTAATATCTTTTTGATTCCTCTATATAATCTTTATTTGAGCTTTTTTTGCTTCTTATTATCTCTTCCTCTTTCCCCTTTCGTGTACCAGTTTTCTATATAACTCTATATGTTTTTTCACTTCCCTGGTAAACCCAAGCTGTTGGGTTTTTTCGTTGTGTGTTATTTTTATCTAGCCCATTTCCATGGTTGTAACACTGCAGGCATTTAGGATATGTCTTAAACTGTTTGCAGATGTCAGCAACTTTATGTATGTTCTGCCTTCAGCCTGATTTGCCTCCCATTTGCTCTAGTTTTGTGAAACTGCTTCTCACAAAGCATGCCCTAGGATTTTAATTTATGTATCTATAAAGAGCGTACGCTCTCATACTGCATAAAATTCTGGTCTGGTTTGATTGCAGACAATATTAGCTGTTTGCACAGGAAGTGTTGGACCTTTTCAGTCTAAACAACCAGTAACCTTCTGGTCTGTGCTGGTTTCTCTCAAGACAAAGTCTTGAGCGGGGATGCTAAACCAGGTATGACTCACAGGTGGTTCGGGCGCAGCTACATTACACAACCAGCAGTGAGCTGTGCTTGTGCCAGCACTACAACTCTGGCCCATTGCAACCCCTGGCTGGGGCAGGAAGCCAGTGGGTCCTGCTGCACCTGGGGTGGGTGCTTGTGTGACCACCGTGGGGTTTAGCTTGTGTGTGGTGGAGTTCAGCTCTTCACCCTGCAGGGGTCGTGCTGTGAACTGCTCCTGTCCCCTTTGGTGCTGCGAGGCCAATGCTGTCGATGACTCATTGGCAAGAGCTTAATTTCACAGGGTTAGCAAGGCCAATTCTTCCTTGAGTTTTGGGGTAAGTAACTTGTCATTTGTAGCCTTTTGGAAAGTACAGGCCTGCATTAGGGCTAGTGACATAAGGTCTCCAGAGTAACACAAGAGGAGATTTTTTACTTCTTGTATACAAGTGTTGAAGAAGCTCATCATCGCTGTAACTCTCCAAGATAATTTATTTCCAAGTGGTCAGTCACTCAGATGTCATTTGTGACACATACAGCCTGACACCACCCTCTTCCATTTGGATTTTTTAAATTGGCTACAACTATTTCAGGTAATAATAGTCTAAATATAGCTATCATTTGTCAAAAGTACCATTTTGCATTGCTACTTCATAGCAGAGGGTTTATCTACTTTTTTCAGAATCCTGTAAATAGCATATAATCAGCCTTTGCTTTGGTTGATGTTCTCCTCTATACCATGGTTGGTGCTGATTGTGCTTGTGGTTGCTTATTTGACCTGACTCTCCCAGCCAGCCTGGCTTAAGAGTGTCAATTTGCTCCCTATCAAGAGATCCTTTTCCCTTTACAACGCAATCCACAAATCTGTCATGTGCCCCCTGTGCTGTGGGGACAGCACAATTGTTAATTTCAGTGGCCTTCAGTTTTTTGTCTCTTTGTGCTGGGAAGCAGGGAGGAACTCCAGACAAGATCTCCAGATCTCCTGAATTGTCAAGAGTTGAATATTTCACCAGGTGTATCACAGGACACGCATTTTCAGTGAAACCCTCTCTGTCTGCTCCAGATTACCATCCAGTTTCGCCTTTTTGTTTTAAATACACAGAAATAGAGAAACTTCTGTGGACTCTTCCTCATGCACTGAGAGTGTAGAATATACCTGTGGGTTCAGTTTTCCTAGCTCTGTCCCTTCCCAAACCTCCCCCTGCCTACTTGCTACAGTGGCAGAGTGAGAAACGAAGAAAGTCTTGAGGCTTTGCGAGCACTGCTCAGCAATAACTTAAACATGGGTGAGTTATGAATGTTGTTTTGGTCACAAAGCTAAAGCACACTCAGCAGGGTTTGGGATGCTGTGGAGAAATTGAACCCCATCCAGAGCACCATAAACTTACCTAAGGTGTCATCTAGCAGTAAGCGCTGTCATATGCTGAAACCGCAGAGGCAGCAGCTGGGTTTGAGAGAACAACTAGAAAAAAACTTCACCAGAGAACTTTTCTGTGGGTGTATGAGCATAGGCTGGGTTTCTATGTGTCCCCATTACTAGTGTAGTCAGTACCTTTAGCACTCACTGCCTTTATCACAACGTGGTTGACACCCAGTTTGGGGAACCCTGCTTGTCAGCATCATTGCTTTTGTAGACAAAGCCAGCTACAATGATGGTGAGAAAGCTGGGGGTTTCTTCGTGGGCTGGCCACAGGCAAATATTTGCTCGTGTTTACGAAGGAGAGTATTTTTCCCCCAATGTAATTGGACAAATCAGAGATTACAAAAACTCTATTAAAATATTAGCAGTAGCAACCTAGAAGAAATGAGAGCCCCTTTGGGAGAGAATGGTGTCTGGAAAGGTTTCAAAGTAAGTCTCCCGATTTGAGACTCAGCTTGCTCCCTTTTTCTTGCTGTCACATCCTCCATGTTCTTCAGTCACAAAACAGAAATCAGACAAGGCAGAGAAGGGGTTAGTTTCATTCCTGCATGGGCAAAGGGGGATGGGGAGGAGCAGTGAGGTTTGGGGTTTTTTTGGGGAGAAAATCTTTTTTTATGCCTCTTCCATAGTCCACAGTGGCAAACAGGCAGGACTTCTTTACTGCGCCCTTCCCCTTTCTCCCCTTCCTTCCCTGCCCATCCTGATTCACATTTGGCACTCTGTTCTGTGCCGCTCCCATACTGTGGGTCAGATGAACAGCCACTAATCCTGGGTAGAATCTAAAAATAGGAATTGAAAGAAAAAATCAGAACAGTGTGAATCAACCTGCAATCAGCTTTCTGTTCTCCTAATGGGAGAAAAGAAAAAGGAAATCAGTGGAGACAGTGTTTTACCTCTTCTCTTTCCTTGACAAAATTATTCTGGCATTTGCAGCAGTTGTTCTCTTGCTATAGGTTTTCTAATTTAGACACTTAAAAGGCACTTTAAAATTTAGGCACATTAGCTCAAAATGCTTATGCAGACCATCCATCCACTTCTCTCTGCTCATGAACAGAGCTACCACAAGCAGCCTGATGAAGGAGGAATGTAGCTTGAAATCACACCATTGAATTTACATAGTGTTCTCTCAGAACCAGGGATAGATCCATCCTTTGTGGGTGTTAACTACAGAGTAAGCAGTGTGTTTACTGTATGTAGCTGCTGCCATTAGTTCTTATTTTCAAAGATTATTTTAACACATTTTAAGCATTAAAAAATCCTGTGTGAAGTTTTGAGTCTGACTTGCTCTTCAGTTCCTGAGCACAAAACCTGCGAGCATTCCCTCTGAAGTTAGTTACACATAAGAGTTTTTCTTTTAGATTACAAGTGAAGTTTAGAGGTTGGTGGGAAAAGAAAAAACAAAACACAGAAGAACCTTTTCTCAGAATTGTTGCATTTTTCTAGGGCATCCTTTTTCAAAGTAATAAAAGCCCTGAGAGAGTACAAGGCATAACTCAGTTACTGTAACTTTAAAAGATTGCAGCGTGAGCCTTTAATTGCTTCTTGTGTTTTGTTCTGGTTTGGTTTTGCTGAAAGGGATGTATCACAGGGAGTGGAAGAGAATTCACTGCTTTTTGAAAAAGATGAGGCCCCGACATTCACAGACTTGGCTGGCAAAGAAGCTGCACAAAACCAAAAGGGTGGAGACGTGTCCTTTCATGGGCAGTTTGGAGGGTTTATCTTCTCTTCTTGCGCTGGGGAGCTTTTGATTACGGCTGCTCAAACAGCATTGTGGCAATGCAGCATCCTCTGTGCTTGCCAGGTGACATCCCCACCAGCCAGTCCCACCATCACAACTGCCCCTCAAAGAACACATGGACATGGTTATTGTTCCTCCTGCCCAGCTGGAACACTGACTTCCTCTTTCCTCTCTAATTTGCAATAAAGAGATCATATAGCTGTATGGATAATAAACAGATTGTCTGGGTTACAGTAAATCTCTTGCCAGAGAGGGACCAAGGCATTCATCATTTTTCCTTCCTTCCTTGCCCTGTCCCATGGACAGCTGTGCTCACAGCCTCTGGCAGAAACCAGGGCTCTGGTTGCAGCTCAGTGAAATCCTTCATGCACCCTCAAGTCCCTGGTCCTGACCCCCAAGGCTGGCTGAATGAAGCAGGCAAGGTGAAGCCCAAACCTTCATTTTTCATTACTGTCTTTTAGTTTGGGTCCCAAAGGGGAGAAGAGGGAAGGCAAGCACAAGCCCACACTTTGCAGGCATGTGTTAAAATGAAAACCTTGTCTGTAGTGTCAGGAAGCTGCTGTTTCCAGGGCTGTATCCCCAGTCACTCAGTAATGGGGAGGAAGAGCAGGGCAGAATATGGCACTTCAAAGCCCTCTCCAGGGTCTGCTCCTCTCACAGCAGCTGAGCTGCTCCCTTTTCTGAACCCCTTCTGCCACCATTGTAGATGACTTCCAAAGCTGACAAGAAACAATGGTAAGAGCACTCCAGCACTGTAAAAGGCATTTGCTTTGAACTAGGACAGTATGGCAGCAGGAGCTCAGCTAAAACTGCTCTTCCTGCTCTTCCAGCCATAGATGTCCATGGACACTGGGCAGCAGCCTGACTTTTGACTGCTGCAGATAAACAGTTGAACTGCTGGGGCTTTTTCCACTCAGCCCACTAAAGCAGAATCTGAGAGAGACACATTAAAAGCCTCCCTTAAAAATCAAATTAGGCAGCCCAGGAATTTTCGAGTGTTGTTTTGAAACATACTTGAAGTTTTGCCCTGGTGTTTCTGGCTTTTTGTTCAGGAATATGATTTTGTCTATGTGAGATTTTCTGCATATCTTTAACAGTCAGAGGACATCCAGTGTTAGTACTGTGTCTTCTCTGATTTACATTTTTTAATGCAGCATGAAAAGTGTGGCACACATGTAGATTTGCAAGAATTCTACACAAATCTCCCGTTTTGTCCAAGGCTGAACCAGATCTATTCATAATGCAGTAAAATTATATTCTTTCTAGATGGGACCTTAGTACTAAGATTAATGTATATATAGTAACCTGCAACC
The DNA here is from genome assembly GCA_030060385.1 of Muscicapa striata striata. NCBI lineage: Eukaryota > Metazoa > Chordata > Aves > Passeriformes > Muscicapidae > Muscicapa > Muscicapa striata. The sequence continues at coordinate 111,227 of JAREIS010000301.1, read as the reverse complement.
CACAAACCTGGGAAATAATGAATAACACCCAGAAGTTTGAATTTTAAAGTATTTGTTGTACCTCTCTGACCTAAAAATTGTGGAATCACTGGCTAATCTGAAATGTAGGCAGTCCTCTAAAATGTCCCAGAGTTAACAAATAAAAAAAAAGTAATGCAATAAGTGCTGCAATTTTATTCTGTCTATTTCATTTGAGTTGGCTTGAAACTGACATGGTAGTAATCTGGAAATCCAAAATGCTCCCATCAGCATAGATGTGAGTCAAAGAGAGGTCAGCAAGCAGACAGCATGAGAATTACTGACCTACATAAGACTGGTTTCAAGTGCCTATTTGTTGCCCAACTTGGAATGCCTTCCTAGTGACTTGTAATGGTCAAAGTGGGCGAGTGAGACTTTTCTGAAAATTGGGGAGTTTAATGTGTCTCAGAGTTGTGTTTCAAAATATGTAATCCATCAGTTTCTCTCTAGAGAGCTAGTAATAGGACATGGAAAGTAAGACGTTTCATCTTTGGGGTAAATTTCTGTGTTGATTGTTCCTGCTATACAGCCTGCAGGAGGCATTCCACAGTACTTTTTAAAGTCTCTTTTAAAAATTCTTGGAGTTCTTATTCTTGGAAAGCCTTTTCTGTCTTCCTTGAATCTTCACGGCAACTCAGAGTGTGGCATTTTGAATATTAAATCCTACAGTAGCTCATAAAATTTGGTTTATTTGATGTCACAGACTGATAGTTCTGTAGTGCTTTCAGCAAAACATAAAGCACCAAGAAGATGGCCCTTAGAGATTTCATTTTTCACAGCCATGCTGGATGCAACCCTCTAGTTTGATTCATGCCTGTTCACCACAGAGACTGAATGAAAGCCAAGGATTTTGTGCTTCTGATTTCCTTTTAATATAACTATTTCTTAACTCAGCTTCCCTGCTGATGCTTTCCAGACAAGATTTTAAGACTTGGTCAGAAAAAGACAGTTGCCAGTTACCAGACATCCAGCCTACCCTTTTCATGATTTTTTTTCTGAGAGAAGTTATCTTAAAAATATGCCATCAGATTTCATTCCAGAGAAATCCAGGAGAAAAGAGAATGCACCCTGCTGGGTCTGAACCTGCTCTGGGTCTGAACCTGCTCTCCATCTCTTCAGCAGGCTGGAGCCCTCTCCTGTGCCAGTTCCCTTTCATGTGCAAGGGGTTGGAGGGCAGAGGCCATGGATCGAAGGGTGCAGGGTAGACAAGTTTTCCCCTGCATCTCCCAGTAGCTCTCTCTCAAACACTCTAAGGACCTATTTTCTCACACAGCTCTAAAAAAAGAAGGTTCTGAAGATGTACCAAAATTCAGACTTTCAGCTGTGAGTTGCAAAGCTTATGAGAAAACTTCGGATATTCAGAAGGAGTGAATTTTCACCATTCTTCCCCCCATCCATATGCTTACTACTGAGAAGCAAAGGTTAATCAGTATTTTTTGCTTTTCAGATATCACATGTTGGAGCTTTTACTTTTAAAATAGAAATATAAAAAAAGGAATTTTCCTGCTACTCTTGGACTTTTCCTCAGCTTTGATGAGCTAGCAGAGGATGGCCTTTGTTTTTGTTAATGAAGTGGATGTCTGACTTTGTTGAGTGTTTCAGTTTTGGCTTCCATTTTGTATCAAGAACAAAAAGAAAAACTGAAGGAAGATGATTTACCATAATAATAATAATTTTAATACATCTCCTTAGGCTTCATCTCTATCCTACCTGAAAGTGATTAAGGTGCTATGACTATATAAATGATTAGTAATGATATAACAAATTTTATATCCTTGTCGACTAATGTTTCCACAATGTGGGTGGAAACGACTCCTCTGGTTAGACACATGTTGGATTGCTTGCACTGTAAATGTTGGAGTCCAAGAAAAGTAATAAGGACAAGAAAGAAGGCAACATAATGATTATTTTCATTTGTCTCTAAGTAAGTCTCAAAACCCATGAAAATGGGGAGTTTTATGTATTCATGAAAACACATTTTACATTGCCCATAAAAACACAACTTCAAAATAAACAAATTCTACTTGGTTGCATTAGAAAAGTTCATTTTAATTAGGCTGGTTACATACCTTTTAACATTACCAGTGTCAGACTGTGATAATGCTGTGTGACCCATAACTCACACATCTGAGAAATGCTGCCTTTCCTAGTGGAAATGGATTAAAAACTTGCTCCCTTACTGTAAGATGCACTGCATGTTGGATGAGCAACATTGTGTGCTCATCTCTAGAGAGTTTAGTGTAAAACAACTCCAGATTTTGTTTGGTGACCTCAGAGCTGACTGAATAATTCCAGCCTTCCACAGCTCCAAATGCTGACATGCAGGAAGATTAAACTTTTGGATATTAAAATCCTCTCTGAAGGAGATTGTTTTTTGGATCCCATTCATTGACACAAAGGCCAGTGCTGAATGGAGGTGATATTTATTGAAACCCCTGAGTAAGCTGAAATCATTTCAGGCATGTACATGCATACATGTATTCTCTCACATTTAGCCAACTCCCCATGATGCTGTTTCCCTGAGCCAAGAACAGACAACTTTCAGGGACTTGGCTTGAAAAGATGTGTGCATGTAACACTCTCTGTCACATTTCACAAGAGGCTGCAATCAAGCAGTCTTTATACTTGGATTGTCTAGACACTGTGGCAGTGGGAGGGGACAAGTGAAAGAAAAAGCCCATTTTGTCAGTCGTTCACTTTGCATCAAATTCTCCTTCCCTGTGTGCTGCTGTTGAAAGTGAAAAGATAAAGCAAGCAAAAACCACACAAAAATCAAAACATTCATAATTCACTGGTTCTCCATACATATAATTCCTAGTAATAAAAACCCAAACCATTATTTTAAACTACCAGTATGTATGTATACCATCCCCTTGTTTTTTAATTTTTTTCAGGAAAAATACTTTTAGCAATTTTTCTTTTTGCAGATTACTTGTCATGTCAACTTTTTCCTTATCAATGTGTAAATTAAATATGTAGGGTTCTCTTGTCAGCAGTTGTAAATTTATATGTGAAATATTCCCGGATTTCAGTGGGTCCTTTTTTTTCCTGCTCAGCTAAACGTTTGTGAACAAGCAACAAGAAAACCACTTTCCCTCCCACTGATCTCCCAGATTTCATGTTTCCTATCTCTTTTTTCTTTAATTTTCTTCTCTACTTTTTTCATGAAAGTGCATGGGAAAAAATAAGAGGAGAAACGGAGCTGGGAGGGGAAAGGGAGGAGGTGATAGAGTTTCACAGGGATGTATGTCTGCAAGCCAACAAAAAGGCTGTGAAATTCTTCTTTAAACTGTAAATCCTGCATATCACATAGTAGCTTTGAGGTGAATAAGCCCTTGTTGAAGCTTTTAAGCAGGCTGATTTAATGGCTTACTCTGCCCTGCTCAGGTGGTCAGCACCTCTCTGCCCTTCCTGTGGAGCTGGGATTTCTCTCCTGCCATCTCCCATGCAGAGTTTGCTCACTGCCCATGTTTTGCTCTTGGCACATCACAGCCACGCTTTCACAGAGGGGTAGCAGGGTCCCAGTAGTGATCCCAGACCCATCCCTCCCACCCAAAGCCTCCTGGGCTCTGCCCACACTGAGAGCAGGGAGAGGAGCCATCACCCCACAGGGCTCTTTCCTTCCACGTGGTCCTGCTTCACTCCCTGGCAGTGCTCACAGGACTCCTTGGTTCTGAGAGGAGCCAGGAAAACCTCAGTTCTGAGTGACATCTCCAACCAAAGGGTCTCCATAGGCAGACCATCCTGCTATTGAAACAGTAAAAGCAGTAGTCATGATTCCACTAGCAGTTTTTCACAGCTGACCTGAAGCTGGCCAGGGCACCCCTGCACCTCTCATGGTCCCTGTGGGCTCACCTGGTGTCACTGCTGGTCCTGGGGATGCACAATGCTCTGCACCTCCAGCTCCAACCCAGCTGCCAGGGTGAGCAGAGGAGATCAGCATGGCTACTGCAGCACTAACTGCAGCAGTGTGTTCTGCAGCCTCCAGGCTGCAAACCCCTTTCCCTCAACCCGTTGTTGCTTTGGTTTCTTGAGGGATGCCAGCTCATGCCATCCATGCAGCAAGTGAAGAGTAAGGAGTCCATTTTTCTGTTCTCCTCAAAAAGACCTAAACATTTTGGTGAGGGAACCCTGCTGAGTAGGTGTGCTGTCTTGAAGGGAATAATGAAATGGAAAAAGGCCAGTTTTAAGTCAGGCTAAGAGCAAGAGAGGGTAGACCCATGCTAACCGCAGGCAATACAACTCCAGGAAATAAATAAAAATAAAATGACAGCATAAAAGAATCATTTAGGTTGGAAAACACCTCTGAGATCATATCATTCAGCCTCTGACTGATCACCTAGTCAATTAGACCATGGCACTGAGGGCCGTGTCCAGTCCTAAACCCAGTCTGGCTGGGTCTGATCCCTTGGCAGTCCTGTGTGTGCCCTGTGATTGCACTCAAGATGATCTGTTCCATAACCTTCCTGGGCACCAAGGTGAGACTGACAGACCTGCATTTTCCCAGATCCTGCCTCTGCTCCTTCTTGTGGATGGGTGTCACATTGGGCAAACAAAATGGTGCTTGTTTTTCTGAACAGACTTGTAGAACCACTGGAGGTATCTGCAAATTGTAGAAAATACCCTTCAACAGAAGTGTTTTTCTTTTTAATTAGGCAGGTTAGATGTGGGAAGCAGGTATCCAGACTGTGGACTGTCACAGAAAAGCAGGGAGCTGCTGCATAATTTTTCAAGCATTAGCACTGAAACATTTTTTTTCTGAATCCCATGAGTTTGTCAAAACCAATTTCCTGTGTTGATGTTGGGGTAAGGCATAGAAAATAGCCAGCCTGGCAGCTACAGAAGAATTAGGAAATTTAAAAAAGCATACACTTTTTATTTACTCAAAGTGACAGATACTGTCTGAAATGTGAAAAGAAATGTGGAGCAAAAAAAGAAAAAGTACTTCACTATATATTTCTCCTTGTCTATTTACATATTCTGAAAAAAAAAGTTTGTCTAATAAGTAAGTTTTTAAGATATCTTTCTGCCACCTCTCTTCCAATCCCACTGTTCAGAGTATGTTGTTTGTGTGCCAGGTTCCATCTAAGAGTCACTGTTACTGGCTCAGATCAAGGATACATCCAGACAAGTATCTGATTCCTTAAGTTCAACACACCCAACTCCAGAAACTCAGGTTTTGTATCTAGGTTCAGCTGGGGCCAGTAGGAAGGAGTTCAGTAACACCATCACATGGATTAGAAAAAGTTAGAGCTAGCAGAAGAAAGGTGACAGGTGACAGGACTAACCTTGCAGGGCTGCTTCTGAGATGTGGCAAATCAGCCTCTGTCTCCCTCCACACAGAGAGAGGCAGGCACCTAAAATAAAAAGAGATTAACCCAGCCCCTGGTAGTGCCCCATGTGGGTGCTGAACAAGAGGTTACAAGAATTAAAAATACTTGGAGCAACCTTTTTGAAGCTGTAATTTTTGAAACCCTCTCAGTTTCATCCTGTGCACAGTCTGTACTTGGAGTTGCTCTGCATTTGACGTGTTAATTCTTCTGGGACTTTCTCTAGTTTCTTAACGTGTGTACCTTTGCCAGCCCCACCTTCTGTTACCAGTGGTTTTAGCCTTCAATTTGGTACTGCATGAAAAGGAGCTTCCTTTTTTTTTTTTTTTTTTTTTAATCTGTGCCCTCTGATACCTCCCTCCTACTTTCCTGCTGTAATAATTCTTGGCTCACTGTGGCTGCTTTTCTGCCTGCCATGTAGAGCTCCAGCAATGGAAGAAGGGTTTTATTGTCTTTAGGTGAAGTTCATTTGTGTGTAGTTGGCAAGGTCAAATATGAACCACAAGCTGCCCCATTCTGTGTTCTAAGGGCAGTCTTGAACACCTCCAGCTGCACTTTTTTGGCTGAGTCCTTCTCCTGCCCATTGCATCCTTCTGGCAAAGGGTGAGCAAGATGTGTTTCATCCTCTTTGTCCCTCCATGCAAAATATTGCCTGTCAGGGCTGGACAAAGATCTGCCACTACCCTAAGAGCAAACAGGACCCCCTTCCCCAGGAGGAAATCTTCTTCTCAGGGAAGATTTTGTGTGAGCTTTTTTCCAGCATGTTGCTGTTTATATTCAAACCACAGGGTTTTTTTCAAAGTACTTAACTTTTGAGAAGTGAACTTAATTTGAGCCTCATCATATGTGCATTTGGAGGAGATCTGGTGAGCACCAACATATGAGCATCCTATCCTTTCCTTCCTCTCCTAGGATTTTAGATAATGGGCTGTGTGCAATGTAAGGATAAAGAAGCAACAAAACTGACTGACGAGAGGGATGGCAGTTTAACTCAAAGCTCAGGCTACCGCTATGGGACAGATCCTACTCCACAGCACTATCCCAGCTTTGGTGTGACTTCAATCCCAAACTACAACAACTTCCATGCCACAGGAGGCCAAGGACTGACTGTGTTTGGTGGAGTCAACTCCTCCTCTCACACAGGGACGCTGCGTACAAGAGGAGGAACAGGTGAGCTTGAAAGTCTTATTTTAGTGCTGGTAGTGTCAATCATGTGGATGCAGCACAGGCCTGACTGTCTCAGCATGCTGCTTTTAGGAAGAGTTATTTCATGAAATAGTGTGAAGAATTGAAGGAGGGTGAATATGGGTCTTTACCCCTACCTTTGCTGATTTGCAGGTTCATTTGGGGCTGAGAAATTATGTGTACATGCCAAATTTGGGTAACTGCCTCATCCCTCTACTAGGGAATGTAAAGTGTGGGCTGAGCCACCTCAAGTAGGTAAACTTGGCATAGCTATGGCTGAACTGTCTTTTCAACCCTCTTTGCCTGCTTGGGATCCTGTGACTGTACAGAGTAAAGCAGGTGGAGTGCCCACTGGCTGCATAAGACCAGAGGGATGAGAATCATTCAAAAAGTTGGAGGGCTCAGTTTGGTTTGCTCCTGGAGTAAGCAACTGGAGTAGCTTACCTGTGGCTTAGCCACATCATCTCTTGAGGTTCCTTTCCCTCCTGTCTTTTGTGATGGAGTGTAACTCACCTGTCTTTTTCTGTAGGTGTAACTCTTTTTGTGGCGCTTTATGACTATGAAGCAAGAACGGAAGATGATTTGAGTTTTCACAAAGGAGAAAAATTCCAGATACTTAACAGCTCGTAAGTTTTAGGCTTGGGAATCTACTTTTTAATAGTTTCAAACTTAAAATGTTTACAATAATGTTTGCTTATGTTATTAGTAAAATCTGATGTTGGTTATTCAAGTATGAGGGGGATTTACTCTATGCTTACTTGTCCTTGCATTTAGTGGGCTTTTGCAAAGTGATGTATTGTTGGGGAAAAAAAACTTCAACCACATGCAGCTTTACTTTTAAAAAAAGTGTTAGATTGTGTGATTTACTGCTTACATTTTACAGTAACCCCACATTCAGAACTGAGACTACCAGCTCTGTACTTTATCAGTAGCTACAGAGGTTCTGCAAGTCATATACTAACATTTTTCCAATCTGCTGCAAGTATACCTACACAGAAATGAGCTAAAAGCTGATTCACAAAAGAGCCATTATCCAGACTCACGTGCCAAATTTAAAAGCATTTTTGTCCTTTTACAGGTAGGTGATTCAGTCAGAACTTCCTAAGTTCTGTTGCATCTGACATGAAAACCACATTTCCATCCTGGAAATCATCAACTTTAAATTAATTTTATCAACTGCCCATAGAAAAAAAAATCCCTTAGTGATTTAAAAATAACTTCTAAAACTCACTGTGCTACTGACCTATATCTGAACATCTTGTAATTCTTGGCTAAGAGAATAAAGTGGCAGGCTCTGTGTTATGTTCACTACTGATATCATGTAGAGGTAAAAATGGGTTAACAACCAAGTATGTCACTTTCTAAAAGCTTTGTGATACTGGTCTTCTCTTTTTCTCTTATGATATGTGACAATGAGGCAAATTCACCCCTGGTGCAACCCCTGGTAATTTTAATATAGCAACTGCAGGTTGGAATTGGCTCAATGTGCATTGAAGTTTAAAAAAAATCAGGTAATTCTGTGGAATATTTCATGAAGCTAAAGAGCTTTGATGTAGATGAAAGCACAGAAACTTCAGTTACAAGTTGTAGAGGGAGCAGCAGTTTAAAACCTTTCTGCTTCTAAATTAGCAGTTGGAAAAGAACTCTTTTTAAACCTATGATCCATTTTTGTTCACATTGCCTTCTGCTTCCCTAACCTTGCAAAAAGTGTACCATAACTTCAAACAAGAAGTTCCACACATTATAAATATCTTGTATGTTTGGTGAAATCCGGTGGTGCTCACCAGCACTTATGGAGCAATCATCCTTGGAATTGGTGAGACAGAGAAATTCCCCTTCATGTCAGTGGCTGCAGTACATGCATTTTGATGCAGGTAATTACTGCCTTGAAGAAAAGTTTCTAAGAAAGGAAAAAAGACCAAGCATTCATTGATTTTCCTGTAGGATTATAGAAGCTCAGTTCCCATCGTAGTTAGGTCTATTTGCTTATAAGCATGGCCCTAACCACACCCCTGGAGTAGTGACAGCCAGACTGAGAATCTCCAGAAAGCTGCCTTTCTGTAAGAATGCTTCCTCTCTTCTTACTTACATCAGGAATTATATGAAATAAGTCCTGCTAATGCTGCTTGCAAATAGAAAGCATATGTATGCAAAAATGTAGTTTGTCTGGAGTTTCTAGGGGGATTTGGATTTGGGTTTTGCTTTAGCTCTCAACAAACGAAATTTGATTTGTGCTTTGGAGTAAACATTCAGTGCAACACCTCCAATGACATACAGGGGGTATTCCCGGGATTTAAGCCCAGAAATTTTACTAAAGGCAGTCTGGGTGAAAGAGGTACCTGCAGAGTGGCTCAGAGCAGAGCCTGAATTTGGGGCTTCGAAACACTGGGCCATCCCCAGCATTCCCACCACCACACCCTGTCTGGCCCCATTGACTAGCTGCCTCCTACTCAGCTGCAGGTCTAAAATTAAGAGCTGTGAAAAAAACCTGCATTCCTCCTCCTTTCTGGCAGTGCTTTGAGAGATTTAAGCTTCTCTGTCAAAGCAGAGGGAGTTGTTCCTGATGCTGTGATCATCTTCGGGACTGCTTTTTTTCTTCCCTAGATACGAGAAAATACCTCCATCTAGTGGACTCTCTGCACAGTGAGGAGAAGAGATGGAATGGGACAATTTATCAAGCTCAGTGTGGCATAATGCCTCAGAAATATTCTACAGCAGCATATGGGGGAAGGGTTAGCATTTCACAGGCAATACTAGAGACACAAACAAAAAGGGCCATTTGCCTGACATACTAATGTACACAGGATATATTAAAATAGTGTCTACTGCCAGCCTCTGCAAAAGCTATTTGCACTTCATGTTTCTTGAACTGTAAAATTGGAAGCATCTTCTTTTTGACTAATCACAGCTGTTCTCCAGTTGTTTTCCATAGAGCTCCTGCTCCTTTAAACTGTTAAATAAAGTGAAGTTGAAAATTTAAAGAATTCACCTTGACGTAACCTTTCCTTCCAGTATTAGCTTAGATACTGTGTTTTCTATAACTGTTTTCTTCCAGATGAGGCTGAATTCTCCAGTCACATATGATAAAAGTGTTTTATTTAGTGACCAAGTCACTGGTTTACAGAGAATGGAACTGAGAAAGAGTTTGTAAGCAGTCCAGAAATAGAAAAGAGCATGCTTATTAGTAGTGGTAGGAGTTAATCCCTGGTGAATCTGGTGCTGAGAATGAAATAGAAATTGCTAAATCACAAATCATTGCATCCTGCAAAAAGCTGAGAAATAAACTTCTCCTAAAGCTGCACATCCTGCAGCAATGTGCATTGTCTGAAAGGCAGTACCATGTCCCACTGTGTGCACCAGTGTAAGGCAAAAATTCATGCTCAGCTACAGAGTGCTGCCTTAAGATGGTCGTGCATGAACCCCTTCACATTTAAATGTGTAGCTTTTTGTCAATATTTGAAAATGCAGCCTAGTCCTGTACTACCTCCTCCAGGTGGCCAGCAGAGGGAATTTAGACAATGAAGTGTGATCCTTAAGGGGTGTCTAAAATGCCATGTTGATAGATGGCATTTTGATATCTTTGGGTTTCAGATTAATTATGCTCATAGAAATTTAAAACTAGCAGTGAATGTGACATTGTATTGTGGTTTAACCTCAGAGAACAACTCAGCCCCACACAGCCACTCATTCACTTCTCCAGTGGTGGGATCAGGGACAGAATCAGAAGGGTAAAAGTGAGAAAACTCATGGGTTGAGATAAAGGCAGTTTAATAGGTGAAGCAAAAGTCATGCACAGAAGCCAAGCAAAACGAGGAGTTCATTCACACCTTCCAACAGGCAGGCAGGTGTTCAGCCATCCCCAGGAAAGCAGGCATCCATCATGCCTAGCCATGACTTGGGAAGGTAAATGCCATCCCTCCAAGTGTTCCCCCGTTTTCCTTCTTCCTCCCCAGCTTTACATGCTGAGCATGATGCCATATGTTATGGAATCCCCTGTGGTCAGCTGGAGTCAGCTCTTCCTCTGTGTCCCCTCTCACAGATCCTGCACACCCTCACCCCTCTCTGCTGGGCTATGAGGCTGGAAAGGCCTTGGCACTGTGGGAATGCTGCTGAGCAGTAATGAAAACATCCCTGCCTTATCAACACTGTTTCCAGCACAAATCCAAAACACAGTCCCACACCAGCCACTTTGAGCAAAATTAACTCTATCCCAGCCAAAGCCAGAACACAGCATTCATTTTGGCAATTTTCCTATAAGCTCTTTCAAGGGTCTGTATTAGAATAATTGCTATGGACACAGTTTTCAATACTCTAGTCCAAATTCAGCCCTTGCCAAACCCAATTACACTGGGCTGTTCTGCCTCCTCACGCTGTTACGCTGCATCTGAAAGGCTGCAGTACTAATCAGGGCTGCAATAATTCTAGATGCAAAGAAATACGTATATTATTTGGGTTTAGGTGCAAACAGCTCTCTGGGAAGCACACCAGTGATAAGGAGAGGAGTTGCTGTGGTTTCTTACAGCCATGCAGTTTTGGGTGCTGTTAAGAGAGTCAAATCATTGTCTTTGCAGTTGTGTCTTGCTCTTACTTCTTCTCCTCACCTCTGTTTCTGCAGGGAAGGAGACTGGTGGGAGGCCCGTTCCTTGACAACAGGAGAAACTGGTTACATTCCCAGTAATTATGTGGCTCCAGTCGATTCCATCCAAGCAGAGGAGTATGTTTTCTTTTTTTGTTCTGAAGACCCATTAGTGCTGTGTTAGAAGGCAGTGTGAGGAGTTGGGTTTGATTGATTGCAGCGATTTTTCAAATGACTTACATTATATTTATTTCAGTTCTTAACTGCACTGATAAATAATTAGGTCATTAGTAACAAAAGAAGCACAAGCTCAATGCTTTTTCAATGTCAAAACAAAGGAGGAAAACCTAAAGGAACACAGGTTTGCTTCCTTTTTCAATTGTCAGCTAATTTCAAACTTTAACCAAAAGGTGTCCTTGCTTTTCCTGAACCAAGTTGTAAAAATATTTTGAGTCAATAAGTGTGCAAACTGTCCATTAAGGAGGGCACGCTGTATCAACAGATACAAATCCTAGGATAGGTAGGATGCTTGCAATGCATACACAAGGTTGCCTAATGAGGATTTCTTTTCTATGCAAAGTAAAGGTGTGATGTGTGTATTCACATTATTTCCAACATAAAAGATACAGTGGAGGAGCTTACAGAGCTGAGCAGGTACTACTGGAGTCTGCACTTCAGCTTGTCCTTGGCTGATTGTGAAACAACACAGAAATGTTGCTGCAGGAAGCAAAAAAGGCTGTAACTCTGAAAGCCTCTTTTAGAACCACAAGTAAAGTGGTTGAATCTTGTCCTTCTACTTAGATTTTATAGCTGTGCTGCAAAAAAAATATTGAGTACTACTAAATCACTATGTAAGTCAAATATTTATAGCAACATCTGTACAAATACTGCTCTTTGGCAGCAAGAGTTTCCTGCCCTTTTCCTTGTGTATGCCGTCCACCCACCACGTCTTGGTCTCTGTTTGCCCAAGTCTGGCCTTTGTCAGAGGACACCAAGCATTCTCAGCAGCTGCTGATTATGGGCTTAATGCAAAGAGCTACTGCCCAACACAGGGAACATGTACTGTATGGTTTGTCACGTTGGCGTTCCAGCACGATAAGAGAGACACGGTGTGACAGAAATGGTCAACTGTATCTGGGTAACCACAGTGTCCCCACAAAATCCTCTCCATGTCTGGGCTTTGTGGCACTATTTGGTAATGCTAGGTAGCATTTGTCTTACTGTTTCTGATATTTCCCTAAGGTGGTACTTTGGCAAGCTTGGCCGAAAAGATGCCGAGAGGCAGCTGCTGTCATTTGGGAACCCCAGAGGTACCTTCTTGATCCGGGAAAGTGAAACTACCAAAGGTAGGCTGGGCAAAGGTATTCTGACCATGAATGAAAAATTGTGCTGAGTCTGTGAAACATTATTTTCAGTGGTATGAAGGCAGAGATAAGTATTGTTTTGCATGTATTTGTGTTAGGGAATTGGATGTCTGGATATCCTAGGTCTTAGGGGAGTGTTCAAAGCAGAGAACAGCCAAATACAGCTCATGTTCCACCCATGGTATCTGCAGTGCAAGCCACGTGGTGTGATCCTTTGAAATGCTGGATCCTTGGGGGCAACAAAAAAAAGGAGAAAAAAATTATGCAGCAGTTTTAAATTCACATATTAACAGGGAAAAGACTTGAATATACTTCTAATTAATATATTCATAAAGTATTCAACTGTATCCATTCTGTTGAAGTCAAGTGGAAGGGTGTATTCTCCTCCTTCCCTCTAAAAATATTGGAGGAGTTCCAGTTTTCTTGGCGGGTGCTATTTTTGCTTTTACATTTTGCTCACAAGGCCTGTCAACATGTTCTTCAAAAGCTTCACATGTATGAAAAGATCTTTCTAATTCATACAACAATTGAGCAGAAAACCTGCAACTAAGTAGAAACAAACCTGGCCATTTCTCAATTAACCAGCAGTCCAAAACAAAAGCTGTGGGAGGCAGAAGTCACTAGAATTAATTCCATACAAGTTCTGTAGTCTAATGATGGTTCACATAATTAAAGCACCAACTTGTCAGTGCTTTGATCAGAGCACACTATCAGCTAGGCTTAGCATGCAAGATGTCATGGCTGTTGAAGGAGTTTAAAGAAGAGAAGCAGTACTTGCACTCCTCTCTCCCTGATCTGTCTTCAAATGCTGCTTTCAATCATCTGAAATTGTAAGTTTTGCATCATCCCCTACTGCAGTCACTGGATTCTTCCTTTGCTGCCTATAATTCTGAAGACTTGGTTTCAAAATCTGTTATTTTGGTGCAAAATCTGAATAGACTTGCTGTTATTCCAGGCAGAGAATTTCTTTTCACCCCACAGCTTCTCCATGCTTCCCATAGCTGTGAGGCACTCTCACCAGGAGCAAGACAGGCTCTAACTTGCTCTTTTTCTGCAAATAGCCTCCACCTGTTTTTTTTCACCAACAGTTGCTCTGATGTGTGTGAGGAGCAGGACTTCGTCCCACTCTGTGCCAAGTTTAAAAACTCACTCATATGCAGCCATGAATCCTAAAAACAAACACAACACTGTTTCTCTAAACCACATTATCAGTTTAGTCTGGCTTCCCCAGTTTTTATACAGTGATAGGGGATAAGTTTTGCAGTGCTGTTTACTTAGCTAAGTCAGGGTTTTTTCTAATTTCTTGTGAGACACAAAAGCATTGGGAAAATGCAGTAATCCATCACGGGTGGACTTAGAGCAGCAAGTTTAATTTCTCTGCATTCAAACTTAAGGCTCTCTACATCTTTAAGCAGAGTTTGCATCAAAGGTATAGGAAAGAAACAAACATGCATGTTTATTTGTAAAAATTGCCTATTTCCCTTCCCATCCTTGTGGTGTTTGAGTATGTTGTTAGAAGAAGAGAGAGAGCTTGTTGCTCAAGAGAGAAAAAAATCAATTGGGTGGGCTCAAATGGTGTGTTCTGCCATAAGTCTTCTCAAAATGCCCTACCCCAGCTAGTCATCATAAGCTTAAGGCAGGAATTGTTTCATGACCAAGAATTGTCCCTTCTGCTTTAAATAATAACAATAATAAAATTAATCAGGATCATGTTAGAAGTATCATCAGGGATGATTTCAGTATTAATTTAACCTCCCTTGATCATGGTTGCCTTCTCTTCTTACTTTCAAAATAAATCATATGGAGCTGGCTTTTCATTTTTTCAAGCCTGACTACCCAGGTACTTCATCAGCTTTTGTCTGTATAATCATTCACCTGGTTTCAATCGCCACCTTTCAAGACTGTCTGGTTTTAGTTGTTTGGCTTTTTTAAAAAAAATCATTAGTATGATATATTGTAATGTTGTATTTCTATCCCAAATTTTTATTATTGATTTCTCTTGTACTTAAATTTATCATCAGATAATAGTGAATAGTATAGATATCCAACAGCCTGAATAAATGAATAGTGAAACAAGAACATCTTGGTTCTTGTTTATGCCCAGGTTTGAGCTAAAGCTCCAGTCTCGACTGATCTGAGGTCAGTGGGGGTCCACAGAAGGCCACCCACACAGCTCTGAGTGCAGACCTGGAGCCACACATTGTTTACATTTTCCTAAAGAATCTAAAATAGTGACCAGATACGCAGGGAGCGTGACTAAAGAAAATACAGCTGCTGCCAGTGGATTAAAACTCAAAAATGCGGAGGTGGAGAAGAGTGCCTGGAAAATTCTGAAAGGAGGCTGACAATGTACAGCCCAGAGTGGTGGTACAAAGCATGCACAAGATGTGCTTGCAAATCACCAAAAAGCTTTGAACTCCTAGTTGAGAGAAATGTACTGATTCAGGGGGAGAACCTCTTCAGAAAACTGTCCTGAACAAACAGTATTTTTCTGCACTTAGAAATCATAGAGTCACAGCAAGGCTGGAGTTGAAAAGGACCTTAAAGATCATCTAGTTCCAACCCCACCAAAATAAATACATGAAAGTAAAATTAAAAAAAAAAAAAAAAAAAAAAAGAGAGACATAAAACAATCCCTGACACTCCTTTAAGGGTGTCTCCCATTCAAATAAACCAGAATCATCTGTTTTAAGTGCTGACCCTTTTCCCCTGTATAGGGGACAAACAACAGGGAATTTGAGAAGTCCTTGGAGTCAGGGTGGAGAGATTTTGCTCACTGCATCTCCCTCAGGGATGAACCACCCACCAGTGCAACCTGTTGCTGGCTAATGTGGAGGCTTCTTCCTGAGGACACATCCAAGGAAGACATCTTACACTGGGACCACCTTTCATGTCATACAAAACTGTTTACAGGTGGTTTTTGTTTTCTGCCCTTACCTGACATGGTTACCAGTGAAAGCAGCAGAGGTTCCAGAAGGACCTTCCTGAGCTCTCTGCAGCTGACAGTTTCCTCTTCTCCTTTTAGTGCCTAAATTCCCTTGAGTAAACACAACATTTGTCTGAGCCATGAGTGAGGACTTGTTTTCTTTGCTGCCTTTGAAATGGGCCATGTTTTTTGTTCAGATGCTGGGTTATGCTGTAAAAAATGTGGCTTTGCTTTTGACACTGTAGAGAACCATTGTAGAGAACACTATCCAGTGTGTCACTGGATGTAAAATAGGACTGTCCCCCAGAGTAAGGCAGCTGAACATGCAGGTCCCCACATAGGTGGGCAAGCTGTTTTTGCAGCCAGCAGGAAGCTGAGGCTCTGCTCAGCCACCTGTGACTGCAGACACTGAGTGCCCACACTGGCATTGCACCACAGTGCCAGAGCACTCCGAAACTGGGCTGGGCTTCAGCTGCCCTCATAGCACCAGAGGTTCTGTGTGGGCACATAAATGAGCCCCCAGCCCACCTGCAGACTGCCACCACTGCACCTAAAGCTAAATCCAGTCCATCCACTGAGCTTCCTTTACCTGAGCATCCAGAGCCACTTCAAATGCCTGCAGGGCATCCACATGGCTGGAAAAATGTGACAGCCTGTGGGAAAACTGCCAAGCAGCATGTCCTGAGGCATCTCACATGGTACTTAATCCCTGGGCTAGGGCATCTGAATCCCACCAGTAAGCTCTAAAGCCCCACATGGATTTGGGAAGTTAAACACGAGGTTCTTGCAGATCTACTGGTGCCCAGTCTTGGTGCAGTGTTGCCTTCCAAAGACTGTGGTGTACAAAGTGTGCTTATTTGGTTGTTTATAAAGAAGTTTGGGACCCATCCAGGTAACAACACTACCCATATATAAAATCATTATCTCCAGAGCTTCCTGTGAAAATCTTGATATTTACCACCCACTGGCATTTACATAAATTACAGTATTTGCAGTGCAACCTGACACTTAGAATAGCAAAATTCAATTTAACAGCCTGGGGCAGTAAATGTTAAAATGTGAATTTTCATTTGCACAGAAGTCCTGGTATCTTTCTAGAACATTGTGAAAGGGACATGGTGTGAACATCCCAGGATTTCTCTGACACTTATCTCATTGTGTTAGATTAATTTGTTCTTTTTCAGGATACAGCGAGCCTTTTGGAAGCAATTTCTCTTTCAGTTTGTAACAACTGACTAGGAAACAGAAATCTTTGTGATTAAAAGCTTTTTACAATCTTTTATTTCTCCTTTGCTTGGAACAGGTGCCTATTCCCTGTCTATTCGAGACTGGGATGATATGAAAGGAGATCATGTCAAACATTATAAGATTCGTAAACTTGACAATGGTGGATATTATATCACAACTCGGGCACAATTTGAAACTCTTCAGCAGCTGGTTCAGCATTACTCAGGTAATTTTTCAGATAATATATGGCACTCTGAAGTATTTTAAAACAAAGGTGTTTGCTACTGAGCTGATGTATGTGTAAGATGCCCTAAAGAGTCATTTGATCTATGACTCTTGCTTGTTGTAATGCATCTTCTGTTATCCCTTTCCCATTAGAGTTACAAATGTCTTTGACTGCCATTCACAGGATACAGCAGCAGAGCTTTTAAAACCTAACACTTTACTGTGCTAAAGGTTTTGCCAGCTCTCCCTCTTCTAAGTAAGCAGAATTACCAAATTTTACTTGCACAGCTCCAAGTATGAATTCCCTCTGAAAAAGTGAATGCTAATATGTGCCATTTTGCAGCACACTATTGCTAATAAAGCAAGTAGGAATTGCACTGTCGAATTCAGTCACCTAAAACAATGGCCAAAATGTTTGCATATATTAGATACATAATATGTATTTTTCCCACTGGATTTTTGTTCTATGTGCAAAGTATTAACAATTAAATTATGTTAATTAAATAAGACAATAGGCATGTTTCTTTATGCACTCTATTTGTGTCCACCCACCAAACATTTTTTTTTAATTATTCCTGTGAATACAGTGTGGCATGCAGTATTCCACCCAAAAGTACATCTGGCAATTGGTGTACAACAAATGCAACTTCAAAGCCCCCCAGACTTCTGCATAGGACACACTGGTTCTTACACAGAAGATCACTGTGCTTCTCAGCATGGTCATTTTTAAAGCAGGAATTTATCTTTTGAATTATTTGCTCTTTGGGGGGTTTTTTTCCCTTTACTTTAGCTTTTCATAATATTATTAACAGATTACCCCAAATGCTTGCTGCTCAAAAACTTTTCATAATTTTTACTTGGGAAATCGACTTCTCTGTGGGGCATTTTTTCTGTATTCTTTGTATTCTGTCTGCTGTATTCTTATGCTATTCATACTAGACATCTGGCTGTCTTCTCCACCCAATTCCTGATGGGTGTATGCTGCCAGGGAGGATTTCTAGTTGTTTCTGGTGACTCCACTTCAAGTTAAATGAGGTACAAAAACCTCACAAATAAAGAAGATAATTTACAACCTCACTGTACCAGTTGATGTCAAATTTTAGTTTCCTGTGGTCAGCTTATTTGGGTGGCATATTTTCCATGCACAGATGCAGAAACAAATAGATCTGGAAACTGCCATTTATTTCTGTGCAACACGGAGACATAATCAGTAGGATCCAGGCAGGGTAGCTCTGGAGGTGTGGAACAGCACTCCAGAGGTTCCCAGGACCCAGGTGAACACAGGAGCTCTTGTTCCATCCCAGCCCCAGCTGACTCAAACCACAAGGGCTCTGCACTCTGAATTCTGGGGGAGCTACAATGCACAGTTGTGCTAATGAAGTGGAGCTTGGTGTTGCAAGGAGCTTCAGTGCTTGCCCACCTTATAGTGCTGAAACAACATGTTTACATGCACAGAAATAAATTCTGCACAGAAGAACATGTATTAAGTTTGAGTCTGAAGTGCAATTGCACTTCCCCACCTTGTTGTGCTCTGCTGCACCTGCTTAAAGATGCAAATCTCTGTGCAGGCTTTATATTGTAGCCTGCTTTGTGCAGCATGGTATACTCTTCACCAATATGTATATATATCATATATACATAAATATCACTGTTTTCACTCTTGCCAAAATATCTTGTGTGACTTTTGTCACAGTTCAGTCTTCTGTGAAGCTTTTCAAGAGATAATATCATGAACCTGCCTCAAACAATGTAGGACTGGCTGCACATGCTAATGAAGGTTAGCTCTAGAAAGAATGTCAGACTTGCATGACACCTACAAAGACACCTTTTTACAGAGCAGGATATAGAAAATGCCTTTTCCCAGGCTACAAAAGGTCCACCAAATTTTCATGGCTGCGATTTTTCAGAAAAATAAGTAATTAATCTTCTCCGTGTTTCTTTTACCCAGTACAGAAACAAATCAGATTGTAATTGACAGATTATTTTTACAAAGCTATACTGTATCATAGTAAACTCAATAACTCAAGAGGTTATCTTAATGCAGCATTGTGGGAGGAGGGAAATCCTGAGTCTGCAAGAGAAACCAATGGTGGTCACCTTTCATTTCAGGCCATGCAGAGACTAAAATATTTCCTGTTCTGTCTCAAATGAATATGTTTCAGTGTTCAATTCCTAATCTTCCAGGATGCTTTGTGGTATGCAACTAACAGCTGTTGTGAGTAGCATTGTTTTTATGCTTACTGTATTTGTTTCATGTCACACTTTTTTTTCTTTCCTCTCCTTTGCTGTTGGCTTCACTTCTGGCTCCATCAGAGAGAGCTGCAGGTCTTTGCTGCCGCTTAGTAGTCCCCTGTCATAAAGGAATGCCAAGGCTTACTGATCTGTCTGTCAAAACCAAAGATGTCTGGGAAATTCCACGAGAATCCCTACAGTTGATCAAGAGACTGGGAAATGGGCAGTTTGGGGAAGTATGGATGGGTATGGAGCAAAATAATTACTCTAAAATAGCTCTCTGTGTGGGGATTACAAGATGGAAGGTGAAAATGTAGGACGTTGTGACCCACAAGAAAAAAAATTAGTAAAGCTCAAACTGTTAGGAAAAATGTCTTTGGAATCATGTCTTTGACTTTGAAATTCTTTAATCTTCAACTTTCACTATAATTGATGGCAAAAGAAAACTGAAAATCCATGTTTCCTTGGAAGGTCTTGATTTTGACAAATTACCACTGTCTTAATAATAAATCAAGGCTCACACAGTAATCTCTTGGCTATACCAAGAAGCCTTTTTCTGCAAGCTAACAAAAGAATCCAAAAAACAGTGTTTGCAAATGAACTTGAATGCAGCACTAAGAGACCCTCACCTTCCATCTTTCTCAATGCATGCATAATTTTGGATTATAAGTGTGTTTTTTTTATTAATTTCCTCTCCTATAGAGAAAGCTGATGGTTTGTGTTTTAACTTAACTGTGATTGCTACGAATAATACCCCACAAACTGTTGGATTGGCTAAAGATGCATGGGAAGTTGCACGTGATTCATTATTTCTGGAACAGAAGCTTGGTCAGGGGTGTTTCGCTGAAGTGTGGCGTGGTAAGGCAGAGAATATATTTTGCTTTGGATGCATCTTTTAAGGCCCTCTTGGCAGAAATAAACATTTCAAGTATAGATCTTAAAGCTAAAAGATCAGAATAGTATGAAATGTTAGTTTATATTGCCTGAAACAGTCAAACGTAAATACAGTAATCCATGGGGAAGCTTCCTTTCACTTGCACACAGTGGTATGAGAGGTTAGGGCATTAAAATTCATTAAGTGCATTGGGTTTATTTGGGTGACTACACAATTGCTAGGTATTAAAATAGGAATGGTGCTAAACCTGTAGGGCAGAATGGCTAACCAGAAATTAATCTGGTAAGTAGACATTTTTCTTTCCTCGTGTGTTGTAGCACTGATGGAATCAGACCCTGAAAATGTTTCCATCCACTCTCCCAATTTAAAAATAATGGCAATAGCTTTTTCATGCATCCACTTCTTCAAGTCTCTTTGAAATTTGTATCTGCAGCAGAACCCAGTAACTCAGTATAGAGACCAGGGACAACAGAGACAAAACTTGCCAGGCCCAGCTGAACCCCCACTTTGAAGCTCAGAAATGTTGACCTTTTCCAAAACCACTGACATTGCTTTCTGCACACTTGCCAGCTTAACTTACCCATCATGAGCTTCATTCTTTTAAAGAGTACAAGACAATAGCAATTTACAATTTACATAAATCTTAGTATGGCCATAGCATTGAAACACAATATAGTGGCCATTTCATGAGATGTGGCTCAATTTCTGTGCCAAATTGCATTCTGTATAGACTCTAAAATTACCGATTCAAATAAAGAATCACTATATATTGTTTCTTCAGAAGAATTTGAGGGGGCAGTTTGACCACTCCTTTTGTTGCAGTAACACAAAAATATGTACAGCCAAAACAGCCAGTGGGCTCTCCTGGGTTCTTGCAGCTGTTTCTCATTGCAGGACTACAGCAAGGAGCACTACAGCAAGTCTGTGAGATATACAGAATTTATAGACTAGAAATATAGAAATTGATAGAATCTCACAGAATTACAGTTGACCTGTTGCAAAGAAAGCAGCATACATTTCTATTGGCATTTCCAGATAATTGCCATTTCTTCTTGTTCTCCAGCTTGAATGAATGCACAAGTTTCTGGTTGATGTTAATGCTTAATAGTCAGCCCTGTGTGCCATAGGGCTTAAACCAATACAACAAGTTAAATGAACAAATGTAAAAAAAAAAAAAATTTAAAAAATCAGCTATGAGGAATTAAGTACCAAGTACCAGTGCCAAGTACCAGTACCAAGTATCTGTCAGAAATGCAAAAATTATTACTACAATTATGAAATTATGTTTCTTAATGTATAGTAAAAAATATTTTAATGGCCCTGAAGCATTACCAAATTGGAGTAGATTGACACAGTAATCATTAATAAAAAACACATTAAGTAATAACTAACTACATATTGGAGGAATTCAGAGGGAAGTCTATGCTACTTTTCTGTTAAAGAAATGTATCAAAACAGAACAAGAAAATTTAAGAATTTAAACTGGAATCAGGGCTGAGAGGATAGTTAACATTTTTGTTTGATTTTCTTTTTTTAAACTGGAGAAATTCATAAAAATATTTAAAAACAGACTTGCTGAAAACACTTCATGGTAGTAGAACGAGTCCTGGGATTTTTATTAAAACAGAGAGTACACAATCCTGTTAACACACGAGGTGAGATCCTATTTTATTAATGCCGATCTGGTGCCCATGAAACTCCAGTTTTATTCCTGGTTCATATCATTTGTGGAACCTCTGCAAAGTGGCTGTGACTGATGGCACACTGCAGTCTGGAGCCTCAGTGACTCCAGACAAAATACGTTCCCTGACACTCATCACAAAAGATTCTGGAACCCTGCTTGAAATTAAAGGCAAAATCCACATCCTTCCCAGCTTACAGAGGAATGCCACTAGGGCAAAGTCCTGCTTCAGCTCTGCTTTGAAGAACTGAGAGAAATTAAGGCTTCAGGAGTCCTTCTGAAGTGTGCTGGGGTAGCAGAGGTGTTAAGGCATTACTCCAGTGACAGTGGAGTGATACCTGGCACTGAGCTGGCAGAAGACAATCAAGGCATAATGAAAACCAAACTTGCACTGCGCACTTTTGACTAATATGTGCCTCTAGCCCCCCTAGACATTTGGGAATGCCCTTTAGAAGTGAGGAGCAGCACAGGAGCAGCAGCTCCTCCACTGCTCTTCTGCTATCTTCAGCCAGGCAAGGTGGATCTGAGACCTGAGCATTTGAACAAAAAAGGACCAATTTTCTGACTCCTTTTATACTCTGGCAATTCGCAAAAGCTCATGATAAAGTTATTTTGGTCTAACTTGTTCCCATGCAGCAGGTGAGCCCTGTTACTGTTCATGTACTTTTAACAAACTGGGTTATTTTACATGTTACCTTTTTTCATGACACAGCCTTTGTGCAGTTTATGGGCTTTCTGCTATCCTCATGCTTAACTACAGTGGAGTAGTTTTTAATGTGATTAATTCCTGAAGTCATTTAGTGTTGTTCTGCCTTATCATACAGCAGCTCCTTATCTACAGATCATATTCAAAGCCATGTCAGCCCTGACTCTGGAGCAGGGTTCTGGATAGTCTGGGCAAAAGACAACCAGAAGGCAGTAGTAAAGTGGTATTTCTGCCCATTTTCATTTTCCTTCCTTTTCCTTCCCACACAAAAAAAAATTAAAAAAAAAAAAAAAAAAAAAAACAAAACAAAACAAAACAAAAATTCCACTATTAACATAAATAGGTCTTCTGGGTTTCCTTTCTTTCCAGTCCTCCTCCCCCTTGCAAACACCCAAGTGAAACCCCACATCTTACAGGATGCCCTGAGTCAGCCTTCCCCAGCCCTCTTCAGGTTCTTGTGCAGGCTTTTGAGTGTTCCAGAAGGCTTGGTAGGTGATGGCTATAAAATGATGCAACTTGTCCATTTCACTGCTGACCACAAGTAAAGAGCAAACTGAAGTGGATAGGAACACCTCATTTTCTGTCAGCAGCTCCTGGGGATAAAGAGGGGAAGGAAGAAGATACATTTCAGTTTGGAAACACACCTGTGTTTCTAAGATGAAATCAATTCAGGATTTGTTTCTCAGGAGTTTTTTGGGGTTTTGTTGGGTTTGGGGTTTTTTTTTAATCCGACCCAGAACAAAACCAAAATGTTAAAATGTGTTGCCAATGAGAAGTTCTGGTTTAACCAGTTTTGTTGTCCAAATCTGTGACAAGAGCTGTGTTGCTGTCTGTAAAAATTTCTTCTTAGCAAAGGAATACACAAAGATGGATTTCAGTAGTCCCACATCTCTTACTCAGAGAAGGTTTCTGTGGAGATCACTGGAAACATTGTTTGAGTAGGACAACAGCAATTGTGCCCCAGTGCCAATGGGAGTATTATTTTTCAGTGTAACAGAAAAAGACTAAAATATGAAGGAGATGTGGGAGGAATATAATGATAAGGCAACATGGGAAACCAAACTTAAAAAAAAAAACTTAAATGTGCTTGCTATTTTTTTCCTTGCTTACATTAGGCATTGGGTAGAAAAAGGAGCAGAAGATATTTAATCTAACTAAGTGTCTGTGCTTGTAGGTACGTGGAATGGAAATACTAAGGTGGCTATCAAGACCCTGAAGCCTGGCACCATGTCTCCAGAATCCTTCTTAGAGGAAGCCCAAATCATGAAGAAGCTAAAACATGACAAATTGGTCCAACTTTATGCCGTGGTGTCTGAAGAGCCAATCTATATTGTCACAGAGTACATGAGTAAAGGTGAAGCCAGAGCTGCTGTGCTTGATAACATTTTTTCTTTTTTGGTTCTCCTTGGGGACACAGAGGGAGGTGCAGAGGGGTGCATGCAGGAAGGAGAGAGAGAACAGGAAACTAGAGTCACCTCTGGCTTGAGAAGAATTATGAATTCCACTATGAACTGGGCCCAAAACCTGATGTACAAAGAAAATCTGTACTAGCTGGGGGAAAGAGAAGTTGATGCAGGCTAAATTATTCCAACTGCATCAGCATCTAAACTTCCCTGACCAGTGACATGCATTTTCTAGGTTTGATGATACTACATGCTACTTCCCAAGATCCTAGCTTTTCCTGGCATCAGAGAGTTCTTAGGACATCTTTCAGTGTTTACTTGTTGGCCTAGGATTTCTGTTTCTTCGTTTAGCCCGTCCTGAATCTTGTCACTGCACCTCATTCTCAGATCACACTTCACTTTCAGTCCACCCTATTATCATCTTAATACATTATTTGCACATATTGTTCTTACCCTCCTCTTTTTCCTTCACTTTCCCCCTCTCCCTTGTCTCTTCCTTAAGCTATTTAGCTGGTAACAGTGGAGTAAAATGAGAAAAAGAAAACTTTTTGGTCCATCAGATCTCCAGCAGGGGTGCTGAGAGCAGAGCAAAAAAATCTGCTTGTTTTGGAAAAGCAAATGAACCAAATAGGAAACATAAGTTCTCACAGGGAAGTTTCATTGTACATTGGAGGATACACTCTGAAATTTTAAGTGCATTCTTTCAGCCTATTTGGAGTTGACTTTTATTTTCCTGGCAGGTGCTTGCCCACCTCCCTCCTCAGAGTCATCCAAGCCCTGACTAACTCACACTTTAATCATGTCTCAGTGACAAGCATATGCTTTTTCCCTTTAAAAATAAAGACTTTTCAAAACCCTTCTGAAGTATGGGGTTTATTTTGGCTTACTTTACTGGTTTGTACTGTAACATTTTACATCTTTGGATCTGAGCTTGAGGCTGACGATTTATCAAGGGAGAAACGCTTAATCATCTGTCTTTTTCCTTTATTTATTAAACCAATTCTCTGACCTTATTTAAAGGAGACTGCTGTACTTCTCTGTTCAGGTACAAGATTAGGACAAAAGCTATAACATCCTAGGTTCTTTTTTTTAAAGCAACAGAGTACTTTCTTGTTTTCTCTTGCATGGGAAAGCGATGTTCTCGTAACTTTTGTTAAAGTTGCTTTAATTTAATCTCTTCTTTGTCTTCTAAAATCAATGCTATTCATGCTGTATTTAGTTCTGGTTACCTAGAGAAGAAGCACTACCAATTTCTAAGGAAAAACAGCCTTTGCAAATGCTATTCCCCTTGGGCTTACCAGGCTCTGGGCTGACCTTTCTTTTGGAGCAGGTTGAGCTGGGATCTGACTTCTTGCATAGCTTGTGTGGCTTGGAACTGAGTTGCTGCTTTGCAGTTAGCTGAGGCCTTTAGAGAGCAGCAGGCATGTGGTTTTAAAGAGCACTGGAAAAGTTAAGAAAGATCAACTTTCTCAGTAATGGTCAGGAAAATTTAAAACAATCCTGTTTCCTTTCCCTGCAACTCTCATTGTACTAGTGGCACATTCTTTTGCAAGCCAACATAAGAGTGAAGTGAGTGCAATAGGAGAGTTTGGAGATATGATGGGGGTTTTTTGAAACTGTTCCTTGAACTTGAAATATAGCTGTCTTTAATACTGAACATATTGCTGCACCTCCATTCTGATGAGTTGTTTTCCTAACATCTCTCTATTGTGTCAACTCTGCATTCACAGGGAGTTTGCTAGATTTCTTAAAGGATGGAGAAGGAAGAGCTTTGAAGTTGCCAAATTTGGTGGACATGGCGGCCCAGGTCTGTCTCCAGAGTAGTGAGCAGTGAGGTGTATGTGTTTTATAGCCCATGTGTGTGCTGAGTTTGTTTGAAATGCATGGTTTGTCTTTCCTGCTGCTCGCAGGTGGCCGCGGGAATGGCGTACATCGAGCGGATGAATTACATACACAGAGATCTGCGGTCTGCAAACATCCTGGTGGGCAACGGCCTAATATGCAAGATTGCTGACTTTGGATTGGCAAGACTGATTGAAGACAATGAATATACAGCCAGACAAGGTAAATGCAGCAGCAGGTGTAGCACTGAGTGTCATTCTTGTGGCAGGGAAAGAGTGAAACATGGTTTTGAAAAGCTCTCTCTCCTATGCTTCGGGGCTGCTTTCAGAAATTCCTGAACTCATATTAACTCCTAGTCAGAAGTTCACTGCTGAATACATGTCCTAAAGAGAATGTCTTATTTTGTTGTCTGTTCTTTGAAAACCAGAATGGAACAAAGGTGATGAGTGAGAACACAGCTGGAAAGGACAGCAAAGACAGGATCTTCGTGGTGCCATAGGAAAGAGGATATTTTACTTACTAGTTAGGAGAGTCTGAATGTGGTAATCCAGAAAAGTGCATGTAGGGTATTTCATTTGTAGTGTGCTTTCTAGTGTTTACTGACCATTATTATCACTCCTGTATTATTCTTACTTTCTGTATTTCAAACAGGTCAAAGAATTGCACCTCTGTGCAATGGAGCTGCCTCTCCAAGCACTATATTTTCTTTCTTTCTTTCTTTCTTTCTTTCTTTCTTTCTTTCTTTCTTTCTTTCTTTCTTTCTTTCTTTCTTTCTTTCTTTCTTTCTTTCTTTCTTTCTTTCTTTCTTTCTTTCTTCTTAAAAAGTTGTTTTACTAGAAATGGCATTTTCCAGGGCTACACAGGGTACGGGGCACAGACGACCACTGATACACTATAGAAATGTATCAAAGAGTTTTGTAGCTTTTTCTAAAAAGCATGTGTGTCAAACTGAGCCATGTCACAGCCTCTTTTTAGTTATTCTTTACAAGTCATGCTTAGTTGTCAGATGTTGGTCCAAGCTGCAGAGCTACAGTTTTGTTCTTTTTCTGCTGGCAGTACTTTGGTAGTGCTTGCTCAATATGTGTTGGTAAACACGACTCTGTCCTTTCAGTGCCAAAGCCAAGGAAGATCCCATTAAACCCTGTTGCACATCCAAAAAGCCCAGGCCAGCTAAGTACTTCATAACTTGCCTTTACTCCCTCCCTTGTGAGTTTCTTCTCTTGTGCAAAGTCCCTGTTTCAGCATGGACCCTGTCATTAATTCTTAGGAACATCTAGCCTCTTTCTGTAACTTTTTCTCTAAGTGTTGACAGAAGGAGCCAGAGAGTTTCCAGCATGCCTTGCCCTGGCCTGGGAGCAGCAGCAGCAGCTCTCAAGCTGTTCTCACCCCCCTGAACTGCTGTTGGCAGTACCCAGACACAGGGATGTGGAGCACAGGCTGCATCCACCCTAAAAGGTGCCTGCTTCAGTCAGACAGTGAGGCCTGGTTATTTTGGTGGGGTCCTTGAAGAACCCATGACAGATACTAATGCAGAGCCTTAACTACTATTGATTTCAGCCCGAGGGTGGGAATTGCTTCTTGTTAGAAAAAAATAGGCTTGTCTCATTCTCTCTAGAGCAATAAGAGTGTCTGGAGAGGCTCTGGTAGACAGAAAGCTGCCTGCTTGCTGTTCCCCTGTGAAAAACAAGAGTTTTCCCTGAATGAGGCGGGCAGATCCAGTCTGCAAAATGGCTTTGAAGCAGTGTCCTATATTATCTCCATTTCTGCCTGGTTTGCTGCCATGTCTTTTGTTCCCTTTGGAAACCACCCAATGTATAGTTTTACATGACTAATTATTTGTTTTCATAGACAAGTATGTGACCTACTTCTGGCCAAATCTCTTCAGGCTCCTGATCCCTAGGAAATCCTATGATGACCTGTTTGCCTCTCAGTGTAAATCTCTCAGAATAGTTTTGCCCTCTTCACATGTTAAAAAAGCTGTGAAAACCTGCCTGACTGTTATTGAGGAGAAGTTTAGATTTTTAAATAAAAATCACTGAATTTGGAGTGGAGAAACTTTAAGAAAAGTATAACACCAAGCCTGGCAGGGAGGAGGAGCATAGCAGTGAGTGTCTCCTGCCCTTTTTTTCATGGCTGAAATCACTTGTATTGAGGAAAAAGTGTCTGAGAAGGGAGAATTAGTTTGGCTTTTAAATGCATTGCTGATGGTCTGGAGATCTGAGTCATGTTTGCCTGGCTTCATCTCCTGGTGCCAGTATGGAGAAGTCACCCGTCCTTCCCATAATTGAGGGCAATGGACAATACTTCCTTCCCCTGACCTCCAAGTCAGGCTGAAGTCCTTCAGAGCTCCTTAAAAGAGAGACCCAAAGAGCTGTAACCACAGGCAAAATGTAGAAAGGTTTTCCTACTTTCATTAATATTTTTTGTCTCTTTCTTAAGGAGTAGGAAAGGGATGCTTTTTTTGACCAAGTAGCACAAACTCAATTTACATTTCATGACAATTAAGCTGGCTTCCAAGCCAGGGTGAGCATAAGACCTTTAATATATTGAGGGAGAAACGTGGTTTCTAATGCACCAATGCTATTTTTTTTTTTTTTTTTTTTTTTAGCTGGAATTCTGTTCTGGCTTGTTTAGTTAAGCTTCAGTTTGAGCAATGCTTGTTGGAGACCACAGTATCAGGAGGAAATGGTTGCCTCTGCTTGTTTCCCATGACCTATTACTTTAGCCTCCAAGGGGATGCATCTGGGGACTGCTCTGTTTATCTAGCTGACTACTGCTTCAGTGGGAATTTTGACACAGGAGGAAAGCTTGGCCAGCAGAGGGGAGGGGAACAGGGAGCGCTCCAGACTGGCAGCTCCTGTGGGAGAAAGGAAATGTTTTTCCTTGCAAAATCTGAAGATTAAAGTCTCTGTTCACTCTCCTCAGCAGTCATCCTTCTTTTGGCTTATGTGTGTTAGCACAGAGCTCATTGTTGGCGTGGGGAAGAAGTGGTTTTCTCCAGCTTCACTTGATCTCCTACTCCCTTCCCCCACTGTCACTTTTGTCTCTGATTAAATATTTTGAAAGGAAACAGATGGGGATGCTTTGAGCCCCAGCGGGCTAGAGTGCAGGATTCCTGAACCTGTGTGGGTATTGCTTAGCCTGGTGGTAATGTTTTACTGACCGGTTTATTTTCTTTTGGGTTTGAACAAAGGAGGCCTGACTGCTCCTGATTTATGAGAGATAAATAAAAAGCAGTCTGTTGTCTGCACTGCCATTTCTCAGCAATTGTCAGGAAGGAAAGAGATGGTCATGCCACTAATGATTTAAAGTGTGTGACCAGCAGCTCTACACTGCCATTAAATAGTAATAAAAAAAAAAAAAAAAAAAAAAAAAAAAAAAAGCTCTTGGCTTGTAATGTGCATTTGGCTCCTCTTGTTTTTAGAGGAAGTGAGTAATCAAAGGGGAAAAACATGCCTTTTTAGAGTGACACCCATTTCAAAGGCTACACTGGTAGCTGTTTTGCTGTATTGTAGCCTGTCCCATTGCTTCTTTTGGCTGGTGCTGTTGTAATATCTTCCCCACACACATAGTGTCAGGCATGGAGTCTTGCTTCCTTCCACTGGTGATGATACTTGTGTCAGCCCTGTAAGGCAAGACCAGGACTTTGTCCTGGTGTCCTACAGGACAAAGAGAAGCTTCCCATCACCTCCAGGAAAGGATTTCCCATGCAGTTCTGCTGTGCTTACACTGATATGGTTCACAGTTCTGTGGAGTTTTAGCCAAGCACATGGAATTTTTGTGGAGAGTGCCAGTGCTCCAGAGTCACTGGGTTAAAGTTGTTACTATTCTAAGCAGCAGCAGCTGATACAAATTTTAAATTTTCTTAATTAAAAAAAAAAAAGTGCAGTTATTTTCCAGTTATGCTTCTATTGCAGACACTAGCAGCACTTGCAGTAGTGCCACTCTAAGCACACATGAAACAATGAGGATCTTTCTGATGCCTTCCAGACGAGCCAGAGCTATTTTGGGAGCTCTGTGTTTGTAAATTCTCAGATCATTTTTGCCTCCTTAGAGGCAAAGGAGGTACTTAGAAGTAACTCCTTCCTGCCCTGCTTAAAATCAAGTGCTGCTTCTTAGTTTGATTTCCTAGAAATAGAAAAAGGGCGAGGGGAATGGAGAGCTGCAGGCAGGGAGAGCCAGAGCAGGGAGAGCTCCGCCTGCCGAGCCTGCTTCTCGCCCTGATGTTTGCCAGGCTTGTAATTCCCTGTTCGTTCTCACAGCACAGAAAATGGAATTGCGCGGTCCCTCCCACGCAGCTCTCATCATCGCCTGCCGGGGCTGACTCGTTTCCTGCTTCATGCTTGCTTCAGCACTTGCTTTTTACCCTCTGCAGCTTTCCCTCTGCAGCCCCAGGAGCGGTTCAGTGCCACGCTGCATTCCCCGATTGCTATCCCAAGAGGTCCCCCCGAGTTTTTGGGTTTCAGAGCTCCTTTCCTGGGTTTGGTTTTAAGGTACAAGAGGCAGCAGCTTTGTAGCATTTCCAGAAACAGGATCATGATCAAGCTGGCAGTGGCTCTGGGGCATGGATTTCAGCGGTTTCTACTTCATCAAGATTTAGATCTGAAAAGAAACCAAAGCTCTGAGGGATTTTCTCTTGCCTCAGAAGAAAGCATGCTGAGAGTTGTATCTCAAGGTCACTCCGTCATCCCAGCCCCCCTGCTCCTTCTCATCACATGGCCTGCTTGTAGCCAGCAAAGAATTAAAGCAGGGCCGTGGATTGATTTTTCCCAAGGAAATCCTCCTGGGAGATAACCTGTGTGAATGCCTGGGCAGAGCCGGGCAGAGGTCCTAAGAATAGGGCTGAGCCTCACAGAAGTACTCACAGGCTGGGGGCTGGCTGTTCTAACCATAAATTTTATCAGCAGCTTTGGTTTCATGTGGTTACAAGCAGTGCAGAAACCCAAAAAAGGCTTTCCTCGAGCTGTAAAATTAAAAAAAAAAAAAATAGGACTGAGATAAAAGCTGCAGATTAGTACCTTGTTTTGGAGCAAAGACAGGTTATCCTGACCTGATGGATGCAGTGTGCTGTTGGTGTACATGTGTGGGGTTACTGATGTGCTGGTTGTAATGAAACAAGTTCCAGCAACTAAAAAAGAGAAATCCCTCCCCCACTGATGCAAAATCTGCCCTCAGAGTAGGAGATGGGCTGCCTTGTCAGCTGGGGTAATTTGGCTTATCAGATTTATTAACATGCTTGTCGGTAATACATGTTTTATCTGATGCTGTAATTTGTTTGCAGCACAGTTTGTCTAATAAGCTTCTGAGGCCTGGGCAGAGAGAGGCAGAGTGTTTTTTAATCAGTGTGTTGGGAAGAGAGTAAGCACAGGAGCTGTGTGTCCATCAGGAACCACACACAGCATCCAGCCTGTGCTAATGCTCCATGTAGCTACAGGAGGCTTCAGGGCTGTGCTCAACACATTTGGGAGCTTTTGTGCTTTCCCAGCAGGGCACTGTCCCTGTCTCCAGCACCTTGGAGGGATCCCTGTTAGACAAACACACAGCCCCATTCACACAAGCTGTGTGTGCTCTCCCTGTGCTATGGCAGTGCACGTGTTGTACCTGCAGGTGACCAGCCTGGTGTGCTCTCCCTGGTCTCTGCTCTCCCTTCACTGATAGCTCTGCCACAATGGGATGCAGACTCTCTTGGACCATCTAGCCTCCAACATGTGTTGCAGGGCCAGAACACCATGAGGCAGGGCTCTGCTAGCAAGCTCTCTGCCAACCTTGCATTTTTCTCCTCCCCATCTACCACTCCAAATCTGTCATCTCTCAGGAAATACTGCACAAACTGCAGAACGTGATTTTTTATGTTAGTTGCTTTAGACAGAGAATCATCCACAGCAGGGGCAACATGGAGAAGTAATGAATAGCTGTCCTGTCATTGGAAAATCCTCAGCACAGACCATTCATCTTTCCAGCAGCACTCATCACACTGCAGTGAGGATTGTACTGCTCTGGTTCTCAGGAAATGGGATGCCCTGGAACTGATCCCCCTTCTCAGGGACTTACCTTGCTTCTCATTTTTCTGCGGTTTGACAACACACAGCCTGCTCATCTCCCAGTGACACACTGGCAGTAGGTCGAGGAAGACAAAAATACTGGGGGAGTTGGCCACAAAAGAGTCTCAAGAGACTTCCTTCCTCCAAAGATGAGTTGTGGGTGGTTGCTACCTTTGGATCTGAAGCACGAGGGAATTAGAGCAGATTTGGCTAAGTTTCTCAGAAAAACAGAGCTGATTAAAGGAAAATTGTTGAATAAAATGTGTACAACATGTGAACAATCAAACCCCCCTGCATGGCCATCTCACACAGCACCAGCCAACATCTGAGGCTTCAGGCTGCTGGCCAGCCTGGAGTTATTCCTTCATTCAGCTGGCACAGGGTGCGTGTACAATCTCAGCTGCACGTAGGAGCGAGCAGAGGGAGGTTGGCCCTCGTGTTCAGGGCCATCTAAAGGCATGCACTGCAGGCCTGGGCACCAGATACACACAGCTTGCAGTTTTTCCAGGGATGGGCATGGGCTGTACAGCCCCAGGATCTCCCAGCAGCTGGAGCAGCCAGTTGCCAACCCCACGTGGCTGCTGGTGCTGCTGAAGCGGGGCCAGTTCTGGGACAGAGGCTCAAATGATGGCAGCTTCTGCTGTAAAGGATTCACACAGCACAGCCAAGGCAAAAAGAGATGAACTTCTGCAAATTTTGAGTCTTGTAAACTAAGATTGGTCACACAAGAAGTGTAAGTGAAGGAGATTGAGACCAAAGCCACAGACCCAGACTTTAGTTCTTGCCTGTATATCCACCAATGAAAATTCATAAGAGACAGACTTTAAAAAGTGAACAGGCATCCGAAAGTCCTCTGGCACGATTACAAATCTAACCAGTGATGTGCTGATGCTTAACTTGACTAAAGTTCCTGACTTCAGGCATTAAGTATCTGAAGCTTTCTTTTACATCTTCTTCACCCTTTAGCAGGACATTTTCAAGTCAGTTAGCAGGACTTACTTGAGCAACTGCAATAGTCCCTAGGAAAAAGATGTATTTGTACTAGGGTACTAGTCTCAGGATCATTTACATGTAGAGCAGGGAAAATTTCAGCACATCAGAATTTTACTAAGTAAGAAGATGAGAATTACCATGTTTACATTTTACTCTAAGTCACATCAGATTGCGGTGTATGGCAGAACATGGGGGCCACTGAGCCCTGGATGTGATGGCATAGCAATGCCAGCAGGGAACTCTAAACAGTGCCATAAGTTGACTCCCTGAGAGTGATTTGTCCACATTGTTACACTTTTGTGCTCCTCCTGAAAGTGAAGGGAACTTTTATGAGAGGATGATGGGAAGTCAAAGTCAGCCTGTTTCCAAATTCAAGAGTGTTTGTCACTAGGGATCAGCACTAAGCATGGCAACTCTTTTGCCTGTACATTAATACAAGGCATCAGGGAAATATCTGCATATTTTTTGTACATACTATGAGTTAATTATTACCACAAGACTTTTCTTTAAAGTCATATTGAAAATATTTTCCCTAAGAAAACAGTCAGTGATTGGAAAAGCAAATAAATCAGTGTTTAAAGGCTTGTTATCTTCCTACCCTTACTGCAACTGGCTCCTGCAAGCTCTGATGATGGATGAGCACATTAGAACTGCACGTATTTAAGGCACTACAGGCTTTTCAGTGCCAGGAGCTTAAAGTACACTGTCAAGTTATAAATCACAGGCCAAAGTTGTGCCTTGACATCAAGCACTCCAAGCAACTCAAATGGCAGTATTAAAGTCCTTGCATATTTCTAGTGAAGTATTGGATTTGTTTTCAATTTTTTTTTTTTTACCATGTTTGTTTGTTTGCTCAGCTTGAGCAGTCAAACTCAGAGGTACATATCCAGTATATCTCAGTTCTCCCTGTATGTGCTGTGTTATTTCTATTATATTTGGCTTATTTGTTTTTTAAACTGGGTTGTTTTTTTGTTGCTGGTTTTTTTTTTCATTTTATACAACTTCAAACTTGAGTTAAAATGTCTTATCCTTCTCTTGGGGTGTGGGACAAAGTGACCCCTTCCCTGCTTAGTCTTCCCTCATGTTCTGCCCACCTTTCCTCTCTGACTGTGCTCTATGGCTGGTTAACACTTGTCTGCAGCTCCTTCCACCTGCACATGTTGCAGAACACGAGAGTCACCTGTGACCTGGTGCTTTGGCTCTGTCTCTGTGCTGGTTAAGACTCATGTATTCTCTCTTCAGGTGCAAAGTTTCCCATTAAATGGACTGCGCCGGAAGCTGCGCTGTACGGAAGGTTCACAATAAAGTCAGATGTGTGGTCTTTTGGGATCCTACTGACAGAGCTGGTAACAAAAGGGAGAGTGCCATACCCAGGTAAGAAAAATGTCCTGCTTCGCTTGGAAAAAGGAGTGGGAATGGGCCATACGTTTAAGCTGGAGTGTTTGTTTATATTCACTGAGCTCAAAGGAGAATGGCTATAACGTGTAAGTTTTGTGAATGCTTGAAAACAGTTCTGACTCAAAGCTGCTTTGTGATGGTCATGATAAAAATGACAAGGGGACAATTCAGCATATTCATTTCTACTGTTTTAATTGTGCTCAATTAAATTAATATAATTTCTAGACTAATGAAAGCACTGTAAAATTATTATATTCTGGAGCAAATAGCTCTCCATAGTATTGCATTTACTTTAAGATACCAACAGTTAAACTCCCACAGAGACCTTACTCCATTTATTCTGTCATTCTGGTTCACTGCAAGATTTGATGACTGTCTGAATGTCTGGTACTATCAAATCTCTTTTTCATAAAATTAAATTTCAATCCTTGCTTTTGAGATGGATGGAAAGAGAAGAAAATAGTTCTGTAATGTGCAGACTGGAGCTCATGGCAGGGTCACAGCAGGGCCAGATTCTCTGCATGGGGGAACTGGAGGCCCCATGGCTCTTTGTTGAAACCCTGCCAAGTGTCCAATGGATTAAGATTTTTTTGGAGGGGATGATTAGATCTGCCTATGCAGAAAGAGCTTTTTATTCTTGTTGCCCTCCTGAAGATTTTAGGCATTCAGGTGAAGAGGAAAGGAGCGAGGTGAAAGTTATGTATTACATGGGAAATAATTTAATCCCTTCTTTTTCTCATCAGCACAGATATTAACAACAGGGGATGCCCTGCGTTCCAAGACGCATCTAGCTGCATTTTTAGTCTTTTTGTAAAAAAACAAAAAAAAAAAAAACAAACAAACAAAAAAATCTTAAATGCTCAACAGTCTAGCTGTGTGCACTGCAGC
Source organism: Muscicapa striata striata (assembly GCA_030060385.1). Taxonomy (NCBI): domain Eukaryota; kingdom Metazoa; phylum Chordata; class Aves; order Passeriformes; family Muscicapidae; genus Muscicapa; species Muscicapa striata. The sequence continues at coordinate 76,297 of JAREIS010000301.1, read as the reverse complement.
TGATTTAATGGAAAGTGCTCTGCAACAGTTTCAATTTTCCAATCTGTGCTGTGATCAAGAAGTCAGATTCATATATCAAACTGAGCAGAAGAAGCACCAAGGTGGAGTTCATCAGTTTATCATTCAGTTAATTCAGTTTATCCTGTGGTGTCTCACACCACTTCAGAAGACTGAACTCAGCAAAACTAATCTAGACTTTTACCAGGAATTTCATGTTTGCTAGGACCTAGCAGTCAGTAGCTGATATTCAAAAATATTGGGACTGGAAGGCACCTCATGATCATCAGTGAACTTCGCATGTTTAACAGGGAACAGCTTAACAAAGGTGTGGCTGTGACAACTGAATGAGGTAGCAGAAAATAGAATGTCATGTTTCTGAGGAATGGATGAGTCCCTCTACCCAGCACTTCCCCATGTGGGGTGTTGCCTCCAGTCAGGGCAGCTGTGTCACCAGTCAGTGCAAGGGTCTTCCTGCCATAAGGATTCCTGGCAGTGGTGTGAGAAAGCTATGATTTCTTCAGGTTTATTGAGGGTTTAGGCAGACATGGCATGCTGTGCAAAGGTCAAAGACAGAAAAAAACCTATGTATAAGCTTTATTTGATGTGATGTTGCTCCCAGAGGGTGGGCAATGTTCCTGACTGGGCTGCAGGAATTCTCTAGTCACTGCTAGTGGGTGCATGGGGGCTGTCACCAGCCAGGGCAGAGTTTAGGTGAAAATATCATTCCATGCAAAAACAACCATTTAAGCCCTATGTTTACTCACAAGTCTGTAAATGAACACAGGGTTGGCCATAGCTGCAGAGGATGTCTGCACTTCATAAATGTTTCTTTCCCTCACCAAAGGAGAAGGAGTCCACAGGATGTGCATTTAAGTGCTTGCAATATATAACTTCTTGTAGGAGCCATGACAGTAATCTCAGGCATGGGCTGTGTCCTGAAATTCTGGACAGTTTTATGACATGGCAGCTTGAGCACATCAAAGACAACCAGCAGGATCTCTCCTCTTTCAGCGCCATCCTACCCCTTCATCCCTCACTACATAAAGCCCTCACATGCCCAAAGTCCTTCTGGCTCACTCTCCCCAACCTGCTCTAGGAAGACACCAAGTAGCTGGAAGCAATTTTTTGTGTGTTACATATCACTAAGTCAGCAATTTTCTGGACAGTCATGTGCTGCCTGGTTACACCCTGCCCAGGCTCTGTGCCAGGGCCATTCCTTCCCACCAGGACCTCCCTATTGCTCACCTGGGAGGCCTTAATCATTCTCATGTCACCATCACTCCCCTCTGCCAGTTTTACATAAGGGCATCCTGGATCTGAATGTCTGAAGTCTTTGCAGATTTCAGTCCAGTCTCATTTTCCAGGCCCTAAATGGGAAAGCTTTCATAGCAGTGTAGGGGAACTGGGGCTTTCTCAGAAGGATCTGTCTCTGCAAGTGGATTTCAAGGACAGCTTGGACTTCCCAAGGTGACAAAGGCCTCCTGAGCTCCTTAGAAAAGCCTCTCTTTTCTGACATAGAAAGCACCATCTATCTCCTGCTTCATGCTGGGAAGAGGAAGAACCTTTTAAGGACAAAGTTTCATGAATCCCTGTCTGAGATAGGGAATAGGGTTCAGATGCACTCACAGGGCTTGTCTTGCCATTATGGCATGACTTGCACAAGGAGGAAAAATGGGATTTCTATCACCCTAAGAGGCAAGACTCAGCCCTCTTCACCCAAGTAGACAAACCATAGATAATGTGGTCTGTTGGCACTGCCAGCACTTTGGTACACAAGATGTGACACTGAAAATGTCAGCCTTGAAACAAAGAGGGGCATGGAGCTATCTGACTGCTGTAATATCCAGTTTCTGAAATAGTTGTGGGCATGCTGTCTTGATGTTCCTAGTTACATCTTGTAGCAGGCTGGGGGAAGTGAAGAGAGGCCCTCAGACAAAGGGGTTGCTCTCTTTCTCCACAAGCTCTTAGTGCCTGAGAGATGATTTATAGCACACATCCCAGTCCTGGGGTGGTACCCAGGCCTGCAGGACACCATACCTCCTGCCTTCCCATGTCTGGAACCAGGCATTGTTTTAAGCTTGTGTAGAAGGAGGGAGAAGCACAATGAGTAGGACAGAGGGGGAAGACAGGCAGTTTACAGCAAAGAAGCAGACTGGGTGGAACAGAACTTGGCTTTCTTTGTCCTACAGATTTCAACCAGTTCCTGTCCTGATGCCCAGTTTTGGAAAAGAGGCTGTGGTGAGATATATGAGCAGTAAAGGTTTTGCTGGTGGAGATAAAGATCAGTCTAGAGTTCATAATAAAGTCTTTCCCCAAATCCTATAGCTCCCACAAGCAATACCAACCTTTTGGAAGGTGTCCTCATGTTCATATTTCAACCAAGCCTGTTTCTCAGTCAGGGATTATAATGGGCCACTCTGATAACTATTTTATGCCCCTTTTTTATAATTTTCTTATCCTTTTCACATGACAACAGATTTAAATAAGCAACTTTCACAGTCTTTCTGGTTCTATTTTCATTATTACAGTGGAGAAATTAATAATAGATAGGCCAGAGGAGGAGCCAAGCTTAAGAAATAGTCTGTGAGTGGGCCTTTTCAGTGTTAGTTTCTTTCCTCTTTGACAAATGCCCTTCCCTAGCAGTAGTTGGAGAATTTGTGTATTTTTAACATGCTACCTTAGGGAGAGGCAAAAATCTCAGCCATACCAAACCAGCACCTCTGACCTTGCCCCTTCTGCTTTCTGCTGCAGTTGTCACGTCAAGAGCATTTTCATTTTAACTCTAGTGTGACAGCCACCGTGATGCTACTCATATTGCTGCCTCTGGCCAGGCAGGTCTTTGAGTCTGGGCTCCAAGCAGCCAGCAGCCTTTGGGCAGCTGTATTCAGCCTCCTCATCCCTGGGGGAAGCTGGGCCAGGAGTGCCAGCGAGCATGTGGTACCCAAGCCTGGGGCCAAGTACATAGCAGTGAGCCAGCATAGCCAGCTGGGTGGTAAATAGGAGGTTAAGAAAGATGTGTACTCACCACATAGGATAGATAAGGTCAGGTGGGTTTATTTGTAAGCAAGGAAGCTCCACTCACAAATGCTGTAGCTCAATGTTGCATTTATTCATCTGATATGCCAAGCAAATAATAACTTATTTTTAAAAACAAAACCAAATCCAAAATCAGATATTGACAGCCTAGCTTCGAGGATGAGGAGATGTTGGATATTTTCAGGCTTTAATTTCTAAAGTGGCATGACTTCCAGAGTTTTAAAACTTATTCCTCCTTTTCCACAGAAATAACTTGGTTTGCATTGCACTCAGTAAGAACAGCATTCAGAGGGTGTCTTCCCTTAGGAGCAGCTCTGCTGTTCTCTTCCCCGCACTGTTAGTTTGATCATTGGCTGAAAGTGTGCAGTGGGTCTGGAAGGAGCATCATTCTCAGTCTGTGTATTGGGTTTGTATGGCCAAGCTCTCATAGTCGGGGGAAGTGCCTGGGAAGAGGCTGTGACCTTGTGGGAGGCCCATGGAGAGAGGAGCCCCTGCTGGAGCAGCCTGTCCTTGAAGGACCATGGAAGAGTGACCCACACTGCGGCAGTTTGGGGAGAACAGTTGCCTGTGGGATGGACCCATGCTGGAAAAGAGAAGTGTCTCTCCACGTCAGTCAAGGACTCCTCTCCCTGAGATCGACCAGTTGACCATAACGCCCATTCCTTGTCTCCCTGCACCACTGGGAGAGGAGCTAGAGCTGGGAAGGAGGGAGGGGTGTGGGTAAGGTGTTTTTAAAGTCTTAATTTAGCAATCAATTCAATTGACATCTTTAGTTCCAGCCTGCTTTGCCCATTACACTATTTGGCGAGTGATGTATCCCGGTCCTTATCTCAACTCATGAACCCTTTGTTATATTTTCTCTTCCCTGTCCAGCTGTGGAGTGGAGTGAGAGAGGCTTTGGTGGGTTCTTGGCATCCAGCCAGGGTCAACCTGCTACAGTCTTAAGAGAAGAAAGCAATAATAAAGTAGCCTAAAACAATCACCCTCCTCACTGGACTTCACATGTGCCAAAGTAATCTGTATAGCTCATTAGTTTGCATGCAGGGACACTCCCTAGTTACAGCAATGTTTCCTGTCTTCTGGAAGAGCAGTGTTGCCCAGATCCATGCTATTTGCACATCTGCTGTGCTCCATCTAATCAAGCTCCTAAAAGCACACCAAAGTACTTTCCAGTGTTTTTTTTAGCCACAACTGGAAACTCCAAATCCTTTTTTGTGTCACAGTAACTCTTAAAGTAACTCTTAAAGTCACTATAATTTAAAGTTCCTACAACTTTTCTAGGAAAAGCCAAGCAATATTGCGTTTCTGTCCACAGTCTATATGGGCAGTAGATTTTTATTGTACAGAGCATTAGAGTGGCCATATCCTGTGGCATCCTGAGATTATTGAAGGTTTCACTAATAAAGCTGGATGGTGGGAGGTTATTTGGATTTTGGTCTTCTCAGGGAATAAAAAGCTAGTGGAAAAGCTATCTTTTGGGAATTGGATGTTTTCTTCTTGGCCAAATTGTAATTATTGAAGTATCACGAGCGCAAGCTGATTTTTCATAGAATTCTACAATGATAGAATAGTCTGAGTTGGAAAAGACCTCAGAAAGGTCACCTAGTCCAATCCTACAATAGGCAAGGATATCTCAGGTTACTTAGAGCTCTGTCCAGCCTGAACATGAATGTTCTCAGGGATGGGGCATCCATGACCACTCTGGGCAACCTGCTCCAGTGTTTACCATCCTCATTGTAAAAAACCTTTTTTTTCTTATACATAATCCAGATTTGTCTTCTTCAGTTTAAAACCATTACCCCTTGTTGGGATTAAACCATTGTCCCAACAGGCCCTGCTAACAAGCCCCCTTCAAGTACTGAAAGACCACAGTAAGGTTTCCCCAGAGCCTTCTTTTCTCCAGGCTGAGCAATCCCATTTTTCTCAGCCATTTCTCATTTCAGGGCCCTTCTCTGAACTTGCTCCAACAGGTCCAAGTCCTTCCTGTGCTGGGACCCCCGGGCTGCATGCAGCACTGCAGGTGGTGTCTCACCAGAGCAGGGCAGAGGGGCAGAATCCCCTCCCTGGCCCTGCTGCCCACGCTGCTTTGGATGCAGCCCAGGACAGGTTTGGCTTTCTGGGCTGGGAGTGCACATGGCTGGGTCATGTCCAGCCTCTTGCCCACCAGCACCCCCAAGACCTTCTTGGCTGCTCTCACTCTGTTCATCCACCAGCCCAGATTGATACCAGGTGTTGCTCCAACACAGGTGGAATAGCTGTACCAAACAAAAGAATATTGCTGAGTATTTTATTTCACAGATTTAAGGATTTTAGGATAAACTTTTAAGGGGTCTGGAAGCATACTGCAAGCAGAATGTCATTTATTATTTATTAAGAGTTGAAACTCTTGGGTATTCATTAGGAGAGAGGAGTTGTACAAACTGCTCAGATATTCTCTCTGTGGTGTTAGAAGTGCAGATATGACAGGCTCCTGCTATCAAAAGAGAAACACTAAAACTTGCAGGCTAAGATAAGTCTATAGAATAGGTTTGTAAACATAAATAGGCTGTTTAAGAGCTAAATGTATACCTGAAGAACTGCTATTTTTTTAAGTCTGACTAGTAATCCAATTGATTTAGAAATAAAAGTCTTTGAAACTCTGCTTTTAAATTATCAGTTCATGTCAAAACAGAATTTCTTTGGCAAATCCTACATGCTTCAGCTCTTGCTGGGTGTATGAATTCCAGTGAGGAACATAAGGATAACTTCCTTTAGTTTCATAACTGGGGTTTACTGTGAGGGAAGGGAAAGGGGAAAGGAGAAAGCAGAAAAGGAAAGAAGGGCATTTTCCTGGATTAAACTGTGATGAAAAAAACCTGGCTTGACTCACTTTCCAGAGACAAAAATTTGTCTCTTTCATGTTCTTTTTTCTACCTTTTTGTTAAACAAAAAAAAAGTGAAGGGCTGTTTATGTTTTCCTCCCCCTTCTGTCTCCTCTGGGTTTTTCTTCCAGCATACAGTTCGTTATCAGGTTTCAGAGTGTGCTTTGCAGCACTGAGTAAAGCACTGGATAAAAATACCAAACATTTGATATCTTAGAACAACAAATCAGTTGGGAAGGAGCTTTTCTGCTGCTGTTGCTTCCATCCATGTTGTACATAAGGATGTACTGCCAAAATAAAAGCAAAGAATGCAGTTTGTTAGTGGTTATGTATATATATGAACAGACGAGTTACTGGTAACTGTTATTTTCATAGCCTTCAATATGTAAGGGAAACGAAGCACAGCAGAAGTTCTCACCCCAAAACATGAGCTAATTCAGCTGATTCAAAGACAAGGATATGGAAAAAGGTGCAGATTTCTGTTCAAAACACCAATTTATAAAACTAATATTGAGACCACAATGTGAACAAAATGTGCATGTTTTTTTCTTGTAGTATCTTGAAAACAACAAGACCAGAAAGTTTGAGTTGGTGCTGCCTTGGGTTTGTGGTGTCTAACATACAAGTAGTGTTGTTTTTTGGTCTAATGAAAAAGTTAAATACCTTTGGAAATTGTCTTTCAGGAGAGCGAGGAAGACCCAAATGTTTGTTCAGCGTGTTCTGGTTTGTTGTGAGCCTCTGTGACCTAACAGCATCAGTTTGGAGTCAATAATACAGGAGAACCTTAACTCTGTGCAGAATCTGTGCAGAGGCTTGTTATTAGTCTGTTTTCATAATTTTGAAGACCTAACCATGGCCCACTTTAGAAGCCATTCAAAGTGCTCCTAGTTATAAACATCTAGCACCAAAAATAATGGTGGGTGGATGCAGCTGGTAAATGAAACACAAGAAACCAGTGCTGAAGTGTGGTCTGCAGGTTAGGGAATACTGTAAATGAGTAATCTAACCTTTCTTTGTGCAATTATCCCTGTGAAAGGGAGCACTAAGGAGAGGCCTGTAAGAGTATGAGACGGTTTTCTGGAGAGGTTCCTCCATGCACAACAGGCAGCAAAAGAAACAGTGCCCTACTTCTCCTTTCTCCCCTGCAACCCATGTTTAAAACCCAGGTACTCCTCATGTTTGAAAATGGAAGATGCTGCAGTAAGCTAAGCAGAACCACGCTGTGACCATGACATGGATAATTGAGAGCCTAAATATAAATATGAGGAATAAGTGGGGAGACCATGCCAGGGGTGGTTACAGTGACAGGATAGGAATATGATCCTTCCCAGACACTGCAAGTGGATATCAGTAGAAGGAAATTACCCTGACAAGATAAGAGGAAAATGGGTTTTGTAATCCTAACATGAGATGAGACTTTAGATGTGGATGGGTGGAAAAGGCTGAATTTTGCAGATGTTTCTTTCTAAGCATCCTTAATAATTAAACACAGCCAGGACATGAGGATACAGACTAAAGACTAAGTCCAAGGTTACAGCCAAGTTATCAGCCTAAATGCTGTGTAGTGTAAGGATTTTACTCATGGCTTAACCCCAGCCAGTAACTTAAATACCACACAGACACTTGCTCAGTTCCACTGCCCACCCCCAGGCCCCTCCAAAGGTAGCATGGGGAGGAGAATCAGAAAAAAGGTAAAACCTTTCCTTCTTATCTTGACAGGGTAATATCCTCCTGCTGATATCCAAGAGGTTGTGATAATAACAGTTTAATAACTGAAATAAAGTAAAAGATAATAATAATTTTATTGGAAATGAAAAAGAGAGGCATATAAGCCAAGAAAAACAAATGATGCACAATACAGTTTCTCCCAGCTTCTTGTGCACCTCCTCACTGCCAGAGCATGAGAAACTGAAAAGTCCTTGACATACGTTACACTCTGCTTATCAACAACTAAAACATGAGTGTGTTACCGACATTATTCTCATACTAAATCCAAAACACAGCATTGTACCAGCTACTAGGAAAAAAGTTAACTCTATCCCAGCCAAAACCAGACATTTCTACAAGGCAAAGCATAGAGTGGATAAATTAATCTTTATTGAAGAAGGTGATTGAATTATTCCTCACAAGTAAGTTTACAAAAAATGTGAGGTTTTTGGGTTCTGGAGATGGGACAAGCAAACTCCTCAAAAGGACAACCTGCAAGAAGAAAGTGGAGAATTCCTAGGGAAGGATAGTGTCATGGATAGTGTCATGGAAGCCAGGAAGTAGATAAGCAAATAGAAAGTGCAACATCGAGGTGTTGGTTTCTAGATTCAGCCATGGAGAAACTAAGGTGTCCCTGCTGGTTTACCTGCAGAGCTGCTTGGCAGGACCTGCTAAGTCAGGAGAGTGGATTCTGCAGATATTTTTCAGCAGGAGACTGTGGCAGGGCAAGCACAAAGCTTGCAGTCAGCATGCAGGCTTCCTCTGAAATACCTCTGCATGCCTGCAGTGCCAGTCTTACCTCTGGTACTGTTAAAAAGAGAGTGCTGGGAGAGAGATGTAAACTAAAGCTGAGGATGACTTGCAGTTAATGTTTAGTGAAAAGCACTTCAGCCGAGGAATCAAGGGGTTACACAGAAAAGAAAAAGTAGCAAAGGGCCTGGCCTTCCTCTCAGACTCAAGCAAGATGAGTCACCATCCCCAGAGATATTTAAGTCTGTGGATGTGGAGCTTAGGGACATGGTTCAGTGGTGGACTTGGCAGTGTCAGGTTAACAATTGGACTCAGTGATCCTAAGGGTCTTTTCCAACCTAAATGTTTCTATGATTCCGTGAAGGTAATACAACTTTTTACTTTTTTCTTTTGGGAGAGAGAGAGCTGTGGTTCTTTAGTGGAGAGGTATTACTTGGCATTTGACTTGTCTTGTGAGCAGCTTTGTTCTGTTTTGGTTTAGGAGCAGTCTAATATGGTCGAAACTGTACTAAGCAGCAGAGATGGAGGGAGTACAGGTCAGCAGCAATAAGCATCTGGGCTGACACTGAAAGCAATGCTGCTGGACAACCCTAGTAGCAGAGTTTGTCTTGAAGTCCCTGCAGCATGACTTCATAGAATGCTTTTAGAAAGGCTACGCTCAGTGCAAGGGTTTCAGAAACTCATTTTAACTTCCAGAATTTTGGATTTTTCATTTTTTGCAATGCATTTGTTTTCATTAAGCGCATCACATATTACACTTCACGGCTCCTGCAGTCAGCAAGGGAAAGCACCAAATCCTGCTCATTGTAAGTCAAAAAGCTAACCATGGGAGCAGTGCTCTGCTCATCACTGGATCCTAAAACCCTCTACTGAGAATTAAAATAAGGTTTATTATTATTTAAGGTAATCCAGGTTACCTTGCAGTAGATGAGGAGATGAAGCAGGACATCAGTGTGGTTGTGTTTCGCTTGTCTTAACCAAAAGAAATTGGTATAGCTGAGCAAACCACATATGTTGTAGATACAGTTATACTTGGTTAATTTTTCTGTAACTGACTGTGGATTTCTATGCCCTTCACAGGCATGAATAACCGTGAAGTCTTGGAGCAAGTAGAACGAGGTTATCGGATGCCGTGTCCTCAGGACTGTCCCATCTCCTTGCATGAGCTTATGATTCACTGCTGGAAAAAAGACCCAGAGGAGCGTCCAACTTTTGAATATTTACAGGGTTTTCTTGAAGACTACTTCACTGCAACAGAACCCCAGTACCAGCCTGGTGACAACCTGTAAATCCCTGGTTTCCAGACACTGTCATGAATTACCAGGTGTTTCTCAGCCCCGTCCCACCTGCTCTCCACCTTCCAGCTCTGTGATCAGCTTCTCCAGAGTGCAACATCTTCCAGCACTGCAGTGCACAGGAGGGGCTGAAGCTGGGAACTTCCACAGCCCTTGCCTATGACCACTTGTCCTAATAATCTGAATGTCCTGGATGAAAAGGAGAAAAACACTTGTTTTTTTCTTAATCAGAGACTCCAAAACTGCATTGTATTGATGTTATGTAAACTGCAAAACCTCTGTTCATTGTAAATAGTAACTCAGTGCCAATAACTGATCCTAGTGCTTTCCTTTTTTTAAAATGCAAAACTTATGTGATTTTAACTAGTCTTCTCCTGATTCAACTAAAAGTATTATTTTCCAGAAGTGGCCTCTTTGTCTAAAACTTTTTTTTTTTTCATGTTTTAACAAATAAAAAAATCAGGACAGGTGTTTGGGTTTTTGCTTTTTTATATATAAAATATATATAATATATATACATACCTGTACATACAGTATATGGGTGCTATTGCAGAGGAGGCTCATTTGGAATTGAATGAATCCTGCTGCAGCTGTACCCAGAAAGCGATAATTTTACTGCAGACATGAAAACACTGGTGGGATTCTGAAAGCCAGTGATCTAATTTTTGGCTTTTGCCAAGCATGATTTTTTTAAATTGGATTGCACTTTTTGTTTATGATTATGTACCTGTAGATGGTTGTAACTTTGCTCTTTCAGGAATCACGTGCTGTATTTACAGTAATGTTTCCAATGTTTGAGAAGTGTGTGATGATTTGTTCTTGAAATTTAAACCAACATATTTAAAGCAAGAAAACTACACCATCACCTTTTGAACTGGAAAATTGAAACTGCAAAGACTTCTTGTATCAAAACACATATACTGAAATGTTTCAAAAAGATTTATTAAGCAGTGTAACCACATTCAGATGGTCTTAAAATAATAGCATTTTAGCCATGTCCCCCTGCTAAACTGTTGGTCATGCAACTAGGATTTTTCTGTTTTATGTGTAACATTTTTTCATTGTAAAATAAGTGTGTTAAGTGTCCAGTACTGCTAATGAAATTACTTTCTCTGTGTCTGCAAGTTCTCCAGTGGAATTACTATGCACTTCTTTACATTTCATGGGGGATGCACAGAACAAAGTATTACCTTTTCAGTTGTCTGTACCAGCCTTGAATTACTTACGTTTAACCAAAAAACACAAAAAAAAATTCCTTTCTATTTCTATTGAGTTTTTAATACTGAGTTGCAAATTTTAAAGTCTTAATTACATTTTGTTATGGTTTATTCACAAGTTTACATTTTAAAACTGTTTAACTTTCTTAATTTAGTAATTAAAAAAAGAGAGCATTTTACATTTGGATAGTTGTTTTTTTGTTTTAACTGTGGAGCTAGTGGTGGACATGAGATTAAAAACTTTCAAGAAGGGGTGTCATGCCATTTGGGGCATCATATTTCATAGGAGTATGCAGACCAGTTACCTATGGGACAACATTTTCCAAATTATGAAGTCAATATGTTTTTAAATAGCTGGAGTTCAACTGTAAGGAAGATGGCTGAATGCATAGCTAGTCTCTCATTTCTCTCTTCTACAGCAGTTTGTTCTCTATTAGTTCTGTTGCATTTAACATGAATACTTTCACATTTACAAGTGTTGCAGGAGAAGCTTTTCTATGTCTTGTATTGCTGTTACTGCTTTAAAAGATTACGGCCAAGTAAGACTTCCTGACAGTTGAGACTTTTTGTTTTTTTAATTATTTAGTACTTAGATTGTGAATTCATATTCTGAAGATTCTCACATTTTCTAAAGAGAACCTTTCTTCGTTTGTGAAAACTAACCCAATAATTAATTGAGATTCAGAGAACAAATTGCCATCATTGTTTTAATATTTTCTATACAAAACTTTAACTAAAAAATCCTCTTGCAAGGAGGCTTCCACACTTAGCCTTTCTCAAAGTGTGAATTTATATGGCAATGTTGCTTGTTACCAGATTTCCATGATAAATTGGTTAACGTTTTACATGTAGAGTCTATAAGTAATGTTATGTACATTATATATTCAATGTTGCTGTACCTGTAGCTGTGGAGTACTGAAGAGGCCATGATCCTTGTTGGACTTCTAGCTTCCTCTTAGTACTTACAAAGCAAGTCGTGGCCCTCTTTTTTTTCCTACAGCTACCCCCCTGCCTTAAAATATCATCCATGGAACTGAGGACTCCATAGTAACTCAGCGGGCTGGTGAAGCCAAAATGTCACCTCCTCAGCCCAGAGCGCGGTGGCGAAGCGTGGCCACTCTGCCAAGTTCCTTAGCAGCCTTTGCTATGCCACAAACTTAAGTGCAGTTTCCATCTGTAATGCAGGACGAGCCTAAAACGTTAGTTTGCCTGTTTCTCATTGGAAGCAAGACTCAGACGGGGCGTTGTTGGGGTTTTATGGCCTTTATTTCTGATTCTTGGGTTTGCTGTTTCTTGTATTGCATTCGGTGTCCGAGTACCATGTTGGTCTCTGCCGGATCTCTGCCTGCAGCTGGCTTGTGTGCAGACTGGTGCCACTGTTGAGTGGCAAATCCAGACCATTTCTCATCGGTAGCTCTTCTGCTTCTTTTTCTTAATGTTGGGAGTTTTGTTGTTTGGGTTTTTTAATCTCTCTCAAATAAAAACATTAGCAAAAAATTTAAACAAGGTTGTTAGGTTTTTTTGCTATAAATTAATAAAAGCCTTTTCTTAAGCACTGTGTGTACACCACAAGTAGTTGTGTGGTGACTGTAAAAGTAGAATTTATGTGAATAAGAATCTTCTGTTCCTTCCAATATTTTTTTTTTTTTTTGTAAGACTGAATAAATTCCACCCAGATAAAAACAATTGGCCAAATGCTCCCCCTCATCAGCCTACCGCATTCCCAGCCAATCCATGGTGTGGTGGCTGAGTTCCAGAAGAGGTCTTCTAGAAGACCTACAAGCAGCAGAAAGGACTCCATGGGGTGACACAGGCATCTCTAAGCCAAGTTTAATCCAAGACCAGTCTCAGGAAAAGTGACAGGTGGAAATGGGACCCTGCTGCAAAAGGGATGGTTAGTATATCTCTGTGAGAAGGAAATTATGTGAGACTTGGTGCTCTTTGAAAAAGACAAAAGTTTGTCGAAGGCACTAACACGATATTCTTTGGCTTTTGTAAACAATGTAACTCAATGTAGTTCTGGGTGACGCTCTGGTTTTTATTTAATTACCACTGCAGAAAAAACAAAGTAAATACAAAACCGAATAGTGATTAACTGCTAAAATTACAAGAATAGTTACAAGTGGAAAATCTGTCTCCAGCGTGTTTCTCCTGAAGCCTTTAGACTGAAAAGGATTACCTGCAGCCCAAGAAGGCAGATTGCTAAATATCTCGATTTTGCCACATAACTTCAAGATGAGTGGAAAGTTGCTCAAATCTATTTTAATGTGCACCATCCTTTTCTCAAGTGCTGCAATAAAAAATGCAGCATGCTAATGAACGCTACCATATTGTACCCAAGGGGTTTAAGGGCCTCACACGAGGCTGAGCCCAAGCATGCAAGAGCTATTAGGAGATATACAGTAGCTCCTCTTCTAAAGTGTAGACAATATTCATTCATCAAAGAAGCCTTTTCCTGTCTAATGGGAAATTACCACCAGTAGTGCAGACAAAAGGATATTTATTTTCTCCAGTCGTGTCAGTTTGAGGGTCTGTCTGTCTTTCAAGAATAATTGAAGTCTGTTTGTAGCTCAGAAATCTCATTGTGTTTTGCAGTCTTGGAAAGCAGTGATAATAATTTCCTGTGACTCATACACAGGGATATTTTATCACTGAGGGGACTCCTGTCAACTGGAGCAGCATTCCCTGCCATCTTAACTGAAGAAAGGAGCACTTTGGTTTCAGACTTTCCTGCACAGACCAAACCAGAAGCTGTGTCCTTTCTACAGAAAAGGAAAAGAGGCCCCTTGCTGGGATTGACACATGAGTAGAGTGCTAGTGTCTCCCTCTCAGTGCTTCTAAATTTCTCAGGACTTCTGACAGCTAAAACCAGGCTGCTGAGGTTCATTTTGAATGTTAGAGAGGAAATGCTGGCTTCCCTTAAGTCTGAGATATTTTTTGTTGATTTTTTAATACAGAGCCCGTTGTTATGTGTGTGTACTATTATCTGTAACGCAAAAGGAAATTCACACAAAAAAACACCTACACAAACATCAGTCTATCTCCTTGTATTCCTCCCCTGTAGCTGAATGCTTAACAAAAATGTAAAACTGGGACACAAGTAGATTAGAGGACAAAATGTTGTTAACAACAAAAGAGCTGCTCTTTTTTCTTCTTGTTGTTTTGCCTTTTTTCTTTTTTTCCCCTCCCCTGCTGGTTCCCACTACATGATCTGTTACAATCCCTATTCCCAAACCAGGAGAGCACTGCTGCTACAGCCCAGAGATGTTGTGTGTCTCTAGCCATCACAATGAGCAGCCTGCAGCTGATTTTAAAGTCGAGGAGGGGAAACATTTCTCCCAAGGACATGGCTGCAGTTTGGAGCCTGCAGCAGGAGTGTGCAGGAGTGCTGAGAGAATTGCCCTCTCAGGAAACGCAGGTCATTAGCTGGTAGGCACTGCATCGTGTGGTGGAGAGGCAGAGCCAGAGGTTGCAGCAGCAGCTGTGTTTGCAGCACCAGCTGCGCTCACAGCGCCTCTGCTTCCTTGTGCCCAGGGATTTGGGTGATGAGATTAGAGCAGGCTGAGCAGCATGAACTGCGGTTTCTGCTTCCAAATGTAAATATCTTCTCTGTTACAGTGTAGAGGAAAATAGCATATGTCCGAGATGGGGGGAAAAAATCATGGGATTGGTGTGGCCTGTGACTGCAAGGCAAGTGTTGGTTCTGCCTGACCAGGCCAGATGGAAGTTTGATTGTTTGGCTCATTGTTGGGAATAACTCAGCATTAAACTCTGTGAATAGCTAAAAGGGCAGAGAGTAAAGAAATGAGATTATCCTTCTTCCCCTACAGCCAGGCTAGAGCTTGCCAAGAGCTCTGGTTTGCTTTTTTGTGTATCAGCATTTGTTGCTGAGCTCCTGCACTCAGAGCCTTGTGAAGTTTGCTCAGCTACCTATTGTCACAGCTTCACACAAAATTCCTGAGCCCTGTAGTGGATGGATTCTAACCTGGAAAAAGAAAAAAAAAAAAAAAAAAAAAAAAAAAAAGCAGGGCTGCTTTGCTGTTGGAGCTCAGCCTCACACCAGAGGTCTTTGAGCTCTGGCATTCCCTGTGCTTTATCCACTGCTGCAGTTCAGGCTCTGGGCTGCCTCTCAATCCCACAGGCTGCTGGATATCCCCAGCTAGAAGGTGCTACTCATACAGGAAAGGTCCCTGGTTTTGGGAAAGGTCTCTGCACACCCCTCCTGGCACCACACAGGGCCTGGGCCACCACTGTTTCTGGGACAGGCTTCCAGGAGAGAGTGGCAATGCAGCTTCCCTGGAGGTCCCTTGGACACCCAGATCCTCCATGCTCTGTTGGCAGCAGCTCAGGCACAACTGGGTGGAGCTGCTGATGGGTCTTAGGGTGACTTGGCCAGGGTTGTATTGCTACAGCCCATAGTCCCAGTGACAATGGAACAGCAGACGCTAAATCCTGCCCTCATAAAAAAGCAAAGGCAAGAAGCCACATGGGGAACAGCTTTGTGTCTTAAACAGAGAGGAGTAGGTATGTTTGATCACACGAGAGCTCAAGTGTTCCCACAAATTCCCATGCCTCCCAAAAGTAGTGCAGCCGCCAGCTGAGCTTTGTCCATGACCTCATATACATCCAGTGTATAAAACACATACCACATATTGAACATTTGCATATGTTACATGTCTTTTGTTCCACTTGGGTGGCCTTTTCCTCCCCTTCCTCCCCACCTCTTGCCCCATTACTCATCCACACAGCTTCCCTCGTTATTCTGGACGTGTCATTTCTGAAGGACTACACATCCCTGTCCTGCAGAGAATGGGGGCTCTGCTGATTGTCAAATGTTGAGTGGGTAATGATCAATGGGTGACTAATTGGATGCAAGAGGGAATAAAACAGGTATTACTTAGCTTCTGCTCTTAATTAAGAGGATACATAATGCTGTTGGGAAAATCTTAACAAATGGCAGGAGGGGGTTTTGTCATTATGCAGGGTTTAATTACAAGCATTGCACAAAGCTAACATCCAGGTGCTGTTTTCTTTCCTTTCAGGTGTCTCTCCAGGATGTGACTGAAAAATACCAAAGCAAGAGCCTTAGAATAAAGTAAGTGGAAAATATTTTTGCAGGCATGTGCCTAGCAATGTAAACAGCAAGACATGGAAGAAAGCCCCAGTTTTCCTCATGGTGCAAAAGCAAAAGGGACAAGCCACATACAGAGTGCCAGAGTGAGACCATCCTGCAAGTTATGCTGAGGCAGAGGGGGTTAAAGGCTCACTGCAATGTCTCCAGGTTAATTCACAGCACCAATGTTAAAAGAGGACCAACATGACAGTGCTTTATTTAAACAGTTAATCATTTGGAAGCAAAAACATTCATGATTTATTTCTCCAAATACAGAGATATGGTAGGAAATATGAGAAGGGGTACTCGGTACCAACACTTTCTTTGTAATGAAAAAAGAAATATTACAACTCCTGCAGGATTAGGGAAAAAAAAAAAAAAAAGGTCTGTGTTACTTGCCTTGCCAATGAAAATCATCCTGCACTTGAATCTGTCCTTTCTATGACAGGCCCAATATGACTCATCACGTTCTGCTTGTAAATAATGTACAGATGAGATACTAACTTTAGAGACTTCAGAATTTTTTCTGTCTTTCAGTGACAGAAGTCAGTAGGGTAGGAAGACTTCAAATATATAAAAGAGGTCTTCAGAAGGCAATTATGATGGCTTCGGTTTTGGGGATGAGGGAGGTTTTTGAATTGCTGAAATAAACGAGTATCTGTTGTCTAAGTTTCCTAATCTAAAAATAAGTAAATTGACAGCAGTTTCTACAGCTTTGTGGGAGGGTACTAAGGTTTGGGCTGGACCCTTGAAACCCACTCGGCAGACAGTGCTGTTAACAGAGTCAGCAGAGTGTGACTTTCAAGCTATTTTTCCTCTCTTTGTCAGGCTGTTAATAAAGTACATAAAGCTCAAGTGAGAGGAAACTGCTCCAAATATCTGCTGTTTTCTGGGGCTTGGCAAGTTAAAGAGGGGACAGAGACTGGTTCTTTGGCTGCATCTGCAGACACTATTAGGTCTCTATGTTTCTGGACCTGGAAGTGCTCACACAAGGGACAGATCTCACAGCCAGAACCTTTCTCTCCTGGCCAGCTGGCAGCTAACTACAGGGGTGGCAGGTGGACACTGCTGTTTGCTGGATGTTACAGACCATTGTCCAAAGTCTGACCAGCAGAGAACAGAGCACTGTCCGTACCCATTGTTGGTGAGGGAGGCCATCCACTACATTAAGGGAGGTGCTTGATGGCTCCATAGCAGTGCCTTTTACAAAGAAACCCCACAAATGTGGGTACTGATGCAAGGTTCCATGGGACACTCTTCCTGCTGAGTCCCCATGCTGCCTGCACTCCCTGAGGAGCTGGACATCGCACAGCAAACACTCCATACATGCCTCACATACACCCCAGGAAGGTCAGGCACTCCCCAGAGCTCCCTCGCTGCTTCCGTCCTGTCAGCATTCACCAAGGCCCTGATTTTGGCTCCTGTGTGGCCGTGGGCCCCTCACCCGCTGTGGCACATAGGTGGCAGTGGAGCCACCACTGCTCCCAAGCTGGAGGCCAGTGGGAAAACTGGTAGGAGAGGCAGCACCAAGCCCAGTGTGGTGCAACTCAGGCAGCCTTGATGAAAATGCCAGCTGTCAGGGTGCTCATGGTGCAAAACAGCTGTGCAGCAGAGGCCAGGCCAGAGGGATTAAACCTTCAGCTGGCTCAAATGACTGTGGTTAAAAGGCAGCCACTCTAGCCACAAGCATCTAGTGCTCATCACATCCAGCAGGGACTGTCCAGGAAGTCCAGCAGCAGTCAAGGACACCTACAGGATGCTCCAAAAGGGAGCCCTGGTGTCCTGCTGGCCTTTGCTTTGGCACAGGAGGGAGGATGCAGGAAAGGGGGTGGTTAGGATGGCCAGTTCCAGGGCCAGGCTGATGTGGGCCATCTCCAGAGGGAAGGAAAGCCCAGGCTGGAGGGTATCACTGCACTGCCATCAATACAATCATACTTAGTGCTCAGTTGGGGACACATGAGCTTCCCCTCCAAAAATGTGGGCAGTCATTCCCTGATGAGAGGAGATAATCGTCTGGGTCACTGCTCTGCCTTTGGAGCAGAAAGGGGCTGGCAGAGCAGTGGGCATCCAGAGAGAGCCCTTCCCGGGGGCAGGAATGCGGGCATGTGGCTCCTTCGTCCGGCCCCAGTGGCACAGGAAGGGCACAGCAAGGAGCAGGGGTGGCACTGCCAGAGCTCGGAGCTCGGGGGATGGTTTAGATGTCCGTGTGTGCGCATGCAGACCTGCCAGGCATCGGGGCAGCGTGGGGGGTCCGCCTGCGGTCACTTGGAGCATGAGGAGCCGCGCCCAGGCCGCAGCTAAGCGAACCCTCCCTAGGCTTAAACTAAGAACGTGAGGCTGGAGATCAGGAAGAGCTGCTCGGCTCTGAATGGGGAGTCAGGACAGTGGTGTGGGCTGGGACAAAAGCGGCCGCAGTGGCTCTCCTGGGGCAGCTCACCGGGCATCTCCGGAGCTGCTCGGCTTGGCGGAGCTGTGAGAATACAGAAGTTTCAGCTTGTAGGAAAAGCGAGTTTCTGTTCCTTGAGAGTGGAGAAACTTGGAAGCGTCTAGAAATCTAACCTAAAAGAAAGAACCTGACGAGATATCCTTTTTTTCTCTCTCTCTTTTTTTTTTTTGTGGTTCTTTATATAGTTCCTACACGCATCATGTGATTGTCTTCAGTAGTCTGAATCACAGCTGATTTAACATTTGGCACTGACAGTACGCGGCCGAGGGCTGAAGGCAAGGGATGACTTTCCCGCCGAGGCACACCGTTTAGCAATCACACCGGGCTTCCCCCGAGTTATTTATCCGCGGCGCTCAGGCAGAGCCCGCCCGGCTCGCCCCGGGAGAGGCAGCGAGCCGCACGCCGGCACTCCGGGGCTCTGCCGCGGGCTCCGCGCTGGCACTGCCCCACAGCGGCTCTCCCGCCGCCGCGCTCAGCCCTGCGTGCCTCTTCCACTTCCTGCTGCAGAGCCAGTTCTGCCGCTTACCTGGGAGAGGCAGGGAGGGTGTCGTAAAAGCAAGGGAAAGCCGCCCGGCCGGCCGAGAAGGAGCCCCGGGCGCGGCGGGGAGCGCGGGAGGCGCGCAGCCCTCTGGCTCTCCTCGGGCAGCCCAGCGCGACCCTCCCTGGCCCGCAAGGTAAGAAGTGCCCGAGGGCCGCCTCTCTCGGCCCCTGTTCGCCATCAGCTCCTGACCCACGCCTGGCTCTCGCTGGGGCTTTCCCCCCTCAAATCGCTCGCTCGCTCGCTTTCTCCCCCCTCTCGTGTCATGAGGGCCCGGCTTCCACAGATGGTTACAACATGTCTCAGCCTTTTCGCTGCAGTATGCTTTGTTTGTTGGTTCTTGTTCTTTTTTTTTTTTTTTTTTAAATCAGGAGGGTTTTCGGGTAAACACTGGGGACGGACACGCCTGGTGTCGAAATGTTGTCCTGCCTATTTACGTAGTTGCCTGGTAATGCCTGGCGGCCAGGCCTGATCCCGCTTCCGCCCTGCCCGGTTCTGCAGGATCAAGGTGCTGTGTTGGCCCATGGCTCTCCACCCTCTCCCTTCCCCTTCCCTTTCCTTCCTTTTCCCATTCTTTTCCTTTCCCTTCCCCTTCCCTTGCCCTTCCCTTTCCCCTTCCTTTTCCCTTCCCTTCCCTGGCTGACCTGGGGCTGCTTAGGACAGGCCCACAGACCTGGTGAGGGAGAGGTGGCTGCAAGGCGTGAAGAAAACAAGATCACAGACCCTTTTTGCACCACCCTCTATAGCCTTGGCACAGACACAAGTGGGAGCAAGGTGGTAGGATTTCTTTTAGATTAGAATAAAATCAGCCATATAAAACCTGCTCCCGTTTCAACCTGTTTCAGGATACAGGTTTTATAGGGTTAGCGCTGGCTGGGCACCGAGATTGGCACATCTGGGCTTGCTGGTCCTCAACCACCACCAGCAACCCTGAGACCAGAAATTCACATTTCCTGCAAGCCCTGGGTGAGCTCAAGGCATGGACTGGCCACACCAGTGTCCCACCACGACCAGATGTTGATGTGACACCCAGGCAGGTGATGCCAGAGACAGGGATACGAGGGGCACAGGTGGGTGGCTGCCAATGGTGCTGCTGCCTGCAATGCCATCAGCCTCTGAAGCCAGCCTTGCCCTTGCAGAGTGCTGGCAGTGTCTGGAAGCATGCTGTATTTTTTATTTTTATATTCTTTTCAATGGAGTTGATCTTTGTTTCTGTTTTCCTAAGGCAGGAAGCAAGGCATGTGCAATTATTGTGTTCGTGTCTGTCAGTGCCCCCCCAGCCCCAGCAGTGGCTTTTGAAATTTGGCAGAGGGTACATGTCTGAAAGATACACACATTTCTGCACGTTTCATGGCTGCAAGTGAGCGAGGCAGTTCTCACGCCAGCGGAGGGAGACACGTCAGGTCCCGCAGGCTTCCCTCAGCCTCCCCTCCCACCACCCCCGCAGCCCTCGAGCTGCAAAGCAGGGAGAGTAGTTAGGGGTGGGAGAGACATCAGCCCTGTGAAAGAAATACCAGGGGCTCTTTAGGAACCAGAGTCTTCAGTATAAGGCATGAAGCTACAGGAAAGCAGGCTGAGGAAGTTGATGCCTCTCAGGGTGCCCCCCCCATCCCACCCCATTGAGCCAGCCCCAGTTTTGTGACAGGAATTGGATGTCCCAAGGCCGTGGGATATCACAGACTGGCAGTTCTTAAGTGCCTGTGTGGGTTTTATCAGCACCAGAAATGGGTGGGAAGTAGCCTCTGAAAAACAATTGCATTTTTAAGGATACTGAAGATAATTGTGGACATTTTCATATTTCACAAAGTTTAGAAAATTGGCAGGGAATGCTGCTTGTATCCTGAGATGCCTGTTTGGATCCTGCTAGAGGGTGTCACCCTTCTAGTTTCTTGCCACTTACTGCCCAGCATTCCTTCAACATGTATATCAATGCTAAAATCAATGTATCAATACTAAAAAGGCAAAAAAAATCAGGTCTGCTCTAGCCTTTGCACCATGGATTTTCCAATGAAGCAGCATTAGTGCTGCAAAAGAAAATGTGATGTTTGCCATGCAGTAGGATTCGAAGTATGTTCTCATGGCACACATAGATTTTCTTGCCATGGCTTCAGTGAGAGCAACTATATAGCCAAAGGAACACTGTTTTCATATTCTTTTTCTAATTTTTCCATAAGTCATAAAAATAAACATTACCTGCCCTAGAGGGCTAAAAGTCTGGGCTAGGAATGTGAAATGTTGCCTTAGTCTTTGCTGCGGAGGGTACCCAAGGGAGAGGGTCAGCGTCCGTGATGACAGCAGCCAAAATTTCTCTCAGTGAAGTGCGAAACTTTGAAGCTTGGATTTCCTTGGCAGTGCTTATTTAAGTTGTAGACCCATACCAGTTCCCACATTTGCACTTGCTTCTCCTGTAAGGATTTCTCTCTGGGGTTTTTTTGAGGAAAGTTGTGCTTAGTGCTTCTGTAGAGAACACTGTACTTAGACCAAGTGCTCTTGCACACTTATGCTCATCTCGCCCCCATGGCAACAGCATTCCTTGGGATCTCAGCATGTGCATCCTCACAGCAGCTTGCAAATTCTGCATCCACTTACTCCCATCCTGCAGATGGATAAAAGCAGCACCAGGGAGCTTAAGGGATTCAGCCAAAGTACGCAGGAATTATTTAGAAATCAAGAAATTCCTGTCTGTCTCCACCCCTTGTGATCTCAGCTTTGCCTTAATCTCTACCCGTGCCATTTCAGAAGTGCTGTGACTCGTGAAAAAAAAAAACCTGTCCATGTGTGTTGTGCACCAAGGAAGGTGGGATTTCTTTCTCATCCTAATGTTTTCTGTTTTTACAAGGTAGACAAATAAAACTTTGATCAAAAGAGCAAAGATATTTTTCCCCCTCTCCAGAAGCGGCAGGGAGCACAACAATGCTCATGTTGCAGTTTCTCTCTCCTCTGCTTCTTCATGACAGAAGGTTTCTAATGAAAAGCAGATAGATGGGTTAGTGTGTGTCTTGGGACAGCACATCTTGACAAGTCTTCATGCTGGGAAACAGATGAAATAAATACCTGATGGATTTTGCAATCAGCTGCAAGAAAATAGCACAGATAAGCTAAGCCCAACACCCTTCCCCTTGTCCCCTTGCCTCCATGGAAGGATTTTTAGGGGACTTTGGCCATTGCTTCAAACTTGGGTGTTCAGTTCCATCTCTACTGATCTGCAGAAGAATTTGCTCCCCATCATTTATGCTCTCCCTGCAGGTTTCCAGGAGTGGCCATGGCCACCAGTAGCTGGCTGTGAGCAGGAGGTCAGGGTGGCTTCCCCTGTCTCCCTGGCAGAAGCAGAGGAAGAAGCTCTCTGGCTGTGGGAAGCCTCACAGGAAAGCTGGAAGGGGTTCTTCTCAGGAGCTTGAATCACTGAGCACCCACCCACAAAGGTTATTTGTTGAATTAATGCATGCTGCAGAACTGGGTGTATAAGGAGAGGAAGGAAAGAGTGGTTTAAGGAGTTCCCTTGACATTTTTGGGAGCAGTCCAGGCTCTGTCCCTCTAGGAAGGGCCTCCTCACTTTATTACAAGCAGAAATACAAGCAGCGGCTCCAGCTGGTTATCAGTAATCTCCTTGAATAGTCAGAGGTGCAGGGGGGATATTAAATTCTTGGCATTTTCTGGCAATATCATGAACTGACTTGAAGTTGCGGTGTCTTTCCGAATGAGGTTGGGCACGATCTCTGCTCTCCAGCAGCCTCTGTGCCAGAGCAGGGATCAGGCTACAGGTTTCTGAGGGTATTTCAGTATGCTGAAGCATTCTTCTCCTCTAGTTCTTCAACACAGGAGACCAAGCAGGTAATTTTTCTGCCCTATGCCTAACTGTATTTGCAGGATATACTAACTAGAAGAGTCGAAGGAAACAAAATTAAACTCAGCAGCACAAGGCAATGTAAAATACAGGGATAATGGGCTCTTTTGGGTCTTTTTCCAAAAGCTAAGAATCTACAGCTGAGCAGAAATAACACCCTGAAGTACTGCTGTTGGAGGAGGATGTTTTTGAATAATCTGTTACATTTTCAGCAGTGTGGGGATTTCTCTTGGGAATTCCCATCCACATGCCATTGCCGGCATTGCTCAAAAAATGTTCAGCATGTCCTGGGGTTAATTTATCCCCGGAGCCATCGCTACAGACAGAGCTCTGCTGTTGTAACAGCTTGTCTCTCCAGCCAGGGCTGCTGAGGGAGGAGGAGGATGAAGTCACATTTCCTACCTTTCTAATGCCAAAGCCCTCATCCCCTTGGTGCCTCCTACCTCAACCCTGTGAGAGCAGGGGCTGTGCATGGGTGTCAGAGCTCTGCTTTTGCTCACACCCTGCAGCAGGGTCTAAGCAAAAACCTATCTAAAAAAAATAGAATTTTTTGCAGGTAAAAACATAAGTGATGAAATTGGTTGTCTCTTCTGTCTGCCCAAATTATTTCACTCAGGTATTTGGAGTGTATTTGGAGTT
The DNA here is from genome assembly GCA_030060385.1 of Muscicapa striata striata. NCBI lineage: Eukaryota > Metazoa > Chordata > Aves > Passeriformes > Muscicapidae > Muscicapa > Muscicapa striata. The sequence continues at coordinate 52,851 of JAREIS010000301.1, read as the reverse complement.
TTTTAAGCTGATGTTACACAGGAAAGAAATAAGGCTGTCTTTTAAATATTAAGTTGATTTGGGAGATACAGAGGTGTTTATCTATTCAGAGGTTAAACTAATAGGAAGGACATTTTTGAAATATTCTGAAGTAAGACATTTGAGGAGTTTGGTGGCTGATGATTTGCAATACAGTTTAATAGTCTAAATTTCCCTTCTCCAAAAGGCAAACTAAATACATTAAATAACAAACTTCAAGAAAGCAAACCTGAATTTTTCTTGCCCATGTCGTCCCTTTCATTACATTAATGCAATTCGTTTCATAGATAGCCAGATGTTTGCAATAGAGCTAAAAAAAAGACCAAAGACTTTGAAGGTTGTAGCCTCCAGATGAATTTAGTAAATTTTAAATCCCATCTGACACCCAATCCAAAACCTACAGAAGTCAATAGAGAGATTTCCATTTACTTCACTGAGCTCCGGATTGAGATCTCAGTTTCTCCACAGAAATCTGTTCTTCTTGTCACAATGCTAAACTAAAGGCAATTGAGTATAGAGGATCTGAATTCAAAGTGTATTCTAGCATTTTCACCCAGCTACTTCAGAGACCATCAAAACAGTATCTTGGTGTGTATGAGGCATTGCAAATCTGTTTCTGAAAAGTCTAGTTTGTATGTTTGCTAAGGATTGTATCCAATGGAGGGATGATCACACAATGCATGTGGCCTACAGAGGTGGAGCTATACCCCAGTACACAGCTGAATGTGCTTTGTGAACCCCAGGGTGAATTTTGCACAAGTTTTCTAGAGATGCTCAGAGGGAAAATAAGAGTTTGCAAAGAGATTTGTGCTGCTGGAGTGCACGTCATTCACTTTACGACCAAAGGTACCAAGATATCCACAAGTTGAAGCATGTCTGAGCAGGCACTTCAAGGCCAGCTGATCCAGGGGTCAGGTTCACAAAGCTGTTGAGGTAAGCAGAAGATAGATGCTTTGCAGGGCATTTCACACCTCTCCTTCACAGGTGCCTCTCTATCAAGGGACCACTCAGCAGCTTTACAGCCCAGTTGGTGTAAATCTGACTGTGCTCTACTGCCCTGGTGAATCACCACCCCAGGGCAGTCATCATTTAAACTGACATCTGACCAAAGGTCCCGGGCAAAGGATGCTTTGCCACCCTCACACAGCACAGCATCAAGTCCCTGACACGGTCCTGCATGCTGAGAGCTTGAGGTTTTCTCTTTCCCATCACATCAATTATGCCTATCAGAAAACCAGGACTCAGCAGGTTTGGCTAGTGTTTGTTACCTGACATAGAGGAAAAGGGGTGCAAACCTCAGGGAGAGAAAGGTGATGGTGGTGAGCTGACTGTCAGCCTTTCCAGCCTGGGCACGGGAGTGGGAGGAGCTGGTTTGGCACCAGCCCCAGCGCTCTCGTGCAGGGGCTGCAGCTGTCGGAGCAGCAGCATGTGTGCTGTGCTGGTGCAGCTAATAGCTGCTCTGAGGACTTGCCTACGTGGGAAAATTTACCAGTGTAATTATCCCACTGTAATTATCCCAGGATAGCTCTCCCTGTGGATGTGCTTAATATAACATAGGGTATGTATGAATATATGGCAAATCTTCTGCACAGATGGAGCTTAAGTTACATAGAGGAGGAATGTTTACATTGCAGCCCAGCAGCAAAGCACAGTTTATATCCTACTTCCCAGCAAATGTTACATCCAGAATTTTCTGTGCAGAGGTACTTTCAGAGGGAAGTACGTGTTATTTGATCTGATCAGCAAAAATGTAAAGCCTCAACCTTGCCCTGTAACATGGAGCACAACATTTCCTTTTACAGAATCACTGTGAAAGCCAGGATAAAGGCTGGGATACTGCTTTGTACCTCTCTGTGATCCTGTTCAACTCTTTTTTTTATGGAGTAGTCATTTCAATTTGTTCTTAATTTGATTTTTTTATTTAAGATACTGTGACTGAAGTTGGGAGAAACCCTTAGATTGCTAAAAGCTCTTCAAGCATGTTGTGATTTTGACTTTCTCTACCAGGCTTTCAGACCAGATTCTTTTGCTAAATGTTGTCATTCCCATTGCTTGAGTGCTTAGGCCCCTCTCCTCTGATAGCTCTCCTACTTGGGATTTTAGCTTCTTCGATCTGATAGAAGGTGAGTGGCTGGAGAAATGAGCACCAAGCGCATTTTTATACACTCCAAAGGGAGAATTTGCCGGGAAGAAGCTGAGCTGCGCCCTGTGAGAGGATGAAGATGGCTGCACTTCCTGAAGGCTGCTCAGCATTACCCATCACTGCTGCTGTCACCTTGACTCAGGGTGAAGCAGAGGCATCCATCATCAGAACTCACTTGACCAGACCAAATTTTGCTTATAGCAGTCCCAAAAGGAAGTGATATTTTTGTTTAGGGCTCAAGTCAGTTCTGAAAAGGAAAAAAAATCAACCAATAACTAACCTCTCTAAATTATCTTTTAGTTTTCAACAATTTAAAATAATGAGTCGTGATAATAGACTGGAAGAAATGGTGCAGTAAATTAAGCAGCAGCACTTGGAAACAAGATTTCGAGTTGAAATTACTCATCTAGGTGTGTGGTGAAGTTTAGATCCAATGCATCAGCTGTTATTAGAAGGTCAGGAGTAAAATAATTGCAAGTGGTTGTGTTGCCTGGATTATGCCTAAACCAAACTTCCAGACCTAAGCAGTCTAATCTACTGTCAGCTGCCAGAATTACTTCTGAGAGACAGTTCATCTGCTTTTGCCCCCCTCCAGTGTCAGCACGAACAGTAGGATTCAGAAATCCCATAAAAAACATTAGATTTGCGCAACACAATTTCCAGAACTTTAACTGCTATGTCTTTTCTAGCATCTGAGATAGTTATTTTAGGATTCTTGCCCATGTGAAACTGTACCATGTTCACAAGAGTCCTTTTTCTTGTTTTCCAGCTTGCTGCAAAATCCTGGCCTTGCAGTAAGGCAGCTGACTCACTTCCGGTTCAACCAAAAAATTTGGAAATGGCCTCTGTGTCAGGTTAGTCCAAATTAAAACTCTCTACCAGCTTCATGCCTGCTAACCCTCTGCTTTCTTGTTTTGCCAAAAGTCAGCCAGACCTTTCTTGCTGTTTTCTGACATCTTTTTTAAAAGTATTAAAGTATAAAGAATATAAAGAATACATATTGCTTTTCAGTATTCCAGCTCACAGTCACCGAATGATGTTGAGCATTCAACTGTGTGGCTGTCCATCTCCAGTGGTACTTCTCTCAATTTTTCAGGGACTTTCGTGGGTCGAAGCATACCAGTCGAAGTGGATGAATCCATGCCATGGTCCCAGTTACCTGAACATGTCTTGGAAAAGGCTTTGCAGCCTTCTGGAGAGGATATGGAGGATGAGGAGGCCCAGAGCCCATGTGTTGCTCGAACACCTCGGGCCGATCCATCTTGCCTTTGCAGAGCACCAGCACATCATTGCTCAGCAATGTCCATGGAGCTAGACAGCAGCTTGTGGTCAAAATATACTGATTCTGATGGAGGTGGACACTTCTGTTCCCCTGGTGAATCAATATCAGGAGTATTTCCCTCAAAGACACATTCTGTATCTATGGACAAACCAGGCGTGCAGCCAAGATCACAGCTTTCAGCTGACACCAGGCACAACTCCAGTAAATCAGAGCAGATCTTGTCTGATGTTCCTGAGGACTCACTGGAGGAGAGCAGCCAAGGGAGTTCACAGTCGCAGCAACCCTCAGCAAACAGACTCCTGGCAGAGCTGGGGACTGTAGATACAGGGTACAACTCCCAGTCACAAGACGTCATGGGCATTAGGCATCTGGAGCCCCCATTACCACTGGTGTCTGTGCTGAACCCCCAGGACCTCCCAGGACCGCTGATCTCCAGAGAGTTTTTGGGACCTGAGCATCAGCAGTGCCCTATGTGCCAGCACTTGCCCCATCCCAACACGCCCTTGCAAGCCCACGGCTGCTTCAGGCACCGCTGCCCGGCACAGGAGCCGCCCCAAGGCCCATGTGAGTAGCACCTCTCGCCCCACAGGAGGCTCTCTGGGTGTATCTCGGCCATCATTCGCCAAGGGCACGTTCCCAGCACAGCATGCAATTATTAAGCTCTTTAAACATCTAATTGCAGTCCATTTTACCATTTCAGATTTCTGGGTTGTGTGGCTGGACTCTGCTGCAAAACCTCTGAACCTCTAAGTTAAAGAGGTCGCAGTTACTCATCGAGTGCAGGCGAATGGTTTTGCCTAGAAACCAGCCTTTGTTGATCAAGCTAAGCATGCACAGCTTCTCCCTGCTGTTATTTCATATTCTAGTCATTTCCTTCCTCCTTGCATCAGTCATTCGGCAGCCTCCTATACCAACTCAATTCCTGTTGTTTTCAGAGATTTCCTGGTTTCCCCTTGGATCCCCAAAGTTGAGAATTTCCTGCCAGGATCAGGATGGGAGGTTACCCTTGATCTCCATAAATAGTATCTCCCAGCATTATGACCAGACTCACCCATGTGTTTTATTTCTATGTGAAAAGAGCGTGACATCCATCATCCTCATTTTTTTTCTGTTGTCAGCTGAAATAAAAGCTCATTACTTAAAATGGAGCCCTCTCAGCTGCTGGTGATTGTGTTGCTGAGCGCTGATGTGACTCCCTCAATATGGGCGTTCTGGCTCTGGGAGACTACAGTGCAGTTTACAGCCTGCTATTAATTAGTATTCCTTTTCAGTCTCTGAGATTTTTATCTGTTATGAAGTGAGCTTTGAACATTCAACAGCAATATGATTGTTTTAATATAACTTATATTGCATTAGGCTTATGAGACCCTGACCTGTTTTGGGCTGACTTTGTAATAAAAAGCTATAGGCCTGTTCTGATAAACCTTTTTTTCCTTTTTTTTTAACCTTTTTTTGACTCCACAGCATTTATATTGCATCTGTTTAAGGAGTTTTGTCATTCCAGCAATGTGCTATAATTAGGTGTATGAAAGAGGAGGGTTTTAGAAACTCAGTTTCCAGCTTTGATTTTGGAGCTTTGTAAAGGGGAAGGGGCTACAGATGGACTTCCAACAACATCTACAGCTTAACATTTGGAAAATGTCCTCTGGTTTTCTTTTCATACCTTCTGCTTTCAGTCCAACTCTAAGCAGACAAAGAGCTGGTTGCACAACACCCCTCACTATTTACCTCCATTTACCTCCTCCCCAAGCAGGCATCGTGAGAAGTAGGACATTTACTGAATGAAGACATTTTGTTTGAAAGCAGGAACTCTGAAAGGCTTTCTTCAGAAAAATCACTACCATTCCAGCCATATCCAGAGGGCAAAAAGAATAAAATAAACTCAGACGGCTGGAGCAGATTTGGTCAGGACCACGAAGCTGGCAACTGTACTCTGTTTCTCACATGCCTGGTACAGTGTAAATCACCTCCTGACAGCTCCTTGTGTCTCAGATAATGTTTGGGCAGTGGCAACCCACAACAAAGCTCTGCAGTTTGTGTGGTGCAACACGCCTCCCTTGGGGAATAGCAACTGTGCCTGGAGGCTCTAAGCTGGCTCAGGGCACCTGCTATTTGAGATACAACAACAAAACTGCTTCTGAAGTCAAAGAAATGTTCACAACAATGCTGTGTGCCCAGTGACCATTATTTCAGATATTTGTCTTTGAGGGATATGGGGCTGTGTGGGCGTACATGCCTGGCCACGCTGTGCTTTGAACTGGGGCTGCATCCAATATACTGCAGCAGCAGACAGATCCAAAGGAAGCTGGTGGAACACTGGCCTTTAAACCCTCAAACCAAACTGAGTGTCCCAGACCCCGTCACCTTCCCTAGAGCTGTCATGAGGAATCTAAGAGGAAACCGTATTGACTAGCAGTATGGTTCTCCCAGACCTTTTCACCCTGTCCTGTTGCAAATAGTTAAGAGGGGTGGGAAAATCATTTAAACCAGTCTCAACAAATACAATGTTGCTGACTCACAATTTCATCAGGAATCTCTGTAATTATGGGGTTGGTTTAAGGGGTTTTTTTCTTAAGTGTTGGCTCTTGGAATTGGAGTATTTCATCAAAGCCTAGTTTTCTTTTGTTATCTTTCCCTTTAAAAAAAACAAAAAGATGGATAGTCCTCATGGCTGCTAGAGAAAAGAAAGCATGACCCAAAAATAGCTAAAAGGATTTAAAAAAACAGTTTTGGGGGAAAAGAGAATTTGAGTACTGCAGCTTTTAGAGACAGCTCATAACACCATAATCATGTAGTGCTAATAAGCCCTGCCAGGCTGGACTTTGATCTGCACATAGCAGCTTGGAAGTGCACAGAGCTGCTGCCTAATGAAAACTGCAAGCAGAAAGACTGAGAGAAGAAAAAAACCTCCTCTTCCCCAACTGGGAAACAAACAGCTTACATTGCTTTCTCTTTCAGTTTATGCCAACAGTTCTGCTGTACGATAGTTATTAATCAGTATTACGTGTGGCCAGTAACAGTAAAGGTTTTCAGAATTACTTGGGCAAAATTATCACTTTGGGCTTCTTCTGCAGCCTCTTGGATGGCAACAGGAGCAGCAGCAAGTCCTTAAAATGTCACTTTGACAGAAAATTCACACAGGGTGAAGTAACATACCAAGCAATTATTTTTCCTCTTTTCATTTACAATAATCACAGTCTGTTTAGCCTTAGTGTTGCAAACTGATTTGTTCCAGGATTTTGCATCTGCTTTCATGAGAACTTTGGGATGATTCATTTTCACAAGTCGTTGCCAAAAAGAAATTAAAAAAAAAAACTACCAAAAAACACTGGGGCACAGTAAGCACAGGGACAAGGCAGCCCTGAATGTTTAACTGTCAGCTGTCCCAACAGCCCAACCCCAAGGAGGGATCTGAACCGTGCCGTATGTGAATGGGAAATAGCAAGCTTTAGACTCTAAAACATTCCTTCATCTGGCTTCTTTCCGAGCAAGATACCTGCAAATGCCTCCAAACTGCTCAGTTTCCTGAGACATGCCTGGAAAGGAATAAACACAAACTGAGGCAAAAATGTGTTGGCTGAAATGATAGTTGCTGCCTTTATTTTCTCACCCTCCCAGATGGCAGAGCTCCTTACCAACATTTTGCAGAGCCATCGCAACCACTTCCTCCTGTTCCTGGACCTTGCATGAGAGTTATCCGCCCAGCCCAGCAAGTCATTCCAAATTACTCAAACCTTCATGCCCCCAAAGGCACTGGAGATCGACTACCCCAGAGGACGTGCTCCTCCCCTGGTCCTCCTCGATTCCCGTAAGTATGCCTGGGAGGGTGGGGGTTGTGGGAAGTGGAGGTTCCTCTGATCTGATTTTGTGGGCTTTCAACCAGTAATTCTGAATCCTTGTACTGTGAGCATGCCCAGGCTGCAGGAGTACATGTGAGATGCCGGGTTGTTTTCTTTATTTGCTGTTTTACACCCAATGGAGGCCTGACCCTCTCCTAAAGGACTTCAAAGCCAGATACCTGGTACATTGTTAAAAGCACACCCTGAAATGCACGAGTTAAGGAAGATAAATGCTTGAAGCCTAAAGGGGTGAGGGGCTGAAAAATATCTCTGTTGAAACCCTAGAGCTGTCCTGCTCACAGGTAAAGTTCAGTTTAGTGGCTTGCTGGGGTCTTCAGCTTTACACTGTACCAGCCTGGGACAACTCAATCACTGGCTTCCCGTGATTTCCTTCTACCTCTTCTGTGGTACACAGAAGAAGGGAGAAAATCCCATCAGCTGTTGATACATCTCTACACTGCCATTTGCAGCGTTTTCTATGATTTTTCATAGCAGAATGTCTGGCACTTTTCATCCAGGGCTTTTTGACTGATCTTGAAATATTAATTTCCCAGGCCTTATATTCTTATAAGTATCTCATTAGCAGATGGGAAATCCTGTTCATGCCAGGGGTTCCTTCAGACTCAGCTATCTAAAAACAAATTGAAGCTTCAGGTTTTGAAAATAGCTGAAATCAGACTGTTTTTATTCAAGTGCCACAATACTTTTAGAGCTGTTAAACTTACAGGCATCTGTGCTTGAAAATGTCCACTTACATTATATGGTCTTGGCAGGGAACTGTGAGAATGGGCAGGACAAAAGAGGGCAGATAGCTGAAATATCATTCTGCTCTGGCCTGTGAAAATTTAAGGGCTGTAACAAGGAAGTGACACCAAGATAAGGGAGTACCTGCAGCAGAGAGAATTGCACTGAAGGGTTCATATGAAAATGTAAAAATATTGGGGGGTAGTGAGTATCCTTTGCGGTAGTAAAATTTAAAACCAGACTCCCGATTTTTGGCACATTTGTTAGATAAGGTGCAGTTTCAGGAAGATCTGTAAATTAGTAAATGGGTAGTGTTTTTGTGGCCATTGATGAGGCAAGTGTTGTTTTTATTAGTACTTTCTTCTGCAAAAAGAGATCTAAAATACTTGGGGTCTGTCCTGCGGCTGCGTGGCTGCTGCTTGCAGGCTGACTCCAGGAACAGCAGTTATATGTTGGTAATATTTGCCTATAGAGTATTTTGTAACAGAAAACATCTGCACCGAAATGAATAAACCAAATCTTAATGTGACAACAGAAAACATGCTGTGACCAGCCTGTCATCATTAATTTAAGGAAGGCTAAGAAAAAAAAAGAGAGTGGTCTTGATTGACTAAATATCATGGCTCTGTGGGGAAAAGCTCTCAGAGAAACCTAAATTTCATCCAACAGATTCAACCCAGCATATTGCAAGCACACCTCACATAAAAATCTCTACAGATTCACCTTCCCATTGACTTAAAATCTGAAGCCAAAGTGTAGTAGGACGAGAACTGCTAAGTTTCCTAAAATCATCCCTTTCCGTCTGTTTACTACAATGGAGAAGACGTTAGGCAAGGTTATTGCAGGTCTGGAATGCCAGTCCCTGACATGAGAAACCTTCATTTGGGTCTGCCATTGCTGGTCAAGAAATTAACTTTGTTCCCTTTGGCAAAACACTGTGTTTGTCCAAGACTGGAGGCCCTCCAGAGCTGGAGCCTGGAGTGCCCTTGTAAACCCATTTTCCCAATTTCCACCTTTCTGTGAGCCTCTTGCATTGCACAGGACATCATGAGAGCATCTGAGGTGCCATGAAGCATTCTTTACCTTTGGATAATGAGAAGAGGTTACCCAAGGGCCACCCTGCTCCCTGTTGTTTCGTGCATAACAATATCCATGACATGCCATTATTTCTGACTCAGAAACAGCTTTTGCCTCTGCTCATTGCAAGCTGAACAACTTTCAGCTATGATGTGACTTACTTCCTGTGATTAATGTTGTTTCTCTGACAAACTGCTTCTTGTGGTAACCTGTCACCAAGGTATCCGTTCCAAAGACACTGTAATAACTAAGCAGATGTGCTGAGCCAAGCATTTCTGCAAGAACTTTTCACAGCTAATATGCAGATAAAGTTCTTAGTGTGCTATTAAAAGGAAAAGAAATTCTGAATTTGGCCTGAAAATAAGTATTTTCTAAATCTTCCGTCACTTTTCTTTTAGAAACCAGCTATGCAACCAGCTACCTAATGGTCAGCTGCCCCCCAAGCCTTGTGGCCTGGATGAAGCATGTGGTTGTCCTTCTGACAATTTTCCATCTCCAGCTGCTGTCCCGAGACCTCTCAGCAACCCTGCAGCCAAGGGAACCCTGAGAGCCAGCAATCTGCCGGAGGAGTTGCGTAAGTGGTTAGCAAATTTGTTCTGTGCAAGATTTTACAGCACAGCCTAACAGCTTTAGGTGGGAGAGCTCCAGAGTGGTGGAAGGGGGAGGAGAAGGCAGGGGGAAATTACACAAGACACAAAGAAAAGAAAGTACCAAGTGTCACCACATCTGTTGGCTGTGAGTGTCTGTGTTTGGTGGGATGGAATTACCCCCTTGACTCCTGAAAACATAATTGTCATTAAGTGCTTGTTATTTTGTTTACAAAAAGTAAATACTGTTTAGATTGTTTTCATGACTCCTTGCTAAACAGGAAGTCCCTTTGAGGCAGGAGGGGCTGGAGCTTACAGTAAAAGACTAATAACAAACAAAGCCTGAGGGATAAAGTGTTTCTGCCTGTCCCAAACCAACAAATATGTTTAGCCTTGACCTCAGTTTCTCCCTGAACTGGTGAGTTTGGAGAGGACTCTGAAACATGCTGAGGGCAGCACAGACTCTGCCTGACATGCCTCTATTGCCACTACAAATGCATTCACCCTCCAACTCTCAGGGGAAAGTCACATTTCAGAAAAAAAGCTTCTTTCTGCACATCAAGCTGACTAGTAAGTGAGATGTAGAAGCTAAGAACCCTCCACAGCTCTCCTGTGGTTTTGATTTTTCCTTTATTCTTCATTCTGGGTATCACCTTCCAAATCCAGAGGGTCACATCTCTCTGGCCTGTAGGAGAGAGTTATAATACCAGATGCCACTCTTGGATAGACCCTACTTTATCAGTTAGTGTGTCCTAGATGGAGGAATTACTGGGTAAAACAGGGTCATCTCTGGTACATGAACAGCTGGATTAGATCAGCTAGCTGGTTTACTCTGATGCAAATCCATGAAAACCCCTCCCACAAAGGCAAGGACATTGCTGTCACCAGCCACACATCCTGCCTCCACAGGGGGTTAATGCTGCTCCAAGGAGAGGCAGTATGACATGCATAAGGGCCCCTCCAGCTCTGAGTCATATCAGTGGGTCTGGGGAAAGCTGTGCCAGTTGCAGCCAGTGCAGGTAGGTGAGAGCCCAGGCTCAGGTATGCCCAAGCACTGGGAAAAATCAGCTCTTGCCACAGGGCAAGGGCAGGGATTTACCCTCTGCAGCTTGTCAGTAAGGCAGGAGGAGCTCGAATCTAGAGCAGAGTTTTGTACAGGGGGTTGTTTTCAACACTGAGCCACTGCGCTATCCCACATCCATTTCATTAACAACCCAAAGAGACCTATATGGGCAGAATGTGCAGCATGGTGGAAAAGGAGGGCTGTGACAGTCTCACCCTCTGAATGGTGTATTTAAAGAGGGCTGTGACAGTCTCACCCTCTGAATGGCGTATTTAAACGTGTTACCTATTCATACAGACTCTCTCTCCCAGGCAAAGTCTTTATAACCTACTCAGTGGATACGGCAGTGGAGGTTATGAAATTTGTGAACTTCCTGTCTGTAAACGGATTTCAAACTGCTGTAAGTATTCCTTCCAGAAAGAATGACTTTCACCCAGGGAAGAGGCTTTTCAAAAAAAAGCAGAGGCAATACACTGCCCATTTAAATGTTTTTCTGGTTATCATCACATTTTGTAGGCTAAAGAAGATACAAATAGAATGAACTAGCCTTGGTTTTGGAAGCTGTAACTTAAATGATCTGCCTTTTTGTTTATTCTTCTTTTAACTGAATTTTGTGCTTTGAAATATGCTTTAGTAATGACCCTGGAAAATTTCACTTAATGACACTAGATGGGCAATAGTATGAGGTTTTGTGAGCTATTCCATTTAATATTGTCTCATATTTGATCTGTAATATCAGTATTACAAAAGGTCAATTTTATATTCATCCCATCCTACCTTTTTTTCTCCAATTCTATTACAATATTGATTCTTCAGATGTGAGTAACTTTCTGCTAAAAAAGATCTAAAAGTAGATTCTAAAATTCACATAGCTTAATGAAACAGCCTATCTCATGGTTTCATTTGCTTTGTTATCCCTTTAAAAGTGATTTTGCATTGTTATACTTGAAAAGGTATTTTAAAAATCATTGGCCTGAAAAGGTCTGTGTCATGCTGTCTAATCCCATAAGCCATTCAGATTTTTACTGAATTTCTCATGAGTTTGCTTCATCTTAGAGGCCCACAGAGGTTCTAGGATTCAGTGTTCATCAAAATCTTGATTCATATTTTCTTATTTCAAGAGCATATGCTATCTGACCCCTCAACCTTCACTCTTTGGCTCCAATTCAGGAAAGCATTTAAGCAAGTGGCTATCATTAAACTGAATGAGACTCAGTGGGGAGCTTTGCACATGCTTATTTACTTTCATGAATCAAAGATTTTTTTACAGAGACTGTGATTATACTTCTCTCCAGCAGTTCTCTACTATGACCAATTCATAAGAAGGCTTTTGGGCACCATAGCTTTACAGAGTAGAAGGCTCATTAATAGCACCTTTGCTGGATAGGCAACTCTTGGAGCCTGTTACAGAATAATAAATACAGCAAAATGGCCCCAAAGCTGGGAAGCAAGTGAGCTCTCTGCATCCAGAAAGGGAAAAAGAAAGACTTGAGAGCAGATCATGACTCTTATCTTGAAAACTTGGAGAAGTTAATACTTACTCCATTGGTCACAGTCACTGATTCTGGTTTCTTGGTTTATTGGGTGTGCAGAGAAGCAAGCAATGTTGATCATATTTGGTCCTATGAAGTCTTCCACTGCTCTGCTGTCACTGAAGTCTGGTGACTGCACCCAGTTATCAGTGACCTGGCTGACTTCCCACCACACACCCTGAATATTTAGTTCAGTATGAAGGTAAAGCTTCATACTCAGTATACCATTGCAGTCAGAAAATAGCAGGTATTTGCAGCTATACAGATGGAGAAGGTGGGCAGCACCTTGTTCTGTCCAGTAAAATATGCCTTGGAGTTGGGGGCTGGCAGGGCAGCCAGTCAAAGGGCCAGCTGAGTGGGAGCCCAGGAGTGTGCCTGCAGCAGCCCCTCTGCCTGCCTACTGCCTGTCCAGCTTGGCTCCGGACTGCATGGAAAGGGGAGAAGCGCACGTACACATTTCTTTCCTAGGGGAATTGGGCATGCTTGTCATAAACAAAGAAAGGAGTAGGTGCTCTGTCAGTGCCATAAAACAGGGAGGAAAGGTGAAGGGATGCTCACCACGGACTTCCATTCTCTTGCAGATTGATATCTTTGAGGACACGGTACGAGGTATTGACATCATTAAGTGGATGGAGCGCTACCTAGGTGATGTATGTAAGGGCAATTTAACCTTGTTTATAGCAGAGGTGACCTGAGGAAAATGGCTGAATTATTCTAATACACAGCAGGGACAGAATGAAAATGCGAGACCCTACTGCTGTCTTTCCTGCCCCTGTAGAAATGGCAGAGGCATTGCAGAGAGTGTAGGCAAATCTCACATCTGTATCTGATGGTCCCAGAGCTCTTTCTTTGAGAAATGAAGTGCTAATCCTGGCATTCTTGCCAGATTCTAATGCTGCCTGTTACATACAGCCTGAAGCTGCCATTGGAAAAGTTGTTCCTCCATCCCATTTTAAAATAGTGGGGTTTAGCTGTGCTAAATGTACAGTGATATCTGTATTTCATCCCAGGCTGCATAGTCATGGCTGATGTTCATCCTTCTCACCTGTAGCTTTTACACTGATATCTAAAACGCTGAAGGGTTCTTCTGGATAAACCATCCTACATTTAAACTGGAAATTGGTATTCTCTTGGTTGATATACAGATTTGCTCTCATCACTTTGTATCCATCTAAGCAGTAAAACAGAGGTTTATCTTGCTGCCAGTGCTGTCCCCTGCAGCAACAACTTCCTCTGAAGTTCCCCTGCGCAGTGAGTGCACATTTCCTTTAGGATCAAGCCAAGTGGTTGGACTATACCAGCACAGCTAGGTGCAAACTGGCAGTTCTGTCACTGGACAGGAGCCATCATGGGCTGGCTTCCTTGGATTCTTGCCTTGCTGAGTGCCCACCGAGTCTCATCCTGGCCAGATCTCCATGGTTAAGGAATGGGATGACAGAAGTGGTGAACTCTGCTCCACCTGAGCAGGAAGCTCAACCATCTGAGCCAGCCCTAAACAGATTTCCTGCAGGGTCTCCATGCAGGCATGCAGAGCCAGCCTGGGACCTCTGCTGTGGAAATGCAGTCATGCCTACTGGGGCTTGCATCAGAACAAATTAGCCTTTGGCTCACTGTGTCTAATGTAGGTAATGAAACCAGAAGGCAGGGTGACTTTGCTTTTGCCAAAAACATCATTATCACTTAAAATACAAGCTGGAAGATCTCCTCTGGGACTTGTGCACAGTCAGTAGGAGAAACTGGTACGAGCAGAGAACAATCTCCTGCCTCCACCTGAGGATCTTTCTCTGACTACCCACCCCAGAAAAGTTTGGTTTCCCTCACTGACTGTAGAGGCATTTTCTAACTTCAAAACCCTTACATGTGTGTGGAGGAAGGGACTGCTTGGACACAAGCAGAAGAAAGTGTGCAACTGGGCATGTCTCTTGCATACCCTCAACATCTGTAAATGCTTACACACATGTCAAGCACAAGCAAGAGTAATTCTGGAGTATGTTGAGTCAGTGTAAGGGATAATGGCTCCTTACCGTATTTGACCCTGTGGTGGGGCAGATTCTCTTGATACAGCACAGAAGGAAAGAGTTAATTATGTGCCAGGCTGACTGTAAGACTTGGAAGCCTTACACAGCCTGATGTGCTGGGGATGAAAGGCAGGCCCCAGGTAAACATAAGTAGGAAGCTTTCATCTGCTGCATTTCAGCTGGCCTGCCATTAAGGAGGAGAGATGTTTCCCAGATATAAAGGAAACCTGAGCTCAGTGTGGGACTGGGATTAAACAGGTCAGAGGCAGGATCCAGGCTATCCTAGCAAGGTGGAGAAGCATTGCCTTCAGCCCATCATGACAGAGCTGCCAGATACCCCTAAACCTGCCCATACTATCCACAACAGCCCCCATCTCTGCACAGCCACCTCTCTGCACACTTTGCCAGCAATATCAGCAAGGAAAAATGTCATTTCTGATACTGAGAGCCCTAGAAGTAGCTTCCACAGACCATCGTCTTTAGTAGCTTTTTGTATAAAAAGCCATAGATTGACTAAATAGATGCACTTCTACATAAGCTGTTGGAAAACATTTGGGACTGAATTTGAAGACAAAAGTTTTCTGTGTATGCACATAGACACTCTGCACTGATAAAAGTAGCTTTTTATGACAGGGATTCCAAGTGTCAACTGGTAGCTGCTAATACATCTCTTGACATTTAGGTTTTCTATATTGAGATGTTGAGAAATAATGAGGAGAATGAGTGTATGAGTTCTCCTGTATTTCCTGCCAGAATGAATGAGATCCTCTTGCATTTGCCAGGAACACAAAGATCACTTAAAACACAAACTGGCAGATTTCCGATCTGCCTTTACCAAACATGCTGCGTTTCTCAATTTCATAAAAGTGCTTTTCTCCCTAACAGAAGACGGTGATGATAATCATAGCAATCAGTCCAAAATACAAACAGGATGTGGAAGGGGCTGAATCCCAGCTGGACAGGGATGAACATGGCTTACATACTAAATACATCCACAGGATGGTAAGCAAGGACATGCATTTGCTGTTTTACAAAGACTGTCTCTTCTTCTCAAAAGACAAATCTGTCTCCAAATGGCAGGTTCTTTGCTTTGTTTTCCCTAATCCCCATAGTTAAACACCCCTCTTTGGAATTCATTAATCCTTCCTCTCATCAGCTCAGTATACTCATTAACATCTGCTAAGAGGTTCAAGGAAGAAAAATCCTATTAAACATGCTCATCTTATTTCTTCATATTCTTTATTGTTCAGTGTTTTTCCCCTCCTTCACCTTCTCGAGCCCGTGTATAGCCCTGAGCATGTCTTATCTGACAGTGCCTGACCTTCCTCCCTCTAAACCAGCCCTGTTGCTTCAGCCATCTTGGAACTCAGGTCTTTTCTTAGGCAGCAGTAAAGCTGACTGAAGGATAGAATTGCAAAGCAAAGGCCAGAGATGCAATGTGGGGCTCCTAAGTAGAGCACAGTGCCAGAGACACCCATCTCCACAGCCTGTCACAGGATGGACATTGCCCAGAAGAGCCCATAGAGCCATGAAGCTGATCCTTTCTCCCTTGGTTTGCAGTTAGCTGTCTTTTTCACCCTGTAACCCATCTGATCCTCCAGTTTGAATCTGCAGTCAGGTTTCTCAGAAGCTGTCACCAGCAGATGAGCTCTCAGCAGTACTTTGCCGTCTGTACCAGCCCTGGAGTGCCTGTGCATGGGGAACAGGCTGGGCCCTAGCTCAGACACAGACCTGGCCTCTGGCTGAAATCTTTCACCCGTTTGTAGGCCAAACAGGGTGTTAGTCAACTCAGGCTTCACCAGCTTGAGATGGATTTCATGGGATTGCACCTGCAGATAAACCCACAATTACTTCACACCATGAAACTAAATGTTCAAGAAATGTTGACAAATCTTTCCTGTATCCTTTCTGTAGCAATGAAGAATTAGATTAAGTGGCCAAACCAAACAACACCGAGTCCACCAACAATAGATCAAATCATTTAACAGAAGAGCAGTTTAAATAAGCAAGGAATGTTTTTATACATAGGGTTCGGATGCATGCAGAGAAAAATTGTCATGTCATTACAACAAAACTGGCATTTTGTTCTATTCCAGATGCAGATTGAGTTTATACAGCAAGGAAGTATGAACTTCAGATTCATCCCTGTGCTTTTTCCAAATGCCAAAAAGGTAACATACATGCATACTTATATACTTGCCGCATGATTAAGTGCATATTATTTTGATCACAGTGCAGAAGATGGAATCTTAAAACCCAAACACTCAATTTCTTGGTTCTTAATAGCCTGCAAGTAATATTCCAAAGCTTGTAGGTTTATGTATTCCAAAGTTTATAGGCTTATGTACATGCAAATAAAAAACATTTCACCCACAGTATAAATCAGCGTATAAATGTATTTCTGATGATGAATGTACAACTAAAACTCAAATTGCCTTGAGCACTGAAAGAATTTAAATGGAGAGAGGCAATATATCCAGGAAGCATGCTTTTTATATTAACTCTTTTATAATTTTGTCCAAATCCAATGCTGATGAGTGAGATGGGCAGGATTTATGATTGATGTGAAGAGAGGGTCTGGAAAAGGGTGTGTTGAGAATATAAAAATAAAAGAGTATAATAAATACTAAAGTATTAGGCTGTTCTTGAACTTCAACAGGCCCGTCAAAGGCAAACCAAGATTTTTTTAGGACTTGCAATTTCATCTGCCCTCCTTACTTGTTTTGAAGATTCATTTGAGAATAAGAAATAAATAATGCAACAGATTCCCACCTCTTCTACCTCACTGAGAGAATCTCTTGGATTTTTGCAAAGACAAAAATATTAAAAGGCTTCAGTTACAGCTTCCTTGATCTCCTGCATTATATTTATGTTCACTTTGCATAACTAAATGCTTTGCACTGTTGGCTATCATGTTGCCCCTAGGTACACCTGCATTTTAGAAAAGTACGGGAAAATTCTTTATATTTATTTTGGTGCCCAAATTTTGAAACATGAGTCAAAATTTAAACAATGTTATCAATGGCTATAGGGCTGTGCAGCCCCACTGCACTTTCAGATTTTAGTATAATGAAGTTCTTTATTTAAGCACCAATTTAAGATCAGAAATTTGAAAATATGTCCCTGGGTTTGTAAAATATCTGAGGTCCTGTGGGTTGAACGGTACCTCTGGTATTTCATGTCATTCAGATACCTTCCTGAATGATTTCAGTCTGCTACTTACCTTAACTAAGTACCTGGAAGACAGCAATGGTGGGAATTGGGCAGGCCAAACAGGGAAGCAGTCAGCATTTTCAGTCAGTCTTTGATGGGGAAGAAGGGCTCCTAACCTTGGGGCTACTTGAGTGTCCACCATGTGGACAAACCACATGGTCTAGAGCCACTTGGCACCTTAAGGGTTGCAGAGAAAAGTGTCCCAGGAGGCACTATAGCTGTCTTGGGGCTCTGAAACAGAACAATAAATTATGTTAATTTGGGCTCAGCTTTATTTATCAGAAGACTAGCATATAGCAGTGGTTCTCTCAGTGGTCTGTAAGGAATTTCCAGGGTTGTTTTGTCCAGCTGACTCCATCAAAGCATCAGGCTCCAGGCATCCTTCCTGCCCATCCTCTGTCATCCACAAAACCCTTCAGTTTTTTGACAGGTGCCTTTCTTATTAAATTATACAGATCAGCATTTTCTACTGCTGTTAAGCTTTAGTCTCTTCCTCTGCATAATCCTTTGGTACATCACCTACCTTCATCTAGCTACTTAATGATAATGTAACTGAGGACATCATGGGTGGAAGGAGAGCACCAGAGCCTGAACAAGTTGCAGTAATGAAGTCTGGAGGCAGTCAGAGGAAGTGAGGTACCTGAAAAACTGCCAAGTATATGTACAATTGGATAATGTTGGCGGCAAATTACTTCAATTTTGGTTTTTTTTTGTGCTGTCCTTTATACATTCAAGTATTAGCATAGCTGGCAGTGAAAAAGAGCAGAAAATGAAGATTTGGAGGTTTCATCTGGGGATGGGGCTATTAGATGAGTTAATCTCATACACAGCACATCATAAAGCACTGCTAGTATGTGAAAATTAGCCGACCTCCAACAGTAAGAGATCTATGTGATCCAAGGAGCCTTCATTAGGAAACTGAATAATGAGGTGAGGAACACACAACACACAGTTAAGGTGGAACTGGCATTTCCAACTTCCAGTCGTACACTGTTAAAGGAAACATGGGTCTTGCTGGTTCAAGGTTTGCATCACAACAATCCACAGAAATGTGTCCTCCTCATCTGGCCACCCGATGACCAAAGCGTTAAGCCAAGATTGCCCCATGCTAGAGACTCCCTCTGGAAGCAGCCAAGGGATGAGATGAACAGAGCTGGTGCCAGGGAAAGCAGGAGATGTCAAACCATGCTCTGCTCTGACAGCCCTGAACAGTCCTGTCCTCTGCACTAATACACTCTGCCCTCTTCCTACCAGTTTGAACTGCAGAGTTATCAAATACTCTCCCTATGGCATACAGAGAATTTCCTCTCAGCTCACAGATAAACAACCAAATTTTAAAAATGTAAAGGACAGTAACCATTTTCCCATTACTCCCACCTGCAATGACAGATGCTGTTGCGTGGCAAGGAAAAGCCCCTTTCTCACTCTGGATTAAAATAGCAGCTATAGCTGCCCTTTACCCCTACACACCTCCCTCAAATTAAAACTATTGCCAGAGCTGATTCATGTGCAGGTGCTTTTTGCACTGACTTCCTTATGGTATTAATGGTATTAAACAATTAAGGTAATTAAACGAAACTGCATGAGCAGTTTTGGAAGCAAGGCACAGAGCTTGTCTCTGGATGTATAGTGCCTCTCTCATTATATCCCCACTTGCTGATTTCTTACCTACTACACATTTCTCACACTAATTTCCATCTTAACTAATGATTTACCCATGTGGATCTCTATCAAATGCATTTCTGAAGTCCAGACTGACTATACCTACTATATTTCCTTTGTCCAAAAAATGCAGTTTCTTATCAAAGGCAGGGAAAGGGCTAATTTGGTAAAACCCCTGCTGTATTTAATTGCATTTCCTTCTATAGCTTTTAACAAGATTTAGTAAAGAAAAAAGTTCCATGTAACATGCATGGTATGCATGTGCATGCAAACATAGTCATCTTTCTTTCTCCCGGTAACATTTGAGTCTCTTGGCCAATTCCAAAGAGCTTTGTCAATGGACTTGTAAAATCCATTCCTATGCCAAAATAAAAAGATAGCAGGTGGAGGCAAGAAGCTTTATTTTTGTTCCTACCAAAGGGAATGCCATGGGATCCCTGCACTCTAGGGAGACCACTGACCAAAGCCTATCCTTTCTCAGCCACTGGAAAAAGAGGAAGGTCAGGCTTTATAGGTACCTCTGCCAGACACAAAGCTGCTTGTTCAGAAGCCTAGGTGAGTCATACTAATGGTCTGTAGGTGCCTGTGTGACTTACCTCCTTCTTCCTATACATAAATCCTGTAGCTCTAACAGAGTGGTTGCATCAGTTAACACAAACTGAGCAGGGAAAGCGATGCAGCTTTGTTCCTACAGCTGTACAGGCCAAGGAAAAGACAGCCAATTTGAGAAGCATGATCATGGGAATGAAGGGTTTGGACTGCAGCTAGGTTTTTTGCTGGCAGCAGGACATGTGCAGCCCATGCCAGGGCATCCCCTGCTGAGGTGCCAGGGATGTGCACACCAGCAGCTTTTTGCTCAGTCCTCTTGGAGCTAGCTCCACTAGCTTGACAGGAACTGTGCTGCTTCTAACAGGGGCTGTCTTGGGAAAACTGCTAAATAAGAGGTCCAGGGACCAAGTGCTACATGTCATGGCTCCACATGTTGCTTACCTGCTGTCTCATTTTGGCTACATTTTGGTGTCTCCTATTCCAAATCTCTGTCTCATGGTGACCATGAACTGATTTTGGTCAAGGATCTGTCCCTCTGTTAATTAGAGGTGTTATAATAGCCCTTCACCCCTACACATCCAGGCTGTCCATATGGTAACCTCTCAAGGCTGTGGGAACATGGGAACATGAGGTCTGAGCGGGCTTGTTTCCATCAGCCGGTTGTCACTCTCCAATGCCATGGTGGTCCGAGCTTCATTATGTTAATGGACATTAGCCAACCCCTATGAAGGACTCCATCTTTTGCAGGATGCAGGGATTGGTGGAGGTTTGACCCTGCTAATCTGGAGATGCATTAGTCTCTCCTCAAGTTCAGCATTGGCCTCAGCCTTCTGCTCCGTTGTTCAGAATACACCATGAGTAGTGAAGAAAGGTGCAAGGGGAGAGGGGAGAGGGCTACCAGCATGTGAAATATTCCTGTGGGGTCCCAGTCTTTCCCTATTGATCTTCATCCCAATGTTGAATGTGCTGTTCCCTGGATCCTTTCCTCTCCTCTCCTCTCAGCTACTAAGGTAGCCTTTCCCTGCTCTCTCTCTCCTCTCCCTCTCTCTCCCTCCCTCTCTCCTCTCTCTCTCTCCTCTCTCTCCTCTCCTCTCCTCTCTCTCTCCCTCTCCTCTCTCCTCTCTCTCCCTCTCCTCTCCTCTCCTCTCCTCTCTCCTCCCTCTCCTCTCTCCCTCCTCTCCTCTCTCCTCTCTCCTCTCTCCTCCTCTCCTCCTCTCCTCTCCTCCTCTCCTCTCCTCTCCCTCTCCTCTCCTCTCCTCTCCTCTCCTCTCCTCTCCTCTCCTCTCCTCTCCTCTCCTCTCCCTCTCCTCTCTCCTCTCCTCTCCTCTCCTCTCCTCCTCTCCTCTCCTCTCCTCTCCCTCTCCTCTCCTCTCCTCTCCTCTCCTCTCCTCTCCTCTCCTCTCCTCTTTTCTCCCTCATGTTTATTTTCACAAGCTTTTCAATGCCTGTCATTGACATCAGACTTCCTTTGAAATGTGGTGAAATTAGCCAACGTGATGGCAGAAGAGAAAGAGAGACAGGCAAGCTGTGAGATCACAGAAAGTTCATTTATTTAGGAACCCAAATATAATTCTGAAGCCAAGTTAACATTTCTTGTTGTTACAGGAAGTGCCTAGAACAGACAAAATGAAATCTTCCTTGGCAGGGTCTGACAGAATCTGAAAGGTTCTGGTAGAGATTCAGAAGGATTTATGGGATTTAGCTTTTCTTTTCCTTGTTTTTTCAGGAACACGTGCCTACCTGGCTGCAGAACACTCACATTTACAACTGGCCGAAGAATAAGAAGAACATCCTTTTGCGGTTACTGCGGGAGGAGGAATATGTTGCTCCTCCAATAGGACCTTTACCAACACTCCAGGTTGTGCCGCTATGAACATGATAGCTTAAAGCACATGAGGAGCAGTTGTTAAAGGGTTGTTCCTGGCAGGGAGCCAACACTCTTCCAGATGGCTCTTTCTGATGACAGAAGACACTCTTTCTGCTAAAGGAATTGGTTGTCTTGGGTTACTCAGGCTCAGCTTGTTCTTTACCATGTTAAACATCTATTTCCAAAGCTGATGGGGCAGAACTCTCTTCTCTAGATTTTTAAATAAGCTACAAATGGAAAGAATGCCCACTTTTAACATCTGGTTTTAACGTATTCCTTTTATTAGTCATTATAGCAAACAAATACCAGAAATAATGTTGCAATAAGTGTAAAATAAAAATTACATCTACCTTTTTGCTCAGGGTTTCTTTAAAGATATTCTGCTTTGTATAGCATTATTGAACCATCAATCTGTATATACAGTATTAAATATATTTGCCTTTTGTAAGACAATCTTGTATACCATGTCCACTTCTATTATTGCTGGGTACAACAGAGAAATGGGTTGGGTAAGACAGATTTTCCTTAGCCTGTCTTGCATAAAGAGACTTCTCTTCAATTAGAAGACTTTTAAATCTGAAATCTAGATTTTCCTTAGTCTGATCCCTCACACCTCCAGAATGTTGCAGCAATAGTCCCCAGAAAGAGAGCTGAATGCATGACTACGTGAGTGCTGTCAGTGCCATGGAACACTGCAGTATTTTTTATGGCAGCCCTTTTGCTTCACTTCTGCTCTTCAGTCCTTATTTAAAACAGAGCATGTCAAAGGACAATTGGCATTTGGAAAGCCAGCGATTGTTAAGAGAAAGAACATTGACTCCTACAACTTGCAATATGCAGTATGGAACAATAAAATAATCAAAGATGGAGAACCACAGTGTGCTGGCCACCAGGATGGCTCAACAACATCACGTCTGCTAAAATTTGAACATTTTTTAACAGACCACATAAGCATGACTTTGGTGAGGAATTTTTGTTTTTTAATAGCCTTAACCTTACTGAGGTAACAGTGGCTTAAAATTCTGCAGCCTTTATTCTTTAGAGTAGTCTTACCAAGATCCTCCTCAGCTTTAATATTTGTTATAGAATGATCCAAACACAGCTTTATGAGAATGTACGTGTGTTGGGTAGCCTGAAAAGAAAATTAGCCCAGAAGTTGATACTCCTTGTATAGTATCCAAATTATTTAATTAGCTTTTCATGGAGGTGGTGCCAGCATGGTGTGTTGATGCAGCACATGCTTTGTGGTGCTCATGGAGAAAAAATTGAAACTCAGAATTTCCTTTAGCAGACTTTGCAAAAATAACTGCAGCCATTTAAGAGAAGGGGTGTATTCAGTGGTGTCAACTCCTATGATTTTGATTGTGGTATTTGCTGTGCTTCTTGCAACTCTGGTTTCAAAAGAGAAGCTCAAGAACTGAAACAGGCTAATACCTGATATGCTGGCAGCTTCCTGAGAAAGCACAATAAAACTCTGTTAGGCAGTGGTACTTCTTGGCACCTACTTACATGTGGGGAAGGGAGATCTGTTTTTCATGTGATAAATTTTTAATTAAGAAAATAACTTTCTAGTATGTGGTGACAGCCTAAAATCATGACAGAAATCTATCTTAAATGGTCCACAAAGTAAAGACATTTGAGGTCACCTGGAGTGCACTACAACATCAAGTTCAGTCTCTAGGTTGAGCAAGTCTCCTGAAATGCTGTGGCATTATCTGCCAACTCAGTATGGCTGCCTCTGTTATTTTTAAGATATCTGAAGTGTTTTAACACTGTGAAATAGTCTGTCTCAAATGGCTTCTGAGCCTCTTAGCCAATTTCTGGCACATTTAATAGGGAGGGCTCAAAGATACTAAGAGCCTTTTAGTTTCATGGAAAGAATTACGCAAGCAAAGAGCAAGCCCCAAACCCACATGCTGCGGAGGGAGAGGTTCTGATCTCTTCCCAGAGGTGGACAGCTGGCCACCCTGGCCCTGGCAGGGGGCTGGGAGGCCTTCTGGGATACACAGCCTGCACAGGTCTGGAGGAGAGAAGCATGCAGGGAATGAGGCTGTGTCAGTTTTGCTGCTTGCAAAGCAGCGTTATTAGGGAGTGCAGTTAAGCATTCAAAATGATTAGTGAGGCTGGGTAGTAAATTCCTTTCATCATTTTGGCTGTCATCCGAAAATACGTGCTCTAGATTTACCACAGATCTGCTTGGTTTGGGCCAGGGAATTTCATTAAGTAACTCTCCTGCATCATGTGATGCACAAGGTTGCATTAAATGGTCTGGTGATTATTTCATTCTTCTGTTTGAATGATCTTTTTCTGCAAAACAATACTAGCAGAGTGAGGAATAAAAAGTAAGCTTTGCTGTTTGGAAAGTATAAAGAGCCCAATCTATTTAAGTGCTGGGACCTTTTTTTTTTTTTTTTTTTTTTAATCTAATAACTATTCCCAGGATTCATTGATCTTTACATTAGTTAGAGCATCCTACAAGGACAGAAACCATGATGGGGAGAGTGTGAGTAATGAGCTAGCAGCCTAGTGAATCATTTCCCCTAAAGCTTTGTATTTGTAGAGAGACAGATGGTGGGAGCTGTGAAGAGGGAGAGGCAGGAGAAAAGCCGGTTTTTGCAAACAGCAGAAGTATAGAGGATGAAAAAAGAAAGAAATAATCAGCAGGTAAGGCAGAAGAAGAAGAAGAGGCTGAGAATACACCAGCTGTTTCAAAAGTAATGCATTAATGTTAAAATGGATTAGGGTTAAGGGAAAATACAGAAAGGAAATTGCAGAAAACAAGAGCTTTGTGGCTGAGAGAGAGAAAATTTAACAAGAGCAGCCCTAAATGTGTATTTGTAGATGAACTCTTGAGTCAGTTATTAACTCTTTGTGCAAATAACAGAGAAGGAGCTGAAAGTATGCAAGACTCCATCCTGCAGGCTGGCAGTGCTGCTGCCCAGCTGGAGCTGCCAAGCTGCAGGTACCCACAGAGGCAAAAGGCATCACTTGGATGGTGACAGCACCAGGGGCTTGTCTCACAGCACCTGTACCATTTGCAAGGGGTGTGTGGGAGAAGAAATCCATTGTCCCTAACATGGAAAGTAAGCAAAGCAAGAGAATTACATATTTAACACTGGGATGAGTGCAGCATTAAGATAGAAATAGAGGATTTAGAGACAGCCTGCTTTGAAGGCTTGCCAAAACTCAGACAACATTAATGCATGTAAAGATTTATTATGCAAGTCACCTGTGTGACAGAAATAGGGTTGCAAAATTTTATCCCACAGTTAAGTTAGATTGGCCTCTCCAGAGAGGGATGTGTAGGGTGATTCAAGTACAAAGTTAATTTAATAAAGCCTTGTACACAACACAAGAAATGCTGCCCTAAGAGCTCATTTGCTCCTGGTAGGGTCTTAACTGCCATCATTTGATACTATTTAAGAAAATAAAGCAGCAGACTTCCCTGCAGCCCCTCCGGGACCACCAGCAAGGCAGATAATGAAACTGGCTCATTAAAACAGCTCCACCAAAGGGTGCCTTGCTGAGAGCCTTTCCTCACCTCCAGCCACTGACCAGGCTGCAGGTAGCAGAGACATGGGCATCTCAGTAACAGCATCAGTCTGGGCAGTGAACTTGGGCAGTGTGGTCAGGAAGCTCTGCAACAAGATAAGCAGCAATTCCCACCATTTAGGATGCTTCTGGGTTGTCAGATGGAGATGTTGGTAAAGCTGGTCTTAAAAGGGAAGGGCATGTGGGAGGGAAGAATTGGGAGCTCTGTGGCCTTGCAGTGCAAGAGGTCTGCTGTGGTAATGAAGTAAAACATGTCTCAGAGAGTTCTCTTACCCTCAGTGTGCAGAACAGGTACACCTTATCTCCCAAAGCAAACATCTCTCTTGTTACACTTTGGCTTTAATTTAACAGGTTCCTCCATGCCCACATCTGTAGCACTCTGCTATTGTTTAACCAGTGTTTGGGAAACAGATCCTGCCTGGAAGGTCACAGCTTTCATCAGCCTCCTGCTCCACCATCCTTTATCATTATGTTGCTGCAGGGAAGCACTGCCACAGCACCCAGTTCATAGTACTGATGGGCTGGCACTGCTCCTTCTCCCCAGAACCCCCAACATGGATCTTCTGCAGAAGTTCCAGGCTGGCACACAGCACAATGGTATCATTAGATCTCCAGTGTGTCACTTCTTGAGCTGTGCCAATGGATGCTCACGCAGTCCCTTTAGCCATCATGAGCCACACTGGCACATGAACATCTCACAAAAGCCATTTGCAAAACCCTCTCTGAGACATCAGATGCACCTCTCCCACCTGCATATTGCAACCAGTACAGGAAGAGAAATGCCTGTATTTGTGTGATATTTGTATTACAAGTTTTTGCTCACAGCAAGAGGTGTTCTCTGGGCTGCAGGAGAAGGACATCTGAGCAAGCAGAGTTTCCACTGCCATGAGAGAGGGGTGCTGGATGCTGCTGCCCATACAGGCAAAGCCAAACCAGGCCCTGAGATGCCAGACCACAGAAGAAGGCAGCAGAGTAGCAGCCTGTCCAATCCACCTCCAAATTAGGCCAAGAATAAGATGGAATTGCTTAGCCCCACTCCAGCCTTCATCGGCTCGGAGCCCAGCCTCAGCCTGATCATGGAACAGTGCACAGACCACCAGCTGTGTGTCCCTGTCTCTGGCCAAGATCACTTGTAAACAAACAAAAAACCATCTAAAGCTAAGTTTCCCAGTCTGACCAGATCTGCCATCTAGGCTACATTTCAAGGGCTTGCTGATATAGATGGGACCAAACAAATACACACATACTCCGCATATCGTGGCTCTGAGCACTGCATGCCCCTGCACAGATCCATGCAAACTGCAAGAAATGTCACCAAAAGCAAAGGCAGGTTTTTTAAAAACATTTTTTCTTTATTGAAAAAGTATCAGGGACTTCTCCAGTTTCCAGAGGATGAGGGGCATGCGCCTGCTTGCCCACCTAACCCTTGGGTAAGTGGAGTTTCACAGCAATCTCTGCAGATACCAAGTCCTTGGCACTAAATGGACAGATCCAGGGAACCTCTGGTGAAACTTGGATGAACCCAGTGGATGTAAATCCCCACAGGACTGGCTGTTGTGGAAGGGAGACCTGCCAAGGAGTAGGAAACTTCCCAGGACCTACTTTGACAGTTGGGCAGATGAAGCCCTCTCTGTCTGACTCGTACCCCTCTTCTAGGAATGGGAAAATACACACTGTCGGAAAGCACCAGAGAACCTCAAAACCATGGGCTTTCTAGGGCTGCAGAAGAAGGTACTGTAATGGCAGACACTGGACAAACACCCCCTTCCCCCCCAAACTACTAAAACAGTTAACAACTAAAATGGATTTTAAAAAATCATGACTAGCACCACCTGCAGTGAGCTCATTCTGGCTGAATTTCATTCTTTGGATTTTCCACTTCTTTTCTAAGGAAATACATTCTGGAAATATACTATATTCTGAAATATACTATCTTGGAGGCCTTCTTCAAACCCACCTTCCTTTACTTGGGCTGACAGCCTTTACAGCATGTCTGTTCTGTTTTCATCAGCTACGCCCAGGGAAAATCTGGTAAATGTGATGCATTGTGACTGCCACATTCAGCACTGCAATGCTCTCGTGCCAGCCTCGGGATTTCCAGCAAGCAGCAGGTGCTGCAGTCCACTGTTAAAAACCTTGCAGTCTTCAAAGGAAAAAAATTCAGTGAGAAAGACTTCTAAACAGATAACACTGTGGGGATTGAGTTGAACATCCCAGAAGCAGCGAATGCATTAAAGAATCTTTCATCCCTGGGCTGGGAGAGGGAATTGAGCCCAGCTTGGCACTGACCAAACCCAGCCCAGTCAGTATCTGGTAGCATCAGTTCTCAGTGGGTGCTGTGTGCATTTCACACGTGCAAATACACAGAGCCAGATGCTCCTGCCACAGTCTTCCTCCCAGAACTTCCCTCCAAACAGACTGTACAGAGACACTGAAATCCAGCCTCAGCACTGATAAGGCACTAGTGGCTCCCAAATGCCAAACCAACAGCACACAGAGGACAACTGACCACCCCTTTTTACAGCAGGCTAAAAATATCCCCACCAGCAATGGTTCCAAATGCTTAGTACTGGCCTTCTGCACATACAGGGCAAAGAATCTTTTGGAAAACAGAAGTTTTATTCTTCACTTTATTCCTGTACTGCTGCAAACAGCAGAAAGTTACCCACTCACTCTGGTCCACCCTCCTTAGCTAAGAAAATAGCAAAGTGGCCATTTAGGTAAGTTTGTTGAAGACTGTCTGATTAAAGAACCATGTACACACAAAAATTATTGATTTCTATAGGTCCATTCTCCTCACAGCCTTATAAGAGACAATTTTTTCCTTGAAGCACCAGCTGTGTATAAGCTGAAACAGCAGAAAGCCAGCAATAAGACTTCTCCCAAAAGAGCAATGAAGGGGAGGTCTTAAAATAGACACAATAGCACCTGAGAAGACAGACAGAGTACAATAAAGAAGTGAGACAGAGGAAGGGAACTACACTGAATTAAATTGAATGCAGTTGCAAAACTAATCAGCTAGCATAGACTCATCTCTTTTGGTCTCTCTCTGGGTTTGTTTTTTTTGGTTTTTTTTTTTTGGGGGGGGTGGTGTTTTGGGGTTTTTTGGGGTTTTTTTTTGGTTTTTTTTAAGAGGTAAAATAACTTAGCATTTACTATTTTTAAAAAGCAGAGAAAAAGGAGAGAAAAACACTATTTTCTTCCAGTAGTGTCCCATTTTAACTCAGTAGTTGGAAACCAACCTACTAAAGCAGCACAGTCCCTCCTGAGCACACAGCCATACTGATGGCAATTTGATATATCAGTATATCAGCAGTCAAGAGACAGCTGCATCAAGGCAAGACAGACAGGTACACAGGAACACATGTAAAACACAAGGAATGAAAACTGCACATCTCAGACCCTAACACTGACTGATGTAGTCAAGACTTCCTTGCTTGCTGGAGTTAATTATTCCCAGGAGTAATTAACAGGTTGAATTTTAAGCTCTGGGCTGGATGGACTTGGCATTGGAGAGAGAGGCTTCACCACTCCCTCAAAGCAGTGCCCAGACGATGGTGTGAATTTTGTGGCTTGTTTCACTGGAGCTATACTAGGGGAAAAGCACCATCCTCATCAAATCAGATTATCCTTTTTCTTTTGCCCATATTTCTCAGTTGTGCACTCTTCCCTGGTTTTGATATCTTACAGAATAGCTTGTCTCAAACAGCCCAAATGTTCCTGGCCCCAACAGCAGTTGTTTTCAGCACAAAAAATTTTTCATTCATAGACCCACACCAGGCTCAGCCTGTGCATCCCTACACAAAATCAACACTGGATCTGGTGTGAGCCTGTACTACCTTCACATGTCATGAAATAAGAGGTGTAGATCAGCAGTGCTATTGTATGGAGAGAGGGCATTTCTATATTAAGTATGTTCTAAGCCTACATCTGTGGTGATACCCAAACTGGTCACTTGCAGAGAGCAAGAGGACAAGCCTTTATGAGACACTGCCTGTGAAACAGCATTGCTGAGAAAATCCAGTGAGTGCCAGGAAATCTGGTGTCACATTGGTTGTGGCAAAGCTCAGTAAAATGAATGCCTTCAAGGGGGCAGAGGGGTCCTTGACCTACCTGCTCCCTACAACCAGGACATTTCTTAGGTACATCACAGGGGAAGGCATTTATCCCACCAGACATATGGGGTACAAGCACAGGTTGCAAACAGTGTGTCTGAGAGCTCTGTGCCAGTCAGACAAGTCCCAGTGCCTCACCCCTTGGTGCACACAGGCATTTAGCAAAGGCTTTGGAGGCATTTCACACCAGCCCAGCTATCAGCTCTGACTATCATGCTGTAGATGTGCAAGATGTAAAAGCCTGCTGTCAGTTCTGATTTCTCTTTTCTCTCACACGCTTCCATTAAGGAACCTCTAATCAAAAGAAGCATTTTTCATAATTTTTGTGTGTTGCCTGCATTTTACTATGTCAGAAGCAGCTATGTAGATACAGCTGCCTTGTGCCTAATGCTGAATTCAGAAGGCTGTTCTTACGAAGAGCTTACAGTCTGACTCTATCGGGGATTTGAGTGGCTAACTAAAATCCTTTGCAAATTATCTGTCACTTCTTTGTAAGCCCTGCTTCCTTTCTTTACGTCTGAATTTGGACTGGGGATAATGAACTTCCTGTATCATAGACTGGGATACAAGGAAACTCATTGTACACTCACCAAGGAAGAGTACATCAGTAAGTAGCTTATGAGGCAGCTCAGATGGGTCTTGTTAGAATTACTTATTCTCCAAGTTTCAGGGGTTTGATTAAGTGGATCATGTGATAAACACTTATAATGAACTTCTTCAAATGCTGCCAGGGAAAACCCACCAGATAAAATGTAGAATCCCATGGCATTGCTCTCTGCATAACAAACTGATTACAAAGATGGAAAAATCATGCAATTCACTGGCTTCTTCACCCACTCAGGACAGCACAACAGTGTTATACAATCTTCTCATTGCTGCCCCAGATTAAAGTATCCCTGCAAGTCAGACCAGTTCAAACTAGTGCAATTTTTCTCCTGCAAGTCACCAGGCAGATTACAGCTAAATGTAACTACTTGCAAGAAAGTCTAGTCGTGCTTCTGAATTATTTCTTTCTTATTAAAGAAAACAAAATAGTACAAACACGGCAATGGTTAGAACTAGATAATCTTTACAGTTGCTTCCAATCCCAATCCTATGATTCTATAGAAAAAAAAAAAAAGCACTAAAAAAAAAAAAAAAAACAAAAAAAAAAAAAAAAAAAAAAAAAAAAAAAACCACAAACTGAGCATAAACTCACAAGTAACATATGCTAATTTGGTGTGTTTAAAAACAGCAAGCCATCGTTGAGAGCATCCCCTACAGTTTTGGCCCAGCCAATACCTGCAGCACCAATTGAACACCAATTACCAGGGTAATACACCAGCATCTGCTCTGCTCTCTCTTTACCCCCAGTTCACAGCTTCGTTGCTTCTCCTTCTCAGCAGCACAGCTTCTCTTCTTTACTCTCCCAAGTTGTCTCTGCCTAACAAGCTGCAGCACCTCTGCAAAAGGCATCCTGGCTCTGCCAGGAAGCATGGGATGTATGCACTTGCTGTCCTGTTAGCCAGCATGAATTACAGCACTGCTTCTCCAAGGCCCTGACTCAGGTGTCACTGGAGCTGTGTGATGGATGGGCTGCCTTTAAGAAAGTCTTCTTCAGGTCCTGTGACTGAGATGAAGGAAAGACCCTAATTGCCTCTTCTCCTTGACTTGCAAAATACCAAAAATACCCAAAAATACCCAAAAAATACCCAGCTGCTCCTGCTACCACAGACAACAGCTGCACCAGGACATGCCTACTGGTCCCACCTGATTATTTGTCAGGACTCTGCTACACAGAAAAGGATTTGGAGCTCTGCTGGCACTTTGAGGAGTCAGGACAGAGAAGGCAACTGGTAGGCCTTTATCTAATATCTTCTTTATTAAAGAAGAGAGGCTGTGCTGCTGGGAAGAAGAAGCAATGAATGAATGAAGCTGTGAACTGGGGGTGAGGAGAGGGCAGAGCAGATGCTGGTGTATCACCCTGGTTCATTGGTGCTGCAGGTATTGGCTGGGCCAAAACTGCAAAGGATGCTCTCAACTATGGCCTGCTGTTTTTAAACAAACCAAATTAGCATATGTTATTTGTGAGTTTATGCTCAGTTTGTTGGTTGGTTTTTTTTTTTTTTTGGGGGCTTTGGGGTTTTTTGTTTGGTTTTTTGTGGGGTTTTTTGGTGGTTTTTTTGTTTTGGTTTTTTTTTTTAGTTCTTTGGTTTTTTTCTTCCTATAGAATCATAGGATTAAGGCTGGAAGCAACCTTAAAGAAGCTGGGCATGGTAAAGGTGTCAGGAAGTATGCAAAGATAGACAAATGCTGGATTCTTAAGTGAGGAAATTGGTATTATTTGGGACCTTTAATTCAGTAAAGGTCAATGAGGGCACCCCCACCCCCCTTCCTTTAAGCTAGTTACTGACTGGTTTTCCCTCAGTCTCCATCCCAGACTTTACAGAGCAGAAGCTGAGATGGCAAAAGCTGCAAAGCCAGCCCACAGTAATGCCTGTCCTCAGGCTACCTTGCTCCATATCATCCCACAGAGTAATCAGCTCTTTAGGGTCACTGGGTGAACTGCCTTAAAGGGAATTGCTTTGGCACTTCAGGTGCCAGTAGAAACAAGAGGGTAAAGAGTGGTAAATGGCAGGTCACCTCAGCAGCTCTGTCCTGCCTGTCACCAGTAGGTGTGATAGCTGCCAGTGCCACAGAGTGGAACCAAACTGGCAGTGCTAATTCCTCCATCAGACTTACAGCCCTTGCATTTCCCTCCTGCCTGCCACAAGGCAAGAGTGCCCAGCCTGGCACAGAAGTTGTGCACCATCACTTGTGCACCACCACTAGAAAGCCTGCTGTGGCACAGCCCTTGGGAGAATGATCTTGGCTATGGCTGGCACTGAACTGTGCCCCACACTCCATCTGCTCCCCATGCCCAGGAGCAGTGCCACGTGCCCTGCCCACTGCACTGAGCAGCCTGCTAAACCACCTCACTACACACCAGCTGCTAAGCCCAGATGTGCACAGACACACAGACAGCTTTGCAAGTGAGATCCTGTGCTTGCAGTTTGCACTGACACTAGAGCTGGCCCAGAGGCAAGTCTAGGAGCATCCTTAAGTACAGTCCCAAGGTGTTAACATGCTACATGAGTCGACAGCCTCATCACACCTAGTGCAGCTGTTACAAAGAGATCTAGGGAGGAAACATTTGCCAGATGAAGAACACAGGCAGGAATATCAAGTGGACTTGTCAGATGAATTACAGCACTGGTGAGGGGGATAGATGCCCTCCTCCTTGGTTTGACCATCAGAATGCTTATCCATCAGTTCTGTTTTGAGGACTGGTCCAGAAATTATGGCATCGAAAGAAGTCCTAGAGGATGGTAAAAACTGTTTGTGTTTTTTTCAAGCAGCCAATCTGTAAACATAACAGCAGTTTAAAATACATCAAACTGTATGTGAGCTTTCCTATGTACCCTTACTAGCCATTAAGTTTCCCCAGGTCATGCTATTATTCAATTAATGGGATTGCAAGCTATAATTGAAGGGATAATACACCTCTCAGATCTCATCAGTTGTGATGGCATGTGAGAAAGAGGGCCTTATCTTGATTTATTTTACAGCCAAAGGGAATTCATGTATCTAATAGCAAGAAAAAAGGTATCTTTAAAACATGGTTCTATGCAATCAGCAAGAATCAATAATAATACTGCTATTAGACTCAGTCATCAGAGAAAAAAGGAATTTTAAATCTGTAAACCAAGCAAAAATTTGCACATTCACTCATTTCTACTTGATAAAGGAGCCTTCCTCCTTCATGACAAAACAGGTAAAGGTGTTTGTGCTTTAAACCAAGGATGATAACTTATCCATGATCTAGTCTGAAACCCTGAATCAATTTGGAGTGCCATTCAGCAGCTGCCTTTTTACTGGTCTCATACTTGTATATATTAAATACTGTCCACAGATTTCCTTTGTAGGCCTTTCCTTTCAGGCCCCAGGGACTGAAAACCTGGTGTGCTCAACTCATAAATAAAGCTAGTGATAACATGAGCAAGAAAAAACATAGCATACTTCTGGGAATCACTCCAGGAAAATAAATATGCAAGATGGCACATCACCCTACACAAAGCTGGCAAAGGTAAAATAACATTTGGGTTCCATCATTATGGAAAAGAAAATAATTCTGTGTTCATATGTACACACTGATCTTCCACTGAGACAAAAGGGCAAAGGTAAGGCTGGAGTTTGACTTACAAGAAAACAAACCTCCTGGCAACAGTCGTGGCCTGTTTAACCAAGTTGAGGGAATCAAGTCTGAATCTGATCCCTGGCTTTCAGAAGGCCCATGAATTCTCTAGGAATGACCACAACCATTATTTCCTATCTCTGTGGTTCATGACTCTTCATACAGCATATGCTCACTGTTGAATTCTAGGTACACCTTTCCCTCCAACAGCTTCAATGCATGACTTTATACAGTAGTATTAAAACATAGTAAAGAACAAAAGAGGAGCAATTGTCCTGCTTTCCTACAATGAGTTTGGATGAACATGCTCTCCTGTTTCCATCGGTGCTTCACTCTTTTTTCTTCAGTAGGATATTACATTTACTGGCATTGACTCTTTCCTCAGAGTTTATTCTTTTCCTCCTCTTCTGCTCTTCTCTCATGTTCAGTCCTTTCTACCTTTCTCTCTCTCTCTCTTTTTTTTTTTTATTTATTTTTGGTCTAGTCTCCTGAATCCTTATTTCTGTCTAATCCTCAGGTTAGTTTACTGTTGTTATTTATGAGATACTGAAAAGTTTAAGCCACTGTATATAATGTATGATAACAACAGGATAGCACAGAAATATTCATTATTTAAAGGGTGAATTGGTAGAAGACATGTCTTACAACTATGCAGATTGCAGACAGATGTCTACCTGTATTTTTGGCTGTGATTTGGAAATGTACAGAATTCTTCAAAAGCAAATGTGATGTGCTCTTTGCAATTTTAATTTCATTGTGGATTGGTCCATATTTTTGCTTTTAGGGATGATGGCTTACTGTTGTCTTATAACTGTTTGACTGGTGATGTTTGCTGGCACTTTTGTTTGTGTTCTTAAACTTTATACATGACAGTAGAACTGCACACTTGCTGAGCAGACAAAGATTTAGAATAAGCTATTTATTGATGCCACATTCCATTAATAAGTTTCAAAATTTGGAGTTTAAAGGAAATATATTAAAAGTAGTAACACTCTATTTCAAATATTGTTTGCTCAGGTACTCTTACTGTTGCTTTGTGTGTGCATTTTAAAATTAGTTTATCCTTTGTAGGATTGAACATGCTTATGCTATCTGGCATTACTACTTGCATTGCACAAAGAACCTGCAGGAAAGCTTTTCATTCCTCTGACTGAATGACTGCTAAGATATAGCACCGGGGTTCAATGAGAGGTATATATGCCTACCTGCTGGAGCTGCACGTTTGTTTATGGGACTGTAAGAGCTGACAGAGCTGATACAGCACATGTAAGCCTTGAGGCACCTGGAGATTTTAATTTGGACAACAGAACACTCAGCATGCCTTTGTGTGAGAATCCCAAGGGTGCAGGAATACAACAAAAGGAGAAAGGGGGCTGTGTGGGATATGTGCACATCTAGCACTCATCATTACTGATAGGTAGCTCATTCTGTGTTTTCCTCCTAGCAGTTACCCACATGTAGCATATATCCGTGTTTTCACTGCAGTGTACTCAATACCAATCATTAGTTCCTTCCCTGGCAGACTCGAATTCTTGAGAGGTTGCAACAGGAGCAACACTTTATGTTGCAACCCATCAAGAGTTGTTAATATATGTAACATCTGTTGAACTGGGAAGACAGAGCTTCAGGATGATGCTCTGTAGATGTCTAAGATAAATAATTTTCTTGCTGAAATTGTCAGCACAGATGCTGCTCTGACAGAGTATGATCTAGTGCTTTACCTGGAATTGCTATAACAATCTTAAAACAGACGTGTAGTCTGCAATAACTAGGTAAGAAAAATCAAGTGAATATCTTCAAATACTTCACTTTTTGTAGCTAACAGGGCAATTGTTACATCCCAAGTGTAAAGAGATGACTGACTCCAATAACATGGTTTGACAGAGGAATACAGAAAGATGAATTCTCTAGTTCAGGTGGAGGTCCATAACTATCATTGACAGAAATTGGAGGATTCCATTAAGTGCTCTGTATCCAGAGCACAGAAGAGGGATCAGCTTGATTTTTCCATTTCTCTTGTCATTGAAGTGATGGCCAAAAGTCATTAAGAGCATACAATTTTTGTCAAGGATAGGGACTTCTGTGAGCTGATGGTTCCAGACACTGGTCCCAACGTGAAGCAGAGACTACCACATTTACCTTAGATGTACACTTCAAGAACATTCAAGAATTCAGTGAGGTGGGCAAAGACACTGAATATAGAGTGATGCAAGTTCAACTTCTCTTGGCCTTTCAGGACTGGCCACTGCTTCAAAGCCAGAAGGTTAAAACATCATGAAGCAATTCCTGAAACGTACTCAAGATACTTCACAGGTCTAGGAGGAAAATCTCGTTTTCTTTGCCAAATAGAATTGCCTCAATGAGATCATTGTGCAAGAATGAGTGAAAAGTAGCACTTCATATTCTTAACAGCTATCCAGCATGCAGGCTAAGAGAGGGAACAACTTGAAGTACAAATACCAAACCATTCCTTTGTTTGGTGGCTCCAAATGCTGGAAGTCCATTACTGCTACAGTTACTCTTTTCAGGATAATGGGAAAGCAGGACTCTTTTGACAAGTAGTGATTAAAAAGATTAATTTTGCTGAGTCTTACTTAATTTTGCCAAGTAATCTGCCAATTTGAAGAACTGACAGGAAAGAACAAAAGGAAACAGCTACCCCTGGAAAATGGAAATCATTGCCTTGTTGGCTTGTGCTTGAAGATGTCCATTCAGGGCAACTCTATCCTGAGAAGATGCCTTCAACTGTTTTTGATTTCCTGTCTGTGTTTGGAGGAGGAGTATCTGCTGAAATCTTTTAAGCAGATATTCTGCAGACTCAGCACTACACAAAAAAAGATTTTATGCAAATACCATAATTTAATTTCTTCCTGGCACAGAAAGTAATGTCACATTCTCACACTATTGACATGAAGCTATGTAAGATTGCTAACAATCACGACGACCTTTCTGGTTCAGATATTTGTCCACTGGTAACTGGTTTAAGAGTCTGACTTAACTGTAAAGAGGCCATCCAAAAACTATCAGATGACAATAACTTTGTCATGACTTGTGTGGTGTCAAGACTAACCTATATCCTGTAAGTTGCCCATTTCCTACAAGGAATTACTTTATACTATCATAGAATAGCAACTACCTATTCTGCACCAAAACACTTACCTACTTTCTAGTGTTTCAGTCTAGCAAGCACAATTTCCTTGAAATGACAGAATTTTTACAGTAAAGAGGTAAGGGTTCTGTGGTTTGGGGAACTCAAAGGGAAATTCACTGCTGGGTTCAAAAGCAAATATCCATGGGACCATGTCTAAATTAATGGGTTTTGTAGCTCAGTGCCTTCAACAAGTAAAAATTTTAAAAAAGGGGAAGGGCACATTGATTTGTATGTGTGAATTTTCCAGCTAATCTTCTCACTTGACTTATAAGAAACTGAGTGATGCATTTGGGGTGTGTTATTTCAATCCTCACTGTTTGGAAGCTCTCCTTTGAGGGTAAATGAGACCACCGCAGCTGTGTCCACACTGTAATTGAACCAAAAGTCCTTTGGACCAGGAGCAAACATGGTATAATCCATAGTCCCTCCTCCCCAAGCCCTATCCAATCCAGATATATTATGGCACAAGGACCACCAGCAGATTGCTCATGACCATTAGGATGCTCCTGTACTAACTCACCAAACTCACTCAGGTGCCTAGATGCCAACGTGCTCTAAGGAAAGGGCAAGATGCCCATTTCAGAGGTCAGTCCTGTATTCTCACAGTACAAAATGTGGTTAAGCATTATTTTCAAAAAGGTTTCAGGTCTGCTTTCATTGGCACACAGATCTAGGTCTTAAGTGATTAGGCAAATGCAGTAATTATGTAAATCTATAACACTTATAACAATTGGAATTAAGACTGAGGAAGGATGTAAATTTGGATCTTGCTATTTTGCATTTGGTGGGGGAGTTTTTATTTTTCTGAACATTGTAATATATGAAAACTTTAATTCCAACACAAATCTTTACTAACAAATCAGGTTGATGGGCAGAACGATAAAGATTAAGCGTAATTTGTTATTTACAGTTTTCAAAATCATAGACAAATCCCCATGTTCTGAGTGCTAAACTCTTGTGACCTATACATATGTTGTTTATTTTATTAGACTACATGTGAATGAAGTGAACAGCTGTGACCTCCCCTTGTACTTCGAAAGGTCTCTCACAAAAAACAAACAAATCCTCTTTAAGAAAAAAAAAATCTTAATTTGGAGTCATTCATTCTGCTTATATAAAGACTTATGAAATTATTCCACATTTTTATTACATTCAGAAATAACAGTGAAGAGGCAGGTAAGGTAGAATCTCACACCTGTTCATATGGAGTTTTGGAGTTATTTCTTAACATTTCATTTATAATGCATTGTTCACCACCACTGTTTTCTAACCCAGAACCAGACTCATTGTAAATGGATATGACGTTCATGAAGCCTCTGGGTGGGCTGAAACTGAGTTCAAGCAATGCCACTTCCTCTTTGTGCAACTTTCAGTTACCTAAAATATGTTATTAAAAGGATTTCCCTCTTTGCATACATAATCTAAACAATTCTTTGTTGGATTGGGTGTAACCTTTTAAGCATTATCACTAAACTGATACTAGTATTTAACTACTTTTAACAAAGTCACTAAAATACTGTGTTTGCGCTGCAGGCTTATATTGCTTTGATTACACCAAATTATTTCTTTTAAATAGCTAACAGTACATGAAAACTAGGTGTGTGTAACCCATTGTTAAACTAATGCATAACCTTATGTAGTCTTATAAAGATTTAGTTTGTCAAAAAAATGAGACAATCAGTGTAAGTTTTGAATGTGACATGATACACATATTTCACTGTAAAGCACTCACAGCAATTATCACTCATTATCCCTTCTCCATGCCTCCTGGACTGCACACACTCCTTTTTCCCCCCAGAAAACACAGATATTCAAATATAAGCATACATAATGAGAATACAACAACAAAACAAGAAAAAAGGCCTCTGAACTCAGGTGGAGAATGAGGCTCTGCCTCCCCAGCTACAAGATGCTGTTGATCAGCTTGGTCTTCTGCAAGACAGCTGCTCGTGGCTTCTGCAAAGCTGTGCACTCAGTATGGGATGCGGAAGAGAGGAGACAGGGGTACTGGGATAGGAGTCCTGAAACAGGGAATATTGTAGTTCATGCTATGGTGTGGAGGGAACTGAAGAAAGAAAATGCAACCAAGCTATTGGTTTGTGACTCATTCACACATTTTATTTGCCTTGTTCTTGGCCTGTGCAAGGTTTGATGATCCCTGTCCTTGGTCTTCTTCCACTTACTCCCACTGCTATGTGAGCTTTTGCATGTGTCAAATGACCCAGATGTTTCTCCTCCACTCACTGTCTTCCAACTTGACTGAGCAACTCCTGGGATAAACAGGCAAAAAATACATGAATAGGGTGTATTTTCAGTAACAAATTCTGCAGCTAATTGAAAACTAAAAATTAATTAAAATATTTTTAAACATTTAGTTAGTAGATGAGTGATTTGGTGTCTTCTACTTTTTAAAATTTTCATATGTAATCTTAGAATAATTGAAATTCTATGATGAATTACCAGAGTCTGTTACAGATTCTCTGCCTTTTAAGACTGAAGTAACAGGAAATTTGTTCCTGCTTGCCATATCACTGCCTGGACAAATGAAGGAACAGGCAAAGAAAGCAAGCAGAACATAGCTGTAGCTGGCTGGGCTCATTTAATCCAAACATTTAATAACCAAATGTTCCTAACAATAAATAAGAAATAGCATTATATTCTGTATCAAAGGATATATTTGAACTCCCTTGGCAAGCTTGGCTTAAGCTTATGAGGTATGTGTTAGTGGAAAAGAAATTCACAAATGAAAGATTAATATGCTCTGAACTATTTTACCAACAAAGAGGAGTGGAGGATACAGGAATGAAGTACACAGCTCTGTACTTTGTTCTTGAAACAAGCAGAATAACTTCCCTCAAAGCACACACTGTGAACTGCACAGACTGTGACAAGAGCCCAGGCCTGGCCAGATACCCAAATCAGCTCACTGTGCCCAGCTGGAGTCACGTCGTGTCAGTGGATACATTAGCTTAAGGCACAAAGCAGTGATAAGAACGTATTTACCCAGCTGAGAGGAAAAGTGCAGTAAATCTCTCTGTGCCATTTTCCACCATCTTCCTCAAACAGTTACACAAACCCAACCCACATTTCTCTCTTACTATGTCACAAATATAATCCTCTCTCTAATAAAACAATAATAGTAAAAGATCTACATTTGAAAAAACATGTTAAATAATTTGCAGGCATGATTAATAGTTCTGCTGAACGGTAAAAATCGGTGAGAGCAGCTAGGGTATGACAGTTTTTTAGGGGCAGGATAAAGTTTATTTGATTCTCTGTAACTGTGTGTCCTCAGCTGAACCTACCAGCCCTTTGCTGTGTGAGGATTATAACTCACGCTGCAGTTGGATCAGCCTCTGTTTCTATTTTTAGTGCAGATCTTGCTCCTTATTTAGTCCTGATTGCATAGCCAGAACTGCATTCTCAGCAGCTCAGTGAAAAGCCTGCCTGTTCCATTTTATAACTTTTCCAGACAAAAAGATGGGAAGCCTGCAGCTTTCCAAACAGTCTTATTTTAGGAGCTTGCAACACGATACAGTCCAAAAACCCAAGGGCCACATGAATCCCCGCTGAAATACTATAGACTTTCCTGAAGTTTTACACAGCAAGAATTTGGCTGCTTCTAAGTTAAATGGAATATTAAAAAGCAAAAAAACCAAAAAAACCCCACAAACAAACAAACAAAAAAACCCACCAACCAAAGTATCTCAACAAACCCAAATAACCAAAACAAAACAAATCCCCAAATTCCAAAAAAACCCCTTCTTTACCCTAAATACTTTATATATATCTATTGAAACAGTAATACACATCTGGATCAAATTCTTCAAAAAGAATTTTATCCTCCTTAGATTCATAGTTTATAAATCCAATACAGGAAGGCAACTACTAGCCAAAAAAATAAATAAACAAGGAAAAATGGAAAATTTTGGTTTTAAAGAATCTCTTGGTAGGCATGGCCACACAGAAGTAATTTTCTGCCACTCAATTAAAACCATAAGAACATTTCTGGTTTTGAACAAAGTTTTCCTACTACAGCAAGGAATTTCTGCAATTGTGCCAGCCTTCACTTCTAGGATTTGCTTCTGGAATATCTCCTCAGTCATTTATACTTCGTAAGCTATAGTTCCATTCATTGCACACAAGTGCATAACTAAAAGCCAAGATTAAGAGTATCAAGACCACTGAGAGGCTATAAACAGACAAAATGCAAAAATCTACATGGATAATACATGTAAAATACATATGTACTGAAATACAATGTCAATAATGGGTCTTATTTTCATGTGTGAAGACATTGCATCTTACCATACACTTAAATTACACATAACTCCAAACAGATCTTTTATTCCTAACACAAGATAGTTACAGCTTGCATGCACAGACCTCTTGAATGTAATCCTGAATCCTTTCTCTCCAAACCTGACATAAATTGCTAAGGAATCGTTATACTGGTCAGGCAGAGGTCACTGAATTCAGACAGTTTTATTGTACATGTAAGGATATCCAGCACTCCTCCTGTAGTAGGGAGATTGATTGCAGACAGAAATCT
This sequence comes from Muscicapa striata striata, assembly GCA_030060385.1. Lineage (NCBI taxonomy): Eukaryota > Metazoa > Chordata > Aves > Passeriformes > Muscicapidae > Muscicapa > Muscicapa striata. Next base: position 11,674 of record JAREIS010000301.1, on the reverse strand, counting down.
CCCTTAATTGCCCCTGTATTCAGGCTGTTGACTAGTCCTTTCATGGCACACTGAGAGCACAAAGGCAGATCTAAAAGAAAATTAACTGGAGGAATAAAGAATTAAAATCAGTGAAGAGAAGGGGGAACTGATATATTCTCATTGTAAATTTAATTACCCCTTAGTCAAACACTGGACAAATTACAAAGCCAATAAAAAACAGAAGGGCCATAAAAATTATGTATTCAGCAGGTCTGCATTTGCACATTCTGTGTTCTCCAAATATCTTACTGATTCTGTGAAAATGGAGAATATTCCAAATACCTGAAGTCAAGTTCCATATCTTGATTTAAATGACAGGCTTGGAATGCCACAAGAAGTACTCAAAATCACTATGTGGAAGGTAGAGGGTTAGAAACTGAAAGAACTGGAAGTCATTAACTGAAAAGACCCAAGTACTTGAAAGCCTGTTATTCTAGCAGCTCTCAGAAATATTGCACCCTTGTACCCTGAGTGGAGATTACTGAAATTTGGGTATTTGGGATGCGGAGTGTCTTGGCTGAGCTTCTCAGTGTGACACATAAAGTTGAAATTCTAGCACATTTGGACAAATATAATAAAAAAATGCTGATCCCAAGGCACCAATGTGCAAATTGAGGCAATGAAATTACGATTTGTGTGCCTGCAAATTAGGAACAAAAATTTAAGCATGACTATTCTGAGAGAAATGTATTTAAGAACAGAGCTTTATTCTCAAAAAGCCACTCAGTGTTTTTTCAAGATTACACTGAGAGACTGAACTGCACCTGAAATCCTTCAGAAAGTGCCTAAAAACTAACACAGCCAGAGACTAAGATAACTTCCTTCAAGCCCTTTTCAAAAAGGTGCTTTTTGAGCATGACAGAGGACCCAAGAAGCTGATACCTCCAAGACATAGTTTGGAAGTCTGTACACCTTTACATTCCAGTAGGGTGTGGAGAAGTTTTTCACAGGGAGACTCTATATGTAATCATTACAAGATTTTCTCTAGCAAGCCTCTGGCATGGATTTTCTCATGAAACACCACAGCATAGTGCAAGAAGTATCAAATTACTCACAACTATTCTGGACATATTTTTTCATTAAAAAAATGTGACTGCTGAGTCCATTTGGAAGAAAACCTGATCTAAGTGTATATAGTTTTGTTTATAATTCAACACCATTAAGAGTACCCTAACAAATTATGAGTATTTTGTAACTGATGTAGTAACTACTTATGTATTTTCAGTTAAGAGTGACCACTTCTCTGTTTTGAATTAGGAAATCTACATAACATTAAAATAAATTACTCAAGTGCCATTTTAAATCAAAATTAAGTAGGTCACTTTGAAGTCAGCTTTGATGGGCAGTTTTGTTGTTGATTTTGGTTTTCTTTCCCAAATGAGAGCATGAGTCTGTTCCCTCAGCACCACTTAATCACTGGTAACTTTCATGAAGAGCAAACAAAAGGCCTCTTCTATTTATCCATTATGTTCCTAAGAGGTGAGAACAGCTTGATGCAAATGAAAATCATTAAAGCATTCTGCACTACCATTAACTGTCTGAATATGTGTCTATGCAAATGCAGCACATTACCCAGTGAAACTGCAGCCTCACGACCTTTTGCATTGAAAATCTATGCCTTATGACTCTCTTAACAGTTGAAAAGCTTTCTATGATGTGTCTTTGGTTTGGACAGGTACAGTAATGGAGTGCAAGCCATTTCACAGAAACATGTTCAATTTCAGGTCTGGGGAAGGGGTAACATCAGAGATACCTGATTTGCAGCAGTGCAAAGGTACAAACAATAAGCCAAAATGTTATTGCCCAGATCTGATCCTGCATGCATTTACACCCATAACTTCACTCAAATAAGTAGTTCCACTTAAGACACAATGAACATATAATAATGCAAAACTGTAAGTGGTTTGTAGGATTAGAGGCCGAATTAGATGTAAAACCTACTGACCTAATTCTTTAGAACTTTGTCCTTCGTGCAGCCATTTATGCCCAACCTGAATGGTGTGCAGACCCCAGCTATTCCCACTGGGTGCCACGGTGCCTGCCCAACGAGATGGGTGAATGTAAACAACTGAGAGAGTTTAGTCCTGCAACAGCAGTACCTGGTGACAGTAATGCACCACAACTCCTGCCGTCTTAAAAGCATGAACCAGAGACATATTGACAGTAGCCCAGTCTCTTACGTTGCAATGCAAAATGTAAGAAACATGTATTCTATCGCCATCTGCTAAAACCAGGTGGAGCAGTGCTCCTTATCTCTTCCATGACCCATTCCTCATAACTCTGTAACTCCTGGGGGAAGATATCCTCTGCTACTAGGCCAGCTGTGGGGCAGTTTTCTTTCTCTCCTCCTCGACCCATCCTTTGTCCAGAAAGATATATTAATAGGCCATAAAGTCTCACTGCATAAATAATAAAATTACATCAACCCATTGAGATATCCCACCCAGGGGAAGGAGCAAAGCATTACCTACCTAGATAAAATCTGAAATTTAGAATATCAGAGCAGCCTTTTTTCCACTAGATTCCCAGAGGAAGACCAGGCCCATCTTCATCACCACTAGACCTTCAGAAGAAAACTATGCCCTTCTACAGGGTCACTTCTTCAACAGAACCACACCTGTCACTCCAAAAAGACTGTAGCCACCATTTAATCAGACTACTACTAACACCCTGACCAGCAGTGTCCAGCTGTATTCTGACTCTGTCAGTGTTTTGTTTTCTGTATTATTGTATTTTGATTTTCATTTTCCCAATAAAGAGCTGTTATTCCTATTTCCATATCTTTACCTAAGAGCTCCTTAATTTGAAAATTATAATAATTTGGAGGGAGGGGGTTTACATTTTCCATTTCAAAAGAGGCTCCTGCCTTCCTTAGCAGACACCTGTCTTTCAAACCAAGACACACAGACAACAGATTACAGGACATTTATTGCTGTTCAGTCTGTCTTTCTCCTTAGCAAAATTTAGGTCAGTCTTCAGCCACAAATTTGCATCTGCTGCATAAGCTTTTTTAGAACTAATTCTTTGGCAGAGGTTATCTCCCCCTCCTCTGGAATATATACCTTTGTTGCACTTCATGTGGCAGTAGAATGGTTATGACAGTACATTACTGAACAGCAGCTGAAGAGGCAACAGTAGACTGGATTCTAGGCTTTCCATTTGAAGGACACCAAGCCAACCTCTCCTGTCTCACAGTCCTGGCACACTCTGAGAAGAATGCTTCAATCAGCAGGTAGTTGCATGTAAAGCATCTCTTATCTCCAGCTTGGGATTTTGCCAATCATTGCTGATGACTGGAAGACTTATAGGACAAAAAAAGTAAGGAAATTTTTATTTCCTAGGCCTCCTTATGTTTTCTTCATTGGACAATAATTAGATAGCTTACATACATAATACTGAGTGCAGGGACAAAGGACCCTTAGGCAGGGGCCTTTAGTACTCATTTATTTGGATGTTATGAAAAGTAATTAATGCATTTCAAAAACAGGCTGGAGAGAGGTTTGAGCAAGCTGGTCCAGTGGAAGGTGTACCTGCCCTTGGCTGAGGGTTTGGAACTAGATGATATTTGTGGTCTCTTCCAAGCCAAACCATTCTATTTGAAGTAGAAAAGAAATGAATCAATGGAACTGAATAACCCTAAAAGTCTTGTTCTGAATTTGGCAAATTGGCACATTTTAAAAACATGATCTGATTTAGCAAAATGGTCCAAAGGAACAAACCTGAACACCAGACTGCTTGTCACCTGGGCCAGCACGCTGGGGGGCCATTTAGGAACATAAGAGCAAGAGCCATTCAAAGCAGCATTCCCACAGTGGTCAGGGACAGCATTGCAAGGCAGGGTGATGCCATGATCTCAGCAGCCTTTTACATTTCCCAGTATAATTGCAATATATGGTAAGTAACATTAAAAAAGGATCCAAAGGAGGAAATTATGAATTCTACTCTAATGCTACAGTTCATACCAAATAATTTGGAATTTTTAATCCTTGGAAGTAGCAGTCTTGTAATTTTATAAATCATTAAAATAAAATAAGCTTTAAAAGCTTAAGAACATATATATTAGGCTAACAACAATACAGTATTTACTGAAAAGGTGTGCCTGTAACAGACTCATTCATCTAATTTTGTCAGAAGACAAGAAATAAAGCTGTTTATGTTTCCAGGTAATGCACTTTATCCCTTTTGCAACTACTACTGTATTTTCTCTTTATCTGAATAGAATTTAAACAGAACTATTTAATTTTAAAAATGCTAATACTTTCAAAATATTATAAAATATTAAAGCTACTCAGGATAAGCTTGAAAAACATCGATGCTATGGATTCCTTTGTTTAAAAGAAGTAATTTCTGAAGTACTTTTTAAAAAAAGCTCTTCTGTGCCAGTAAGAAAAAGGAGAAATTAGGGAAGTGATTAGTAACCTTGGCTGGAGCAAGAGAGGGAAAACTCAGATTACTGGTATTAAAAGCTTGATCACAAAGTAGTGACAGCTGAAACATTTAAACAGGCTTTTTTTTTTTTTTCTTCTCCAACAACAACTAAGAAAAGGTGGACATTTTTCATAAGAAATCCAATTTCCTCTTCAAACAAATAGATATTAAAAAAACTTAGAATGCTTTTAAAAGCTTATTCATTACAGCACAAAAATAGATTCTGATTTTTAATATGCACCTAAAGATCCACCCAGAATAGCCACCATAGCTGCTATCCCTAGACAATGATCAAGGGGAAAAAAATCAGGGTATGGAGAAAAGGTATTGTTTAATGAAAGACATACCCATTTTCCTCAAAGCAAAGCACAAGAGACCTTGGCACTGACAACTGTTGTTTCAAATGTCCAGTACTAATGCCTTATTTCTGAATGTTGCTACAGCTTTGCAGATAAGCACACAACTACACTTGATTTACTGACTGATTATCTTCTGTTTCCTTTTAAAGGTAAAGAATGTGTCTAAAGCTGAGTTTGAGAATGTGATCACTTCTTGGAAGGTTCTCTTCCCTCTCTGAACAATGTGAGACTCTTTCAAAGTTATTTTTATGGCATAAAACTTTCCTATTTTCCCCTGTGCATAAGTAATTTCACTCACCTTTTTTTTTTTTTTTTTTTTTTTTTTCAAAAAACCACTGTCTTAATGCAAACACATCGGTTAATTATTAGAGATGAAAAATGAAACAGGTCAAAAGCCTCAGTCCTGTCCTCAGAAAAAATAGGACAAAATACTGTCTCCACAAAATAGCTTACAAAGTAGCACAGGGAAAGGAAGATGGAGTATGTAAAGAGGCTGGAACACGAAATAGTACTTAATACTTCACAGATTTTGGGGACAATGTTGTTTCATCTTATTAGCCAAATAATCAAGTTCCTGCTTTTGGACAAAAACAAGTGTCACTGATTTTCTAAGTAAAACAGCTGCAACATTACTCAAGACACAGCAGGAAACATGCACCACATTGTAACAGAATCCAGTCCCAGTCACTTAACTGCACAGCTCCCGGAGAGAACATAGGCAATTTCTGTACGCGACTATATGTTTATAAACAGCACACATGATTTCCCTCCCCAAAATCTGGAAACAGAATCACAGTATCTTGCCTTTCAATCTGTCCTAACTTCAGTTAACACATTGCATTAGATTAGCAGATCTACTCTACAAATCTAAGGGTTTTCCCCATTTTTCTTCTCCAATGGTACCTACCTCATGCTTTGAGACATAAAATGATCAATACATTGCTATGAAAATTAATTTTATTTGCAAGACTCAAATTGTTGAGGTAGATCTGTGTGCTGATGGGATCTGCATTTTCAGGGCCATCCTTCAGCAGATAGTACAGTACAAATAGAACTGGTAGACTGTCATAGTAATAATAATATCTCAATATTAATATAACATAGTAATATAATCCCTTCAGTGCAAGTACTGAGGAAAAAAAGAACAGTAGCAAAAGGTATTCAGTAAGTGAACACTTTTGAAACTAGGCTTCAGTAGCCACAAAATGAGTTTTTTAAACATCTAGATAAGAGCCTTACCTCTGAAATTGCATTAAGCTTAATTTCAGACAAAGCAAGCCTGAAAATGTTAGTCTTAAAGGACAGCAGAATACTAGGTAATATTTAGCTTACGATAAAACAAACACCACCACTTTCCCCAAAAGCCAGACCAAAATACAGGGTCCAGAGGAACTCTTTAGATATTATGTAACTCAATTTTTGGAACGCATGTGGTACTCTAATAAAACCTCAAAAATCACTTAGGATGTGCTGCACAGATTACAATGCAGATCGGGATGTCCAAAGGACTGTGTAAAAATTCTGTAGCTTAAAGAAAACAGTGACTATTATAGGGCTCAAGATAAAGCTGGAATAAAGGAAAAACAGTAATTTATCTATACCTGTGGTGCCACAAGGAACCATTGTGAGGCCTTGTTTTATTTGACAGCTTCATTAATCCCCTAGAGGCTACAATGTGGGCAACTTTGAGGACACTGAGATATTTCAACATAAATAAGTGAGGCTAAAATGCAACCAGAAAACTGTAAAATCAAATTGAATACAAGAAAAAGGAAGCCATTGCTATGGAAAAGACTGAGAGAAATATTCTGGAGCAGATTCTGGAATATATTCAGTGGGATGAAAATACCCCAGAGGCATCATATTTGTAAAGGATCTAAGGATAACAAGCAAGCAGAAACTACAAATAGATTTGTAAGAGTACCAACAAAGAGACTAATTTAGATTTGGGTTGCACACTTAGAAGCAGTGTATTCTGGAGCAGGCAGGTAATGGTTTGTCTAAACACGGCTGTACGCAGACTCTGCAATGCTTTATTTGAGTCCTTCAAGCCTCGTGGTGGACCAAACATCAATACTTCCAAGTAATTAATTCTGCCCTACAAATGGAGGTCATATGGTGGCCTGGACATAAAACATAAATTCTTCATCCGCACTCTTTACAACTACATCTGGAAATCACAAATGCATTTAAGACATATTACAAGAAAGATCTATGCAAATTGGATGGAATTCACATAAAAATAACAGAAATTCTTTGGGAGCTGGAAAGAATCAAAAGGAAATGTTACAAGCCTAAACAAGTGTTACTTTACTTAGCTTAAGCTAAGCATGTAAAATGTTAAAAATGCTTCTTTCTTAACATTCAGCTTGATCAGGAAAATTATTTCAAAGGAATAAACCCCAAGAAGGAAAAATAATTATTTGAGGTGATAAAAGGTTATATATACATACTTATTTAGGAACTCAGTGAAACATATACTGAGCTCTAAACTAGAGGTAATTGTCCTAATAGAAAAAAAATACAGCAGGCATCTAAAACTTCAGTATAATGTATACATTCATATATGACAGGGACCAATACCAACAGAGATGGACAAAATATTTAATGGAGCTCTGCCATCTCTAAGGTAATCTTAAAACATTTTAAGTTTACTCTTATAGCAACACTCCTCTTTCTTTTTGGATAACAGATGGCTGTTTGTGATCTACATATTGCGCTGAGGCTTCTTTCACTGTCTGATGCATGAATGAGGAATGCCTCCCATAAGTCAGACTACATGGCAGAAAAAAACAGAGCATCTAAAATTAAATGGCTTTCACTCCTTACCATCCAGCCCCATTTCTGTGATTCATTCACAGAAATGCATTTCCCATTTTAAAACAACAAAAATTCAAATAATAACCTCATACTCATGTGTATTTGGATACACAAGTTATAGAAGGATGATAAGGCTTTTGGCAGTTACAGTACTTGAAAATTTTCCATTATGACATCCTTCTAATTACTTATTATTTGAACCATTTGGGCTAACTGTCTTCACACCAGACATATTTCTCAATGGAGACTTTCAACTAAATGCTTCAGCTATTCATCAGAACTAGAATATGAAAAATTATGTTTCATTTGCCTGTTTAAAGCAATTCTTAAAATCATCTACCTGAGCTGCATTGTGTGGAATAGAAATTTTGGAGTATGGAGGGATTGGCAGCTCTTCTGTAAAAATAAAACTATTACTTTGATTTTTTTTTTTAAAAAGCTATTCAAATGCTCAACCACTTTTCTTTGTATACTCCACTACTTGCCAGTAACTCTGTTGAACATACCATTTCCCAAAATAGTATTAATGCTCAAATTTTATATGTCATTACACACTGTTTTCTCTTTTGAGTCCATTGCCAACTTTTACAGCTATTAGTACAAAGCAAGAGACAGGTTTTTAAATTACGCTCGTTCAGCAATGCCCACAATTCTAGCACTATTCCTCAAATTCTAAGACTAAATCAGTTCATCTTAATTAAATTTCATCTATGAAATTCTCACTGTCATGTGTGCAATCTCTAAATGTCACTTACTGTTAACTGCTACCCAACAATGTGTGTTCTTATTATACTAAACTGAATTCCTTATGCAATCATATAATTATTTTACTCTTGACAATAGGTCATTTCCCTACCAAGCATGGTAGGGAACCTCAATCACTCAGTCACTTGTTGATATGCAGAATTCTGAAAAAGCAGATCAGGAACCTCATCTTTACAATTAAGTGTTTACTGGCACTTTTCCTACATGCATGTGCTGCTTCTCGATTAAATATATTTCCTCAATTTTTTAAAAAAGTGGCATAGTTCTGCATTGTTACACATGCAATTCTTTATTAATTTTTATGTTTCAATTTATATCATTTTCTTGAATACTTATGCATTTTCCTGTAGGCACATTCAGTGACAGGTTTTTCTGATTCAGGGCAACAGCAAGACCTAAAAATAATAGAAAAAAATCATTATTTAAAAAAAAAACAAAAACCAAAAAAAAAAAAAAAAAAAAAAAAAAAAGAAAACTGTTTGAAACATAAGTTGCTGAAGGAAAATACAACCCAAGAAACAAAAATGGTCAAAGTTAGTTTGCATTTTCACATAAAGATTATGTATGTGAGTTTGTACATACAATTCATTTACAGATAGGAACATATACATAAGGTCACGATGCATGTTGTAGAAGGGTTGCCTTTTACACTACTGTCATATTTTCTGAAACAGAAAGTTGTACCATCTTCATGGTATACAATATGTTTTGTACAACGATGATGAAAACTCATTTGTCCTAATGGCTAAATTGTCTGCACTACTTAGAGGAACCCATTATTGAAATGTTCAGGAATCTACATGCAGTCCTTCTAGAATTTTGATAATCAGGTGCAGTCATGTGGAATAACCAGCAAACATCATTTGCGAGAAATGCAAGAAGAAGAAATGCATTCGTCCATTGGATAGAAACCTTCTTACATGAAAAGTTTATTTTCAGTTTATGTCTAAAAATTCTACATCGAGAGTGTTCTTTGGCTTAAATATTTTTTGTTCTTTCTTAACTCCAAAGGTTTGGATCTTATTTGATATGATGCTCTCCTTCAAATTTAAGGTTATTGGCAACTTTTATTTATATGCTAACTAGGACTGCACTAAAGACATTAAATGGGCAGACTTTACCTGGAGCCAACTTCCAGTTTTATAGTCCTTCTTTTAAAACAATCCATCAGAACTTCCCATCAGCGATTCTTTACGCTATGCATCTTCCTTCTGTTCCCATATATACTATACTGAATCTTTCTATGAAGCACAGATTAAATCTGATTATGGTGTTGTATGTCCCATACAATGCCCATGTGCTTTCCTTCAAGAACATTTGTGACTTTCTAATCACATGTTCTTGCCCTGATGAGTTCATTAAGTCTTTGCTAAAGACTTCTTTGATACTTCTAATATTTTCATAATTGAGACCTAGTTTTGTTTTCGCATCAGGTTTCTAGTGACAAGACACTGATGGTGTAATGCCATTGATTACACTTCAGAGCCTACTGCCTAGCCTGTAGCTAGTAATTGAGAATTAAAACAAACAAACAAACAAATAAATACATCTCATTAATTAGGATCTTAAGCTTTATTTCCAAAACTGTTACCCCTACAAATTAATTCAGCGGTCTTTGAGGCAGTTTGGTATCCACACGTTGCTCAATTCCTTGCTGTTCACATACTGTCTTCAGATTTTCATCTGATAACATCCAGAGAGTAACTGACTTTCAGCTGGTCTGATGCGCATGCATGGTATTGCTTCACATTCTGGCTTTAGTGGGCTTAACTACCTGGAGTATAAGCAAGGCTTGTCAGAACCCTCAGGTGAGGACTTCTTGCGCTGGGTGCGTATGGAGCCTTAGAGTCTAACACAAGACTACTGACTGTCACACATGACAAAGCAAGCACACTTGGGGAGGCCAGAACTATACAGCATAGTACCACATATTTCAGTGTGAAGATCTGGATCTTCCTCATTCACTTAGTCAGTGGGGCTGAACTGGGAAATAACCGCCATGTGCAATGCAGACAATCTGACTGTCTAGGCTGGGATAGCAACTGGGTGGACCATGTATCACTCTTTGTCCATGTGTCCAGGTTTTCTCCCTGCAAAAATTGTGTTTCTGTCACCTGGAAAAACAGCACTTGAGAATATGTGAGACACACATATTCTCAGCTCTCATTCTGAAGTAACAGTTTGGATAAATCCCCTGACTGAGAAAGAACTCCAAGATTTCACACCACAGATCTCAGAAATACTGAATATCCTTGAAATCAATAGGAACTCAAACATGGACGACTAACTGGGTTTTGAAGTTAGGATGTACTGCTGGGAATTTTACCTTTGTGTTATAGTCTAAAGTCTTATCAAATTTTGTTGTGTTCTGCTACTATAAATAGATATTTAAAAAATTTGGCTTTTCCCTAGGCCTCCATCATGTTTAGTCACAAGATGATTGTGTCTGCTCATATTTGCATTTATAATTTTTTGTAAACTGCAGATATAATTTTGTGAGGTTGTTTTTTTTTTTTAAATAGCTACACAGTAAGCATTAAACAAAAAATAAAAACTGACATGGCTTTTGTTTTAAAAAACAGGGCAAACCTTTATTGATTTTACTGTATGGAGAAATTCTAATTTAAAAGACAGTCATCAGTTATGCTGATAAGTAATACTATTAATACTAAAATTTTGATTGTACAGCTGTTTAGCTGTGCATGATTAGGACCAGTTATATATTCAGGAGTGATTATTTTCATGCAAATACTTGGCTGGCTAATGGGGAGAACAGCTGCTGCTTAGCAACTGGAGGAGCAGAGAAAAGGGGTGACTTGCTTTATAACAGGAAATGGCATGAAACCTTACAGAGAGAACATACAGTGTTTGGAGGCACCAGAGAAAATGAGTGGTAGTGCTCTCTAACCAGGATGTTTCCTTTACAATTACTGACACCCCAGGACAGCAGCTTTTTCAGGTAATGAAGTGTAAACTACAAGAAAATTTATATATCATATATGCATACACACATGAATGAACAACACATAAAACAACTCCTAAAAACAAACACTGACACACAGATTGAAATGTAAGAAATCCAGAAACAAGCTTTGTGTCTGTCATCTATTGAAAGGTTAAACCGATTTTCAGACTTCAGCAACTTAAACTACCACAAGCCAAGCTTTCTGGAAGAAGTGCTCTCTTTCTTCCTGCTGCTCAGTCTCAGTCTCTGCACTGCCTCCTCCTCTGTGCAAGCACAGAGTTTCACACCCCTACATAATGAGGCAGATCAAGGACCT